>CM055106.1:18463268-19866389 GCA_029204225.1 Diphasiastrum complanatum | reverse complement strand
CCTGGAAGTGCCTTCGGAGTAGTCATCAAAATAGCCTTCGGAATAGTAGATATTGTGGATCCACCTATTCCGACGGTCTTTGCTGCAATATTGTTCTCGTACATATCATCCAATATGTCTCCCATGACTTCAAATTCATCATTTATTGGAAGATCATTTTCATCATTGGAACTTGTTTGCAAAGAAGTAGATCTAGATGAGCTAGATTCAGATGCATTAGTCCTCTTGATTAATGCGCTCATCAATTTTTCATCATCTCTTTAAGCCTTAACGTAGACGACGAGGTAATTGCTTTATATGTGGACCGTTGTATGCATTCGTCATCTACGTCGACCATTACGAGATTATTGTCTCCAACACTAAATGAGAATGAAGAATACTATATATCAAAATAACAAGAAGTAGGTTGAAACAATGCTTGATAAACATTTCCTCCCAAGACTTGATAGATCTAAATGTTGCATATGAATATAAACTACCTCTTAGTTAAAAGTATGAACATGCCAAGTATCTATTAGACAGATTTGTCTTTTCAACTTGTTAACATTCAATGAACTCAAAGACGAATTTGCTCCTAACATCTATTCTAGGCAAATGACGAATAATGCTCCTAACATTTGACATATTTAGTGACACAAACTAAATACAATCAAGATGCATGGATTATACATCTCTACATATCAACAAAATTTAAATCTTCACATTTGACTTATTGTCTTTTGTAAACATTTGGGTAGAGATGGTTGAAACTATACTTGATGAACAATGCCTCCCCAAACCTGATAGATCTAGTGGCACATAAGTGGCCCTTTACATTCCTAGTAAAATATTCTTCCTTTCCATTGGTGTGTTCTTCAAAATCACAATTCGTCAATAGAGGGTGGCCCAATGGAAACTATTTATATATGCAGCAATGTTTTCATGCACATCTGGACGTCCATCAATGTATGTACTATTTGCCCTTGAGATGTTGCCTCCTTGCATGCGTTGCTCCTCTAAAGAACAAGCATTTGAATTCAAGCCATATACTTGCATCCTCCATTGGTGACGACACAAAGCATGCCAATCACCCCAATTGTATTGAGGTCCTGCATGTGGCATCAATGCCACAATACTATTTAAAGGGACCTCAATACTACTCAATGCAAAAAAGCCCAAACCATCCTCAGGAAAGTGTTCACTAGGCATGATCATGTACATTCGACCCCAATACGTAAATGGTGTTCCATTTAATGGTAATGGTGATTGGAGTGGCCAACACGAATATCTACTTCTAATAAAAGTTTTTACTAATGGTTGCAAGCTAGGTGGAAGAAGAAGGTCAAACAAAGAATCTAGAATGTGTTTTGACATATCAACAATGCGTAGTAATTTGCAATTATCTTTCAAACTAGTCATTATATGTCCAAGACATGTTCTCTTTTTTAAAGGAGTGGTCATGTTTGTGGAATCCACGTGGAGTATCGTGGAGGACTCATGTGCAACATCCAGGATGGGTGTGGTTGGGTGGTAAGAACGTTCTAGAGATTTGGAGACATGGATTGAATCACAAGGCATTGATGAACTAATTATATCATGCAAGGGGTCATCATCAACAAGAGCATCATCTAGGGCCAATGATAATCCAAAATCAATATTCATGTGATTTATCCTATCAATAATATTCTCGATCTCTCTTGCAACTCCTTTTCTTGAAACCAACTTATGGTCCTTCTTCTGCAAAAGTTAAAAATGTTAGATGAGAAAGGACATTTTGCATCAAAATGTCTCAAGAAGAAGAAGGCACAAGAGAGCAAACAAAGCAACATTGCACATCAAGGAGGAGGAGGATGAAGAAGAGTCATCCTTGATGGTTTCCAACAAACCACCATCATCCAAGAGCAACACCAATGATTCTTGGTGGATTGATAGTGGGGCTAGTTCCCACATGACATATCAAAAGGACATTTTCTCCACTTACTTTCTTACAATGATTTGCATAGATCAATCTATACTGCAAGTAGTCAAGAATGTAAGATAAGTGGAATAGGAACCATTCTACTGTATGTTGGATCATCCAAAAGGATGAACCTTGAGAATGTTTTTTATGTTCCTAAGTTAACCAAGAGTTTGCTTAGTGTTGGCTAATTAATGGATAATGGCCTTGATGTACAATTTAAGCATGGAGTTTGTTCCATCCTTAGAAATGATGAATGTATAGCCAAAGGCTTTAAGCAAGGTAGATTGTTTAAGCTTGATGCTAATATTGTAGTGGAGAGTGTTAACTTGGAAAAGGTGAAGTTATCAAAGGTGGAACTATGGCACAAAAGGTTGGGCCACCCCAACTTCAAAGCCATGGAATCTATGGTTGCAAAGGAGGTTGCAGTTGGACTCCCCAAGCATTTGTCAAAGTGTGGGAAGAGATGTGAAGCATGCAGCCTCTCACATTAGAGGATTTCTAAATCCAAAAAAGACCCTTTGTAAAGATTCTTTTTATATTTTTTCTCAATTTTTTCATTAAAAAAAACCCCAATCAAAACACTCAAATTTGAAATCTACGTAACGTAACTTTTTGAGTCCACATTTTGATTCCACACTAAAAATGGCATAACTTTTTAGTGGTAAGTTCGAATTTAGCGGAGTTTGGTGCATTGGAAAGCGCCCGGCAAGGCTTTTCAATGATATGTTAGATGACATACTTCTGATCTACGATTAAAAAATTATGGCAAGTCAAAAGTATTAGTGTTATAATATCTTAATAATATAAACTACATCTTGCACGAATTCTTAAAGGGTCTTTTTGGAGCTCAAAACTTCTCTAATGAAGGCTCACAAACTACCCTTCTCAAGATCTTCATCAAGATCAAGCTCTCCTCTTGAACTCATCCATTCGGATGTTCATAGTTTTTCACATGAGTCTAATGGTGGTGCCAAGTATTATGTGATCTTCATTGATGACTATTCTAGATATTGTTGGATGTGCCTCTTGTCTAACAAATCTATGGTGTTTGATTCTTTTGTAAAGTTCAAGAATTTGGTAGAAAATCAACTTAGTACCAAGATTAAGGTATTAAGGAGTGATAATGTGGGTGAATATATCTCCAATAAGTTGATTGACTTTTGTAGTTCTAATGGCATAAAGAGGGAGTTGTCATGTCCATACACCCCTCAACAAAATGGAGTGAGTGAGAGAAGAAATAGATCTCTTTGTGAGTGTGCTAAGGCCTTAAGTCTAGATGCTTCTCTATCCAAACCATTTTGGGGTGAAGCAATAACTTGTGCTAATTATTTGTGCAATAGATTGCCAAACCAAGCCATTGGAGGAATCACACCATTTGAAGCTCTATTTGAAGAGAAGCCCAATCTCAAGGATCTCAAAGTTTTTGGATCCACTTGCTATGTACACCAATCCTTGGATAAGAGGAAGAAGGATGATGCAACATCCATCAAAGGCATCTTTGTGGGATATGGTGAGAATATCAAAGGATATAGAGTCTTCAATCCCATCACTAGCAAGGTGATAGTGAGTAGGGATGTTATTTTTTATGAAGGACATGCTTGTGATTTGGATGATAATGCTACTAATCATCTTGATGCCAAGGATCATGCTAGGATGGAGTAGGAGATTCCAAGTGAAGAAGAACTTGAGGATCCACCTCAAGATGCAAGAACTCCAAGAACTTCAAGAAGATCTACAAGGGCAAGGACCGAGCCATTGAGGATCACCTATGATGATCAAGGTGATCAAGGGGAAGGCTCATCATCTTTCACATCTTACACCTTTCTTACTTCAATGTTAGATGAGCCAACATGCTATGAAGATGATTGTAAATCTAAAAGTTGGATGGATGCTATGCAAGTAGAGTATGATGCTCTCATTGAGAATCATACTTGGGATCTTGTGGATCTTCCTCAAGGGAAGAAACCTCTTGATTGCAAGTGGGTATTTAGATTGAAGTATAATCAAGATGGATCAATAAGTAAGCATAAAACTAGGCTTGTAGCCAAAGCTTTTTTACAAACCAAAGGCATTGATTATGATGAGACTTTTGTTCCTGTGGCTAAGCTTGTTACTATCAGGTTGATTATTAGTCTTGCTACAACCTTCAATTGGGAGCTATTCCAACTTGATTTCAAAAATGCATTCCTCAATGGTTATTTGGAGGAAGAGATCTACATGAGGCAACCCGAGGGCTTTATGGGCTCAAGCAAGCACTTAGAGCATGGTACTCTAGGCTAAAGTCTTTTTTCATTTCCACTGGAATCAAAAGCAATCACAATACATAGAGAGAAAACTCGAGTTTCTCCTTGAGGCTCCAAAAAGTTTCTATCTTCTCACTATGGAGAATGGGAATACATAGTAAAAGACACTTCCTTTGCCAAGTTAGGTGAAAATCTAGCATGTAATAAGGAAGTAGACTCAACTTTCTTGCCCTAATGTGAAAACCCTAGCCTAGATCCAAGAGTCATGCTTGGTAGGTGCATGGTAGGTACAAATCTCATCATAAATCATGGTCTAGATCCTACAAAGTAGGAATCACTACCAAATGGACACAACCACTCCTCTTGACTCGTGGTAACCTGCTTTAGGTGTGGACTTGCAAGTGACACTTTGGCCATTCAAGTGACTAACAAAAAATATTGATAAAATGTACAATATTCTACATGGCTAGATTTGCCAATGTAGGCAATTTTTCACACTCCTCCTCAAATCTAGCCTTGGAAGCCACAATACTTTTATCAATCACTTCAATTGAAGATCTAAGCTTGAAAAATGAATCTTTAGATAAATATTTAGTAAACAAATCAGCCAAGCAACTTGATGATGACACATGTTGGAGCTTGATCTCTTTGGCTTGCACTTTCTCCCTCACAAAATGGTGAGCAATCTCGATGTGTTTGCTCCTTGCATGGAATGTAGGATTAGTTGCAAGTGATTAGGCTGATTGGTTGTCACAATAGATGATAGAGATCTTCTCCTCCATGAATGAAGCTCCACGAATAGCCTTTTGAGCCACAAGACCTCCTTGTATGTTGATGTCAAGGCTTTGTATTCGGATTCTATGGAAGATAAGGAGATGGTATCTTGCTTTTTGGAAATCCATGATACTACTCCATCACATAGAAAGGTGGCAAAAGCACTTGTTGATCTTTTATCCACTTTATCACTTGCAAAATCCGAGTCACTATAGGCTCTTAGGGCCAAGATTAGTCCCTCTATACAAAATGCCAAAATTCTTAGTAGATGAAATGTATTTAAGGACTTTTTTGGCCATCTTCCAATGTGAAACTAGAGGACTTTGCATGAATTGGCTTAACTTTCCAACACTATAACTAAGATCAGGTCTAGTTATAGTTAAATAGATCAAGGAGCCAATAAGCCTTCTATATAATGTAATGTCCTCAAATGATGCTTCATCACAACCAATATATGCTTTTACATGTTTCTCCATTGGTGTCTCAATGCCTTTATAATTCTTCATTCCAAATCTATCTAGGATGGATGCAGCATATTTAGATTGACAAATAGAGCTAAAATCACATCCTCTATTGAATCTCCATTATAAGAATGAAGCTTAATAGGCCGAGATCTATCATCTTAAACTCTTTTGCTAAAGCAATTTTTACATCTCTAATTCCATCTAGATCATTACCACTCAAGATAATATCATCTACATACAAAACAAGAATAATGATCATGCCATCATGAAATCTTATGTACAATGATGGATCATAGGCACTTATTACAAACCCAGCTTTGGCACACTTCAAATTCTGTCTACAAGTCGTACTAAAGCCTAATTTTCACACGTGAAAATTTGGATTATAGTTTTTGATCAATGCTCTGGTTGTCTCTACTTGTTTTCTATCAAGCTGCTAAACTAGATCTTGTTTTCTGATGACTAGTATCTGATAGATTGTTTAACAAGCACACAATCAACCTTGTGGATCATTCAAAGATCCATTTATGGTCCTTAGTACTATACTTTTCACAATGAGATCATTAGACTAGATGAAATTTTGAGATGATAAATGCTCTGATAGAGGACAAGTGGGTGGGTGTAAGTGATTGTGTGGAGTGGCAACGTATAGGAGACACAGAAGTAAGAGGCCACATTGATTGAAAAAGAAAAAACATGATTAGAAGTTTGAGATATATTGAAGCAACTAGATATGCAATGATGAATACAATTTAAAACTCTCTACATCATAAACAAGCTTCATACTTTAAGTGTAAGCTTTATGACATTGAATACAAAGCATAATGGATATCACTAAGAAGTAGTTGGTAAATCCATTTTTCGTTTTGACCCTATATTGAACAATATATATAAGCTCCATAAGAAATCTCATATTCACCTTTCAGTACATGAAAGACAACCTAGTTTGGAAGAACTTCGGAAAATATAGGAGAAGAAATATTGGATAAAGAATACCTAAAGTGTAGGAGTACAACAATCTCTAGTTGCTAAAAAAAAAAAAAACTTCAAAAGTAGAGTGGTAAAAAGGATTTGAATGCTTCATGACATCCTAAAAATAGAGTTGGTTGTCACTTTTGTGATGAATTTGTTTGATATTAAAAAGCAATTTTGGGAACGACTAGATTATTTTAAAAATAAAAGAATATTGTAATCAATTTGCTGAAGCTGGTAGATTATTAATTAGTATTGATAGTTATTCAATTTTGAATTACCATATTTGTCATGTTTGATGAAATGAGAGTCTATTAAGACTTTTGGTATAAGAATGAAAAGAATTTCAAAATATGTGGAAAAAGCATTGAGATTTGGAAATCTTGAAATCTTGAGAAGAATTGTGTTGATTTCAACATCATCATGAGTAAGAACTTATTTAATAGAGTTCATGAATGACAAAGGTGATGTTTTGGTTACTCTACCATTCTTAATAGAGTTCGTGACAAAGGTGATGTGCTGGTTACTCTACCTTCAAGTAAAATAAACATAATTAAAGAATGTTTCCATGTGTTTGAAATTACTAGAAATCTATTTTGGTTGGTAAAGAACAAAGGTTTTGCATGTTCTAGTTACCACCATAACGATGATCCATTCTACATCTAGGGATATAAGCATGATTGATATGTTCAAAGATAAATTCTCTCTCTCTCTCTCTCTCTCTCTCTCTCTCTCTCTCTCTCTCTCTCTCTCTCTCTCTCTCCCTTCAAATTTTCTGTGTTTGAGTGACATATAGCAAGTAATTTGTGATGGAGAGGAAGTGCTTCATTTTTCCATTGCATGTATGAGTTCAATGAAGTACTTGTGAAGTTGTTGTAAGTGAGCCTCTTCAATATTTATTCAAGCATTCCTTGTTTGTCGCCGAGTTATGTAGGTTGGCAATTTATGTAATTCATTTCTTGAGAGGATTGTGTTTTAAACTCTGTCAAACATGTTTGTGGGTGAAATATATGGAAGTATTCAAATGTGAGTGTACAAATGCTGATGAGCTTTCAAAGAAAGCCAAATCGATTTCGGGGTTTCATAAAATAATCCGCAACATACCTGGTCGAGCTTCCGTAAAGTAGAGATGCTCTTCTTCAAGTAAGTATCTTGCAATTGCCGATGGCAATCTAGCATGTCCGGTTCGAGAATGATGTCCCGTTCCAACACAAAGGAAAATTTGCTTCCGTTTTGATTTTGAATATTTACTTTTTAGTGCCGCAAGCTCACGCTTCACTATCAAAATGGCTTCATTCACATGCAAGCCGTGCAAATCCAGTAGTGTTGGATGCCTTTGCCTAGATGCAGGCGGGTTTCTTTGTTGAAAGATAGCCTCTGCAGCTTTAGTGTGAGCATCTTTCATTTGCTCATTGTGCCAACTCCCTTTCGCAATTAGTTGGTGTGCAAGTACTTTGTTGCCTACATCATTGGCTTGCCTTGCCTGCTCAAAATAAGCATCGCGAGCAAGAGCATGATCTTCGGCTTCTTTTCGCATGTCCGCATATAAGCTTGCAACAGCGTCACCCGTTTGAAGCCAAGGGATGGCTTCTTCCTCTTTGAGCATGTGTCTTGTAAGCATGAGATCGCCATCATTGGCGTAAAGCACCTCAGCCATACTTTTCACTGCAAACTTGGGAAATTCAGCAGCGAGCAGGCTTAGTTGCAGATCATTAATGATCGTTTGATGCTCAGATGAAACATATTTAGCTAAAGGAATAAATTCTTTAGCATTGGGATTCAAAGCGGCCATTGGCCGATGGATGACTGCCGCTGCCATGGTCAGCTGTAAGCAAAGCCTTAGGGACGCTGCATAAGAACAAAAGCAATTGGGATATCAATATTTTAAGTCTGGGTGCTTAAAGTTAAGGATAAAGTGACACTGAGATGCAGGTTCTGCTAATTATGACTGACCTGATCAAGCTGGTAGACTCATATGATCATGGGGAAGTAATTAAGGAAGAGGCGAGAATATACTAGAAATGATAAAAAAAACCCTCAATCCGCATCGTATGAGAACACAGACAATGGGTAACGTAATGGCTACTACCAAAACCTCGAAATTGTAATTTGAAGACCCAATATTATTCATCCTATATAATCAGGATATTCAACAATTTTGATAAAATGGCTCAAGTTTCACAATTGTCTGAAACTGAAGCTCTGACAGAAGATGAGACGCTATATATACCTGATCAGCAGCAGCCTGTACTGGAGTCGATAAAGTACTGATCAGAGAGTCGATCAATAATATTGCTAGCGCTGCATCCGCGTGAGCATGCAGCAGCTGCTTGCATGCATGTACCGGTGAAAGTACTTTCATTCATTCCACGGGGTAATTATATATAGAAGCGTGATCTGCTGAAGTGAATCAGAGATAATAAGGATCAAAAGCGTGATGATCTCCATTAGCTTGAAAAGTATGACAAAAAGAAGAAAACTGGTACCTGATGTTGCTTGCTAGCGCAGCCCAGGATCTTAGAAATCAATATAATTTTGAGGTCCAACAGCAGAGGAGGACCAGAATCAACTCAAGCTGGAGGACAAAATGCGTACATATTATATGATGATGATGATGCTTGCAGCTAAATGAAGAAAAGCTCGCTGCTCCGAATGACATAAAAAACTGGAGCCATGCAAGCAACTGGGCAAGAAATGAAGCATCCAGATCCAGTCTAGTAATTGCCATGTGGATATTTAATCTTATTTTTGACCAGGAAAAATGTGTGGGTGGATCAATTTAATTTAATTTAGAAAAACATTAAATACACTTGAAATAATAAACCCATATATAATACTCATGTTCCACAGCCTTGATAATAATGCTTTTTGGTTTCCAAGGCTGCCTCGAACTTTGGATGCCAAGCTAACCAACTAGGCCAACCCCTTTGGGTAACCTTGATAATAGTGGCGGCACTCCCTTAGATAAAGCCCCAACAATGTTGAGATTTGACATGTATGTCAACGATCACTTTGATGGTATTTCGGTGGAGTCAGTATCACAAAATATTTTTCTACTCTTTTTATGTAGATATTATAGTCCTGTTGTGTAGGATTGAAGTCTAGAGACTTAAGAAGACTATCTTCTTATACCAAGCTCGTGATGCCTATATTAGACCATAAATGCACCTCTGCAACCGACAGACATATTGTCGATTGTCGGGGTCTTCAAATCTTTCAAACTGCTTCATGAAGATTTCTTCCTCTAGATCTCCATGGTAAAAGACTGTCTTCACATCAATTTGGTGAATTTCCAGATTGTGTTGTGTGGCGTATGCAAGGAATAGTCGTATGCTTGTCATCTTGACCATTGGCGAATATGTGTCAAAATAATCAACACCATATCTTTGTGTGTAGCCCTTCGTGACAAGCCTCACCTTGTAATGGCCAACAGTGCCATCTGATTTCATTTTCTTCTGGTATACCCACTTGTAGTGGACGATCGTTTTGTTTTTTTGGCAGTGGCTCTAGTGTCCATGCCTTGTTTCACCTCATCGACTCGATCTTCTCTGACATTGTCTGCTTCCAGAGTTCTCCCTCTGGACTCTGGACAACTTCTTGATATGTTGTTGTCTCTTCAGTGAAACTACAGTGTTCGATTTGCATGTCTTCACTCCACTGAAGATTGTCAACGTAAGGGTCTGGAGGTCTTCTTTGTCTTGTTGAACTTCTGGGTTCGTTTCGTCACTGTTCGAACATTTCTTATTCGTGGGGTTGATCTTCTACTTCCTGCTGCTCTTGAGTCTGTGGCTCAACATTCTGTTTTGACGTCTGTCCTCAATCTCCTTCTTGAATTGGCAAAAATGTGAAGATCTCATGGCCTCTTTCATCTTTTAGTCCAGGGAATGTGGACTCATTGAACTTCACATCTCTACTCAAAACAACGTTTTTCGTAGTTGGGTTGTAGAGCCTGTACACTTGTGATCTGTTTGAGTACCCGACCATGATCGTTCGCTCTGATTTATCATCGAGCTTGCTTCTCTTATCTTTTGGAATGTGCTTGTATGTTGCACATCCAAACACACATACGTATGATAGATCAGGCTTTCTACCTGTCCACATTTCGTACGGTGTCTTATTTTCCAGCGTTGTCATTGTTGATCTGTTCTGTAGGTGTCCACCTGCAACTATTGCCTCAACCTAGAATTGTGTCGTTATGCATCTGGCTCCTTCGACTACCGTCTTGTTTCTTCTTTCCACGACACCATTATATTCTGGTGTAAACTGATGCTCGATCCCTTGTTCTTGGTAGAATTTTCAAAATTCCTTGCTCTTGTACTCACCTCCATTGTCAGATTTGATGATCTGAATCTTCTTTGAGGTGTGTCGCTCTGCAAATGCCACAAACTTCTTGAAGGAATCAAACACTTCAGATTTCTTTTTTAGGTAGTAGATCATAGTCATCCGGCTGTAGTCATCTATGAACGTCAGAAAATACCTCGATCCTAAGAGCGAATCCATTTTCACCAGTCCACAGACATCTGAGTGGACGAGCTCAATAAAACTTCTTTGGCTCTTCTTCCCTCATGTGTGAATGAGTTTTGATGTTGTTTGCCTTTCTGATAGGCTTCGTAGAAATCAGTATCGGGTCTTGATATCTTTAGACCTGTGACTATGTCTTTCTTACACATGTCATACAGGCTCCTCATGTTTAGATGATACATTCTCATGTGCCAGAGCTGATCTTCATTCTCTGATGCATTTAATATGCTATCAAAGTTGCTGATTATCTTGGCTTGGTAGAGATTTTCTTCTCTCCATCCAACCATCAACAATTTGTTTGTATCTTTCTCGATCATGTTGCATGTATTGCCATCGAACAAACCTCGAATTCCAAGATCTGCCATCTTAGAGACTGATAGCAGATCTTTTCTCAGTGAAGGCACGTAGAGTGCTCCTGGCATCTCTGCTTGACCTGACAGTGTTCACAGCTGTAGAGCATTAGAGGAGCTCTAAATCCAAAAAAGACCCTTTTTAAAGATTCTTTTTATATTTTTTCTCAATTTTTTCTTACACGTGGACCAATCAAAAGACTCAAATTTGAAATCTATGTAGCGTAATTTTTTGAGTCCACATTTTGATTCCACTCTAAAAATGGCATAACTTTTTAGTGGAAAGTCCGAATTTAGCAAAGTTTGGTGCATTGGAAAGCGCTTGCAAAGAGCTTTCCAATGATATTTAGATCACATACTTTTGAGCTATGATTAAAAAGTTATGGCAAGTCAAACATATTAGTGTTATAATATTTTAATAATATAAATTACATCTTGCACGAATTCTTAAAGGGTCTTTTTGGAGCTCAAAACTCCTCTAATGTTCCGATGTCTTTGACATCGTGTCTGTTCCCATCACCTAGAATCACTGCTCTATTATTTCGAGTTCTCTGAAGTCGATCAAAATTTTCTTGTTGCAGGTGATGTGTGATGTTGCAAAATCAATGACTACATTGTAGTCTTGTTCAGTTTAGCCCGTTGAAGCTTCATCAAGTATTGTGAAGGCTTCATCACCTCTATCTGCATCCTTGGATGATTCTGCAACATTTGTTTTCTCAAGCTTGTTTTTTGTTTTTGGGTTGAATTTGCAATCGTATGCAGAGTGCACCTTCTTCTTGTAGTGCATGCAAGGTATTGCTGGATTGAACCAACATTTGTTGGCTGTATGGCCTAGTTTGTGACAGTGATCACATCAAGACGAATCTGTGTTTGTTCTTGTTTTTCTTCCTTCCTTTCATGAAGAGGGCCTTCTCTTGATCACTGCTTCCTTCTCCTTTGTCTCTCATCAGTCTCTCATCAGCGACAAGACTGATCGCTTTGTCGAATGTCATATCTGGTAGACTCAGTATGAGCATTCTCAATGGCTGATAGGACATAGGTAGAGACTTCATGAAGTACACCAGCTGTTGTGATGCTGGGACTTGGTGCTCTTGTCCTGATGCAGCAAGTTGAGCGAAGATCGTTCTGATCTTCTCAATGTGCTGGTCTAACTGGTTGTCATCTCATCATATGGATTGTAGTTGATTGTGAAAATGCATCACTGAAGCTGCAGTCCTCACTTCATACTTCTATTTTAATGTTCCCATCCTGCATGGCTACTTTCGTAGTCTTCAATCTGCATGAGTAGATCTTCATTAAGGGACGAAACGATGATCGCCATTGCACGCTCATTCTTTCTGATCCATTCATCTCTCCTTGGGTCTCCCTATGGAGGCTGCACCTCTAAGAGTTCGGTCACCGACCAGATGCCTTCGTCTTTCAAAAGTGTTTTGATTTTGAATTTTCATATCCTGTAGTTTGCGCCATTAAGACTGATTGCTACTCTTGTCTGGATCGTTGTAGTCATATTGTGTTGTCTAGAAAATCACTATTTAGATATCAGTAGTGATAACCTTGCTCTGATATTATGTCGCGAACGAGTTTGTTTCTGTGTCGCGAACATATTTGTTTCTTTGAATTTTCTTGTCCGGAAGCTCAAAGGAGCCTAGACACGCGACTACAGATCACAGAACAGATTTCATTCTAGCAATCAAGACAGTAGAGGACAAGGAGAGGCACGAAATAGAGCAACTATATTATCAGTTTATTTTCTTAGAGCACGATGGTCAGTGTCTCACTCGTTGGTGGCCTAACGCTCTGCTCTTTCCCTCTGTTCTGCTCGTTGGCAGACTTTCATGCAGAGCTATTTCGTTTCTATTCTTTTTCTTTTCTGCTCTACTTACACACATTGTCTGTGTATATTTTGATCCAAAAAAATAGTTTTTATATCTCCACTGTGTGGAGTTTACAAGATAGCTAAACATAGAATTACAATAGTAGTTAACGCTAATCAACTAATTAGTTACTCTCCGTTATTGCTAGTCGTTTCAACTGGGTGTGAAATTTAAGACTCCACGCCCGTTGAGCTGCCAGTTTGGTGCGAAAATTTTTCTTTCGTTTTTTTTGTTTCGTGTGGTGTCTGTCTTTCTGGTTCTGGAGGCATGTTTGACTTTCTCGAATCATTTGACCTTTGAGTTTCGCTTCGCTTCGTGTTTTAGGGTTTTCGAGGTATGTTGACTTTCGTGAATTGTTCGCCATTCGACCTTCGTTTCATATCGCTTCGTTTCGCGTCGCGGCAAAGTTGTAGGAGTTCACCATTTTTGACAAAAAGATGGGAGATAAATATTTATGAGCAGAGGTATATAATCTAGCATCTATGACCTGGTAACAATCTAGCATAAAATTTGTTTATGATCTGAAAAAAATTTATGAGCAGAGGCCGGAATCGACCTTGAAATAACAGATGGTATACTAAATTGAACAGAATTACATATTCCGAGGTCTGTTCTGACCTCTATTGATTTCCACCACACTAATCAATAGATTCATCAACAAAAAATACAGATTTTTTTCTAGGATGTCTAGATCTATTTCTATAAATCCTAATGAAAATAAAATTGAATATAATCCTACATCAACAAAATGTGCATCTCTCTCTCTCTCTCTCTCTCTCTCTCTCTCTCTCTCTCTCTCTCTCTCTCTCTCTCTCTCTCTCTCTCTCTCTCTCTCTCTCTCTCTCTCTCTCTCTCTCTCTCTCTCTCTCTCTCTCTCTCTCTCTCTCTCTCTCTCTCTCTCTCTCTCTCTCTCTCTCTCTCTCTCGTCCCGTTGGCTTAAAAAATAGAGTTTTGTGAAACGGATTCCAAAACTTTTATCTATACTGACTCATAGCTACAACATTAATACCATTACATATATTGTTCATTCACGACCATTTCAAGTTCAAGAAACAATGATGATCCAAATGGAACCACACTGAGGAATAGACATCAACAAGAGGCTCACTGGCCCCACAGGTGACTCATATGTAATGAGGGGGTGTCTCTTATATGAAGACACAAAAGAGGAGTATGGTGTGTAGGCCTTTGGTAGTTCTTGAATCTTGCGGTTCGTAGCATCGAAGAAAGAAAAGGATGCTGCTACTTCGAACACAACACTTCAAAGTAGTTACATGTGGACACTTGTTTGAATCCAAATGAACCTCATGCAACCTTTTAATGTTATTGAGTTTGAAGCAGTAGACACACTTTTCTCATTTCGATGTGGTGAACCATAAGATTCAAGAACGCCAATGGCCTACACACCATATGCTTCTTTGGTGTCGTCATTTTTAGGTGAGACACCCTATCGGCACAGACAATTCGATTGCGGAGCCAGTTAGCCCCCTTTGCATCCTCAATGGATTCGTGTGTTCACCAATATTCTTAAATTTAGGGTATGTGGATAATTATAGATGGAAAATTGATTTATATGTTGGTATTGCCCTTGTAGCTTTGACTCAATACGTATAATAGCTTGGAATTAAAATAACAGGACTACGTTAAGATCCTACAAATTCGAGTAGCACAAACTAATAAGCATGAAACATAAATCAAGATTCTGCGAATTAGAGTAGCATGAACTGGTAATCATGAAACATAAACGAATGGTATCACACACTCACACGCACAGTCTAAACCCTATAATCTCAACATACACGAGGATAGAAAAAAAAAATAACACAGTAGAGTGCTAATCAAAACTCCCGAACTGTACGGTTAAATCCTATTCCAGAATGTCACCACATGCTCCCTCTCTACGACATTTGGGCTTTCTCGTGGAACTTATCATCCAACAAGAAACATTTGTAGCATGCCTTTATCGGAAGAAAAGAAGGGCAACACACCTTTCTAGAATTGGGAGTGTTGGTTACCTTTAACTCTTTCATGATCTCTCTCTCTCTCTCTCTCTCTCTCTCTCTCTCTCTCTCTCTCTCTCTCTCTCTCTCTCTCTCTCTCTCTCTCTCAGCATGAAACATAACTGATACACAACACATAAATTATGATCTTGCAAATTAACATATCAGGACTAGGTTAAGATCCTACAAATCAAAGTAGCACAAACTAGTAAGCATGAAACATAAATCAAGATTATGCGAATTAGGTTAGCATGAACTGGTAATCATGAAACATAAACGAATGGCATCACATGCACACGCACACTCTAAACCCTAAAACCATAACACACACGAGGATTAAAAAAAGAAAGAACACAGTTGAGTGCTAATCAAAACTCCCAAACTATACGGTTATATCCTATTTCAGAATGTCACCACATGCTCCCTCCCTACGGTGTTTGGGCTTTCTCATGGAACTTATCGTCCAACAAGAAACATTTGAACCATGCCTTTATCAAAGAAAACAAGGGCTACACACCTTCCTAGAATTGGGAGTGTTGGTTACTTTTATCTCTCTCTCTCTCTCTCTCTCTCTCTCTCTCTCTCTCTCTCTCTCTCTCTCTCTCTCTCTCTCTCTCTCTCTCTCTCTCTCTCTCTCTCTCTCTCTCTCTCTCTCTCTATTTCTAAGCATGAAAACATAACCAATACACAACACATAAACTATGATCTTGTAAATTAAAATAACAGGACTAGGTTAAGATCCTACAAATCAGAGTAGCACAATCTAGTAAGCTTGAAACATTAATTATGTATACCACAAATTGTTGAGAGTGGAGATCATTTGTTTTCTTAGGCCAACAATGGGGTTCCCCAGCATGTTCATAAAAATACTAGTAGAGAAGTGTCATCATTTCAAGGTCAAACGTAATCAAGAAAGCAACATGAAGGCCTCAATGTGGTGAAAGAATCTAAAAAATGTGGTGGTGTTGAGTCAAAATGTATCAACTGGGACAGGAATTTTGTAATCTTAGATATAATAGCTGAGGTGGTAATAATCTAGCATTGTTCAGACACAAATTGTCAATTTTTACCAAATCTGCTTTTGAATGTAAGAGCAGAGGTCGGAATGGACCTCGGAATAAAAGATGGTATAGTGCCTTGAATACCAGATATTCCGAGGTCTGTTCCGACCTCCACTGATTTTTACCCATAATTAACAAATCCATCATTAAATATACAGATTTGTTTCTAAAATGTGTAGATGTATTTTCATAAATCCTAATGTAAAATAAAATTGAATGTATTCCTATACTGCAAAACGTGCATCTACAACAAAAGATAGGAGATAAACATTTATGAGTAGAGGTATATAATCTAGCATTCATGGACTGGTAACAATCTAGCATATAATTTATTTTTGAATTGTAAAAAATGTATGAGCAGTGTTAGTCAGCTGCTTGGATGATGTTAGAGCCCAAGAATTGGCATAAAGAACTGCAAAACAATTTCATATCAAGAACCTATGTAACAAATCCTCATGGGGAAATCATAGAACTGGTCAGCACAATTGAATAGTCTTCTAAAAAAAACACCCAAGCTTTACAAATGTATCATAACATTCGCAGATGTGTCATTTGAAAGAACAAAAAAAAAAATCTCAGCAGAGGTCAGAACAAACGTCGGAATAGACACTGGTATACTGCTAGAACTAGCATGATTTATTCCGAACTCCATTCTGATCTTGAAAGTACCTGCTATGATCTACCTGAAGCTGCTATGATGATCTGCCTAAAATGCTATAATGAAATCTGCAAAACAAAAACCAGTGTTGCAATTTATTTAGTTTAGTATCACAAAAAACAGTTGTAGCAAATTAATTTTAGAAAAAAACAACAAACATCCATATGCAATCCAGCATGTCCACCAGAAAATGGCAGGATTTGGCATCGGAACAGCCATCGGAATAGGCGTTGATATGACAAATCCAACAGATCCATATATTTTGATAGGCATTCCGACTCTCTGAAACTCCGAATCTACAACAACCTCAACTATGGATCTGCCTTCAACTACAACAACCTCAACTACAATACCCCCACCTGGAAGTGCCTTTGGAGTAGTCATCGAAATAGCCTTCGGAATAGTAGATATTGCGGATCCACCTATTCCGACGATCTTTCCGGCGTGCCTACTTCTCAAAAAATTGGATCCACCAACTCCTTCACCTCATAGGAAAGCTTTCATAGAAAACGTGGTGTCAATAATAACAAATGAGATCACATTGAGATTGCTAGAGAAAGAGAGAGTGAAAAAGGAGATTACCTTGCATCCAACAAATCAAAAATCCTCCATCCTCCACTTTCCCTTTCTTTCTTGACCTCCCCACATTTGATTCTGCAAGGAGTAAGCTAAGAGGAAGAGCAAGGGCAACAAGCAAAGTGCAAGAGGACCAAGAAGACCAAGCAAAATGCAAGAGGAGAAAGTAAAGAGCAATAGCAAGAGGAGCACTCAAATGTGAGGAGAATAAGAATAGCAAGGAGGTTAAAGTGGGTGAGCAAGGATCAACAAACAAGGGAGAGGACAAAGGCAGCATGTACGTCCCTAGATTCCATCACCCACTCCTCTTCCCTCTTCAAAAATGCCGCAAAAAATGTTAGTCTTTTTTAAACTTTCAAGAATCAGTCTGACCATCGGTATACACCTCACACTAGCTTCAGTATATCGAGGGCAATTCTGAGGCCCTGACTAAATTAGAAATAGTATTTCTTGTCTGCTCCGAGCTGCATTCTAAATAAACTCAAAATTAATGCATTCTAAAAAACACACAATTTTCAAAGATTGTCGGCTCCTCCCAAGCCTTGTCGAAGAATATATAGTGCACTTGACGACACAATTTCTTATCTGCTAAATTTTATTTCTCATCTGGTTAAAGGATGCCATAAGTGTCCAAACATCGACATATTTGGTATCCAACACCTATTCTTGGGTGACCAGTGTTGGTCGGGTAACGATTTTTTATTTTCGGTTCTCAACCCGGTTCTAACTAAAACACCATGGAGATGTCTCGACAAGAAGCCAAAAAAATGCTATCCGCGGTCAGCATGGATTACAAGAGCATCCATGCATGTCCCAATGATTGCATATTATATCGAGATGAGTTTGAGGAGGCAAGCACGTGTCCACGTTGTGAGGAACACCGCTACAGGCAAGATTTACAAGGACAACCATACCCGCCAAGGTGGTAAGACATTTTCCCATCATACCTAGGATACGCCACATTTTAAAGTGTAATTCCATCGCGGAGCTAATGACATGGCATTCGAGCAATCGTTTATCTCACGATACTATGAGGATCCTTGCCGATTCTCCAACATGGAAGCATGTGGATGCTACTTGGCATGAATTTAGGGATGAGCCTCGCCATTTGCATTTGGGGTTGGCCATGGATGGTGTGAATCCATTCAGTTTTCACTCCACATCATGGTCCACCTGGATGATTGTCCTTGTAAACTACAACATCCCCCCTTGGCTAAGTATAAAGAAGGGGCACCTAATGCTCGTCCTTCTTGTCCCTGAAAAATATGGACATGTATATGGCTCCTTTGATAGATGAGCTAAAGATTCTATGGCAAGGAGTTCAATGAGTGATATATCAAGACCACTGACACAAAGAGATTTGTGGTAAAGGGGATCTTGATGTGGACGATGCACAACTTTCCTGGCTATGGGGAATGTTCAGGTGAGATATCCTTGTTATTGGTTTGATTCATGGTATTATCTTAAATTTTATGTGCATTTACAAATTTTCTTTCAATTCAAAAATTGGACCCACGATTATGTTGGTTGTTTTGTAACAATGTAGGGCTCCAAACTAGTGGTTACAATGCGTGCCCCGTTTGTGACGAGTATTTGCAAGCACATCACTTGCAACATCTGCGAAAGATGGTTTATTAATACGTGCAATTTTGTACATGTTGTATCCCTAACACATTAAGTTCCATTTTGTTCAGTACAAAAAATACAATGCACTGTTGTGGATGCATGGATGACACTTTCATACGGAGTGCACTGACAAAAATAGAAACATGGATGATTGTGGAGTCATGGCAAATTTTACCCAAGAGAATCGAGCAAGCACGGCGGACACCAATTTACTGTCTTCTCAACTTGATTATTGTGGGACAATCAATGACATCCTTGAAGTTGGATTTAGGCAATTCAGCCTTTTCATATTTGATGTCAAATGGTTCAATGTTATTTGCAATGGTCCCAATGCAATTGTCAGGAAAGATGAGAGTAATTATTTTGCCATTGACTCCACCAAGCTTTGGACAGATTAAAGCGACACATTTGTTTTTTCGCAACAATGTGAGCAGGTACATTTCTTTGATGTCTTCAAGATGTCTATGCTCTTTTGTTGTCAATCAATCAATTTTCAGTGTACTGCAAAAAATGAATATTGTGTATAGTAATACGCAAGCAACTATAAAATAGTTATGGATACGTGTATGGTAGCATCGATCAATTACAGGTGGTCTTTCACCCCGATCGTTCAGATCCCAGATGGTGGTACGTGATTCAAGTCGCTCCTTGAAGTAAGAGAATTTTTTAAGATAGAGATGTCCTGGAGGACATGGTGCTACCAGTTGATGCACCTCATGAACAACATCATGATGACGGATTCAATGTCACCATTTCGGAGGATGATCATGTGAAACCTTCACAAGCTAATGATGTCATTGAGTGCGATGCATCATCGTCGGATGGTTCGACAACACACGACACACTTTCACGATCTTACTCGTCATCACCGTCGCCATTAGCTTTTGAAAATCAGCTTATTAATGATGAAGCTCTAGGAGATATTTGGGTAGAATTAGAGATAGATTCATTTGGTTTGGCGGATTTGTCACATGATGATGCGACAAATGATAACGATGAACCACCAAATGAATGAGTGAGACAGTACGATGAATTTCAATTCATTGTAATATAAATCATATTGCTCACAGATGCAATTATACTTTATTGATTGACTAGTTGACATCGAACAAGAAGTCGATGCATGTGAGTACACAATTTGTGATCATCATTTTTTTGTGACACATAAATTTCTTTATTCACTTGTGCATATGGCAACCAATGTTGATAGAAAATGTCGGTTCTCAACTCGCTTATCAACCCGGTTCTAACTAAAACACCATGGCAACGTCTCGACAAGAAGCCAAGAAAATGCTATCCACGGTCGGCATGGATTACAAGCGCATCCATGCATGTCCAAATGATTGCATATTATATCGAGATGAGTTTGAGGAGGCAAGCACGTGTCCACGTTGTGGGGAACACCGCTACAGGCAAGATTTACAAGGAGCGACCATGCCTGCCAAGGTGGTAAGACATTTTCCCATCATACCTAGGATACGCCACATTTTTAACTGTAATTCCATCGCGAAGCTAATGACATGGCATTCGAACAATCGTTTATACGATGATAATATGAGGATCCTTGCCGATTCTCCAGCATGGAAGTACGTGGATGCTACTTGGCATGAATTTAGGGATGAGCCTCGCCATTTGCATTTGGGGTTGGCCATGGATGGTATGAATCCATTCAGTTTGCACTCCATATCATGGTCCACCTGGCTGGTTGTCCTTGTAAACTACAACATCCCCTCTTGGCTAAGTATAAAGAAGGGGCACCTAATGCTCATCCTTCTTATCCTTGGAAAATACAAGGCAAAAAATATGGATGTGTATATGGCTCCCTTGATAGATGAGCTAAAGATTCTATGGCAAGGAGTTCAAGTGAGCAATATATCAAGACTACTTAGACAAAGAGATTTTGTGGTAGAGAGGATCTTGATGTGGACGATGCACGACTTTCCTGGCTATGCAAAATGTTCAGGTGAGATATCCTTGCACATCACTCGCAACATCTGCGAAAGATAGTTTATTAATACATGCAATTTTGTACATGTTTGTTGTACCCCTAGCACATTAATTTCCATTTTGTTCAGTATAAAAAATACAGTGCACTGTTGTGGACGCATGGACGACACTTTCGTACGGAGCGCATTGACAAAAATAGAAACATGTGTGATTGTGGAGTCATGGCAAATTTTACCCAAGCGATCCACAGCGAGAACCAAAGAGAAAGATAGAGCGAGAACCAGAAAGGGAGAGAGAGATAGCTTCGATCAACCACTAAGAGAGAGAGAGAGAGAGAGAGAGAGAGAGAGAGAGAGAGAGAGAGAGAGAGAGAGAGAGAGAGAGAGAGAGAGAGAGAGAGAGAGAGAGCACTCCATAAATTTCTTTTATAGATTTAATAAAAAAATTTATCCATCCATGCGTTGGTTTTTTTCTCATGCACTTATTATTAAGAATCTGATGCAATTGCAGCTATAAAAATCTTATGCAGAAAAGAAATTTCTCACAAAGCTATGGATTGATTTAGAATCAGCTGCAAAACAAGTTTCATCATTCATGCTGGGCAAAGGAATTTAGAGACTCGTTGCATGTTAATAACCATAAGCATAGAAAAGTTTCCATTAATTGCCGTGAAACTGCATAAACTTTCCAAAACCAACTTAGGATAACATCGTGGACAAAACTCATTACTCTAAAAATGTGAAAAAAAAAGTGAAAAATCTTTTCATACCATCATGCTCTCAAATGGTTGCATATTAATTGTTTGTGAAAGGGTAGGAATTTCTATTGCAAAGCCCTGAAACATTTTATGGATTGCGACAAAAGTTCTATGTCTACAACATTCTAGGAAGGCAAGAAGTACCTACAATCTATCGATAAGAATTGCTTTTTCCTCGTCAATTTTAGGAGAATCAGAAAATATGGTAGAAGAAGTCCATCCATGCAAGTTGAAGTACCTCCAAAGTCCACACAAAAGCAAAGACATGCATTACAACGTTTTTTGCAAGTATGGTTGTCCCAATTGAATCGAACAAAAGAAAAACTAACAAAATAAATGCCACCAGGAGGTCCATATGGTGCCACTTGTTTGATAAGAATGGAAGTTATGAGTGTCCATGAGGATAGAGTGAAAAACACATGTGGAAAAGAGAAGAAACTGCCCTCTCAGTTTGGGCTTTCCACCTCATAGTTTTTAAAATGAGTCACGCGAGGAGCGGAATGCTCGAGCCTCGGGTCCGATATTTGGCCTTGGAATAAGCCCACCAAATTTGAACTTGGTTTTGAAACATTTATAGAGAGGGATATAGAGAGGGTTATAAATCCACTAGAAGGCCTCAAAACATACATCTGAATATTGAATCTAGTTTGAGGGGTATACCGAGGCTGACCTCGGTATAAGCCTACCAAATTTGAACTTGTTTTTGAGACATTTATAGGGAGGGTTATAAAGAGGGTCCAAGTGGCCAGAGGCATTCAAAGACACTCTGCTAACCGAGAGTAATACCGAGACTGATGAAAAAATGGTCTCTCGGTATAACCCACGGTATAAAATAGAATGTAAATGGAACTCACTTTTGGAATTTGTTACCTATCAAAACATTGAATTCCATTTTCTATCAACATGGTTGCCATATTCACAAGTGAATAAAGAAATTTATGTATCACAAAAAAATGATGATTACAAATTGTGTACTCACATGCATCGACTTCTTGTTTGATGTCAACTAGTCAATCAATAAAGTGTAATTGCATCTGTGAGCAATCTGATTTATATTACAATGAATTGAAATACATCGTACTATCTCACTCATTCATTTGGTGGTTCATCGTTATCATTTGTCGCATCATCATGCGACAAATCTGCCAAACCAAATGAATCTATCTCTATTCTACCCAAATATCTCCTATAGCTTCATCATTAATAAGCTGATGCATCGCGCTCAATGACATCATTAGCTTGTGAAGGTTGCACATGATCATCCTCCAAAATGATGACATTGAATCCGTCATCACGATCTTGTTCATGAGGTGCATCAACTGGCAGCGCCATATCCTCTAGGACATCTCTATCTTCAAAAATTCTCTCACTTCAAGGAGCGACTTGAATCACGTACCACCATATGGGATCTGAACGATCAGGGTAAAAGACCACATGTAATTGATCGATGTTACCATACACGTATCCATAACTATTTTATAGTTGCTTGCATATTACTATACACAATATACATTGTTTGCAGTACACTGAAAATTGATTGATTGACAACAAAAGAGCATAGACATCTTGAAGACATCAAAGAAATGTACCTACTCACATTGTTGCGAAAAAACAAATGTGTCGCTTTAATCTGTCCAAAGCTTGGTGGAGTCAATGGCAAAATAATTACTCTCATCTTTCCTGACAGTTGCATTGGGACCATTGCAAATAACATTGAACCATTTGACATCAAATATGAAAAGGCTGAATTGCCTAAATCCAACTTCAAGGATGTCATTGATTGTCCCACAATAATCAAGTTGAGAAGACAGTAGTGCATGACAATATAATGCTAGATCTTACATCAATTTCAAACGCAAAGGATTTATGGGAAGAACGGCAAACCAAGAATGAGATTTGATCTCGTAATCAAATTCTATTCTTGGAAGACCAATCAACTTTTTTACAGTGGGATGACAAAGACCTGAACACATTCGTGCGAAAGATTAAAGATCTTTTATTTCCTTGTAGAATTTTGGTACAGAAAATACAATTTCTAAGGAAAAACAGCTTAGTTATTTTATTCAAGCCCTATCCAGGTCATTCCACACAACTCGAACCTTATTGACAAAAGATGCAACTATGACACTTCAAAAGGCAATAGACGAAGTTAAAGAAGAAGTAGAAGCTTGTGAACACTATGACGACAATGGTGATTTAGAAAATGCTCTATTTACTCAAAAGAATAAATCTTCTAAGAAGTCTAAGTTTAAGAGGGAGTCGTCTAAGAAGAATGAGTCTAAGACAAATGAACAACCATCTAGTAAACAACAAAAGAATTCTAGTGATAAGAAGACCTTCAAAAGATGTAGAAGATCAGGTCACACAGAAGAAAAGTGTAGGTTAAATCCAAAAATTGAATGAATTCATTGTCATAAATAGGGTCATGTAGTAGTAGACTGTGAACCTTCAGATTCAAACTATGTCAAAGACAAAGCACAATGCTCCAAAGCAGTAGAAGATAGGCCGACAAGAAACTCAGCAGCTTATGTTAGTGTTGATCTATAATGTTCATCTAATTACATTCAAGAAGTAGTACTTGATTCTGGAGCCACCTCACATTTTGTTTCCTCAAAACAAATTTTGTCTGAGTACAAGAAGACAAAATATTCGAGATTCATTATACGTGGAGACGGTTCTAAACATGTGGTTGATGGAACTGGTGTATTATGGCTTAACACGAATCAAGGAGACAAGAAATTAGAGGAAGTTCTCTATGTCCCTACTCTTGATAAAGATCTTCTATCTATAGCTAAGATAGTCGATACAGGTATGTCAATAACCTTCATGAAGAACTCTTGTAAACCGTTTGAGGGAGATTCTGGTAACCTAGGCAGAGAAGGAAATTTTTATCGATTGAACATTTGAACAAGACTCGAACAAGTCAATCAAACTTAGGAATCGACAGATGTATTGTGGCACAAGAGGCTATGTCACATGAACATGGAAGCTTGTACCAAGCCAACAAAAGCCAGAGAATTTAAGGAGTCGAAATCAAAAGTAGAGATATTCGAACTACCTGCGAATCCTATCTTAAAGGGAAGATGACTAGAACACCTTTCAGTAAGGATGTTTATTAAGCAACTAAGGTACTTGAAATTGTGCATTCAGATATTTGTGGACCATTCGATTTGCGTCAAGTGTAGGAAATGAGGGTCTGTTTCCTCAAATAGCTCAAGTTCTTAAATTTAGTATGTTATTTGACATGCTCAGAACATTTTCAAAATAACAATTTTGCTCATCTTTGTCTGACTCTCATTTCAGATCTTTAAAATATCAAGCTTTTTAGATGAACTATTCAATCTTATGCAATTCTTTAAGGTAAATACCACAAAGTGTTTTCATGCAAAAAAGCTTGTTTGCCTTAAAACAAAAGGAAAACTTTCTGATTCAACAATACCCTCAAAGGAGTTCCAAAGTCAAAAGTTAGAAGCGACGGGGGCGAACATTTCACAGAAAGGCCTCTGTCACCAGTTAATAAGGTTCTTGGGTTTTACGTAAGCGATATAAAATCTACGCTTTTCCCAGACAAAGTGATATTTTCAAGTTACGTATTTTTCAGTACAAAGAGCTGAGCCTCCGACTTGTGGTGTGCCAGCTTCAATGTTAATAAAAAGCGGCCAGTAAATTGAGTACTGTGCCAAGTAGCTCAAATGTATAGTTAATTTTGATTGGGAGACACCTTCACATTAATCTGACATCTGAAGAGGACATCAGATTTTATAAAGGTGGGGTGGATGCTGTAAACTTACCTTTACAAGCTTTACTTCCAGTGCCAGCATTGTCCCCGGCGCCAGCAGCACCCCTGCTGCACCCGGCGCCACTGGCGTCGGCGCCGCTTCTGGCTCCACTGTGACCAGAATCTA
Source organism: Diphasiastrum complanatum (assembly GCA_029204225.1). Classification (NCBI taxonomy): domain Eukaryota; kingdom Viridiplantae; phylum Streptophyta; class Lycopodiopsida; order Lycopodiales; family Lycopodiaceae; genus Diphasiastrum; species Diphasiastrum complanatum. Next base: position 19,840,722 of record CM055106.1, on the reverse strand, counting down.
GCCGGCAGCAAGGTCCTATGGCTAAAAATCTTTGACCGGTCCTAGCGAAGTCCAGAGAGCTCAGATCGATGTGCAATCACCTCACACGATCTAGGCATGATTAAAGGGATCAATAAATTCTAGAGAGAGAAGATGTGCTTTACCAGCCTGGGTAGAGTACTTGGTATGAGGGGAGGTGGCGAATCCCACCAGAGTATACAAATTGGGCTGAGAAGCAGACAAGCAATAAGCTGAAGCAAATTTGCATATATCGTGGAGTTGAATACATTTTCAACGAATTCAAAGCTTATTGTACTGATATCGTATTCTGAAATTTGAAATACCAAATAAAACTCCTCATGAGATATGGTGGAAGTCGAAGCCAAATCTTGCACATGTTCGAACATTTGGATGCAGCAGCGCAGTGTATATGCACATACCAGATAAGCTGAGAAAGAAACTCGATGAAAAAATAGACACTGCAAGTCTTATACGGGTTTCTACACAGGTGAAAATTGCAAAAAACCCGACACTGCATATTTGCATGCAGTTTTCAACAGGCGAAAAAGACGACACTTGCCCTACAATAGGCCGAAGCTGTCCTATAGACAAAGGCGATGTCCTACAAACACCGAAGGTGTCTTCCAAATGGCAAAGGTGTCCTACAAATCTCAAAGGCTACCCTCAGGTAAAGGCAACGGCCAAAAGGCCAAGGAGTGTCGCATTTTCAGTCTGCAAAAATATACGGATTTTCGCTATCAGACCAGATAGCCTTCACGCTCCATCAACGAACTGATATATTGATCAGTTTAACAGTTGTTATCAATCTTGTAATTGTAAAGTTAAGTTAATACAAGATTTTTCAACTGATATGTATATATACATGTAATTGAGCGATTGTAATACAGTGGATTATGATACGTAAGGCCAGATAGCGAAGAACACCTTTGATCAGTAGTTGACTCCTCAGAGCTAGTGATTATATATATAGAGAGAGAACTATTTTAGAATCTTAGCAATTGTCTTGAATCTGTTAGTAGGATCACGTGCTTATCAGCACAATTGTATTGTGGTCTGATCGTTGTATTTGCAACTTCAATATACAGATTTGCTATTGTTCTACACCTTTTCATTCTTGTTGAATGATAACTCTTGCTCCTCGCATTCTTGTTGAATGATAACTCTCGCTCCTCTCACACAAACGCTATTAAGAAGAGAATTGTATGGATGTCTCTGATGCTTGAATTAATTCTACATTCTCTTCATATCAGGTTATCAGTATTACATGATTGTATGGTTGTCTCAAACGTCTAATTCCTTTTGCAATCTCTCTTTCATGGTAGTCTATGACTCCTACAAGAATACCAAATGCAAAGGCAAATAAGGGAACTTGTGCACCTCTAAGGAAATCAACTGCTCTGATACCAACTGTTAGAACTCCCTAAGATCTTCGACTGCCTTGAAGGTTCCGTACACCCCATACCAGTGACGACGCACCGTATTCGCCCATCCATAGGGTCACAACCGACCCACCCCCATGCACTGGAGCTATCTACATAATCATGTCCGGTCAAGCCTCTTACGATAACTAGCGTCCCATACCACCAGCCATCGCACTCGGCTCTTCCTAGCACACATCTCCTGGCCTGGAGATACATCCTTGCTCATGCATGTGCTCTCCATCCACCAACTCCCGGGTAGACCGAGCGAATGGAAAGAAGGAAACTCCACCACTATATAGCCATAACAGAGTGGGTCCCATCAAGCATGGTCCTGCCGATGACACGTGACCACCTAGGATGGTGATGTGTGGCACCCAAACATGTCGATAACGCCAGACCTGCGTCATGCCCTTTGCGAGGTCGTCACATCAGCTAAAATATTGTCAAAAAATCGGAAAAAAAATGGAAATAGATCTGAGAAATATATTTTTTTTAACATTTTGCTTTTCTTTCCTTTTGCTCTCCCCAGATCTTCTATTCTCCAAAATCTATATTCTTCACTATCTGCTTTTCCAGGATCTGCATTCTTGGACTTGTGCATTACTATATCATGTCTTCTCACTTTTTTTTTCTTCTCATTTTTTGTCTTCTCAAACTTTACATTTTCAAGATCTTGCCTCACCTCTATTCACGCAAGATCTTGCTTGTCCCATCACTTGTTTCCCTGCTTATGTCTTCTCATAATCTAGATCTTGTCATCCCAATTGTATATTTGCCAAATTGTTTTGCCTTCCCCCACCTTTTTGCCTCCCAAGATCCATCTTCCCCACATTTTCGCTCTGTCAGTTTTGCCTTTCCTAGATCCCGCATTCCCCAAGCTACATCCTAGGATCTACCTTTCCCAATATTCCACATTCACTAAGCATTCCTACATTCCTAGATCTTGCACTTTCACAAATTCTTTTCTACATTCCTACACTCCATGTTCCCAATCTACATTATCAAAATTTTCATATTATCCAAATTTTATGTTTTCAAAATTTTAAGTTCTGACTTTCACATTCCGCAACTTTTTGCTTTTCCAAATATCTACATTCCCCAAATTCCACATCTCTAAAACTTTTCATTTTTCTTTGCTTTCCCCACTATTAAATTTACACAAGGTAGTTTGCATAAGTTCTAGTTGTAAATGACTTTGAGGCCATGATGTGGGATGTCACATGTGCCAAAAGCATAGGATACCTTGCTCTAAGTCAAATCAAACCTAGCTTTGGAATGGTATCTTTGGAATGTGTCCAAAGAGTGCATAGATAGGAAAAAATAGGAGCTTAAAATAGCAATTTTCTCATTGTTTTTGAATCTCAAGGTATTGAACCTAAATAGGGTGGATCAAGTGGATCTTTAGGTTAGATGTTAGGGTTAGGTTGTGATGAATAGATAGAGGCCCTAATATGCTCAGATCCGAGCTCTACATATATAAATATGTGATGGGATTTCCATCCAATTATGAGCAAAATCGAGATTTTCCTTCTTGACTAGTTTGAGTCTATGATTTGATTGTTTCTATCTTCTACATTCCCAGATCAATTGACCAGTGAAATCTTGCAATCTAACCTCACCCACATGGTTGTAGCTAGATCATATAAAGAAACGAACATGTGCCAGCCACCAATGCTGTCTTCAGAATTTATGGTATGGAAAGACAAATTTTGATCAATTAAAAACTTCAATTTCGACGAGAGTTCTCTATCGCAGTTGTTATACAAATTTTTCCTATGTCCTAGAGCAATCAAAAGAATCCTTAATTGTCAATTTTGGCTCTCCATACCTTTCAAACGGTGTTTTTTTGCTTCTCCAAACCTCGCCCAAATCGATACCGATTTGACTCAAATTATTCCAAATCTGACATTTGTCCTTGTCTAGTGATTGCTATTACCAAGCTCTGATACCAAGTTGACAATAACAATACTGATCAATGCAACCAACACAAAATTTTAACAAGTACTTCAAGCCAAGAAACCTAGGATTGTAAAAATTACAGCAAATAAGGATCCTAAAACACTTGAAATGATGAGGGAAACAATAGATTATGATTTCATAAGATTAGCACAAGTTGAACCATCAAAATCCATCAAAAATCTATGCTTGAACCTCACTAAATGGCCCAAATCCTTGAAGAAGGCTTCACACGTGTGAAAGTACGGCCCCCCACAGTCTGAGTACTGTACACCAGACCTACATTCAATCCTATAATCATTAGTAATCACAAGTACTCAAACAATTATGAACATAGAGAGCAATTGCACCATTATGAGAAAAAAAACATGAAATTGCTTGATTGATATTGGTGAGATATCATCACCTATATATACATGATCCATCACAGTTTTGGGCAGGTATGAGTAGCCCTAAACCTATCCCTAATTCTAATTTTGGTGGATCTTTCATCCCTACCAAGTTAGGGTTGGAATCTTGGAAATCCCTCAACAATGCAAAAATTACCAAAAATAGCTCCTATTTTTTCTCCCTTGTATCTAAGCATAATTTGGACTCATTCCAAAGGTTATAACACTTAGGTCTACTTGAGAACATCCTTATGAATGGAATCCTATGCTATTTGGCACGTGTGACAAGCCACATCATGACCATCTAACTATTTACAAGCCATATGACCAAAACTAGTCAAGCTAGAATTGTGAATTTTTAACACTCCTCCTCACTATCTAGCTTGGTTCAATCATTGCTTTACTAATCACTCCAAGTGATGATCTGAACTTCATAAAAGGTGTCTTTTGAATTGGTTTAGTAAGTAGATCAGCTACACATTCATTGCTTGGAGCATGCTCCAAAGCAATCTCCTTGGCTTGCACCATTTCTCTCACAAAGTGATGGCATATCTCAATGTGCTTAGATCTTGCATGGAAGATTGGGTTAGATGCAAGTTGTTGGGCTGATATATTGTCATTGTAGATTATTGGTGTCTCCTCTGAATCCATGATCTTTAGTTCCACCAATAATCTCTTGATCCAAAGTACCTCCTTTGTAGTGGTTGTCAAAGCTTTGTACTCGACCTCGGTTGAAGATAGAGATATAGTTTCTTGCTTTTTTGAAAGCCATGAAACCACACCTTATCCTATGAAAGTTGAATAGGCACTTGTTGATTTCCTATCCCTCTTGTCCCCTGCAAAATCTGAATCACTAAATGCATGAAGGTTAATCACATCTCCTCTATATAGAATCCCAAAATCCAATGTACCCGAGATGTATCTTAGAATCCTCTTAGCCTTTTTCCAACGGATATTCAATGGCTTTTGCATGGATTGGCTCAACCTACATACACTAAAGCTAAGATCTGGTCTAATTATAGTGATCCACATTAAGGAACCTATAAGTTTCCTAAACAAAGTGATGTCCATAAAGGATCTTTCATCATCTTCATTTGGCACTTTTACATCTTGCTCCATTGGTGTGTCAACACTTTTGCATGCTTCCATCTTAAACTTCTTCAAAAGACTTTGAGCATAGTTTACTTGACTTATAAAGATAAAGTTAGACCCTCTAAGTACTTCTATGCCTAAGATGAAGTGAATACACCCTAGATCTACCATCTTGAACTCTAAGGATAGATCTATCTTGATTTTTTCAATACCATCAACACTATTTCCACTAATGATGATGTCATCTACATAAATGAGTAAAAGTACAATACCAACATCATCAAACTTAATGTAAAGAGTGGGATTATATTCACTTTTAACAAAAGAAAGTGAAATAAGATAGCAATGTAGTCTTGAATTCCAAGATCTCGAGGCTTGCTTCAAGCCATAGATGCTTCTTTGGAAATGGCATACTTTGTTCTCCATTCCATGCTTGATGAACCCTTGTGGCTGCTCCATATAGATATCCTCTTCCAAAAAACCATTCAAGAAAGCATTAGAGACATCCATTTGACATAGAATCCATCCAAAATGTGATGCAAGTGCAATGATTAGCCTTATTGTGACCATCTTGGCCACGGGTGCAAAAGTTTCCTCATAGGCTATCCCTCTCTCTTGAGCATAACCTTTTGCAACTAATCTTGCTTTATGTTTGTTAACACTCCCATTTGCATTCAACTTAAGCTTGAAGACCCACTTGCATCCTATTACATTCCTTTGAGGTCTCTCAACAAGCAACCAAGTTTTATTCTCAATCAAGGCATCATACTCATCCAACATAGCTTTATACCATTCTTTGGAGTTCAATGCATCTTCAACATTAGATGGTTCTTCAAAACTAGATAAAGCATAAGAAGTGGATGAGATACCCTCAACTTGTTGTCCTTTGCCTTGATATGTGAGCCTTGATGGCTCCACTTTTGCCCTTGAAGATCTCCTTGGTGTGATAAGTGGGTTTGGTGCTTGCTCCTCTATGAGCTTCTCCTCAAAACCAAGATCTTGCTCCTAGGCCATCTTCTTCTTGATTGTTGGAGCACTTATATGCATATGATGTTCATCAAAGATGACATCCCTTGAAACAACAAATTTGTTCAAGGATGGGAGATAGACTTTGTAGCCCTTGCTTGAGCTTGCATATCCAAGCATGATCCCTCTTGTGGAAGATGGATCCTCCTTGGTTCTTGTTTCCAATGGCACATGCACATAACATATACACCCAAAAACTTTCAAGTGATTAAGATTGGGTTTCTTTCCATACAACATCTCATAAGGAGTTTTGCCTTCAATTGCTTTGCAAGACACCCTATTCATCAAGTAGTTTGCACATACAAGAGACTCACCCCAAAAGGATTTGGGCAAACAAGCATCTAATCTTAAAGCCTTAGAACATTCACATAATGTTCTATTCCTTCTTTTAGCAACTCCATTTTGTTGAGGAGTGTAAGAACAAGAAGTCTCTTTCTTGATCCCTTCCTCCTCACAAAAGGCCTTGAATTCTCCACCATTGTCACTTCTAAGAATCTTGATGCTATGATTATGATGCTTTTCCACAAACAACTTGAACTTTACAAAAGTATCAAATACTTGAGACTTGAAGGAAAGTAAGAACACCCAACAATATCTTGAGTAGTCATCAATGAAGGTTAAAAACATGGATGAACCTCCATTAGATTTGGTGCTAGCAATGTGCACATCCGAGTGTATGAGTTCAAGAGGATGAGATGACTTTGTGATGGAGTTAGGAAACACCTTCTTATGTGCCTTAGATAAGGCACAAGCTTCACAAACCTTGTCTTCCTTCCCAATTGACCTTGGTAGGCCTAAAGCATACTCCTCCTTGATCATAGCCTCCATGGAACCCGAGTTGACATGTCCAAGTCTTTTGTGCCATAAAGTAAAGGTAGATATCTTGCTCTTCTCGGCCAACATGACAACATTAGTATCCACAAATGCATCCAACTTATAAAGTTTGCCAAGTCTAGTGCCCTTAGCCACTATCTTGCCCTTTTTCTTGATGAAACATTCATTTGAAGCAAAGTCAACATTGAAACCATTGTCTACCATTTGGCCAACACTTAGTAGATTCTTTGTTATTGTAGGAATGTACAAAACACCTTCTATGTTGATCTTTTTGGAAGATCCTAAGCAAAGGGGAATGCTACCAACTCCTTCAATCTTACAAGCTTCATCATTTGCTGTATAGATAGACTTTATAGGTCCATCATAAGATAAGAGAGAAGAGAAAAACTCTCTTTTACTAGTCATGTGTGAACTAGCACCCGAGTCAATCCACCAAGGATCTTCTCCTTTGAAGCTTGTTGAAGAAAATATGGACATCATGAGAGAGTCCTCATGTGAACTCTCCTCCTCCTCCTCTTTGCTCATGTTGGCTTGGCTTTGATCTTGCTTCCTCTTGAAGCATTCCGAGGCATAATGCCCCATATTGCTACAATAGTAGCACTTCACCTTTGATTTGTCCTTCTTGACTTTGGTGGTTGATGGAGATGCCTTTGAGGGTCCTTCTTGATCCTCAAGCTTTGTAGACTTCTTGAATGTTGATCCTTTTCCTTTGGACTTGCCTTTGCCTTTGGTGAAGAGAGCTTGGTCATCTCCACCTTGGATGGAAAGCCTATCCATCCTCTCTTGCATTTGGCTCCTTCTTGATTCCTCGGCCATGAGTGTGCCTTGGAGTTCTTCAAGTATGGGTATCTTACCCATAATTGCATATCCCTAAACCAAATTGTCAAATTCAAAGCTTAGTCCATTCAATATGAGTTGAACAAGCTCTTCATCCTTGGTAGGATCACCTATGAAGGCTAGCTCTTTGTTCAATTCCTTTACTCTTAGGACAAAAGTATGTGCACTCTCTCCTTTCTTTTGATAGCTTCTATAAATTTGATTCTTCAAAGCTAACATTCTAGTTTGGTTCTTGGATTCATAGACCTTTTGCAAAGTCTCCCAAGCATCTTGAGCTGAAGTGCAATCTCCTACCTCTCTTAAGAGTTCATTTGCAACATTCATTTTTATGCAATGTAGTGCAACATTGCACCTCTTGATGTATTTGGCTTTTTCTTGAGGATGAATAGGTTCACCCTCCTTACCATTTACAATTTCCATCAGATCTTGCATGATCATGATGGATTCCATTCTAACTTTCCATATGGAATAGTTAGTTTTGTTGAGCCTTTCATTAGTATCCAAAAGATATGCATTTATAGATGCCATCTAGTCTCCTAATCAAGGACTTGACACAAATGAAAGTTACTTCTATTGATCTGATTGAAGGTCTACCTTATCCCACTTCTTAGGGACCTGAAAAGATCAGTGATAGACTTCCTATAAAGATCTAAGAATGATCTCTAACAAAATCAAATCATAGAATACTAGAAACAATGCACTTGCTTGATTGAAGTAGACAATACTAGTAGAATTGCCCCTCTTTCTATAAAGAACATTAAAGCTTCCAAATGATTTGATCAAGAGTGAATTTCAGCAATCTAATATACTTCGAAAATCACTTGTAAAAGAGCTAAATGGAACTTAATGAGGATGCAACACAATCTACTATCCAATCACAAGCAAAAAATGATCAAAATTGATGAAAAATTGATGTAATTTGGTGCATAAGTGGTTGGACTGAACCTAAATCACTTTAGGAGGTGTCTACTACACCTTAGAACAGCCTTGAAGGGTCCCCAAAACTCTGATATTCCCTCTCCTTGAATGCTAGAAAGCCTCCTCTATGAAATCACCTCCAAAACTCGCTTAGAAATCAATGCTTGGAGCAAGCAAAACTTGCTATCTTGGTAATGTGAATTGAACTCAACTTTGCCTCTGGTTTTAGACACCTAAACACCTGCAAATGAAGTCACACAACACCAATCTCCAATGTATTTGACTCACTTTGAGTTCTAGAATCAATACTAGATGCTAAGATCCAATCTACACAAGATTTAGATCAAAAATTGTGATCAAATTGAATGAAAACCAAGGATTTAGCTCATTTCAGCCTTTAGGCTCTGATACCATGTAAAAATTACAGCAAATAAGGATCCTAAAACACTTGAAATCATGAGGGAAACAATAGATTATGATTTCATAAGATTAGCACAAGTTGAACCATCAAAATCCATCAAAAATCTATGCTTGAACCTCACTAAATGGCCCAAATCCTTGAAGAAGGCTTCAAACGTGTGAAAGTACGGCCCCCCACAGTCTGAGTACTGTAAACCATACCTACATTCAATCCTATAATCATTAGTAATCACAAGTACTCAAACAATTATGAACATAGAGAGCAATTGCACTATTATGAGAGAAAAAACATGAAATTGCTTGATTGATATTGGTGAGATATCATCACCTATATATACATGATCCATCACGGTTTTGGGCAGGTATGAGTAGCCCTAAACCTATCCCTAATGGTAATTTTGGTGGATCTTTCATCCCTCCCAAGTTAGGGTTGGAATCTTGGAAATCCCTCAACAATGCAAAAATCACCAAAAATAGCTCCTATTTTTTCTCCCTTGTATCTAAGCATAATTTGGACTCATTCCAAAGGTTATAACACTTAGGTCTACTTGAGAACATCCTTATGAATGGAATCCTATGCTATTTGGCACGTGTGACAAGCCACATCATGACCATCTAACTATTTACAAGTCATATGACCAAAACTAGTCAAGCTAGAATTGTGAATTTTTAACAGGATTGTCCACAAAACTAAAAACTCTATCCATAGTGTGTCTTGAAAGTGCAAAGAAAACTAGTTAAATAGCAACTTAGGGGCTCGTAAAAGATCGACCCACCATCTAAAAAGCTAGAAAGAGAAAGTTCTCGTCAATCATGGCAAGTGACCATCATATTCTTACATGTTAATTTTTTCTATTTCAACTCATTGACTACCAACAACTCCAATTCTCATTCCTGCATTTCAACAAAGATCGCGCCTTCGACCAAGACATCTATTATGTCACATAGGCCAAAGCCATCACCACCACCCTCCAATGTGATTCCACCATGTCAAAACTTGAATACTTATCACCGCCACACACTGCTTCTCTGCCTCGCACCACTTCGTCACCTAACACTTCATCTCCCCAAAAGACAACATTCTTTCCAACTCCACCATTTCCCATGCCATGATCACACTCGTGGTGGGCCTGCTACTGTGCACCAACAACGTTGGTACTAAGAAATCTAAGTTTAAGAGGGAGTCATTTAAGAAGAATGAGTCTAAGACTAATGAACAACAATTTGGAAAACAACAAAATTTTCGTGATAAGAAGATCTGCAATAGATGCAAAAGATCAGGTCACACATAATAAAAGTGTTGGTTAAATCCAAAGATTGAATGCGTTCATTGTCATAAACGGGGTCATGCAGCATTACACTGTTATCGGAATTCCAGAAACAAAAACGAGCAGAATCGAAGCGAACCTTCAGAATTAAACTATGTCGAAGACAAAGCAGAATGCTCTAGAGCAGCAGAAGATAGGGCAACAAGGAACTCAGCAACCTATGTTAGTGCTGATCTATGCTTTTCATCTAATTCTAAAACTCGAGAAGTGGTACTTGATTCAGGAGCCACCTCACATTTTGTTTCCTCGAAACAAATATTGTCTGAGTACAAGAAGACAAACTATTCGAGGTATGATTATACTTGGAGACGGTTCTAAGCACATGGTTGATGGAACTGGTGTATTATGGCTGGACACGAATCATGGTGAAAAGAAACTGGAGGAAACTCTCTATATCCCTACCCTTGACAAAGATCTTCTATTCGTAGCTAAGATAGTCGATACAGGGCATGTCAGTAACCTTCACAAAGAACTCTTGTAAACTGTTCGAGGAAGATTCTGATAACCTGTTGCTAAAGGCAACAAAGAAGGAAATTTATATCACTTGAATATTCGAACAAGAATCGAACAAGCGAATCAAACTCATGAATCAAACACCAGACCTACTAACCAAGCACGAGGTTTACTTGACAAAGGATAAGAAACGAATGCGAACTCAAAACATTTTTATTCGTGATCAACCTCGAAGGATTCGCGAACTTTGTCTTGCAGTCAGCTCAAAAGATTCACTAAACAGTTACCTGTAGAAGCTCATGGCTTTTTTTGTTGAAGCTCGAAAGATTTGCGAACAGAATCTTGTCGCGAAATATTCTGTTTCTTGTTCAAACCTCAGATGTCGCAAAATTGTCGCGAACAATTCGCAAAATCTTCTGGACTGTTCTTCAAGCTCACTTGTCGCAAAACTATCACGAACAGTTTGTGAAATATTCTAGATTTCTTCTTCAAGCTCAAGAATTGTCATCTGTCGCAAACAAATCACGAATATTAGTTTGATTTATTCAAAATTTCATCGTGTTTTCTTTGGAAGAATAATTACTATTTTTCCTACACATTGTTGGTCAACATAGCGAGGTTGGAATGATGGTCTACAACAAGTTTCCTAGGCAACATGCACCTGGCATTCAACTCAATTTGCTCACATTTTTTTAACACGCAACTCATTGTGGTCCCGATTCGTCCAACTGGTCGCTGCTACCCACAGGGAGAATCGACATGCCGAAGATCAGAAGGGCAAGCAAATTGAGCAAGCTCAATGAGACACTAATCTAGCATCTATATCTATCCTTAATAAAAACAAACAAACTTCACCCAAATCTAGGCTATTCCATGTTAAGATCACACGCTAAGCTTGACAATCTTAACAAGCCTAGGTTCTCTCTCCCATCACTCCGTTTACCCTCTCCCCACTGGATCGATACTCAATACTACATGCGACACTCACCCAATTGTAGATCCACAAAACCCCCTTTTTGCCCTCTAGAATCGCATCCATAAGAAGGCACGGAAATGGTCCAACACTTGAGATGGCTCAAATTTGATGTTTGTCGATTGAGATACTTCAATTTTGGCCCTTATCACTCGAGATCGCTCATTGAGTGATTGAGAGGAAAGGTTAGTTTCACTAGGTCTAGATAGATCAAATTTGATGCCTATCACTCAATTTTTTTTATTTTTATGGGTAACTTGCTATTTTCGTCCGTTTCCCTCAACATATCTCATTAAGTGATTAAATATGATGTGACAAATTTGCATGTTGAATGTGGCAAAATTAGGTTTTATAGATGAAAATGTATTGATTCAATGTGATGATTTCAATGTACTACATTTTTTTGGAGTAGCATTGAGTCTCATGTTTGTTATGACATGATTTTACCTATTATTACGTTATGAAAACATAAATTTCTTTGCTAATAATTGTCGCCATCCATTGTTGTTTCTTATTACATAGCAAAGAGTTGATGAAGAATTATTATTGTTCATTCTTGGTCATATGTTCACTTTTAGAAATCTTCAATTTGTAAAATGTAACATGTCCATGTATGTTAAGTAAAAAGTGGTTGTGGGGTTTTGAGATAACTGGCTCTCAAGTTATTATGAAGTAAGACTTCTCCTTTAAACACATTTATCATCATATACATTATCCTACCTTAGGATCGTTTACAATCATTGCAATTGAAACTTTGCAAAACTTCAACATGTAATTACAGATTGTTGTCCCACATGCCTCAATTTACATTGTCAATTATATGTGATGATGTACTATGACAAATACTTGTACTAGAAGGAGAGATGTACATGATAATTTGGTTTTTTTTAAAGGTGATATGAGCTTCATTATGGTTCCATTAACAACAATTTGGGTGCATGAGGTTATTTTTAACTGGAGGTAGAATGATCTTGCTTTGAACATCATGTTTGTCATTTTATTCTAGCTTTACTATCAAATATTATCTATAAAAGAAACGTACTATCCTCTTATTAATTGTGATAATTTTTTCTGTATAAAACACATTGTTGTTTATGGCCTTATTGTGAAAATCATAAAAAGTTATCTATCATAGCTATAGGGGTTCCCTAAGTTTTTATGTTAAGCATCTTTGTGTAGAATTGTGATAGGGCCAAAAATTGGCATAGATGGCAAATTGGTCAAATCCACATGTAATGCCACTATTTAGCCAAAAGTAATTTGTGATGTAATTTCGAGCTAGGTAGGCTTGTAAATAGGATTGTGACACTTCTGTTACCGTAATTTGATGAGTGATCAAGTCAAAGTGTTGGCTTTGGTCAAGGGGTCCAATAGAAATTGAGAAATTTTCATGAAGGGTCCAATAGAATTGCAAGATGGATGCATCACTCATCCAATAGCATTAGAGAGGCTAGGATTAGGGGTCCAATAGCATGCAAGGAAGGATCTCCACGAGTTTCATATGTACTCCTCTTTCCAATCATAATCTATGTTGAGTTTTTGAGTCAAACTTAAGTTTTGTGGATTTTCTTGTATTACGCTCTCTCTCTCTCTCTACTCGAGGCCCAATTTGCTCTATTCTCTCTCTACCCGAGGAGAGGAGCTTAATTTTACTTAGTTTTTTCAAGGATCACTTTCTTACATGTGAAAGTATTTTGGTTATCAACACATGCATCTATCTTTGCCTCTATGCCTTGGTTTTTTAATCTAGATCTTGGAAATCAATCTAGTATTGATCAATAAGTGGATAAGCTTGCTTAGGAGATCATTCACACACATTAGGGCATTCCCATACATGTGAAATTTCACAATATGGTTGCTCAAATTTCTTCATTGTAAAGGAAGTTTGCTCCAACTATTATTGGTATATGTTATTCCCTTACATTCCTTCACTCACTAGCAATGGGTTTTGACAATTTTATGCATCATTCTGTATTTACAAACATCAAAATCCGACAAGTATTTTGGATGTCGCAATGCAACGTCCACGTCGGACCTTTGCGACGTCTTTGGACGTCGCATTGCGACGTCCACGTGGGATTGCCTTTCATCGATCAGGATTTTTGGTTGCGGATTCCGGCAGGTTGTGTTTGTCAGACTGCTACGTGTCTTAAGGTTGTGGATTTCGACGACCTTATAGCGACGTGTTTTTCCAACATCCGTGACGAATTAGAAAAGATTAAGCTCACAATTCACGTCGCAAAACATGTCGCAAATCGCAGTAGGTGTTGTAGTGTATCAAGAGTAATTTCGCTACTCCTACAAGAGGAGATCAGAAGATCACCATCTTCCTCAGGCTCAGGATCGGATCCTCAAGCTCTGTATTCAAAAAACAAAAATCTAGATCCAAGAGATCTACAAAGTCAGGCTCTACTGACAAGAAGAGCAACATGCAGTCTGGACCAAATTCCGGTTCTGGATCGAATTCAAGCTCTTCATCATTCCAACTAGTGTAGAAAATTTTCTGCAGATACTGTAAGAGGACTGGCCACAAAATCAAGGACTGCCGAACTTTGAAGTACAACAACGAAATGAAGAAGCAGTTCCAACAACAAGCACATAGTGTTACAACTAGTCACTCAAATCAGCAACAACAAGATGAAGAAGATGAAGTAGCTTTCACAACCAAAGTCAAAGAACAACAAGATATCGATTCCTGGTATCTAGACTCCGGAGCAACTCAACACATGACTCACCATTGCGACTGGTTCAAGGACTATAAGCCATTCACCCACTCTCAAGTTGTGCAACTTGGAGACAACTCATGACATTCAATCAAAGGTGAAAGAATCGTCGGAGTTGAATTCAAAAGACGTGAAGTCAAGTTGTTGCCCAATGTTCTCCACGTTTCAAATCTGACCAAAAATCTGCTCTTAGTTAGCAGAATCACCGATTAAGGTCGGAGGGTCAAATTCAATACAGAAGACTGCACAATTCTTGACAAATCCCGGAAGGTTCTAGCCTACGGAAGAAGAAGTGGCTATCTTTACCAACCCAACCATTGCTACTCTTCTAACAGTCAAGCTCTTCACGCATCCACTTCTGAATCAACTGATACATTGTGGCATTTCAGACTTGGTCATCTTAACTTCAACAATATCCAACAAATGTCAATGCAAAGTCTAGTACAAGACCTACCTTCAGCTAGCAAGCCAACTTCTCCATGCAAAAGCTGTATTACAAGCAAGCATGCTAGGAGTCCCTTCAGTTCGGACTCAGTTCATCCATCGAAGGGCACGTGTGAAATAGGACTCAATACGGCCTATGTAGGAAAAATAGTAATTATTCTTCCAAAGAGAACACGATGAAAGTTTGAATTAATCAAACTAATATCAGTGTCCTAGATAAATTTTAGCTTCACCTAGGTCAGCGATCTCAAATATTTCAGAAATGTCTCTTTTGACATCTGAAATTAACTTATCTCTTCGTGAGAAGATAAGCATGTCATCAACATAAACAGCTAGAATGACTATTTCATTTTGGACATGTTTGATATAGACATTTGATTCAGCAAATAGAGGTTTGAAGCCTAAGGAACGTAGTGGGATATGGCATGGGATTGAATGGAAGAAAATCTGGAATGGAGGGAGATGTTGGAGTGTGAGAAAATACAGGGGGAGGTGATTGAGGTATTAGAGGTGGTGAATGTGGTGGTGACTAAATGTGTGTCGGAGACGTGTGGAGTGGATTAGTTGTGATGGTGGTGGATGTGGTTTGTGTTAGTAGTTGTAATGCAAAGTCATCTACATTGACTGCAGAGTCAAGTAGGGTGGAAGAATGTATAGGTAAGGGCTTGTGGGGGATCATGGAATCAAAGTTAAGTGTGAAGGAAGCGGTGGATATGGTATTAAGTGGGGGAGGTAATGGTGGAGTATGGTAATGTTAGTTGAAGAGGTGGCCTGAACTGTTGAAGTTACCTGAGTTGGCTGGACCCCTCCAAATGAACCTGAGCCAGAAGCTCCTGCATCCATAGAGCTGCCTGCTGCTACGACTGCTTGTCTTGTTTGTTGGGCCTGTTGGAGTAGGACTTCCTGCTGCGCGAGAACCTCCTTTGGGACTTGAGAGGATTTCAGGCTCCCTCCAGATTCAGCATACTATGTTCCTATATCACTGGATAAGATATCAAGGGAGATGGTGTCGTCCGTGCTTATTGCCTTACCCTTCTACTTCTTCGTGGAAGTAGAGGTGAGACAGATTCTGCTAATACCTGTGGGGTGGCCCACTTTTTTGTGCTACAATAGACTTCCTCTAGCTCTTTTAGTACGGTGGTCATTCGTTGTCCCAGATGTTGTGCGACCAACATGTGCAAGAGATAGCCACACTTGGTAGGGAATTTCCTGGCTTTCAGAGCCACAATTAATTTGTCAGCTACTTTCTCTGCCCACTTGTAGTTCTTGGTTGGGTCATCCATGGTCAGAGTTAATGAAAACAGATCTCTTGGTGGGATGTGATCTAGCTTGGTGGGGTGTGTACCTCCACCATGTGCACGAGAAGTTTGGCAGCTATGCGGAGCTTAGAGTCCTTGATTAGCTTGATGGAGATGTCATCATTGGTCTGCGCAATGGTTTTGCCATCTTCTTGTAGGAACTTCATGAAATATTTGGAATCATAACTGGTTCCTCTGTCGTGAATCATCTCTCCCAGATTTAGAAATCCGATGCGTTGTAAGCATTCTGGGGAGATGTCGATTATGATGTAATTGTCTTCATTGGAAGTGAGCTTAAAGGAATGGAACTCATCTGAATATGTGGAATAGACTGCTCAGACCAGCAGACTCTCACTCTGTTGATCAGTGAAATGGGTGAGATTAAAACCAATGTTTGTTAACAGATCTTTGGCCAATATCAGCACATCAAGTGAGAGCGATGAGTCTTTGAAAGTCATGATGGCAGTAATTCTAGATAGTTCTGGGGAGATTGAAATTTTTGAAATTTTTTAGCATGAACTCTCTTGCAAAAATCTAGAATGAACTCGTGGAGGGAATGGGTGAGGCCTATATATAGACTTTTTTGGACAGGAATTTGTAACTTCACCCAGTAATCGTCCTCAATGCCCATGATTTCTCAGTGAGGTTCACGAATTTTGAAACACTATTATGAGGGCTGGCGAGTTCCTTTAAGTGATTTTTTGTACAAAAATGAGTAAAAATGGCTGATAGTACAAAAATTGGTCTAATCAGAATTCGCGGATATGACAGAGAAATTGTGGATTTGATTTTGAGGCTCCGCAAATTATCCACGAATTTTGTTAGTGAGGATCTGACACAGAAAACTAATTTTTTGCTATTTTTGAAAGTGTCTCTGAGACAAAATTTGTGGATAATTTGTGAAAATCTGAGGCAATAAATGAATCGTTCATACTAATAACGGGGTTGGGCGAATTCTATCTGATGTGATTGTGAAACAAAATTTTTAGAAAAGGATTATTCTTGTGGTCGCATAGAAAAAGATTGATTGTATGCCTAATCTAAGGATATCTTGATGTTCTGAAACAAAAAAAGCAACCAAAAAAATTGTTGAAATGGCAAGCAGGCAATAAACAGGATTAAAGAGCAAAATTTTAGGAAATAAAGCAACTAATATATATCAAGATAAAAACAAGACTCGTTGTACTTTCAAAATCTGCTCCCATTGACCACAGTGTCTAAAATATCACCTTGTAGGGTTTGGAGTTGTACATATCCAGAGGCAAATATCTTTTGAATGACATAAGGTCCTTGGCCAAAAAATTTGAGTTTTTCCTTAAATGCTTTGGCTTGGTATAACAGAACCTTATCTCCAACTTGGAACTTTTTGAGTTTTAAGGATCGATCATGCCATGTCTTTTGTTGACATTTGTGGACTTGTTGAGCATGGATGCTATCTGAAGTGTTTTACACAATTGTTCCAGATGAAATAACTTGTTTGCTAGGATCTGTCAATTATCTAGCTCGAGATTATATAAGCTTGTAGCTCGCTTCGGGGTAGTGCAGTAGGCCCATAGAGCAGCATGAAGTTTTAGTTCCCAATTGGATCGGCTGGACTCAACGGTTTTGGTGAGAACACCACATAAGATTTTGTTTGTGGATTCTGCCTAGCCATTGCATTGTGGATAATACGGGAAACTTTTGCGATGTACCACAAAAAAATTTGGAAAGTAGATCTGCTATGACAGAGTTAAGAAAATGTGTACCCCTGATAAGTGGACATTCAAAATGAACGTTAACATGTTCATAGAGAAATTTTGTGGTAGAATGAGCGTTATCATTGCGAACAGCTCTTGCTTCAGCCCATTTGGTACAATAGTCCATAGCTACTATGATATATCATGATTGAGTGTGTCTAGCAGCAGGACTAATGGGTCCAACATAATTAATTCCCCAGGTTTGGAAAGCTTGATCAGTTGTGACAGGGTGTAAAGACATGTAGTCGGTCTTTTGAAATCGTTTGGTTCTTTGAGAAACATCACAGGCTTTAGTGTAGGTGTGCATATCCTTAAAGAGAGTTGGCCACCAAAATCTTGCGAAGAGGATTTTCTTAGCAATTATTTTGGAAGAGAAATTACCAGCTCCAACACCTTCATGAGTGAGGCAGATAACAGAGAGTATTCCGCCTTCAGTAAGACAACGTCGGATAATTCCATATAACCCTTGCTTGTATGTTCGGGACGAGTCATGATGGGTCTAGTGTACGTGTATCTACACCAGATTTCACTTGTCTTCCATCTTTCTTTTCCATTGTACAGTTTGAATACACACATGATGACATATTACCTGTTTGTGTACGTTTCTTCAATTGCATCTTTTGGATGTCTATGTGTTGGGTAGGAAGGGATGCAGTCCTTCTATTCACCAAGATCATACTACATCATTTGATTCTAGTCTGTTTAGTGTGGATACATTATCTTCCACACTCTAAACAGTCGGTTTTGGCAAAATGTCTGGAAAGCTATTGAGAGGTAGTGCCAAAGAAAGTGAGTACTTCATGTTGTGTCTCCTTTCTGCATTCTGCCCAAAGGGTGGTGGTGTTGTGGATCTAATGATTGGTATGTTGGATTTCATTGCTCAAGCCCAAATCCATTCACTAATGAGCATCCTGAAAGCTGTATATATTTATACTAGAAAACCAAAAAAAAAAAAAGGCTCGAATTTTTAAGCAGAAGATTGCAATTCAAAATCAGATTTTCTCGATACCGGATCGACTCGACTCGACTCGTATTTTTTAGAATTTCTCGATATCGGATCGACTCGACTCGACTCGTATTTTACAGTAGTCCCGTAATCTCTCGAGTCATTATATATTTTTGATACATGTATATTTTCGATATTCTCGGTCAAAAAAAAGTTTGTCTACTTTGTACATGCATTTACAGTTCCAATGACAGTTGTAATAAATGTAGTAGAATAATTTAATGCTTACAAGGTACTGATCAGTTGTAATAAAAAGATGTAGATATTATTCAAAAGATAACAAAATTGTAACAAGTATTATTACTTTCAAATGATCAACCAGCTAAGGTCATTTTTGCTTCAAGCTATTGTACTCAATTTTCAATCAATCATAGTGCAATTTTGTCTACACTACTATCTTGTTCTATTGCACATTGTTACTGATTATTCATCTTGATTATTTGCTGGTAATTGAGGTGCTTCTTATCCACAACCATTCGTTACTGATTATTCATCTTGATTATTTGCTGCTAACTGACGTGCTTCCGATCCGCAACCATCCGTTGCTTAACCTGTGCTGCTATTCCACAAATTTTTTATTAAATATCAGCGTTCTGCTTCTATCAGAACCCATTCATGATAATTCATCGCTTCCAATGTGGTACCAGAGTTATCTCTGAGCAATCTCACTGATTTACGATATGGTATTGGGACCTCTGTGTTGGTTGCTCGCAAGGCAAATGTCCATCTATTTGGCATGCACATTGATGAGGCCTGCATTGCATGGTTAAAGCTGAATAGAGATACTATGTTTTCTTAGATTGTTTGCTCTTGTTATACCAATGTCTTGTGCTTCCTTGCTTCTTAATTGCAAATTTGGTTTTGTAGCCTTGGAGAGTTTGGTACCGATCACCAAGTCCATTGTGGAAGAGGACACACAGGTCCCTAAATTGGGGTCATCAGTCTACGTCCTGGGGTCTCCAGGAAGATAGTGAGTGCTTGGCTATTCAAAACATTTATTTGGGTTTCACCTTTTTGAATTTTCTTCACCTACCATTTCATTTAGTGATTTGCCTTGCTATGCGAAATCTTTGGCCAGGGCTATGGAGCTAGTGGATGATGAACAGTCTAGTCATATGGGGCATCGGTCTTTGAAAAATTTGTCGATGACGAGGCTACAGAGGCCTCAAACAATTCCTAGGAGTAGTGAATGGATGTTATTTCGGACCACAAAATGCTAGATTATATGCTTCTTTTGATAAAAACAATGTATTTTCTTTTTGAATTTTGATAAAATTATGGATTTACTACAATGTGAGACATAATTGTTATTCATTTATAGAAGAGAGAGAGAGAGAGAGAGAGAGAGAGAGAGAGAGAGAGAGAGAGAGAGAGAGAGAGAGAGAGAGAGAGAGAGAGAGAGAGAGAGAGAGAGAGATTTGTTTTTTGGTTTATGCCTCGTGTCTTACCAACCCACTTCATTTGGTTCATGGCTTTGGAATTTGAAAGTCTCATTGAAAGTCAGTGTGTCTCGATTAAAGAAAAACGTATCTCCTTAGCTTACAAGCCTACCTATAAAGTGTCTCTATGTGACCCTTAACCCAAGGCATTGATCAAAATTTTACTGATAAGTTTTTGATAATGAGAATATCAAGTTGAAGGCTACAAATAGTTTGAAAGTTAGTACAAGATTGGGTTGTCTTTGAAAAACCATTGGCTGTAAGCTCTTCAATTCAAATAATATCACCAGATCACTGCATGCAATTCGCCACTTTCAATCTTTATGATCGATTATGTTTCTACTTTGTAAGGATAGCATGGAACCCTTTAGAAAATATTTCAACTAGAAGCTAGAAAAAAGTGCTTTGGTGCTAAAAGTAACTTATCCCATTAAACTATCTGTCAAAGATGTGTGGAGGATAAATTTTTCATCATTTTGGGGCTAAAGTGAGCAAGATTTAGGGGCTCCTCTGATGATGATATCCACTTGTTGCCTTTGGGTTCTTGGAAGTGGGGTGCTAGAGCAAGTAAAAGGCTCTATGTTGTATTTGACGTCAAAAGTGTAGTCCTACGACCTATTGTATTCCTTGGTAAAAGTCAGGTCCTCTAGTCAAACTAAACTATTATTTTGTCATCATCCATAGTTTTCTTCCTTTGCATGTGAGGTTCCACATATGTTTTTTCTGAGCAAGGTTCTACAACACAAAGGATTTTATATTATCACCAAGTTAAGAAGACCGTGTTACTGCTTTTGAAGCAACAAGCATTGTACTTAAGTTAAAGGAAGTGTTACTTTCATGAACAAAGCTTTGTAGAAAGCACTTTGTAGAAAGAAAAAGGCTAAACATTTTGGGCATTTTGGGCACATCTCACTCTTTGTTCTCGGATCCAATTGACCCATGAATTTTGATCAAAATATTACACATCTTATTTTGTTGTTGATGGCAACATGCACAAGAATCAGCTACTGCTTATGTTCTGAAAATTCACAAGTTTCTGGTTTTCCTGGTTTCACCATTGGGCCCCTTTGAAAATTACTCTAATATCACATTTGATTTTTTTAGGATCTTGTTGATGGTACTTCCCAAAGAAAAGTTTGGAGAAACTCAGTGTCAAATGACCACCAGTCAGCTGAAAGAGCATTGCTGCATTGCCTTTGTTGCAGGTTGAGCTAATTTAAGTTCATTATTGTCAGTACTTTTGAAAAACTCCTCCAGAACCTCAATATAAAGTTTTCATGTATACTTCTGCAGGGCGTCCTTGGTTTGCTCTTTTTAGAAAACTGCATAGGATATGATCTGAGAACTTTTTTTTTTTTTAAAAACCATCAGAAAAATATACAGGAGTGCATAAACTTTCAACTAGCAAGTTTAGTCACGGACTTATTTGTACTCAATAATAATTTCTTTTTAATGCACATGTCAAAATGAGCTTAATCTACAATTAACATTACACTAATAGAAAAACATTTTAATAATGACTCTGCAAATGAACTATTGATGATCAAGAATAATTGACATCGTGCTCAACTGCAAGCCCTTTCGCAAAAGAATTCTGTCTTTTTTATTCATCTCTAGAAGTCCAGTCTAGCATGAGAAGCTACCAAAGATAGACCCATTCAAAGTACAAATATTCTTGGGTTCGGTAATAGGGTTTTCAATTCTCCCATGAAGATGGGCAACAAACTATCTCCTCTTGGAAATGCAGATGTGTCCTTTGTCTTGCCTTGGTAATAAATGATCCAGCTACCATAATATGGTTTAGGGAGTCGGAATGTAATCATTTGAGCCCTTGTCAAACTCAAAAAGCTAGTAAACCCCCATTTGCTATTGACACAGTTCCATACTTCTCTATAAACTCAAATATTCTTGTTCAACATATTTTAACTTCAGGGACAAATTACTTAGTGGGCAATATTACTTCATTATTAAACATGACTCATGGGGTTGGCTCAGTTGGTTGGTTGGCTTGGCACCCAAAATTTCTTTGGTCCCAGGTTCGAGCCTCCCCTTGGAAACCAAGAAGCATTATTAAACATGAAAAGGAGCACACTCCTGTTGTAAGGAGCAGTTTCATTAGTTGCCTCCCTATTTTGTCTTTTGGGCCCTTCTAGTTGTTTTTTACTTTAACGAATACACCACTTTCCTGCTTAAGAATTGGAATGTGCATAGTAAGATACTTTTGTTTTCTTTGCAATGTCAGTAGCCAATTTTGATTGTGTCATTTTGAACTTTAACCTTTCATTTGGTAGTTCAAATCTTTATCTCATTAAGAATTCAAGTAACGTCAAGGCATGGCCTTTGATGTTTTTCTTTGATCACCTTGGTGTGTAGCAACTCAAAATGGCACCCCAAAAAATTAGTCTTTTCAATTGAACTATGACGACAAACAACTATGGGGGACATACTTCAAAGAAATGGTTACCAAGCTAAGAGTGAGTTCGTGGAAAGAAAAGCCCAATCGAAAGAGTTGAAGATGTTACACGCATGGGCAAACCATGCTCTCATTCTGTAAATGGAGTCCATGACTACATGATTACTTCATTCCTAACGACATGTGTGGCTATGTTTCTCAAAAAAAGACATAGCTGGACTAGTGTGTACACAACCCAAGTGATGATGTAACAAGTGCAAAAAGCAAGGGATTTCAAACACCTATTTTGAGTTTGTTATCTCTTATGTCATGTGCATTCACATTACACATGAAGAGAACTCCACGGACTCAAATAGTCAAGCAGATAAGGAAATGGCAAATTGTAAAGCATATAGGAAGGATAAAGAGAAGAGCATGAAGGAAATAAGGAAATAAGATCATCAAGAAAGAAACGTGGGGATCAAAGGGCACACCATCCCCATTGTGGAATAGATGAGGAGAGAATGTAGGCCATGACTGATTCAACGAATACGGAAGAAGCAATAAAAGAGGAAGGCACAATAACACAACACCCCCTGCCCCCCTCCTCTCTCATGATTGACGTCCATCAGAGAGAATAAGAGGCTCTTGTCCCTCCTGGCTATCCAGGTAAGACAAATAGCAGCAAGGCGCACAATGAAAACTAGATAGTGAGAAGGAAGACAAAGTTGGGGCTGAGAACAAGAAAGCCAAAAATGAAGAAAAAAATTGAGTTGAACTAGCCCACCCATTTTGTAGATGGGGATCATGAGGACATTAACAAAGAATCACTTATCTATACTAATAGGACAAATAGGAAAAAGAAAGAAGAAAACCAAACAAAGGAGAAAGGCTCACATATTTGTCCTAAGTAGACAGGTAAGGAGCATTTAGAGGAAGAACATTACGAAAAGGCACAAAAGGAGCCAGCCTTGGGACAACAGAACGTTGATAGTGAAAAGAAGATTGGTCCAACTCACTTTGTGGGTTTGGTGAGGTGTTGCACAAAAGCTATAACCAATGTGGAACAGTCAGTTAGACTCTGTAAATTCTTGGAGATAATCACCCAATGGAAAGGAAAAATCACTATATTTGACAACAAGGACAATTGGATGGAGACGAATTGTTTTAACATTGAGAGCTAAGGCCTCAAGAGATGGTAAAGGAGTAGAATAAATGCTAGATGAAAGAGGCTACTGTAGGTGGTCCTTACATCTACAAGGAAGTACATAAGTTGGATGAGAATAAATGCATTATAGAATTAGCTCACTGAAGTCCGAAAATAAAGCATTAAAGCCACGAATAGCAAGGTGCACAGATCGGAGGAGCTTTTGAAAGCAAGTGCAAAATCAGCTGAATGTTACAAGGTTCAGCAAAACCTTGTGAAGATGCAATCAGCTCAATGCTTATTGTAGCGCGGCTAATGAGATTATTATAGGGTGATTGATGAGATTAGAGATAGGACTGAAGCCCTGCACTCTGAGAACATGGAGCTCAAGGAGAAAGTTGTTGACTTGAAACGATGATTGAAAAGAATCTTGAATGCCCTGAATATGGCCAAAGAGGTGGTAAAGGTCCCTGAGAATTGTAGGATAGTTTGTCTAAGCTATAACATAGAGGCCTGCAACCATAAAGGTGGTCATAGTCTATGATACTGTCTGTCATCAGTAGAGGTCATTGCTGCTATTTCTTTTGCCCATAGAGAGGCTGGTCGATGCTACTATGGCCAGTAAGTTTGGAGTTTTAGGTCCCTTCCTAATGAAGAGATCAGGTCTTGCTGCTGCTAGGAAGATATTGTAGTTGAGCTATGCTGTATGGTAAGTGCAGCCATGTGGAGAGGGGCAATGCCACCCATCACATGTTTTTCAAGCCTTTGCAAGGTAGATAAGGTGTAGGCACATAGTGTGAAGATTGCTTACTAATTATGAGAGGATAAATAGCAAGAAGCCTGCACGGCAAAGAAACAGGACAGATAATGAAAAGCCCAATGTGTGAGAGGCAAATGATACAAGGCAAAAGCAAGTTGAATGATGAAGTATTTATTGGAACTGGAAAAGGCAACCACACTGGTGGCTGATTTTACATGTTGGATTACACACATTGTTTGCTCAATCTGGTCAAAAATGAGGCAAAAAAAGGTTCACCGAGATCTTGCCTGTCTGCCTTAAGAATCGAAATGATCTATTTGATTCCCAATCTGTAAGAAACCCTGAAATTATAGCTTCATTGAGCATGACTTTATTAATCTCAACTATATGCTTTTCACCCCATTTGATCATCTTAGCTAATAAATTCTATGGCTTCCATATGCCTCTTTGCTAGTACTTATATCCTTCTCCATTTTGAAACATGCAGATTTTGTTACTCCCACTCCCTCCTTGTCATAGAGTTTTTTTGTGTTACCAAATCCTCCCAATTAACCTCCCCAATGATAAGCTTCAGCGTCACATTTCTTCCAAAATTTATGCGGATGTTGTCTTGTCTCTCCACCCCAACTCTTCTTGAAGTATTTTAATGGGGTCTACTAAGATATAAGAAAAAAATTTCGCTCCTCTTTGAAAGCATGTGGCCAGGTATCCCTTTTTAACATCTCATCTAACCTCTGGTTCTTTATTATCCCTTGGTATAATCCACCCTAATGATTGGTTCTTTACACATTTTTTTACTCGACTTGTTGTTCTTGCTGCTCCTCTCATAGTGAAGAATTGGCTTGTCACTACGAACCTGGCAGCTAACACTCCTTGGAAGCCAAAAGACCAAAATCTTTTGAAGTGTTTTGGAAAAAAAAAGTATAAAACGAGGTAGACTGTTACGCTGCTAAGACTGAAGTGAGACTAGTCAGCATATCTTGCATTTTGGAATGACGTCAAAGGAAAGGTGAACATGGTTGATGATTCAGCAAGATCTAACAATCAAACGCTTCTCTGGCCCCGGGGACTTTCTGAGCATGCATTCAATCAACGAGTATTTTATCAAATAAGTACCATTGGATTTTCCAAGTAAATATTTAGCACCTGAATCAAGCATACTTTCTCAATTTTATGCATCAATAGCATCTCAATCGGGCATTGAATGGTTAAAACAGGTTATTATACAATAAAATTGTAAATTTGCTGTCTTAATATCTGCTTCTACAACTTGAGCCCCACTGCATAAAGATCTTGCTCTAATTGTCCAGCAGTTCGGAAGAGAAAGCCTGACATGCCCAACTGTAGTGCAGTTTCAACATTACGACGTCTACACAAAAACGAAAAAGCCAATTGTCAGTTTTAAGAGCATTCTTCAGTCTTTTTGTTGGAACAACAGTCAAAACTTGTGTCACTTCAGTTTTCACCTCCTGTTATGGTCTGTTCAACCATGGTGCTACGAATTGAGGATTCAGACTCGCAGTAATCAATTATCAAGTTCCTAGAATATATAAATTTTCAGTTGCTTGAATCAACTTAAAATAATTACAAAGATGCATGACCCATTTGCTACTCCATGTAAATTCAAACTTAAAATAACCAAAACAACAAAAATGAGAGGCAAAAGACAATTCCAAAATTTTTAACATAGGAGATTTATAACCAGATCTGAAGAGACAGAGGGGATAGGGTGAGAAATCATCTGGTTTTACATGCTCAGCCACACTGTAGCCTACCAATTTTGCACTGTTCTATGTCTCAACCAGCTGTATCTAGAGAATATAAGAAGATAAGATATGCCAGGACCTTTTGGCAGTAAAGCAAACTCCCAGTACTTGCAAATTTGATACTTAAAACCTCCGCAGTCAAAATTGACTAATCTAATTCACAATTACTTTTACCATGGCACCTTACTGTGAAATCTCACAAAATGCATAGCTACAAACATAGCAGAGAGGATGCAGTGGGACTATGGCACTCAAAGCCAATGGGAATTTTGAGTATGCTTGGGCCAAAGTTGTCCTAGAATGGATAATAGCCCAGAAATCTGACGCAGACAAGCTTTTGAAATAGAGGTCAAAAGTCTCATTTGACCCATCTTCCAGAATCCACATCACTTCAACTGTTAGGGAGTGGTAGGCTTCTATTTCCTTGCATAGTTGACTATCCCTCACACTGGCAAATGCTTGAAAGTGTTGGCTTAGCTTAAGAAGGTGTCGACCTGCTTGTGGGGGATTTCAGCGCATTAGGTGTAGACTAACAAGCTCTGCTATGGCGTTAGAAGAAAGGGAAAGCAAACCTGTGGATGCTGGTTGGATTTCCTGAAAGGGATAAGGGGAAAGGTACCTGCAGTAAATAAGCTCAATGTGAAACATTCCCCTATAAGAGCATGCGTGGTGTGGCTGCCAGGTGGTAGCCAAGTTTAGAACCACTGGGTTCACAGACTATCTTGTAGGCAGCCAAAAACTGAGTAAAGAGCTAAAGAGTGTCCCACTCTCACACTGACATGAAGCACTAATACTAAGAGATCAACATGGAATAGCTAGTCACATAGTTACAGGAACCATGTACAGCACAGAGGTACTGCCATTTCCTTCTGGCCTACTCTGTCAGAATGTGTCTGTGGCATGGGGTGATAAGATGGATGTAGCCCACAAAACTCTGCGAGAAGAAGAAAACATAAAATTGGAATGTGGAAGACAAAAGCAACAACGTTACAGGGAACGAACGAAAGAAGCCATCAAATTCAGCAAGAATCAAATCTTATATTACATAGAAAACTTCAGATGAGATACGGCATTTGCTAGCTCACATGCTACAAAAATATGTATGAGAGACAGAGAGAGAGAGAGAGAGGAGAAGAAGCTTTATAAACGTCTTTTCCATGCCAAAAGGCGTATGAGAGAGAGAGAGAGAGAGAGAGAGAGAGAGAGAGAGAACCTGTCATCAATAAACACGCAGTCAGAAGGTTGTAACTTCAAATGCTGGGTGGCAGCAATATAGGCTTGTGCATCTGGTTTTCGTAGACCTAACATATTCACAAGCAACTGTTGCATAGTTAACCAACTGTCCATAAAGTTCAGTATCAAGAAATAGTTCCGATCTCTTGTAGACAGGTTGAGATAAAATGTTGCCATTTGACTGGCCCCATCACTTCATTTTTTGAAGACATGTTCAGCGTTCGGTTAAATCAATCTCATTTTATCCCCTTGACGGTCCTAGATTGTGCTAAGCCAGAAAATGTCTAGGTTACACTTAGAAGAGAACTTATCACAAGAAACTGTCACCAATAAGCCCAAAAAAGCACAATAAATTCAGATTCAAAATGGTGAGGATGTTTTTGATATTGATGAATACTCATCCAACCAAAGCATCTCAATGTGAAGATTAATGCAATATTTGTTGTGAGAAATATTCTTCACTATGTTTGCATAGCAATTGCCAAGTGTGGATCCTCTAGATCCTATTGCAAGCTGCAAAAGGACTATTGTGAAGCCAAACCACCCATCCAGCTGGAAACCGAGAGTCAAAACCCCAAACAGCTTCTCCCCCAAGCCACGGTGACTGAATACACGAGAGGAGAGGATCCAGGCAACTGGAAACAGGAAAATAGGTGAGTAGTAGTGCGAGTTCCTACAGGTATATATAAGCCCCTGGGACCTAGGAATATTCCCTATTAGATGCCAATTCTCATCCAATTGCTTTTGATCTCCTTTACATGCATTTATAGTCGCCAGACTCCATGCACTAGCTCCACATGTCCGTCCTGCTGGGTATACCTGGACCCTCAGAAGGTTATTGATTACAATATTGGCCTAGTCCGCAACGGCAAGGTGTAAATAGTAAACTCATACACTGGAGTACAAGGTTTATTCCAAATATGGACATGGGGATGTGAAATTCTTCCCCCCTTAAACAGGTTCTGTCCTTAGAGCAGAGAAAAAAATCAATAACCAATCCTTTAACTTTCAACACTTACTCAAAAAAACTTATCCTTAGTTGGTTCATAACCATGATTCAAACAGATTCATTCGATTCTAAAAAGGTCAATTCTGAACCTGCTGGAAACATTATCTCCCCCGAGCCACGGTGACTAAATACACAAGAGGAGAGGATCCTGGCAACTAAAAACAGGAAAATAAGTGAGTAGTAGGGCGACTTTCTATAGGTATATATAAGCCCCTAGGACCTAGAAATAATCCTTGTAAGATGTCAATTCTCATCCAATTGCTTTTGATCTCCTTTACATGCATTTATAGTCATCAGACACCATGCACTAGCTCCAGGTGTCCTAAAGGGTATATCTAGGCCCTCACAAGGTTATTGATTACATTTCTGGCCTAGTCCGAAACGGCGAGGCATAACTAATAAACTCGTACGCTGGAGTACCGAATATCCACGTCAAGGATTATTCCAAATCCTCTGTATCGGACATGGACGTAACAGTTTGGGTCATAAATGATCATTGTTTTAAGAGAAAAGCGCTTAACTTGAATCTTGCGGACAGCTTTGCAGATGGCGATTTGTACTTGGAGAAGGTGCATCATAAACATTACATCTAAAATATGCTACAAGAAATGCAAAAAGGTGTTTGGTTTTTCAAGTGGAAACAAGGGTTTCCTTGTTCATTCATCCTTGTGCATGATCTTGGATTTGTAACGTTGGGTGTACTTGGTGAAGTAAGCACAAACAGCAGCTAGAGCCGGATCGTTTCTATCAAGTACAAACAAGAATCACTTTTAACAGATCTTTTGGAGAGAGCAACACCCTGATATAACTACAGGAAGTTTGGACAACTATTGTTCCTTGGCTAGGCTATTATCGGTCCTGGTCCCTAATTAGTAGCTCGCAGATCTAGCCCTGACTCAGGCGTCTATACAGTATGAATAGGCCTATGGCCCTCATTATCAGCAGGCAGTTAATTGGAGATTAGAGCTAAGACAGTAGCTTAGGTCAACTAGCAAATTCCTAATTCTTAACAGCTCCAGTTCTTTCAGTACTATATTAGATTGTCATTCAGTCATCCGTTATTTTCAACTTGGTTCACTTTCTTCCATTATGTTTGCAGTTCTTTCATTACTTTCAAATTTTCATACTTTTGTGTCATTTTGATCATAACTTGATATCAAAGCACTTTCAGGGGAGGGAGGAAGTCAAGTCTAATTTCTAAAGTCATCAAATCTTCATTTCATGTATGGTGTTCCAACTTTTTCCTCTAGTTTGTGGTTTTAAGAATAAATTTGATTCTTATTTTGCTTGCTTCGAGTTCTCTATAGTGGTCATATTTTCAATTTGACTGGATCTTTTAGCTTCCCTCTCCTGAACTCATCAAATCTTCATTTATGTAGGGTGTTCTAAGTTTTTCCTCTAGTTTGTGGTTTTAGAAGAAAATCTAATTTTCTTCTTTTCCTTCCAGTTCTCTATACTGGCCAAATTTTCAATTTGACTGGACCTTTGGCTTCTCTCATGAACTTACCAAAGGGATATGGTTTTGGTTTTTTAAACTTTCTAGAAGGCTAGACACCAAAAATTCAAGTTTTTCCAATCTCTAAAGACTTCAAGTTTTTGTGCTTTGTCTACTCTTTAGGCGATATTTATATCTCTAAGGTGCTTCTAATGCATTTACACAATCATCATTTGAATCAATAGAAGTTGAGCTACTGTGTTTCCAGTTTTTTCAGTTTCTGAGACTTCATCTTTTCCACACACAATTCTGGGGTAGTTTTATTCACTTTTTGGAGCATTTTCAGCAATTCACTTTTTGTATATAGGAGCACGCTTTTCAGGATCTGATTACATCATTCGCTACCTACACGGTATTACACTCATTCTTTTTGAAAGGTTTACTATTTGATCTCTAACTCCAAGTGAGATCCAAATTTCAACTTTTCAAAACCACTTCATCTCTTCCACATTTTGCCATATTCATTTCAAGATCTTTCGCATCATCCTTTTTAATATCACAACTTGCTCCATATTGCTTATTGTAGCTCCATCTTTTAAGATTGTTTCAAACGTCAAGTTTTTCAATTTTTGGCCTATTTTTGTTTTGAGCACATAATTGCAACATTTCCTTTTCTACAATAAGTCACAAGGAAATCCTCTACGGTTTTGCCGTCCAATTTGTTTGCTGAGAATTCTAGCAAATAGTTCCCAACATTTTAGGGTCTCAAACCCAAAAATTGAGTCTAGTTCCTCTTTTTGGCATTGCTTTGCAAAAGGAAATACTATGTGTTCAAGTCGGTCAATGGAGTTTATACATAATTCAACATTGAATTCAATGTCTTAAATTATTTTGCATCCAATCTTAGACAAATCACATCCCTAATCCAGAAATTTTTAGCAATGCCTTTGTGGTATACCACAATGTTCTTGTTTATTGCACATGTCACACTTACACATGCTATGCTGCATACTATCCACCTAATCTCAAGCATCAACAGAGCCTTAGTCTTCTACTGGGTCTCATTGTCACAATTGGTCATGATATAAGAAGACTTTTATTTGAGACTCCTAACCATCAAACATTTGCCTTTCTATGCATACTTTCCTTCACCTTGCCAATGTAGAAAAATTAATTTACTATGAATGAGATGCAAACTCTAATAGATCTTGATCAAACATCAATCAAAACATGAAATGAAGTTGTTGTCCGTACAAAAACATTAAGCTACTATAAATCACACGTGTGGATCCGAATATAGCATTTAAAAAGCATTCTACACAAAATTGCAAGATATCACCAATATAGTGCACCACTGGATAGATGACCCAAAGAGAACCATGTACAAGCATGAAATGAGATAGGAGAGAGAGAGAGAGAGAGAGAGAGAGAGAGATCTTCTCTTCCCATGAGTTACATCCTTTTATAGCAGGTCCAAACCTGATTTCAAACTTTGGTTTCCCTCCATAATGAAAAACCTTACTATTTTGTGACTAGCTTCAATGTCTCTACTACTCAAATTGAATCTACCAAAAACTCGTTTTCTACACTTCCCCACACTTTCCAAAAGTGTTTATTCAAATGCTTTTAGACTAATATAACTTTGAAAAGTCACTCTAAGTCTAATATGAAATTAGCCTCAATTGCCAAATAAACAAATATAGCAAATTTGACTAAACTAGTTAAAATCTTTCACACTCCCTCTTCAACTAGTTTTAGCATAAACTTTGATAACACTCCAAGTGAAGTCCTGTGCTTCATAAACAAGTCTTTTCCCAATGCTTTGGTAAAGATATCAGCTACACATTCCCTTGAAGAAACATGTTGAAGCTCCACCTCCTGTGCCATGGCTTGCTCCCTCACAAAATGATATGCCACCTCAATATGCTTGCTCCTAGCATGAAAGGTAGGATTGGTTGTCAACTTTTGGGCTGATAGGTTGTCACAAAAGATGAATAAAATTTATCATGTTGAATACAAATTTCATTATGTACAAAGTATTTAAGGTAATGGCACAATGCTGAATCCTTTTGCCAACAACATTTCGGGCACCTCAACTTCTCATAGCAAAATCATCAACTTCAAGGTTAGATAGATAAGTGACCCAACTAGCTTTCTATAGAGAGTAATGTACTGGAAGGATCTTGCTTTACCTCTTATAGTTAGCTATACATGAGACTCCATAGGTGTGTATCACAAGATTTTGCATCTACCACATGAAATCTTTCTAGAATAGAATTAGCATACTTCTCTTGACAAATGAAAGTAGTTTGAGAAGATCTAATCACTTCTATTCCCAAAATGTAATGTAAATGACCAAGATCATGCACCTCAAATTCCTTCTTAAGAGCACTCTTGATATCCTCCACATCTTGGTTGTCTCCATGTTAGAGCCCAGTTATGGCTCTATCATGATCTTGGCATGGCCGGTTACCAAAGGGCCTGAGGCCTAGTATTGTCAAGGGTCGGTAACCGACGAGGACATTTGTCCCAAGTAGGGACCGGTGCGTCACAAGCAGTGATCCGGTGTGGTCGCCTAACAAGCTGTCAGAGATGCGGTGTGTCTTGACCGTCGGGACCCTAGCCGTCAGTGACGAGATGTTAGCCGACAAGTAGTCGTGGTGACCAAGAGGGTCATAGGTCTTTGGCGGGGCACGGGGGTGGTACCCTATGAGTCACTCAGTATTCACAAGTCACAGGGGGCCAGGCATGCCAAGTGGACTGATCACCCACAGGTAGATGCCATGTGTCAGTTGACGGAAATAGCAGGTAGTAGGACTCAAGGAGGGGGCGCCTATGGTTGGGAGGTTCATTCTACACACCGGCTTCTAGGATTCACGAGCTTGGAGAGACTTGCTTGTGACAATTGGTATCAGAGCCTCGTTCTAGAGAGAGAAACGTCCGTTCTACAATAAATGTAGAAATTGTCATATTTTCCTTGTTTTTGAAGGATCTGGGGGAAGAAAACGTGGGAGACAATTTTCGAAGGTGTTGGTGGATCTCCAGTGCTGTTGTTCCAGCCTATTCGGAGCCTACAAGATTCCGAATAAGTCAAGAATTTCTGAGTGTTGTTCATCTCCCTTCTGCGGCCTTCTTCAACATTGGTAGAAGAGGTAAAAAGTATCCAAAAATGTGGGAAATTGGAGCGCTATTCTAGCGCTGATTTAACACCCTCCTACAGCCTATCTTCATCGTTGGAAAGTGAGGAATATTTGAATATACTTTGAGTAGACTTGGGGTGGTTCGTTCCTACAGCTCCGGCGCATCTTTTCAAACCTGTTCCAGCAGTTTTCAGCAGGGAATTGGGCGCATTTTTCTGGGTCAAACAGCGGCTTGGAAGAAGTGCTGTTGGAGGGGGGGGGGGGGTCTGACCAACGCTCTTTTCCTTCCATAATCCACAGTTTGGTGACAGCAGAATCAGCGAGCTCAGAAGTCCATAGATCATCTGATTTTCAAGCATTTAATGCTTTCCCACCCTCTTGTAGGTATCTCAAGTGGATGTAGCAAGCCTGGAGGACTTACTCTCTCGGCCTTGTTCACTTGACAAGTTGTGCAACGCTGGACGTACTCTCTTACATCTCGCTGCAATCATGGCCAGAAATAATGCCTTCTTAAAAGCTCACTAGTCTTATCAATACCAGGGTGCCCTGCACAGGGATTATCGTGGCATTCATGAAGTATCTTATGACGAAGATCCTTCACGTCTGGCACAAAAACTCTTCCATTTCTCATTAACATACCATCCTTCACGGTGTATGTTAGATATGTACTGGTACACGCCTCTATGGAAGCGACAGCCTCGACTGACTTTTCCGTTTGGTCGACTACCTTGCGCGCATTGGGCCACACATGCTGACAATGTGGTCCTTTTCTTGAGCCTTCTTAATCTCCTCCATGAGACCACTGTCAACCACAGTAAAGCTCATCTGATGCAGTATACAAGATAGTGCATCAACGACCACATTTTCCTTCCCTCTTTGGAAGCGAATTTTCAAGTGAAATTCCTGCATCAACTTGGCCCACCGAGCTTGGCGGCCTTTTAAATCTGGCTGAGTGCAAAAATCCTTTAAAGTATGATGATTAGGGTACACATTAAACTCGGCACCATATAAATAATGTCTCCACACCTTGAGTACATGTATAATCGCATACAGCTCTTGCTCGTGTGTAGGATATCTCTGTTGAGCTGGTGTCAACTTTTTACTCTCAAAGGCTACTGGTCTACCCTCTTGGCTCAACACTACACCTACGGCAATGCCACTTGCATCCGTCTTTAGGTCAAAAGGTTTCTGGGTATCCACAATCTTGAAGACTGGCCACAGACTCGTTCAAGTTCTCAAAACGTTGTTGAGCTTCAGCATCCCATCGAACCACAGTGTTGTTTTTCTGGGCTTCCTACATCCGGGGCTTATGTTAGTAGTACGCAAATAGACTGGGTAAAGCATTTACCACTATTGGAGTTCGCGTACAATGATAAGAGACATGCGTCCACTGGATTGAGTCCATTTGAGCTCAATTATGGTTTCAAGCCATTGAGTTCTGCAATCATAAGGAAGTGTTGTAGAGTTTTTGGCTCAGATGCAGCAGAAGCTAGAGATGGCACAAGATAACTTGTCCAAGGCTGTAGCTAGGGCAGAGAGTTATACCCGTGAGAATCGTACCTATCGGGAATTTGAGAATGGGAATTGGGTGTATTTACTAGTCCCTTCGAAGTCAAAGGTGCTACGCACAGGAAAGTGTGCCAAGTTATCTCCTAGGTATTGTGGACCATGGTTGATTATTAAGAAGGTGAGCCAAGTGGCTTATAAGCTACAGCTACCTGTGGGATGCAAGGTGCATCCAGCATTTCATGTTAGCAAACTGAAGAAATGTTTGCACGATAGCGATAGCCTGGTGGAAGGTCTAGTGTCTCTAGAGGAGAAAGACACCACAGGTTATGGGCCAGAAAAAATCCTAGATCGAAGGGAGCGACGATTGCAGAATCGTCTCTTTCAAGAGTATCTAGTAACCTGGAAAGGGCATCCGTTGTCAGATGCTACCTGGGAGACGCGACAGGCGTTGCAGAAGTTTTACCTGGAGTTTGTCATCAAGGACCGATGACTTGCCAGAGGAGGGAAGGATTGTTAGAGCCCAGTTATGGCTCTATCATGATCTCGGCATGGCCGATTACCAAAGGGCCTGAGGCCTAGTATTGGCAAGGGTCGGTAACCGACGAGAACATCTATCCCAAGTGGGGACCGGTGCATTACAAGCAGTGATCCGGTGTGGCCGCCTGACAAGCTGTCAGAGATGCGGAGTGTCTTGACCGTGGTCACAGGTCTTTGGCGGGGCACGGGGGTGTTACCCTATGAGTCACTCAGTATTCACAGGTCACAGGGGCCAGGCATGCCAAGTGGAGTGATCACCATAGGTGGATGCCACGTGCCAGTTGACGGGAATAGCAGGTAGTAGGACTCAAGGAGGGGGTGCCTATGGTTGGGAGGTTCATTCTACACACCGGCTTCTAGGATTCACGAACTTGGAAGGACTTGCTTGTGACACTCCACCACTCAAGATGATATCATCCACATAGATTAGCAAGATGGTAACATCATTTCCAGCAAACCTATAATAAAGTGAATGATCATACTCACTCATAACCTTGAGAGAGTAAAAAAATGTTAAGCTTAGCATACCAACTCCTTGGTGCTTGCTTAAGGCCATACAAACTCTTTTGTAGTAGACACATATGATTTGGCTTTGTAGATGAAATGTAGCTCTCGGGTTGCTTCATGTACCTCCTCAAGATCACCATTCAAAAATTCTTTTGTAATGTCCAATTGCCATAGATCCCATCCATAAAGAGTATCAAGAGAGATGGTGAGCCGAATGCTTACCATCTTTGCCATGGGTGCAAAGGTTTCATCATAGTCAATACCATGTTCTTGAGCATATCCTTTTGCCACCATCCTTGCCTTGTACTTGTTGATAGATCCATCTTGGTTTGTCTTCACCTTGAAGATCCATTTGAATCCAATAGCTTTCTTGTCCTTGGGTAACTCCACCAATCTCCATGTTTCATTCTTCATAAGAGCTTGACACTCAAGATCCATTGCTTGGATCCACTCCTCTTTGTTTCTTGCTTCCTCTACTTTGTAGGTTCATCAAAAGAGGTTAGGAAAGCAAAGTGTGTACCTCCAACAACTTGCTTACCTTTCTCATCATATGTGAGCCTTGAAGGCATTTGTCTGTCCTATCATCGCGAGTTATGTTGACATAGCAACTGCATCCAAAAGTTTTAAGAAAGTTGACACTCGGCCTCCTCTTGAATAGCATCTCAAAAGGTGTCCTTCCATCCAAAATAGCACTCGGCCACCTATTGCACAAGAAATTAGCACACAACCAAGCTTAATCCCAAAATGGATTATCAAGGTTAGCACTTAACCTCATGGCTTTGGCAGTTTCACATGAATTCCTACTCTTCCTCTCGGCCACTCCATTTTGTTGTGGGGTCCTTGGTGTTGTATACTCCCTCTTGATCCCATGCTCATCACAAAAAGCCTTAAACTTGGTAGATATGTACTCTCCACCATTGTCACTACCTAAGCACTTAATCTTTGTGAAAAATTGGTTCTCCCTTGCATTCTTGAACTTAACAAAGACATCATACACTTCATCCTTGCTCTTTAGTAGATAGATCCAACAAAATTTACTAAAATCATCAATGAAAGTTACATGCATCTTAGCTCCACTATTGCTAATTGTAGTAATTCCATGAACATCCGAATGTACAATTTGAAAAGGCTTTGTAGATCTAGATGTAGATCTAGTATAAGGAAGTCTATGTGATTTTGACAAAGCACAAGACTCACAAACATGATTGATGCTACTTAAGGAACTTGGAAGACCAATCGCAACTCTCCAATGACTTGAAGTTGAGGTGCCCCATCCTTTTATGCCAAAAAAAAAGCTCTCCTTCCTTAATGCTCTCATCAATGCAAGCCAACTTTTACTCTCAAAACAAAAGTATTTGGACTCTCTTCACTCTTTTGCAAACATTGAAAGATTTTTCTTAAAGAGTCAACACTCTAGAAGTAGACTTGGATTCATAAAGCTTCAAAGCTTCCCAAGCCTCACTTGATGAAGTACACTTACCAACTTTCTTGAGAAGTTCATTGGTAACATTCATCTTAATCATATGTAGAGCTCTTTTGCCCCTCTTGTCATACCTCAATTGTTCTTGTTGTGTTGTTGGCCTCTCCTCCAAACCTACAACAATATCCAAAACATCATTCATCTCAAGAAGTGATTTCATCCTCACGTTCCACAATGAATAGTTGCTCGAGGTAAGCCTATCATTGCCTTCCATCATGTATCCACTTGATGTAGCCATGTTGCAATGACCTGATCCTCTCTTCCAACCTGTTCCAATGCACAAACCACTCTTTTGAAATACAAAAAATGTTTCCAGAAAGAAATCACAAAAATATGGAACCTCTCAATTCTCTTCTAGCACTTATATCAAACAAATCAACAAATAGAATAATGAAATCTTGATCAACCTATGATCTATCCTCAATCTAATGACTCTTGCCACTTCCTAAGATTGAAACACACTTAAATGAAGTTCAGTAACCTCACAATCTAGAGATCCAATTAAAATTAGGGTTTTGACAAAATCACAAAAAATTGAATATTTCAAGTTCTACATGCAATTGCCTAAAACTTGTTATGCAATCTTGTAGCCACCACTTAGGCTTTTCTAATGCATCAAAAATCGGCCAAATCTAGTATGGAAAGTGTGAAATCGGAATTGATCAAGTATATAAACCTATTTTGAGTTTTGATCTACAAAAGATCCAATCAACATCTACACTATGAATGAGATGCAAACTCTAATAGATCTTAATCAAACATCAATCAAAACAAAACATGAAATGAAGTTGCTATCCATACAAAAACAATAAGCTACTGTATTTCCCACGTGTGGATCCGAATATAGCATTTAATGAGCATTCTACACACAAAATTGTAAGATATCACCAATATAGTGCACCAATGGATAGATGACCCAAAGAGAACCATGTATAAGCATGAAATGAGATAAGAGAGAGAGAGAGAGAGAGAGAGAGAGAGAGAGAGAGAGAGAGAGAGAGAGAGAGAGAGAGAGAGAGAGAAAGAAAGCTTTATTAATGTCTTTTCCATGCCAAAAAACATATAGGGACGAGATTACTTCGGAGAAAGATGAGACCAAATGGAGTACATGTCAAGTATGTGAAAACCGTGGGAGCGTATATAAACGTCTCCAAGAAAAAAAAACTATGCATAAAAGAGAAATGAACAACATAACTATAAACTACAAATTGCCAACTGTCCATATAGCTGCCAGGAGTAGAGTAATATCATGTAGTGCTGCTGCTGAAGAAAGATGTGATACGAGCTGCAACCTGAGATAACACGGACCGTCGCTGACGTCGTCTAGGAGGGTGAAAACTGTGTGCTCTCGTAACATGGCGTGAAGTGCGAACTGCAGCATAACTATGAGTGATACACTGTCTCTGACATCGGTGAGGTGATATGTCCTCGTCATCGTCATCAGACCGTGTCCGTCTCCTAGTGAAGAAGGATGTAATCTGAGCCTGAGAGCTAGGATGTGGCTGGTTAGCTGACTGGTACATATCCTGGCGCAGCAAGACCATCTCTCGTAGCATAAGTGCGACACAACGAGAGTCCTCATAGCCAATCAGTGCTCTGAGTGTAGTAGGCATGTCACGGAATTGACAGTGATATCTCCGTCTAATCTCAAAATATATGGGGCATATGAAGATGAAATGCTCTTCGGACTCTATCTCATGAAGGGGACAAAGTAGGCATAGTCTATCCTCTTATTGCAAGTCAAAGGTATTAGTTGAAAATAGTGTATAATAATACAAAAGTGCAATTCTACCCAAAAAAGGTAGTGTCCTTGAAAGTACATGTTGTACCACCAAACCATGCTTTTAGCCCTAAATAGAATAGATTCTAAGCTAGAGGGAAAATGTGCACAAGCAGAGGTATATGCTGTAGTAACATGAGTTCAAATTACATGACATGCAAGCTATTGTTAACATGTTGGCTGTTCAATAACCATAGCTTTGATACCTTGAGTTATCCATTCTGCTCCAACTCACTAGCATTTCTTTTCAATACATTTATAGTTCCTTCAGTGCTTTCAATGTTGTTGCGTTGTTTTTATCATAACTACTAGAAGAACAAAGGACCATAATATCTCTAGTGCACTTGTTATTAAAAAAGTTAAGAAGCTTCAAGATGTGCCTGCATATTAGCTAAAAGGAACGTTCCACTAAGAAGAAAACATATGTGAGATCATTGTTTTTCTTGAATTCTGATTATTGATAGGCGGTGAGCAATTTTTTCTTCTCAACATCAATCCGCATTTGGGGGGAATAAAACTATGTTTTCATCCTATCTTGCTAAATTCCTTGCGGCACTACTTAGGGTTTTGATGCCCAACATCTAGAAGGTAGATGTGTGAGCTAATGAGGCCAGCTGACATTACGATTCATGCACAAATAGGTTGGTGAACATTACCTTAAGATACAAAGGAGATGAACAAACTTTACCTGTATGACAGGATACAAATGTCCAAGA
This sequence comes from Diphasiastrum complanatum, assembly GCA_029204225.1. Lineage (NCBI taxonomy): Eukaryota > Viridiplantae > Streptophyta > Lycopodiopsida > Lycopodiales > Lycopodiaceae > Diphasiastrum > Diphasiastrum complanatum. Next base: position 19,801,018 of record CM055106.1, on the reverse strand, counting down.
AAGATATTGTGACAATTTTAATTTGTCTTCGACCATGTTATACCTACACCACCAAAATAAAAGTGTTAAAAAAATGAATAGCTCGTTGTAAGATGTAAAAATCAGACGAACAATTCAAAGTTAGCACAAGATAAGAAAGATATTCTGACAAAGTATAAATTTTCTTCTATCTGCAGATGCACCGAAGCAAGATGCATAGAAATAGAATGGTAGCATGAAATATAATAAGTTAATTTTAGCATTCTCAAGCAATTACTTAATTAAAAGTTTGTGTCAAGGAAATCATGTACCCAAAGTTGTTATATTTGATGTTTAGTCTACAATAGTCACCTAACATGACAAAGATGTGTGCAATCTTCAAATTTTAGGAGTCCACTCACATGTTCTTAAAATGTAGATCCATTTTGAGCATGAACTATATACTACTCATGTCATCAATGCCCAACGTTAGATGCAAGTCGCACACATAAAGATATATCCTCATTACAATTTGAAATCTTTTTACAAAGGCCAACATCTTGAGTTTCGATCAATTCTACAAACATTACACAATGATTTCAAAAGCAAAAGCAAAGAAAAAAATTATACACTGATGCCAATAGAGTTTGTTTCTACTGCCTCTGCCCAGACTACTGCATAAAAGAATTCTTCTTCCATGGGGCTGAATTGTTGCGCCAAAATTGCAACTACTCATATTTATAAATTGAAAGGGCAATTTTCTCTCTATTGTACGTGATGTCCAAACAGCAACTAGAAGCAAAAAATTCCATAAAACAATGTTCAAGAATATTATATTACAACCAAGAGTGTGTCCATTCTTCTTATGAAATAGCTCGAAAGCTAATATTTGAGGCTTACTTGGTTGTCAAGCTCCTTTGTTCATGTTTGCCATCTCCACGAACCACTTTGATTGATCAAAAACATCAAATAGATTGCTTGGAGACTCATTGTTCCCTATTGTAAGCTGCCTCCAAGAGCTACTCTCAAGCATAGGACCATAACCATTTTTTTAGTTTTGACTCCTTATAACAAACACATGCATCCCATCCAACATCTGCTAAACCATGAGGATGACTTTGTACCGCAAATCAGCTCTAGACCTACACCGTAGTCCACGATCATCATGGAAGTACTTCTCCAAAAATTACTCCTCTCTCAAAGCTTTACATGCTTATACAACTTTGACTCGTAGGTGAGCTAAGGAGTATAGAGCCACAGCTGATCTAGAGCTAAGCATGAAAGCATCACATAAACAAGACTTAAGCTATGAAAGCAGCACATAAGCAAGACTTAACCCTAGAAAGCAGGAAAGAGAGAGATTAAGGAGGCTAAAGAGAGAGATCAATATCATCAACTGAACAACAAATGACACAGTTTCTCTACTTATAGCCAAAAGGGAGCTAAAAGGAAGCTTCCGGTGGCTAGGGCCCAACTGGGAGGGAAAATAGTGCGCCCTCCAAGAAGGCCTCCACTCTCCAGTAATATGTCCAAATGGCCTAATAATGAATAATAAGACCAAAGGCCAACCATATAGTCTAAGTGTCACTGATGAATAAAAAAGGGCCCAAGGCCTGCTTATGCATAAGTGAAGTAAATGTAAATGGATGCGTCGAATGTAATGAGCCGAGTCCATAACTCTCCCTGGCACAAAAGAAAAAGACCCAACTGCCGAAAAGAAACTGGATCAAGTAGCAGCAAGCCCCGGTGCATCAACAGCTAGAACAACATCTGATGTAGAGGAATCAACAAGTTCAGCAAGAGCACGAGCCTGATTCGCAAGTGATGGTGTATGATAAAAGACATCAATAGGCTCCCATGTGGCCTCCTCAATAGGACGACCATCCCACTGGACCAAAAATTGAATCTGTCGGCAGCGTCGACTATGGTATAGACGAACCTGTAATATCGCAGCAGGTAAAAATGGAAATAACTCTGGAGCAGTAAGAAACTCAACATCACAAGGAGCGTCATCCTCAATAGCAGAACGTAATAAACTGACATGGAAGACATCACAGGCGCTTGTGGAAGCAGGAAGTTGTAAGCAATATGTAACTGGACTAAGAACCTCCAAAATGTGATAAAGCCCATAATAACGCGGTGCAAGCTTCTCAGTAGAAGCATGGCCCTGGACAAAATGATGACGTGCAAACCGTAGGCATAGATAAACCATATCTCCAAGCTGAAACTCAACATGGCGGCGGTGACGATCAACTGAGGTCTGATAACGCTGCTGAACATGCTGTAAATGAGAACTGGCCTGGGTAATAAGCTCTCAAGCACCTGATAGAAAAGATGCAAGTGTGACAGGTGTATCCTCGGGAGGGAGAGGAATGCCAGGTAAAAGAGGTGCATAGCCATGAGATAATAAAAATGGTGAGACACCTGTGCTGGTACTAACAGAGCTATTATAGCTATACTCTGCTAAACATAAATGCTGATCCCAATCCTTCCCTGAAGGAGTAACAAAATGGCGTAAATAATCCTCAAGGATCCTGTTAAGGACCTCAAACTGCCCATCAGAAGTAGAATGATAAGCAAAACCCATAAAAAGTTGTACATCCAATATACGCATAAGCTCTGTCCAGAATATAGATGTAAACTTACTATCTCGATCAGTACGAAGAAATCCATGCAGGCGGAAAATCTCTGATAGGAACAAACGTGCACACTGCTCTGTTGTGATAGTACTGCGAACTGGTATAAAATGTGCCTATTTCGAGAACCTGTCAACTACCACCATACATGAATCGTGACCACGCTGGGTATGGGGAAGGCCAAGGATAAAGTCCATAGATATATCAGTCCACTGGCGATGAGGAATAGGCCAACTCTGGAGCAAACCAGCAGATTTAGCACAGGAGTACTTATTACGAAGACAAAAAGGGCAGGTACGAATAAGTACAGCAAGCTCAGATCGAAGAGAGGGCCAATAGAAATGGTCTTTGAGACGAGCATAAGACTTCTGAAAACCAAAGTGACCCCCAACAGGAGAGGAATGAGCATCCGACAACAATTGGAAACGGATACCCAAGGAACTAGAAATACAGAGAAAATCATAACGATAAAGACGGTTGTCAACAATGGAGTAAACCTGATGAGGACGGGATGAAACAGGTGGGGCATAACTATAAACATCACGAAAATCAGAACATGTAAGGTATGTTGCAGGTAGATCATCAAACCATGGAGGAATAGTAGAAACGAGTGTATTCAACAAAGCTGGAAGACGAGATAATGCATCAGCAGCAGTGTTAGCACGACCAGGACGATACAATATGGAAAAATTAAAGGACTGTAAAAACTGCAACCAACGAAATTGACGATCACTAGGGTCACGTTGAGAAAACAGATAACGTAAAGACTGGTGATCAGTAATAATGTCAAATGGAACTCGATACAGATATGACGCCACTTCTTAAGAGCATAGATAATAGCAAGAAGCTCTTTCTCATGCACAGAATAACGTTGTTCATAAGAGCGAAGACGACGCGACTCATAAGCAATAATACATTGTGACTGGCGAAGTAAAGCACCCAAACCAACATTACTAGCATCAGTCTCAACAAGAAACTTCTGATCAAACTATGGTAAACACATAACGGCAGCATCAATGTACAACGACGAAGAGTATCAAACGTTGACTGACAATCAGAAGTCCAAAGAAAAGTACTAGACTTCTTCAAAAGTGCATGAAGAGGAGCTACAATAGTGGCAAAATGAGGAACTGGACGACGAAGGTGAGTGGCTAACCCAAGGAACATACGAACATGATGAATACCAGTTGGTATAGGCCAATCCTGGATGGCCTGAACCTTATGAGGGTCCAGACGAATGTGTCCATTACAAACAAGAAAACCAAGAAACTCGATCTCAGAAATAGCGAAAGAACATTTAGACAACTTAGCAAATAACTGGTGATGTACAAGTAACTGAAATACAGAGGAAAGATGGGAAACATGCTCAGCAAGAGACTGACGAAAAATAAGAATATCATCAAAATAAACCAAGACACAATGACCAAGAAGCGGACGCATGACGTTATTCATCACATTCTGGAATGTAGGAGGGCCATTAGTAACACCAAAAGGAAGCACACGAAATTCATATAAACCAAGATGAGTACGAAAAGCAATCTTATGTTCGTCATAAGGGTGCATCCTGATCTGGTAATATCCAGAACGAGAGTCTATCTTGGAAAAGATTTTAGAGGTACCGAGCTGGTCAAAGAGGTCATCCATGTGTGGAATAGGGTACTGATTACGAATAGTCAACTTATTTAAAGCACGATATCAATACAAAGGCGTTTGGTACCATCTTTCTTACTAACAAGGAAAACAGGGGCACCAAAAGGGCTGTGACTAGGAACAATGAGACCTTGATCTAACAAGGCAGTAATATGGAGCTCAAGCTCATCACGCTCAGATCGAGACATACGATAAGGGGGATGGGAAGGAGGAGCAGAACCAGGATGCAAGTCAATATGATGGTTCACGTCCGTAATGGTGGTAGCGACGTAGGTTCTAAAAAGACAAAAGCATACTGATGTAATAAGTCAAAGATCACCTGAGGAACAGCTGCTGGAGTAGAAACTGGAGGAATTGGTACTGCCTGCTGAACACATAATAAGGCTGCATAATGAGCCTTCGGCAGGCTGCGAATAAACTGCTTCCCAGTAATCAACTGGAAGTCTCCCTGAGAATCAATGCCAACAAGTGAGTGTGTAACTGCATCATGTACAAATGTCAATGTCTGTTGTGTCAAGTCCAGTGTACAGCTCCAAGAGATGCAAACCAATCAGCACCAAGGATAAGATCATAACGCTCCATAGGAATAATGTAAAGATCTGCCTGTCCAGAAAAATCTCCAATGCGGTATGGTAAACGCTAAAACATCTAAGAGCTAGGAAAAGAATGGGAACTGGCAACCTCAACTGTGAGAGGCTGTGAAGCAGGAACAGGTGAAGCACGGATCCGACTAGTGATATAACTGCTAATAAAAGAATGAGTGCTGCCAGTATCAACTAAAGCAATATACTCACGACCTGTAAGACGTACACGTAACCGAATGGAGCGAGGACCAGGACGCCCTATCCAACTAGCATAGGCAAGCTGAGTGTAAGAACCATCAAGTGAAGATCTACAGGATTCCAATCACACGCATACCAAAAGGACACCTGTGGAGCATGAACCACCCAACCAATATGGAGAGGCTAGTCAATACCCTAATCAATCCACCCCAAAGCCACAATGAAGAACACAAGAGAGGAGAGGAAGAACTGGCTCAAGAATCACAATTCACAATAGGAGGATGGGCGAGTTTCCATTAGACATATTCTTCTCAAGAAAGAGAGAATATTCCCTTTAGGATTGCCATGCAACCTAAATTGAGCTATTGATCTCCTATTCTTGCATTATAGCAGTCTTCACCATGCATGTGCTCCCATGTCCAATTATAGGTCTGGGCCCTCATATGATTATTAATTATTTAATACGACCACGTCCGGAATGACGTAGCATAACTAATAACCACATACAATAGAGTGACCGGCTATCCGCGTCAGGAATAATTCCGATTCCCTTGTACAGGACATGGACATAACATTCTTCCCCCCTTAAACCATTTCTATCTCTAGAAATGAAAACTAGGAAAATTCTTCTTTATGCTTTCGACCCTTTCCCATGAATCATCATCCTCAGTCCGTCCCTTTCACCTGATCAAGCACTCAGAGATAGAATGATTTCTCAATTGTTTACCTCTGGTTCTGAGTACCTTTTCAGGTTCCAAAGGAACACTAAGCGATGAGTCCTCCAAATGGATAAGATCTTCCTCTGAACCAACTACTTCACCTTCATGCAAACTTAATTTCAATCGGCTTACATGAAACACTGGGTGAGCTGTAGTCTTGTTCTGAAGATCTAATTCGTAAGCTAAAGAACCAATTTTCTTTATAATCCGAAACGGTCCACAATATCTCGTAGACAATTTATAATGCTTCCCTGTACTCATAGTCTTAGAATCCTTAGGTATTCTAAGATATACCCAGTCATCAACTTTAAAATCTCTGGGAGACCTCTTAAGATCGGCATAGTGCTTAGCTCTATCCTAAGCACTCCGGATACAATCACGGGCCACTTGCAACATTTCATGCATATCATGCAAGAAATCTGCAACTTTCTGGATCTTAACAGACTTTGTCCACATTTACCGGAGATCTAGGTTGAAAACCGTACATCAGCATAAACAGACTATAACCAATAGCAGAATGTTTTCTACTGTTATAAGCAAACTCAATCAAAGGAATGTAATCTTCCCACTGAGATTGCCTGTGAGACACATAAGTTCTCAACATGTCCTCCATAGTCTGATTAGTTCTCTCAGTCTGGCCATCTGATTCAGGATGATCAGAAGAACTAAAACTAAGCGAGGTTTCAAGCTTATGGAATACAGCTGACCAAAAGTGACCTGTAAACTTAGGATCTCTATCACTAACTATATCACTTGGCAATCCATAAAGCCTAAATAATCTTTCCACAAAGATCTGTGCTAAATCCGAAGCCTTAGCAGTTGACTTGACTGGTATAAAAGTAGCTAACTTTGTCAACCTATCCACCACAACCCAATAGAATCATTTATACTTTCCCATCGTTTCTGAGGGATATCTAGGGGATGTAGCAACCCTCTAGTCTTTAAGCATTCAGCTTTGGCTAACTGGCAAGGTCTACACTTAACCACATAAGACTCGACAAATGGCTTGAGTTTCGGCCAATGAAACTCTCTTCTGAACAAGTACAAAGTCTTGTGTATACCCGGATGACCTGCACAGGGAACGTCATGACACTCATAAAGAATCTTCTTCTTTAACTCATCATCCGCCAGTACACAAATTTTCCCATTCCGAAATAGTAACCCACCTCGGATAGAGAACTGTTCCGCTATCTTCTTATCTTTCCTAGGAACCTGAGACCCCTGTGAGTAAATCTCTATTCCATTCTCATTTTTTCCTGTCTCCACCATCTTCCAGATGGGACCAAAATGAGAATCTAATTCACATTTTCCTCTCAGTGAAAGATATAGATCAGTGGAAATCTGGGTGACAGAAAGTTCATTTAATTCACCAATCCGACTAAGTGCATCCGCAACTTGGTTAAAGTTGCCCTTGATATATCGGATCTCATGATCAAATTCCTGCATAAGCTCAGCCCAGCGAGCTTTACGACCCCTTACATCGTCTGATTACAAAAGTACTTCAGAGGTTGATGATCTGTATACACTATAAACTGACTACCATAAAGATAATGCCTCCAGGTTTTAAGTGCATGTATCACAGCAAATAACTCTTTCTCCTGAGTTGTATAACGCAACTGAGGCCCCATGAGTTTCTTGCTTTCAAACGCTATCGGCCTATCCTCCTATAGAAGAACTGCCCCTATCGCCGAATCACATGCGTCAGTTCGCACGACGTAAGGTATATCAGGATTCGCGATCTGTAAAACAGGAGCTGAAGCAACCATTCGCTTGAGTTTCTCAAAGCATTGGTTCAATTCATCATTCCACTCAATAGGCTCGCTAGGTTGACCTCTCTTTAGTCTACCGAGTTAAGAATTTTTGACAATTCACAACTACTTAGATACATTTCAGATAAATCCAAAATTGGCTTAGCAAATAAAGAATAAGCTTCATACTGTGAATCAAAAATCTCCATTACATTAGCAAATGAACTCATCCCAGATAAATGTACAAAATTGTCTCCAAACAATGCAACTATTTCTTTACCCTCCTGAAAAGAGAGAACATGCTTCTCAAAATCTATTTCAGGATGCTTATAAAATAACCACTCGTATCCTAGAATAATATTCGTACGTGCTAAATCTAAAACATGGAAATCAATTAACTCTCTATAGTCCTGGATCCGAACAGGGAGTCTTGGAACTTTCACATCCCACGTCTCCAACTCCGCTCCTGAAGCTAGATATACTCGATATCTATGGTTATTGGCTTCAGTTTTGAGTCCGAGTCTCTGCACAAGACCAGAGTTAATGAAATTAAGAGTAGATCCATTGTCCACTAAAATACTAACTTCATGTCCATTAACAGTGCCTTTCAAACGAAATAAATCATTTGGCAAGAATGAAGTAGTACTGAAAGAACAATCACACTCACAATTAATTTTATTAATTTCCAGCTTAAGATTCTCTTTACCTGGCATCTCAATCACTTGAGCTCCGCCTTTCTTTCATTTTGGGCAGAATTTCATAACGTGTCCAGGCTGACCACAATGGAAACAAACATTGGTCCTTCTAGCCTTTTTCCAGGACAACTTTTTCTTTTGTCTAACTTCAGATGCAGCTTGATCCAGTTCGTCGAAATATTTTTTATTCTTATTTCCACGGACTCTTTTCTTCCCTTTTTTCTGGCTGGGTCCGGATGATCCAGATGGATTAGCCTGTAACTGCTTCCTAGATGCCACAACCGTGGAGTCGTACGCTTTCGCGACACGAACTACATCATCAAAGGTTTGAAGCACGTTACGCTTACACTCATTCTGATAATCTGCAGGCAGACCTAGGATAAACTGCCACAGTGCCAGTTTTGCATCGAATGAAGGGACTTTATTCCACAAATCCATAAAATCTTGTAGGTATGAGTCCAAACTCCGAGTACTCATTTTGCAATTCACAAATCTTTGGTAAAAGTCCGAGTCGTCCACAACCACAAACGACTTTCTAAACACCTCCATAAACTCGTCCCATGTGGTAGGTTTAGGTTGTAAATCACGCCACCACGACGAAGCTTTACCACGGAAGAACAGAATAACACTCTCTATCTTTTTCTCCTCAGGAATTCCGTGTAGATTAAAATAACCGTCCACTTGGTTAACCAGTCATCCACAATTTCAGGCTTCTTCTCTTTTTTCTCCCCCGAAAATGGTTCAGGCTGAAAGCCCAAATTCGGAACAGACAAAGCTCTCACTTGATTTAACAGTACTTCCATTTGTTGATCACGTAAACTGTTCCTGTTGTTAATCTTATTAAGCGCTTGGCTTAGTGACTGACAAATTTGCAGATAGGTAGGCATTGGCACCTGACCATCAAGAGCTGCAATTGCATTATCGTCTGCCATATTGATTTCCTGACATGCAAAATTTGCTTAAATTAGTCGAGATCCAATCATCAACCAATAAGTGAAACGTTTAAAACCTTCATAATTGGCTGATATCATTCAGCAAGGTCTTTCACTTGTTTGAGCAAACTTTCGCAAAATCAATATCAGAACAATTAAGCAACAACAACTTTTTATGACCAAACACTAACTTTTACGAAAAATTAAGATTTTCGAAATCCGTTCGAAATGGACCAACTGAGAAAATCGATTAATCAGATCGATTTTGCAAAAACACAGGCACTGTCTCAAATCGATATCATTTCGAAAGATCCTGCATGGAACTACCTCAACATGCACTGACTTTTCCAAAAAAGTAAGAACTTTTTGTAAATAGCCTAGTTGCTAGGAAATCTGCTTCTTGATCTAGAATTGCCAAAAATAGTCACATGCAAGAATTCTACTGATCAAAATCACTGGTTACGCATGCAACATGCATATAAGCATGCATACAGGTCTATCCATACATTTCCATCAACAGGAAAGCACTATACTGATTTACAAGCATGCATGCATCAGAACAATTCCGAAATTTTGCAAATTTCAGTTCAAAAATTGCCAAACTTCAGACGGCCATAACTTTCTCTACAGGACACCAAATTGGTCGCTGTAAAGCACAATACAGAGGGAGAGTGGGTCTACAATGCAGTTGCCACGTCACCCTACACCCCTGGCTTCACACGTGCGAGCATTAAATGCTGGAAAAACAGGTAGGAGGGCGCACTTTTGTGGAGAGGTATCATCGAAAAACACATCCCAGCCCAAAAAAACCTTGGATCAGAGGTTACAAGCACTCTACTAAGGTTCATAAGAGAGGCATAGAAGCTTCTAACAGGTCCAGCAAGCAATCATAAGCTCAGATCATGCAAAAATGCATTTTTGGCCTCCTTCAACAAGCAAAACTACAATATGTGGGTGTCTAATGCACATCTATCCAAATTGGATGCATGATGGCTCAAATCAGAGGCAATCCAACATATCTTTCAGCTTGTAACAAGAACCAACAGGTTCAGACCCCCAATTAAGAGGTATTCATGCTCAAAAATCATCAAAAATACACTATTTTTGAATGTTTTGAGCCCCCTAATGGTGTCTAATCCCTACCAAACTTCATGACAGCTTAGGGACAGCTTCATTACATCTCTGAAAACGTCCATACCAATTCTTGGCTGAGAATTTTGAGATCTACCCCAAAATTAGTCCAAAAAACATCAAAAAACCATGATTTTTGACCAATTTTGACCCAAATTCATGGGGGAAATCCACAAATTCGTGCCTTCAAATCCAAATCCCTGTAAATCCATTGCATGCAAGCACTAAAAGTTCTGATTCAAGTCAAACATGGTTTCCACAGCCCATTTATGGTCCAAAAACCCCAATTTTTGGTCCAAAATCACTATCTAATCAACCTTTTGACTTTTCAACCAACATGCAATCATTAAATTCTGTAATTAATGACTGTAAAACAGCAAGTACAATCTGGAAAACGTACTACACCAGATCCTGTAATCATTTCCTTGCAAAAACCATCAATTCTAGGTGAAAAATTCACTAAATTCATCAAAAATCCAATGATTTCCTTCAAAATTCATGGAACAAATCCACAGTTATGATCTTTAGGCTGAAAGTACACCAAGGATTTGAGAATCCACCTACTTGAAATTGAATTCCAAAACCTGGAAGAAGAAGCAAAGAGCTACACCAAAAGAACTGCAAAATCCAAGATCCTCAAGCTCCACCTCCTGGTAGATGTGATCCAAGCTCTGATACCACTATAAGAACCACCAAGTGAAGATCTACAGGATTCCAATCACATGCAAACCAAAAGGACACCTGTGGAGCATGAACCACCCAACCAATATGGAGAGGCTAGTCAATACCCTAACCAATCCACCCCCAAGCCACAGTGAAGAACACAAGAGAGGAGAGGAAGAATGGCTCAAGAATCACAATTCACATTAGGAGGATGGGCGAGTGTCCATTAGACCTATTCTTCTCAAGAAAGAGAGAATATTCCCTTTAGGATCCCCATGCAACCTAAATTGAGCTATTGATCTCCTATTCTTGCATTAAAGCAGTCTTCACCATGCATGTGCTCCTATGCCCAATTATAGGTCTGGGCCCTCATATGATTATTAATTATTTAATATGACCACGTCCGGAATGACGTAGCATAACTAGTAACCACATACAACTGGAATGACCGGCTATCCACGTCAGGAATAATTCCGATATCCTTGTACAGGACATGGACATAACACTGAGCATGGCAAGTAGCAGGAAGTAAATCAGTGGAAGGCTCAAAGCATAGGTCAGGCTCATCGGAAATATGAATGTAGATATCAGAATCATCTGGAGTAGTGCTCTCATGGTAAAAAACAGCAGTAGTAGTAGGGAGAGGCTGACGGCAATCACGGGCAAAATGGTCAGGATTCTTACAACGAAAGCAAAGACGCTTCTGCTGAAGGTCAGCGAACTCTGCAGACGTGTAACGTCGAACAAAAGCAGGTCGAGGAGTCGGAGGACGAGGAGACGAAGGGACAATGGAGAGAGCTGGAACAGAAGGGGCAGGTGTAGGGGTGGACGTAGCAGGAAAAGATGAAGCAGAAGGACGGGGTCGGGAGAAGCGGGAAGGAAGGGTGTCAGAGTACTTATGCTGTAAAGTACTGGCAAGAGACATCGCCTCAACAAGTGTGGGAGGACGGAAGGAAGAAACATCATAACGTAAAGCACCACGAAGCCCAGCAATGTAACGAGAAATAAGCTCAGTGGGCTGTAGATCTGTGAAAAGATAAGAAAGCTCCATAAACTGATCTGTATAAGAAGCAAGATCACTGGTCTAAGTGAGACTACGGAATGTATCACATTGGCGGTCGAGCCACTGAGGATCAATCATAGCATGACGGAGGTCACGGCAAAAAGTATGCCATAAATGGAGCCCTTCCCGATCAGGACCAGCTCTATAAACTCGCCACCATTGGCGGCGCGTCCATCTAAATGTAAAGCAGCCAACTGGATCTTCTGAGGATCAATCTTAGGGTAGATCTGAAAATATGTGTCAAGCTTAGTAAACCAATTCTCTAATAAGTTCCCGTCAGAGGAACCGGATTAGGTAGCAAGCTGTATCCTATCACGAAAGTCTCGAGCAAAGTGTGGCTCAGGAAGTGGGGGACGTGAAAAGAAACCAGGAGGTGGGTTAGGTGGAATGAACGGTCCACCACTAGGCTGACTAGCAGAGGAAGATGGAAATCCAAATGGAGGGGGAGTCCCAAATGAAGGAAAAACAGGAGCTTTACCAGGACCATGAGGCTGTAAAGAATCAATCTGTGACTGCATAGTAGCAAAGCCTGTCATAACGGTATCAAAGCGAAGAAGAGGCTAGAAAGGGTCTCATCCATGCGACGAAACTGATCGGACAAAGAGAGAAAAATCAGCAAGGAAAATGGGCACCCAATCAGAAAATCGGATCTGAAATTCAACAATCAGGAAAGTGCTCTGATAACAAGTTACGAATAGTGCCACAGCTGATCTAGAGCTAAGCTATGAAAGCATCACATAAGCAAGACTTAAGCTATGAAAGCAGCACATAAGCAAGACTTAACCCTAGAAAGCAGGAAAGAGAGAGATTAAGGACGCTAAAGAGAGAGATCAATATCATCAGCTGAATAACAAATGACACAGTTTCCCTACTTATAGCCAAGAGGAAGCCCTAAAAGGAAGCTTCCTGTGGCTAGGGCCCAACTGGGAGGGAAAATAGTGTGCCCTCCAAGAAGGCCCCCACTCTCCAGTAATATGTCCAAATGGCCTAATAATGAATAATAAGGCCAAAGGCCAACCATATAGTCTAAGTGTCACTACTGAATAAAAAAGGGCCCAAGGCCTACTTATCCATAAAGTAAAGTAAGTGTAAATGGATGCGGCGAATGTAATGAGCCGAGTCCATAACTTAAGGTCCCTTCCTTGCTAGCATGCACGCTACCCCAAATAAAGACGAGTCTAGTTATGTCCATTAGTGACATAACATACTACCTAAAACTGCAAATCAACTCTAGACGTACACCATGGCCCATGATCCTTTTGGAAGTGCTTCTCCAAGAATGAATCATCCCTCAAGGCTTAGAATGTATAGCCTTGAGCCCTCAAGCTAAAGGGCACTCACCCTTGAAAGTAGGGGACCTAAGGTATCTTTCTTGGTAGCATGTCTAAATGTATCCATTAGGGATGTAACATTCTCACTCCCTTGAATTGAAAAGTTCAAGGAGAGAAATGTTTTGTATGATTGATACTAGTAGTTATTGATGTCCCATACATAATACAACAACATCCATCCTTCACCTATCACTAGCTCTTGTAGCGACCAATTTAGAGTGAACAAAGCACACCCATTCCCTGTCATTCTTGTTCAAAAAATGGCATTAGAAATTTCCTAGCCTTATACATACATATAAGCTCCTAGCAAAACTCCATATACAGGTGTTCTAGAGACATTTGGCATTCAACAATTGCATCCACCTATAGATGTCAATAGCTTTATCAAGCGCTATCCATGGAAATCCAATTTTTCAACCTCAAGTCAAAAATTTTAGCTAATTGTTGAGTGTTAATCCACGTACATAAAACTTAGCATTGATTGCCAAAAGGTAGATACTATTCTTCAACATATCTCCTAGTAACCAACCAATTCTCTTATTTCAATCATCCTGCATGGGACGATTTTCAAAAACACAAGCTTTAACTAGTGTTCGATTTGTTAGAAATCTTTAACCAAAAATTGCCCATTCACTATTATCATTGACATACTCTTTCCAAAAACACAACTGAATCAACCCAAGCCTCATCCCGTGCCTCATCATGTGCACCCTGTAGACCCTGCATGGCCTCCCAATCTGTGCAATGAAAGTCATCAGGTGCCTCCTCTGGTGTGCTGTCGTAGTAACAGCCATGACTCTGTGCTGCACGCATCCAAACATCTGCGGGACCGGCATCTGAACCACTCTGTCCTCTATCAAGAGCCTCCTCCATCATGTCGACATAGGTAGGTATGCCACTGGCCCTGCCCGTGGCGTGTGCCCTGCACCTGTATAATCTGCCTCATCCCTCTCTGGTCTGGCAAACACAACCCGAATGGGCTCATCCTCATCATGCTCATCCTCTAACACTGGCTCATCTGCCTCATACAATGGGGGCTCTCTGTGCTCAAGCCCAAGCTCTCTCTCTCTCATCTCGGCAAGCTCCTTCTCTCTCTCTGCCATCAACTGTGTGCCCAAGTCATCTGCAGCATGGGATGGGTGCTGTCCGTAGGCAAGTCAACCTGGCGCTCCAAATCTGATATCTTCGTCTGCAAGGTTTAAAATTTGCATGTCAGAGAGACAACTTTATCAAGAAATGAAACCAACATACCAAGAGTCAACCAACATGCTATGAAAGATTAGCTTATCACCTGCAATGCGCTCGTAATGGTCGGAAGTCTCCTGGCGAGACGTGCGTTGGTGCTATAGAACACCAACCGCTCCAACTAACTCACTGACAACCGGTTTCTTCTCCTCGTGTGAATGAGTGCCCATGTGCTCCAATTACGCTCACACACGGAGGCGGCACAGTCCTGTGGTGCGTGCATTGAAATACTTCAGCACATTGTGGCAAAGGTGGAACTTCAACGAAACACAAAAACGGAGGATAAAATGAGATGCATACCTGAGAAAGGACACGCAGTGCAAGACGCTGTATAGATGGGTATGTGCCACCGAACATGGTCCACCAGGTAATGGGTAGCTGCCTCCTCTCTGGATCCTAGGCAGCCGGGTGTCCGAATGTGCCCATGCCGAAACAAAATGCAGCGAGCTCCTCCATGAGCCTGATAGGATCCAAACCTATGTGTGGACCCACCCTGTGAATGTACTGAAGCCAATCGGCCTCGAGCTCCCTGTCTGCGATTTGTGTCGGAGAGAGGAAGAGGGGATGCAGCATGTGTGCAACGCTGTGGATACTCTTGTGGAAGTAGTTCCACCGCGTCTCCCATATGAACTTCAGCTCTGTCATCCTGCAGGTGAGGGGCATGTGGTTTAGGGCATTACGAAAAAACTTAACATTGACAGAAAAACAAACTAGCAAGTACTGAAAAGATAAAGGTCAATTACAACACTGTACCGCTTACCTCTTTGGCTGCAAGATGGGCAGCTGCAGGAACTGTCCAATCCGGTCCATGAGCTCGTACACCAGTCCAAGTGTCGACCCCTCGCTGTCAGCCATGCGGAGCACAATGTAGAGTGGTCGAAGCAGTCCTGACAATGTCTGTGCATCCCTCTAGAACTGGTCTCCCCTCACCGTGGAAGAAAAGTGCTCCCCATCCTCAGTGTGCGGAAACGTACTGGCACCCCAAAGATCACTGGCAACCATCTGTAGAAGCTGGGCCCTGCACCTGATCAAACGGTCGATGACCACCAAGTCGAATGCAAAGCGTGTGGGGGCTGGCTTACGGAGGTCCAGATGGCTGAACACCCGGAACATGGCAAGAACACGCCTCTTTCTGGTGACAAAAGTCACCAGGAAGAGGGCCTCCCGGACAATGGCTCTAACTCAGGGAAGTGCTCCAATGTCCCCCATCAAAAGGTTTATGCCGTGGGCTGCACAGGGGGTATGAACAATATGAGGGAACTCGGCCTCTAGCAGTACACCCATCTGAATGCAATTCGTGGCATTGTCCGTCACCACCGTGACGACATGTTGTGGGCCTATGGCTAGGATGGAAGACCTGATGACATCAAACATGAACTCTACAGATATGACTCTCCCCCCCTTGCTGCAATCCACTACCCTCAAAAACTATGTGCCCATGCAGCTGGAGACCAGTATGTTAAGGATCGGCCTCCTCCTGACATCAGTCCAGCCATCGGACATGATGCTGCAACCGTAAGTGGCCCAGTGCCGATGTAGAGGCTCCATCTCTCTAGACAAGGACTCAACCCTATCCCTCAGCATGTGTGTGCGGACAACCTCTGAACTAGGGACTCTCCAGCTAGGGCTGACAGACTGTGCAAGGCGGAAGGCCCTTTTGAAGGGCTCAGAGTCGGTGATGGCAAAGGGCAGGTTCAGCTCGTAAATCAGACTGGCCACGGCCTGTGTGGCCTCTCTGTCCATGTGCGGCTGATGCGCGCCGCGAATGGTCTGCTGCACAAGGGCTCTCCCTGGTGGGCGATGGGTGGTGGACCTCCAGCACGGTGCACCAACCGTGACGGGAATGGATGATGACGCGACAGGCTGGGCACTGGTGGATGCATCGGTTGTAGACGTGGAATGGGGAGAGTGGGATGCACTGGCAGGGATGGGTGCAGCAGCATAGGTGGGGTGCACTGGTGGAGGGGCAACATCTGGCATGGGGTACGAAAACTGCTAGCTGAGGAGGTCATCCGGATGGGAAGGGAAGGAAGAAGGGATCTCTTCCACATCCTCGAAGGCCCGCCCAGTAGCATCCTGGGCCTGCTCGGGTGGCGAAGAGTCCATGAGAAAGTCGTAGACTGGTGGAGTGCGAGCAACAGTGGGTGGTGGTGGAACCGCAGTGGCAACTGGCGAACGCGATGGGACGGGATCCACCGGAATTTGAGCAGATGCGGGTGTGTGAGGCAAAACTGTCTGAGGGGGATGAGGGGCAAAGGGACCGGAGGAGGATGCACTCCCTCTCCTCGTGCGTGCCAACCAAGCAGGCAGCAACTCTGGGTCAGCCACATAAGGAGCGGTGCAAAATCGGAGAATGCCCTCCGAAATGGTGTTCTCCCCTGCCACGAGCCGCGGCCCGTAGGTGTCCAGTAGTCGCTGCCTGTCGGGGACGGTCATGCTGCCACAAGGGGCAGCATTCAAGGTGGCACCATTTTTGGCGCGTGCACCGAGCAGATGGCCTTTAAGGCGAGTGAGGGATGCAGCAAACTTGACGAGACAGTATCGGCAGCGCACGATCTTTTGACCGGTCTTGTTGGCCTTGTCGGCAACCCGCCTGACAATGTCTACCTCGTCCCACAGACCGAAAAGGTCGGATTGCACCATTGCGATGGAGAAAACTAAGGACAAAACGCTGGAAAAAAAACAGCAGGGTACACTGTGTGAGAGACGCTGAAAATGGACGAAGGCAGGTTCTTGCAAATCAGATGCAAGGTAGGGCGGTCTGTGGGCGAAGGGCGACGCAAATCAGACGCAAGGCAGGGAAGGCAGGGCAGCAAAACCAGTAGCGAAGGCAGGGCAACAATGGCTGGAAAAAAATTGGGAGAGAAGAAGCGAGGGGGGCGGGTAGATTAGGTTTAAAAAAATTTCAAAAAATATTGAATATTAATTATATTAATATATTATGGTACCGCGGTACCAGTACGGTCCCGCGGTACCGGGATCCGTGGTAACCAGTACCGCGGGACCTATAGTATAATGAAATAAAAGGATTTTACATCCATTTCAAGTCTACAATAAATATCCATCATAACAACACATATGGTGGCATAGAATGATTGTATGTTGTATTACAAATGGCAACAGCAATGATGTTGTGTCAAGAATTTCAATTCCTTTATGAGGTGGCATGTAACTACATCTAAAACGAGTGGTACATGTCAGCCGAGTAGGAATTTTATAGTTGCACTTAACTTGCTCTATTGGTGGTTTTAAGCACGCCTTAAGTGTTTCTTAGCATCATCATTCTATGCTATAGATGACAAGTAAAACAGATAAATGGAAAGACAACTAGCTATGAAAAGAGAGTCACTTGACCAGGATGGGTAATTCGTAAAAGCATGCATTTGGTAACCAGAAACTTTTAGGCGGCTCAAAAGTTCCTCCATGCCCTCCAGGTATTGGTAGCCATTAAGCATCAAATCCTTTAACCCTATGGCAGGAATATTGTATGAGAGTTTATTTCAGCTGAAAAGTAGTGATGGAAAAACTTGAGCATCCTAAAACAGAAGATGCCAAAGAGAATCTAGTCAACCATCAATCACAAAGAAGCAAACCATGATTTGATTCTAAAGTGATTATCGTACATAGTTCCACCTAGTTTCATGCACTCAAAACTAAAGCAATGACCAAAACTTGCTTGTGCACACTTAAGAATTCATAGAATTCAAAAGGAAGGCCATTTTACTGGACCTCTAAAGCTGGCAAAATCCAAAATATGCTAAATAGATTCAGAGTGATTATCGTACATAGTTCCACCTAGTTTCATGTACTCAAAGCTAAAGCAATGACCAAAACTTGGTGGTGCACACTTAAGAGTTCATAGAACTCAAAAGGAAGGCCATTTTACTGGACCTCTAAAGCTGGCAAAATCCAAAATATGCTAAATAGATTCTGTTCTGAACTGAATGATAGGTAGAAGGTTTACAGACTAAATTCGGGTCTTACAGCTTTCGAATTCCCCTAGCCAAAAACTTCAACCTTTTCATTTTTGTTTTATATAGCACAAGAACAGGTTAAGAACTATTACCACTGAAATCAAAACCACGTCCATCATTGAAAAAAATTTCTTTCAGCTGATCCTGCAACATGCAAGATCCTCTTAAGGTAAACCAGTGGGACGCTAGTCTTACAACCATTACTGATCTAGTACCAGATTACATAAAACACAAATCATGGTCAAGGAGTAGGAAAAATCTTAGTCCTATATGCCAGTAATCCTTGAACACACATCAATACACATGAATGGTGCAATTCAGATTGTAGACTATGAATTTTGTGGCATTTAACGACACGGAGAAAAAGCAAACACAGGTTTTTGATGATAACTGTACAAAATTCGTTTGGCTTAGATGTATGCACTGGTAAGTTCTAAAGTAGAAACTAAAAATTCAAAAGTGGCCTGCAGGAAAATATAGCCGGAGAACGGAACAAAGTAAGGTTGCCAGTTAAAGTTATCTTTTATTTGTTGGAAATGATCTGATATTCTCAAACTTCGTCTTAGATGATTACCAATATGGATCCTAGCTTTGACATAAAAATTGCTGACAGTTTTGTGGATACTCAACAAAAGAATACAATTTCAGGTCAAGATCTGACTAGAAAATATATGATAAATGACATGAATGGATGCTTGCTAATAAGTGTAGTTTTCATATGTGACTACGGCTGGGAAATAAATGCCTATGGAATGTGGCTGAATTAATAAACATCTGCTCCAATGACAACATGAAACAAACACTATTGAATCTCCCCAGATGGATAGCAGCACATGCACTTAAATCAAACAAACAAACTCAAATGTGACTTGATAAGGCTCATGTTTTACAGATGTATTGAAATTTACTCCAAAAAGACTTTATTTGGGATTGCCAAGAAAGAGAACAGAACCACGTACTTCAGCTAGGTGGCCCTTTTCAAACTCAATCCATGCTGTCGGATGCTTGATTGCAAGCAGCTCCTTCATTGAAAGCCTGCACAAACCAGTGCAACTTACCTCTCTCTCTCTCTCTCTCTCTCTCTCTCTCTCTCTCTCTCTCTCTCTCTCTCTCTTGTTCACTATCAAAGAAAGACGATATCTGAGGGCTCAAAACTTGCTGGCAAAAGATTGGGGGTCTTGTTTCCCTGATCTGAATCATGCCTAACTTAAGCATAGAAGCTGCCCTGCCTTGAGCTTTCCTGAAGATCCTTGCTGCCCCAAATTTATCACTATTGATGTTGTCTTGATTCCTTGATTGCTGCTTCTACTGCGGCCCCGCAAGATCGGGCTTACTTTCGCTGCTGCATTACTCAACGATTTTCAGGACATACTGATCATATCAGGAATAGGAGAGTCTTACTGCTGGGTGCTGACGCTCATACAGCCTTCTTTGTGGGCTGTCCCAGTCCTTACTGAAGTATCTCTAGCTGCCTTATTTCTAGTCACCATGGATCAAGAGTTAGGAGACCTTTCTTCCCCACAACCAGTTCACTGTTGATGAAATTCAGTGTTATGCTCAAGCCTTTGCAACAACAAATTCAAGACTTGGACAAGATCTGAGGGCACATGATGAGAAGAAAATTGTAGAGATGATGCATCTCCAAGAAGAAATAGCAGCCTTGAGGAGGGTAATTGAGGAACTTTGACAGCTGTCCAGGGATACTTTCAAATAAATCCGAGTTAGAGCAACATAAAGAAGAAACCAAGACATGGGCAGCCATGGTAGGGAAGAATCCTGTGAAGATCCATGTTTCCATATTTTTGAAGGCAAGAAAGGAAAACTTCTGACACCACTTGCATCAGTTTGAAGTTGTCGGTCAAAGCAAACCATACTAGAGCCCCTCAACAAAAATGGAAATTTTTCCAACAATCTTATAGAAGAATGCCCTTTAGGGGTACAATCGTTCCCAGTTAAATGAATTCAGCAGATTGCCACAACTTTCAAACATCTCGTTTTTAGGGCAATATTGAAAAGAGCATGAGGAGGAGAGAATGGACTAATAAGGAAATGGAATTGTTTGCACATACTAAGTTCAATGAGGTGTTATGGAAGCCTCCTTTGATGCAAAAAATGAAGCACTATAAAGAATGTTTCAACCCTATAATAGGAGCTCCTACTCAATGCCACATTTTTGTCGATATACCTATGAAAAAAAAAAGAAGGCCATTTCACGCTTGGGGACAAATTCTCTTGAATTAAATTCGGAAATGGGAAGATGAGACATTCTGGAGAACCTTGGGAAGAGCGCACATGCTCTCTTTGCAAGAAAAGGAGTATTAAGACAGAATTTCATCACCAATTGACTGCGGTAGCTTGAAGCTCTTAGGAAAAACTTTTCTAAGCTTTTCGAAGAACCTATAGCAACTTTATTTGATAAAGTTGATAATAGTATGCTTGGTGATTTTGTTAGAAGATCATAATTTGCGTAAAGCTATTTTAGACCGTAACAAAGATCGATTTATAACCTTGGAATGGCTTTTTCATTATTTTACTGGATTTTGAGACATGGATATTGTACTTGATCCCATACGCCTTATTGGCTTTTGTGGATGTTAATAAACTTTATCTAATCTCTGTCGTACTTGATTTGGATCCCATATGCCTTATTGGCTTTTGTGGACGTTAATAAACTTAATCTAATCTCTCTCTCTCTCTCTCTCTCTCTCTCTCTCTCTCTCTCTCTCTCTCTCTCTCTCTCTCTCTCTCACAGTTATCACATGGTCTCAGATTCATACTGAGTCAGCTCCATGTCTCTTCACACCAACTTGAGATTGAGATTGACCAATTAGGATCCGCTAGTTATGTTCTCGAGACAAAGGAGCACTTCATCTTCACATGCCGAGGGAGATATTGTTGTCTATTCAGAGATACACCAGTCACTTTGCACTCACTTGTTACCTATGAGGATCCATGTTGCGTTGCACTTATGATACGAGAGATGCTTCTACTATGACGAGATCTCTAGTCTTCTCATCGGAGTACACCAGACACAACTTTATATCATGTCTTTTCTTCCAGACAGCAACCATGACTAGACTCAAATTCAGAGGATGATGAGGATGAGGATATGACTTCCCATAGAGCTCAGAGACAATGAACCTTCGAGCATTACCCTACAGCCAGATTTACTCGTCCTAGCACAGGGAGAGGTCCCTTCCACACTCGACATCGGCAGCTGACCCCAACCTTACTTCCTACTACAGCTCGTATTACATCCTTCTTCAAAGGAAGCAGAAACATCACCACCGTTTCCAAAACATGATCTGAGGCTCTTTACCATCATACACAGCTATTTCATGTTCCATACATATATTGTTTCTTTTTTAATGGTATTCGTACTTAGATTTACATTGAATGCATTTTCTTTTACACAATTGGAAACATTTTCATATGCTCCCACTTGTTCCACACACTTGATATGTACTTATTCATCTTATACGCCTTTTGGCGTGACATTAATAAAGCTCTCTCTCTCTCTCTCTCTCTCTCTCTCTCTCTCTCTCTCTCTCTCTCTCTCTCCACGCAGGCAACTTCATCTCCTCACTGCTTCCATCTCCATGCAACTCTCACTTCTTTCTAGCTTTCTATGTGGCTAGATCTACCTTTTATGTGCATGACACTTTCTTGCATTACTTTTAGCTACTCTAAGCTTGTTTCTCAAGATTTCATTGCAATAGATCCTCAAAGTTTGAGTTTTGAAAATTTGATTTTTCTTGATCTCAAAATTTACGCAATCTGTAAAATCTGGACAGTCCGTACGGATACGTGCCAGACTGCAAGTACAGGCTGACGACTGCATAGTGCTCTGTCTTACCTTCGATCTAAATCAATTTTCGGGTCAATCGGACTTCGTATGAAAAAATTACGCTCATTTCCGTAAAACTGCTTGATTAGGGTTTGCTTGTGTATGCACGTTCTTACCATAGATTTTCCAACACATCCCACTACTCCCTCTCAGCCATCGCTGATCCATCTGATGTGTTGAGCGCCTCGCTATTGTTCTTGCTGCCTCTCTGATCTATCTCCTGCAAATCATCCTACGGCTTCGTTTCGCCTATCTCCAAGCTTTGTCTTGCGCACAAAGCGAGCTAAGAGGTTCATGCCAACAGGCTCTCGCAAATGTCCTCGTACTTTGGAGGTTCCGACCACCATGCCTACCGATTCTGTCAGTGCTCGGCCACCACAGGTCGCTACTTCGTCCTTAGCTGCTATGGGAGCCACATGCCACACCTACATGCGGCACACCACTTCTGAGAACATCTCCTCACTGAATGACTACATTACTAAGCAATTTGCCGCTTTTCTTTCACAACCAATGAACTTCGTGTGGATTTGCTTACTAAGACTGCCACGATTGACGCTCAACAGGCTGAAATTGCTTCTCTTCGTGCTGAGCTTAGTGCTTGGCAGAGGGACATCATCCCTAATATCTCCCATACTGTTGAGGATACTAAGGCATCCATGAGTAAGCTTCCCCAACTTGAGCGCCAAATATGTGTCACTGTTGAGTGCACTACCCGGATTCCCATTCTTGAACAGGGGTTTCATGAGACGATGGAACATGTACAGAAGGTCCCTACTCTCGAGCAAGAAGTACGTGAGACCAAATCATAGGCTTCTATCCTGAGATCATCTACCACCTCTTCGTCTTCTGTAGCACCCTCCTTGGACACCACACCTAGATCCTGTAACAGTGTCATAACAACCCATGTGCTGGTCACCCAAGCATACAAAGGACATTGGACCTTGTCAAACAAAGCTTATATTGGCCAAAGATGAAAGGCCATGTCGAGGCATACGTTCAAGGTTGTGAACGATGCTAGATTAATAAAGTGGACTCAAAGTTTCGAGTCTAATTTTGCATAGATTGTGTCTGCATGTGATTGTTTCTTGCATTGCCTGCTTTAAGAATGGGATGAAGGAGATTGGTGGCCCAAGGTATGGGGAAACCATCAACGACAGAGGGGTTGAAACAGTGGGCCAGGAAGGGGAGGCGAGTTTGGCAATTGGTTTGAGGAGCTCGGCTAGTACCTAAAGTATGTAAGACTAATGAGTACATTTCACGTGTCTATAAAGTAGCAGGAGTGTAAATATCTCCTAAAACTAAAAGTAATATACTGAATCATAAATTAAAGTAAATAACTCAATTATAAACCATACTTTCAGCAAATGAAAGTCGTGTAGTGAGAATAAACCGTTGAGACTATAAACTCAATAAAGTAAATGTTGTAAGAAAAGAGTCCCTTTGACTAGTTGATGTCTCATAAAATGCCAAAGTATGATGTGACATACACTATGTAAGCCATAAGAGCTGAGCTAGAGCTGAAAATGCACGTCTAGAATGGTTTGGTGCTCGTCGACGAGTATCATGTTGGGGTGGGTAGAGCTCTCTAGTGTCGATCTTGATGTTTACATGGCATGAGGGTGTCATCATTTGAATCAACAATCTATTCCTCCACTAGAGAAGTAGGAAGTGATTTGTCTCTATGAGTTAAATAGGAAGTGATCTGTCTCTATGAGTTTACTAAGAACTTGATGTACACATAATCTCTAAGGCGAAACATCTCTCTAACTCTATTAGGGAATGTAACGTAATAGGTTGGTTTCAGAATAATCTCACAGTACAATGGAGAGAGACAAAGCTTCGTTAATATCTTTGAGATCCCAAAAGGTACATAAAACTAGACATATATCTTACATACGATTCTAACTTACTGAGAGTAAAATGTTTTTGTTTTATGACAATATTGATCGGGTAAATAATCCAACCAACAAGAAACTACCAGAGTTGCATTGCACATTCCAGAACGCGTTCCGAAATGGGTTCCAAGAATTTGCCCAAAATGTTATCCAGGAATGCTTTTATTTTTTTCGCAAAATTTAAACTTAGATTTTTTCGTCTTTAAAGCCAAAAAACAGCATTAAGTAATCAATATCATGTTTGTATGATACAAAATATATCTATAAGATATATTTATTAGTTAAAAAAAATTTACTACGTTCCAGAACGGGGGGGAGGGGGGGGGGGTGCATCATTGGAAACTACTAAGGAGCTTGTATAGGCAAGCACCCATGAAACAGGTTTTTGTAAAAACTAACTGTCTACAATCATAGGTAGTATCTTGAGACGTATTTGGAAAAAGTTGTGATGGCGGTGGATGATGATGGTGTCATATGTTGTGGAAGACTTCTATGAGTATGTGCCCTTGTGGCATGGCATAGGATGCATGAGGTTGTGAGTGTTTGCTGATATTGATGTGTTGTCTTTGGTCTCGATGTCTAAAAGGAACGATCTCCTCATCCTTTGATTTTGACTTTGCATATAAGCAAATCTTGATATGATATCAATGAGCGTGACTGGCTGATCACAAAAGAGACAATGTATCTCCCTTTGATCTCATAATATACTAGGTACCAAAAGATGAAGTGATCCTTGGTCTCCACCTCATCCGTAGCATACGATTGGTAAATCCTATCTTCCCTAGGGATCCTATGGAAATGGCTTGTCTCCACATGCAACTATGCCAAAGTGAACCTGAGGTTGTGTAATACTCCTAAGTCTAAATGTTGAGATATGATTTAGTCATGTATTGCATCCATCTTGAGGAAATCAGTTCAGTAGCTTGAACCACAACTCTCCTGGTGATCCATGCTGGACACTCTATATATATGAGCAACAATAGACCTCCGGATATATGAATGAGTCCCCTCAAGAAGGTGAGATCAGGAAGTGCCAAATGACACCAATAGGCAAGAGGCATGACAGTACCATGAAGGCTGGTGCCTCTGCTCATGAATCTTGCAAGAAGATGCAAGAGTTAGCCATGAATATCTCAATCTCTCAATATTAGTATCTTCCAAATTCCAAAGACTCTGTGCATATAGAGGATAAGCATGAACATTGCCTTTACCTTTGTAGGGGGCAAACTGAAAATCAGATGTGCAAAGAGGGCTTGGCCCATATCATACATGAGAGCACAGAAATCTGAAGTCATGTAAGGCGAGTGCATTTCATTGATATAAGCCTTTTGGCATAATATAACCATCATATTCCCTTGTAGAAATCATAAACTTCTATGAATCATGCCAAGTTCATGCACTTCATGTGGAAAGGCACGCGCAACACAACAATCAGGAGATCCACCAGCTATTTGCATAAATTACTATGCCGAAATTTCCATGCAGTTGTTTAAAAATGTAGAAGTTTTCAAATTTTCCGAATACGGATTCTTCACGATAGCAGTGGGGCCAACACCATGCGCAAACCTCCTCCAGCCAGGATCACTGCCTTTTACGAATTAGTCTTTATGAGATACTTGAGTAATGATGATTATGCTATTGCAGTCTTCCTCGTCACTCGTGGTCATCCCACGATGGAGAATGTAATCTCTTGCTAGACTAGAATTTCTTTTCTCAAGCTAGAAAAAGTTAGTCCTTTGAATTGTGTGGATTATCAACGTAACTACAACTTTACTCTCTCTCAGAAAATTCATTGCACGATGCACTCTCACACAATGGAACACTTTGCATACCCGCTAGTCTTAGTCACAGCTTTTTTACCAAAAATATAGTACTATATCTCTCTAACCCAAATAGAACAACCAAATCTGATTTTGCGATCCTAAAAAATGCATCATTACATGGTAGTGCATCACATCAGTCTTCATCATAGCCAGGAAATATGGTTACCCAAAGAAGGCCGGGACATCCTCATAGAAGGGGTCTCGCACAATGGTGCCCATTACGTCGAATAGAAGAACAGGCAGCATTTTCATATCACTCCCCATTTCTGTCTCTGCTTCTTCTTCATGTGAGGAAGCCGATGAGAGCTTATTGTTCATATGGGAACAGATGCGTCTGCTACTGGCAAGCCGATTAGTGGGCAGCAGTGAGAAGTAGCATTGGTTGAGGAAATGAGATGGGTTTCGTAATTGATGTAGAAGAAGAGCCCTTTTGCAGGCAAACGCCAGTTTTAAGGAAGAGGAGGACGATGATGAGGCTGCTGATGCTGCTGCAGCACTAGTAGAAGTGATTGAAAGAGATAGGGATGAAATCTGCATATATGCTGAAAAAATTTCATGATTGCAGTTGATTGGCATATTACATATATGATCTTTTGCTGAGATGCTCCTTCACTTTACCATATATAGAGATATATATATATATATATAGAGAGAGAGAGAGAGATAGATAGATAGATGGATCAAAGCTCTTAGCTCTTGTTTTGAGACATATGCTAGAAGCTATAGCTATTAAGGTGAATCAAATAAAAGTTCATGTTTTGGATTGCAACCATCCCTCTTTGGACTCGCCAACTTTAGCAAGTGAACCTGGTGGTAGAATCCGTCATATGGGTGGGGGCTATACATCATACATCAACTCTCACGCACGCATAAAGGAGACTGTTTAAAAAAAAAAACATATATTTTTTGCCTTTGTAACAAAGGCTTCTTGATTATGGGATAAATGATATGATAAAAAGCCATGTAATGCCACATGGCAACGCTTGATTGCTCATATCCAAATTGCTCTCACATGTGGAGTAGCGCCTTTAAGATACAGGGCAGTATGCCCAAACTTTTGATTCTTTATTCTCTTTTAGATGAGTGCATTACTTGCACTAGCAATCTTTTATGCACATACATAGACTTGTACGAGAGAATATATTTTGACCTTTTCATTAGGGAATATTGCCATAAAACATAGCGACACCATAAGGCACAACCATTTCTACAACAAGAAGATCGAATGGAAAGGTCACTTGATAATTAGTTCATTTATCTAAAGAATGAGTGATGATAACCAAAATCGTAAACGTACTTCCAAGTGGGGATCACCTATGATCCACTCCACTCTTTCCTCTCTCATAATGTGAGGTACTCTGGTTTCCTTTGTATTCTAGAGGCACCTTCAAAGCCAAAATATGCATTTACCTTTCTCTCTCCTCCAGAATGTGCATCCACCTTTCTCTCTCCTCTGGAATCTGCCATTCTCTCTTTGGAATTTACATTCTCTCTTCACCCTCCCATCTGAGCATTACGTAATGGAAGGCCTAATGCTTCGGGCCTTCCATGCAGGTCAGGGCCCTGGCCTCGGGCAAGGGCCCTCCCTGCATGAAAGACCCTCAAATTGGGGCCTTCCACCCCTAAAAGAGTGGAGACCATATATGAGTTATTTGTCTCCTCTCTCCCCAAGTGTAGGGACCACCTCTCTCTCTCTCTCTCTCTCTCTCTCTCTCTCTCTCTCTCTCTCTCTCTCTCTCTCTCTCTCTCTCTCTCTCTCTCTCTCTCTCTCTCTATTATAAATGACTCCATGTAGGACCACCTCTTTTTTATGGCATGTTGTATTGTCCAAGAATCTTTATGAACATGTTTCTTTATGACACTTTCATGGAACCCTAATGACGACTCTTCTCAAATTAATTCACTTAACAAATAAAAGAGCACACAATAAAGGAATTCCTATACTTACCGGAGAATGATCTGTTCAATGGTTGTTCATTTACGGCTTGGCCTAATGGCCTCACCATTATTTTATGGTCTTTTTACCAAGTGCAAAATTCACTAAAAAAAATCTTTTCCAAGCGTAAAGGAAGGTGAAGAATACCTCTTTTTATGGCCTAAATTTTCTTACGAGCCATAATATGTATTTCAACTCTTTCTACAACCTTTTTTAAAAGCACAATGTTCATATGAAAATTTGTTCATGCAAGGTTTCGCTCCCAATCCACATATAGACTGAATAATTCTGGATACGCCATATTAATGTTGATCAGCAACCCTGCGTCATCGAATGCGCCTAAATTCGCAACAGCTTTGGGTTTGTATAATTGAAACTGCAACTTTCGCTTCCAAAAATGTCGCTTATTGTCTTCGTTCTGCAAAAATTGAAGTTCTTTGATGCGAATATATTCAAGAGCATACATAGCCGAAAAGCCTATGTATAATTCTGCTGACCCGAAAGGTAGGACTTTAAACTTACCCTGGATTATGCCCCAGCAGAGACATCTTTTTTGCTCGATAGAAAGCTGGGCCCATAACCAGAGAAAGTCTTCCTTCTCCCATGGTCGCTTCCAATCGTCGAAGGCAATGCCTATGCGCCTGGTAGCATCATATAATCCATACGCCATTGTAATTCAATGTTAAAAGCAGGTGGACACCATTTCCAAAAGCGTTCAGCAAATGCACGGAATCTGTCAGCACACACCTTCGACCGATTTTGCCGCATTCGTATTGGCTGTGTAGATGCAGTTGCCAAGTCCTGAGTTTGCAACTCATCAGCCAGCTTCTGATCTTCCAATTATTGTTGGAGATCTGATAGCTCATGTTCGAGCTTGTCAATCTTTGCGACTGCTTCCAGATACTCGGGATGGTCTGAGGCTCCAATGCAGGCAGGCACAGATGGAATTTACTGTGTAAGGTCATCAATTCTAAGTAAGGCCTGAAGGTACTCGTCGTGTGCATCTGGTCCGCTGCAAGATGGAGTAGCTTCACTCGAAAACTCCTTTAGCTCCGCCAATTCTTCCTCGACAAGAGCCTTCAAATCTCGAGTGGTTGCAGAAACTCAACTCGAAAATTGTCGAGCATCTGATCTTGGAGCTGGTTTAGCTTCGTGAGGTCAGCTGTAATGGACCCTGCATTGGTGCATACAGAGAGAGCAGCTTCTGCCTTCAGTCTTCTCATTCGCTCCTCTTGGAAATGTTTCTGGAGCGCGACATTATGTTGATTTGCAGCTGTTAGTTGTTGCTTTAAAGAATCGTTTTGAGTCTGATAATTATCAGACTTGGCCTCAATCACCTTATTGATCTGTTTTAAAGAATCAGCTTCCTTTATTAAGGTTTGAAGCTGTGTGTCGAGAGAACGATTTCGTTCAATCGACTTCGTGTTGTCTGATTCGAGCGAATCAATATTCTCGAAAGACGCCTTGAGATCCTCTTGACAAATTCCATCATAAGTTGTTGGTGGTACTTGTCCAACTCATACACTTCAGCCACTAGGTTTTTGGCTTTCTCGGACATAGTGCGAAACCACTGGGGCTGGTCGTCTGGTTGTTCTTCATCTGCCACAGGTGCCCCAGTGTCGCCTTCAGCAGTTGTTTGTCTTTTGTCTGATGTATCAGACTGAGTTGTGTCATCGTCAGAGGAGGAGGCACTCGGCTGCTTCTGAGATGTGAAAGCAGATGCGGGCTGTGAAGAATCAGCAGTAGCAGCAGCAGTAGCTCCATCAGTTTTCATCGCCACAGCTGGAACTGGTTCCGACTGGGATGGTGCAATGTCCATAGCAGTGGTAGCTGCTACTTCGACGACTAGTGCAATTTTAGTAACGAGGCCGGAAAGATCAATTGGCTTGGGGGCCAACATCCTTCCCGTCAGCAATGTTTTCTCTTGCTCGTTCAAAATGTCAAAATGGGTGCATAGCCGAGATACATGTGCTCCAACTCCAGAAAATTTTTGGTGCTTGATCCAGTGCAAAAATGCTTTATATGTAAAAGTGTCGAAACAAACCGGATTACCCGCAAGTGCGTCTAAGATGTAACCAGAATTTTGCATTGAAATCGTTGCATCCGCATCCACCAAAAAGAGTGCTTGGTTCGCATATTTACAAAACATCTTAAATGTGGTATCACGAATCATAGAGATCTTGTACCCCTTCGTGGGTACGAAGAAATTGTTAAGGAAGTGGGCAGCTTCATCCACCGAATCCTTATTTGTTGAGATCATCTTCCCATCCATCGGTAATCCAAGGACTGTGCAGAACAAGCCTTTAGAGATAGTGAAGAATTTGCCTCGCACATAGACTTTGAAATCCACCTCCGAAATGGAATGAATGGAGTTGACAAACTCCGTACTGACTTCAGAGAGGATGATGGAGGGGTCCACTTTTAAATTACCCAACCTGCATCGATCCAAAAAGGACTGGATGGATGCCAGGCGGATTCCTGCGCGTGCTTTCCAGATAATGTGAGAGCTTGAACTGGATCCAGAAGCCATTGTTTGAATTTTTCACGAAAGCTTATAGATCGCGATCGAAAAGAGAATGTGCACAGGAAAGCATAAAATTGTAGGCAGAAAGTGTAAAAAAGAAAAATGGAAAATAACTCTGATATGCAGTAGCGGTGTGGAAGGGATGATGACGTGGCATGGTGACTTGACATCTGTCACTTCCATTTATGGAGTACGTGCATGGGTCAGTGTTTGAAACTATGATCGATCTTTAATGACGGAAGACCGTTTTTGAAAAGAAAACAAATAAATTAAGGAGAAACAATATCTGTTTTGATATGTGAGCGTACACACGTGTGAATAATGATGATCACGTGGCCATCATCTTTAATAGAGGGATGTAAAAAGTAGGTAGATAGATTCTCGAAAAGGTAGGTTGAGAGATTCTTGAAGGATACTAGAAATTTTCTCGAAAAGTTCTCAAAGATACTTTGAAAAATAACTTAAAAGATTTGAGAGAAGACAAGAAAAAATCTCAAAAAATTCACGAAACAGTTTGAACAAATGTTGAACATTGGTGGAAAAGTTCACAAAAATTTCTAGAAAAGAAAAAAAAGTCGCGAACATTATCAGAAAAGATAGAGAAAAATTCGCGATTGATTCTAGAAAAATACTAGAAAATAATAAGAATAGAAATAAATAGATAAAATTCTGGTCAAAGGTAGTATTTTTTTAGTCTGGACCCGTTAATACGTGTAGGTAACAGTTCCCCTTCAAGTGATTGAAGTTCCACAGAACCATTGTCAAACACCTCTATGACTTTAAAAGGTCCAAGCCATCGCATATGTAGTTTTCCTGGGAACTTTTAATGGTGACTATCATATATCAGCGCATAATCATCAGCTTTAAGATCACATTTTTTTATATGACTGTCATATTTCTTCTTTCTTTGTTCTTGGATTTCCTTCGTTAATTTTTGTGAAGACCCACGAGCTTCAGCTAGTTCTTCAATATTAGTCACCTTTCGTTTATACATTCTGCATTTGTTCGTTGAGCTTGGATACAAAAAGTTTTGACCTCAAATTCAATTGGCAGAATAGGATGCATACCATATGTCAGAAAATATGGTGTCTATTTCGTCGTGATTTTCTCTGTATTACAATAAGCCCAAAGAACTAATGGTAGTTTATGATCCCAATCCGTTGCATGTGCAATAGTAATTTTAGTCAGGATCTTACATAAAATTCCATTAGCTCTTTCTGTCAACCCATTTGCTTTTGGATTATACGGTGTAGTTTTTCTGTGTTTGATGAGGAAATAAGTTGTCAACAACCGTATAGTGTCATTTAAAAAATGTGTACCTCGGTCACTTACTAGTTCGAGTGGACAACCATATCTGGTGATAATACTTTTGAATAAGAATCGCGACAGTTTTTGCATCATTTGTTTTTGTCGCCTCTGCTTCCACGTTCTTTGTAGCATAATCTGTTGCAACTAGAATATATCGACATTTCGTATGTTAGGTAACAGGTTTAATTGGACCGACGAAGTCAATCCCCCACTTCTCGAATGGTGCAAGAGGAAGGATTGGTGTCAACGGCCAATTCATTGATTTTGTAGGCTTACCAGATCTTGATACATCCTTAAACATTGTTGGCCACCAATACTTGGCAGTCAATATCTTATTAAGTGTGTTCTTCAAAGCAAAATGTCCACCAGCATCTTCTGAGTGTAAGGCCTTAACAACCTTTTTAATGTCTTCGGATTCGAGACATCTTTGAAGCTGATGATCTGCACCAAGCTTGTATAGAACATTGTTAATAATTGTATAAGGTGCTACCTTATATTGAAAAACTGTCTTTTGCTCCAAATCATAACCATCCGGATATATCTGATCCTTGAGATAAGTAATGATATCAGAATATAGCGAATTTGTAGATGAAATCTCGAATAAATGTTCGTCTAGAAAATCGTCATTGATAGGATCTTCAATTTTTTCAGTGTTGAGTCACGATAGATAATCAGCATTTGTATGATACTTTCCTTGATGAAGCTCTACTTGATAAGTGAATTCTTGCAGAAGTAGAACCCATCGAGCAATTCGTCCTAATAAATCTGGTTTATTTACAAGATACTTAAGAGCATAATGATCCACATGAAAAATAAATGCATATCCCAGCAAATAATGCCAAAATTTTTTAACAGTGAAAATCATGCCAAGTGCTTCCCTTTCTGTAGCCGAATAATTTTTCTCTGATGCACTGAGCTGTCGACTCGCGTAGTAGATGGGATGATCCTTCTTCTGGTCGTCTTTCTGGCTTAGACAGACGCCAATAGCAAATGTAGAAACATCCACATAACTGTGAAATAAAATAGCCCAGTTGGGTGGTCTCAAAATAGGAGCATTGATCAACCTTTGCTTAAGATCTTCAAATGCTTTCTGTTGTTCATTCGTCCACAAGTATTCCACTTGTTTCTTCAGTAGATGTGTAAGAGAGACAGCAATAGAAGCATGATTTTGAATAAATCTCATGTAATAGCCAACATGTCCTAAGAAATCTCCTAGTTCACGCAAATTGGTTGGTATCAGAAGGTTCTTTATAAGCTCGACTTTATCTTTGTCGACTTCTATTCCTCTATTAGATATTCTGTGTCCGAGCAATATTCCTTCTTTCATACCAAAAAAACATTTCTCTGGATGAAGAGATAAACAAGTATCTCGACACCGTTGCAATGTTAATTTCAGCTTCTGCAGGTGTGTCTTTATATCACTGTACACACAAATCATCAGTAAATATTTCGAAAAAAGTTCTCAGGAAGGCAGCAAAAATTAACATCATGATTCGCTGAAAAGTCGCTGGAGTGTTACAAAGACCAAAGGGCATTTTGTTGTAGGCATAAGTGCCCCAATCCGTCGTGAATGTGGTCTTTGAGCGATCCTCCTTTCGCACTCCCACCTGATTATATCCAGAAAAGCCGTCACAGAAACTATAACCTCTTGACCAGCAACCTGATCTAGGATGGAATCAGTAAAAGGCAAAGGATGATGGTCCTTCTTGGTGGCAGCATTGAGTTTTCGGAAATCCTGGCATATTCGTATTTTGCCAGTCTTCTTCTTCGGGATGACAACAATGGGTGAAACCCATTCACTACTTAAGACGGGATAGATTATACCTGCCTTAAGGTGTTTGTTAAGTTCGTCCTTGACCATTAGAGAGTATTTAGGATTGAGACAATACTGTCTTCGTCGAACATGTACAACGTCTTCCTTCAGATCAATTCGGTGCTCTCCGAATTCTGTAGGTATACCCTTCAAATCATCGAGCGACCAGACAAAAACATCTTGATACTCCTTTAATAGTTCAGTGAAATCCGCCAACTCAGATTCTCCAAGTGACTTTGAAACATGCACAAATCTACCAGGTGCAAGTTCAATCGGTTCAGTAGAATCTGGTAAGATGATATCTTCAGTCATAATGGCCTTGGTATGGCCATGAATTTCACGCATGGTTGACTCCATAGATGTTTTCTTGTCGTCAACTTGGTTCTTGCTACCAAATTCGTGTTCAGATTCGTCACTCAAATCGTCAAACTCTTTCGAGTTTGTGTCTGCAACGTTAATTTCCTTCATACGAAACATCAGCTTCATCGTTGCAGGCATCGAAGAATTCTTCGTCATCAGTATTCTCATAACATTCAAAGTACTGCACTTCAATATCAGATTTATAGGATAAAATATTCAAGGCATACGAAGATTTTTCTGATGTAAAACTGGTGTCGGACAAAGGAGTTTCACCTTCATATTTGTTACGACTCCAGGTTATGATTTGTTTTGCTGGCTTACCTCGGTTATTGGCCTCACCAGTCTGAAATCTTAGCTCTCGGGATTTTCAATGTACACTAGCATTTGATTGATAAAGCCAAGGTCGTCCAATCAGCACAGAATAGGATGACAAACCGAGTGGTTTGATAACAATGAAATTCATGGTGAATGGCTTGGCTTGAATGTAGACAGTGACATCCTTCAGCTCACCAACAAGTTTTTGTCGTGTCGAATCAGCTAACTTGATGTTTCGTTGTGTTGGTTGAATGTCAGTCAGCCCTAGAGCATGAGTTGTGTCTTTTTTTATTATATTTACACTGGAACTAGAGTCAATTGGCACTTTTGCGATCAGACATCTTGCAATAGTAACATCAATTTCAGGTGCACCGAGATCACCTAAATTAATGGACAAACCACCAGCATCTACTAGAGAAATTTTCTTCTTCTTCTTAGGCAGAGAAAGGCCTTTCAGCTACTTTTTGTAGTAAGTGTTATCTGCCAACAACTGTTCAAAAGTAATGTTTGGTCGAAGAGATCCGATATCAGTTACGATGTCATATTCTTTTGTCTTTGATTTTGAGGTTGGTTTATCAATAACAGCACTAGACAATTTCGTCTTCGCGATTTCTTTGTCTTCTTCCTCGAAAGTGACCACCTTCTCTACAACAGCAGTCTTTAGTTCAACGTTGATGATTTTCTTTGCTTCTGCCGAGATATCTTTTGCAAATAACTTCGCAGCATCACGTTCATAGTCAGGGTCATCCTTGAGATCTTCTTTAGTCGTGGATTTGTTCGTCATCTTGCTAGAAGATTTCGTCTTCGAGGATTTTCTGCGCTTTGTAAAAAAAATTTGATCAGGTTTCGAGGAGCTTTTGCTTCTCGTAGTGACTTTAAAATTCTTTTCCACGTCACTTGGCTAGGATTGATCTTCAGACTTTACCAATTTTCCTTCAATAACATCAATTCTCTGTACAACAGCATTTGTCGCAGCTTTCGCTTTCGTGTCTGCAGCAGCTAGTGTTGCTACATACTGATATTTGGGTCGCGGCTTCTACGGCTGAGGGCAGTCAGGATACTTGTGACCAGGTTCTCTGCAATTTGAGCATAATGGTACGTAACCAATTGGCTTCCGTGGTTGAGGACAGTCAGGAGAAAAATGTCCCGGCTCTCCACAGTTGTAGCAGTTGTCCGAAACTGGTTTATTCGAGGTTTGAGACTTCGCTGGTCCAACAAATTCAAGAGGATTATGTCTTCTTGGTGCAAATTTGGGTCTGTCCTGCTGGGCTGATGCTGCAGTACCCTGTACATAGTTAGTAGTCGCATCATTCTGAAAAATAAAAGTACCTCCTGGACAGGATCTTCAATGTATTTGACATAACAGTGGTGCGGTCTTTCTTGGTGTGTCCAGATGTTCCACGTTTTGTACACCACATTCTTGAGTTAGAAGAAGACGCCTTTGGTCTTTTATCTGCAACTTCTGAGATCTGCACTTTCAAGTCATTAAATATTTTATTAAGGTCAGCCATATTACTTTTCCAAAGCTTTTCCACTTTGGAAGTTGACGACTTATCCTCGACAACTTTCGTGTCGTCCTTTCGTTTAGTTCGTCGTTTATTCTTTTTCTCTCCTTTGTCAGCATCTGATTTTGATGAATCGCTACTTCCAGATTCTGAACTTGAAGAACTACTATTGAATCAGAATCTGAATCATCATCGCTGTCACTGGAATCAGTCTTAGACTTTCGCGATTTCTTCGTTGATAGCCGCTTTCGCGCTAATTTCGAAGTCTCAAAATTTTCTGCACTAGCTATAACAGCTGCTAAGGAGTTCATGTCCCCTTGTTTGCAGTATCGATCAATCTTTGGTGGTAGACCATCCAAAAACCATTTAATTTGCATATCCAAGATTGGGTTGTTATTTCTTTTGTTTATTCTGGAACGTATTATTGTTGGAGCTTTGCCAAGTGCATTATGTAGTAGAGCAATGTCGCAAGCAAAATTTGGATGTTGATTGGAGGAAATGCTTGCAAGAAAAAAGGCTTCTCATTGAAAAAACCAAGCTATATGCTAGAAATGTCGATTCAAGTTGGTGGGAAGAATTCTTTGAAGACCAAGAGTCCATACTTATGGATGTAATAGCTAATCGTACTACTTTAGAGATGCCATTTTCTTGGAGAGTAATGCAACAACTAATGAGGTTTCTATTATTCTTGAGGATAGTCAACAACTGATCTATGTTCCTTCCAGAGAGATGTATTTGGGAGCTCGCAAATCTTGTCAAAGACAAGACGAACTTGCTAGCTTTTGGAAGGGAAATGTGCAAGAAATCAAGGTGGGTACAATGGCTGCCACACTTGCGGATGATGATCCTCTTGGCCATCCCTTTTGGTTATGCAAGGTTGTCGATTCGTCAAAGTCCGAAAAAGGAGAGATTGTATCTATTAAAGTACATTGGTATCGAATAAAACATCATGATGCATACAAAGGAAAGTATGTTCCTGAAATGATTGGCAACTCAAATGGTAAAAGGAATCGTCGTGCAATCAAAAATCGGCCTCACACAAGTGACCTTGTCCTTGAGGAAGTTGACATTATTGTTTATGATTTTGAATTAACGAATACAACTCGACTTTGAAAAACAACAAAGGAAATTATTTGTCAAAGGCTGCCATCAAAAGAACGTGTTGTTGATGTCGGATCTTTGTCAAGAATATTAAGAACATGTGTGGAAGGTGACCTCGGACTGCATAGAGACGAAGATAATGTTTTGCTTGACAATGAGGAAGATGGATCTTCCACTTCTTCACCTTCTAATGATGAATTTGACGATGTTGAATCTGGAGGAGTGGACACCGAGGAAGATATAAGTTTTGATACTAGATCCAAAAGAATCTAATTTTTGTATTACAATCTACATAAATTTGAATAAATTATACCCCTTTCCAATTTTTGTGTATTGTAACGTTTAAGAAAATTATTAAATATTGCAATTTTTTTACGTTTTTTAAAATTTTGATACAAAATTTGTAAAAAATTGTGATGTGTTTTTTATGTAATTTTAGAAATGGGTATGATATTGTAGGACATTCTTTTTTAAAATGTGTCAAAAAGTGCTATTATTTAACGTGATTCTAGAAATATTCCTTATAGTTCCCGTTTCGTCGAGCTTGCTTCTTTTGGTATGTGCTTGTATGATGCTGCACATCCGAACACATGCACATATGACATATCAAGCCTTTTACATGTCCACATCTCATACGATGTCTTGTTTTTTAAGGCTGTCGTTGTTGATCTATTATGCAATTGTACTATACAACGATTGCCTTAGTCCAAAATTGACTCGACAACAACAAGACAAGTAGCCCTGATCAGTTTCAATAATGAGATTATAAATATTTATGATTCATACAAAAAAATCAAAATTTGAATAATAAGGTTCTGTGGAGGAAGGGGCTCCCCATAACCTAGAGAGACAACATCTTGAAACCAACTTAAGGACTAGACAATAAATAAATGACTTAAGTTAGTCGATGAATCAAAATAAAAGGTAAAGGTTTGATACTATATTGACCAAAGGATAGTTGGAATTACATCCCAAGGGGAGAGAGAGAGAGAGAGAGAGAGAGAGAGAGAGAGAGAGAGAGAGAGAGAGAGAGAGAGAGAGAGAGAGAGAGAGAGAGAGAGAGAGAGAGAGAGAAGCATTCACATAGTTCCTCTTGCTTAAGAAAGACCAAACCCTTTGAAATCTTTATTCATAAGCTAACAATGTAAAATATAGCTGAAAAGCAAAATACAGTACTTAAAAAAGCACCATAAAGTAAAACTCATTTCAAGACATTCAGTTGGTATCTGCCACCGTCCCACGACACAAAATTGCATGAGTTAGTATGTGAGGATGACATGTGTCAATGCTAAATGTTAATCATGTACAAAACAAGTCTAACTAATTTACAGCATGATTGGATTTAAAAAATCATAGTCTAGTCTTCCCATTCAAATAAGATATCTAGTGGTAGGCCAAACTGTTCTTTGATCGTACGGAGAGATGCATGTTGATTAGTATGTGTGGTATTGGTCTTTATCAGTAGTAAATATCATGGATAGGTACTTAAAAGTTAACCATTCAAAGAACTACATTAGCAAATAAGCCGAGCAAGGACACATATGCAAAGGTATTAGGACAAATCCATGCCATTCTAGTTCTCGTGACTTTTGGAAAGTATCAAGTCGTACATTGGTGTCAAAAATTCTGAGCATATCCATGCTTTCCAGGAATGTAAACCGGTAATTTGTAATAGGTTACATACTACTTGAGCTGAATTTAAGGACATTAGAGTTGGCTTGCACAGTCAAACAACAATATTAGGAAAAATCCACGCCATACTAATTCATGTGGCTATTAAGACTCTTGCACAAATCAATGCTTTCAAGAGTACCTGACAAGAACCTAGTTTTAGCTTAGCTTTTAATAGAATAAAGACGGGTTGAGGTCATCTTTAGGTTGGTCATGATATGTGAAAAATTACGAGCAAGTGATACAATGAGAGAGAGAGAGAGTAGAAATATATGCGTCTTAAAAGACAAGGGTGGTGTTTTAAGAGTTAATTGATCCATAAATGTCTTGTAACCTTACCTCAATATCGAAATGCACAAAGGTATGGAAGCTCATATTTGAATGGTAGAAGATGAGTTCTCTTGAGATGATGTCATGGTTCTTCCACACTTGTATGTTTTTCTTGGAGGTCATAGAATGGAGAAAAATATATACATTTTGGCAGTTTGGTACCTTTGCGGCTTGCAGTTTGAAGATGTTTTGAAGTTTGTTCCAGTTTTCATCAAACAATTTCAACTCAAAATCAACCTACTCAACGCAACAACAAGATACATATTCTCTGAAGAAATATCTAGAGGACGAATCATATGAAGAAATATTTTTTTTCGCCTCAACGAAAATCCGACGAACAAGAATGTTTCTCGAATAATCCTCAAAATAAAGATGATATGTTCACGAGGACGTTTCACATTTGAGGAAGGGGATATGTGATATCACGCAAATGTCAAAAATTGAATATCAACATAAATATGGCATGATATACTCGAAAATGAAGATATGAGCTGGTTAAGTATAAATCATGAAGAGGCCTAAGTCATTTTTCGAGAATATATCTCCTAGGTACTTGCCTTATAAATTAAGGGCCTAGACCTTTAATAGGAAAAGACATTGCCTTGGATAACCCTTAACTAGGTCGTCCATACAAAACGACTAGTTATGAAAAGACATGTTAAACTAGGCTAACTTTAACTCATAGTTAAGTATATCTTTTCTGGTATAGTTGAACGTATTTTCAGTTTAATTCTTAACTAGACCCTTTTGCAGGAGCGACGCACCTATTGTCTAAGAGGTCTCTTTGTTCGCCCCGTAGAACATATATTGATCTCTCACTTCAGTCTCGATCATCGAGAGAGAAGAGTTTATGCTTATGTAAGAGATTGAAGAAGTGAATAGAGTTCTGTGAGTTTTTCTCCCTTATCTCTGTTCTCCGCACTGCTGAGTGTGAGTGATCTTGAGTATGCTAACAATCTCTAACAAATTTCATGAATTACTCTCTGATCAGACAGACGCTCCAGTGCATTACAGTCGTTTGTTGTGTTTCCGTAAAGCATGCTCTAAAGAACCGTCTTAAAATCATCTTATTCGTCTATCGTGAATACTTTCTTTTCGACATTTGAATAATGACTATCTTTGTGCAATCTAGCACAATCATTGAATTAAGTTGTATGTATACAAATGAGATGACAGTCCCTGTCTGAAGAATTGAGTCTCTAATCTGTTTTTTTGATTGGCATTGACATAAGTTTCTAACATGCTCTAAAACCATTCGTGCTCTTTAACCATTAATTTGGGCTTTAGTTGTTGAGGACTATTGTCTAGGAACGAATAGTTCGCGAACTCGATTAATTAATTGTCTGCGTAGTCGCAAATACATCGAACAATTCTCGATTCTCTGTTGACACCTTAGTCAGCTAGAATGTAGTATGTTATACTACTCTGATAACATTTCATTTGTAGAATGCGCTTCCTTCGAATCGATAGAGGCCAGATTGTTGTTTTGAATTCATTAACATTACCCATTCCAAATATAAGTAATACTGGTTACTTTTTAATGTCTGCCGACAACCAGAATGACATTCAAAACCACCTCTCATAATTACACCAAAAACATAACTTTCTAACGTTGTCCTCTATGGGACCGATACTTTTCACTACAAAATCTATATGAACCCTGTTGGTATAGCACGACAAATGCTAGCGAGACCCTTCAGCTTTGGGTCGCATGACCTAGTAAGTATGCATGGGAAAGTTGGTAACCAGTCAGTAAGAGTTACGGTTGATGATGGGGGAACTCATAATTTCATCAACTACACCCTGGTTAAAAAGCTTAAACTACCAGAAGTACCTAGTCAGCATAGGTACATAGTTTCATTAGCTAAGGGTGAAGATAAAAAAATATGAAAAACTATGATTAGTAATTTGAATCTTGGTATTCAGGGGTACTAAGATGAAATAAACTTTTAGATAATGCACCTAGATCACACAGATATTGTTATCGGGAGAGATTGGCTCTACAATTTAGGACCTTCCCCCCACAGAAACTATTAGGAGAACACCCTCAACTTTCAGCATAAAGGCCAAGAGATCTAGTTGCATGGGGAGCATGATGTTCCCAACAGTCCTATGGTTTGCAGTTCAGAGCTCTGTTAGCTAATCAGAGACGAAGACCATCAGGTATTCTTATGTGACTTTCAGTTTATTCCTGAAGTTTCTATTTCTAGTTCTATACAGCAGAAAATCAGTAAATTAGAAACTTTGTTGTCTAAATTTAAAGATGTTTTTCTTGAAGATTTGCCACATGGTTTACCACCTAGCAGAGAGGTAGATCATGTAATAAACCTAGTACCAGATACAACACCCGTTTCTAAACCTCTGTATCGGGTCAGTCGAACAGAGGATGAAAAAATAACTAGGCAGTTAACAGATTATCTTGGAAAAGGCCAAATTCAAACCAGTAGTTCACTGTGGGCCTCACCAGTCCTATTGGTGAAAAAGAAAGAGGGGTCTATGCGTCTTTGCGTAGATTACAAAGCCCTCAATAAAGTCACAATTAAGAATAAGTACCCTATGCCTCGGGCAGACGAGTTGTTTGATCAACCCAACGGGACTAAGT
This sequence comes from Diphasiastrum complanatum, assembly GCA_029204225.1. NCBI lineage: Eukaryota > Viridiplantae > Streptophyta > Lycopodiopsida > Lycopodiales > Lycopodiaceae > Diphasiastrum > Diphasiastrum complanatum. Next base: position 19,759,461 of record CM055106.1, on the reverse strand, counting down.
TTTTTTAGTAAAATAGACCTCAGATCGGGATATCAATAAGTCCATATAAAGTCGGAAGATGTCTCGAAAACAGCTTTTAGGACTCGTCACGGTCAGTATGAGTTTAAGGTGATGCCATTTGGGCTCTCAAATGCTCCAGCTACCTTTATGACCTTGATGAACAGTGTCCTCAGAACATACTTGGGTAAGTTTGTAGTCATATTTTTAGATGACATCCTCGTCTACAACAAAACGAGGAAGGAGCATCTAAAACACCTCAGAAAGGTGTTTCGACTGCTCAGAAAGCATAGGCTTTATGCTAAACAATCCAAGTGTGAATTCTTCGTTGAAAAAGTAGCATATTTGGGTCACATTATCTCGTCAGATGGGATTAAGATGGACCCGAATAAGGTTAAAGCCATACTCAGTTGGCTGAGACCTCAGAATATTTTAGAACTTCAGATCTTTCTTGGTTTGGCGGGATATTACAAACGATTTGTCAAGAAATATGCTCAGATAGCAGTTCCCATGACAAATCTTCTTAAGGGGAAGGGAAAGGAGTTCATTTGGGAGTCCGCATAGCAGGAGAGCTTTGATGCTCTCAAAACAGCCTTAGCTACAACACCAGTTCTAAAAGTCGTCGACCCCAATCAGCCATTTGTGGTCAAATCAGATGCTAGCGACTTTGCAATTGGTGCTGTGCTAACCCAGAGTGGACAACCAGTTGCGTTCGAGAGTAAAAAACTTGAGCCAGCTCAGACTAGGTCCAGTGCCTATGAAAAGAAACTCTTTTCTATAGTCCATGCCCTTAAGACTTGGAGGCATTATTTGTATGGTGCCAAGTTTGAGGTCCTTACAGACCATGAAAGTCTCAGATACCTTTGCAATAAGCCTGAGCTTAGAGGTTGGAAAGCTCGTTGGGCAGAGTTGATGCAAGAGTTTGATATGTCTATCAGATATAGACGGGAGAAATTCAATATAGTAGCAGATTCCCTTAGCAGAATGCCTACATATGATAAACAAGCTGAGTTTTACTCACATTCATAATGAGTTACTCGAGTCCTTGAGAGGGAAGTGCCAGCATGATGCATTCTTCTCTACTATCTGGAACTCAGTCCAGAGCAGACAGTTATAGACTCCAAAACCAGTTCCCGGGGCTGGTGCCAGTTCATCCAAGAATATAGCAGCTTCCGTTGAGGATGATGATGAGTCCGAGTATACGTCTTCAGATGACGTTGAGGATTCTGAGCCTGTATTACCCAAGCACACCCCAGTGGTTGAGGGTCAGTTGACTCAAGGATTCAAATGGAAACAGTATTCCATTCAGGATGAGTACTTGCTTTATAGAGATAGAGTATGTGTCCCCAATTCAGAGGATTATAGGCAGCAGGTCCTATATGAATGTCATGACAATCCTAGTGCGGGACACCCAGGCATACAGAAGACCTATGAGCTTCTTCGTAGGCAATTTTTCTGGCCCAATATGAAAAAGGACGTCCACCAGTATGTAACCAGTTGCCAGAAATGTCAAGTAAACAAAGCAGAGCGTTTAAAGGCAAGAGGGTTGTTGCAACCCTTAGAAATACCAGCTGGTAAATGGGAGAGTGTCTCCATGAATTTTATAGTAGGCCTGCCCAAAACCCAAAAGGGTAATGATGCTATATGGGCCACAATTGACCGTCTGACCAAAATGGCTCATTTCATTCCGACCAAAACAACCATTAGAGCTCCAGAGTTAGACATTATGCAGATCCACATAGACGGGATGTGCAGTTCTCCACTGGTGAGAAAGTCTACTTGAGAGTTCCAGTTGACTCTAAAACCCTCAAATCAGGAGTGTGTGTTAAGTTGTCTCCAAGGTATCGTGGTCCCTTTACCACAGTAGGAGACTAGGCGAGGTCACCTATGAACTAGAAATCCCACACAGTAGTAAGATTTTTCTAGTCTTTCATGTAAGTCAGTTACGAAAAGCCTTAACCAGATCAAAAAATCTAGTAGGGGACAGTGTTCTAGTTCTCCCATTGGATCCTCAGCAACCTCCACATGAACCAGAGGAGATTCTTGATAGTAGAGAGATGCAGACTCGTCATACTCTATACCGAGAATATCTGATTAAGTGAAATGATCAGCCTGTTGAGAATGCCACTTGGGAAAGAGACAGTGTCCTTAGCAAGATTTTTCCAGACTTTGTCTTAGAGGACCAAGAGGGTTCAAAAGGGGGAGGGAGTGTTACGAGCTTATAACCAGTGCCGAACCCTAGAGAACACAGATAGGTCAGATACCATAGTCAGGGTTGTGTCCAACGTACACGACCAACAGGGCAAGACAGTGTGAGTAGTGTGCCCCAGCACGGTCCATAGCCATGGCAGGCCTAACACAACCTAGGGACTCTGTCAGCAGGATAGGGCCCCCAGTTGGGTCTCGATGTGCAATCGGCCACGTCAGTGACACGTGGCCGACACTTGGCAGTTCCATGCTACCAGTCCTCACACTGGGCTAGGAGGGGCTTACTCTATATCAGGGAGTAGGCAAGGTTGGGTGGATCAGTTAGTGTTTGCCCTACTGTGGTGTTAGGATCTATTACACCGCAGAGGTCACAGATGACCGTAGAGGTCTCATAGAACCGTAGAGGTCGCAGAAGACCGCAAAGGTCTCAAAAGTCGTAGAGGTTGCAGAAGACCGCAGAGGTCTCAGAGGTCCATAGAGGTCGACTGCAGAGGACCGAAGGGGTCGTAGAGGACCACATAGGACCAAAGAGGTCGCAGAGGACCGTAGAGGTTGTAGATGTCGCAGAGGACCACATAGGGACCATAGAACTCATAACCTCCCGCCGTGGTGGGAGGACCGCAGAGGACCATAGAGGACCACATAGGGACTACATTAGGGACCGCAGAGGTCGCAGAGGACCGCAGAGGTCTCAGAGGACAACAGAGGTCACAGAGGACCGTAGAGGTTGCAGAGGACCGCAGAGGACCGCAGAGACCGTAGAGGTCGCAGAGGATCGCAGAGGTCTTAGAGGACCACAGAGGTCTCAGAGGTCACAGAGGTTGCAGAGGTCGTAGAGGACCACAAAGGTCGCATATGTCGTAGAGGACTACAAAGGACCATAGAGGGACCGCAGAGGACCATAGAATTCAGAACCTCCCGCCACAGCGGGAGGACCGTAGAGGACCATAGAGGACCGCAGAGGACCACAAAGGGACCGCATTAGGGACTGCAGAGGACCATAGAGATCGTAGAGGTCGCAGATGACCGTAGAGGTCGTAGAGGACCGTAGAGGATCGTAGAACTCAGAACCTCTTGTCGTGGCAAGAGGACTGTAGAGGAGCACAGAGGGACCACATTAGAGACCACAGAGGTCACAGAGGACCACTAAGGTCACAGAAGACCACAGAGGGACCGTAGAACTCAGAACCTCCCGCCGTGGCGGGAGGACCGCAGAGGACCATAGAGGGACCACATAGGTCGTAGAGGACCGCAAAGGGTCGCAGAGGACTGCCGGCTAGTTGGCATCAAAAGCTTTTTCGGTCTCGGTTTCAAGCCCTTCTCCCCCTTGGAAACCAAGATGCATAAACCTTTCTTTTGTCCAACAGGGTTGGCTCAATTGGTTAGCTTGGCATCCAAAGTTTCTTTGGTCCCAAGTTCAAGCCCTTGTTGGCGGCGGGAGGACTGCAGAGGACCGCAGAGGGACCACATTAGGGACCGTAGAGGTTGCAGAGGTCGTAGAGGACCGTAGAGGACTGCAGAGGTCGCAGAGGACCATAGAGGAACCACATTAGGGACCGTAGAGGTCACAGATAATTAATTAACATCTTGAAATTCTCTTGTCCATTTTTGAAAATGGATTTTGAGAAAGTCCAAAATTAATTGAGACGATGTTTTAAATGCATTTTTCTTCAAAAGACAAGCCTTGCACAAAACTTCTAAAATTAAACGTTTGCTTCAGGTGAACAATAATGGGATGAGGAGTATAAGCTCCTTCAATAATAGATATCATTTTTGATAAAGTGAATGCATCTTCACGAGGATGTCTTTTCAAGAACACGCTAAACATCTGATCAATATGGTCATGCATATGACCCACAAGAAGAAATCCAACTTTTATTTTTTTGAATATTTCCTTCTCCACCAACATACTAAGATAAGCGAGCAACTTTTGATTTTTATTTTCTCTAGCCGTATTGTCAGGTTGCAAATACAGTACTTGTTGGGACAAATCACCTTCTCAGTTTGTGATTATATAATGCAAAATTGTAATTGTCATGTTAGGATCATTATGAACATTTGGATAGGTCAAGAAGACACAGGCCTGGAGTGCTTGAACTTCATTCACCTTACCTATATATTAAAAAATTTCAAAAGTTATTACAAAGTAATTAGAGAAATTTTAATAATAAAACTATGCAAGAGGTTTACTATCAGTACCTTTATCTATACTCGACTTTGCATTTTGCCTTTGTACTTTGAGCAATGCACATATAGTACATACTCCCATCCTAACCTTCCTTGGAATAAATATGTTGTTAAAATAGTGTTTCCATAGCCTGGTGAAATGACTATAACTAGTAAATTGCTTATTTCCAAGAACCATTTCCTCCCTGTAGATATTGTAAATGAACATACTTGGTCCAAGGTTGCTCTAGCTTGTCATCGACAACTTGAATATCTAAAATCGTACCACTTGAGCTGTCAGCAACAAAAGCACCCAGATGAATCAATATGACGGTAATTAATAATTATTCAAAAAGTACTGAAAAATCAAACATGAGTCAAACACTGAAAATCAAAAAATCAAAAATATGGACACATAAGTGTGGTAATTTGCGAGACAAAAATGCAGTATCATGGTATTTATTGGCTACAAGGACCGACAAATGGAAATTACAAGTCAAGGCCATGAAGCCCCCCCCCCCCCCCCCCCCCCCCCCAACTTTAGCATTAACAAAGTTTTCGAGGAGAAATTGGGAAATGGCATCAAAACTTCACTATTCATGAAATTTCAAAGAACTATTGGATGGGTACAGTAATGAATGGAGTATCATGGCTTGCTAGCCCTTCAGGGACCTTCCGTAATAGGCACATGTGCTGTAGCTCATGAAGTGTCAACCTTTCAGTGGTTGACCATCATGAACAGTTATGGGCAATCGGTGACATAATACACCTTGTCATGGGTTCAGTGGAGAATATAGTGACAATTATGGAAAGGAAAAAGTGAAAAAGGAGGTCATCATGAGAGGAGAAAAAGTTGACAAGACAAAAAGGGAAAGGAATCCACAAAATCCAAGACACATGGCCGGGAGTACATGAAGTTAAAAAACCAAGTGTGAAGGGTGGCACAATGGCAAAATGAAGGAAAACTTTTTAACCACCCCTATAAAAAGAGGTGAGGAACAAGCATTAGACTCCTGAATTCTGTTGACACACTCTCCTCTCTTTTTTATCTTCTTATGAATTTAAACCTAACCCTTGTCCATCTTTTGGTTTTAGATCCTTGGTATGGGGAATGTTTCTATTTTACTTTATGAAATGAGAGCCATGGTTTTCTCTCTTTTGTGTGGGAAAATGGTTGTGAAGTCCTGTCTTTTATATGAGAGCCATTGTGTGAGAAGAGGGATAATTTTTAGCATGGCCTCCATTTTTTTGTGGGCAAAACTTTTTGGAAAACCCATTGCATAAGAGAGAGATGTTTGAGTTCAATATGGGTTCGAAGGTGAAAGGTTTTGCTTGCACAAGTTGATCTCAAGAAGGAGCTAGGTAGATGATGTTGTTTGCTTGTCAATTGCGCCAACGAGTGTGTAATTGTCTTGGATATAGACAGTCTTTGAACTAGGTAGCGTGCGTGAGCAGGCCCGCTACCCTCTATAACAAGCAGCCTTCACGCACTGAGCCGCCCTGCGGCAAAGTGCGTTGAAGGTTGCTTTTACATGGTAGCAGGCCTGCTCATGGCCTACCGGGCGTAATTGGCCCTTCAACCCTGCGCTATGGCTCTGAACAGATGTGTTTAGAGCGTATGAAAATGGGACATCTGTCCTATATCACTCCTCATGCCAATTTCGGACATGTGATGTGCATTTGTTTTGAGGTGTAAAACACATGTGTGAGTAAATGGCATTGCATATGGTAACTTTTTGTGGGAATGAAGAGGGGAAGAAACTGAAGGAGAGGTGATCTCAAACATTCACAAGCATTTAAGGATTTCTGATAGAAGAGATGAATCACAATCTATCAGAGCATCTCTCTGTTTCATAGCTGTAGTATGATGTGCTAGGGATGATCATGCTTCATCCTTGCTGCGTATTTCTATAGAAGAAAGCATTTTCCAGTGACTATTGATCCAGCTTAAGAGACAACTAGTGAGAGAAAACTTTATAATTTTTACTTTTTAAAAGAGAGATGCTCCTTTAATAGCTAGTGAGTGCATTGGAATATGAGCTGATTGTTTGAGAAGCTAAGATCAAGGCAATATTTCACTTCTTTCGTATAGCAACCATTGCATTCTTTGTTTTACAGAAGTACTACACCAATTTGCTACACCACTATGAACAAGTTTACTTCCTTAGAGCTCAAGCACCGGCAACCTGTATCTTCAAGCCCTGCGCAACAGATAACGATTGCAGGTCATTAATTTCAGCAGGATCAGAGCCTATCCCGAAGAAAAAGAGGCGGTGACACTCTGATCCATCTCGAGCATTATCAGTTAACCCTGCATCATCATTTGGACAGAAGATAAATGGAGCTATTGATGGGAAGTTTGACCATGGGTACCTTGTTACAGTTTTGGTAGGCTCAGAAAAGCTAAGAGGGGTTATGTTGGACATGACTTTTTCACATAGCAACGCAAAAGTCTGAAGGGTCTATATCTCGATAGAGAAAAAGAGATCAGCAGAATGATTGGCGATAAATGGAACAAGCTTACAGAGGAAGAAAAATCAACTTATCAATAGAAAGGCCAGGAGAGGAGAGAGACAGCGAAGAAGGTGTAGATCGGGCCAGCGAGTGAAGGAGCGAGGCTAGGTAGCGAGCAAGAAGAGCAATAGAGCGAGCAGGCAGAGGAGTGAAGAAGGGAGTGCGGCCAGAAGTGCACGAGACAGGAGCCCGATCAAACAGCAGCCAGCAAAGAAGAAGAAGAAGAGAGTGAAAGGCCAGCGAAGAGCAGGAGGTCGGGCCAGGCAGTGAGTAAGTACTAAGGGCCTATTTGCATGTGCAAAACTCGACCTTTCTTGACGTCAAGAACGGGGTGGCAAGGATCTTTGTTGCTCCACCTGGGCCCGCGAGAATATCCCATCTGCTAGGTCGAGCTTCCACACTCCCTCACCTCCACACTCCATTAGCCTACACTCCATCAGCCTCCCCGAGTCGGCCTGCCATCAATGCCTAATGCCTAATCATTTTGGGCAATTAAAAACATTGGGGTGCAACAATGAGTGTCATTCACCTCTTTCAAATTCCAAATTGTGGCATGATCAAGATTTGGGGGGATAACATGCAAAGATGAATCCTCGTGCGCAATGTAGAGGCCCGTCCCACTACTGGTTACGTCAATCACGGGGCGGGTGCCTCATGTGAAGAGGCCCTATTACCTAAGAAGAAGAAGAAGAAGGAAGGAGACATAAAAGGGGGAAGGGGGGAGGGGGGGAAGGAGGGGCCCTTTTGTTTTGAAGGAAAAAAAAAAGAGGCCCTAAAAAAAAAGGAGCCCCAAAGTTCTTAATCCAACGTACAACTGAAAAAAGTGACGGCTAGAGCAAGTACTGGACCTAAGGTTGTCGACTCCCTAGATACTTAGGGGTATGTCTTTCTTCAGTCTCATTTTGGTTTATGGAATCGTCATTTTCTTGTTGGCATGTGTTAGCGATGATCGATACTACTTACAAGTGTGATGTTGGGTGTGTACCTCATGGTATCTAAATTATGAACCTGGGTTGCTCAATTAAATGGTTACAGAATTATAGGTGCTTTCAGCTTGTATAAGGCTTACTGCATGATAGGGAGATCGATTTTTGAGGCTATCACCTAGAAAGCACGGTGCGTCGTCTCCCAAACACTGTGAGGAAAATAGTAGTGCACTCAATTTTATCAACGCATTATATATATATAGTGAATTCGAATCTTAAGTGCTAAAAACCATTGATGCTATGAATTGCCACCTGTCACCTATCTTCTATAGAAGTAACATATCGTTTGACTAAGGGATGTTCTTGATGAACCACTTTATGAACTGAAATACGCCCCTTTGACTTAACTGGAGTATATGCCAATAAGAGACCTTGGACCTATTACTATGACCCTGGAGGACTAGAAGATGTGCCTAGTGACATGAGAAAATACCGCCTATGAGGCAAACTTCAGTAATATGCATGGATATCCAACATGACCATGCCCGGTAATGACATTTCTTGAAAGACACCTAGGAACCATGACCTTGACCTTACACTCATGGACTCTACGCTTATGACTCTTTGACAAAACCCAAGATATCTTTACGAGAATACTCAATGACAGTCAAAATTATTACAGGAGGGGAATCATCAATTGAATGACAACAAGATAACCATGTGAAGGAGATTGGATCTAGGTTTTTCAAGATAGAGTTGTGGACAAAATCAAAGACGTCATCTAAATGTGAAGAATGGAAGAAAGCTTTTAAATGCCTTAAATCTAGAAAATTTGCCTACATGCATGCCTAGCACCTTATTGGTTATATAGATCGTCAAAACATCAACTGGATAGAAATGTTTGACCTTCACTCAAGCAAACTGAGTAGTTGTAGGCTTTGGAGGGGATAGGTGTAGAGCGGGACAGAACTCCCCTGCAATGTGCCTTTGGTAACGAGACTATCTTTCAAGTTCACTTTGAGGATGTCAACACTAACTTTAATGCAGAAGAGAATTGTAGCAGAGCTGTGACTATAGGTTTCTTAGTTTAGATATCAAGATGCTTAGAATCACCATAGGTCGGAGTTCTACCTATTGAAAGACAACGTGAACACGGCTCTCTCAGACTTCCTGGGACACAATGGCCTGTTGGCTTAGAATATGTGTACAATTTTAGATAGACCCCTTTTGGATACTATTGTCCATGCATCTGATCCGGTTACATCAAGATTAGACCACTCTTTGATATCTAGATCGGTATCACTGATATACAATACCTAGCATTTCTCTCGATACGAAGAATCTAAACAGTAAATTGAGGAGTTATTCATCTCTTTGTGGTCATACGTCTGAGAGCCTGGAAACTCTCATTGACCTGGGAGTACATGTGAATTAGGACAGCCCCTAGGATTGGAAGCAGTGTTATCCTAATCACTCACATAAGGGAAGTATGGGCCCTTCCCCTGGGGATCTTTCGATGGTACCAGTCTCCCGATGAAAAGTCCACCCAACGCTTCTCCACAATTCAAGATAAATATTTCCAAAATACTAATAAAAGAAGTGGTTTTTTCAATATTAACAACCCAAGTTCAGTTATTTCAGGGCAAGGTACAAGTAAAATAAGAAAACTTACAACAAATAGGGATAAAGATGGGCAAGGTAGTAACTCAAAAGGTGACTTACCCGTCAAGAGGTTGAACTTCTATAAGAATTGGCTCTCTCTCTCTCTCTCTCTCTCTCTCTCTCTCTCTCTCTCTCTCTCTCTCTCTCTCTCTCTCTCTCTCTCTCTCTCTCAAGACCCTAAAGGATTGCCCCTAAGATGAGGATAGGAGAACACAACAAGAGAGACTATGGAGCCAAACCGCCAACCAATCCTAGATCAAACTTGGATTTATCCCCCAAGCCATGGCATGTGAAACAAGAGGAGAAGAGAGAAACTGGTGACCTAAACCCAATATGTCAACGGGAGAATTCCTACCTCATTATATAGAGAGTAGAGTCATGTGCATGAAACCATGCAACCCCCATGTAGGTAAGCTATAAATAGATCACATCTCTTTATGCAGTCCTCCTGCCTATATCCGTCACACGTACATGCAATACTCCATATGTCTCAATTAGAGTGTCTAGGTCCTCTCAAGGTAATTAGTCACAAACAGGCCTCAACATGGAATTAAATCTCGACGTGACCAATAATCTTGAGTACTGGAGTGTCGGTCTACCATATTAGGACTATTTCATGTCCTTACCGAATATGGCCATAACATTCTTCCCTCCTTAAACTGCTTCTATCCTTAGAAGCTCCTCAAGACAGGAATTACAGTTCCTTTAACTTTCAATATTAACCAAGAAAATCATTATCCTTAATCAGACTTACTTATCAAACAAGTACTCAGAGAAAAACTATTTCCAATCGTTAATCTCTACTCTAAAGTACAAACTCTAGTTTGAAAAGTATACTAAGCGATAAATTTCTCGATTGGATTACACTCACCACAAGTTAGTAACATCATCTTCATGTAAATCAATTACATGAACATTGAGCGAAATATTACCTAACTTAGGAGATTAAAGTTAAAGAAAAAATAATAATTACAATCTGAAATCATCCACAAACTCTGGCAGACAATTCATAAAAAAAAAAACTTTCAAGTACAAATATCCTTAGAATCCAATTTTAAGACATGATAATTCATTCAATTAGAATCTCTAGGAGAATCACTAAGATATAAAATAATTAAAACTCAACTCTGAGTATCCTCAATACTCTTTTGAGTTAAATGCTCCTGTTTCTAGTATCAAATGCAAGAAAATAGCACTCATTTATCTTAATAGATTTGTTTGTCTCCTTTGATATCTGAAGATCCAATAAAAAAAACAAACTATACTCAAGCATCTGCAGACCATAAACTATAGCAGAGTAGCATCCACTAGATAGATTTAATTCTTCACAAATAAAATACTTATCTTGTGAGAATGTTTGTGAGATCCAAAGGTTCTCAAATAAAATACTAGGGTAGAGGGATTCAAAACACTGATCTAAATTCTTACTCGAATAATAGTTCAAGAATTAACCATCACACTTAAGAATCATCACAATTTTGAATAACCATCTGACAATAATTAAATATCTATTTATGATTTGTCAATCATAAATGTTAAGATTCGTATGATTCGTCAATTATAATTTTCTGGAATCCAAAACCATACTTAATCATTCACAAGATACTGGAGTATATGTCTAACATAACTCAGAAAAAGTAAGAATCATTCCAAAATCTTTTCACTAAGAAAATACTGGATTTAGGAATATTCTTCAAACAAGATTCTTTAACTGAAGTGCAAGATTCAAGGTCTATTAACCATTGGCAATTAAAGACTGAACGCATACCAAAATGACAATTATCTTCAACTACAAAAACTTTAGATTACAATCTAGAATCACATCTAGATACCCAAAGTCTTGCTGAATATTAATTCAGATATTATTCTTGGATTCATTAAGATTTGTTATCCAATTGAGCACTCTGGGATATAATCACTAATGAGCTGAGTCTATTCCTTAACTAAAGAATACTCTATTCCAAGAATACTGTATATCTGATGCACATAATTTTAACTGATGAACCTAATGATTCACAATATTACTCAAAAACCATTAGTTCCCGGTGAATTCACATCACACTGATCATTTTACCACTTAACTTCATCATGGAGTAATCAACTACTCAAGCTAATTGCCAATGATTCAGAAATCTCAAATGTCTAGGTGAAGAATTCAATTATACTAGTATGACACCACATTTAGATCCTTACCCAAACCATTTATAAGTTAATCCATAAATCTTCTATACAAAGATTTGTTAACTCTGCAAGTATCTATCAAAACAATACTTGATCATATGTTTATGTTCACCGGCTAGGTTAAGTGCACCAAATAACCCTAGTAACCAAGAATACACAGTAGATTCATACAAGATTAATCGTGCATATATGTGAATAATCTCACTATGACCTAGAACATAAATGTTCATTGATTCACTGAATCTATGAACACGGTTTTCGTCTCTTTTCTTTCTTTTATGGATTCTGACGTTACAGTTCGTTATGGAATATCTTCTTGTTAGAACAGTCAACAACAGAAGCGTTTCTCAGTTTCAATGTATTTCCCAGTATGTCAATGGGAGAACGGGTTTGATACTCAGCTACATGCATACACTAGCCATGTAACCATCTATAGCTCAAGAGGATCAGCGTTTCAGAGCAGGGAGCAAACCTACACTAACTACTGAATCAAGAGGATCAGCGTTTCAGAGCTTTGAGCAAACCTACAGAACTAGATTAGCTACTGAAAACAAGATTCAAGAAACAAGAAACAAGAACAAGAAACAAGATTCCTAGCAACATTCTAACAATCTAAGAATCAAGAAACACTCATCACTTGATGCTTAGATTACTCAAGAACAATCAAGAACTGGATTGTAAGGAAATGTGCAAGATCTATGCCACAAACCAGCCTATCTAGTTTACTTGAATGCTGAATCCTACTTTAATCCACAACAAGAACTGAATCCTAATCCACAACTAAGCAAGAAACAAAGAAACAAGATCCTAGTTAATCCACAATGTAAGGGAATCAAGCATGCTCATAGAAACCTCACTCAAGAGCATTGCCATGAACAAGGAGCTTAGTGTTCTTCAAGAACTTGTGGAGGATCCTCTTTATTAGCTCAAGAGTACTTGAAATACAATCAAAGCTCCCTCACAAGAGAGGGAGGCCCTTAAATAAGCAAGAAGGCTGCCCATGTGGAGCCCAAGTGGCAATTCCACCAAACTAGAAATTACATGTGGAATTTGTCCTTCCACTAAAGGTCACCATCAAAAGGTGGCTCACTCTTACTATTTTAAGGGGGTCTACATTTATTACAATTATTCAAGGAAATGTTACATGGTCATTCCTTCTTTGGGATACACCATGTAGGCTCACATAGTTAATCACTATCTTCCTAGCTAGTGTTTTCTCGGCTCTCATGCTCGGCTCTCAGCTTCATCTGCTCTCTTCCTTCTGAGACCTCCTCGGTCATGAGTGAGAGATAACTTGTGTCTTCAGCTTGGCTCGGCATCTGAGAATTCTCTGAAATCTACTAACATTATCCACCCCTAATCTGTTGCAGGACCCACTACAACACTGGTGATGTCTTCTGCTTGGCACTTGGAAAAGTGTGGATCTTCGTTTGCTTTTGTAAAATTAGGTGCTTATTATCCGCAAAATTTATTCGCCAAAATTGGAAGTCTCTCAACTGGCCACTACATACCAGCCCACTTGAGAACTTCCTGCGAGTCCTGCTCGCCTCGTCGTCGTGCCTTCTACTTCCGCTCGCTCATTTTTCGTCCTAGGGCTTCAAAAACCTGGAAGCGGAGCTTACTTCTGAAATTGAGGGGCCCCAGATATCCCCTTATCTTCTCTATGAAGCCCATCTCCTGCCAGTCTTCCACCATGGTCACATAGCGTGATGACATGAAAGCCGCTCTGTAGTATAGCATGGCCATCATTTCATGGTCTTCTTCCGACTGGAGGGCCGTATTTGGGTTGATCCTAATGGGATTCAAGCCTCGATCTCAAAAACACTCCTGCTGCATCAGAAAGGCCATGGATTTGCAGTACTCAGCACTTTCTTGCACGCAGATATCGGCACTTGTCTTGTATTTGTGTCTGAAGTCAAGTAGCTGCAACCTCAGATCATCCGGGGTGGATCCCTCTGAAATTCCTGGGATGACAGGCCAGTTTACCAACTCTGCTCGCGGCTTCTCCATCGGCCATGAGTTTCTGCGTTTGAGTGGCATGTAGTAGGGATCCACTCGCTTCTATGCTGGGGCCTTCAAATACTCTTGAAGATGTCTGCTATCTTTCATGACCTTGTTTCGCCAATCTGGTTGCGGTTGTAGTGCAACAATGATCTCGGCCCTGGTGAAGTATTGGCTTTGATCGATGTCTTCTTTGCCTCCCCTCATGTTGGGAGGATACTTTCTTTCAAATCTCTCTGATTCCCTTGTATCAGCCAGTTTACTTCTAGGCCGGGTAGGGGAAGTTGTCCTACGCGGCTGGGATGGCCTTGTCAGATAATCATCAAGGGCCTTGGTGCCCGTGTCTTTCTCTTTTGCTCGCTCGCTTGTCAACGACTCATCTGCACCCGTGTCTGGCCTGGACGATAATCTTCTTGTCTCCAGTTGGTCAGCCAGGAAGTCATCATCGGCTCCAATGTCTGTGTTAGTTTTTGGAAGGTTGGGGATGGAATGATCTGGGGAGAGGGGTGCGGGGGTGAACGGTTTAGGAGGGGGCAGAAACAATAAGTTATACGCAACACCGGGGGAGTGGAGTGGTTGGAGGAACTCGTCTAGTCGGGCTTTGTAAGTGTCAGCTGGACCTTTTGATGGGCCCATTATCTGGCTAGGAGGTGATGAAGAAAGGAAAGATGGAAGAATTGGGTAAGTTGGAATGAATGTTTCAGAAAAAATAAATGCGGAGTAGGAAGAAGGGTTAAAGGTGGGAGGGGGTCGGAAAAAGTTCTAGAAGCAGCGTTGGCCTCTGGCCACCCCATCCTGAGCTACTGACTGAAAGGTGGATTTGCCCGTCCTGATTCCTTGCTCCATCATTCCCATCATCGTCCCGTGGCTTCATTACGTGAGCACCTGCTTGGGCCTTGCACGCCGTGTCCCATAATTGGTTCACCTTGTCCAAGACTTGCTGCAGGGCCTTCGTTGTTTCTTCCAACTGCTTCTGGGACTCCAGGATGATCTTCTCTTATTTTGTCACAATGTTTTCAAAATTCTTTTTATCGGCATCTCACTCTTGGATCAGCCTTATGTATTTCTCCATACGGATGGCTGAGGCCTGTGGGGCCTGGATTTGAATGTCCTTGGGCTTGACGAGAGGAGCATCGACTGTCATTGCACCCGATGATCCGTCTCGTACTTGGTCGATTTGGACCATCTGGTGCTTCAGTTGTTGCTGGACCTCTTCCAGAGTGGATTTCTGCCCGGCCATCGCGGATCTGGTTTCTACTGCCTCTTTTTTCTTTTCGTTGGCTAGCCTTTGATATCGCGCAATCTCTTGGTCTTGATGTTGGACCTTGCTCTCTAGAACTTGATGTTGGCTCACCAACCAATGCATGTGGTAGCCCGTTTCGGATAGGCCAATCATTGAGCATTTGGCTGTTTCAGTGAGCTTTTCAAGGTTAGAGAGAGTTGGGTACTGATCTGGGGTGTGGGATGGTGAGGCTAAACCAAAAAATAGACGTGGTGTTAGAACTGAAGATGGAGGTGGAGGTGGTGGAGGGGTGATGTTAGTGACTGTGGTGGTTAGTGGAGGTGTCTGACTTCTTCCTGGCTGCGTCCCCTTTGCTGGCTCGTTGTCGCTTATCTCCATCAGGTTCGCAGCATCAAAATATTGAGATGTGTCCAATATGTGGACTTGTTGGGCCTGTGATTGTTGATCTTGTGACTGTTGGGCTGCTCCCGTGTCTTGGGGACTGGATATTCCCCCCCCCCAATAATTGTGCCGATAGTGATGTTGGTGGCGTTGGCGTCACAAGGGATATGGGTGGGGTGATGGCTACATCTGGTGGTTGAGTAGCAGAGTGTGATGTAATGATGGGTTGGATTGCTGCTGATGTGGTTGCTCCATCACCCCCCTCATGGACATGTGAGGGTGACGAGTGTTGTTGTGATGTTCGTCGAGGAACTGCTATGATCCGAGGTGGAGCCATCAAAAGCTGATCCCACGGGTGATGTTTAGCCAACAAGAAGTTTTTTTTGAATGCATTGTTGCCGGGTGTCAGACAAATGGGCTTTGGAGGTGTCGGCCGCTTGAGGGTCAGATGTTGTTGTCACTTGTGGATCCGGTTGTGGGCTTGTTTGTCTCTGTACCAGTGGTAGGATGCTGGTGTTAACCCGTTTAGACTGTGTTCTTGATGGGGAAGTGGCTCGTGACCGTGCACGCTTAAACTTTTGTTGATCGATGGGGATGTCCCATGCCTTGCCCACAAGCTGCAGGCTTTGTTGAAGCTTTGGCCCGTTATGTACCTATTGAAGGGTGATATTTGTCAAGAGATACCCGAGCACTGTTGTCTGGTGCTTGTTCTTAACGCATTCATGAAAATAGTTCGAGACAAACTATGCCCAGTCATAGAGATTCTGGGAATGCGGTCGTGAATCTGCCATCATGTGAAACAGGGAAATGGATACCCTCTGCAACTGTTTCCTTGGTCGTTGCGTGTACTTGGTCAGATATGCACAGGCTGCTTGTAGCTGTGGGTCATTGATGGCTTCGACACGATTGTATCCCAGACTTCGTCGGGATACACGTCCCAAGTATATACGTTGGATTTGGGCCTATATGCTTGTGTGTTTGGTACTTTGGATGTTAGTTGGATATGAGCCAATGGTCCTGGTGACTTGATCTCCTTAGGAATGACTTTGGACGGATAACGTTGAGCATCTAGATAGAGGAGTACATGATCATCCGTCATTTCGACATCATCCATGGAAAAAATACCTTCTTCTGAAACATGGGCAGTAGAGACACTAGGTTCTCCTGGGCACCAAGCTATAGGAATGGGGTGCGGGATGATGAGCGTGTCAATGTCTGTAGAAGATGGGAGAATATCCACATCTTCTGCAGCCGTTTCGATACGACATCGATTGGAATCCGCACAGTCCACGGTGGCTAGTGCATGACCCCAATTGATTATGTCCGTGGTTCGTGTATAGTGGCCTTTGGGTTGGATCGGGACATTATCTTATTCATCATATGTTGTAGAAGACCAATCATCATATACCTTGGCGGGCTTGACATGGCCATTTGAGTCAACAATGACTCGTTTATCGTGGTTGCCAAAGGTAATTTTTCTATTCTTCCAGTCTTGGACAACACCTGCCATCTGGAGCAAGGGTGTACCAAGAAGGAGCTTATATGTATTGGCATCTTCTAGTAGGTCTAAGATGACAGAATTGATGATAAACTTGGCACCTGCTATTCAAACTTTTATATTTGATAAATGACCAGCAGGGTCAGTAACTCGTTGATCAGCCATATGAAGTTTATAACGTGGTTGATCGAGGGTATTGAAGCCCCATGACTTTGCCAATGACAAAGCCATTATATTAACGTCTGATCCGCTATCGAGGATAGCAGATACTGTGGGATAATCTTTATAGGACAAAGGTAGTGTGATGCTATTCCCCTTAGCAACACCTATATTCATCAGATTCATAGGAATCTGAGGAATTTCAGGAATCTCTTCTGGTTTTTGCTGTTCATTAGGGATAGGAGGTAGCTGAAAACTACGATGGATATAACATTGAAGTCCGGTGAAAGATTTGATAGCACTATGGAACGACTTGGTGAGTTGAGCTTGCAGGAGGTCCGAAAATACTTCAAGTCCCTGTAGGGATTGCTCCTTTCCGGAGGTATGAGCTGATAACGGACTTTCCGTATGTTCTTCCTCTCGCAAAAATTCATCTCGAAATTCGTTGTATTGCCTTTGTTCGACTTTTGGATCTGGGTAATCTTTTGGTAATGTGGAGGCCGTCAAATGGCTTCTATATGGGTCAGCTGATTGTCCATGGTTTTGCTACTATTCTTGTTGTTGGCGTTGTGCTCTAGTAAGAACTCTAACAGGTTCGGATGTGATATGACGTGTTGGAAGGATCCTGTTAGGTTGTTTAGGACAGTCTTTGAAGCTGTGTTTGTGAACACAGTCGAGACATTCCGCATGGTATTGGTTTTTAACCTTACAGTCAGCCATGAAATGTCCTGTTTCACCACAGATAAAATAGCGGTTGCTTATTGGTCTGGTGGCAATAGCGTAACCATCTTGGATGGCTAGCTGTGTTGGGTTTTCTGGTAGTGTGGAATACTCAGCTTGTTTGCACGAACATGAGTTGTCGGTTTGATACTGGTGATGGCTAGATGATGGAATTGATGTATCATGATGATATGATTGATCGTAGGAGTTTTCTACCAGGTGTGTGTGGGCAGACTCTCGAGGATGTCTATGTTTTTGTGCTCCTAGATCCTGTTGTCCTCATGGTGGTGGTCCTAAGAGTGCCAGCTGTGTTTGAGGTTCATGTATAGGTTGTCTGGGCAACTCTTGTATATGGATCTGGTTGTTTCGTGGTGGATAGGACGTGTGTTGCTGCTGTGAAACAAATGGTTGTCGAGGAGGTTGATAATGTCCTCCTGAATGGTTGTGAGGCTGATTCCTCGGGTTATAATAGCAATAAAGGGAGGTATGCCCCATAAAGTCATAGATTTCACATTTGATCAGAGAGGTATCTGGGACTGGTTGGTATGAAGGGCACTCATTGCCAATGTGTGTACCTCGACAGTGAGGGCACCACGTGTTTTCTCGTCTATGATGGATTTGGCCAGTGGATAACTGACCTGGCATCGAACTTTGGATAGACTTAAGAGTGTTTTGAAACTCTTTTGTGAGTTTCTCCATCTGTTGTTGGTGTTGTTGATTACGCAACTCCATCTGTGTTTTCTATAACTATTCTCGTGTGTCATCGTTTGGTCGAGCTTCTTGGACGGCACGATGTGCTCTCCGTTCACGTGGTTCATCCACATCTGAGCCCTCATCTTCTTCTCGAATGGCATCAGACATGGTTGTTTCAATGATGTATATTCATCATTGGAACAAAATTCACGTCGTATCCATCATGGGAGTCCAACGAGGAACCAAATGATGAGCATGGACTCAGTAGGTTGATATTGTACCTGACTTTTTAAGCATTTAAATCATTCAATGTAGTCACGTACTTTTTTGTCTTTTGTCATTTTGATATTACTTAGTTTGACAAAAGGACTTTCTATCAAGCGAAAAGACTTGAACCATTTGATGAAGGCCTCTTTCAAGAGTAACCAGTTACGTTTATCTTCACGATCAAGGTTAAAAAAACCACTCTCGTGTGCGATCGATCATGGTCATCGAGAAGAGCTGGACCATGGCCTCTGGTGATGTCTTGCCATAGACGTCACAGGCGTTCTCAAAGACTTGGAGAAATATTTGAGGATCAGTGTTACCATCGTACTTAGGTGAGTCTAGCTTTGGGGTCCTTTTTTCAGTATGTGGAACATTATTTGCGAAAGCTCTGTTTAAGTGAGCTCGTGCATGTGAGGATTTGGCAGCATGAAATTGTGGTTGCTCGTATGGAGCTTCATAATGCATAGGTTCCCATCTGTCGAATGGGTTTGTGGATGGCTCTTGGACTTGGGATTTCATCCGGGAATATCTGTTAAATCAAGCTGTTCAATGGATGGTGAGACCATCTCTGGTGGATAGTCCTCTGTAGTATTTGGATCGTAAGGGCGATCCATGACAACTCGTAGAGTGTCGTAGGATTGTGGAAATAAGCCCGTGCACACTGGTTACGGTGGATACGGTTGTCAGAATGCGGTTGTTGTGGTTTGTGGTTGTCGATTGAGGTCTATTGTGGTCTATTTGCGATTTATTACGGTCTATTGCGGGCTATGACGATTGTGTGCGGGTGATGGCAGTCGTTGAAGGTCGTAGGAGTCGTAGATCGTAATATAGCGGTGGATTGCGGTCAAGGGTGGTTGTGGCTCTCGCGGTAGGCCGTAAGATGCGGTTGTGGCAATATGTTTCGAGTTGTTATGGTTGTGGAGGTTGTGGCGAGTAGTTTACGGTCTGTTAATGGTTGTCGGCAGCTGTTGGTGGTCGTTTATGGTGGAGGATTGCGGCTGTGACGGTTGTCTATGGGTTGTTAATGATGATGAAGGAGTCGCAGTCCGTAATATTGCGGTCTGCTGCGGGCTGTCGGTGCGGTGTATTCGTAGTAGGCCGTAAGATGACTGGTGTGGCAGTCAGGAATGGTTGATGGAGGTCGATGGCAATTGTTTTCGGGTGGCTACGGTCGTGGTGGGCGATGGATATTATTGGTGGTCGTTCGGACTGAAGGTGTTGAAGTGGTCGTAGGCCATAATATTGCAGTGATGGCGGTATGTGACGGTGGATGGCGACAAGGACGGTTGTTGTTGGTTGTCGATGGCGGTTGGAGGTGATAAAGGAGCCGGAGACAGGAATATTGCGGCCTGCTGAGGTTGGATACGGTTTCACTATGCAAGGAGGTCACTACAGATCAATGCGGTCGTTTGCGTTGAATGTGATCTCGTTTTCAGTAGTGCAATAGAGAGATAAATTGTCGGATAGATCATTAATGCAGGCTGTGGTTTTGGAATAGGCTGTGCGTATCCGGTCTAATCGTTGGTGGAACTATCTAGGGGCCAGCGTGGATCTGGGTCGATGGAAGCAGGCCGTCTGTTGACAGTTGTCTAAGGTCGTCGGTTGAGATCTGATTGAGGCCATCGGTTGAGATATGACTGATGGGCATCGGTAGAGATTGGACTGAAGGCCGTCGGTTGAGATCTGAGAGATGGGCGTCGGTCGAGATCTAACTGATGGGCGTCGGTCGAGATCTAACTGATGGGCTTCGGCTGAGATTATACTGATGGCCGTCGGTTGAGATAAGTCTGAAGGTCGTCGGTTGAGATCTAACTGATGGGCTTTGGTTGAGATTATACTGATGGCCGTCGGTTGAGATAAGTCTGAAGGCCATCGGTTGAGATAAGATTGTAGCGCATCGGTTGAGGTGTGAGAGATGGCTCTGGTGCCGGTTGAGATGGAACCGTGGCTCAACTGAAAATGGAGCGTGAAGCGTCTGTTGAGGAGTGCGGTTCACGGTAAGCCGGTTTGAAAAATGGTGTGCTTTGATATGAAAGCGTGGAAGTGCGGAGAGCAATGGTTGTGGAGCACAAATCGGAATGGTTTGAGATGTGTAATGTCCGTGGAGTTGTGGAACAATGCCAAATGTTCACAGATTTATTGAATCTTTGAACACGATTTTTGTCTCTTTTCTTTCTTTTATTGCTTTTGACGTTACAGTTCGTTATGGAATATCTTCTTGTTAGAACAGTCAACAACAGAAACGTTTCTCAGTTTCAATGTATTTCCCAGCCTGTCAATGAGAGAACGAGTTTGATACTCAGCTAGATGCATACACTAGCCATGTAACCATCTACAGCTCAAGAGGATCAGCGTTTCAGAGCAGGGAGCAAACCTACACTAACTACTGAATCAAAAAACAATCAAGAACTAGATTAGCTACTGAAAACAAGATTCAAGAAACAAGAAACAAGAACAAGAAATAAGATTCTTAGCGACATTCTAACAATCTAAGAATCAAGAAACACTCATCACTTGATGCTTAGATTACTCAAAAACAATCAAGAACTGGATTGTAAGGAAATGTGCAAGATCTATGCCACAAACCAGCCTATCTAGTTTACTTGAATGCTGAATCCTACTTTAATCCACAACAAGAACTGAATCCTAATCCACAACTAAGCAAGAAACAAAGAAACAAGATCCTAGTTAATCCACAATGTAAGGGAATCAAGCATGCTCATAGAAACCTCACTCAAGAGCATTGCCATGAACAAGGAGCTTAGTGTTCTTCAAGAACTTGTGGAGGATCCTCTTTATTAGCTCAAGAGTACTTGAAATACAATCAAAGCTCTCTCACAAGAGAGGGGGGCCCTTAAATAAGCAAGAAGGCTGCCCATGTGGAGCCCAAGTGGCAACTCCACCAAACTAGAAACTACATGTGGAATTTGCCCTTCCACTAGAGGTCACCATCAAAAGGTGGCTCACTCTTACTATTTTAAGGGGGTTCTACATTTATTACAATTATTCAAGAAAATGTTACATGGTCATTCCTTCTTTGGGATACATCATGTAGGCTCACATAGTTAATCACTATCTTCCTAGCTAGTATTTCCTCAGCTCTCATGCTCGACTCTCAGCTTTTTCTGCTCTCTTCCTTCTGAGACCTCCTCGGTCATGAGTGAGAGATAACTTGTGTCTTCAGCTTGGCTCGACATTTGAGGATTCTCTGGAATCTGCTAACAATAAACACATTTTTATCTGGCAGATTCCTCTAGAACCCACATATGTTACTCACATATCTCACTGAGAATCTTGTAACTCGGCTACAAAAGATTTTCTAATTCTCATGAGTAAATAACATATCCAGACAAATCTCTGAGACAAATAACATTTCCTCTCAGCAATTTTCCAGTCCAATTTCCTCTAATAGCATAATTTCTTTCATTCAATCAACCCTTCTTTGATCCTAGTACTAAAACTAAGATTAGGTTGATCCAATATAAAAACTCTCAGACTTAAATTTTGATCAAACTTACTTCTATTCCAATCAAAATGGAATTAGTAACCTTTGACCTTTTACTACACTACTTATGGATAATGATTCAAATTTCAAACCTGTTCTAGATCCAGATTGTCCACACAATTTCTACAGAATTCCTCTTGTTTGAAGAGTTCCAATTAGGTATCTTACTCTAAATCTATCCGAAAATACTTTCAGACCAAATCTCATTTTCTATACCACAGTTGGTTCTCTTCCAAAAAACTATGCAACCTACAGATTCCCAAATAGAATTTTATCCCACCACTTCACCCCTCCTTTTAAAGAAATTATAAATTTCAATAAAAGTTAACTGGAAAAATGATATATGCAAATATTTAAATCCAAAAAAAGTTAGTAATAAGTGCTTCCACTAAAAGATTCACTCTATTACAAACAGAACTTTTCCTTCAAATATTCTCAACCCGAGTGATAGAAACTACCATTCCATCGAAATCCATTTATGCACAAAGAGATAATCAAGGTTTAAAAAATTGAAACACTTTAACTTCAGAATTTATCCGAATTTCAAGTCTATTCACACAAGTAGTAATTTATATGACATAACAGTCTTTCAGAAGAATAACTTCATGTTAGAAAGAATTCATATAAACTAGTCTCATGTCTTATATTCAAGAAATTACTAAGAAGTAAGGATTAATAAAGAAAACGAGAAATAGATTTGAGGGCCTATGATTTTGTAAATAATGAGATACCACATTGGGATCTAGATTAAACCTCAAGATTTTCCAAAATACCCCATATTTGATCAAACAGTTATCTTTTTCCCATATCGCGACTAGGTACTAAAACACACCATTGATCATCAAATCGTAACAATCCTAGACTTTCCTTTCCAAAATTATCGATGTTCCATACCATCAGCTTTTCTTTTCAAAAAACCCTTAACCGCCTTATCTGAAATTCTAGAGATCCATTGATCATCTAGCCGTCCTATAATCACTATAGGATATTATCTGTTGTTCCCAAACACTGGAGAATCCATTTATTCAGATGATTTGCAAGCTTATCAGATGGATACTGCAAATCCACATCTAATCATGTGACTTAAACAGAAGAATTAACATAGTTCCACATTACATTCTGATCCTTTCTGGTCAACGATAAGCTTCAAATCCCCCTTGATCCAAGAGCTTCTATCAAATTAATAGATTCAATGTAATCCATGTATCAGATTCTACTTCTAACATCACAATTGACATCTAAAACTGCGGTTAACTCAATGGTTACAAAGATATCAATTATGAATTCAACTGAATGAATTTAATCTAGGAAATTAATATCCGGTATGAAGCAATTATTTACTAGGATTACCAAAATCCTAACTACGAAATACATTTTCCCATCACACTTACTACCACTAATGTCTACTCTTCTTCCCTCCTTAGAATTTTCAGTTCCCTGAAAATCTATTTCAGCTAAGAAGGTACTAAGAAGATGTAACGACATTCATAAATGTTTAAAATCAATTATTGTAGGAAAAAAGTCTGAAATAATTTCATTTCTATCCTATATCCGGGCTGAATAATTGATATACCAAAAATCATCTACTAGTATGAAAACACTACTAGTCTGATATTTTGAATATAATTCACCATAGGATTTAACTGGAAATGAAATCAGTTTTTTATTAATTCCTATTATTACAATTTTTCCAATAAAATTGGACTGTTCTCCCTTTCACTTACTGGCTTAAGAATTACTTCATTAAAGTTATCTGTAATTAATGGAAAATAAGGGATTTGGGTACTGTCTACACTGTACTCACTCCAAATAATTTTGTCGATGAAATGAATTTTCATCAACAAAATTATTTGGAGTGAGTATTGGAGGTAACAAAGTATTGTTAACTCCAAATACCATGAATTTTCTTCCATTAATTATTTAACAAGTATCTCAAAAGCTTTGGTTTGTTCAATTTTAATGACCAAAATCATTAAAAAGACTATAACCAACTGATCGATGTTCCACCGATTTGAAAAAGAGAAAACCGAAAAAACATGATTTAACTGCATTTATTGGGAGTAACAATACTCTAGAGTTAAATGGTTTAACATGCATAATACCAAGGAATCGAATTCCTACACCAGGTATATGCTTAAGAACTATAAGATCGACTTAAAAAAGCTTATTCCCAAAAATCGATTATTACAGCTTGACCAAAGATCCAATAGTACCAAAGTTCCACACAAAATATGGGCTTATCAATAGTTTCTAATGTAAGCCAATTAACCAACAAATAAGATCTTAATACACACCATATTGTTCCTAGGCATTTCCCTATTCAGGAAGCAATATTCAAACCAAGGTTTAAATTTTGAAACTAAGCACCAGGAACCCAAAATTCCACCTAACTAGGTGCTAGTAACTTAAATTCGGAAATCTCATTTCAAACCATGATCAAAGTTACTACAGTCAAAACTTTAAAAGCCTATGGTCACCCGTCATGTATCAAGAAACCTTATTTCCAAAAAAGAAAAATTCTTGCAAGGCCAAACTTTTTTCAAGGTTTGCAAGATTAAGTAAACCTTAAGGGTTCCTTTTCCAAAAGGCTTACTTCAACATCCTGGTGGCCACAGTCGTGATGGCTGCTCGGCTCATCCACATAGTAGGTTGCGAGCCCCTCCTCTTCTCACTACCTCGAGCTTTTAGGCTCCCTCAATTTACTTGTGACAACGCGATCATCAACAATCGGGAGACAAAGAGACTTCAGGCAGGGATAGGAGCCTAGATCGCGCTCATTTTTGGCCTCCTATGGCTCACCAAATGAATGAATCCATGAGCTCTTCGCTGCTGACAACCATCAATCTTTCACCTCCAGCCCTCGCACTCTAATAGGAATCAAGGATTCAACACTGCTTGCATAAAAAAGAGAGCGATAGCCGTCAGATTGAATGAAAGCGAGGAATGGAGGTTTAATGACTTAGTTCTCACAAAGTCATCTCCTTCACATCTGATTACTCAACTCTGTGTATCATTCCAACAATCCAACAACCTACACACATTCATCTTGAAGCATTCCAACAACTATCAAGTCCAGGTAGATTCCGAACAGAGGACTCCACGATAGGTATCAAAATGTTGGACCGTGGTTAGAGTTCCTGATAGGTTTTTCACTAAGACCCACAATGCTTATTCCCTCAGTTGTTTTCTATCAATCACATAGCATGCAGATTGATTCTCTGAGAAACCACGTCAGGACATAACCCAGCTGTGACAATCTTTTAACAACTATTCTGGATTTTTGGGAAAGGCCAGTGGTTCTCTGTCATGGTTACTGCTCTTCTAACACTGCAGGGAACAGTAGTCCAAAGACGACGATTGATCTAAACTTACTTTCATAGCTTTATTTCATCTCAAAATCAAGTATTAGCAGACTGCAATTCCAACATGTAGGTTTACAGAAGGACTTAATTAAAAAAAATCCCTAATCCACTGCATGCTATAATTGGAATCAAGCGCTTATGTTCCCAACAGTCCATACAAACTGGACATATTGATTTACAATCAATTATCTATGAACTTGAACAAAACAAGCAGATTCAGTACATTGTGGACTGATACATGCTACGTACAAACTTTAGCTGAGCGAAATCCAGCAATGAAATAAGTAACTAAATCAACCATTGCAAATCACACAACACAATTTGAAAGCTTCCCCAAGAAATCATGAAATTGCATCTAGATTCCTACAAATTCGCAGCATTTTTTTACCCAGAAACCCATGTAGAATTACACTCTACCATAATTTCAAAAAGTATGCTACTTATCCAGAATTTGTGAATCCAACTCCATAATTCCCTTGAGAAAAATAGCACTCCAACCGGGATGTAAATCCAAGCGCTTCAACTTCCAAATCGATGTAGGCTTGTCTCCATCCTATCCAAGACCACATCTTAGCCGGGCTCTGATACCAATGTAAAGACCCTAAAGGATTGCCTCTAAGATGAGGATAGGAGAACACAATAAGAGAGACTATGGAGCCAAACCGCCCAACCAATCCTAGATCAAACTTGGATCTAGCCCCCAAGCCATGCCATGTGAAGCAAGAGGGGAAGAGAGAAACTGGTGACCTAAATCCAATATGTCGACGGGAGAATCCCCACCTCATTATATAGAGAATAGAGTCCTGTGCATGAAACCATGCAACCCCCATGCAGGTCAACTATAAATAGATCACAACTCTTCATGCAGTCCTCCTGCCTATATCTATCACACGTACATG
Source organism: Diphasiastrum complanatum (assembly GCA_029204225.1). Taxonomy (NCBI): domain Eukaryota; kingdom Viridiplantae; phylum Streptophyta; class Lycopodiopsida; order Lycopodiales; family Lycopodiaceae; genus Diphasiastrum; species Diphasiastrum complanatum. The sequence continues at coordinate 19,733,079 of CM055106.1, read as the reverse complement.
CAATAATACTCCATATGTAATTAGAGTGTCTGGGTCCTCTCAAGGTAATTAGTCACAAACAAGCCTCAACATGGAATTAAATCTTGGCGTGACCAATCATCTCAAGTACTGGAGGGCCGGTCTACCATATTAGGACTATTCCAAGTCCTTAATCAAATATGGCCATAACACTCTCTCTCTCTCATGGATAGTTTCTGATGTTATCCCACTTTACCTATATTAAAATTTTTTATGGCACTTATGGTTGACACTTCAAAGATTGCTTTGAAAAAACTGTTTTTTTAAAAAAAAGCTTAAGCACATCTTCTAGTTCCATATGGTTTACATTCAATGGTCAAGATCTAAAGCACATGATCCAATGGACAAAAACGCTGGCTTCTTCCACAAGTTACTGGGTTGCTTCTTCTACAAGTCACCTATGTTGACCTAATAGAGAAAACAATGGCTATTTATACATGACGTAATGCATAGCCATTCTTCATCCATCTTCTCTTCTCTACTCTCTTCCTATCTTTGCCAAGCTACACTTCCTAGAAAAGGTTCATGCCCTACTAGACAACGATTTCACGACATCTTGGTAAGTTAAAATCTCTACAACTTTGTTGGTTTTTTTCACTCTTACATGTAAGTAGACTCTCTCTCTCTCTCTCTCTCTCTCTCTCTCTCTCTCTCTCTCTCTCTCTCTCTCTACCATGAGTGGCCACCTCTTGGGTCATGCAACAAGATGTGGTTTTTGCCTAGCGTTTTGGAGTGATGACCCTCCCTTGAGCATCTAAGAAGTGGGTGTGCATCCAATCACAACCAACCATTTGGCAGGGCCTAGGACAAGTGTCAGATGATAATCTGTGGCAAGGATTGCTTTCTACAAAAATCAAAAACTACAATTTTGAAGCTTTGAAGTGTAGAACCAAGCATTTTTTCTTTAAAAAATTCCATTGTGAAATTCAAGTTGGATTCTTAAGGGCCACCTTATAGTTAGAAAAAATTGTCCCTCTAGTGTTTATTTCAAGAAAACTAGGCAGAAACACAAAATAGAATGATAAAATCATATGGAGAATAGTATTGTATCACAATTGTTATTAGATAGGAAAAATTCATACACATTTGGCTACACATGGAGAAAAAAACTTTGAAATTAAAAGTACGTTACAAATAGAGGTGATTTTAAAAAAAGACAATTTGTAGGAAGCCTTTTAAGACAGTAAGGAGTATTTTCAAAGCAAAATCTTTGTCTTGCATAATTTGAAAATGATGCTTCAATTTGGAACAAGGTCTAAGACTCAGTTACCTTTATTAGAGGACCCTGATGAGTCAAGTGGAATTGATAATGAAGAGACTACACCACATGAAGAAACTCATAATGAGAAATGACCAAAGGCTCAGTCAAAGACAATGTGATTGGTAAAAATAAAAAACAAAAGATATTGCCATGTGAGAAATCTCTCAATCAAAGCCAAGCAAGCTAAGAAAAAGAGGAAGCCATCACATCTATCTTGAAGAGAATCAAAGATAAGCAAATAATCATAAGTTGAAACAAAGCTCATACAAAAATGAAGCTAAAAAGATATAGATTTCCGTTATGGAGTACGTGAAATACAAAAATTTATGTGATGAGACACATGAGACCTAGCAAGATCCAATCCCAAGGCTCACATTCACAAAGGATGAAGCTTCAAGTTCTCTCAATCTACAAATGTGCCAAAAGATCTCCAAAATGGTGTCACTTGCCTACTTAAGACAAAGCCCCTAGCTTAACTCATAAAATTAGCCATTGTTGAGACCTATTAAGTGAACTTGGGCCTCTCTTGGCATGTTATCCTTATTTAAATACATTTTCTAGAGAGAGAGCCACTTTATTCTTAAGGCTAATAATTCATTTTGGGCCCAACAAAGCTTACATTGGATATTATAATGCATTTATGAGTGATGATGTACTAGAAGTACACGACATATACTCCATGGGATATGTAATCTCTTGGAAATAGATCTCCTACCCATAAGGTGCCTAAGTGGTACAAGAAGCTTATGGATGACATGGAGATAAACTTACTAGAGCCAAGTAAGGAGGGAGAGATACAAAGATTTGCAAGAGAGAAGAAAACTCCTATTACGTTTCAAAAGACCTATGCATTGATGTCTAGCATCATACAAAGAAATGAGCCATCTTCTTTTAAGGAAGTGAAAGATAGCGAAATATGGTGTAATGCAATGGAAAAAAAATTGGACTCTGTAACGCTTGGAAACTCTCACATGATAAGAAGCCAATTGGAAACATGTGGGACTTGCAGATTTTTTTCTTTTTTGGGAAAAAAAAGTCGGAATTCAAAATGACAAGAAAAAGAAAATTTCAACATTAACTCACCTAGAAGAGACACATCAAGTTCTTTCAAATAATCATATGGATCTTCACAAGGTTGAAAAAATAGTCCTTTCCAACTCATGGGAAACAAAACCTAAAATCTGTGCTAAAACCCTAAATGCCAAAGAGCTATGGGATATATGTGGATGGTTGTAACTGGCACTGTCTGGGGCATTACAAATGCTCTCATGAAGCGAGGTACCCTCATTCTGGATCGTAAGAAGCAGCAGCAGCAGAAGCAGGAGGAGCGCCTGGGAGGATCTTCGTCTGCCGATAGAAGCTTTTGGCTGGCCGCTGCGGTGCAGGAGTGGATAAGCCTTCTTGCAGTGTGGCAATACTCCATCCCCTTTGCTCTCAATCTTTCCGCATCACTGCTTTTCTTTGTGAAGCTTGGCGACAGTCCGCTTTCCCTGGCAGTGCCTGTCACCAATGCCACCACCTTCGCCATGACCGCCGTGGCCGGGGCGGCTTTGGGGGAGCGCTCTCGGATCTCACACACTCTCTTTGGTTTATTCCTTATCGTTTTGGGAATAGTGCTGTGCTTGTCACCAAGCTCGTTCCAGACCTAACTTTGTTCTTAGCAGAAAATATATTATTGCATTGGCCTGGCACTGCCTATGTATATACATTTTGGCGTCGTTAAAACTTATCTGGAGGTTTGCAGGCTCAGTTTAACCTTTAGAGTTTTTTGTTTCTACTTGAAATTTCTTTTGGAAGGTCCAGCATGTGTAGAAGCTTTACGTCTTTTTAACTAATGGATGATACGATTGGTAAACATCTACAGTAGTTTGACAAAAAGGTTTGTTGTGATCTACTGGATGGATGAGACTAGCTTTGCCTTCCTCGTCGTTACGCTGTTCATAACATTGGTATCAAAGCCAAGCCACTAGATCATATTTGTGGTAGTGAGTTTCTCCACGATTGGGGGTCAGCCATCTTTCCTGAGGGAGTGAGCTCTTGGAAGAAAGCCTAAAGTGCAATATGGATCAGATTGTTTCAGTTTCCTAGAGTCTGAGTTCCAGCGCAAGGTTTAGTGGGAATTGCACAATTTTGCATGAAAATCAGAGGTATTTGGCTGCAGAAGCGCATTATTTCCAGTAGAACCATTGCACCCTTTCTTCAACTTTCTGACAGGTTTCAGAGCAAGTGCCAACGCATGTCAAGGTGGCCATTCTTGGCAGAACTAGCAAACTTCTGAAAGCACTCTCTAGCGTATTTTTGGAAGTGGTTTAGGCGCATTTACTCCAGCCTCCTTCAGCGCTCTTGAGTCTTAAGGAAGGTTATTTTCAACGCCTTTCAGCTGGCTGACAGATTTATACTTCATTGGATTCCACTTTCCGCCATCGGAAACTTATTGCATGTTGCAGTGAAGCCCTTGTTCCAACAAGCCGCAGTCAAGGAGCGAAGTTGCGGTGAAGTTGTCCGTTCTATAACCGTTCGAAGGAGCTAAGGGCAGATTCTTGTGGTTCCATTGCGAGTGGGCTTAAAATCAGAGCTAAGTCCTTGTCCTTTCTTCTTTTTGTTTGCTTTACGTTTTTAGCTTCCTCTTTGAACCCTGACATGACAACTCCCTAGGAAAATCTGATTTCCCCAGGAAGAGCCATCGACGAGCTTGAAGAAGAAGCCATTCCTTTTCAGAAAGGGAAAACTGCACTGGACATAGATGAGGAGTATGAGATGTTTAACACAGACGAATTTGTGTCTAAAGAACATTATGAATAGTTACAGACTGAAGTAACAAATTTAAAACATACTTTACCCAACATGCGAACTAAACAAGATAAATCGTTTGTTGACTCCAAACGTTTGTTTGCTAGTCTAGTAACTTTTACTCCTTCAGCTCCAGCTATAGCTCCGGTTTGAACACCAGGCTTCAATTCCCAACGCATCTCAGTTACCCGTAGCTCCCACAGTTCCCACTCATTCAGGAGATATCAGAATGCCCCTAGCATATTTAAAGACTTAAAACCGCCAATTTTTAATGGGGAAGAAAAGGACAGAAACACAAACATACTTCAAACTTTCCTTAGCAAGTGGAAGAACATACATGCATTGAAACAAACACCCGACCACTTGCAAGCCTTAGAAGCTAGCCTATTCCTAAGTCCTATGGCCTACAAGTGGTGGTTGAACCTCTAGGAGACTGGGCAAACACCCTAGTCATGGAAGGCTTCCGAGGACGCTTTCCTATGAGAGTTCTTGCCTGCCAACAAACTTCATAGGGCTTGGGAAGCTCGGGAGAGGTTAGTCATGGACAAGTCCCTAACCTAGTATATGTCTCAATATAGGGAATCCATTCTTAAGCTTAAAAATGTAGATGACTATCAGAAAGTCAGGGGCTTTGTCCGTGGGCTCCAAGATGAATACAAGGTTGAAGTTCAGCAAAGCTCGCCTACTGCTCTTGAACAGGTTATTAAGTTTGCCCAAATCTATGATTATTCAGTGGGCAGACGGCAGGCCGAACAACCTAGATCTGAGCAGCCTTCTCAGACAACTTCCCCACTTAAGAAGAACGTTTTTAAAAGAAAGAAATTTGATAAATCCAACCAGAATGAAGGGCCTCAGAAATGCTTTGCAATAATTCAACTGTTGAAAACAGAAGACTACGAAAAAGCTAAACAAGAACAACTATGTTGACATGTCATACCCTATATCAGGAATATTTAATCAAGTGGAAGGATCAGCCAGTTGAGAATGCCACTTGGGAAAAAAGTAGCATACTTCGACAATTGTATTATGTATCCAAATTTTAGAGGACCAAGACAATTCTTAAGGGGGAGGGAGTGTTACGAGACCGTAACAGTACCGACCCAATAGTACTTCTAGGTGCAGCTAACCACTGGAGGCAGAGGACAGTGTGAGTCAGTGGCATGCATGCATACATGCAGTTGGTCTAAAGGCCAATAATGCCCATGGAGACACATGCATGACAATAGAGGGCCATGCAGTCCTTCAGTAATGGATTGGGACCTTGCATGCATCAGTAACCCATGCATGGAGCATGAACGGTGAGTGTTAGCAGCAACTACCACCTACTGCATGCATGCAAACTCACATTGGGCTAGGAGAGGCATTCTATAAGAGAGTGCATTGGCTGGGTGGATTAGACTTGCTTTACCTTCCTCGTGGTTACGCTGTTCCTAGCATTGTTCTCCGCAAACATTCTTTTGTCCAGTCAACAAACAGTTCTTCAAAATAACTCCTTGACATGCCATGTTGGCTTCTTGAGCGGTGCGTTGGTTCTGATGTAAATCTTGTGCTGGTTGCCTTGATGAACAATATCCAGCAATGATGGCTACATTGACATCCGCTAGTTGCACCTTCATAAGATGGACTGACTTTCTCTTGACAATTGTTGATGCACTCAAATTCTTGAAAGTTTACATTAGACACCATTGATCTACAAAATTGTTATGCGCTTATGCTGATCTCCATGAATCAAGCTACATTTGCTACTCTCCAATGAACCTGATAGCTGCCTTGAAGTTCTGTGTAGATATGCTCCTTCAGACTTCTCTATGGATATGTACTTGCACTAACCTTCACTAATCTGAATTTGTGAATAAGCACTTTGATTTCCAGCGAGTGGTTCTTCTTCGCACAATTAGCTATCTGCCTTGCAGCTCTAGTGAACCTTCTCCATTTGATAATCCAACAAACAAACTGCAGTTTTGCAGTGTTTCTAGCAAACAATATACTAGTTGAAAAATAGCAAGCAACTTCCAAAAACTTGTGATGTATCCCTGTTAGAAAAACCGACTTGCTCATACAAATTACCCAAGACAAGATTCCTATTGTTGTTAGACAATAGTCATACACATGAAAGAGAACACAAACAACAATGATGAAGCATAATGATAAGATGTGCAATCTCCTAAGACTTGGTGATTGCACAAAGATCAAGCATAGATTGATAATCAATATCTATCTCAAAAAACTAAGGCTAGAGCACTTGATAACATGCATATATCACTCATACAAGTACATTCACACCAGAACAAATACCCACCCAAATCTGTTGCCTACAGCTCAATCTCTCCGTTTGCAAAAAGAGAAGCCTAAACTCACCAAAAAGTTTCTTTTGCTGATTTCTCGCCCCGTGCAGCTCAAACTCCATTGCCGCCGTGCACAGTGCCTATGAATCGTTGAGTAGATGCGCGTTGGCCACCGCAATCCGCCAACTAGCAAGAAATCTGGAAAAAGTTTTACCCCTCATGAGCGGCCTACTGCTGGAAAACAGCTCTCTTAGGGAATTTTTTTTTGAATAACGACTCTCCCTGCGAATTGTGAGTGCCAGCGAATCGCGATTCGCTGCAACCATGAGTGAAACTAACAAATAGGACAATGATGTTGAAATTGATGTATTTGAGATTGGTTATTTGGAAAGTGGAGTTGGTTAATGATGTGTATTAACATGTGGGAGCAATACTGCTCTTTAGAGAGAAAGATCGTGCCTTTGGTTATAAAAGCGAGGTTGACACAAAATTTTCATGAAAATGATGAGAAAGAAAACAAGCGGGATGTAAGATGATGGATAATGGTATTTGTGAGTTTGCTCATTCATGTGTGATGATTGTGAGAGTGAAACTTCTAGTAGTGACTGTGGCGAGTCCGTTCCGATCTAGGTTTCAGCATATATTTGTTCAGCAGATTATGGTGGAGCATCTTCAGCTGGTAGATATTCAAATGTCTCACCATCTTGACCTCCCATACCGATTTTGGAACGGGCATCACTTTAGCCATCACAAGTAACAATAACTACCAAAGGTTAGCCTTGCAATGAATCTAACCAATCAATATGCTACTGCCGCAGACAGTATCATAAACTCCTGACCCAAAAGGGTTGGAATGGGTTTCTAAGGTTGCATGTATATCAATTTGAACGTTTTGGGTGAAAATACCGTGTCTGGTTGGAAGGGGCTTTTGGTGTGAAGTATTTGTTCTTTAAGACAGCTCTAATTCTCAAAAGAATGCGGTTTTCACGGACAGTTTTTACATGATTTTCTTTAGTTGCTTCTGCTTGATGCGATTTGGATTCTTGACGTGTTCGCCTTTTGGAGACACCAATGTCTTGTTGAGTTTTCACTCACATGAATGGCTATTTTCGCCACATTTCAAACATTTTTTCTCTTATTTATATTGTTTTTATTTCTCATCATCTGAGAAACTTGGCCTTTACATTATTGATAAACTTGCGCTGGTCCTTGTTCCTGTTAAGAGGACACAGCTTTTTATTTTAGAAGAATAAATTTTATTCCCATTCTTTCTGATGCGCTTTTTGCCTTGAAACCCCTTGGATTCTTGGCCACTCTGAGAATGAGCAGTTTTGTTTAACTTTTTTTTGTCATGAAAATGGTTCTTTGGCATCTTTTAGGGGAAGGACGGCAACTTGCATATGGAGTTGAGCTCTATGATTGCCATGCATTTATAGCATCTCTCTAGCCTATTTGTTTAACATGAACTTTGAGAAGCAATTTGCGAAATCATATGTAGATGTCCCATCCATTCGATGGAAATTATCATTTTTTTAGAGTAAGGTTCTTCTGATATTCCTTGGGTGAATAATAATCTTGGAGCTGAAGTCAAACCATGTAGTGGCTGCGTCTGCTAAGTTCTTTGCACAATGGAGTGACACCACCCCCCTTCAGGTGTAGTACAACAATTTTCGCCTATTCCACTTCAATGAGGGGCTGCCCTCAAAGTTGTTAAAAAGGTTAAAGCAATGAAAAAATCTTGCTTAGATACTTAATCGATATTTTTGCTAAACTTTCTCCTTTAGTAGAAAATCTGAAATTGTGTTGTTCATGGGTATGAGGTTGGCATTGATGGCTGGGCAGTGATCGACGAACTTGGGCCAACTTTGAGGGTATTCACTAAATTGTTTTGACGCATTGAGAAACAAGTGTGGTTTTGGTGATGGGTATGTCAGACTGACTAAGCTTTGCTTCAAGGCTTTACAATATGATGGTCATAATATTGATCTTTGCTTCATGTTTTTTAATCCTTCTTTTTGCCTTTTCGAGTTTCATTCTTCTGAAAGTCATCTTGCTTGGGCGTTTGTTATTGTACTTAGTTTGATTGATTCATTTACTACATAGGATAGCAAGCTTATTACAACATTCATAATCTCAACGTAAGTGCAATACAAAAAAGAAGGAATAATGTTAATTTTTGTTTGCAATGGAGTTCCATATGTCTATATTCAGCAGTCACAAGGGAAGCTTGTTATTCACCAATTGGTAAACACAGCTTGTAGAACCTCGTTGAGCTATGGAAGGTAGCGTCTCATAGCATGGCAAAGCAACAATGCTTAACAAAGACAAATTGGAGAGAAAATTTGACAAAGGAGAGTTGGACACCCTTCAAATTGTGAAACATGGTGGGTCTAAAAAAGATTCTTGCTTATAAATATAATTTCCAATTTGGTGGAGATTAGAAGTTGCTTCGTGAACAAAGTTTTAAGTTACTAACTTCACTTATGTGATTGTCATTAAGCAATCACTTAAGTGAGTATGATTCCAGTGTAATGCTTGTTAAGCTTCTAGAGAGAGTCTTGGCACGATGTGTTCATTTCCTTTGTTGTTCATGTGACATATGTTCATGAAATGATTGCACCTATAATTCAATTTCCAAATTGCTCTTATCAAATGTTGCGACCAGCCATATGCATTTTGTTGAATCTTGTTGCCAACACTTGGAATAAGTATGGTTCTTTCCATGGCCACAACATGCTCTCGATAGGTAATTGTGAGCATTTTGTTGAAAAGCTATTATGTTGTCAAAGATTGACAAATTATTTTCTTGCTTATCCTTGAAAGTAGTTTGCACTCAACTGGAAAATTTTTACCGTTATAATTCATTGGCCATCCGTACAGGATATGCTTTAAGTTTTGAGAGATACATTATATGCTTTTTGGCATTGCCTTGCAAAAGGCAATAGTGTGTTCGAGTTAGTCGATGCAGTTTATGCAAAAGTCAACATTAACATTGAAGTCAATGTCTTAAAATATAAGGGTATGTACACACAAAAAGTTTTGCCACATTGCTGAGGACTTTATTGCAAGAACTCGGTTTTTTAGATGCTTCCCTATATGCAAGTCATAAATAGCAAAAATTTCATGTTTTTGCGCATGCCATGCCTATGCTTAAGATGCATCGCTATATGCAAGTCGTAAATGGCAAGAATTTCATGATTTTGTGCATGCATGCCCACGCTTTAGATGCATCTTTATATGCAAGTTGTGAATAGCAAAAATTTCACGTTTTTGTTCATGCATGCCTATGCTTTAGATTTGGGTTTTTTTTTTTTTTGCATGCATGCATGCATGCATGTCGATGCGCCTTCATATTCAAGTAATAAATAGCAAAACATTTGCATCCCTCTCTTTTTCTTGCATGCATTCCTAGGCGCTCAATTTGCATGATGCAGCAACATTATCACCAACAACACTAATCAAATAAAGATTATCTGCTTGCATTATATTTTCATACACGACCTAGAATGGGTGATTCTTGCTCTTTAACACACTTCTAGACAAATTTGAGTTCGAACAATTTTCTTAGTTGTAATAACATTTTCTTTTTCTACTTTGCATGATTCTTGTGTTTCTCTTAAGCTTTGAAAATGTTCATTTAGACCTGTTCAAATGTCGTCTTGTGGTCAATCATAAATTCAAGGATCTTCTCTTTGGTATTCATAATTGGAATGGGAAGAGGATGATCATAAATACATATTAGTGATTCTTTTTGCAAAATGTTATTTTGAGAAACTCCAATATGCGTAAAAAACATGTATATGTCTTTTGTTGATCAAAGACATGTTTTTACAAATCAACGATGCCTAGGAACCTAAAGTTAGTCTATTTCAAATGTGATCTTGTCTGAATTCCAAGTCTTTTGATCTGGTATAAAAGATTTAGTACCTGTTCGGAACATAATATCGTTGTTGAATTTTAAACCCTATTTTAGGATTGCTCATATATATTTCACTGTTGAATAATTAAGTTTGTCAGTTCAAGCTATGTTTAACAAAGTCTATAATTTACATATGATTGAGTAGAACAGAATTCAGCAACTTCCACCATGGATCAATATCTCCAACAATAGAACTCAAACATGAAGACATCACAAAATCATCATCGTTTGTGTTTTGAGCATAACACCATCCTCATCAAGAGTTAGATTACCTTGTTTGTCTTCTTGATCTTTTTTCTTTTTGTAGCAATCACTTGCAAAATGACCTTTGATGCCACAATAGAAGCACTTCAACTTTGATCTATCTTTCTTCTTACCAAAAGAAGAAGACTCACCATGATTTTGTCCTTTTTTTTTGTCCCTCTCTGCACAAGCTTTTTGCACAAAAGCTAGATACTCTGCAACTTTTGTATGAACAAAAGGTGTCTTTCCATATACTCTTTACACAAATACCCTCACACGAACAATATTAGGTTTTGATAGTATTAATTTTTTTTGAGTCATGGACTTGTTGAAGTTGGTTTATGTTTCATAAGCTACGATCTCCTCAAGTATATAGAGTCACATCAAATGCACATCGTCAATAAGATGGGAATGTAAGCAACTTGAATATCTAGATTTTTTTTTTAAAAAAATTACTATTATTGTTATATTGTTTGTGCATGACAACAAGACAAGGTTGCAATCTTGCAAGTCCTATTATGACATAGGAAATGAAAAACAAGTTTTGATTGATGAATTATTATCAAGGCATCTGTGATGATTCACACATGTGGGAATGTCCTAATGTGTGAAATTGATCCCCTAAGCTTGGCTCATGCACTATAGATCACCTATTGATTGAATCCAATATCAATGACAAGATCTAAGGCAAAAAGACCATTTTATATGCATTCATTTATTACCAAAAGGTATTTCACACGTGTGGAAGACTTCATGAAATAAACTAAGTACCAACAGACTCCTCTCCTCGGATAGAGAGAGAAAATACCACTTTTGAGCTCATGTAGAGAGAGAAGGCCATACAAGCAAAACTGGCAAATCTCCAAATTGACTTAAAAAACTCATAGATCTCTCATACATTAATGAAGGGAATGAAAGTACATATAGAAACTCGTGAAGATCCATGCTTGATTCTTATTGGACCCCTTAAATATAGCCTCTCTAATCCTATTGGATGTGTAATGCAACATCCCTCACTTTTGATTGGACCCTTTCAACATGTCTCTCTCTTATGATTGGACCCTTTGACTTTTGCCACCACATAGAGTGCATCACTTATCAAACCTAAACTTGACATGTGTAAGCAACCTAACTATCTCAAATTACATCACAATTGAATTTTGGCCTAATCATGACAAACATGTGTACTTGACCATTTGACCTCTTAAGCCAAAATTGGCCCTATCACCTAGTGACACCAAGATGCTTGACTAGCAATCTTTATGATACCCCTAAAGTCAACATTATAAACTATTTCTAACTATTTTACACATGTGGGAACATGCTCCACATATGTGAAATATACTCACAAACATAAAATCATAAAATAACCAAGATAAATTTTTGACAAATTTTCACACTCCTCAAAAACTAGCTTGGTACGATCAAGGAGTTTGTGAAACTTTTTTGAGTGGATCCTTTGGTATGCATATGAAGTAAAAAACCAGCAAAAGGATCCATCATAGCAGCAAATCCATGATAAGATTTCTTTGGTAGAAATCATTTGGCAACACCTTTGAAGAGCATTTCACCAATTTGCCACTATACCAATGTGCTTCCTTCATGCTTGATGATGAACTTTGATTTGAAAGTACCATTTGCATGAAGATGGCTGCACCACAATGAAAATCAGAGGCTTCCATGCCTCATAAAGATCATAAAGATCATAGAGATCAAGATCATAAGATGAGCAAAAGTGTTGATTATCAAGATTAAGCAAACTAGCTTGACTAGTCCACATACTATGAACTTTATTCATAATGGATCTAATCTTGAAATCAAATACAATCTTGATCTTACTGAGGCTAAAACACCTGCTCAAGGATGTAAGTATCTTTCAAGGATGATTAACTTAATCTCAAGAGAAGTTTACAAATTGCCTCAAACCATGTAAAAACACGATTTTTCAAACTATGAGCAACAAGCTCAATCTTGCTCTTACTAAATCTAAGAGCATACAGTTGATGACTCAACCACTTGCTTTCTAAGTAATTTGAAAACATATCTAAGCCATGATTGACAAGTAATATGTCCATACTAGAGGCATGATACAAGACAAGCATTGTCTCACTCCAACTATGAGATGTAGAAACCTCATAAAAGCAACATGGTACATCAAGTAATGAAAGAGAAGCATGAGAGAATATGTTGAAGTGAATACCACCTGAAACTTGCCTCTCTTTCTAAAGCCAAAATTGGCCCTATCACCCAGTGACACCAAGATGCTTGACTAGCAATCTTTATGATACCCCTAAATTCAACATTATAAACTATTTCTAACTATTTTACATATGTGGGAACGTGCTCCACACATGTGAAATGTACTCACAAACATAAAATTATAAAATAACCAAGATAGATTTTTGACAAATTTTCACAGCATCCACCTGGATGAAAATTTCTAGTACACTTTTTTTTTTTTTTTTGTAGTCTTATTGTACCTTGCAAATATTTCCTATTTTTAATAGCATAGGGAGAAAATATCCAATTTATCTACTCTTTTCCAAGGTTTCATTGTAATTGCCAAGAAGAACTATTTCAATTTTCTCCTAAAGGTGGTACATGCATATGAATGGTCCTACACAAAATTCTAAAATGTGCATACATGTTCATGCATGGAATTTTATGTCCAAAGCTTTTTAAGAGTAGCAAATCTTTTCCCAAAGATAACAATAAAGTGGCTGTAGTTTAGTGGTGAGAATTCCACGTTGTGGCCGTGGAGACCTGGGCTCGAATCCCAGCAGCCACAAATGTATCTTCTTTTTGTCTAATGAAATAGCATTTTGTTGCAACTTGTAGAGTATATACTTTTCTAGTCTTGTGATTGCTTTGTAAATTGCTCTCATGAATAGAAGCATTTGGGTTGGTCTATTTCAAGTCATTTGAAACAAAGTTAATCTTACATCAAATTTCTATGTCCTTCATCTTCGTCATATGGTGTTTTAAATCCTTATAAAGTCATCAAGTGTCATAGCTATGTATGTATATGTTAGCTCAACATGCCTAGGATACGGTTGAGATATATGCATATTGATGTTTTATTTATAGTGTTTGAATATAAAAAAACTCCATCATCGATGTTTCATTAGCAAAAAATACTTTATTGAACCATTCAAATAAATAATACTTAGTTAATTAGCAATAAGTTTATGCGATTAACACATACTTTTAAGCACAATTACTCCAAGTATTTTATAATAGTTCTGACTTGAAAATATTCTAGTGAATTCAAAAAGAGTAAAAAAGATGCACACAATTATTTTAAAATCTTGTACTATGTTTGTGCATGTGTTTGACATATTGATAGAATGTAATTGGCGCATATTATTGAATGATCTCTATTAAGTTACCAGGCCAAGTTCTATTGCTTTTGCATTACAAACTTTTCAACATGCTAAATCATCCTTTTACCCATTATTGACATTTTAATGTAAATAAAGTATGTAGGGGATTCTAGTGTGGTCTCAAAATCACATGGAAAGGCAAAGCAAAAGTCAAATGGTGGAAAACTCCTAAAAGGGCTGTCAATTTAGATTATTTGTATTAAGAGTATAAAATACTTGGCCCTACTTCATTTGGTGATCTTATAGTTTTAATAATCAACCATCTAGCTCATTTGTGAAGTTGACCATTACATACATTGCATGTTGGAATATTTTTATTTTCATAATGAAAGTACATCCCTTTCATATAACCCACTATAGAAGAGTTGATTTGTTAATATTGAATTAAAAAAAGTAAATCATCAATACTCTAGGTTTCTCACAATATGTGTTTGTAGGAAAAAATTTATAACACTATTAAACTATCTACGAAGGCTACATCAAGGTGTCAATATATCAACTCGCTACTCCACAATCAAAAGCCAACAATTTAAAATTCTATTCAAGTAAGCTCGAATTTCATAATGTTCGAATATTTTTGGCCAAGGTTCAAACATCTTTAAACACCCTTCAACAATTGTTTGAATGCCATTTCAATGAAATCAAATGTCCCGATCCCTTTTGAACCGATTCAAATTTCATAATCTTCAAATCTTAACTACGTTAAATTTTCCATGTTCTTTTACAATTTTTTAGAAACTTAGAATATTTCTATATACTGTTAGAAACAAAGTGTAATTTTGCAAGTCTATGCAAAAGAGAAAAAAAAACTTGTTCAAGAATTTTCTAGATCTTCATTACTAATGAAATTCAAACAACTCCCCCTTCATGAGAATCTAAGAAAACTTGGATTGTCTTCACTTTTGCAATGCTTCAACAGAATATGCTTTGGCTACACTTTCTCTTTGATGTAATGGAACTTGATTTCTACATGCGTACTCTTTGAGTGGAATATCGAATTGATGGTAAGTGCATTGTAGCTTAGATTATCACAACAAATAATTGTTGGAGATTGTTGAGGCAAAATTAGCACCATTGGTTAACTGTGTCAACCATCATATGGCTTCGTTGGCTACATGACATACTGCCACATACTAACATCACCACAACTGTAAACAAGTATATCAAAATTAGCCACAAACTTGCCCATAAACGGTCTAAGCACATCGTTCATCAACATCATAAAATGTTGCAGGGGCGTTAGTCAATCCAAAGGGCATAACTAAAAATTCATAGTGTCCAAGACGAGTCTAGAAGGCAGTCTTATGCACATCCTCTTCTCGAACTCTCACCTGATGGTAACCACTCTTCAGGTCAATTTTGCTAAACACTGTAGCACCATGGAGGGCATCCAAAAAGTAATCTATACGTGGCATATGATATCGATGCTTCATAGTAATCTTGTTCAAGCCTCGATAGTCCACACACATTGTCCAAGTTCATGTTATTTTTGTAAACAATTAGAAACGTAGAGTATTTCTACAGATTGTTAGAAACGAGTGTAATTTTGAATGTCTAAGCAAAGGAGAAAGTGAAACTCTAAAGTAATTGTTCAAGATTCTTCTAGATCATCATTACCATTGAACCACCTAAATTTATAGAAAATACTCTTCACCTTACAAATCCTATTTGGCGATGTCAATTTGTAGACTCCAATGCCCTTATTCTCTATCTTCATCAACCCATGCCTTTGTTTCATCACATGGAGAGCGTAATGTGCCTGGAGAGTCTTTGAAGAGGCAAAAGAATCTCCCCCTGATCTCATAGTATATAGGGCATCTAAAAATGACGTGATCCTCGATTTTGACCTCATCAAGGGTACAAAGCTAGCAAAGCTTCTCCGCATGTGGGATGCCCTGAAAACGTCTCGTCTCAATTGCAAGTTGGTGTGAAGAAACAAGAAGTTGGCCCAACAATAGTGCAACAAGATCCACTATGATCTCAAATTGCCACATAACATCTTTTTGCACTTGATTTTTACTTGCTCTTTTTTCACCACCCACCATTTTCTTTGATGCACCTTTTGCATTATCGAATTTCATAAAGATCTTCATTGTTTATAATTGTCTCTACTCCTTTTAAGTGACACAAGAATTTCCATGGAAAACTCTTCAACATATTTACATGTGCAAAAAACAATCAAGAACTTAAGAGCAGTATGATTTTTGAGCACTTTGGACATGTACTGGAATCGCACCATAGAAGATCTATTCTTTGATCCCACCCAAAATTTGATTAATTACAAACTCAACATCTAGCTCATCATTGGCCATATCCACTACCATGCATCAATGATGTCATAATAAAATGCCCAACAACTTGACCAATAAAAGCCTTTGGAGTGTTAACAAAATGAAGGTCGAGGTCTATTCCTGTTATCCATAAGGGCATGCAATAGGTTACCTAAGGTGACAGTCTTGTTGTATGGGACATAACGCTAGTGTGGAGTTATACATCGTTTGGGTGCCACATGTCAATGTTTTATTGGCATGGTGTAAACCAAATTTATTGACCCACGATGATCCGTGCAACTGATATGTGTCAATGATTATGACTTGACTATGTTGGCAGAGGTGACCCCACCTCTACTATGTATATAGAGGTGGATCTCCATGGGCTTGGCATTCATTCTCTTCTACAAAATGAAGAGCTCTCCGACGTGGTTAGGCCAGGATGATATCTTGTCTTAGTATGCAAATATGCAAAGGAAAAAGCTAGGATGCGGTGGTATGGGACGTCATAGCTTGATGGAGGCTTGAACATTGTTGATTGGAGGTCTATAGCTCAACTGCACAGGGGTGAGATGACAACATCTCCATGGATGAGTGGTTATAGAGCATCGTCACTAGATTGTGTCTTTACTTTGGTCGACTTCGATGATGAGATTTCTAGCATTTGGTGAGAGCCATTGATTATTATGTTTAAGGTGTAGTTGTTCTAATTCTTATTTGATTGGTTCAAAATTCATGAATGTGCGCTTAGAAAACGTTATCTTTCATGGTGGGTTTGCTACGAAAAGTTTTTTGTTTTTTGGTTTCATTGAATTTCGACGTTGTTTGGATAGAGAACTAGACCTGCATACTAGTTAAGGGATTGATTTTTTGACGGTTTTTTGGATTACGGTAGCCAATTTTCTACTGCAAAATCTACAGAAGCAATAAAATTTTTATGTCGGCAAAATCATCAAAAGAAATCTATTTTTTTTACTGTTATTGGAAAGATATGATTGTCTGTGAGTAATCTGGAAGCCATAGTAACAAAAAACCATTGCAAACTTTTAATTTTTTTCTTTTGGCATTTTTGCCAAAAAAAAACAAGGAAGTGTGTTTCCCCCGGCAACACCTACTGCATAGGTCACATGCCTGCATCACTTTCTTTTCTCCTTTGACAATGCTATAGCTAGTGACTTACATTAGATAGCAGGTGTCGAGTAATTACTTCTATGTCTCATGTTTTGTGAAGCATGATAGATTAACTACTTTTTGCCATTTGGAATTCTCATTTCATTTGAAAAATAGGAAAATGGGCAATGGAAAGATTGGTGTGCTCCAAGGCATGACATCAAGAATGAGTTATGGGTTTACATGTGAAGATTGAGCCTTAAGCTTTGGCCATATGAGAAAGGGTGTTCAAGAGTCTGGGTTTTGTCTCCCATAGTAGGAGTTGGATAAGAGTGTCACTTGTGGTAATGAAGATTCGGAATCTTCGGGGCTCCATAGTTTCAATACAAAGTTAATGGGGTTTATATCATTATAATAAAAAAGTTAAACGATTTTGTATGGTGGAAGGCCTTGCGCGAGGGCTTTCCGTAGATGGAGGGCCCTTGCCCGAGGGTAGGGCCCCGACCTGCACGGAAGGCCCGAGGCCCACAGGCCTTCCACGACGTAATGCAAGGTGAGAAGGTGGAGAGAGAACGCAGATTTCGGAGAGAGAATGCACATTCCAGAAAGAGAATGACAAATTCTAGAGGAAAGAGAAATGGGGATGCATATTCTGTTGCTGGAGGTGCTTTCAAAATACACACAAAACCTGAGCACCTAGCATTGCGACTAAGAAAAGTAGTTTTTCTAGTCCTTATAAATCGTACAAACTTTTTTTTTTGCAAAGCTTAAAGATACTAGTATATTTTCACAAATGTACAGGTACACAAAAATAGTACACGGGAATCCAAGGCCAAAACCGTCAAAACCCCAAAGGGAAGTATTCACACACCATGCAGGGAGGCAGTCCTGAACAACTAGGTAATCTTAAAAAAATACATAGCTAACTACAAACAAGTTGATGCTGAAAGAGGGGAAGAAGCACCATCAAAAACCTTTCGATTCCGTGTCATCCAAATTTGCCAAAGTACGGAAAGCCTACACAAATGCCAGAAAGCCAGTAAGGAGTGATCCTGAATATGTCAGTCCCCTAGAAAAATGGTATGTAGCGTAAGTGGCAATGGGCCAGCGAGTACGGAGATGCGCCACCTCCAGTTACCATAGATCGAGGCGGCAATGATAAAACATGTGCTCAACAGTCTCCTCCTCCAGTTGACAGACAAGGCAAAGGTGATCAACAAGGAAAGGCCCTTTAGCTAGTAGAGGAAGGGACTTAATTATTAGGTGGTAAGCAAGGTAGCAAAGCTTGCCAATCGGAAGAGCACGGATAGTAGAGAGCCTCTTATGCCAGAGAGAGGGGGCATTTGAGGACGACCAACGGGAGTTGGAGAAGGATGGGAACTGCGAAGGGTAGTGACGAAGATGAGTGGCATGATAACCAAGGGGTAAGCGAGGGATCCCAACAGTCAATAGAGACATGGTGGAGCTCAATGTGGAGACCAGTGTTGGGTGGGGTGTCAAAATTTTTGATACCAGTCGGATCACGGTATTGCAACTCTTAAAAAAAATTTAATACCGGTTGGGTATCAATATAAGGAGGTATAGAAGTTGTAGACTGGCCAGCCGGTTAACAACCCGGGTATGAACTTGTAGGAATTGCTAAAAATATGTTTTTTAAAGATTAATATCATAATTTAAGATATAAATTTTTTGAAATATCAAAATAAATTACTAAAAATAGTACAACTATTGATACCATGACAAAAAATCACAAAATCTCCCAAACCTGGGTATCAATATGAATAGTAAGAAAGTTAATACTGGGTGTCTGGTTCTAGACCTTGATATTAGAATTCATATACCAATTGAGTAAATTTTTTGATACCATGTTGATACCCATTATTGATACCAGCCGTGACCCTATATACCCATCCAACATTGGTGGAGACCTTGGGAAGAAAAGGTCAATAAGAGAGTACTCATTAGTGGTGAGGACAGAAGAAGGGAGGATCTAACAGGGGGAAACCAGGACTAGTTGAGAAAGCACACTAAGTCCCTTTCGGGCCAAGGCATGAGAGGTAAGGATTGGAAGAAAAAAGGGGGGAAGAGGCAAGGCGGAAAGAGAGAAGAGGTCTAGATCGGCTCATGCGGGGGAAGAAGACCACGGTCAAAGATCAAGAAAGGAGGTGGCGAAAATCCAGGAAGGCAATGTCAAGATTCCGGAAAGGCTTGAAAAGAACAGCCGAAGGTAAGCAATTGGAAGAGGCAGCCCTTAGCAGTGGAGGGACAGCTGCCAAGGGTATGAACTTTTAGATAAAAGACTTCATCTAGGACGTCAAAGCCGTCAAATCTGGCTGAGTTGCCTTCAAAAAAAAAGTTTTTCGTTCTGAAATGCAGGCGGATTTGAAGGGCAGTGCAGGAGGCTGCAAATTCCCAAGATTGAAAGTTGAGAGGTGGCCGGTCCCGAGCGCACGTGCTACGTGGCGCACCCTTCAAACTGCCACGTGGATTATAATTTAGCCAATCATAAACTTCATGGACCAATCGCATTCGCACACCCCGCTCTTCTCGCATTGTGTTGCTAATCTCAGCGGCATCATCATCCATTCAGAGATTGCCGCGTGGCAGGCTAGCTGCACGTGTCTCACATCCAAGGGCTGAGCCTCGAATACAAAGCGCTTCAGAACGTTCGCAAGTAGAAACTTGGTTCGCGTTCCAGAAGGAGCGAGACACTTAGTTCGCATTTTCGTGAATAACAAAAAGAGAGAGAGAGAGAGAGAGAGAGAGAGAGAGAGAGAGAGGAAAGAGGGGGAGGGAGGGGGGGTGAAGATTGGGGAGAGAGAGAGAGAGAGAGAGGGAGATGAGCTGCACTTTATTGGGCGGGTTGGTGCCAGATTTCGAGGCAGATTCCACCATCGGCAAGATCCACTTCCATGACTACATACAAGGCCATTGGGCGATGCTCTTCTCCCAACCCAATGATTTATGCACAGTCTGCACATCTGAGCTTGCAAGTATAGCTGCATCCTTCAAGGATTTCGAGGATCGTAACGTGAAGCTGATCGCCCTCAGCTGCAACGACGAGGAAATTCAGATCAAATTAGACATTGAAAGCGTAATTGATCCAAATGGAAAGGTTTCGTACGCAATTGTGTCGGATGTAGACAGTCGGCTGACTGAACTGTTCGGGATGCTGGCTGATCCGGATGAGAAAGACGAGTCTGGTAGACCGCTTCCTGCTCGAAGTTTCATAATCGTGGGGCCGGATAAGAAGCTCAAAGCTTCCACAATCTATCCTTCAAGTACAGGAAGAAATTTCTTGGAGGCCCTCAGGCTTATAGACAGCTTGCAGCTTACTGCCGAGCAGAATGTGGAGACGCCGGCTCAGTGGAATCCTGGGGACAAGGTTTTTGTTGGACAGTGTCTTTCAAACGAGGAGGCAAGGAAGGAATTTCCTGGGGGATTTGAATCCCTTTCACTTCCCTCGGGGAAGGATTATATTCGTCTTGTGGATCCAGTTGCTACTAAATCTGCAAAGGCTTTGTGCACGCTTAATCCGAGTTAGGATCATGTGATATGATGGCTATGACAAAGAAATAATTCTCGTGCTTGAAAAAATATGCTCACTTCGATGATGTGATGATTAAACTGGTAGTTACGTGTATATGGTATAGAATTTTGCTGTCGGGCAGTCTGTGTGGAAGTTCTGGAATTTGCAGTTACAGCTGAACGTACTTTGTTGTGCATGCACATCATTTGCAATCTGTACATGTTGAGTTTTTCAAGTGGTATATCCCACTCGATGAGTTTTTTGAATTGTTGCATTTGTAAGTCTGCTGCAGTTGTAAGACTCTATATACTGAATGTAACCTCCACCGGATATTGTTATCCGATATCGTATAGAACAGTAATGTGCTTAAAAGATACTGATAGGCACTTTCAAGCACTTTTCATACTGCTGAACACAGCTTAAGCTTCTTGGGTTTGATCAATATTTTGGATAATCTGGGTACACATCTTGGGCTGTGGTTCCATTATAATAGTAGGGTTCTGTAGTACTGTGCACATTGCTCCATAGAGATATGTTAATTGGGATTCTGATTCCTGATTATAATTTACTGTGTATATCAAAACTCAAGCAATCCTCCACTGAATAATACTGAGTTTGATTGTATCTGGTGTTGGTGTTGGGTGGGAGTGTAGATGGTGTATTGATGCCCAAATGTTTTCAATACGAGGACAGTTGAAATCATACAAGACTTGCACGTTCAACTTCATACCAGGTAGATAATTTGATAGCACAAACAAGAACTTAGGAGAGTTTTAATATCAGGTTGGGTTGAAAGCTTTTTCACTAGCATTGACACATATTGCCCAGCTTCAAACTGCTTATTGATTATTGCTTATTAAATGTGGCTGATGGACAATCATTTTTTCCCATCGTGAGAGGCTAATTTTAAGTTATTGTAAACTGTTTATTTGTGGGTTATTTGTCATGATGCTTGGTTTTCAAAGGGAGGTTCTATTTGTGAAATTATTTGTCATGCTTCTTGGTTTCCAAGGGGAGGTTAGAACTTGGGACCAAAAAACTTTGGATGTCAAGCTAATTAATTTTTCAATCATGCAAAGTTACAAAGTGCAATTTCTTTTAGTTTAGATTTTAAAGAGCTTTGGCATTTGATTTAGGCTACAATTATTTGAGTGCTATGTTCCATACCTTGAGATTTTTTATGCAACCTAGTGTTCGGATGTTGTATACACTTGGAAAAAGTTCCATTATACTTAACCTAAAGAAACAAAAATCTGAAGAAACTATTATCCCTCTAGGCCTTGCTTGGAACGAGGCAAAATAAAATAGAATTCAAATTGCTCTTTATGTGTTTCAAAATGTTGTGATAAGATGTAAATCTTTATAAAAAAGGTTATGTTAAAACTATTACTAATCTTTCCTTGACACATTTCATGAGCACCAAAAAAAAAGAGAGCCCTCTGGCAAGCAAATTGGTATGGACTCCCACCTCTAGTACTAGCATATGTTGTGTGTTGTGAGGTATTGCATGTGTGATACCCCTCACAGGTTCATAACATTGTCAAATTTTGAGAAACCCATTTTTTTGCATGTGATTTAGTTTTCTTAGAATCATAGTAAATTGCGAAGTAAATATCTTATTGTTTCATTTAGTAGATTGTACTTTTTTTCTAGATCCAATGGAAAATTGCACCTATATTATATTTGCAAAATTTACATGTAATGAGTATATGAATGACTTAAATCAATCCAAATTTGGCATAATTGGACAAACCCCAACCATTATCCTTGAACTCATGCACGAGCTTCAATGTAGTAAGCAACATTACATACTAACAAAGTACTTAAGAGAGGATAACAATTTAATCCACTGGGGAAGTGATCACCAAAAAGAAAACTAGTGGTGTGAACATTGTAGAGCAACATGTAACGCACATGTATGTGATGCTACATAAGTAATTGGAGTTGCTAAGCTCTTAAATACCATTTGATTCTTGTCTAACCAATTATGATACATGCCAAAGCGATTAACAGCAATATGTAGCTTGTACATAACCCATCACTAAACACAACTGATTGTAGGGTAAGTAGCAAGGAAGGAAAATCAAGGGAAAAAAAATGACACTACAATTGAAACCGAATGTCAAAGTGAAAAGAGGAGAAAAAGGTGCTAAAACATCTCATGCATAGCCTGACATAGAGGACAAATGTTAACATTGAATATAGAAAAATGAAGACCCAAGGGTAAAGCATGAGCAACAACTTGAGAGGCAAACTATTACATTAGATAGAACATGTAACGAAGAGATTGATATGCCAATTAGAAAGGTTTTCTACATAGAGGCATTGTGATCAGACAAAGGGGATGAATAGGGAGAAGGTTGCTAGAAATGAAGAAGTTTACTTTCTTAAGGGAAAGATATGTACCCATTGAGGTGGCTAGACACCCAATGGCAATCTCATAGATTGGACGGGCAAAGGTAAAATAGGAGTAATTATTAAAAGTACTGAAGCCTTTAGATTTGGGGGTAGACTCAATAAGGATGGGAAGGAAAAAAAGGTTTTTACTTTTGAGTGATAAACTTAGAACAACAAATGGTGTGAGGGAAAAACACATAAGACAAAAAAAAAAAAGGGACTTGA
Organism: Diphasiastrum complanatum; assembly: GCA_029204225.1. Classification (NCBI taxonomy): domain Eukaryota; kingdom Viridiplantae; phylum Streptophyta; class Lycopodiopsida; order Lycopodiales; family Lycopodiaceae; genus Diphasiastrum; species Diphasiastrum complanatum. Next base: position 19,709,649 of record CM055106.1, on the reverse strand, counting down.
AAAGGAGAGGTGAAGAAACTCTTGAGAGAAGTAGACCCCTAAACAATAATTGACTTGGTAAAGAAGGAGAGGGTTGAAGGGTTTGAGCACATCTTATGAAGAATAGATAAAGTCAATGGCGTTCACCTTTCAAACTTGGTCAACCACATAATGAGTTAGGAATTGCTTAAAAAGAATGATTCCTCTCAAACTGCCATATGCAACAAGGGCCTAATAAATGGCCCAATGAAGAAGACTACATTTATCATTCCAAATACAATTGTGCAAACAAGAAGCAATCATATAGAAGGTCTTAGAGTGGAGAGAAATGAACATAAAAAACACTATAAAGTATGCAATAATATGTTTGACAACCAAGGCAAATTAGAAACAAACATAAGGTCAAAAAACCATATGCCTTGTTGCTTGGAATTAGTCAAAGATACAAAAAAGGAATGCCTAGCACACAAAAGATTTGGCTTGACTAATAACATATCAAGAGCTAAACCATATTAATCAATGATTTCAATATAGGATATAATAGACCTCTGACTTAACAAGGAAAAGAAGGCATTTGCAAAAATATTATCTAAAACAACACTTGAAGGAGTAAGAAGAGGTCAGATTGGTAACATAATATTTTGTATGAAAATACAAAGTCTCAATATCCATGGCAAGTAAAAGAGGAGGAATATGACAATCAAGTAGCTGGATCTGATGCAGATCTTTCCACTGATCTAGTCTGCGAGTGTTATCTTGTGCGAGAGTTGGCTGTTTTTTAGATAAAAGACTTGATATCTCTCAAATCCTTGGGAAGTAATTTTCGGAAGGATCACAGTAGCTAAATCTGGGTCAGATCTCACTATGGAATTCTCTGTGAGAGTTAACTTTCGCACTAAGTGAAAATCTCATTGTATGCGAGGGTTCAAGTCCACTATTTTGGCTTGATCTTCACCAAATCTCTTTACTAACTCTCGCAGGCTTCTTCACTGATGGAATTTGATATTCTGAATTGATTGAGGTGGTCTGCGAGAGTTCTTATTGAAGGATTTGCTGGATCTTCACTTTTTAGTGATTTTTTAACACTTAAACCCAATTTTTTGCTCATTGGAATCAAACTAACTCTCGCAGGCTCTTCTGTGTGTTGGTCTCACTGAGATGGAACTTCAGAATCCTCTACGAGAGTTCTTACCTATTGGAACTGAAAATTTTAGTGTTTGCGAGGGTTCTTTGGCACTTTCCCATCTTTTTTTCACTGAGAACTCTCGCACAAGCACTTAAACATCAAACTAACTCTCGCAGGCTCTTTTGTGTCATGGTCTCACTGAGATGGAACTTCAGAGAGTTCTGCGAGAGTTCTGGTGAATATTTGTATTTTTTTGAATTTTTTCAAAGGTTTTTTTTAATTTTTATGATTTTTCTCTGATTTTTGCAATCTACTTGGAATCAACTCTCGCAGGCTTCTATGCAAGTCTAGGACAGTACCCTGGAGCTGCTGCCAATCATGCAAGGGTTAACTCTTACTGGTTTTGGAGATATTAAAATCTAATGAGATTTTAGGCTCTTTTTCCCTCCAAAAATGCAGATTGGTTGTTTTTTTTTGGGTTTTTTGGCTGGTTGGTTTTGGGTTTCAAGCCCTTAGAGGCTATTCAGGGCCTCAGTCCAAACACAAAAAAAATATAGAAAACTAACTCTAAACTCCCAAAAATCTACCTAAAACTACTTAAAAAAGCAAGAAATAGCTAAAATGCAACTACACTAGTTAGTGGCCCGACAATGGCGCCACTATAGGGTGTTCGATCCGACATAGTAATACTCCTCCCACCTGTCAACAAGGGTTAGTTCATTGGAGAGGCACCTAACTATGCATAGATGCTACTTTTAGTTAGTTACAGGGTGCCTTTGCTTCTTAGGCACCTTTGGCATTTTGTAAGGCAGTGTCACCTTTTTCGCCTGTCACAAAACACGTGTAAAAAACACAGTGTCGCGTTTTGTTTGCCTTTTCTTCGCCTGTGAGAATTTACATGTAAATATGCAGACTGCACGAGTAAAAATGCAGAATGGAGGCAGATTAAAATGGGATTTAGGAGAGTAGAGGAGATAAATCCAACACCCCCCCCTTAATCTGGATCCGTGAATGCCTCGATCTTCAGACTAAGCAATGCACAAAATTTGTTGTGTGCATTAACACACACTTAATGCTTTTGTGAATATATCTGCAACCATGTCCTGCGTTCTGCAGTACGTTAAGCTTACCTCCTTGTTGAAAACCTTGCCCCTGATGTAGTGATATCTGATTTCAATGTGCTTATTCCTAGAGTGAAATCTAGGATTGGCTGACAAGGCAATAGCACTCTAATTATCACAGAATAAAATTGTAGGTCTGTACTGATGCAGATTAACGTTTGACAGTAAATTTCTCAACCAAAACGCTTTCTTAATAGATTGAGAAGCAGCAATGTATTCTGCTTTTGTAGAAGAAAGTGCGATAGAGGTTTGCTTACGATTGTTCCATGAGATAGGACCATCGTTGAAGAAGAATGTAAATTCAGATGTGGACTTACGATTGTCTACATCTCCTCCCCATCTTGCATCAGAATATCCACTGAGCTGATGAAGATTGTCGTTGCTGACATCTCCATAGCAGATGCACTAGTCCATGGTAGCTCAAATATACCTCATGACTCTTATGAGAGCCTTCCAATGGGTAATGTCAGGATTAGTCATGTATTGACTGAGTGAGCTTACTGCAAAAGAGATATCTGGTCTTGTACAGACCATTGCGTACATGAGAGATCCAAGTATCAATCGATAAGGATACTCTCTCATTTGCTCCTCTTCCTGCTTGGTCTAGGGACATTGGTCCTTTGACAAATGCAAGCCTAGATCCATTGGTGAGTGAGCTAATTTACAATTCATTAGATTGTATTTGTTAAGAACATTGTGAAAATACCTTTGTTGAGTGATGTAAATCAGTCGTTTCGCTCTGTCTTTGTGGATTTGAATGCCCAGACAAAAGTGAGCTTCGCCCAGATCAGTCATGTGAAACTCTGAAAACAGCATTGTCATGTGCCAAATCCAAAGCAAATAGCAATAACAATGAAGTAAAGCTAGAAGCAAGAAAAGTACAAGACAATCATGCTAGCATATCAATAGAAAGCTAGAAACATGGAGATCTCAATGGAATCACATTATCAATAAAAGAAAGAGTACAATCAATGGAAATGAAACATTGATTCATGTGGATAGGGCACATGAGACCTATCAATGGAGATCCCTGTGGCTCACATCCACAAGGAAGCTAGAAGCTCTCACTTGCAAATGAGCCAAAAGATTCACAAATTGATGTCTCTTGCCTAGTTATAGACAATGCTCTTACTTAACTAAACTTAACTATCTTGAGGGATAGTTAGCCCTTGTTAAGTACTATTCAAACTACATTGGGCCCTTATTGGCCTATTATCCTTATTAGTTACTTTGAAGGGCCTAAAGAGGGAACCGCCTTGTTCTTAAGGCTAATAGTTCCTTTTGAGCCTACAAAGCTTACAATGGACATTATTTTGCCTTGAAAAGCACTAATGTACTAAAGTACATGACACTCCTCCTACTTAAACATTTTTGTCCTAAAAAATGAAGACGCTTGTTTGATCAGCTTGATCGCCTTGGCTAAGTAGTCATGAATAAGGATGTGTCGTCCAAAAAAAAAAAATTTATTGCCTCATTACAGATCCAAAGCTGTCGAATTGAATTCATTTTACTAACTGCAGACTATAATCCTTGTTTCCATGGAGGAAAAATTGATGGTCAAAGAAGAGTTTGATGAAGCACCATATTGCTTATTGTATCCCAAATTGCAATATCCCCTTTTGTCTGCTTCTTCGGCATCATGACAAATTGGATGATCTATCCAATTCCTTTAGGATCATATTTTGGCATTGCATCCGACTGTGCTGGGCGGAAGATTTTGTCATGTTGTTTGGTAGTCAGTTTGTTGTTCAATCCAAATGCTTCAATGATAACTATAAACCTTGCATCTGAGTTGTGAAGATCCTGCATGAAGGAATTATTGGCATAATCAATCTTCAATATAGGAACCAATCCGCTTTGATTGATCTCTAAAAATGACAATTGATATTCTGAATGGACATTCATTTCCAAGAATATTGAGTGGACGAGATGCTTGCAAAGAGTAATAATTTCCCTTTCACTCAAATCCTCTACGAAAAATCTTTCGTAGATTAGATCATCATGTTAAAAAATATTGATATTTCAAATATTTTGAACCACAAATTGGAAATTGTGATATAATGGATCTTTGATTGCTTGTCCCATCTCATAGCTAGGACAAATTCCAGCTTGTATCATACAAGTTTCATCACATTTTGTTGTGCACTCTATACTAAATGTGAAACATTCATACAAATCAGTTGTATCCTTGTCTGTTAATCCCATTTCACAAGATGTTTCAGACCAGTTTTCTGGTTGAATGTGATGTGATAATTCTGGAGATCTCAAGGAAGATAGGGTCCTTGAGTGATTTGCCTCATTGACAACTTCTTTGTCTGAATTGGCCCTTGTACTGCTCAATTGAAGATCGATATTGAAAACAAAAAAATTGTTCTCATAATCCTCCGCATCATGTTTGTTGTCCTCAGCTGATTTTCGATGTCCTTACATTTACATTTTATTTGCAATTGGAATTTTCTGGGTCGATTCAAATTGGGAATTACATTTATGTTGCCGATCTTGTCTACATTCTATAGCACTACAATGTTGATTGTCCATTTCTTGTGAGTTCAATGGGGAATCAAGAGTTGTTGATGAAGTTGGCTGATCTATCTGTTAAATAGGCTTTTCAATCATTGGTAACTGCTTTTCCTCGTCAAATTGCACTTTTGGTTCATCCTCTGATGATCTTGATGAAGAATTATTAGATTCACTTGAATTCATTTCTTGCATTGGATCTTCCATACCAGACATTTCCTCTTGATCACTACCATTTTGATTTCCAAGGCATGATTGTAGCAAGTTTCCAATGTTGATTGTTCCTTCAGGATCAATGTGCTCTCCTTGATTTGAGTCTTGACTTCCACTATCAGATTGTTCATCATCCTCAAAATGTTGGATCCTTGAAGCTTCACCTCTTAGTTGGACATTTTGATGAACATTCGTTGGCACACCTCTGGCTGCTATAGATTGTTGTGCTCGTTGTTCCAATGTTCCCTTGTAATTTCCAAGTCTAACCGGATATCCATTATGACTATGTAATATCTGTTTTTCCTTGTCCATTTCAATTCTCTAGACATCTTGAGAAGATGTTACATTTTGTGATGGAGATGGTAGTTGGAACGATGTACATGGCTCATTACCTCTTTGATCAGCTCCCGCAATTTTGTCTTGTTCACCAGCTAGGCTAGCAAACAATCTTTCCCATTTCACCTTGTTGGCTGATTCTGATGAATCCCCAAGATACTCGAACAAAGCAACTCAAGAGCACCTCTCACCTTAGACCGAGGAGGTCTCTGAGAAGACGAGACGAACGAAGACTAAGAGCCGAGTATGAGTGCCGAGAAATGCTAGTTAGTAATAACATGCCATAACTGTGTAAGCCTCATGGTGAATCCCGAAAGATGGAATGACCATGTAGGAAGTAGTATTTCTAGGCAAATGTAATAAATGCAAGTAGACCCCTCTTAAAGAAAGTAGAGTGAGCCACCTTTTGATGGTGACCTCTAGTGGAGAGCAATATTCCACTTGTAATTTGTGAAATGTAGAAATTCTACTAGGATGCCACCTAAGGAGCTCTCTTGCTTATTTAAGAGACTCCCTCCTTGTGAAGAGGAGCTTTTTGTGTATTGTATCAACTCCATGCTGAATGAGAAGAGCCTCCATGAGTTAGATGCATCCATTGAGCTCCTTGATCATGATGGTTTTCTTGAGTGATGCCCCTATGATCATGCCCTTCCATTCATATTGTGTGTGGTTGTGGATTTAGAGTGGAATAGTTTTCTTGCTTTCCTAGTTGTGGATTAGATTTCATGTTTTCTTGTGAATTAATGTAGGAGCCAACATTCAAGTAAACTAAATAGGCTAGAAATGTGGCATAAATCTTGCATATTCTCTAACATTCTAGTTTTTGATGTTCTTGGGATGTCCAAGAATCAAAAGACTGGTTGGTTTCTTGATTCTTGGACTTCTAACATGTTGTAGATTAGTTCTTTTGTTTCTTGTCTTGTCAATTTATGCAAGTAAAGTAGTGTAGGATCTGATTTTAGTTCATTTTGCAGCAAAGTAGAAGTAGAATTTCATTGTTTGTTCAACGGATCTGCACTTTGATTTTGTGGTTGAACGTTTTGGCATGTATGAGTGGTTGTTTATGCATGTGCATTAGTTCAAGAGTGACTTCCCTGGATCGTCCTCTGACAGGCAGGACATTTACTACATCGATATCAATCCCTTCTGCCTAATCTGGGCATTAAAACAAGAAAGGTAATCTCAAGAAGTGCCCACACTCTCTGCTGATAGGCAGAAGAAGAAAGAAACAAAGAATGACTAGTTAACATATTCTATAGGCTCTATAGATGTCAGCACACCTCGTCAGCTTGCCGATCTTGTTTCATTTTCTGCAACATTCCAACTATCAGATCTTGTGTGGCCTGCAGTTTACTTAATATGTTCCCTTGTTGGTTCGAAACCTGTGGTTCTTCCATCATTTCTTTAGTAGGACTCAATTGTCCATTGAACAATAGTAACGATGAACCACAATGGGTATGAGGAGTGGCATTATTGATTGTGCTATTCTGTATGCAACGTTGCACAGGAGATGACGATTGTTCAAGTTGGCATGTAGAACTCATGTACCGCAGTGCGTGCTCATCACCTTGTGAATTGTGATGATGTTTTGATTGTCGTGAATATAGCTCATCATCACTGTCACTACTATAAAAACCACCATCAATATTAGATTGATTTGACTGGTGTAGCTCATGGTTTTTATTTTGGCCAGAATAGTTTTCATCATCACTCAAACAATCTCCACATGAGTCATGTTGCTCATATTGATCTGAATTATTGTCATTGTGCTCCCCATTCTAATAATATTGATTTGAAATACCGTCATTTTGCTCCTCGTATTGATAATCACAATATGATTGGTCATTCCATCCATATTGATTATCAAATTCCACCTCATAATCAAAATCAGAATCCATTTTGACAAATCAAGGGAGAATATGAGTCTGTAAATTTATAAAGACCCTTATAGAAAAAATTGCGAAGTTTAATTTTTGCAAGGAAATAAGCTCTTGGCACTTTCTCCACCCACTTAAAACTCAGAGTTTTAAGATGAGTGAAATTGAGAATGGCAGGAAGTTGTAGTTCATATACAACTGAGCACTTGTGCTTTTTACAGCGTTCAATTCCGAACTCAGACGGAGATGATATGAGGATCGAAAATAGACAAATAAAATACAAGGAAGTTTGACTGAGGGTAAAAAAAAAAAAATTCTTGAAAAAAAATTGAAAAGTAATAATTACAAAATTTCAAGAACTTAGTAGTGTTAGGCTCATCGATTTGATCACTTTTCATTTTTACTGCACTGAAATCCGAGCTTAAACAAGGAAGTTATGGAAGTTAAAAAAAAACTGATAAAATGGATTATATACAACTTAGAAGGGGGGTTATGAAAAAAATCAAAATTGAATTCAATAATTTTTTTGGAATGTATAAAACATTTTTGTGCTCTTAGAAGAATAGAAAGAATCCTCAAAAATCCAAAAATTGTCGACAAATTTCTTTTTTTTTTTATAGGTTGCTCTTCTGGTGTAACTTGGGTGCTCTGGTGTAACTTGGGTGCTATTCAAAAAAAATTTGTGACAACAGAATCGATCGTGCTAGAGACAGAAAAAAGGAAAAATCTCAACCGACGGAATTTAGAGAGAGAGAGAGAGAGAGAGAGAGAGAGAGAGAGAGAGAGAGAGAGGATGTGACCGACGTCGGGTAGCGGTCGAAGAGAGAGAGAGAGAGAGAGAGTATGTCAATTGACGGAGGATTTGTCAGTTCTTACTCGCCACAAAGCAGGAATTATAATCATGTGTCGTGAAAGAATTACGCTTTTTCTATAAAGGCAGTAGTCTAATCCACCAGAATCAAAAGGCTGGGAAGGTTTTTTCTTACACGAAAGTATCTGAGGATAGACGAAGCCTTTTGGAAACACATTGCGTAAAGATTTTCAGAAACAAGGCGATCCAGCTGTAGATTCTGCTTGAATCGCTTGTAGATTCTTTGTATATCAGTGGACCTTCAGAGGAGTAATGATGAATCAATGGTAGCCACTGGACTGTCCTTTAGAACCAGCAGAAGTGCGGTTGACCACTGCCACAAAAATTGCAATTAGCTACAAACTAGAAGTGCGAGGGTCTACAAATCCATTCTGCCTCTGAGATCAGTGGTTCATTGGTTGCTAGCAGTAGTGAGTTGAGAGATGGCACTAGGATCGCGCCTGGTTGTGCCACAGGAAGTGTGAAAATGCGCTCAGGTCCACCAGAAAACAGTACAGGTATTGCGCTTAGGTGCTCAAAATAAGACTCTGAAATGCGATGGATGGCAGAATGTAGCATCCTCTGTCAGCAACGATGGAGAATTAGGGTTAGGTTAGGCTAGGTCGCGTAGGTTAGGGCTGTAGGTAGGTCGGGTTAGGTTTGGTTTTATTTTTTTAATAAAACTTCAAAATGAAAAATGCGAAAAAAATTTACAAAGAAAACTAAACTTCAAATCTGAACATTTGAAGTGCTTCTCTTTCACTTGTAAATTTTTTTCCAAGATTTTGGCTAATCTGACCCATCTGCACAAATTTGATCATAATATTGATCCAAATCAAACAAACTCAGTACCTCTGAAAAGCTAACAACAAGATCTATCAGGCTATAGTATCAGATCAATGATTAAATGTGATTTGATAGGTCAAATTAATCACAGAACAGGACTGAAAATTTTGAAGAAAGAAAACTAACAAAACTAGAGCTACAAATCAAGATTTGTCATAACTCTTTGGATACTAATCCAAATGTCTTGCCATATCGATCAGATCAAAATTAAGACAATGCTTTAAAATCCTATGGAAATAAACTAGAAAGAAAAACTTAGATCAAATCTGAAAAATTCAAATCAAGTGAAAGCAAAATCCTAGTCACCTATTTTGACAGCTCTTGGGAAAAGTGCAATAACTTTTGCATATCTTATCCAATTGGCTTGAAAATTGGTGCAAATTAAAGCTGAAACAAAGCTCTACAAACGTATGGAATCAAATTAGAAATAAAAAAATGAAATTAAATGTCAAAAATTAGTCTGAACAGAACTGATAAATTCAAAGTTAAAAATCAGCAAAAAGAAAGCTACAAAAACAATAAACTCATCAAATCTAATGGAATTATCATAGAATCATCATGAATCATGGATATATGCTCTGATACCAAGAAATGTCATGTGCCAAATCCAAAGCAAATAACAATAAAAATGAAGTAAAGTTAGAAGCAAGAAAAGTACAAGACAATCATGATAGCATATCAATAGAAAGCTAGAAACATGGAGATCTCAATGGAATCACATTATCAATAAAAGAAAGAGTACAATCAATGGAAATGGAGCATTGATTCATGTGGATAGGGCACATGAGACCTAGCAATGGAGATCCCTATGGCTCACATTCACAAGGAAGCTAGAAGCTCTCACTTGCAAATGAGCCAAAAGATTCACAAATTGATGTCTCTTGCCTAGTTATAGACAATGCTCTTAACTAAAACTTAACTATCTTGAGGGATAGTTAGCCCTTGTTAAGTACTATTCAAACTACATTGGGCCCTTATTGGCCTATTATCCTTATTAGTTACTTTGAAGGGCCTAAAGAGGGAACCGCCTTGTTCTTAAGGCTAATAGCTCCTTTTGGGCCTACAAAGCTTACAATGGACATTATTTTGCCTTGAAAAGCACTGATGTACTAAAAGTACATGACAAGCATCGGCTTGGAATCCTTGATCAAATTGATATTGTTGCTGAAGAGCAACGTATCATCCACGTATAAGGTGATGATAATGAAGGATTGCTGCACTGACTTGGAATAGGCGTTGCAATCAGAGTGCTTGGTTTAAATCCTTGTTCGATGAGGAATGTGTTGATCCTCTGAAACCAAGCTTTGGTAGACTGTTTCAAGATGTACAGTGCTTTGTGTTGTTTACAGACATGATTCTTTTTACCTTCCAGAACATATCCTTCGGGATGGATTATGTAGATATCTTCTTATATAAATCCATTCAGATAAGCTGTTTGAACATCAAGTTGATGTACTTCAAGGTCGGCAACTACAGCATAAGACAAGAGTATTCGGATCGACAAATGTTTGACTACTTGACTGAAAGTCTCGCTGTAGTCGACGTTTGGGATCTAACTGAATCCTCGTGCCACTAGTCTTGCTTTCCTTTGGTCAATTGCTCCATTGGCATTGTATTTGATCTTAAAAATCCATTCCAATCAATGATATTGCAGCCAATAGGAGCTTCGACTAATGACCATGTCCGGTTCTTGATCAGAGAGGAATACTCTCTGTCCATAGCTTCTCTCCAGAGATCAGAGTCTGGGTGGCTGAGTGCCTCTTCGATTGTAGTCGGTTCTTGTATCAAGAGACATCCAGACTCAGGAGTATACCTTGTGGGCTGTGTGCGCACTCGGCTTGATCTTCTGGGAGAATTCGACTGATGAACCACTCCTAGGACTTGTTGCTGGGTAGCAACAACATCTTCGTCTGATTCGTTGTCGTGAAGTGGTTTGACAATAGACACGCCTGAGCCAGAGGCTCGGACTATCGTGTCAATGACAGTTGATGAAGGTTCTCCTAGAGCAATATCTTTGCCTATGAGGTCGACGAACTGATCCTCGATAAAGACTGTATCCCGGCTATACAAGATTTGTTGGGTATCAAGATCATACAACTTGTATGTATTATCAGATGAAGTATATCCAATCAGGATCACGGTCTTGAGACCTTGGAGATTCTTCCTCATGTCTTTTGGGATCTACGCATAGACAACGCACCCAAACACTCTTAGATTTTTTACAGAAGGCTTAGAGCCTGTCCACACCTGCAGCGATGCATGCGCTAGCATACATTTGGCTGATTCAACCAGGGTATGGTGCTAGAAGTTCCTTCAATTCGGACTTAGTTCATACATCCAAGGGCTTTTTGTTGATGGAAATGTATGAATAGACCTGTATGCATGCTTAAATGCATGTTGCATGCATAACCAGTGGTTTTGATCAGTAGAATTCGCATGTAGCTATTTTTGGCAATTCTGGATCAAAAAGCAGATTTCCTAGCAACTAGGCCATTTACGAAAAAATTTTACTTTATTGAAAAAGTCAGTGCGTGTCGAGTTAGTTCCATGCAAGATCTTTCGAAATGATATCGATTTGTGACAGTGCTTGTGTTTTTGCAAAATCGATCTATTTAATCGATTTTCACAGTAGGGGTCCCTTTCGAACAGATTTTGAAAATCCTAGTTTTTCGTAAATTTTAGTGTTGGTCATAAAAGTTGTTGTTGTTTAAATTCGATCTGATATGGATTTTGCAAAAGTTTGCACAAATGGAGTGAAAGACCTTGCTGAATAATATCATCCAGTTATGAAGGTTTTGAACGTTTCACTTATTAGTTGATGATTGGATCTCGACTAATTTAAGCAAATTTTGCATGTCAAATGCGAAAATATATCATGGGCCAAAAAATTAAATTGCCAAATGGCAAGTGCTAGAAATGCCCATGGTGAGTACATGTGGCAACAAACAATTGGATTCAAGACATATGCAAGATACGAGGCCTCTCTACAACCATCAACTCAAAGCGTTGTTCTCTTGCCTATGTAGACCCACATGGGTATGTGTACTTTTAGATTAAAGAGGATGCCCTTCCTCTCAAGATTTAGGTTATTTTGGTTGTAAGTAGCTTTTTGCATGACTACTTTTTCCTACTAGTCTTTAAGCTTTGCATGATGGGGCCTATGACATGTTGGTGGAAGATTCCTTTTACAGTCTTGGTTTTCATCATATGCATGTCGCATCCTTATTCTCTCATGATGAAGCCTGGAGGTGATGGATGGTGTATGCATGTGCCTAAAGTAGCATATGTGTGGGATTTGAAGTTTAGTGGAGAATAAAAAGCATCACATTTTACTTTTGTATTTTGCTAAACAAAATTTGATATTATATGGATAATTCTTGGTGGAGTTGTTCATTCAAGGATGCTCATGATGCTAGAATCCAAGGCATGCCACACAAGGAGTCCCTCAAAACTTATTAGTATGGTGATAACAATAGATAAGTCTAAGAGTATGCTTGATGATGCTAGACACTAAAATGTATGAGCATGTCAAAAACCTTGTGATTTGAAACCTTCCATATGTGTGATAGGAATTAGAACCTCGAGTAAGGGGCCTTGGCATTTTGCGAGTAAATTTTTTGTGAGTTTTGCGAGTACTTTTTTGCGAGTTTCTTGCCATCATTCAACAAAAAGATAGCACATGGTGTGCCACCTATTTTATGCTACAACTTCAATGCTTATTATTAATAATGTGGTTTGGTACATAGTTAAAGATCCCACTAAGTAAAAAAAATTTCTTTTTTTGCAACCAACCCAAATAGCACTCCGACTTGCTATCTGGGTTGGCTGTAAAAAAAATTTCTCATTTCATATAGCACGCCGGCGTGCTTTATTGGTTGGTTGCAAAAAAAAAAAAAAATCTCATTTTATATAGCACGCCAGTCTTAAAGGCTGTAAAAAAAATTAGTTGAAGTTTAAATAAATTTTCTAAAATAATGTTTTTACTCAAAATTTGGTTCTCAAATGTGTCAAAATAGCTTTTCTATTTTATAATTTACTCAGCTAGCACACCGACATACTAGCCGAATCAGCTCCAAAAAGAAATTTATGTTTTCAAAAAGTTCTTCAAAGAAACGTCATTTTTTTGAAATAAAAAATTTGCAGGCTAGCACACCAGCATGCTAACTTTCACAACTTCTAGAACAGATTTTTTAAAATAAAAGTGAACCTGTATTTATAGAGTAACAAAGTATTTTGTGATGAACCTATTTAGAATTTGACGGATAGTCAAATTTTTAAGTATTCTTGTTCTTAAAAAATCATGTAGCGCATAAAAAGAATAGCACACCATGTGCTACCATTTTGTTGGAGCATGTCATGAAAGAAACTCGCAAAAAATTTACTCGTAGAATGTCAAAACCCTCGAGTTAGTATGGGGCATCTAACCTTGTGTCACCAAAAACAATTACTTTTAGGGGTTCATACAACATGAAGGGAGGGATGGTCATTATTAAGACGAGGAAGGGACATTGGGTAAAGAGTTGTAGAAAAGTTTCAACTTCTTGGTAGCAAACAGGGAAAAGTCTATAAGGATTACTAGGTCATTTGGTGCATGGCAGTAGCCTCTTTAACCATTGATTGTGTAAGAGATCAGCATAACCAAGCACAACTTAGTAGCTGACAGCAACAAATTCAAGCTACAGCTTGCAGGAAATCCTCTTTACGAGTTCTTTTTTGACATTCTTACCATTTGATCAATAAAGCTTTATCTCACTTTTTTCAGATTTTAGCAACTAGTGTTGATGTATATATTAAAAAATGTTGTACGTCGAAGAAGCTTACTGGCATGAGGCATTAGTTTAATGCCTGCACGAACCAGGGATTGTCATGTGTCAAAAAATCACGTGCAAAATCTTGCCAATGACGTTCAGGCTTTGTGCATGCTAGAAACTCCACCCCAAGCCCAAACATGCATTCTCAGGTACGGATTTAGCTTTGGAAGTAGCAGGAAAGTTTTCATATATATGGTTTGAGTCAAACTAGTAGACAAATATTACAGGACAAAATCCCTAAATTTTGCGTGTGGCAGGCTAACAAGGTTTGAGGGTGCCATTGTGCACGTGTCAAAAAACACAACGTATGCTGCCCACTGCCCAGTAACCTCTCCATGCCCACTGCCCAGCAACCTTTCCATCCTCACCCACTCACCCGCGCAGAGTGACGTCTCAGAACAGCACGGGTTGCTCAACGGGTGAGAGGGTTTGCAAGTTTTTCAGAAATGAACGGGTGACCTTTCTCTTAGGTGGAAAGATGAGGTAGGGCGATGCACAACGCAGGTGAGGGGTAAGCATGGAAAGAGCCCCTAAGAGGCGAGGGCTGTACACGATGAAAGCTTCCATTCTCACAAAGAAGCAGGCTTGGCTTTGTTGGTTCGCTTGGCAGCCAAAGTTTCTCTGGTCCCAAGTTCTAGTCCCCCTTGGAAACCAAGATGCATTCTCAAAAAAACGAAAAGCGACACTTAATAACTTTCTCATTGAGTGTATTGAATGCATATAAAAAAAGTCTGTTAAGGACTGGTTGGAGCCATGGTGATATGCAAAAGCACATTCAGGACTTTGTTCTGAATATCAGTACAGTACATATGATACAGGATTCTTCTAGGAAGCTTTGTCCACGAGCATATGAATAAGCTCAATACTTGGAGGGATCAAACTTATCAACTATAAATCAAAGAAGCTGATCTTTCACACATAATAACACCCTATACTCCAATTAAGAGCCCCCAAGCAAGCTTCTCTTCTAGCAGAAATACATTTAGTTTTCATAAGTTGGATGAGTTATTTCTAACAAAAATGGCTACTCACAAACAAATTTCTCATTATAGAAGTTTTTCTATATCTGGAGGGAAAAACTGTAGTTTTAAGATACCCCTCAATCAGTTTCAAGACACTGCAGCTCAATCTCATCTTGGAGAGTAGCAACTCTGTTCTGCTTCAAGAATTTGCACTGGACCTCTTCATTAGCAAGACGAGAGTCAAGCCAATCATCATGGCAGCACCTGTTGCAGCACCTGCAGCAACAGCTGTGTGGGTGGATGTCCATGTATCAGGCTTATGAGTTTCCAGAATTGGGGATTCAACCTTTCCTGGATTTTGAGCATGGGAGTCGTCAAGAAGGGAGTCGCGAAGAAACAATCTTATTCCCTGCAAAATGCAGAATTTTTAAAAGTCTTTCTTTTTTCATGTTGGTTAACGACGTCACAAAAAAAATTGATTTACAAAAAAGTTCTCCAAACTGGCTCTCAAAAAATATCTGCAAGGTCTGTCTATAAGTATATATGGAGGTATGCATATCAATATCTGCACAGAAAAGAATTTGCAGCTACTGCAAAATTTTCCTTGATAACAAGCTCTATCTTGCCAACCATTACTGAAGTTGATTGAAAAGTCATGGCCTGGACAGTCAGAATATAAATGCTTTTCTTTCTTTACCTTTGAACTCAATAATCGGGCAGAATCAACAGCTTCTGCAAGATCACTGTCACTATGCAGCAGCACACGATCACCTTCATCATCCGCATACTGCAAGACAACACATGAATAAAACAAGAGAAAGCTATAATATTTTAGTCTCTTATTCCATACCTGTTACACAACCACATGGTTGCTCATTGGTCAGAGAGCATAAGTCAAAAGGTAAAATCTGCAAAGCCCTCCATCAACTGTTGATTAATGTAAGTATTTGGATTTTAACCTTAACATGGAAACCCTCGAGAACAATGTGGGACGAAAACAAGAACCTAGGAGTAAGTTACCAATATTTGTGGTTCCCAAGTTAGGTCTGCAGCCTTTCCTAGTCTTCTTTTGACATTTGATGCCAGTTCTGAAAGACTCTTTGAACCTGGAATCAATAGCAGAGACTAAATGCAGTGCAGAAAACCATATGCGCTTATAAAATTTTGAGAGGCGACCAGAACTGTCAAAAACAATTGCAACTGCAACTTTGAGACATCCAGAGTTAATTGAGGACGAAAGAGAGCACATCAGCGAGAATTCTGGGCGCATACCACATCTAAAGCGATGCAGCTGTCCCTTCTGGTCCTCTAGCTTGAACATAAATGAATCGTCCAGATTTGCTGTACTGGTGCTGAAACCTACAACTGATGGAGGTGGGCTTGTGCTTGAAGAAGAGTGGCATACGGCTGCTGCATCAGCCCCACGCACATCAGGTATCAATCTCGACGACATCTCACTGCAGACAAAACTCAGTTAGAATTACAATTACTAAAAAAATCAGTTTGGTGTATACTTATGATATCAGAGAGGGTTGGTACAGCAATTCCTCTTGAGAAAAGTACACACAGGTGACTAATCGCTAAGAGTAACACCTTCGTGTGTCATCGTCAGGAGATTCCAGGGAAAAAGCCGAATCCCAGAATTTTTGGAACACGGAATTGCTCAAGCCATCACTGCCTCCACCACCTCCAACCTAGGAGAAAAGCACTTCAAAACATCATCCCGTGATACAAAGAAATATATACAGTCAATCCTGGATAAATGTTAGGCCTCAGGAGTAGCAAAAACTAGCCAATACAGAGAGTTAACAATACAACAGATAAACAGTGATCACAAAAAAATTGACATGTTTCAAGGGAATATGTATCCAGGTAATCAGTTTTTGCAGCCAAAAATCTTAAGGTAAAACTATTACTTAGCCAGTATCATACCAACATTATCTAGCTCATCACATGGAATTTCAATATATCTTCATATACTTCAATCAACAATGTCAACTTTGGAGCAATCTGTCACAAACATCCCGACCTATCCTTTACTTGAATTCACCATGTAAGTATGACTACGTGCTCTGTTTTGACACGTCGAGATTCTACACCAAATTTTTATTGACAAAGCACAATTGAATCGTGATGTCAGGTCACCTAGTGTTTTGAGAATATCAAATGTCACACCTAATTTATTCCTCTTAGGACAATGATTTGATAAGTTCCCCTTATCTATACAAGAGAAACATACACCATTGCTCCGAGCATTAGAATGATTGAAAGTTACAATCTTGCATTATTCCTTCTTTTTGCAATCAAAGTCTATGATTTTCATATTGTTCTTGAATTTAGTAACAAAAGTAGATATCATATTTTGACATTTTAACGCTAGGTTAGAATAGACTCTCCAATTATCATCCAAAATTTTGGTAAATGAACCACATCCTCCAAAGTTTCAAAAGTTGATTCCATCTCAGCTCCAACAAATACTCCTTGGGGAGAGAGTCTATGTATAATGTACAACCTAGAAAGAGTCAAATTGACCATTGATGCAAAGGTTAAAACCTCTTGAAGTTCTTGAATATACAATACAACTAGTTTTTTCCATCTACAATCAATTTCCTAGAATCCATTATCATCTATGAATGGTCAACAAATTAGTATGAAATACTTTTTGAAAAAACTAATGCCAAGCAATCAAGGCATTTGGATGTGTGGGAGAGGAGTGTTGAAGTTAATGACTATCTGTCTTTATCATACTTGGCGGTGGACATTATGAGTTGGCTTTGTCAGGGGTCAGTAATTAGAAATCCAAACCCCTAAGATCCTTCGCACTTGATGATTGGTTTGGGATCGAGTTGCTATTTCAAATTAGATAACTTCACCTTTTAGGGAAGGTTTTATGGTGATGGTAAGGACATCAAAGAGTAGCTCTCGTCCCACTTCCAAGAAGTAGCAAGAGCTTCTAAAAGGTATACACATGGAAAAAGTAGGGAGAAATTTCATAGCATGTGTACAAGTTAGTACTAGCCCTATACACTAGATAAAAGGCATCATTTAGCATGTGTAGGGATTAATGATGTGTTGAGAGAGAGAGAGAGAGAGAGAGAGAGAGAGAGAGAGAGAGAGAGAGAGAGAGAGAGAGAGACGTCAAAGAGTAGCTCTCATCCCACTTCCAAGAAGTAGCAAGAGCTTCTAAAAGGTATACACATGGAAAAAGTAGGGAGAAATTTCATAGGCATGTGTACAAGTTAGTACTAGCCCTATATACTAGATAAAAGGCATCATTTAGCATGTGTAGGGATTAATGATGTGTTGAGAGAGAAAGAGAGAGAGAGAGAGAGAGAGAGAGAGAGAGAGAGAGAGAGAGAGAGAGAGAGAGAGAGAGAGAGACTTGTGTTGGAAATCATCATTTGTAAGTGCCTTCACCTTGTGTTCGATTTTGTCTCAGCAAAACTATAGTTGTAATATTATGTGCTACCTTCTCCTTAGTCTAGTGAATGGTTTTGTGCTTTTATGTGATTGATTTAGTTATATGTTGGCAAAAAACAAGATCTATCACCATCTATTTGCCTCATTTGTTATCAGAGCAAGGTGCCAGTGAAGGAGAACATTAGTGCTCGAGGAAGAAAGTGGATCTCGACTTTAGTGCCTCGATATTGTGAAAGAATTTTTTCTATCCCTGTATGTGTGTTGGATTGTAAGCAAGTACAATCTTTTGCGGGTAGAAAAACTCTTGTTTTGAGAGTTTGTATGTCAAGGGAAGAATTGGTCATCATAAATTGCGTAACTTGTGTGTTGGGGAAGGGTTCTTAGCAAGAGACAAAAAAGTTTTGACCCCCAAAAACATGTTTTCCAGACTTCTGTAGCACTTTTTCAGGCCTTCATAGTCATTATTAGGTCCATACATGATACATCTATCAATACCTACAAAAAGCCATCTTGTACTATCCAAATCATTGTTGTATAGCTTTTTTTCATTTCTCAATCAGCGTACAACTTAGAGCTATTTTCTGCTCCACACGTGTGAAACAAAATTGTCACATGCGAATTCATATTGTACATGAATTGAACCTGGATTGGTAATTTTCCCTATTATTGTACAACCAAATCACAATTAGAAGTACAATCAATATCTTATCAAAGATTACAAATTGCCTACAATCGCTTTTGAAGGACAAACTTTTCAACTTGGAGAATGATTTCTTAGCATGTGTAGATCGCTACGATAAGAGTGAATTGAGACCCTACCATGATCCATTTTCTAGAGAGCACCTACCATCTAAGTTGGATTTAGGAAGTTTTTATCCAAAAGCCACAACCTCAGTAATTCCAAGCTAGAAGGATGGCAAGTATACCATGCATGCTTTCCTCCACCTTGTGCGGGCCCATGCTGTGTGTCCTACTGTATCATCCATTATACAACTCAAGAGCCTCAAACTTGGTGATGCCACCTTTCGATCTCTTCCCCTTCTTGGCAAGAGGCATGGATACTTATATAGACTAGCTCATTGTTATTCTGACACTAGTCAAGCCTTGAAAACCTTTGTTCTTGTCAATCAAGCATTACTTTGGCATTATAGATTAGGACACTTGAATCATACATCTGTGTCGAACATGTCTAGACAATCCTTAGCACTTGATCTCGACTATCCAACCAATAAAGTCGGCCTCCCTGTCTGTCATAGCTGCATCCTTAAAAACAAACTAGGATTCCTTTTAGATCGATCATAGGCATGCATCAAAAAATGTTCTAGATTTTGGTCATTTTGATATATGTGGTCCAAAGCAAACTCCGTCATTGCTTGATGCAAAGTATTTCATTACCTTCATTGACGAATATTCGAGAAGAAGAGCTGTTTATTTTATTAAGCAAAAATCGGAGGCTTTCAAAATCTTTGGACAATTCAAAGAGCGTTCAAAAATGGAAACTGGTAAAAGAATTAAATCACTGAGGTCCGACAACGAAGAAGAGCACATCTCTACTGAATTCAAGGAGTATTGCCTTAACAACGGCATTGAGCAACAATACATTACCTCCTGTTCGCCTCAGTCGAATGGACTTGCTGAGAGAAAGAAAAGAGCCTTAGTCGAATCGGCTAAGTTTATGCTTGCTCATGTAACATTTCCGAAATCCTTCTGGGCTGAAGCTGTTTCCACTGCGGCTGGTATCCAGGATAGATGTCCGACTAAAGGTCTCTCAAACAAAACACCTTATGAAGTTTAGACAGCATTGCTCCAAAACATCATTATCAAACTTACGAGTTTCTGGATGTATCGCTTATGCACAAATACCGCAAGATCTCAGGAAGAAGCTCAACTTCTAGAGTATCAAATCTATTTTTTCATAAGTTACACTACTTCAAATAAAGCTTATGAGCTGTATGCTCCTATCAAGTCGAAGATATTCACCAGGCGGGATATCGTCTTTATCTTAGATCAGTTTATCGACCTCAAAGGTAAAGGCAAAGCTCATATAGTCGAACTATCAGACTCTCCCGTATGATCGAACACATATGTTCCCAAGTCGACTATTCCTACTGAAGATCCTAGCTTGTCCACTTCAAACAAATAGCTTATTAACAACGAATCCGAAGAAAATGATGTTGCAGCTCATCAACTACAGCATGATGAAAATAATCAACTTCGCTCATTTCCCAAAAGATCGACAAGAGAACGCAGACCACCTATAAGGTACGTCTGCAGCTTATCTTGTTCAAGAGCCGACTACTGTCGAAGAGGCACTTAGTCAACCCGATTCCGATCTTTGGAAAAAAGCAGTGGATAAATAGTATTCATCTCTTATCAAGAACCAAACTTGGACTATTGTCGAATTGCCTGCCAGCAGAAATGTAGTTGACTGCAAATGGATATTCAAAATCAAATACAAGGCAAATGGAAGCATCAATCAAAGAAAAGCTCAACTTGTCGCGAGAGGATTTTCTCAGATACATAATTTCGACTGCAGTGAGACTTTCAGTC
Source organism: Diphasiastrum complanatum (assembly GCA_029204225.1). NCBI lineage: Eukaryota > Viridiplantae > Streptophyta > Lycopodiopsida > Lycopodiales > Lycopodiaceae > Diphasiastrum > Diphasiastrum complanatum. The sequence goes on along the minus strand of CM055106.1, from coordinate 19,689,041 downwards.
CAATAGTTAAACATTCTTCAATCAGACTTCTATTGTCTTTGCTGCTGCAGCAGATTTAGAGGTACATCAAATGGATGTACAGACAACATATCTTAACAAATTCCACAATCAATTTGATTAAAACTTTTAATTCATAATCCATTACATTAACGTAATATGGAATGGGCCGGGCACAGGCCATTCTGCCCGATAAGGATTTTCAGAAATTTTTTAGGCGAGGCCCGGAGGGGCCGAGCCTAAAAAGTTTTGGAAAGCTGAACCGAGCAAAATGTCCTGTGCCCGGCGTTTTCCATTGCGTAATGGATACTTTGAAAATTTCTACATGCTCATTATGACGCATCATGAGCAGTTTGACTTTTTTCCACCACCCTAACGCCGCCAAGTGGCAGCCTGATGCCTGACGCCTAACGCGCAGGCTAAAACGCGCAGCAATTTTTTTTTGAAGAAAATAGATGCCTATTCTGCCTTTTAATCTGTTCAAAAAGTGGGCAAAATAATAACAAAGTATCCATTACTTGTATATAATAACTTCTCTCTAAGGCAAGGGCCATCTGCTTGATTTTTGGCCTATGAATGTGCATCTGACAAATATGAATAAGTTTATGAGACAACGAATATCAAATTTCTACAGACATTCTATTATATAAACTATGGCTTGTTTGAAAAGAAAGTTTTGAGACGTTCCATAGAAAATGGTAACTCATTGGTTATATATTTCCAAATACTGAATCTGACTGCAGTTATTGGGACCTTAGAAGCCCGTTCCGACCAAAATGGGTCGGAACGAATTTATTTAAAATGTAAAAAAGAAAAACATAATACGCTGGTTTTCCGCGAAATCTATTGAGGTAACACCCTGCTGGCCCGCGACTTCACCATTTCGCAACAGCGAGCAGGGAACACATGTGCTAAGGTAACAAAATTATCACACAATTCAAATAGCGCACCACTAACGTCATACAAGGCTTTTTCATGCTTTCTTTCTTACCAATCATTCATGCACATGTCATCATAGATTCTGTAGCTGTAAGGTAGATGCGTGGTAAGTGCTATTCTTGAACATAATTGACCAACCTCTTTCCATAAATTAAATCTTTTGTATGACATACTTCCAATTCTTAGCATTCATTTTTCTCGTTTGTCACTTCAATTTCACAAGAGAATGATCATTCATTGCATACTGCTAGCCTTCTGCATACACTAACTCTTCTCTCAAATTTATCTGCTCGAAGTTAGAGCCATGTGATTATTAATAATCTGTTATCTTAGCACCAGTGTTCCCTCATCAGTATGATGTTAGTAGTGCGTTATTTAAATTATCAGGTAAAGCTTCAAAGAAAAAATAGAACGGATTAGATATTAAAGTGTAAAAATCCCTTGTATAAAAAACGTATTTTTTTTATTTTTTTTGAGGGTCCATTCCGGAACGGGCAACTAAGATTGGGACTTATTCCTGTACATAAGCTAATTATCACTGGGCTACTTGGGTGTTGGCTGTGACAAGGACCTGTTCTTTAGTTCTTGCATCTTCCAGCTAGTCACAGTAAAGAAGCCATATTCTTGCTACAATACTTGACCATTATAAGGTATCATAGGCCTTCAAGTATATACACACTCATCATCTGCAGAAGATATTGGAAGGAAAGAAATAAGTCTATCAATGAGTGCATGCAAGATAAAAAACTGACAACCCACTGAAGTGCAAGGATTATACACATGCTTTCAAAAAATCTGTCAAAGTGCAGATTGGATGTCTACGTTTCTACCATACCCCACCTTGGATTCAACACTTGCCAAATAATTAACTATTTAAGATTTTGTTAGAAATAAATGACTATGCTAAAGTTAATCCATAGGTTACTTTGACCCAAAAGGTCGAGATTTGTGTAACCATGGGTGTTTAGTTATTTAGGCCATCTTAAGTTTGTCTCAAGTTCAGTTGGACCCAATTTTGGTCATGTACTGAGAGTACTTAGACGCTCATTGTGTATTCCATTTAAAACAGTTTGGCTAAGCATTGCTCTCCATTGCTCTTGTTGTTGTTTTCTCTCTCTCTCTCTCTCTTAGAGTTGGGCGCCCAGCCTCTTCTCTCTTGTTTTCTGTAGAGATTGATTGATAACTAGATCTTGATGACTTGACTCTTGCTTTCCTACATGGTATCAGAGCTACCGGATCTGCAGCAAGCTTGTTTGTTGGCGCCCTACTAGAAGAGGAGCTTCTCTGCTTTTTGTTGTGAAATTTTAGCATCTTGCTGATCTTTTCAAGTGGAGTTTGGATCAGCTTTTTTGTCTCTTTTCAGGTTGAAGGAGGGTGGCCATCAGAGATCTTGGAGCAATTTTTGGCACCCAAAAATCAGAATCTCAAATCTGATTTTTATGCAACCAGTTTTCAGCAAGTTTTGTTTGGAGGAGGGCGCCCAAAAATCTGCTACTGATTTCTGGTTGTGGTGTCTCCTTATCTTGCTGTTTTTGTTTTCAGGTTTGCATTTGTGTAGGAGTGCGCCCAAAATTCAGCAAACCCTATTCAGGGTTAGGTCAACTTGTGGCTGGAAATTTGCAGATTCTCAGAAAGTAGTAGGGCGCTTTCAACAGCCCTATTGGAGTGTGTGTTGATCACACTATTTGGCTTCCTAATTCGGTTTCGGTGTAAACTTCAATCGAAGCTAACCTAATTTTCAAGAAGCTGGTTTTTTTGTGCAGAAAGACAGCCATCTATCCATTATCTTTTGGGCACTTTGGTTGCAGATTGAAAGACATCTTGTGCTCCTACTTTCAGCTCTTTGTTTGCTGCAAATTTTTGAGTAGATTTGGTTGTGGAAAGGCTCTCTTTCCTATCTACTACAAGCTGAAATTTTGTTGGAGGTAGTGGCTAAAGAATCGGAAGCTATCAGTTCTTTGTTTAGTGTTGATCGGTTGGATGGCACAAACTACTCCTTGTGGAGTTAAATGATGAAGAATCTTCTCATAGCGAAAGGGCTGTGGGATTTGGTCAATGGTGATGAGGAAAGGCCTCCGTCTTTGGCACCTCCTACACCTCATGGATCATCATCATCAACATCATCTTCTACATCTTCGGAAGAACAAAAGAAGTGGGATAGAAGGGATGCACAAGCACATTCTATGGTTGCTCTTGTTGTGAAAAGATCTATCTTACCTCATATTAGGTCTTGTAAGACATCTAAAAGTGCATGGGATACACTTCATACTATGTATAGAGTCAAAAATACAGCAAGAGTGGTGTATCTTAGAAATCAACTTTCTTTGTTGAAGATGCGAGAAGGGGATCAAGTGACCAATCACTTGACGAAGATCAAGGATCTTCGTGAGGAGCTTCTCAATATTGATGAGATAATTGAGGATGCTCAATTTGTTTCCATTACTCTCAACTCATTACCTTCATCTTATCTTCCATTTGTTTCATCTTTGAGTATCTCTCTTAGGGGACAACAACTCTCCTTTGATGAACTTGTTGGGCTGCTTTTTCAAGAGGAGCAAACGAGGCAAAACTTTGCGGGTGACACTCAACAAGATCAAGCTTTCTTCACGAAAGGCAAGGGCAAAGGCAAGTCAAAAGGAAAGGGGAATCCTCCTTCCAAGGATGAGCAAAAGCCCGTTGGAGGTCAAAATGTCAACACTCAAAAGAAGAAAGGGAAGTGCCATTATTGCAAAAGGTATGGGCACTTCTTCAAGGATTGTAAGAAGAACCTTGCGAAGGAGGAGAGTAAAGGAATTGATACTAGTGCTTCATTTGCTACTTTGGAGCAAGAGCTTGAAGCTAGTGGTGATCTCTTCAACCAAGACTATGCTTTTGTGTCTAATATTGCTTCTACTAGTACTACTACATCTATGAGGAATTCAGATTCTGTTTTGCAAATTGCTGATTGGAGATGGCCTGTTGCATGCTCAAAGCAAAGGGGCTGCCTCACAAGTTTTGGGCTCAAGCAGTTATAACGGCAGCATACATAAGCAATCGTTGTCCTACTAAAGCATTGAAAGTATTAACTCCTTATGAAGTTTGGTATGGAAAGAAGCCTACAATCTCTCACTTTCGCATTTTTGGTTGTACGGCTTATGCTTTTGTTCCAAATAAACTTCGTACAAAGCTTGAGGATAAAGGAGTTAAATGCATTTTTGTTGGCTATAGTAGTGAAAGCAAAGGCTATAGGCTGTTCAATTTGAGCACTAACAAGATTATAGTTAGTCGTGATGTGCATTTTGATGAAAAGAATTCATTGGATGTGGCCCCAACTCATATCTTGAAGGGGGACAACCCACATAGTGTGAATGTTGAAGTTTTTCCAGATTTGGTACCATCTTCTATTGCTGGATATAAGGGGCAGCAATCAATCAGTTTCGACCTGCCCAACACCTCATTTAGAGTCTAATGTTCATCAAGAATCGCCCGTTGTTGCTCAAAATGAGCCTGCAGGAACTGTTGGACAATAAGGACCAGTTTTGGAAGGTCTTGGACAGCCAAGTGCGGTGTCGGAGGATCTTGGACAACAAATTGTAAGAAGAGACATGGCTGTTGGACAGCCCAAAATAGTCCCACGGTGGCTGTTGTCGACTTTGCGGGATAACAACGTAAGTTCATTTTATGATGGAAAGACACGTGCCTCTACAAAATCAGTGGACTATGCTGATTTTTCAGATTTTGCTCTTACATCTCATGGAGATGTTGCAGAAGAACCTGTTTTCTATGAGCAGGCCAAGGGAGTAAAATGTTGGGAGGATGCGATGCAAGATGAGTATGACTCACTTATGAAGAACCAGATTTGGGTTCTTGTTGATCTTCCTCATGGGAAGAAGGCAATTGGTTCTAAATGGGTATACAAAATCAAGTATAAGGTAGATGGTACCATTGAAAGGTACAAGGCAAGGCTCGTTGCCAAAGGCTATGCTCAACAAAAGGGGATTGATTATGAGGAGACTTTTTCTCCTACTGCTCTGATGACTACCGTGAGGGTAGTAACCTCTTTGGCTGACCACTTTGGTTGGCGTTTGCGACAACTTGACATAAAGACAGCATTCCTCAATGGTGATCTCAATGAGGAAGTGTACCTTCAACAACCTGCTGGTTTTTTGGTTGAAGGCCAAGAAGATAAAGTTTGTCTTCTCAAGAAGGCACTTTATGGACTGAAGCAAGCTCCGAGAATGTGGTATCAAAAGATACATGCCTACTTTTGTGATCGAGGGTTTACTAATAGTCCTAGCGAATCTACTCTTTATGTCAAGATACTTCAGATTATATCATCATTATTTTGCTTTATGTTGATGATATTATTATTACGGGAAGTAATGAGTAGCAGATTGATGCCGTAATACTTGATCTTGGTATGGTTTTTGAAACCTCAGATTTAGGCCTATTGCACTTTTATCTTGGTCTTGAATCTATACAAGAAGGGGCTGGAATTTTCATCTCTCAAGAACGCTACATTGGGCAAATTTTGAAGCGGTTCAAGATGGAAGATTGCAAGCCGGTTGCTACACCTATGGAGACAGGTCTGAAATTAAGTAGTCAAGGTGATGGTGAATCATTTGACACTACTTTATATTGTCAAGCTATTGGCTGTCTCATTTACCTATGTAATTCAAGACCGGACATTTCTTATAGTGTCTCAGTCATGAGTCAATTCATGCATGCCCCGATGACATCACATTGGAAAGCGTTGAAGAGGAACAAGAAGTCATGGACTGGTTTTTCCTGCTTGTGATGATGCATGTTTGGTTGGTTTTAGTGACTCGGATTGGGGTGGAGATCAAGACACTAGACGCTCTACAAGTGGACATTGCCTTTTCTATGGAAATTCTGCAATTTCGTGGTCAAGTAAAAAGCAGCCCACTGTTGCTACTTCTTCTAGTGAGGCAGAATATAGAGCGATATTTTCAGCCACAACAGAGTGTTTATGGCTAAGAAGACTACTTGTTGACATGAAGTTTGGCGAGCCCTCAGCCACTCTTATCTTGAGTGATAGTCAAAGTGCTATTGCCATTGCACGGAATCCTGTTTTTCATGCGAGGACAAAGCACATCGAGATCCATTATCACTTTGTTCGGGAGAGACTTCATGATGGCGACATTTTACTTGAATATTGTCCTACGGAGGATAATATTGCGGACCTCTTCACTAAGGCGTTGCCTAGAGTCAGATTTGAAGCTTTATGCAAAGCTTTAAATTTGATACCACGTGTTGGTTTTGTTACATAGTGAAGATTTCAGTTTTTGCATTGTCATTTAAGGAGGGTGTTAGAAATAAATGACTATGCTAAAGTTAATCCATAGGTTACTTTGACCCAAAAGGTCGAGATTTGTGTAACCATGGGTATTTAGTTATTTAGGCCATCTTAAGTTTGTCTTAAGTTCAGTTGGACCCAATTTTGGTCATGTACTGACTCGTGGGTCCTAGAGGTCTAATTTTGTTTAGGGGCCCTATCTTGACTTTTGGGGGTGCCCTATATTTAGTAAGTCGTTAACCTTAGGGTTTGGTGGCATTTGGCCACATCCAGGTAGAGTACTTAGATGCTCATTGTGTATTCCATTTAAAACAGTTTGGCTAAGCATTGCTCTCCATTGCTCTTGTTACTGTTTTCTGTCTCTCTCTTAGAGTTGGGCGCCCAGCCTCTTCTCTCTTGTTTTCTGTAGAGATTGATTGATAACTAGATCTTGGTGACTTGACTCTTGCTTTCCTACAGATTCGACACTCTTTTTTTATAATTTTCAAAGTTCGGGCACTAAGATAGGAAGAATTTCAGAACATTCAACCGTTTGTCTTCTTGGATGCTTAGTGACTATACTGTAATCCCTAACTATAAGCAAAAGTAACTTCCTTTGAACTTTATACTGGAAATCTCCATTTTTTATTTATGCACTTCATGTTCAGATTGATTTTTGCCGACCCTGAGATGCATATGGTACTCATGCTCATGTCTAAGAGAGGTATGAATAGTTGTACAAATCTGGCATGCCCTTATCCATTTCTAAGAGTTTAGGATCACATTAGAAAAGGTTGAACACACCAATCGATAATGCAAAAGCTCCATAAATCAATGAAAACTAATTGGAAGGAGAAAAGCCAATAATTTAGGATAAGACAAATAGTTCTCAAAAGTGGTAATCTACGATAAATAGTTTAGCCCTAGCTTGTGTGACGCATCAAATCTTTCTTCATAATTTCGCTATTAGGGTCTTAAGTCCAGGATAACACAAACAAAAATTGGAAAAATAATCCAATATTGAGTTATCTTCAAGAATGTATGTATCATAAAAGGCAGACCCTGATCTAAGCAGCAGTACATGTGAAGTTTGAGCAGGCATACCGTGGCAAAAGCTGCATGTGTAAGCTCAAGGACATCCACGCATGCAACAATGGAACCATCTGAAAAAGTTCACACACAATTGATCTCTGAAATATTTTTCACTGTGTAGTCATCTCATATAGGTATTAGCAATCCACATCCTTTTAGGTCATTATTATACATAACCTTTTCGTAAACATAATGTAAGCGTGTACCTTCCCCCAAAACTGGAAGATGAAGAAATTTTCCATCGTGCATCGTGTGGAGTGCTTCAACAATTGTAGTTCCTAAAGAAGCACACTCTGGATTTGGTGTCATTACCTGCAAACGATGTATTACGGAAGAGAGGTATTTTATGTCAGCAGCAGGTGTCACATAAATGCCAATTTAAGAGGCACCTATAAGTTGAAGGGCCGGGTTATAACTAGGTAGATGTTTTAACCATAGTTGCATCATGCATGTTTCAGTTGTTAGAAGCCTGGAAAGTTTCATACAAAACATTCAGTAATAAACATATTCGATAGATCATGTTAGAAATGCTAGGGGTTTCACCCAGCAATTCAAACAGAACGTCTGAAGTGACATTTAGAACAAGGCCGTCCCAAAAACCTAGGAAATTAAAAAAAAAAAGAGCATTCAACTGAGCACACTTGTGCAGAAGTATACAAACATGACCTTTTCAACAGCTGTCCCCGGTTTAAGGCGTGCAGCAACAACTCGTGTTAGGATATCTTTTGAGCTGCATAAGATTAGGGAAAAGTAATCAACATATGCCAGGAAGCAATAAAAATGTTAAGTAAATGTAGGAACGATGATAGATTACAAACGTTTACAAACTGGTGTAAAATATTCTTTCCACAAAAGAACTTACGTCAAAATGCCTTGAATTGTGCTTCCTGTTGTAACAATGGCTGAATTCACATGCAGGTCGCGCATTTTTTTTGCAGCCAATTGTACGGTGTCAGTTGGCATGACCGTAGCAACTCTGTACAAATATTAATCCATGACATGACACAGAAACAAAATTTAAACCTGTAGAAACGTTTCTATCACTTAGATCTTATAAGAATGGCACAAACAGTTTGTAAACGATCTAGGAAGATTATGTTTAAAAAGCTGGAAAAGAAATTGGTGAAAAGAACCCACTTCGGAGCCTCTGTGAGTAAAGAGCTGATTGTTGGCTGAAATATCCTCTCTCTCAAACTGTCAATAAAACTTGATTGTCCTGGTACAAGAGCAATGTAATCAACAAGTTGAGAAAACATGTGGACAAGGAAGACAATACTAGCAATTTCAGCCATACGATATGTTCAATGTTGAAATTTCACAAAAAGAACTTCGATCCCCTGGTCTGTAGTGCAATAGACAATGATTTCAACTTTACCAACAAGAGTATCACCCCATTGACGCTCAACAGCCTCAACAGCAGCAGCAATAGCATTTCCCTTTTCTGCTGCACGTTCCATGCGAGAGATTGCATCGTACAGGCACTTGGTGATGTCTAGAAGAGCGATCACTTCACCATTTTCTACAACAGGAAGGTGTCTGAACTTCCCTGTATGATGGAAAAAGCAATATCAGCTTCTTAACAAATGTCAAGAATAAAAGCAAAAATTCAAATAAGGTGCTCCACTTTGTCAATGATTTTGTTTTGCCAGCAGTCCTCTACTGGTCAGTTGAATGATAAAAAAACACCGTTTGCAAATGGTGCTCTTAAAAACCTAAAGTGAAGTTCCTCGGGCCAGCACCCAAAAAGCTCAAAAAATTTCTAAATTTAATTGGCATTTTTATAAGGCATAGAGAAAAACCTTGCACCATCTTTTGAAGACCATCAACAGCTAGTGTATCACTGAGAACGAAAATTGGACTTCTGGTCATAATCTTTGATACAGGCGTTTCCTCAGGCTTAAGCCCTTCCGCAATAACTCTTCTTGCAACATCCTGATGCATGTAAAAAATTGCTTAAGGTACCGTGAACAGGGTGCTGTTTTTGAGTGGAAGCATAGTATGAGAAACCTGAGCATTGCATTTCATGAAAATTTCGAATGAAGCACTTGAAGTTACTGCCATCAAAACTATCTTGCTCTTGTGCAATTTATTCAACAAAGGTACTCTAACAGAGTCCTGGTGGTCATGTTGTGTATTTGCATTATGAAGCTAGCCGTTGTGGCTCAAAAAAACTTTCCATACTCTGGATCCACTTTACCTTATCCGTTACAATTCCACATAAAATGGAGGTGGAATCGGTAAGTAGTGCTGCATCAACTCTACGATGGACCATGCGCCTGCATGCTTCTGCCACTGAGGTATGATCCGGAATTGTAAGAGCTTTGGAAAGCCTCAAATTCTTGACAGTGCGTTCTGCTCTTGGTAATCTGTTCAAATAGTAAGAAATAAATCAAATTGGATGGCCCACGAAGAAGGCCATCAGCAAATTTCACTCTAAAGTACCACAGGTTTCTCTTTAAGGTAAAAGATTTGCTGAGGCACAGAGAAAAGATAAAACTGAGAGTTTATCCTTCAAGGGTGACTGAGGTAAGTACGCGACATGCATAACATAGCTGCAACTAAAGACAACACAAACTAAAGCACACGTATATTTCATTACGTGATTCGGCGTACTTGTACGAATCTCTTTTTTATCGAACTGCCTCGCAGAACTAAAATTTTTCGAATAAAGGCTCCCATGCAGGTTGTAGTTCTGTTTGTATCCTCAATAAACCATAGCATCAATTGATAAGATGCTGGAAATGTTTACGGTGTAGATCAGATCACGACATACTGAACAACCATTAAACAATCCCTACCAAACTTAAAAGCACCAAGTTTGAGATATATTCATAATTCCCCCCCACAAACACTTAAGAGGATGTGTTAGTTCCAATATGTAGCCAAAAATTCATCCAATCTAACAATCATGAGCCTTTTTTCATGAGTAATAGAATGTTAGCCAGATAGCTGGACTAAGTAACGTAAAGGACTTGCACAAAATATATGAAGTGATGAGATTCCTTGGAGAAGAGAAATTGTGAGAAGCATAACAGGGTGTGGCAAGTTTTCTACAGACCCAGATATACTCGTCCTTCGCTGTGAGGCATTGCCGTTCTGGCTAAGCGTCTTCTTCTTTGTTAGTGAAGGTCCCCGTTGTGAGGAAGCATCATGATGCCTGCTGTTATTAGGCCGTTGCGAAGATGCTCCGTTTAATCCCTGACCACTCATATTCGGCTCTGTGATTTCTTTCCTCTTACGACCAAAATTTGTTCTTCTGGTCTCTTCAAAGGAGCAAGACTTTCCCTTTTCAGATCTTGAGCGGGTATTAGATCAATTACCACTTGTAATTCTAGTAGATCCTCAGCGAATTTTCGATGAGTGATCTCCTTTTGGAGAGGTAGATGGACAAGAGCAAGCGACTAATCGAATAGCTTCTTTTACGAATCCGTTTCAATCAGCAATTTCAGGCCGATGGAAGTATAGCAAACGCATCCAGCAATAGCTGATTTCAAAATTTGAGGCTGATCTAGATAATCAAGAATGTGTTATTTTCCAGAATAGAGTGGAGGTTTATCGTAGTGCATCCAATCCAACAAGGTTTTAGAGGATGAGACCCGATCCAGAGATGTGCGAAGCCCCTTAGCGAAGCAAGCTTCATGCTTAGCCAATATTACGTCTCATAAAGGCTTAGCTACACGGTGCTTCAATAAAATTCTAAAGTCCAAGGAGAGAGCGCTTGTTATCCAATACACGAAGATCGTTGCGGAAGACGAGAGCACGAACAAAGGCCTCAAATTAGTATTCAGATCTGGATCGGAACAACTTTACCATCACATAATTATGAATTAAGTTAGGCGAGGTGAAGTGGACACGTGAGTAGAGTTGTTTCGGCTAATTATGTTCAAGTCAGTGAAGATAATCGAGAAAACCGATCCAGGAGGCCATGGCTTTTTGTATTAAGATTGTCTTATCTTGCATCAAGAGGTCATTGCCGATAATCTTGTCTTAGAATTTTCCTTATCTTGCATCAAGAGGCCATTGCTGATAATCTTGTATTGAAATTTTCCTGATCTTGCATCAAGAGGCTATCGCTCCTTCTGCTAATTACGCCTTTACAGAAATTTCTAGACACGAAAACAGGAACTGCCAATCGAAAGAGGTCAAAACCTCATTAATAAGATCAATAAGACCAACATAACCTCATCAGCATATACTTTTCTGTCAATTCCAAGAAGGCATAAAGGAAAAAAATAATCCAAGCCTGGCAATATGATAATGAACGAACAAAACTCTCCTTTACTTCAGCGCTTAACGGAGATATTAAGAGAAAATCTTAAGCTCCAGTATATAAAATAAGTTTCCCTTGATGCGACTGACGAGAAAACAAGATATTAAAGAGAGATGAGAGGAGGCAGCTGCCATAGCCGAGGGAAATGCTTGACTGTAGGTAGCGTTTTTGCAGCCATCGCTGGTCCGATCCTCGAAGGAACGAGGAGCTCGTTTTCTCGCTCATCAAGGCGTGGGTCCCTTCAGTGCTCAACAAAGAATTAAATCCAGCATGAAAAAAATTTGCATCAATTTTAAGGAAGCGTTAAAATATCAACACTATGGAACTTGCCGAGCATGTGCTATTTTGCCGGGTTCAAGCTCAGTTAAATTTTTGGGAGCATGAATATGTGCCCGGCAAATTCGAGACAATGATCATTAATGCTTCTTGGTATTATCAACGCTCGAGATCTCGTAGAATCTAATCTAGACCTAGGTGGACGAGTAAATCTCAAGCAAGATCCACCAACTCACGGCATTTGCTAAGTCATGTAGATGCATTAAATGCCAAATGCCCATCCAACGGCCCACGTCAGTGACATTCTTTCACTTAACGGCCCAAGTCAGTTACAATATTTCACTTAACCTAGGGCATCAGTGACACTCTCTCACTTAACACTTAACCTAGGTGTCGGTGACACACGCTCACTTTAACTTCACCCATCACGGACACTATCTCACTCAACTTGGGAAGTCATTGACACTCTCACTTAACATTTAAACTAGGGTGTCCGTGTTCATAAACCACCAAGGCATAGGAATGAAATCTCATTTTTTTTCAAAATCTGGTGTTATGAAAATTTTGATGGTTTTTTACATAGGCATATCAAGACTTTTATGAGTAGTACTTAAAGAATCAGGAAGCTTCAAAGAATGCAGTTTTTTTTTAATTAATCTGTAAAAGATTTCTTGAACATTACTGTAGGGCGTCATTGGCACTCTCTCACTTTAACTTGGGTGATCACAGACACCTAGCTTAGTTAACTTGGGCTATTTGATGGGCACATGGCATTTGAAGCCTCTGCTTCATCCCTAGGCCAACTCACCATGTGTGAGAAGATTCCTTAGTGCAATCTAATTATATGTGTGAGAAGATTTTTTAGTGCAATTTAATTATATGTGGCTTAATGCGCACATTATGGCAATGATGTAACTATGTAGGTATCTTGATTTCCTTATGACAATTACAAAAGTGAAACAATACACCTCAAATCTCACTCACCATGCAGTGTTGCTCCATGATCTAATAAAAAATAGCATAGAGTGCTTAGAAGCAACAAAAAAAGGGTAGAACAAATCATATATAAACCACATATCGCTTTTTACCTCATATCCTTTCAATCTTTGACTTTTTGAGAATGAAGGTTGCCGAGCATTTTGAGTGATGGGACAACAATTTATGTGCATGATTTAAGCCTCATCTCAAATGTAACAAACAAGGTCGCGACAATCCTTAATAAATCAGTCAGTAATGTACAAACTTTGAAATCGATGGAGTGAAACCTAGAGTTTGACATGGCTTTTATCAAGTGGTCCCAACTTCCACTCAAATAAGGGAAATGCTCTAGCTGAGAAAGAGCGCTCAGAAAACCTTTCTCAAGTTATCCCAAAAAAAGGTGGCATTTTTTAAATCTTCTAGATTATTTAATGCTTATTACTACTCATAAAAGAGTTTATATGTCCATATAAATAATCATCAAAATTTTCATAATGCCAACTTTTTAGAAATAATGCCGATTCCATTCATAGAAGTTGCCATTTTTTTCTTTTGAGATGTTATTGCAAACATGTGATGAGGCTCGTGGTGCATTGACATTCAAAGGCCTCTTTTCATTTTAAAGACGTACATAAATTCATTAAATGGCACATGGAGGTCAATTTCTAAAATTTTAGATTCAATTTAAGATAGTGAATGAATAAGTCAAATCTCACAAGAAAAATAAAGCTGAAATTTTATGTGAAATCCCAAGCTATGGAATCCCTTAGCAAAATTGACTTAAAATATGTTTTAAATCTAAAAAATATACTTATCACATTTAATTGAAAGGCAATATTTTGCATTTCGAAACTCTTTATCTTGAAGTCCAGAAAAAAAATAGATGTGGCAATTTATTGGAATTTATGGATTGGTTCAGTGCTGGGGACACCTTTCTTGAGGTATTCTCAAAAACCTGCATTTTCTTGAGTTTTTCGAGGACTATTACTCATGAAAGAGTTTATATGACTCTCTACAAAAGAGCGTCAAAATTCTAGTGATGCCGATTTTGAGAAATAATGTTGATTTCATTCGTATACGTTGCCGATCTTCCCTAGCACTCCATTGGTTTCAAAGTTTGCAGATTTTTTATTTGCAAGAAATTCTTTCAACTATAGATTGTAAATGGGCAGATTTTATTTTTGCTTTCTTTTGTTGAAGCTTTAGTTTTTTGCGAGCACCTAAATAATACCCTTCAAATAAAGTTTTCTGAGAGCACTAAAAGATACCCTTCCAATTCTAGCCTTATGCTGTAGGGTCTCCCCTTTAATTGGGGTACATTTGTTTTCCTTTTTTCCTTTTTTGTTGAATGGCCAGCAGGTCTACGGGCAGCCTGCACCTGGAGGTACCCTCCTGGCCTCGACTTGCAGCTTTCTAGGTTGAAGGGAAGTGGACTGGTCGGTGTTGCACTGAAGGACACACACCCTTTGACATAAAATAACTTTAACCTTAAAGAGGAGGTACCAACCCCCCCCCCCCCCCCCCCCCCCCCCCCCCCCAAAAGAAAAGCTTTGATGGGACCAGCTCAAAGTACCCCTAGATGTGTATTCTCCTCACTTATCATGCCCCATTCATTGGAGAAAGTTGTAGTATAAGAAAATTTTTGACGTTTTCTTATCGTAAGCCTCCAGAGCTTGGGGTGGGGGCCGAAGGGCCCTCTCAAGTTGATGTTTTTGTGACGGGTTATTGCACAGCTCATTCTCAATGGAATCATTTAAAATGTGTGGGGCATGTGCTCTATGCACTTGTAAGTTGTGAGCTTATTTTTAAAAAGATTAATCGCTAGACAATAGCACAAAGTCGATAAATAGTAAGAAGTGACCAATAGTTTTTCCACCATGACTTCTAGTAACATATTAATATGATGCAATATAAATAATGATACGGATGGATCATATATATAGTTACTCCATATTGTATTGAGCAATGGATACTTAGAATTATTTATTTATTTTAATGGTGATTCAAGTGATTATTGAAGCTAATGTGGTAAGCAACCATTGGACAATTCGGAGGTTAGAACAAGTCTACTTGTGCAAGAGGTAACTTCAAAAATTACTCAAACCACCAGTCTTCCCAAAGACTATTCTCCTACGAAGAATTTTACCAACTCTTGTCCAAAACAACTTTAGGATATATCATAGAAAAAATGCACACATGATCTTTCTTCGATAAATTGAATAGGTCAAAATTTTTACAAACAACTAAAAAATATATGTGGACAAATTAATTTCCTATTAATTGTTTATGTTCATAAGCAATTACATTTAATGGAGCAGATTTTTGTTGTTGTGAAATAGATCCCCATGCTATTTCAAAAAGTTTGAGGAAAGGAAGTTTTGGATGTGCATTGTGATGAAGGAATTTTCAAAAGGCATTTGCAACATTTTGTGTGAAGAAGAAATTGATGGTGGTTTGATGCAGTGCTCGCGAAAAACCTACAAAGCCTTACGAGCTCATTTTTTAAATTATACATTGACCTACTGGATTTATAGTTGTAGGTTCTTAAAGCTTACTATTCTAAAGGGCTAATACTTTTTTAACCTATTGTAAAAAAAACCTGTAGGTTTTAATTTGTTGAAAAAGGGCATTAGGCACAAGCTACAACTAAGCAGGCGCCTAGTAGCCTAGAGCTTTTAGCTGCCCACGGGCCCGGCCCTTCAGTGATCGCTTCAGCCTCTCTCTCTCTCTCTCTCTCTCTCTCTCTCTCTCTCTCTCTCTCTCTCTCTCTCTCTCTCTCTCTCTCTCTACAAACATTGTTTTTTAAGTGTTGAAACTAGGACCAATAGGTTTTTTTAGTACAAGTTTGAAACAAACCTACAAATTTTAAAAGTAATAGATTAAAAAAATGATTTTTCACGAGCAACTGGAACTTTAATGTTGAGCAAAATGCTTTTCTCGTGTGCTTTTAAGGTGTTGTTGGAAGCTCAAAAGCTCTATAGCACATAAGCAAGCAACAAGCTCTTTAAAAGCAAGGAAAAATCTATGCACACATTAGTCAAGAGACGTCAAAGAAGAATCAAGATGATTTATATGCTATTTAAGAACAAACTCAAATGTGTCACATAAACTAGACTATTTATTTTGCTATACGTGATTGCTCAAATGTTGCGTTTCTATTTTTGCTATTAGAAAGTTGTCTTGGCAATTGAAGACCAATTTGAGTGCTTATTTCAAGTGTTGACAGCTAATTTGATTAAATAAATAGGCCACAAAAGCTTATCAACAGAAGATTTTTAATTAAAATGCCAAAAAAAATTTACGTTGTTCCTTATATAAAAATTGAGAGTTATTTTTTTGGAGAGAGAGAGAGAGAGAGAGAGAGAGAGAGAGAGAGAGAGAGAGAGAGAGAGAGAGAGAGAGAGAGAGAGAGAGAGAGAGAGACAGAGAGAGAGAGAGAGAGAGAGAGAGAGAGAGAGAGAGTCATTTTTCCACTCCTCAGAACTATCACTAAATTCTCCTTCTCATCTCCCTTCAAGAATGAATGCCTCCTCTTGAATTTCTTCCTCCCGCCGTTTGCCATTGAGAGAGAGAGAGAGAGTTCGGCTTCAACTAACTTCACTCCAAAGCACCACTCTCTTTCATGTCTCCAGGAAATCTCCACATAAGATGAGGTTTTTCTATTTGAAAACAATTTTTTTTCACATCCATTTGCCACATGGCAAAGTGTAGTTGATTGTCTCCAAATCACTAAGTGTCCCTAATGGAACCTCTTCCTACTGTATTGTGCTCTACCGCATTATTGACATGTATATATGATATACTTAATCTGATACAGATCATTGTTTTGCGTTCAGATCTATGTTAATATTGCTATGCTTATCTTTCATTTTGTCTGATCTTTCTAGTTGTTCTTACTGGTAATAGACGATTAACATTTAGTCTTGTCTTTCGCGAATCATTCGCGACTAATTATCAGTCGGGCACAATCTAGCTCTTCGCGAATCATTCGCGACATATAATTTGTCTTGCTATTCGCGACAAATTATTCTTCTGGCACTTCATCTATTAATGTTTGGCTACGTAATCTAGAATGACCGTGATTTCTATCACTAAAGTTCTGTCATTCTGATAGGCGTAGTCATGCTTACGGAGAGAGTCGTATAGTTCATTCCGCTGCGCACGAACATTTTCTGTTCGAGCTCGTTCGCTTCTTGTTCGAGTTCATTTCTCATTCGTGTTCGTCATTTATTCTCCCCCACTCTCTCCAACATGGTATCAGAGCTATTTTCATAGCTTGATAAGCTTCCACAGTACAAGACTCTACTAGCCGATAGAGTGATTGTTTTCTTGTTCTGTAAATATCACACTTTTCATACTTAAGTCACTGATAGTTTCTCCTATCACTTGGACTAATTCTTTCACATGGATTCCCAAGGGAAAGCCAGTCCTATCATGGACAAGCTTGATGGAGCCAATTACCATCTGTGGAAATTTAAGATGAAAACTATACTAATGGCAAAAGAATTGTACGACGTTGTTACAGGTGCAGAAGGGAAACCCGAAGCGGACGACGCGACAATCGCCAGATGAAAGCTGAAGAATGGAAAAGCTTTCGAGCTGATCATCCTCAACATCACGGATACCCAGATCGGCCATGTATCCGAGACTCAAACATCGAAAAAAGTCTGGGACATCTTGAGTACACTATACGAAGTGCGAGATATAGCTTCCAAGCTACATCTCAGGAAGAAATTCTACTCCCTCAAGATGACGAATGGTGATTCTCTGCAGAATCACATTAATCAATTCAAGCATCTGCTAAGACAAATGGCCGCTGTCGGATCTGTCATAGACGATCAAGACGCAGTGATGCAACTGAGCATTGATCCTTCATTTTGTCAGAATTAAGGTTTAATTCCTTTTTACAGATTGAAATAAGCTTTGTAGGTCACGCGGTTTCGTCCACTACTGTATTGTGCTCTACCGCATTATTGACATGTATACATGATATACTTAATCTGATACAGTTCATTGTTCTGCGTTCAGATCTATGTTAATATTGTTATGCTTATCTTTCATTCTGTTTGATCTTTCTAGTTGATCTTACTGGTAATAGACGATTAACATTTAGTCTTGTCTTTCGCGAATCATTCGCGACTAATTATCAGTCGAACACAGTCTAGATCTTTGCGAATCATTCGTGACATATAATTTGTCTTGCTATTCGCGACAAATTATTCTTCTGGTGCTTCATCTATTAATGTTTGGCTACGTAATCTAGAATGACTGTGATTTCTATCACTAAAGTTCTGTCATTCTGATAGGCGTAGTCATGCTTACGGAGAGAGTCGTATAGTTCATTCCGCTGCGCACGAACATTTTCTGTTCGAGTTCAATTCTCGTTCGCTTCTTGTTCGATTTCGTTTCTCATTCGTGTTCGTCATTTATTCTCCCCCACTCTCTCCAACACTCACAAATGCAAGTACAAACATTCAAGTTCACAAAGGTGTCAAGTTCTTGATCTTGAGTCAAGTCAAGAACTTCACACCTTTCGTGATAGCCAAATCAGAAATCTTGAGAATCTTGCTCTTGAGTCAAGATTACATCCATCTTCAAACATCTTGAGAGTTTTGATCTTGAGTCACATCATCAACTCGGCACCTTCCATGGTGTCTTTCAAATCTTGGGTCAATAACTACAAGAGGAACCAAAAACTTGACCTCCACCTTGAGGCTTTAAGGCTCTATGGCCAAAGGACATAGTAGAAGTGTGATAGTACCCTAGTAAGAATAGTCGACATCTTGAGATGGTTACTATGAATAAAGATTGGAGCATCCAATCTCTCGATGAATCGCCCCTAAGAAGGATGAAATTTAAGTTTTGGGCGATAGAAAAACATGAACAAACAAAATATTAAGTTTTGGACTTGTGAACATCAAGTGAGAAGCCAATAAGTTGAGGGTCTTGATGCATCAAAAAGTAAATTGTCCTATGGATAGGGACTACCCACAAAAACTAAGGAAGGTGGTTTGCATAGATAAGGAACCAACGAGTCCCAAAACCTAGCATTGGAATGTGGAGCACGCAATCTCTTGAGTCAGCTCTTTGAGAGATCTTGGGTCCAACTATGTTGCTCAAAGAGTTATAAAAGGATTCTTCAGTCATGAAGAGGAAAAGAATGGACTATGAGGATGCATATCTTGTCCTGTTCTCCTGAGAAAGACCTTGGGAGAAATATTGGGTCAAACTCTTGAAGTCAACCCACCCAAAATCTTGACCATACGAAGACATAACCAAGGATATTTCTTAAACGATTAAGAAGGTACCTAGGAATCGTTATAAAGAGCCTGAAACAAACTAGAGCCGAGGGAGCCGCCAACTTCTTCTGCCCAAAGTGAAAAAACAAATCTTGCATCAATTCTTGGGTTTGATGCAATCGACAAAGCTAAGCCATGTACATTGTCTTAAGTAGATAAGAGCATAAATTTTTTAGGGAAGCTACGAAAACAAAGATAAGGAGGCCGACGAGAGGGTCTCTTGTCCCAAAAGCATGGAGGAGTTAGGACAATGATTGCATCTTAAAAGAACAATGCCTCGAGGATCATGGATAAACACCTTGTGTTTGGATGACATAAGATCGTAATGCTTTAGTATTGTGACTATGGAGAGGGGATTATATTATGTAGATCAAGGTCTCTCATGTTCAAAACAAAATTGCATGCATCCTTAAATTTGAATAACCACTTCGCATATTCATCTTCATCAAGTTTCCCCACACAAAGCGCATTGTTCTCCATTCCAATTTTGAACAAATCTCAAACACATTACTATAGCTCACACTGATTCATATCTTTCCTACGTGGCATATGATATTATAGGCTTAAAGAGCTCTATCAAATCTTTGCACAAAACTGGAAAAATAATCTTATTTGTCCCTTTTAACAAAAGCATTAGCTTCATCATACCACTTTCCGTTATGATAAAATACGTTCTTTATCTTTCAAAGATGAAATCTAGCACATCAAGAAAAAAAAGGGTAGCTTAATTTTTATTTCTATCTTCGCACTCTCCCAATGAATTATTTCTCCTCCCATAGCAAAAGCCCCTCCAAGGAAGTGTTTTGTACACTGACCCCACCTAAACTCATGTCTCGTCACACTCAATCTCCTTAGCATCTTAACAACCTATGTAAACACCCTCAAAATTGATGGCACTTACCACTGATATTCATTTATATAATATCATAGCCAATATACATCCAAGGATGACCTTTCTTTAGTTTACTCAACACATTATCCAAGAAAACATAAACGATACATCAACCGTTTCACCTTCAGCATACATTCTTCTGACAACCCCTAAGAAATAACATTTCATCACAAATTCACATAAGCTAAATGGCTTCAATAGAATGGCCTCACAGCCTCTTCTGAACTTTCTTGAGGAGCTTTAGAAATCTCACAACTGAAACACAACTCATTGTGGTAGCAGGCTGGCACAGCCCAGCCTAAGGTAGCCATGAGCCACCACTCAACCTTACTAGCAGAAGCAGCATGGAGTGAGCTGTAGGAGGCCCTTACAGACAACTATGTAGAGGACCACCTGCAGGAAGCAAGGTAAGGCATGAGTGCATAAAGCAGCTTGAAGATGAGCAAGCTACAACAAGGAGCAAGGCAATCCAGCTCGTGCAGGCAAGTTCGTTATAATAGTACAAAAATTCAAGCCAAGCCATACAAGATAGACAGTAGGCAGGTCATTTGAACAGGATCATACCCACAACAATTGCTCCTAGGGCTTGACTTGACTAGGAGACAAGCCTTGGTTGTAGCCTCTAGGGCACCTCGTTTGAAAATATGTGAATGAATACAAATATGCATAAAGGTATGTATGCCACCCTTATGAAGATGACAATAACATTTATCCAAGACAATTTAAAGAAGAAGGGAGTATCTAAAACGTAACACATAACACATAACATTTATCCTTTGTAAAATAACAAGGAGTATAATTTTCGTAGCATTTAGAGCAGGTTAACATATATAAAGGTAACAATTAGGAAGGGTAGACTGTACTTAAGTTCTTATATTTATACCATGAAAAAAGTAGCTGAAATTTCTTATGAAGATTGCTAAATCGAAAGACTATTTGATTGATATGTAAATAGAAAAAACAAAGTAGTATGCTAGTCAATGCCAAAAAACTAAGTATGACTTAGTCCCTAACGTGGAACACCTTAAGATTAACTAGTTATACTTATAATCACCTAATTGTGTGCATGTTCTACATGGATTTATAGCATAACTTCAAATGTCGTTAAGGGTTAAAACAAAATGCTGGTTAGGAAGGATTTAGTAAATCTTCAACAAAGAGATTGCTGTCTATCCAGAAATTTGGAGGTTGAAGTTTCAGCTTTGAAGCCTCAGATTTTTGGGTGGGGTTCAACGAAGGCAAAACTAAGGAATGAGTGATGTGGGCCTCCCTAATCTTTCAGAATCTATCATTTTCCCCCAGTCTCAAGCTTCATTTACACCTCAAGAATAAACAAAAAAAAGTGGGACCTCTAACTGTATTTCCTACGCTGAATCAGCTCTCTTAAGAATTCAGGTCACAATCTATCCAACTATCCCCAATATCTGCATTAGTTTGCCCTACAGAACGAAACTCTATATTGGGTAATAAAAACACACACTAACCTTAATGTATTTGCTTCCGTGTAAGCTGCGGCAGCCTTCACAGTCACCAGCACACGTGATCCAACAGCATCGTTTGATTGTTACAGAAAGAAAGAAAACTGCAAGATTGCTTGATTGAGATTACTTAATAAAAGATGCCATTGATGAATGACATTGTGCAGATGTTTTGCATCCATTGATCACAGGTAGACGTGACATGATGTTGGGCAGTTTGATCGAAGCTTCTTCTGCATTTTGGGTTTGTCTGTCCTTCAATTAGTTGTCCAAGATACAGTTTTTTGGGGGACAGTTTTTTAAGATATACTCTATGATTTTGATTGATATTGCCCCAAGTAAGCTATGCCCAGAATACAAAGAAAAAAATGAAAAACCCACGTTTTTTTATTTAAGTTGAGCTTGTCAAATGAAAAACAAGGTGATTGGAAGATCATGACAGGCTTTGCCATACAATTGTACCTTCAAAGTTTAAAAACCATCAATTTTTTTAAAAAAATGAAGAAAAAAAAAGGTGATTGCAATCTATAACATACAAGCAAAAAGATTTTTGTTTTTGCTCAAACTCACCAAATAGCGACGCTCGAGCAAGTTGATCACCATAGCATACCACTTCATGGCACAGCGGACAAAAAAAAAGGGGGAGCAAGGCAATACACCTATAAAGTGGTAAGGTTTTGGAGAAATAAAGTTCTCCCCAAATACAAAGAAAACATATCTTTGAGTTTTTATGTATTAGGTAATGGCCATGGGAGGGTCAGTAACATAAATAATTTGACACTACGCAACAAGTGGTGGAGGCCACGAACTGCCTGGGAACTGGATTATTTATGGTAATGGCCCGACCAAATGGATATTACCTCACGTAATTGTCTTTGGCAAGGAACATGTTGCTCTGCTGGCAAGGAGGAACATTGTGTGTGTGTGTGTGTGTGTGTGTGTGTGTGTGTGTGTGTGTGTCCTCCTCCCCCCTCTTTCTCTCTGTCTCTCCCCCACGCATACGAATGGGCAGTAGCCTAGGAAACTAACTACAAAAATGAGTGCATATGAATGGTTGAGCACCCCGAGCAACTAACTACAAAAATAACAGCTGAATTTTTGGGACAATATATTATGCAAAATAATATAGGCCCGAAACAAGGTTAAAACTCCTACTAACGACTCAAAAAGAAGAAAAGTCATTATCCTTCAAAATGCGCTGGGGTGCTTTAAAAACTATAAAAGACACGTTCCAATATGAAAAATTTTCCAAATTACTAATAAAAAATTCATGAGACTAGTCGTCAAGTGTAATTGATACTTGGTTACATCTTGAGAATCAATATAAATAACTTATGTCATTCATATGTTATGCCTTTATTGACAATTGAATCCTTCTTTGCTATTGCAGTTCTTTTCTTGACAAACCTTGACATTGTATGTGTTCGCCACCACAATAGACAACACATTACACCATTCAATATTGAGTGCATAGTAGATAATTCATACTTGTAAATACTTTTCTAATTCTTCTTTCATCATTCATGAGTATCAACAATCGACACTATGATAGTATTGCACCTTTTTGTAACTCTGCTAATTGCTCTCCAAAGTGGCTTGGTGTTCCTTTGAGACCCTCCTTGGTTCATGAGAAAACATCTCTAGATTCAATCAACGAAACTACACACCTACCTCCATGAAGTTGGTTGAGCTAGTTTTAAAAAGAAGTTCAGTTTGGATCTGGGGAGTTTTCTTTGATAGGCTATTCCACATCATAACATTCTAGATAGCACAAATATATAAAGTCCTTTTCCTGGATAGTACCTACATAGGTTGTCAATTCTTATTGGTCAAAGAAATTTGAGGTATACCTTGAGTTAGATTTTTCTCTTCATGAAGTGGTTATTTCTGAAATCTTATTGAATCTTCAAAATCTTCCTAGAAAACACAATTAATTCTTCTTCAAATTTTTTGAGAATTTAACTTCATACAAGCAGGGCCTTCCAATGAATAACATATATGTCAATGTTTTTACTAGATTGAAAACTATATAGTTTTTTGCTACTAAAGGAACATCACCATTAAACACATTGAATTTCTTCAAAACTCCCAATCAATCTAATTTTTTCGTTATGAATGTTCAAGAGAACTTAGTGTTGGAGAAAGAGGATGTGTGAGTGTGAGAAACTAAAATAGCTCGAAAAGAAACAAACACGAAAAGAAGCGAACTCGAAACTCGAAAAAAAAAAATGAACTACAAACGAAAAGTGTTTATGCGCAGCGGAATGAGCTATCTTACCCTTTCCCTAAGCATGACTACGCCTACCAGACACGAACAGAACGTTAGTGATTGAAATCACGTTCGGGCTAATTACGTAGCCAAACATTAAGCACAAAACATCAGAAAGATAATTTTTCGCGAACAACTAGACAAATTATCTGTTGCGAATGATTTGCGAAGAGCTAGACTGAGCTCGACTGATAATCAGTCGCGAATTAGTCGCGAAAGGCAAGACTAAATATTAGTCGCGAACAGCTAGTCTTATAATAATTTGCTAAGAACAGACTACCAGATTAAGCAATACGAGAGTGAGACAGAATGTAGAAAATAGCAATATTGACACAAATCTGAACGCAGAACAAACAGAGCTGTTACTAGATTAAGTATAACAAAATATACAGGTCAATAATGTTGTTGAGCACAAGACAATAGCGGACGAAACCGCGTGCTCTACAAAGCTAATTTAATCTGTGAAAGGAATAAACCTATTACTGACAATACAAAGAATTGATGTGCGAAAGCATCTACTTCGTCTATCTCTGATGAGCTTCTGACGCTATTATGCTTCTCACTTAATTTCTCACACCCAAAATACGCAAATGGTATTCAATATAATTACATAATTTTACAGGTGTGCAGATGAAGAAAGTACAAAGTGAATGTGCTGTCTGTGGGAGATCGTGGGTGGCTGCAGTCGTTGTCAAATCTGTTTGCGCAGTTGCATGGGATGAGCGTGAGAAGGCCGCGACGTCAGTTTTCGCTGAAATGAACATTGGTGAAGATGCAAAAAATGCGACACTCTGGCAAATGCCTTAGGATTTGATTTACAA
Organism: Diphasiastrum complanatum; assembly: GCA_029204225.1. Taxonomy (NCBI): domain Eukaryota; kingdom Viridiplantae; phylum Streptophyta; class Lycopodiopsida; order Lycopodiales; family Lycopodiaceae; genus Diphasiastrum; species Diphasiastrum complanatum. Next base: position 19,664,455 of record CM055106.1, on the reverse strand, counting down.
GGTGCGCTTTTCCATTAGGTCACCTTCGGCATTTTGTAGGGCAGTGTCGCTTTTTTCGCCTGTCACAAATCACGTGTAAAAACATAGTGTTGCGTTTTTCGCCTTTTTCGCCTGTGGAAATCTACTTCTATTTATGCAGACAGTTGCGTTTTATTCGTCTGTCTTATTTTACATGTAAATATGCAGACTGTGCGACAACATGAGTAAAAATGCAGTAGCATGAATGGAGGCAGATTAACATAGGATCTAGGAGAGTAAAGGAAATAAATCCAACACCCCCCTTTAATCGGGATCCGTGAATGCTTGATCGTCAGACTAAGCAATGCACAAAACTTGTTGTGTGCATTAACACTTAATGCCTTTGTGAATATATCTGCAACCATGTCCTGCGTTTTGCAGTACATTACACTCACCTCTTTGTTGAGAACCTTTCCCCTGATGTAGTGATATCTGATTTCAATGTGCTTACTCCTAGAGTGAAATCTAGGGTTGGCCGATAAGGCAATAGCACTCTGATTATCACAGAATAAAATTGGGGTTGTACTGATACAGATTAATGTCTGACAATAAATTTCTCAACCAAAACGCTTCTTTAATAGATTGAGAAGCAGCAATGTATTCTGCTTCTGTAGAAGAAAGAGCGATAAAGGTTTGCTTACGACTGTTCCATGAGTTAGGACCGCCATTGAAGAAGAATGTAAATCCAGATGTGGACTTACGATTGTCTACATTTCCTCCCCAGCTTGCATCAAAATATCCACCGAGCTGATGAAAATACCCCTAACCACATAAGTAGGACAGGAAAATAGTCTCTTAAAACCTTTCCCTCTCCATATTCATGGTAACCAATCTTTCTCGTCCATCCACTAAAAAAAATTAGGAACTCGACTAGCTATCAAAATGCCATAATCCATTACTCATTGCTTTCTAGATTTGACATCATCCTTCTATTAATCTACATGTGAAACTAAATCTCAAACTCTCTCAATCCTAGACCCCCCATCATTCATTGCAGTTGTCCTGATTATCCAATTGACGACACAATGTAGCTTTTCTTTCCCCATAAAAAATATCTCATTTTCTTTACTAAAGTTGGGAAATTTTATTCTTTTCCCGCCCAATTTGATAAGTGACCGAAGTAATTATGTCAGAGGAGAGACAAGGCCCATGCCATTTTGACAATGTTCTTTGAAATTCGTGTAGAACATAGCAAAACATGTCCTTTCGAGTACCATGAACCTATACATCTTCAAAAATCCAATTGTTATTGATCTAATAACTATGCATAGTAGCCCATAGACACGTGTACAATCTATTTCTCCCATTTTGAGAATACTTTGTGATCTAAAATGGCTACATACCAATAGTATATAGTAGTATGGATAATAGACATCCTTGCCTCACCCCACTTAGATAAGAACATTGACTTGGAATGACCACATATGTGCTTGGCAAAAATTTCATGATTCCAACATATGTCCACAAAATTGCATAGTTTCATACGCATGAGGTCGTGGGGGCCAAAAACAATCGTATCAAAACAACAATTTTCACAACTAGAGTCATCCTTGAGGGATAAATCAACAAAAGAAATATTAGTATTACCTGATCCCTTGAAAGTTTTAGGATGCCCACCAGATTTCTTTTGTTTTTCCAAACAGTCTTTTGAAAGATGCCCCTTCTCCATACAGGAGAAATCAAGTCGTTGGTCCTTGTCTTGTCATAGTCAGCGCGATCCAGCTCTACGCGCTTTTTCCTGCCCTGAAAACTGGTGTCTGTCTTGTCCTTGCCCCACTTCTTGAAAATTTTCTTTTCCTTCTGCTCAACCTTGGCCAAATTTTGCTCCTAACGAGAACCTAAATGGGTGTCATCGAAGATTTCGCAAAGCGAATTGCATCTTCAATAGTCTACGATTGGTTGTGCCGCACTTCTAGCTAAAATTCATTCGGAATGCCTCAAAAGGCCTACTAAGGATTTTTTTTCTTTTCAAATTGCCATAATTTTTAATTGAAGCATTTGACTAGCACATAGGCAAAAAGCACTTGATAAGCACAGTTATCAAGTTTGCACCAAATCGCATGTTTTATTTGAGCAATCCAAAGTCTTATTGAGAAGTTATTAGGGATGTCAAAGATGATGTATTTCTATAGTCTAAGGCACAAGATCAACCTTCACATGGTTTTGACAAGTAATCTTCATAGTAAAAAATTCTAGGTCCCAAAGTAGCATGTATTTTAGACTTCACATGGTTTTGACAAGTAATCTTCATAGTAAAAAATTCTAGGTCCCAAAGTAGCATGTATTTTCGACTCCCAGCAACATCAAGCTTGTGAAATTATGATTGGTTATAGGTTTAGAGTTTCATTTTTGGGTTATGACTAAGAGGGAGGAAGCCCTAAAGGATGGACTAGACTTGGGTTTAGAGCCATTCAACTGTACTCATTTCAATTATTCAAGAAAAATTGAGTTTTTAACTACATTGTAATGTGGAGACTCCATTCATGCATCATTATAGCTTGTTTTTGTGTTGATATATGGTTTTTTTAATAGCTATTAAAATATATCACATGTCTAAAAAGGCATTCTCACCATCAAAATTGATATTTATGTTGAAATATGTGCCAATTGTAGATATTGCCAAGACTACCTTAAAATAAGATTGTATCATTTTTGGATGCTAGTTTGGATTGATAAGTTATCTAGGTACAAACATCATCACTTTGTAATCATTGTTGATTACATTAGGATCTTTTTGGTCTTACTTTTTCAGAACTACTATGAAGCATTCTAAATTGTTCAATTGTTAGTCCTTCAACAATTTTGATATATGGTCATAGTTTTAGAGCTTCTTTTTTATATATACCAATGGGAGCATGAGAAAGAAAAAACAGCAAAGATACTAGGAGCATCCCAATGGAGTAAGTCTTGATTATGAAATTGTCCAAAGAGAATGGAACTGTTCGCAAAGTCTATATCTTTATGGGGCACTGCAACTGTTATCATAGGTTTGTTTGAATTTTGCCAAGCTGTGGCCACCTAATTTACCAAATGACCATCCAGTTAAAGTGGACAACTTGAAGCTAAGACTAAGAGGACCTTAGTAACCACCCCAATCCTACGTCCCCCGATCTGGACCATACAATTCCACGTCCATACAAATGCTTCCAAGTATGTCATAGGGAGTCCTAGCTAGGGGAGTTAGAAAAGGATTATTTATTTTGCCAATAGGCAGTTGATCTCCATAGAGATGAACTATATTATCACTGAACGAGAAGTGCTAGAGATGGTATATAGCGTGAAGAAATTCTGCCATTACTTCCTAGCCAATCAATTCGTCTTCTTCGTTGATTACCAAGCCCTACTTTATCTGGTAAATTGACCATGCACCAGAGGATGGATCACTAGATGGTTGTTGCTTCTCCAAGAGTTCAACTTTAAAATTGTTGTTCATAAGGGCAAGCAACATTATTTGGCCCCAATCACCTCTCACACATACACAAGGGGCTTAGGAGTAAAGGGGTAGATGACAAACTTCGTGATGCCATATTATTCCACGTCGATGCCATTCTAAAATGGGCAGCTGATAATGTTACAAGTTCGTATTTCAATGTGCCTTAAACTTGTAAACCATATAAGCAACGATCTTTCCAAGCAGGATACCATCATAGAGCATCAATGTTGAAATTTTGAAATATTCCTGACACTTCTTTGAGAATGAGAATCTTCTGAACAATTTTTCTGAATGAACAAGCACATTGGTCAGATACTCAGCCTGCAATGTCCAATAGTAGCAGGGGTTGCATGGTATGTTTTGCCAGATGTACAAGTGGATACGAGAACCAGCCAAATAGAACTAACATACACTCTGATCCTCGCTGAAAACCAATCCTCCTTTTATGGGCCATTTTAGTCCCACCTCGCATCTGCATACTTAAAGCAAAACAAATGTTGCCCCTTAAAGGAGTTATTCTTGGAATATTAATCCCATATTATACTGCATTGCAGGAAGCTTCATCAACTCCACAATCTTTCTACAATTTTGTTAAGTTTGTGCCTCTTAGACTTCACTCTTTGTGTAACAGTCTAGCCTAAGCTAAGAGACAATCCCATGCAAACCCTTCTCATTGTCACAATTTGCAAATGTCTGATTTTGTCAAAAATCAATTTTGCTCAACAAAATCTCTTTTGCTGGTGGTTTAAGAAGATGGAGTTTATACAGTTACTTCATCAGGCAGCATTTCAATAATTTCATCTCCTTTTATCTTGTCATTTTAGGCAATTCCAAAGCAGACACTGTTATCTTTACAAAAAATGAATAAGACCTGTTGTTGACCTTTTCCAAAATTGATTGCAATAGAAATGTTGGCAAAGGACTTCAAATACATAAAAATGCCAACTACAATGACCTCTCTTACAAGCCTTAAATCCTCATATGGTACACACTAAAGTTGCCTCAAAAATGACTCTAAAAAACACCTCTAATCCTTTTCGATCAGATCTTCACAAAAAAATCAAAGTTATTCCCTCCCTCCCTCCTACTGATGTCAAATCAGTTATATTACTTCTTCCATCTTGCAACAAATTGATGTTAGGGAACAAGTTTTGGGCTCAAGGGGCAGAACATAGATATTGAAGGAGATACTGATTTGTAGAGCAAGCACTGCCAAGCTCTTCATGCAGCCTTGTGAGGCCTTTGAGTAAAGATCGTAAGGCTGGCAAATAATCTTTGTTTCGAGACTGGATTGTCTTTCCATGAGCAACACACAACGCCTGCAAAATAGAAGAGGTTGAAAAGAAACATAAATAATCAACTAAGGAGCATTTACTCTTGTAACAAAAACAACACACTTTTAGAAGTTCAAAGTACAGGTCAGATTCCACACTAGCATATAGAAACTCAATATAGAATTCTAAATATAATTGAAATAAACCTGAGCACCCGACAATCATAGAGGAAAAGGAAATTGCAGGATCAAAGAGGAAAGGGAAATTGCAGGATCAAAGAGGAAAAGGAAATTGCAGTATCATTCAATCACAACTTGAACAGATTTGAAGGGTAAAGTCCAAGCAATTTTACTTCTGCGTCAAGTGTCCAAAGCTTTACAAAGATATTGCCAACTTGCATACTCACCTCCTAATTGTTGCTAGTCATTGCTAAAACAGAGATGCATGTCAAAATACAATATTGCTTAAGAGCAATTTGGAGATACACATGAACTTCGAACACGATATGGTATAGAGGGGAGTTCAGAATGCGTCTGAAAGGAAAAGCCTACCAAGAGTAGGTGGTAGACGGAAACTTATCCTTTACTGACACAATAACTTTCTAGGGCAAGAAATTCTGTCCCCTTCTTGCAAGGCTTATATCTAGGATCATAGTGGCCTGAAACTTTAAGTTCGCGATCTTTGAAAGACACAATCCAAACATAAGAACTAATCACTTGATTTAGTAGCCAGCCACACGACAGTTTGGCCAAACTTGAGCCAAGTGTCTCTTTGAAAGCTAAAAGATCCGCATAATGAACCTGGGCAGGCATTCTAGCTAGCAACAATCTGAGGGCAGCACAGAAAGAACCGCTTATCATTGGTGACAATGGCGTTTATAGAGAAGGTGAAATTTATGAAATAAAACATGTCTTCCAAACACAACAGACATAGATGTTGTTAACCTTCCTAATAAACAATGCCAGGACTTCTAAAACAAAGATGGAAGGATGAATGAAACCATCACCTTTGACTATTATGCCTGTCAATACAGTCTACCAAGACAGCTACATACCTCTACAAAGTGAGTACCCAGTGCATCAAAGGAAACTCAATTTGTTACCCACTTTCAAAGCAGGCATTTCCCAGACCACCATCTTAATTCATATATTTCTTGCAAACTTCACATACAAACCATCCAAATTTTGAAGCTTTAGAAGCCCGTTCCAACTCTTTTGGGCCGGAATGTACTGGGTCGGAACTTCTTTTTTTTTTAATTTAAAAAAACAGGTATTAAAGCCTGAAACAGGTATTAAAATAGAGTGCATATTTATGATCGTCCAACAATGATAAATCTGATGAATTGACCAAGAAAGCCTGAAAGGAAGAGTCAGAAACAGAAGAGAACACACTCAATCCTTGCTACAATACTGATTTGTATGGATCCTGTCAACTGGCCACTCCTCCACAGACAATTCATGCTCTTGCAGACATGGGTAGCGATCTGGTGTGGGTGTGATGCAATCCATTTAATGGAACTGGAGGACCCGTGGCGAATCTTAAAAACTCTCCTTCCTACAAGCCCATTGCAGTAAGACCAGATACGGATTGCAATATGGCTACAGCGATGGATCTACTTTGGGGCAGGAGACTTTTCATCCGACACTCTCACAATGACAAGAACAGATGGGAAGCCTCAAAAATTCACCAATTTCTCCTTCAGATGTGCGCATCAAGATTTTGGTAAAATTGGAAGAATAGGAGGCTCGCTTTTTGTTATAATCCTTTGTCAATAAAATACGTACTTCTTAAAATTTTATTTTGGTCAAGTTCCGGAGCAGAACACGTTCCATTTCGGAACGGGCAACTATGTTTTGAAGCAATGTTCTCCCAAAGAATGAAATAAAAATAACGACAGATTGCTACCAAATAACAGACATCCCACATCAGCATTGCCCCAAGTTAGGAAATTCAATTTTGGGTTTCTCCAAGTGAAGTTCCAACTTCCAAAAATGAGAAGTGTTTTTCACCCATGAATGTATTATTTGGAAGCAAATCATAAACTGCTTCTGTTTAATTGGATAAACAAACTCTTATCTAAATTTAGAGGAAAGTCACCATCTCTTTTTCTTGGTGACACACTCTTCCTGTCCTCTCTATACATAAGCTTCTCTTTCAAGTTTCAACATACACTCAGTGATTTTCAATTGGTTCTCAATTGTAATAATTTGGCTGCTTTACTGATTGACAGCTTTTTATCACATTTCTCAAGATATTCTTTTAAAACCACTTGCCAGTAACATCATTTAAAGATAAACACGAGATCTATTTGTTGCACCATGCAATCAACAAGATGCCTACATCTGAGAAAACATCAGAGGTGGAGCAGTGATCTAAGAAAAACCTCAATGGTTAGGAAGACTTAGATAGAGCACGTGAATTCCCGCTGATATTAAAAACTTTCCAAAAGGGATGTTGTCTAGAACTTTCCACTAATGGGCAAGCAATAACCTAAAAATGATGAGGAAAGAGTAGTACAAGGAGCCTCCACCTAAACACATGAGATACTATAGTTTCACAACCATTCATCAAAAATTATGAAATGAGATACAGTTTTCTGACATTGCTAACTTAGAAGGGCATGTGTTAAGATGTCAAGATGAAAAAGCAAAACAGGAAGCACTCAAAAGCTTGACAAACCTGACACCAGAGAAGAAGAAACTCAAGATGAGCGGAGTTGTCAAGATACTCAGCAAGAGCACCAATAAAAGTGCCAAGGTATTTAATCGGGATGTTTCTTGCAACCAATGAGATGTCTGAAGGATGTACAGCTTCAACACATTTACGAATGATTGTTGGCTCATTCAAACGCAATGCAAGAACCAATGCCCGTATGTGTTGATTATCTTCCAGAGCCCGGACGACCGTCTGCATAGAGCATTATACCATATTGGTCAAACAATGGTGCGCATCATCAAAACTTGTTGAACATTATACTAAAATGTAGAACAAATGTCAAGAGCAGAAAACATTTAAGAAATTTTTCTGATGCAAGTTGAACTCTGGTCTTCAGAGATTAGAGAAGTCTGCAATCTCAGAAAGCTTAATGCATTTGCAACAGTGAAGGCTTATGAACAAACCCAACTGCGATCTCCTTACAATTTTAGCTCAACATGGTAAGTTTATGATAAGTTTTGTACCAATTGCAATCCTGATTACCGATTCAGGCACATCTCTGGCTCCGAAAAAATGACAATCATGCAAGCCTTTGAAGTCTAAAGCCAAATGTCAATACCAACAGAGCTCTCACCAGCTCAATTTAGGTCATTGGCTACCATATCACTAATACTTTCCAACCACATACTCGGCATCAAAAGGTAGAGCATTATCCATCCACTTGCAAATATCAAGATTCTGTCTCGCTTTAGTGAAGCAACCATAATCAAAGCCAGAACTTCAAAAACCAATCAATGTTTCTCATCAATAAGCTACAACTGAGCATATACAGTGTGATAATGTGCGTCATGACACAAGAAATATTTCAAATGACATCCATTATGATTGGAATGATTTTCCAATAAGATGAATGCACCCTCTGCTGAGTATGAAACCTTTCATGTATTTTCAGTTCGCTTTAAAAAGGTTTTATATTTGGCCAAACTACCCATGCATGTGTTAATCATCCCATCAAAAGCTTTCCTGATAACAAAAATTTGTCATGAACCACTATGTTACTGTAAAAGTTCAAGCAACTTCAACATACAGCTTCCTTGGGATCAAGGATTTCTTACTGACAACAAACGCCTTCAGGAAAAGAACTATAAAAGCAGAGACGGCAAATTTCACAGATTGCTAAAAAAGCCGATCCTAAGTACAAAGCACAAAGGGACTAGTTCTGGCCAAGGAGGGACCAAGAGAGATCTACATTATGAGCTAATGGGGATATATCCAATTTGGAGCTCGCCAGACAACAAGCTTCTTTTGATAGCCCATGGTACAATACATACCAACTCAATTTGGCCACTGAAACGAGTGGCAAAAAGGAGGAAACACAGTTAACAGATGGAAGAATTTGCAGACAACAAGGTGCAAGAACAAGAAAATCAGTGACAGGATGGAAACAAAACGATTTGCATTTCAGGAGGATCCCCCAAACAATAAGCTACAAATAGCAAGTGCTGCTTTTCTTCGTGGATACTAATACTATAAAAGTAAAAATAAAGTAATGTAAAATGCCTACATACATAACAATAGTGCACCTTGGAGATTGAGAATAGCAATCCCCATTCAACCACTTGGGCCCATAGAAGAGGACAATTGGCAATACTTCATTAAGTTGGAAGATTCTGGATTTTGATACAGCCTAGGTTCTTGAAAAGGTAGCATTTCTCCTATTAAAAAAAGAATAAAACAAATACAACAGTACAAAAAATATCAAAGGTCCATCTGGAGCCTATGCAAAGAAACTATACGACCTTGGGCGCACCAGTCTGTCCATATTAACCAACCCGTATCTTATTGGCATAGAGACGACCAAATCACATTTCTCTACATTAGCCAATGAGCTGCTACAGCAGAATCAACCTGTCTATATAGCCAATAGGAACTGGAAGAGATCCTAGACTCATTGCATGCTGCTTTCAGTGCATATCTAAAAAATTTCCTCGGTTCAAACTATGTTCAGAGTTACAGTGCTGACCTCATAAACCTTTCCCCGCATGGTCATATGGATTCAAACAGGCTGTTGAGTTGAACGACTCAAAAGGATGTCAAAACAAACTTCCAAAATAATGTCAAGAACATCTACCATTTTTTTGGGCAAGCCCCACGAATGGCATCCTGAGATTACTCCTTGAGCAGCAAGGTGGACAGGAAAATCAAGGTAAGGATGCAAAGAATGCGCATCTGATGTTAGATCTAAGATCAATCTGAGAGAACTTAGAAGCTTTACACAGCTGATGAAATGAATCGTTCATATGTAGAATAGGGTAATAATTCCTATAGTGTGCTCGTTGAAACCTCCTTAAATCTATTTACGATCTCTTGCTCATACCTAGTCATGCATTAAGGTACTCTTGAAATTAAAATTGCTACGGGAATGAGACATCAATACAATAATTAACCTCGTTCAAGAGTGACATAGAATGAGGCTCATCAAAAACACGCTATTGCTGCAACAATGTACTTCGAAATGATTGATGAATCTCAATTGTGCACATGTAGACGTAGAGAAGTACTAACGCTGCAAGATGAGCCTTTGAGAAGCATCATCAAACTTCTTACTTGAAATAAGCTGATAGTTCTATGCTATAAAAATTTGCTCATGCCCACGTGAGTACTAGATATTCATTCTTGTGCAAAATCCAAAGCAACTTCTCCTAGGGAAGTAAACTAGTGAGCACCCAGAACAATATCGCAACTCTCACTAGAAATGAATGTCGAGATTTTCATGTCATAAAATCTCCTATCTGATACTGAATGCCCCGTAACATCTGGGTACTCCAAAAAGCATACAGGTTTGTCACCTCCACACATTATTTATGTGTTGCCTCCACTGGAGTAGCATGAACTCGTGAAAGGATAAGAATGCTGATGAAAGAAAGAGCGTTGCCTGATCCATGACGCTATAAACTCTCTCCAGATATACATGCCCATAACCGGATGTGACAAGGACCCACGTGGTGGTATATGCTAGTTGTGCACAGCACTCAGCAGACAACAGCTCAGTACTCTCTACCATCTCCTCTATGATCACATATAGCTCAGAATCATTAGCATCATCAGCCTCATGAATATGTATAGCAGCTATAGCACTAGGTGGCTGCTTGGAAAAAATTGGCCCGATGCTCCATGTTCTTAAGAGTTGAAACATGAATTCTTCGCATGGATCTCCGTCATCTCCTCAGTACAATGCCATTTGAAGAATGTGGGACAAACTTGTACTAATCTAGTAGAAATCTCAAAAGTGGCCTCTATGCCACCAACTAATTATGTGTGCATGGCTTGAATATACGTGCTCAAAGAAGAAACCCCAGCATCAAGCTTGTCAATAGAAGGCTCCACCTCCCCTTATTGAGGACTTACAGACATGGACCACATATGGCACTTCACTCTACATTGTACCTACTGATTCACCCATCTCTATATCCCCACGCCCATGTGAATTCACCTTCTTCACTACCAACATGATCCATGATGCCATTAAAAGACTGAAAACCCATCGTATCGAAAATATTGAAGACTTTGAATTAGAATTGTTGATCCATGCTGCTGTCCCACTCTCTCCCAGCTTAGCCACTCTACTCAACCGTGTTGTTGTCTCTGGTTTCCCATCTTCCTAGTGTACTAACATTACCCATCCCATCCACAAAAATGGTACCCATGAACCCTAGTAACTACTGCACTATCATGATTGCGCATGTTATTGCGAAGCTGTATGGCACTATCCTTCAGTCAGGGATCAATTTCGAGGCAAACATAAGGAGATTACATGCTATGGGTCAGGCAGGCTTTCGAGCTCACTATTACACTACAGACCACATCTTCACTCTTTGAGCTATCATCGAGGCGGCCAGACATCAGAGACAGAGGGTTTACTACTGTTTCGTGGACTTCATGAAGGCCTTCAACTCTGTCACGACATGATCCAGACTCAGGGGATAGTGCGATTGATGATGACTTCCGACACAGAGAAATGAGACAGCGTATCACCCAGATCACAGGTATGAGGAGACACACACTTCACCGACAACTTCCTAGGCGGCATCGTCAGCCTACGTTACCTCCAACTATAGTCTCCATCACATCTTTCTTCTGTGGCAGCAGGAATTGATTTGATTTCATGATGAGTGTCTACCATCATCGCCATCATAGTTACATTCTGTCATTAGTAGTTATTAGCAGCTATCAGACTAGCTACTAGATCATGTTTTTAGTAGCTACTTCATATATGTTTCATTTATCTTGTTATTGGAGATGTTTAACATGCTCCTATTTGCACCACACACTTGATATGTACTTTGTCTTATATGCCTTTTGGCATGAAAAAGGCGTTAACAAAGCTCTCTCTCTCTCTCTCTCTCTCTCTCTCTCTCTCTCTCTCTCTCTCTCTCTCATGCAAGCAATAAGTGAGTGAGATGTGAGGGTGGATATCCAGTCATGCAACTCAAGTAAACTCTACTAGTCTCATTTTGCATGCATGCATGTTACTTCTCTGGTCGTCATTTGTTGCATTCTCGAGCATGTAGCTCTAATCTTCGCTTGCACAAGTTTCTGCTTTCTTATTTAAAATGTGCAAATCTTACCTATGAAGTGAGTTAAGAGTCTTTCCAATGGAATTTTCTATTCCTGGGCTCTAAAGACTTTTATAACATGACAATTTATTTATTGCATAATTCTTGGCAAGGTATCTCATAGCTACACCCCACTTGATTTCCTGATAAGCTACTCAAGGGCAGATAAGAGTGGCATTTATACCCTAGCTTAGAACCTTCTAAGCTTCCCACTTGCTTTGGGACTTATCATACATTTCCAAATGTCATAGATCTTCAACACCTAGAACACAGGATATATATTGATCACCAACCTACTTAGGTCTACGACTCACGGGTGAGTCATTATGGACCCTTACATTCATTGCAAAGGTGAACCAGATTGCCCATTGAGTATGACTGTAATACAGTAAATGTGACTCGAGTACAATCTCAAAGACATAATATACAAGCCATGAGGGTATACACAGTGCACACAGTACAAAATAGACCTGGCATTCTAACACCACTAAGTATAGCGGGGCAAAAAAAAGAAGACAGAGAGGGTGCAATGGATGTTGCATACTGGAGGTCTCAATTGAAAACAGCCCGATGAACAGGCAACTGACAGTTGGCAGGTGGCCTGTCTGCAAGCAGCCTTGGTCCAAGCAGGGACGCCAAAGGCACCTAGGAAGGGTAGATAGCCAGAGTTGATATGTAAGCAACTCAGCCCTCTACCGAAACCAACTGCAAATGTTAAGCTTCAACAAGAAGTAAAATTAAAAACCTCATCGACAACATAAGAGTAAGTAGAAGTTTTGATGAAGTTGGAAAACACCCAACAAGCAATATATTAGCAGAAAGGCAAGCAAAACACAACTCAACATTCAAACAAGATCCTGGCAACTCTTCAACAGCTCTTTGAATGATAGTACCTAACCATAAATCAGTACGATCAGATATCATCTTGGATAGATTAAAAACTTACTGAAGAACAACAAAGATATAAATATAAATAAAAGAAATTGAAGTGGGAAATTTGCCACAAAAAATTTACTAGTCCAAGCCTGTCATTGTTAAATGAAAAAAACGACATACAAGAAAATGAACACCAGAACTTAAGCTAGCACTTTCTATGAGCGTTATCACAGAAATGAACCTTAAAATGGCAACTATGAATAGTATTTTGATATATGGAAGTTTTCACTACCTCCACTACACCAAGAAAGGGAAGAATGAGGAGCTAATAAAGGACCAGACTTGTTTTTACACACTGTTATCTTTCCCACTTCCTAGTTTAAAGAAGTGCAATCATAAGTCCTGGATAACAAATAATAAATACATATTACATTATATATTTGGCACAACCATTAGCTTCTAAGTAGCATAGATATTCAACTTGATTTGTCCAATTTTTGCAAGAACAACTAACACGAGCACGGAAAGAAGTAGGTACCTCAGGAGTGACATCAATGTCTAGATCACTGGGGTCAAATAGGAGAGCATCATCAACAGAATAGATAAGCAACCCTTCAGTGGTCGCAGCAGCCCAAGACCTTCCAGTTGGAGAAATTTGTAGACACTTTGTCCGCACAACCGGCCTTCCAGCATTGGATAAGGTCCCTGGTAGTTCATATCCAGCAACTCGTCGGGCCTGACGGTCTATCCCTATTTCTTTGTCACTGTCCTCATCAGCAATCAGGTCAATTGGTCCAGCATCTGTCATGCGTTTCGAATTAAGAAAATCCAACACTCCATCAAAAGAATAGTTGTGAGAAATTTGAAATCTGCGAAGCAGGACCTGCAAAAGTTCACAATTACTACAAATAAAAGTATACTAGACTTTTATAATTTATATATAGAGACACAGACACATCTATATAACAATGAGCACATGGAGGGAATGTTCATGTGTATGAGCATGTGCATGTGGTTGTGTGCGTGCGTGTGTGCACATCAGCCCCCTCCATTTGAATAAACTATGATGCTATGCATCTAGCTCTTCTTTGTTGAAAAGGGACCAGCTGTATCCTACTCAGCATTACAGCAAAAACATTTAGATTATTTGATTATACACAACTACACATGTCATCCACCGTCCATTGTTTCATAGCATATTAATTGCACAACACAATTGCGTACCCTCAGAAAATATCTAAAAAACAGTTTCACAAAGATGCATCTCTTTACAGCTAATGATTTACACAGGTTGGAAAATGATGCCTGTGCTAACTTGAGGATAGTATAAGGCCTAAGTTCGGTAGTTACATGAACACAGTAATTAGGTGTCCAGTGACACTGACTGAGGTGTTAGAACACTTGGCACCATGCATACCATCAGCCTACATTGGGTTCAGGGGGTTCCTCTCTGTATAGAGGGAGGACATGGCTAGGTGGAAAATCCTTCGGTTGCCCTGCTGTTGCTCCTAGATTTAACACTAGTATCAGAGCTCAGCAATTAGATCAAAACTGTGGTAGCAATTTCCTCCATGAGTTCTGGTATCCATCTTTTGCAAAATTAGCAGAGAATCTAGTGCAATTTTGACAGGAATTGGAGCGCACTTTTCTTGAATAGGTCCAGTGAACTTTGTGAAGAGAAGTGGCCACACTTCCTTCATAGATTTCAGCACACTTTTTTGAAAGATTCTGGCGCGCTTTTTGGGCAGGCTGCAGCACATGTTTGCAAGGGAAGCTGAGCCCAAATCCTTGTAGAATCCAGTGAGTAGCTGCTGCCAAAGGTCACGCTGCAAGTTGCAGGAAAGGCCAAGGGAACAGCAGCAAACAACCTCAATTAAGAGGGAAGGAGCTGCATAATCAGCGATTAGCTTCATTGAAGGAGGGGCTGCGCTCAGCAATCTGTCTGCTCATTATTTTTGATGGATGCTAACTATCGTTTCCCAGCATAGAAGTACTGTACAGCAAGAATAAATTCATTCTTACATAGAATCAAAACCTAGATTGGCTGCAAAAGAATCAGCAATAGATGGTCTTGCAATTCAGAAAATTCATGCATGAAGAAATTTGCTTTGTGGTAAATTCGTAGATTCACTCCACAACTTTATTTAATACATAGCTCAAAGTGATCTCATCTTGCAAGGATTCTATGAGGACGATTGGGCAAGCAAGATCATAACCATGAGATCGATTTTTGGTTAGGCAACAACCACAACATGCGAGGCTATTTGGCGTCAAAGACTTCCTGCAGAAGTCAAAGTGTTCCAAGATGACGCAAATACTATTTTACGTGATAAGTTGCACTTCTATAACTAAAAATCCAGTTTCAAAGAAAAAGCTAGAAGTGCATTTTCATTTTGTTAGAGAAAAAATTCAAGCAGAGAAGTAGAACTTATTCATTGTTCTACAAATGATCAAATGTTAAATACCTTGTAATAACTCAAGTTTGTTTCCCTATATGGGCCCCCCCATGTAAGTTGGTTTGACTTGTTCAGGCGTAGTTGGTGGGTCCAAAGTTCATCCAAAAATGTACCTAGAGGTGACTTGTGGACTCCCACCACTCTTACGAGTGTTTGGTCGCACGACGTATGCACGTACTAAAGGAATTGAAAAAAGAATTGGACGCTAAGTCACCTTCGCAAATTTTTGGGTGATAGTGAGAAAGAGAAGGCCTATCTTCTACACAATCTTGATTCTCAAAAATAGTAAGAATATCCTAAGTTGAGATGCGATCTTTGATGAGGATCTCTTATTCACTCACCCCAAGTTGAAGAACATGAGAAGCAATGACCCAACGAGTTCATACCCCTCATAGGTTCTAGAGATGAGGCAATTGGCAATGATCTTAAGAGTCATAGGAGTTACTAATTGAGGACTATATAAAATGAAAGGCTCTACAACCACCATAGGACACCACCATCCTCTCACCAATAAGAAACTACCAAGGTGGGAGGGGCATCTACTTGAAGAGGACGAAAGCGGTGCCCAAGGAGCAAGGAGATCTCAAAGGCAACTACATCACAATTGTCAAGAGGCAAAAGCCCTTATGACTACTATTCTAGATTCACACAAGCCTTGTTCATTTCATGAAGCACAGGAGTACGACCTCATTATGCATAAAGACACTTGGGAACTTGTGAAACTGTCAAATGGAAAGTAGCCTATTGGATGAAAATGGGTCTACAAGACCAAGTTCTAAATAGATGACACTATATACAAGCATAAGGTACCATTGGTTGCCAAAGGGCTTTGCACAGTAGGAAGGGCTATGCTATGATGAGACATTCACTCTTGTGGCAAAGATGACCTCTACCATGGCTATTTTGACATTGATAGCATACTTTAATTGGGTTGTTCAACAAATGGATGTCAAGTGTGCCTTTCTCAGTAGGCATTTGCAAGAAGAGGTATAAATGGAGCAACAGGTTTGAGGCAAAGAGCAAGGGATACTTAGTCTGTAGGCTTAAGAAAGGCCTCTATTGTTTGAAACAAGCATTAAGGGCTTGGTATACTCATATTGACAACTACTTTACAAAAAAAAACTCAATAAGAGTAAGTAAGACACTTATTACTATGTCACATGGAGAAAGGGGACGTTATCATTATTGTTTTCTATGTTGATGATTTAGCCGTCACTAGTAGTAAAAAAAATCTTGTCGCAAAGGTCAAAAGTAAATTTTCACATAAATTTGACATGAGAGATTTGGGTTTGCTACATTATTGCCTTGGATTAGAAATATCGAAAAGAAAAAACAGTCTCTTCTTTTCTCGAGCAAAGTAGAAATCTTCAAAAGATTCAACATGCACGGATTAAAAGCCCATTAGCACTTTCATTGGCACAAGCACAAGCTATCCAAGGATGATGGTACACCCTTCTGTGGATGAGACACTATAGTATGGGGTCGGTCCTATGAGGGAAGTGTGATTTAAGGAAGAAAGTTCACTACACCCAATAAAGAGTGGAGATGAGTGTTATAGCTCACTCGTGACTCCATCAAAATGTTTACCCATTAAATCTTGATAGAGGGATTATTAGCCAAAAAAGGGCACTAGGAAGGCTACCTATCAAGTGATTACCAATATCTACACTAACATAAAGCTTTCTAAGATATCTTACCTGCCTCACTTACGATAATCGGCAATAGCGAGTCAATTTTCACCAAAGGTTTCATCTCGGAGGTCTTATTTTCATCACAATTGAACACGATCACAAGGAAAAAATTTCATTGTAGGAGAAAAAAAAAGGTGATCGTAGTTGCAAGAGACATCATTGAAGCAAAAAATATATATATTATATATACTAAAAATATATAATATCATATATTATATATTATATATGTGATAAAAAACTATATATATATAAAAAAAAAGGGATGCGTCCGACGGTGGGTCCGGAACTCCGGACGCAAAAAGTCTGTGTCCGGCCCGGACCCTCATTGCATTGGGCGTTCCGGAATGCGTTCCAAAACATGTTTTGGGAAATCCCATTATGTCAGATTTCTTATGCTCGGCCTTAACAAATGGTTCAAGTAATGAGCATCCTGAAAACAGCCGAAGGTCGACAACATATTTCGGACCTTCGCATTTTTCCAAAACTTCGTTTTTCCTTAAAGCATTTTCGTTTTAACGCACCTTGGCCTTTTTTTGCACTGTCGGGGAAAAGCGACACTGTGACCAAATTTCATTTTAAACGCACTGTCGGGTTTTTCGCACTTTTGCACCTTCGGAAAAAATGCAACACTGTGACCAAAATCCATTTTAAGGGCACTGTCAAGTTTTTCGCATTTTTCGCACCTTTGGGAAAAATGCGACACTGTGACCAAATTTCAATTTAAAGGCACTGTCAGGTTTTTCGCATTTCTCTGCCTTCGCTTTAAAGGCACCTTCGGGATTTACGTGCTTTCTCTGTTCAAGGGCACCTTCGCGTTTTTCAGGTTTCTCCAACAGTGGCAGACCGACGTCGCCAACTTATCATCAACCCTAAAAACAGTTGGACCGCTAAATATCCCAAGGGCGGTTACCCACTTTGCACATATACAAAGACTGGCGTACATAGCATTCAATGCTTGTAAGATATTTTTTGAAGACACTTGTAAATATATACTGCTAGCTGAATCAAGCAATGTAAGTGTTGTTTTAACATTATAATCAAAATTCTTCTGTAGCCACCGTTATCACGCTCAGCAAGCTGAAGTTATCACTTCAAGCCATTGTACTCGCTATTGATATTAATCAGAGTGCAATTTTTGTCTCACTATTGTATTGTTCATTTGCGCAATTTTGTATAAATGATTCATCTTGAATATCTCTGCTGCTAACTGTTGCGTCTCCGTTCCTACACGCCTACGCTCAAGCTTCCGCTGCCAGTCATCCCCACGTTTTACGACAAATTACGGTTACCCAGAACATTGCTACCTTTTTTCTTTTTGTTTTGTTTTTTGAGATTTTGATTAGTTCTACTGCTTGCAGGTTTTTTTTTAGGCTTACAAAAATTTTGATTTGAGTGTTCAAACCTGTTCTTATGTGGTTTTCTAATGTTTTATTTAGAAAAATAGAAATAAAAATAAAAAGCATTCCAGACGCCGTTTCACTTTCCAGAACGTCGCTGTCCAGAACACTCGTTCTGAAATGCCGGCGTTCCAAACGGTGGAACGCTATACGAAATGTTTTTTTCTGAAAAATTACATAACTTAAAATATATCTCTGTCTGGGAAAAGCGTAGGTTTTATATCGCTTTCGTAAAACCCAAGGACCTTATTAACTCGTGGCAGAGGCCTTTCTTTGAAATGTTCGTCCCTGCCGCTTCTGACTTTCGAC
The DNA here is from genome assembly GCA_029204225.1 of Diphasiastrum complanatum. Lineage (NCBI taxonomy): Eukaryota > Viridiplantae > Streptophyta > Lycopodiopsida > Lycopodiales > Lycopodiaceae > Diphasiastrum > Diphasiastrum complanatum. The sequence continues at coordinate 19,645,730 of CM055106.1, read as the reverse complement.
TTTGGAACTCCTTTGAGCTCCTGATTTGTCCTTGACGCACTTTGTGTTGAGCTCCCTGAGCTCCAGATTTGATCAGTTCCGCACAGGTATCAAGGCTCTCTGAGCGAAAGGATTTATCGTTTGATTGCCCACTTTGTGGTCCACTTCGTGCCTTGTTGCTTATGCACCTTGGTTTCTCTCCTCCAGCCTGATCTTGATACTTTTCCATCTTGGCTCTTTAAGGTAGGCAAAGATTGTTCTAACTAAAAAGTCCGAAAAAAAAACACAACTTAAATAAAAATAAATAAACCTAAAAAATTCTGCGAAGCACTAGAACTAATCAAAACCACAAAAAAAACAAAAAAAATAAAAATAAAAATAGCTGCGTTCTGGGAAACCCTAATGGGAATTCCCAAGAGGACAACAATCGGACCTAGAACTCTCTAGAGTCCAACCAAACCAAAGAAGCAAGTCCGTGGCTTAGCCTGAGAGTGCCAAAAGTCCATATAATAGTAAGCAATATAAAACAAAAGAAATGAATGACAAAAATTCTGATGTCAACATTCTTACAGTGATGATCATCCTTATCACTCTTAAAAAAATCTCTCACAATGCTGACAACTAAGAAGAGACCACATAACAAAAGGGCCATAATATTGCATTAGTTCAACATATACAAACCTGCTCTATAACATCATACATGCAAATATACTTGCTGGTACCCCCTGCAATAAGGTAACCGCCATCTGCAGAGTAACAAATGGTCGTAAAGCATTTCCCAGAGCTTGAGTTTGCTGCAGTTCGGCGATCACTCATCAATCTCCCCCCTGCAATATCTCGACGCCCCTCTATTGTGCCCATTAGCTGACCTTCAAATGGATCCCAAAAATGGATATGCCCTTCGAGTGTCGTCGATGCAAGCTGCTTGCCATCAGGACGATATGAAACAGTCAGGACATCATGCGTGTGGGTAAAAGTTTCTACTCCTCCTTTTCCTTCAAAGACATCCCATAGCCGGACAGTCTTATCCCAAGATGATGATGCAAGCATCTCCTGGCAAAATTCCAAAAAAGAACAAAAATCATATGACTTTATAGACCTCTACGAATAAACAAATGGACAAACAAGCACTATATGCCAGCTGCAAATTTTATCCTTAGTGACAGAAATTTAGGTCAAGCATTGACATCTTCTGAAATTCAGTGTTACTATATCTTTGATAGGCGTGGAACCAGCCAATAACAAACTAGATGCAAGGAATACATAATAGATATAACCCTTTGATCTTCTGATTAAAACCACAACCAGAAGGTTAAGCAGATAAACTCATACATGGGTAGGAGAGAACACAAGTCCATGAACAGGACCTTCATGACCACTTAACACTTCAAGCAATCGTCCCGTCTTCATCGCCCAGACATATATCTGCCAAAACCAATTGAAAGAGTAAGTCTAAGATCTACAATTAAACCAAACATAGCAGCCAGCCAAATTCTTTGATTATATATAGACCAGTAGATTGTCAAAATTAATTTTGATTATGTGAAATATGGAGCAGATATCACCCTTTCGCACTATAAGCTATTCAATTCAAAAGTGTATTTGTTGGAAAACCCAAACAGTACCCTGCCCAGTGCAGATATTATATGTAAACTCAATACAAAAATCTCAAACCTGAAAGGAATCCAGAGTTCCTGCACAAATCACCTCCCCACTCTGATCAGCAGCCAATGATACAAACTGCGTTGGTGACGGAGTTGTAAATGTCCGAAAATTACGATATCGCATGAGATCCCAAGCACGCACAGTGCCATCCAATGAAGCACTTAGCACAGCATGATTTCCAGGAAGAAATAAAACTGCTGTGACAGCATTTGTATGTTCAGAGAATGTTACAAAACAAAAACCTGAGGCACTATTCCACACCTATTAAGCATAAGAAAAAACAAAAAAAGTCAGTACTCTCTCTCTCTCTCTCTCTCTCTCTCTCTCTCTCTCAACTCACATTATTGCTATTTTTTCTCTGAAACCTAAAAAAACCCTAAAATATAAAAAACAACGCCTCTCTCTTTATCATGATGCAAGCCTCTGCTTTTCTCTCTTGCCCTTTTATACCTCTCTTTCTAGAAACGTCTCTTTCTATGAATTTCTAAAATCACATGTTCTCTCTAGAAATTTCTAAATGCACATGTCATTTTCAAGCATTTCAAATGCACTTCAAATGCCCTTAAAATAAATTTTAGGGCAAACGTGGACCAATGAGGATAGACAAAACCCTTTTTGTCTATCATTGCCCACATTCTCTCTCTCTCTCTCTCTCTCTCTCTCTCTCTCTCTCTCTCTCTCATTCATGATGATGATTAATTGTTCTTCCTCGCTGATGATGCTAAATTGTTCTTCCTTGCTGATGATGGTTCCTCCTCGCTGATGATCAATGGTTCCTCCTCGCTGATGATGATGGTCCTCGCTGATGATGCTACATTGTTCTTCCTCGCTGATGATGGTTCCTCCTCACTGATGATGATAATTCCTCGCTGATGATGCTAAATTGTTCTTCCTCGCTGATGATGGTTCCTCCTCGCTGATGATCAATGGTTCCTCCTCCTCGCTGATGATGATGGTCCTCGCTGATGATGATGGTTCCTCGCTGCTGATGGTTCCCCATCCTCGCTGATGGTCAGCGCTCCTTCCCTCGCTTGGCTACCACCTGAACGTTTCTGCCATTGATCAGAAAAGTGCACCAGAATTCGCTGACTAGAAAAAGTGCACTGGACGCCAGAATTTCAAAGAAGTGCGCAAAAGTGCATTGGACGCCAGAATTTCAAAAAAGTGCGCAAAAGTGCACTGGACGCCATAATTTCGGGAAAAGTGCGCTGACTGAAAAGTGCTGGATTCTTTCCAAAAGTGTGCCAGAATCTGAGAAAGGTGTGCTGGAACACTGGATCTTCTACTCACAATGCCTACCAGTGTTCTCCAAAAGCGATACCGCCTCTCTCCAGATCAGCTCGACCTTGACAAGATGACATACATTCCTACAGCAGACGTGACAGTGTGACGTGACAGCTACACCGCAGGATCAGAAAGAGCACTCTTCCGCTCAGCAGTCTCCACAGCCTCCTAATGCTGATATTCCGTTGCGCACATACTTCCCCCATACCTCTCCGGATATGCTTCAGCGTGTGCTTGCCGCGATTTCTTCCTTGGCATCCACAGTTGCAGCACAGCAGCAGGACATTCAAACCCTTCAGACGGAGCTTGCCACTGCTCGCACGGATCTCGTCGCTGCTCGAGAGGAGCTCAGCGCAGCACAGACAGAGATTGGTACAGCACGGACGGACCTCACCACGGTGCAGACACAGCTGCGGACAGCCCAGACAAACTTACGTCGCACTCAGGGGGACTTGCAGGGCTTGCGTACCTCTGTTTATGCCCAGCAGAATGATTTACGAGCCACGCAGCAGGCGCAGAGTCAGCAGACAGTCCCTGATGGCATTCTTCATGACCTCCATGCAGAGATACTTGTTCTTACGGGCCGACTGACTTCCATACGTGCCACGGTCGCGGAGCAGCAGCAGATAGTCTCTAGTATGCTTACCACCCAGCAGGATATTAGCCGCCAGCTTCAGGACTTGCATCGCACACACCCACAGCCAATCTCCCCACCACATGATGACGCAGCAGCCCAGCAGACAGCGGAGAGATTATCAGCGTTACAGCATGAGATGCAACAGGCCAGATCTACCTTGCTTGACGACACTTTGCAGGAGATTGCCAGAGAGCAGCGACGGAGGGATTTTAAATCCCTCAACGTCCGTGTCAGGGGTCCAGCCTTTGCAGTGTGCCAGGGCATTCTTACACAGGCACTTCCCCCAGTCCGAGCAGCATTTACATTCAGCATGGCATGCCAGATCGGATCATATGGTTGTGTTCATTCGCTTCAGATCTCAGTCGCGGACAGACTTCCTGCGCCAGACATCGACGCTACGCGGTACCTCCATTCTTCTTGATGACGACCTCACTCATTCCCAGTTGCGACGAGCGATCATTCAGCAGGCTGGACAGAGAGGGCACCGTGTTGTATTTCAGCAGGGTAATCCACGATTTTTCCCTAGACGAGTCCTCTCACAGGAGTGTCGTTCGCCTGTGAGCGGAACTAGGGCATATGGGGCAGCCATCACACGAAGAGGAGAAACAGGCTCTCCATTGAGCTGTGCAGGCGCTTGGTGTTTGTGAACACCAACGGATGCATGTTGAGATGCGCGCACACACAAGGTGACCACTTGATCGAGGTGAATTAGTTAGTGACTTACTTGCTATTGCTTGATGTACTTGCATTTCAAGATACTTATCTAACAAATGGAACCATGCCTGTTTGTTTTTGCAAGTGAACCCTGACTATTGCATGGTACAGACGACAGCTGCTGCTCCTCAGATACCAATGTTGTATCGAAACATGTTTCGAAATCGCGTTTGAAACAGGGCCGTTTCGAAATGTCAAACAGACGTTTGAAACGACTGGAAAAAAAAACGAACTTTTTTTGGATTTCCGCACGCAATGTTTTTGGCTCATGGGTTAGATGTCTCTCTCTCGACAAATGACCCATTGCAAATTCACTTGACAAAAGAGCCTCTTGTAGAAGAATACAGTATTGTTGCACAGGTATATCTCTTATGTAGCTTTTTCTTCTCAAGAGTCATATCCTACCTTTCTTCTATACATTGATTGACACAATTTCTCCCAAGTTCCAACTCATCAGTTTTAACAATACCCTTCCAAAAATTGTTGTGCAAGGTTATATAATTAAGAATCCGTTTGGCAAAAGTATCAACTTGGAGAGTTATGAAAAGTATCAACCTAAAGATTATGAAGTGAAGTGTTGGAAGACATCTTAACTATTGATTTTTGGCCCACCAAAACTCAATATTTGTTGTGAATCCATAGTGTATGATCACCTTCCCTAAGGGCCCAAATTAGGGCTAGGCGTAGAAGTGTGATTGTTGACATGTTATTGAGTACCTACTACCATGTCCAAAGTTTTGAAACAATTTTAAAAGTTCTTCAAACTTCTTAAACTATAAGTTTTGACTCTGAGCATTGAAGCCATTGATTTCAATCTTGATTCTAAGGTTCAAATACTAGGTGTCTTGCTTTCATTAATCATGTACCTGCTATTGTGTTTCAAAACAATTTCTCAAAGCTCCCTAAGTTTTAATCTTCTTAATTTATGACTTAAAGTTATCACAATAACCGCTAAAGCCACTAAGTTAGAGATAGAAATTGGATGTATCTACTTAGTACTATGTCTTTCTATGACATGTCTAAACCCCAAAAACCCATAAAAAAAAAAATAAACCTAAAAAAGTTCCCGTTTCGAACTTGGACCTCTCGTTTCGAACACGTTTGAAATTTGTTTCAAAACAACATACGAAACGGGTTGAAAAAACATTGTCGGGTACCACCTATGAAGGAGGGGGAATGAGATCTATCGTGACCTACATAAGCAAGCAATGCAGAGGCACGGTCTACGTGACATCACAGGAGAGCAGGTCGGCATCAAGATAGAGCAAGGAGGGAGATGATGATGTGGAGAGGAGTTTGGGCTTCGTTATGAGGAGTGGATGGAGGGGGATATAGAGGCAAAGGATGAGGGTGAATGTGAGCGGGGGTGGACATAAAGCATTTATTCGTAGACCCTGATGCTGAGACACAAGAGGAGCCAACCATTCTTGCACCTAGGCGTAGAGGGCGACCTAGGCGTTCCAAAGGGGGGGGGGGGGCTGGGTTGGGGACATTGTTTGTAGTGAGGACTGGAGCATCACAGGAATTGAGGGCCAGGTCAACCCTGAGTTTATAGGGCCTTCCCAGGGTACAAGATCACAAGTGAGAGGGCAACCTAGTGAGAGCAGCAAAGGAGGAGCAATTGGAGCCAGCTAGGGGGGAGCAAGAGGGAGAGGGAGAGGGAGAGGCAAGGGACAAGGTGGAGGCAGAGGCAAAGGCAAAGGCGGAAATGGAGGCGAAGGCATAGGCATAGGCAGAGGCAGAGGCTCATCACGACGCATGACACCCTCAGCGTCATATGCAAACTTCCTATTTGGCAGTTCCACAAACTCCGATGATTCAGACTCTGAGTTAGAGGATGAGTGTTAGTTGTAGAGTGTTTATGAGACATTTTTATATTGTTTATCAGACATCACTATACTCCATTACAGTGCCTTGAGGTCGCATTATATATTGTCATGTTTTTACATTGTTTCTTGTGTCGTTTGTGTTTCGATAATGCTTTTTCAATATGGTTTACTTCAGTATGGTGACTATCAAATTTCACATTGTGTGTGTGTGTGCGCGCGCGCATATGTGTGTGTGTGCATGTGTGTGTGTGTGTGTGTGTGTGTGTGTGTGTGTGTGTGTGTGAGAGAGAGAGAGAGAGAGAGAGAGAGATTCAATATGGTTTTAATGGTTTGCTATGGTTCTCTATTCATTCATTTACGAAGCAACAAGTTGGTGATCATGCTTTCGCGTTGGCACTGTGTAATGTGCTCATTTTTGTTGAGCACGTTGAGCTTATTCACATTTTTGTAGCAAGCTTTGAGATGGGTGCGTATGCTTCATAACTATTGTCAAGTTTGATATCATTCAATACAGTTTCATATGATTTCATTTCACACAATACATATTCAATTGAAAACCAAGATAGAAAATCACTTAATGGCCCAAACTTGGACCGCGCTAATCTCAAAACTCTTGGCAAACAAGATAAATTAACTACTCTCAAAAAAGCCTTTCATTCGATACCCATTTTGGCACCCAAAGAAAAAATGCGTTCTGAGAAATCCCAGATCACGTTCCAGAATGCGTTCCGAATCACGGTCCGGAACATGGCCTGCATCTTTTTGGTTGTAGCACAAAGCCAAATGGTCCCCAATCCCACATCCTAACTACACTTAATCATTAGCACCTTTGACGATACGGTGTTCTAAAATCAAAACACTAGAATCCTCTGCCTGAATTATCAATCCCCTCAATTGTTCAACTATCCTACTAGGTAGACAATAGTTTTGTCTATCCAAGGTGGTTAGGACCTTCAACCCCCTAAAAACTGTCAAGGAAATGACCAATACATTTGGTCATCCATACAATCATCTTTCAACCGCAGTAATTGATATAGTCCATTGATTACTTACACACCCAATAGATGAGCTGGCTAACTACTTCCATGTAAGTACCTTCTTCCATGGTAGATCGTGTTACTAAATGCCTACATCTAATAACAAAAAAATGTTGCAACCATAAACATTAAAAGACAAAAATGATCATCACTCATACAAAATCTTAATGCTAAAAATGGAGTGCTTGATATAATACTAAAATAAGAGAATTACTGCCCTTAGAACCAAATTTTATGATTGAAGTAGCTTGAGATTGAAAAGTCCAATTGACGAACTGTAGCATGCTACGAAGTATTCTTAGAAAGAATATGCATGCGTGGATATGAGGATATTTCCACGCATCTAAATTGCATTGACCATTATTGTTTGTGGATTATCTTAACATAGACTGCCCTGATTGACATACAAACAAGTGTTGCAAAGTATTCAAAATGGGCAGAATAACCCAATGTGTAGATCAAAATGTTCTCTCAAGCAGAATGTTTCTTGTGTGGAAAAACATCTTCCCTATCTTGACCATATTTAACTTTTTTATATCTTCGTGTACACTATTCTAATTGATGAGCGAATAGGTCTTGTAGGATGTTCACAATGGACAAAATATGTAAATATGCATCAAACAAAAATATCTTGCAATTGAAACAAACTTTGTTGTTTTATAATGAATGATGTAGACAACTTCGTAATGATTTTCCAATCAAATGTGAAACACAACATTGTTTAGTATCAAAATAAAACCCCCCACGTTTTGGCCAAAATTTGACGTTGTAATAATAAGTTGTGAAAGTTGGGTTGACGTTATATCTAGTGCAACAAATTCCTCTTGTATGGCGCCTTTCAGTACATGCTTCATATACTAACTCATTGTCAAGCAGTTGAAAAAGCCAACTTCGACCAAGACACGAAAATAAAAATTTACGGATTTAGGTTTTCTAGCAAACTATCGAAGAAAAACTATGTTTCTCTTACAACAATTTGATTCTGGCAAGCCTCTGCAAATTGGACTTGGATTTCAATCATTGTAAAGAAATTTATGCTGGACATTTGAAATATGAGCTCACTTTCCCTTGTTTTGGTCCACCAATCGTATCCACAAAAGGTATAATGTAATGCCACTTTCAATAAAGATCCAATCGAATAAGAAACTAGCACCCAAATGGATGCTCTTCTATCAAAGTTTTGCTCAAAACAACACACAAACTCTAGAGAGTTACTACAAATAAATTGTACTTTGCTAAAAGATAATAGCTTATAACACAAGTTGCTACTACACTAAAGCTGAATAAAGCTGGAAAAAAATTACTTACTCTATATATATATGGATTTTAAGTGAAGGATAGTAGATGACGTAACAAAGGAGATGCGAAATCTTAAATCTTATGCAATCTGTTGGAATATCAATCCACACTCTAGAGAGAACTATCAAACAGGGTGGATAGCTCAGTGGTAGAGCATCCCATCCGGTATGAGGGAGGTCCTGGGTTCGAATCCTAGTCTGTCCATCCATATTATGATTTATGGATTTCTAACATGGTATCAAAGCCAAGTTAGACCTAACAATTCATGGTGTCAAAGCCATGGTTAGGTGGCCCAAGTTGTGGGGCAAGTGACAACTAGGACCCCAACCAAGTGTGGCTTGAGGGGGGGTGTTGGAATATCAATCCACACTCTAGAGAGAACTATCAAACAGGGCGGACAGCTCAGTGGTAGAGCATCCCATCTGGTATGAGGGAGGTCCTGGGTTCGAATCCTAGTTTGTCCATCCATATTATGATTTATGGATTTCTAACATGCAATCCACCCACAAAGTCTAAGACCACCAACTTCATCATGCATAGTGCAGACCGAATGCCAAGAGATTCTGACACACTTCATCAAGGCCCAATAGTAGGAGCAAGTCACATGGATCTAATATGATAATTAGTAGGGGACCAAGACCCAAGATGATGATAGGGTCATTGTCATGACTCTCAAAAAGATGATGGGATCATCTTCAACAAATACACCCACTTGTACATAGCTTTCTTATTTTTGGAAAAGTTCTTATTTTTTTAACACATGTTTAAGAAATGTTCACAGCCAATTATCAAGAAATATCGAAAATAACCTAGTCTGTCAAAGCTAGGAATGAATTCAAGAAGAACAATTGTCTTGTAATCTAGCGCATGGTAGTGGCCCCAAAAAGCTTGGGGCTCATGTAATTTATTCTATAAGAACTAGACTCTTTGATTCTCAAAACAAATTGGATTCTATTGAGGTTTAATATCGAATGAGGTTCAATTATTTGACATGGCCAAATGGATTTGATTGTTTGTAAGATACGATGAACTGAGGTACATGCAAGAAAATGGATGGTTAATGGCCTCAATGTTTTAGACCTTGGAATCTTGCTATAAGTTGTACCTTGCTATACAATAATCACCACGAAAATATTTCATCATGCAAGAAAAAATAGCACAAGTCAAGCCAAGGAGATTCCAAAAAAAGACCATGCAAAAAGAAAAGGAAGAAGGATTATATTCCTTACTATTTGGACAAGCGTGAAAACAATGTGGAGGAACTAGAGGGGTGAGAAGCTATGTGAAAGTGATTGGCTATTGGGATCAGAGACATTGAGAGCATCAAAGCATGGGTAAAGGAGGCAGCTTTTATGAACGCCAAATTGCTATTGTGGGAACATGGTAAGAAAGAAGTGTACACACTAGACAAGGAAATAGCCATCTTACATTGGAGACAATTGATACTTCTTGTGGCACTGCCTATTGCCTATTGTCACATCTTGTTCATGAAAGCTTAGGCCACCCAAGATTCATGAGCAAGGTGTCATTGTTGGGAAGGAGTGGCCCTTGTGAAGCTATCAATGTGCTACAAATTGTCATTCCAAAGATAACTATGGACATTCTGTGAAAAAAACCAGCTGTGAGGTAGAAATTCAGTCATTATGAGACCGTGTAAGAGCTATGTGTGCTAGAAGAGTCCCAGCTTGACTCCTTAGTGTTGTGCCTTGCATTTGCACGAATTTGTGTCCCTTGTCATTATTTATCTTGTTCATATTCTCTCAACATATCATGGTCACAAAACCTAAACCAAGGAGAAACTTTCACAGAATACCATATAAAACACTGTTTTCCAAAAGAAATCGGCCAATAGAAAGGGAACAGGACACGTTAAAATTTATTTCATGTCCAACTGATACATAGTTGATGCTGAGGAATTAGGGGTAAAAAAGGTGAAGCAAACCTTTAGTTTGTTGTCGTCAGCTCCAGTAGCAATTAGTTGTGAATCAGGGGAGTAGGCAACACAATTCACGTCAAAGTAGTGACCCTGTTGCTTAAGTATGTAAGTCTCAGACTGCCATTCCCAAACAAGTAACTGACCTAGCTTCGCGCATCCAAATACCAGCCAGTTCCCAAAATCATTAAATGTGGTTGTTGTGATGCTAGTTCGCGATATGGACAATAGATGAATACATGAAAAATCAGGCATTTGATAGAGACCAAAGATACCAGTTGAGAATCCCGCAACCACTATACTGAGAGACTTGTGATAATCACAAGCGGTAAGCTTTGCATTTTGCATAAAGAAGTGCTTCTTAACAAGTTCCCATTTTCCAGCATCAGGTCTGATAGTGTAGTTGGTTGCTGCTTTTGCACCAACTACTCCAGTAGTTTGCAACATCGTCTCGTCATCTGGCTCCATCTTGTCCTCATATCCATGGCTTTCCTCAGTTTGCTTGCTCCTTTTCCTTTTTCCACCTGTCTGGATGAGTTCTCCTTCAAAAGCAGCAATAGAGCGCCTGTCCTCTTGCTTCCCATCACCATCTTCATGTTCCTCCCTGTTTGTGCCATTTTGAGCGTTATTCTGAAAATCCTGCAGTGATGCTTCATTTTGAGATTCACCGCCTTTAGGCTCCCAATTTTTAGCACTGCTTAGATCCCCGTCATTTCTGATCTTCTGACCTCCAACTTGAGAGTCCTTTATCATAGCCTCGGTATTCTCTGGTTCTGTCTTATGTTTTTTCTTGGTAACAGATTTTGCTGGTGAGGGACCTGAGCTGGAAAGGATTGTTGGATGACTCACCAGATTCGAATCAGCTCCCGTGATACCCTCTGAAGGTTGTACTGGATCCAAGAGTACAGTGAAATCGTCATCTTCGTCTTCCACTACGCCTTCAAGTTTATTTCCCCCATGAAGGGACCTCACTGGCTTATTAGCAACAGCTTGCAAAGGCCTAGTTTGCCTGGAAGGATCAGCCACAGCCTCTGTGCCCACCAAAGAAACGTCCTTAGTTAGTGTACTCAGTTCTGATAAACGAAACTTCCAGCTGAAAATCGCCCCATCTTTGGAAATGGTGTATGCCCCTGTCACTTTGTCTTTGTCTTTTCCCACTTTCTCTGAACTAAAATACACTCCAATCGGCGTATTTCGATGCCCTGTGAGAGTAATCGGATGATACCCGACAAGATTTTGGATCGAATACACTCTGGCAGTCAGATCTTTACACCCGACTATGATCCAATGGCTATCAGGACTCCAATCCAGGGCAGTGATGGTGTCATGGCAACCACCATAAGTTTTAAATAGCTGAAAGGGAGTGAATTCCATTTTGAATCCTGGGGTCTGCCAGATCTGGAGAAGCTTTCCCACTCCAGTAGCAAAGAAACTCCCATTTGGGCTGAATTTGACAGCAGAAACAGGTCCTTTGAATGTGAAGTGATGAAGAACTACGCGGCGTGGTAGGTTGATGAGCAAGCTCCTACCATCTTCATCTATGGAAAGAAGGAAGGCTCCATTAGGGGAGACAGCAATCTTGGTGATATTCTTAGAGTTTTGAGAGGGTAAAGTAAAGCTTTCTGACTTTACCAGATCTGTTGCTGAGATTCTGTTGCCAACAGGCGAGAGCAGCAAGGAATCCCCGACTATGAGGACGTTGCCTCCCCTGTAGGGAGCGCCCAGCAGATTGCTGAACTTAAAATTCATTGGAAAAATGTAAATTCTCCAAAAACAAGCATTTGATCCTCAAAGAAAGATAGGAAAACAGAGGATCGAGATTATTGCAGCACCTGGCAGCATGAACTTGGCAAAAATACAAGATGCTGCGAAAGCAAAGGCGGATTGGATCGCAAGATTGGCCTGTGGGCGAACAAAGAGAGGGAGAAAACGCGATCCAGTGACGAGAGATCACAACTCTGCTGCTCGCTGAAACCCTAAACCCTCCTTCCTAAAACCCTAAACCCTCGCTTGGCCAAACTTCTTGCCCCCAAAAACCCATGCAAAAGCATTATCAAGGGAAGCCAAATAATTATCCAAGTTCGATGTGAAAGCTTATTCAAATATGGTATGGATGCAATTACCATTAAAGTGAAGAGGGTTTATGTGTTGCATGGGATATCTTAGATGGATCGTCCACAACTCATCGAGTTGGATCGCAGTAGTTAGGTGGTCAAGTTGGATAAGAATTGTTACTTCATTGATATGGATATGTATGAAGTAGCAAGACTCTCCATCATTGAGCTTTGAGCTCCTTCTTACCAGATACCTATGATCGTGTTAGTGGCAAAGTGATCGCAGATGCAACAAAAAATGGTGGAGTCCCAACTCCAACTAGCACATGTGAAAAATTTGGCCTTTTGGTCATCTCAAAGTACCTATCCATGTCACCCACTAACTTGTTATGAGTAAATGCACATTTGAGAGATTGATAACACATATGATAAAATGTGTAGCTTAATTGGGTATTATTTATTGAAAGACAAAAATTAATTTTTCAATTGTGTGTATGAGAAAGAGAGAGATATTTCTAACTCTTTTATGTAATAAATATGGGTTGTATGTGAATAACATATTTATTTATTTATTTATTTATATATATATATTGTGTGTGTGTGTGTGTGTGTGTGTGTGTGTGTGTGTGTGTGTGTGTGTCCGCGTTCTATATAGATAATTTGGAAAAATGAGTGTGAATATTTGGTACTCTAGTTTTTGAGCTTATTGGTTATGCCAAGGATAAATTTCAATTCAAGGCCTGTTTCAGTACTAGTAACCTTGAGAGGACCCAAGAAATCACATAGTGACATGTGGAGTAGTGCTTGGTACGTGACAGTTATATGCATGGAGAGAGAATCAGTAGTAACTTGTGCTATCTATTCAATAGACCTTGGGTTGTCTCGTAAAGCATGCTTTTCTGAACTTAGTTTTTATTTTGCTGATTAAGCCTGGCAAGATTGGCACAATCAGTCTAGCTCTTGGATATGGGTCCCAAGAGCTATCCCGGCAAGCAGAATCAACCTAGACATGGGTCCCAAGAGCTGACAAGGCCATGACTCGAGTTCCATAGCTAGCTCATGACTTGCTTATCTGGCTCACCACAAGTCGGAGGCTCAGTCCTTGACTTCCTAACTTGCTTTGGGACTTTAGGGAGTGTCATCCCTTAGAATCTTACAGGGCACTTTGGGTGCAACACTTGCCCATTTACATTCTCAGTTTGATGATTCTAGTTACCAACTTTCTCTTTCTTTGGTATTCATTTGTTGTGGCATGGGGGTGAGGCTCTTAGGGTTTGATCTCAAGCTTCTATTTGGTTGGCACAGTGTCATCTATAGTGTATTGTAAGCTAGATCTTGGTGTGATCTTCACAATGGCATCAAAGCCTTGGCTTACGACAATCAAAAGGTGGAGCTGGCAAATTCTTGAATCTAGTTTTCTGCTTGTTTTTCCTGTTTTTTGAGTAGGAGACTGTTGTTTTTCCATCATGTTGGTGGAATTGAGATTCAAGTAAGGTGGTATCATTCCATAGATGGGGTCGAATTACTTGCAATTTATCAAGCGTTTCTATCAGTTTTGGTTAAAATTTTGATTTTAATCCAGTATAACTCGAAAGTTACTGTATATTGATGATTTCAAAGTATATATAGAGTGTTAGGAAGTCATTAAATCTTATCTTAATGATTTCATGATGTTATGACATGATTATTAAAGCGTTGTAGTCTATTTTTGGTCAAAATTTGATGTTTTTTACTATGAATTGATAGTTCAAGCTGGTAATTGATGCAACCAATACGTTAGATGCTTGAACAAGGTCATTTCTAGTACTTGAGGATCTATATGAGGTCGCGTGAGGTTAAGAATTGTCAAAACTCGTAAAAATTGTTATTCTCGGGCAAAAAACATGGTTTTTAATCATGCCTTGTAACTCAGCTACAGAAGATTCTATTTCTCTAGAGTAAATAACATATTTGGGAAATCTTTGAAGAGAATAACTCCACATCACAAGTTTTTCGACCATTACATGGGTCTTCGTTACCCTAGAGTTATCTCTTCAAAGCCCTTTCTTGCACTTGATGTCCCGCTTATCGGGAGATGGTCTTTTTGGTGACCTTACGAGGTTAGAGTCTGCCAAGGGCAAAGCATAACTTCAAAAAACATCCAAACCTACCATAAAAGTCACTAGAATATACGAGATTGTGGCATATTCTAAATGATGCTTACCAATTGTAAAAGTCAACAGAAATACCACTCTCTTACATAAAGGTTAGATTTTTTTTTTACTCTTGCCCAAATCAACATAAGATGTGGTGCAAATTTATTTTGAGCATCATATCATTCAAAAAATAGATTAAAATTGTTATCTATTATAATTATTTTTTACGTTGCACATAAATTCACGGATTAGGGACCTTTTATGATTTTGTGCGCGAATCAATTTAGTAAAAGATACTTTGTTCCCATATAGTGGCATGCTTTTAATGCCAAATTCAAAAAGATGCCCATCCAAGGGTGGACATTAAGTGAGAGAATGAATGGGCATCTTTTTATACTTGGCATTAAAAGCTTGTCTAAGGACTAGCAAAAGGCCACATAATGAATGTTTATTTTAGTCCATTGCACTTGTGTGGGGTGCCTCGTATCTAAGAAGCACGTAGTGGTTTGGCCTCGGTGTGCTGACAGCCACATATATTTATATTATATATGTATTTTTAAATGGCTATCTGGAGTGCCACATCACCATGCAGCTAGAAATAGTATCCCATAGTCAATCCCACGCCTTTTCCATGAACCCATATAACTGCAAATTGGACCCTAATCTCACATGCATGCAGGTGCTCGGGAGAATGGCAGGTGGCGCATGCATGCAATTGTTGGGGAGAGTGGTGTTGGGTACTTGGGAAAAAATGGCACCGGTATCTTGCCCACGGGAAAGAGTGGTGCAAGTGCCCATGAAAAGTTTTCAGTGCCCGTGGAAGTGGCAACGATGCCCTAAGGAAATTGGCGCCACGTCTCGCTAGTGCCCGCGAGAAAATGGCATCGATGCTCGCAGGACAGTGGTGTTGGCACTCGCAGGAGAGATTTCTCCCAGGTACCTTTCCAGTGGGCTGAGGCCAAATCCCAAACACGTGCCAGCCCGTGCTCTAAAGCTCCATCCAGTGGGGTGAGTTGTTCAATATGCTTTAAAGCTCCATCCAGTGGGGTGAGTTGTTTAATACACGACAAGCAGGGAAGGGACAAGCTCAAATGCCAACCGGTGCATAGTGACATCTAAGAAGCTCATTCCTAAAGTCTACCGAAATGACTTTGCCTTAAAGTAAATGTTATTAAACATTGGTCGGCTGATACTGTGACAAATGGTTTAAAAAAAAAATTAGGTCAGAAAAATTGTGGGACAACCTTTCTTGTTACTCCCATAGCAAGTAGTATCTTGTAATTGATTCAAAAAGACCTCGAAACCCGTTTCACACTGAAAAACGAGTTTTCCGAAAGGGTTTCAGTTCTCCGTTTTTCTCCGTTTGCTTTAGGTTTTGCGATGGCGTCGATAAAGCCTGGCAAAGCACGTCGATCGCAGCTTTCATCATCGCCAGGATCTGCTTTATCGCCATCGCCAGCAGCAGCAGCATCATCGGTTGCTTCTTCCTCAAGGAAAAGAGGCAATGCCTATGAGAAGCATGATGCCGCTGCTTTTAATGCTGCTGTTTCTAAACGGCCAAAGAAGCAAGCCCCTGAGAAGCGCATGGCTCGCTACATTGCTGGACCTTCTGCTTCGGTCATGGAAAGGATCCAGAGGGCTTACCAGCACCGCCTCTATCTCATCGAGAAAAGCCTCATCGGCGATCCGGAAAATCCAGTTTCATGTGAGTTTTTCGTTCTGGGAGCCACAGGCAATGTTTACACTGTCAAGCTTGAGAAAATCCCATCCTGCACATGTCCTGACTTCAGCAGAGGTCATGTTTGCAAGCATCTTCTGTTTGTGTACCTCAGGGTCTTGAAACTGCCCCAGTCTGACCCTAGGGTATGGCAGAAGGCTCTTCTATCACCCGAACTGCAAGATCTACTTGAAAAATCTGTGGTTAGTGAGGCAGCCCTTGCAAGCCAGAGTGTGAGGCGGAGGTTTCAAGAAATCACAGGCAAGGCAGGGAAGGAGGTGGAAAACACTGAGAAAGTTGAACAGAGGGAGTTGGATGGTGATTGCCCTATCTGTTATGAACCGATGGCAGCGGAAGATGGGAAAGAAGTTGAGCCTGTGGTATTTTGTCGGGTCTGTGGAAACAACGTGCACAGGGATTGCTTTCAGAAGTGGAGCAGAGGAAAACGGGGTCGTAAAGTAACATGCATTTACTGCAGAGCTGTGTGGGAAGATCCCTCGCTCAAGAAGAAGGGTAAGAAAAAAGAAATCGGGCCAGGATGGTATATAAATCTTGCATCTTACTCAGAGGATCATTCAGTGACGGATACTAGCCTGGAAGCCCTCTATCCAGAAAGTTATGAATGGATTCGTTTCGGTTGAAGATCAGGTGGCGGCGGAGTGCCTAAAGGCAGTTTGTTTTGGCTGCTGCCGATAACCCTAAGCCATCCATAAGGTACATTTGGTCAAGTGAATCCTGTGCAGTACAGGGTTTTGAAGCAGATAACGTTTCACCATAGAATGCCCTTGCTAGTTAGAATTTCCAGCCCAGCCAGTACGGTCTTGATATCTTTGCTGACGGCCTTTGCTCGAAAGTGTATGTATGTCGTGTGGTGGCTCCAAGCGGCTTTTGTGCAAGCTGCAGAAATTTCTTGCTCTTGTTAATTTTCCCACTTCAGGTGGACGTCTGCATCTCTTTCTGGATGTGTAAATATTTCTTATTCCTACAAGCACCAGTATGGCTTTTGGTTTCTGAGTTTGTCCACCTCTTTTTGATAATTATAACGAAGAGTATCACATACGGTTGGAAGTTTTGGCGATTGGTGGATCCCATTCCAACATTTACCATCCAATCAGTTCTAGCAACGTGTAGCTTTATTCCAATTTGACTTAAAATCAAACGAGTCAAAGATTTTAAATAACACGTATCGAAACAAATGCTCGAGACATTGAAGCCAAAGTTTCAAATGCCTAACACTAGAAGGACATGCTTTGAACAAAAAAATTCCTAAAATTCCTTAGAAGTGTTAAAGAAAGGGGGGGGGTGTTCTTAATGCATGTAAGAGCCTCTTCACATGCTGAGATCCCGGCCGATCTTGACGTCAAGAACGGGTTGGCAGGGAGGAGTTATGTCTTTATGTGGACTCGTGGGGAGGCTGACCCAGGCAACAGGTCAGCCTTTCCAACCTACTCTCTTAAGTTGGGAGAGAACGAGTCAGCCTCCAACCTGGTCCTGTTCAGCAGGTAATGTAAAATCTGGGAAAAGGATCTTTGATCAGTACACCTGTTACAACAGGTTGATCCTTGTTGGTGGACTGATTCAGCTGGTAAGTATGGGTGAAGTGCACAAAGACTGGGTAGTGGCATGGGAAGTGGATTTGTGAGAACGGGTGGTGTGCTCAAGGAAGGGATGACGCCAAGAATGGGTAATGGGTTTATATGTGACAAGCCCCTAAAAGTCGTGAAATGGGCATGCTCGTCTCTTGGGGACATGATATGGATAATGGGCAGTGCAGTTGCCTGTGCACCTCGTGTCCCCAGGAGATCTTTACTGCTCTCAGTTCCCTGTCTGCCTGTGCCTGTACCTGCACGCCTGCCCCTCTCTGTGGTCCTTGCTTGCCATGTGGCATGCAAGTTTTATCCCATAGGTTTTTGGGTAATCTCTCATCTACTGCATATTTATTGTTTCCCTTAGTTCTCACGCATGCTCGAGTTGAAGCCAGCGAAAAGCTGATCATGCCTGTTGTGCCTTTGTCTGTGCCTGTGGAAAAGTCTGGTGTCGCAGAAAAGTAGTGCTTGTCGCACTTGTAGGTCGCGTCTGTGCTCGCAAAAAACCCCTCGCATGTGGAGCTTGTGCCCACAAAAAATTTGGCTATATATATATATATCAATTTGTTGGTACTTTGTGCTTGAAAATTAGGGTTTACATTCATGGAGCATTGATGATCATGACGTACTTGCATGAAAAATTAAAGAGATTTAAAATGTTGCCTTGGTCAACAAGGCAACACTCATATTGGGAAAGTCTTTCAAGAATATCTAGATCAAGAATGTGGATTTGAATTTGTATGTGAAGTTGAGGGTTGTATGGATAATTTTGTGTAAAAGAAAATGCTTGTATGTGGGAGTTGAGTAAGAAAACAACTTATATCAATGCGAGAAGTATAAAGTCCTCACAACATGAGCATACCATACAAAGCAACAACACATGGGAACCGGTGGAGGTTAAACCAACCCAACTAAACCTAGATCGTACGGATCTAGCCCCCAAGCTATGGATCAATCAGAGTCATGGAAAGAGGAGTCACACCAGCAGCATGTAGCTACTCATCACAAATCAAGCATGCGCTAGTGAGAGCCCAGCAGGTATACTTATACCCTCCAAGGCCCATGCACCACTAGTAGTGCACTGTGACATCTCACTGGACACCTCTGCAGCCTATCAAGGCCACGTCATCCAGTTCCCTATTGACTCATTGATAAACCCATACCAACTCCACCACCATGTGTTTAGGCCTACAACCATTAATTATGACCATGTACACATAAGGGCCCCAATTCTCTTATAGTCACAATTAACTTACGGGTTGTTGGTCTATTGGTCCCTAGCGTGGACACGCTACCCGAGACCAGTCATGTCCTCAAGAACTTAAAACTGGGAAAGTTTCTCCTTAAGTTTCTTTCCTGTTCCCAGGAATCATCATCGTCCGTACATCCCCTCCATCGAACCAGATGCTCGGTAACTATACGATTTCTCAATCGTTTAGTTCTTGTATCCAAGATCTTTTCGGGTTCAAGACGAGATACACTCGATGATTCATCCAACAGGTCCAACTGATCTCCAAATCCAAGATGCTCTCCTTCACGTAGACTCTTTTTGAGACGACTAACGTGAAATACGGGATGCACTTGCGATCCTTCGGGGAGTTCCAATTGGTAAGCTAAGGATCCGATCTTTTTCAAGACCTTAAACAATCCTCTATATCTAGGGGACAACTTATAATACTTGCCGGTACGCATTACACTTGAATCCTTCGGGATTCTCAAATATATCCAATCTCCTACTTGGAAGTCTCTCGGTGATCTTTTCAGATTTGCATAATGTCTATTCCTATCCTGGGCACTCTGGACATTTTCACGTGCAATCCGTAGCATTTCCTGCATATCGTGTAGGAAATCCACTACTTTCTAAAACTTGATCGTTCGAGTCTCAACCGCGATGTGTGACCTAGGCTCGAAACCGTACATAAACATAAACGGGCTATAACCGGTAGCTGAATGCTTACAGTATTATAGGCAAACTAGAAGGTACTTTTCTCAATCAGATTGTCGTCTGGAAACATATGCCCGAAGCATTTGTTCCGTTGTCTGATTTGTTCTTTCCGTCTGTCCATCCGTCTCAAGATGATCAGAAGAACCCAAACTCAGTGTCGTCTCTAGTTTAGCAAACACGGCCGACCAAAAGTGACCGATGAATTTCGGATCACGATCGCTCACAATATCACTTGGTAATCCGTAAAGCCTAAACAGACGCTCTACAAATATCTGAGCTAAATCAGAAGCCTTCGCGGTGGTCTTTACTAAAATAAACGTAGCCAATTTGGTAAGATGGTTGACCACAACCCAAATTGCATCATGTTGTTTATTCGTCCACGGTAACTCAACCACGAAATCCATGGAAATACTATCCCATTTCTTATCAGAGATATCCAGTGGATGCAACAAACCGCCAGCCTTATGACATTCAGCTTTATTCAACTGGCATTGGTCACATTTGACCACATAAGATTCTACAAAGGGTTTGAGTTTTGGGCAATAAAAATCCCTTCGTACCAAATCCAATGTACGAGGATGTATGCCGGGATGTCCTACGCATGGTGAGTCATGACAGTCATAAAGAATTTTATTCTTAACAACATCCACATCAGGCACACAAACCTTCCCTTTCCTGAACAAAAGTCCATTACGGATAGAGAAGTCATCAGTACCCTTTATATCTTCCTCCCAGACTGATCACTATGATCATCAGTCCCGCTTGATGAAACTGCTAGAACCCTATTCTAGATTGGTCCAAAATGTGGGTCTTTCTCATAAAGACCTCTCAGAGAGAGATAAAAGTCTATACTGATCTCAGTGAAGGAAAGTTCGTTCACTTCACCAATTCGACTAAGTGCATCAGCCATCTGATTAGATGAGCCCTTGATATACCGCACGTCAAAGTCAAATTCTTGCATAAGTTCTGCCCATCTGGCCTTACGACCTCGCAAATCATTCTGATTATAGAAATACTTTAAAGGTTGATGATCTGTATTAACTACGAATTTATTACCGTACAGGTAATGCCTCCATGATTTCAATGCATGGATCACTGCAAAAAGTTCTTTTTCCTTAGTGGTGTACCTGACCTGTGCATCGGTTAGTTTCTTACTCTCAAAGGCAACGGGCTGACCCTCCTGTAAGAGAACAACTCCAATAGCCGTATCACTCGCGTCAGTGTTAATGACGAACGACAAATCTGGATCCGTTATCCTCAAAACTGGAGCTGAGGCAATTAGAAGCTTGAGTTTGCGAAAACTCTCATCTTATTTCTCATTCCATCTAATAGGAGGACTTGGCCTACCTTTGCGGCTTTTCACTCCTTTCAACATATTGTTGAGAGGCGCAACAATCTTCGAGTACTCCTTTGCAAATCTACGAAAAAACACAATGAAACCTAAAAATGACTTAAGTTCTTGGCCATTCCACTACCGTCTTCACCTTTTCTTCGTCAATCTTGATCCCAAAGGAGGTGATCTTATGACCTAGGTAAAGAAGCTCCTTTTTAAAGAATTCGCACTTTGATTCTTTTGCATAAAGCTTCTCTTGTCTTAAAATACGTAAGACAGTACGAAGATGTTTAGCATGCTCTTTGAGTGTTCTGCTATAGATTAGAATATCGTCCAGAAGCACTACTACAAACTTCCCCAAATATGGACGAAATAAATCGTTCATCTTTTGTTGGAAAGTAGCCAGAGCATTTGTCAAACCAAAGGGCAAAACAAGAAACTCGTAGTGGCCGAACCTGGTCCTAAAACCGGTTTTAGATACATCTTCCGGATGTATCCTAATCTGATGGTATCACGTACGTACATCAATTTTTGTGAAGTATTTAGCTCCATTCAATCGATTTATGAGATCATCCAACAAGAAACTAAAGGGAAAAAACCAGCCAACCAAAAAAGTAACTGTTGCTTTCACAAAAATGGTAACCACAGAGTAATTGGCAACAACAAAATTGACACAGAATTCCTTCCAAGAAACTAATTCGAAAAGCACAAAAACGAACCAATTGTGAGCCCGGTAGTGCACTTACCACACAATCGATTGCAATTCAAAAATATTTCCAACGGGAAGAAAATCCCACAATTCCACCGTTTGTTGCTTACTCTGTCTCGGATTCTCGAGAAAACGTCGAGATTTCCACCCAGCACTTTCGATGGTAAATCCTGCTTAGACTGGCTCTGATACCAATATAAAGTCCTCACAACATGATTCTAGCCTAAGCATACCATACAAAGCAACAACACATGGGAACCGGTGGAGGTTAAACCAACCCAACTAGACCTAGATCGTACGCATCTAGCCCCTAAGCTATGGATCAATCAGAGTCATGGAAAGAGGAGTCACACCAGCAGCATGTAACTACTCATCACAAATCAAGCATGCGCTAGTGAGAGCCCAGCAGGTATACTTATACCCTCCAAGGCCCATGCACCACTAGTAGTGCACTGTGACATCTCACTGGACACCTCTGCAGCCTATCAAGGCCACATCATCCAGTTCCCTATTGACTCATTGATAGACTCATACCAACTCCACCACCATGTGTTTAGGTCTACAACCATTAATTATGACCATGTACACATAAGGGCCCCAATTCCCTTATAGTCACAATTAACTTACGGGTTGTTGGTCTATTGGTCCCTAGCGTGGACACGCTACCCGAGACCAGTCATGGGCATGACAAGAAGACTCATGTATAGAGGTGGATGCCTCAGATTGTTCAAAGGTGGATGGCTCAACCTCTTCTTTAATTTGAAGAATAAAAGAAAAACTCAAACTATATTTGGTATTTGAGACTACTACATAGGCCTATACATGATGAGTGGGATGATCCGAAAGCATTGATGAGATTTTGTGTCTTGGAAAGTACAACTATTGGTGAGGATGATTCCAAGAATGATGGGTCTATGTGTGAGTGAGCTTGATATTGAGAAGTGGTGGAATGAAATTTTGAGTGTCTTGGAAATTTTTTTGGAAAGCCTTAGTAATGGTTGCATGAAAGGGAACAAAAAGATGGTTGACATGTTTGGAATGATTCCTAGGTTGTGTGTAGGAGAGTATGAATATGTATGTTTTGAAGAAACATATGAAATGCACACTGGTGTGTTAGATGTACTGGCTAATGAGACGATCAAACATGTGTTGGAGGCGGAAGCCAAGGATAATGTCAATGGTGATGTGGATTTGATGTGTCAATTCAGGCATTTATATCATGATGTTGAGGGGTTTGTCTTGTGGTGAGAGTGGGTCTTCATTCATGGTTCAGTATGATTCCTAGGTTGCGTGTAGGAGAGTATGAATCTATACATATCGATGAAGTATATGAAATGCACATTGGTGTGTTCGATGCAGTGGCCAGTGAGACAAGCAAGCATGTGTTGGAGGTGGAAGCCAAGGATAATACCAATGGCGATGTGTATCCGATGTGTCAATTCAGTCAGTTGTGTCATGATGTTGAGAGTTATGTCTTGTGTTGAGAGTGGGTCTTCATTTATGGTTGGGGAGAGTGAGTTCGCAGATGAATCAACCTTATCGACTTTCATCTTGTGTTTGTTGAGAACTTAGCATATTATGTCATAATTCATCCAAAATTCAATGATTTGTTTTTTCTTGGACAAGACATCTTATATGGCATGTGGAATTGGATCTATGATGAACATTTTTGTATTGGATGGAGTTGCTTTTGTGTTGGTACTTGGTTCAAGCGTGGGTACATTAATTTTAGGTTTGTTGATGGTTGCTTGGTTAGATGGGTTGGTTTGTTCTAGTTGTTCATTTGCTTAGATGGAATCAATATCTCTTGGTGATTTTGTTGGGTGGTCAAGCACACATATTTGGAGGATTGTGCTGGAAGCTAAGCTTGGACTGAGAAAAGGTGTGGCAATGCAATGTATGGGTATTGGTCTACTTTGACACAATATGGAACATTTTCGACTTGAACTACTTGGTGCATGTACACATGGACAGTTACATGCTTTCTATGGGATGATTGACATAGGCAGTTGCACATATCTTGTGTCATGTCATGCCATGATATCTTATGTAAGTGTATAATGTGAGTCTAGGCCTAGAGTTGAACAAAATAATCACTAGGAGGGAAAAGTTGGAGCTAATGATTTTTTGTATATTGATGTCTATACATTTGTGTCGTTGTCATGATTAAAATGTTAGATATGGCCCAAAGTCATCAATGAATGTCATTATTCATGAGGGCCAAGTATATAGCTAGAAGTATTGCTAATTATGAGTGCAAGAGCACTCATTTCAAGTTGCCAATTTATTGTTCCTATCTCGAGGTGCTAGTTCATCAGAGCAGGTTTATATCTAAAGGTAAGCAATAAATGTCCCTTTCTTGTAGGTAGAGTCACTAAGGTCCTTGAAGACAATGAATGAAGGTGCCAAATGGGGGACGTCATAATTTTTCCAGAAGTGTAGGAACCCATGGTTCTAATTGAGGTATATAGAAGTGTTATAATTTACAAGGCAATTAAGTTGGAACCTCTTGTGTTTTGTGTCTTGTTGGAGTGCCTCTCCCTCCATTTGTAGCAAACTTGAAGGGAAATGGCAAGTCTTGATACTTGGGGGTTGTCACATGCATTGTAAGGTACATTCTTTCTAATATATGGAATGCATATAGCATTAGGTGTTGGCTTAATTTGAGGAAATTTGGTGACGATGCACGTCTCACCTAATCTACCTACCAAATGGATATGATTTTTAGATTAGGGGGTTAGTTGGTAAGGTTAGGTCTATACCTAACTATGGATAGCCCTGGATCTCATATTCGAGTTGATCCATCACTACTTTGATGAGGATCTTTTTGTACATTCATTGATGAGATGCAATTTTTGAGTTTGAGACACATTGTTCTTCCAAGGCCGAGTTGGAGCATCTATGTTTGAGTGATATTGATGATCTACATAGCTAATTGAATGCTAACTAAGTGATTTGATGTCCTACAAATATTTCAGGATGCTTGGAATGATTTGTACTTGTTGATCAGAGTGATTCTAGGTGCAATTGCCACATAATCAATCTAGATGCATTTGTACCGAAGCTAGTCTTGATTGATTTGAATACTTTGCAAATTTCAATGCTTGATACTCCACCATTTTAAACAAGGTATCAGAGTTGGATCCAAGCATTTCACTATTTTGATCTACATTTAGCAAGTTTTGTAGTGCAGATAGCAACATCACTTTTGACCAATTCTCACACGTGCGTACTCAGTGTACAATCTTTGCTTTAAAATGGCATCAATTGGATTCTTTCTTACAAAAGCAAGTGAAAGCTTAATTTCATCTAACTATTACATTTGGAAAGTTAGGATGGAATTAATTCTAGTACTTCAAGTCTCATAGATATAGTGATGGAGATTGAGGAGCGTTTCTCAAGACAATGTGAGATTCAAGAAGAGATTTAGAATGGCATTTCATTGCATCAAGATGAATGTGTTCAATGATGTTCTTAGGGAATGTGTCTCTCCCAAAAATGCTTGAGACACATTGAAGTCTATGTATGAGTCTAAAAACACCTCAAGATTGCTCACCTTGAGGAAAAAGACATGCGACATTAAACTGATTTTTTAGCATTATGAAATTTTATGTAAAATCAAGTTCTACGGAAATTGTCAGCTATAAAACCCAGTTTTGTATCTATCAGTCAGAGCACATGCGTATAACCACTCAAAACAGATCTAAACCATATATGCATGTCAGAATCGCTCTGAAAATCAACATGCAGACATTCCATGCAAGCACAATACCTCAAAATAGGAAATTGACTTGCATGCAATCAGAACAATTCGAAATTCTACCAATTTTGCTCACAAAATTCCAAAACTTCAGATGATCACAACTTCAGCTACATAACACCAAATCGTGTGTTGTAAAGCTCAGTACAGAGGGAGACCTAGTGAAAAAGACTCTTGCCACGTCAGCCTACCAGCTAGGATTCACACGTGCAAGTTCAAGACAGCCAAAAAACCTGTAGGAGGGCGCACTTTTTTAAGCTCAATTTGCATAAAATCATGCAAACACTCAACTAAGCCTAAAAGTGATGATCCAAATAGTCTTAAATGGTCTCTAAGAGTTCCATGAAGCCTTCATGCAGATCCTATGAAGTAGTATGGGCTGAAAACCATGAATTCTTGATTTCTAGAAGTCAAAATTGCTACAAACACATCAATTTATAGGTCTGATAGCTTGCTAGGAAGGTAAAAAGTAATGCAAATCATGTTGTAAAAAATCCAGAATGATCCCCTTATGGATTTAGAGAAATCCACCCCCCAAAATTCACCAAAATTAGTCAATTTTTGACAATTTTTGACTTCTTACAAATCCAATTGCTGGAATTCTTGGCTCTAACTTCTAGGACAACTTCAAAAGACTATGATTCATCTTTTACCAGCTTTATTTGATGTTCAACAACCTCCTACCATCCAATTTCATGAAAAAACAAGCAAAAATCATGGATTTTGGCCCTTTCTAGGTTTTTTCACTTTGACAAATTGGAAACTAATGGCAAGAACGTTTTTTAAACCGCATGAAATCCTATTTACAGAGTTATAACCATCATGATTGATCTATAACTTATTGGATTTTGAATTCTACAATCATTTTTGTGCCAAAATCATGGAAAACAAGCCAAATTTGGCCACAAAAGAGCCTAGAATCCAAAACCATGGGAAGATCCAACATGCAACCTGAATTTCAACTACTTCAAAGTGAATTAACTTGCTGAAAATTTCAGATCCATAACTAGTTTTGAATTACATATGCTAAAACTCCAAAAAGACAACCAAAATTGATTTCCTAGCACAATTCTCCATAAACCACAATGAATTTGAGAGGGATATGGATCATGCAAATTGAAATTAGGAAGATCCACCAACTTGCAGCCTTTCACCTCTCCTTGGATGAGAATACTAGTTGATCATCACCAAGCTCCAATGAAAAGCACCACCTCTCCAAGCTTGTAAGTCTGGCTCTGATACCACTATAAGAGAAGCTCCTGAGATCCTGCTTACAAATTACAACACAATGGTAACACACTATGGAGAAACCACCCAACCAAGTAGAAGCATCCAATCAAACTCTAGAAGCCTCACCCCCAAGCCAAGGAACAAGAAGCATGAATCTAGAGTGAGAGCTTGGCAATGAATCCAAAACCATGATTAGAACCCAATATATAGAGCCAAAAGCAACCTGGACACATAGCCATGCATAGCCCTAAATTCTCTATACATAGATTCACCTAGAATAGAGTCCTAAGCATGGACCAACTATTCATAGAATTGTTGTTGATAGTTCTATACACATGCATACACTATCTCATACCTTGTCTAAACTCCATTTAGTATGTTCTGGGCCTCACAAGGATATTAGTCACTTTCGCGTCACGTCCAGTATGACGTGGCATAGCTAACATCTTGTTTCACTGGAGTACTGTGTATCCAAGACTAGGAGTATATTGTATCCTATGTATTGGTCATAGACATAGCACTGTTCGCCCTAGAAGAAGACCGAGAATACGAGGACAAAGATTTTCTTCATTACATAGATCCTGATCGTTTCAAGCCCACGCCGACTAGATCATGTTGCATGCAACCAGTTTCTTTTATTGTTGTTGTCATTGTTTTATTTGATGGGATGACGGCCTCCTATTCCACTACGTCCGGGAATCACGCGCTTATCAGCGCAATTGTATTATGGTCTGATCGTTGTATTTACAACTTCAATATACAGATTCGCTATTGTTCTACACCTTAGCATTCTTGTTGAATGATATCTCTCGTTCCTCTCACA
The DNA here is from genome assembly GCA_029204225.1 of Diphasiastrum complanatum. Lineage (NCBI taxonomy): Eukaryota > Viridiplantae > Streptophyta > Lycopodiopsida > Lycopodiales > Lycopodiaceae > Diphasiastrum > Diphasiastrum complanatum. The sequence goes on along the minus strand of CM055106.1, from coordinate 19,618,061 downwards.
CAAACATTATTAAGAAGAAAATTGTATGGTTGTCTCTGAAGCATGAAAGAATTCTACATTCTCTTCATATCAAGTTATTAGCATTAGAGGATTGCATGGCTGTCTTAGACGCCTAATTCTCTTTTGCAATTTCTCTTTCACGGTAGTCTATCACTCTCACACTGATAATCTGATTTCACACACAAAGAACTGCTCGTAACTCCATTCTCCAAGTAATCCACGATTCAGGTTATAACAATTTTCTTGTTTCTCCTTCCAATAGGAATGGTATCAAAGCTGATATCTATTTCCGCCCATAGAGTGATATTAGTGTCTGCTCCCACAGGAGTGGTATCAGAGCCACACTTCAGCAGTGGTATCAAAGCAACTTCTTCTAACAACGTCACCTTCATTTAACCTCAATTTACATGAATCTTTGGGTGAAATGTCATTTTACATTGGAAATCAATGTTCAAAAGTTAAAGATCCAAACAATTATAGTCCAAAACTATCCACAATTGCTTGATATCTAGGAGATCCATCAAGATAAAAAATGACTTCAACTCAGCCCTGAGTACTCCAAATACTCTCTTGAGTTAAGCGCTCTATCAACATATGCAAGGAAATAGCAACCATTCAATCTTGATAGACTTAACTATGAGATTTGCACAATCTCGACTATGTACTGGGGTAAAGGAATTTAGATTGACTGATCTAATTCTTGACTCTCCCATCCCCTTATAATCTTCTAATGTCCATTACGTATTTATTTATGATTACATTTAGAATCTTTTGATTCATCAATCATAATTTACAAGATTCCAAAACCCTACTTAATCATTAAAAGATACTGGAGTATGTGTACAACATACCACTCAGGAAATATAAGAAACATTCCGAAACCTTTTTCACAAAGAAAATTTCCAAGAATATTCTTCTAATCCGATTCTTAAATAGATTATGAGTTTCAAATTCTACAATCAACCAAGTAATTAAAGACCATCTTTAACAACATAAACTTTATTCTACCACCTAGAACGGCATCTAGAGATTACAAAGTTCTGCTAAATTCCAACTGAATTCAATGGTTATCCTTGATATTAGTTAGACTTTGTCATCCAATATGAGCTCACAAGGATTCGTCAATAACCTAGGATATTCCTCATGCAAGAATTATTCTATATCAAGAATCTCCTATATTTTTATGCACACAAGTCTCATAGATCATGAATCCTGATGACTCACAAATCATGTGTCTTATAGACAATATAGATCAAAATAAACAGTTCCCGTTGAATTCTCTTTACACTACTTATTCTATCAATTAACTTCAAAACATGAGTAATCCAATTACTCAAGTCAATTGTAAATGATTCAGAAATCTTAAATGTCTAGGTGCAGATCTCAAACATACATTTATAATACCATATTTAGATCATCTTCTAAACCATAAATAAGTTAATGAATTATCCTTTCCACAAAAAGATACATTAACCTACAACATAGCAGAGCCACAAGATTAGGACGTAGGTAACCAACATATCCAACTATGTTTCTAAACATAAATATAGGATACAAACTGGCAGATATATCCATAATATGCATATGTTACTCACATAACTCACTGAGAATCTTGCAACTTAGCTACAAAAGAACTCTATTTCTCATGAGTAAATAACATATAAGGGAAATCTGTGAAGTAAATAGTTTCACATGTGAAAAATTGCCTACATTGGCAAATCTAGCCATGTAGAATATTGTACATTTTGTCAATATTGTTTGTTGGTCACTTGAATGGCCAAAGTGCCACTTGTACATACACACCTAAAGTAGGTTACCACGAGTCAAGAGGAGTGGTTGTGTCTATTTGGTAGTGATTCCTACTTTGTAGGATCTAGACCATGATTTATGATGAGATTTGTACCTACCATGCACCTACCAAGCATGACTCTTGGATCTAGGCTAGGGTTTTCACATTAGGGCAAGAAAGTGGAGTCTACTTCCTTATTATATGCTGGATTTTCACCTAACTTTGCAAAGGAAGTGTGTTTTACTATGTATTTCCATTCTCCATAGTAAGAAGATAGAAACTTTTTGGATCCTCAAGGAGAAACTCGAGTTTCCTCTCATTGTATGGTGATTACTCTATTTTTCCAATCAAACCCAGCTTTGGCACTTTGTAAACATTGTCTACAGGCCGTACTACAGCCTTATTTCCACACGTGTGGAGTTGGATTAGACTATTTGATCAATGCTTTGATTGTCTCTACTTGTTTCCTATCAAGCTGCTAAACTAGATCTTGTTTTCTGATGACTAGTTTCTGATAGATTGTTTAACAAGCATACAATCACCTTGTGGATCATTCAAAGATCCATTTATAGTCCTTAGTACTATACTTTTCACATGGTATCACAAGTTTTCCAACCATCATACGTTTACCAACAAAATTCCTTCAACCAATCAACCTATTCCAGATCTTAGTACTCAAACAATTGATTGATAAAGACATCTTTGGACATAAGGTTAAGATTTAAACTTTATTCCCTCTGATTTAATCCATAAAAAAATGGTACTTGGCAAACCAATCAGTAAATCTTAATTTAATCTTTACCACCAGTATCCATATTCATGAATATTTCATAGCTCAAAAATCCCAAAACTCCTCTAGTTCCAGGTTATACAAAACAATCACTAGAGAGTTCCTCTATTTCAACTAGATAGTTCTACCTTTGCATACATACTAGATTTTTTTTTTCAGAAATCTACACAACTGGCTGATTCATCGAAAGTCTTATTCCTATCTTTTCTTCTCCCCTTTTAAAAGAAATTCCACAATTTTGATTAAAAGTTCTCAGGAGACAACGTATAAGATATTAAAGATCCAAAAAAGTCAATAATGAGTATCCAATACTATTAAAACCCAGACTTTCTCCTCAAAATCCTAGAATATCTTATCCCGAGTGATAGAAATATTACATCATAATAATCAACTATCAAATAGAAATAATCATTTGGGTTCAGGAAGTCTAAACTCCACTGAATCAATTGAATACATCAATAGATTCTGAGCCATATTCACAAATCATATATGGAAGTATAATTTCATATAATTTCATCAGTCCTTCATAACCAAATTCTACACTGGAAGGAATTACATGAATCTCAATCCAATTGTCTTGTATTTAAGAAATTTCTAAAAAGTAGAGGTATAAAATAAAAGAGAAATAGATTTAAGGGCCTCCAGATTTTGTAAATAATGAGATACCATTTGGGATCTAGATCTATATCTCAAAAATTTTCAAAATATCCTAAACAATAGCCAATGGATTTTTCTATTAGTATTATCATTACCGTAATTACTAACCATCGGCCTACAGATCATTATTACCCAAGAAATCTCCTTTGGAATCACTAATATCCCATACCACCAACTTTTCCTTCAAGAATACTCTGCATCTAGATCTGTTTACTCAAAAAGTAAAAAAGACTATTTGGCTATCCTATATCTAGATATAGGATCAGAATCACAACCGATTTCAGGAAATATTTCTATTTATTGAAATCCCTCATGCCCCTTGAGTGTTACTCCAAAAATACCACTCCTCATAACACCCAAACGATGTTTCGTACAATATTGTTTAAAATATCTTAAGTGTATAACTATCCCAAAATGAATGTGGATCTCAACAAAACCAAGTACCATACCGTCCTAGATATCCAATATCTATTTCGGAATCGGTAAAAAGAACTTAATTCTTTACAAGTTAGAATTCTCTTGGTTGACTCAGTTATTATAAAAATAACACTCTAGAATCCAAATTACTAGATTCCTGTATGGAACACTTTCAATCTGCTATCACTTGCAAGATTCAAATCCAATTGCAAAACGGAGATGGTTCCATAAATGAATTATCTAACTTGCCACTCACTTTTCTCTTAGAATCTTCAATTTCTTGAGATTCTAATTAACACTGGGAAAAAGGAATCCAAATTCCCAGAGGCAGTTCCTAATATAATTCCCAATTGTTATTCTCACATGCTATCATTTACACTTCAGGAATTGATAGTAAATAAAATAACTGGATCCCTTGGATAACCAATCATCTACTCCTCAGGCTCCATCTCTTTCCTCCCTTCCAAAAATGGTTCAGGCTGAAAGCCCCAAACTTGTACTAGAAAAAAAATTCAATTTGGAATCAGTAGTACTTAACTACTAATCAACTAGACAGTTTTGATTGTTCATTCATTAAGTGTTGCACTTAATTACTGGCAAATTCCCTTATGGATTAGCATAGCAACTGTTCCAACAGGATCAGTCACTTTTTAAGCAATTTATGTTTGATCAATAACCAACAAATTTGAATAAATCCAAAACAAATTCATGATCCTTTCCAAAAATTACATAACTGGAAATTTCAAATATCGTTCAATATGGACCTAAACTATGAAAATCGATCTAAAACATCCACTTGGCAGCTTCACAGTTACCATCACATTTTGAAAGGATTTCAAAACATCCGGCATACATCAGACATGACATGCAGTGATTTCTTCAAATTTTTTACGTAAATTGCCTAGAAACTGGAAAATCAGCTTTTTGAACGAGAATTGCTAAAAATAACTTCATGCATGACATTTTCTCTGATCAATCTACTGAACACCCATGTACCATGCATCCAAACATGCATACATGTCTATCCATACATTCTCATCAACAAAAAAGCACTACACTGAGTACACGCATGCATCCGAACATTTACGAAATTTTTTCAAATTTTAGTTCAAAAATTGCCAAACTTTCGATAGCCATAACTTTCTCTACAAGACACCAAATTGGTCACTGTAAAGCACAGTACGGAGGGAGAGTAGGTCTACAAGACACTTGCCATGTCACCCTTCCACCTAGGCTTCACATGTGCGAGCTGTAATTGATAAAAAAAAAACAAGTAGGAGGGCGCACTTTCTCAAGGTTGATTAATCAAAATCCATCTACAGCCCAGTAAACATCCAATCAGAGGTTACAGGCGCTCTGCTAAGATTCATTAGAGATTCGTAGAAGCTTCTATCAGGTCCATAAAGCAATCATAGGCTCAGATCATGCAAAAAATGCATTTTTGGACTCCCGATTCAACAAACAAAGCTTCAACATATTGGTGCCTAAGCCTCACACAACCAACTTGGATGCATGATGGCACATATCAAAGGAAATCCATCATATCTTTAAGCTTGTACAAGATCCATTTGTTTTAGACCACCATTTGATAAGTATTCATGCTCAAAAGTCCCCAAAAATACACTACTTTTTGACTTTTTGAGATCCTTAATGGTGTCCAATCCCAAAAGAAACTTCATGAAAGCCTTAGGACAGCTTCATTACACCTCTGAAAATGTGCATGCAAAATATTGGCCATGAATTTTATGAAGAACCCCAAAAGTAGTCCAAAAACCATCAAAAGCCCATATCCAATTTTGACCAAAATTTGTGGATCGAATCCACAATTAAGTGCAATTAGATCCAAATCCATGTAAATCAATTGCATTAAAGCACTAAAAGTTTTGATTGCAGTCAATTATGGTTTTTATAGCCCATTTATAGTCCAACAACTTTTGGCTAAACATCATCTAAGCACCCTTTTGACTTTTCAACCGACATGCAATCACTAGATCCAATCAATAATGACTGGAAAATAGCAAGTAAAATCTGAAAAAACATACTAGATCAGTAGCAATGATAAATTCCAAGCCAAAATTTTCATTCTAGGTGAAAAATCACAAAAAAAAAATCGTCAAAAATCCATTGATTTCCATCAAAATCTATGGAGAAGAGTCCATAATCATGATCAATAGGCTGAAAGTACACCAAATTCAGAGAAGCCACTTACTTGGAGATCAATTCCACCACCAAGAACTACAAAGCAAAGAGAAGATACCAAAAAGCTAGGAAAAACAAGAAGCAACTCTATCTTACGATTGATGCAAAGCCAAGCTTTGATACCACTGTAAAGATCGCCTAGTGAAGATCTGACTAGATCATGTTGCATGCAACCAAAGGGACACATGTGGAGCAAAACCACCCAACCAACAGAAAATGACTAGTCAATACCCTAACCACTTCACCCCCATGCCATGGTGAATGAATGCAAGAGAGGAGGGGCTCTTGGCTACAAGGATCAAAAAATCCAACCAGTAGATGAAAAAGTTTCCACTAGTTATATTCTCTCCCAAGAGGAGAGAATATTTCTCTTAGGATCTCCATGCAACTTGGAATAGCTATTGACCTTCTATTCATGCATTATAGCAGTCAAACACCATGCAATTATAAGTCTGGGCCCTCATATGATTATTAATTACTTTATCGGCCAAGCCCAGAATGACGAGGCATAACTAATAACCACATACACTGAAGTGACCAGCTATACATTTCAAGACTTATTCCGAACCCCACATACTGGACATGGATGTAACACCAAGTTTGAGAGTCGCCATTGCTGAACGACTTAATACAGAGGAGTCCACCAAGAGGAGACTCGACAATCTTCTCCAACTTCACGAAATACGCTTCCTAGCACTTCATGCCCTAGTTACAGAGAAACAATGTAGGAAGGCTTGGCATGATCGAAATATCAAGACCAAGGATCTTGTTAAGAGAGAAATGGCTCTGTTACACAATGCCAAGGCTCATAAAGACAAGATCAAGTTTCAAGGAGAAGGACCCTACAAGAAAACAGCAGAGATCCGACCTAATGGCGCAGTCATTCTCGCCAACTTGCAAGGCAAACTGCTCGACACTCCCATTAACGGTAGCAGGTTGTGTCGCTACTATTCCGCCAATGTTGATCTCAGGGATGTGCCCGCAATGCCATCCTCGTCATCTTCTTCTGCTCATGATGAGCCATCAACACCCTGTTAGCCAGCCTAGGTAGGTAGAATTGGTTAATTTTGGTTTAGTGATCAGTGAATCTGCTAGTTGTTGATTAAGATGGTCGATAGCGTAGGTTAGTTAGCCATTAACAATAGTTTAGATCTAGATCGTTAGAAGTTAGATCCATAGATATCCCATTAGATCTAGAGGAGGGGATAGAGTAGTTAAGTTAGATTAGACTTAAGTTCCTCAATAGGTCAATTATAAACTAAATAGTTCAGTTAGATAACCTTAGGAAAATAGCATTTAGATTAGGTGACCCAGACTTCGTAGTCGATTGAGAATAGATACTTGGTCAGATAGATGTTAGATTAGTTAAACCAATTTCGATCAGATAGGATAGACGTAGTATTAATTAGGCTTAGAATAATAGATCGTGACCCATAGATGAGGGTAGTTGCCGATCGCAACCCATAGATAGATTAGATAGGATAAGTTAGGCTAGATTAGATCTCCTTAGCTAGTTGGTCTTAGTTTAGATAGATCTGTTAGATAGGCTTAGTTAGCCCTAGTCAGCCCAGAAAGATAACATTTAGATTAGATAGAGATAGATAGTTAGCTAGGTAGAATTTAGACTGGTTAGACCGCTAGGATAGGCTTAGATCTAGTTAATCGTTGGGTAACAGATCATGATCCTTAGATTAGGGTAGCAATTGACCATGACCCGTAGATTAGATTATCTCGTTGGATAGTAAGGAAGATTAGGTAATTAGGTAAATTAAAGAGATAGGTAGGTTAGCCAGTGGTATAGATTAGATTAGGAAAGTCTAGATTAGATAGGTAAAATAAGTTAGAAATTAGATAGATTGGATTTACGTGTAGATCGGTCCCATTAAACTAGAAAGTTGTCCCTTTAGCGTAGTTAAGTGATAATTGTAGAATGGATAGGAGACTAGGCATATCTAGTTAGGGAAAGTGTCGACAAAACCTTGTACGTAGAAAATCCTGCCTTGTACAAATTGTCCTCGTCCATGTAAAAATCCAGGCCTACCTCTCTTTTCTCCTTATCTTGAAAAGGAGATCTATATGTGCCAACCTGAGGGCCTTATCAAGGAAGGCCAAGAGGACAAGGTTTGCTTACTTTTCAAGAGCTTGTATGGGCTCAAACAAGCTCCAAGATCTTGGTATTCTCGAATCAACTCATTTATTCTCTCGCTCGATTTCATCATTAGTGAGTATGATTCATCATTATACTTCAGGTTTATAGATAGGGACGTGATCATTCTTGTATTATATGTAGATGACATCATTCTTTGTGGGAGCAATGTCAAGCTTATTGATGATACCAAGATAGCACTAGGACAAGAGTTTAGGATGCAAGATCTTGGTACTTTGCATTCTATCTAAGGACTTGAGATAGAAAGGACACAAGAATATGCATTCATTTGTCAATCCAAATATTTTCTTTCAATGCTCAAAAGATTTCACATGGATAGATGCAAAGGAATAGATACTCCATTGAAGCATCATGTAAAAGACCCAATAGGAGGTGATGAAAGATCCTTTGAGGACATGACCCTCTATAGGATTCTTACAGGCTCCTTAATTTGGTTCACTATCACTTGATCTGATCTTAGCTTTTGTGTGTTTAGTCATCATGCCGCTAAGGAGTGGCAAAGTTTAGGGTTGGAGAATTCTAATGAGCAAGAGTTTTTAATTGGAGGAATTAGAAGATTGCATTTTTATTAAGTGAAGTCATTTTTTCAAAAAATTAAGTAGAGGAAATTTTATTGTGCATGATTTGACATGTGACCATTATCTGTTGCACCTGTGAAGTAACGTATTAATTTACTAGTCTTCAGCCAGTGTAGCTTTGTGTTTGTCTATGTAGTTTCATGTTGATTTTTGTGGTTCTAGGTGTTAGTGGCACATTTTCAACTTTGCTTTATTAGATTAAATATTGCTGAGTTTTGAAGCATCCCATCTTGTGGTTTCTCAAATTTTGAAGGCGTGTTGGGCAAAACTAAATGCACAAATGCCATTGCTTATGTTAGTCAATACTATAAATTATTGTCATGCCTTGCTCAAGACCAAATAATGAGAATTTCATATGTGCTCACATGAATCACACTATGAAAAAGTACTCTATAATGTAATTTCACCCTTTTAGTAATTCTAAGAAAATATATCTCCTTATCAAAAATCCATAACCCAATGGACATTAGCTAACTAATTATCTTTTGAAATTCACGTTACAAAAACAACTACAAATCGTGAACATAGAAATTTTGATCTACAACTAATTTTACGATAAAAGAAAAAACTCCATAAAAGAAATCCACAACCAATGAACATCAGTCGACTAATTTTCTTGTGAAATTTAGATTAAAAATAATAATCACAAATCAAAAGAAAAGACAATATCTGAATGACAAACTAATATCATCATATGTGATGGCTAGTCCGCTTGAATTTCAAATGGTCCCCACCTAATGTCAATGGCTCATGGATTTCAATTCATCATCTATAACAACTTTAACAAATAATTCTCACTTCTTAGAGTAATTCAATACAACCTACGCACTCTTGAAAGTCTACTCACTCACATTCAAGACATTTTTCTCAATGCTAGATAGTTAGACTAGTTTCAATCGGTGTGATTTGGCATCAACCATTGGGTGAATAAGATTTGTTCTTATTCTTGGAAGCGTCATATTATCTTAGGCATTGTTCTAGAGAGGCCAACTGATCGTACACACTTTGAGCCTCAAGCAGTCGCAGCTACATGAGATACATAGTGATTACATTAAAGATTTTGGTGTTAAGGTTGAGCAACCAATTTCTATCACATGTCCTAACAAAATTCGGTTCAACATTGCAAAAAAAATGAGATCTAGCCACATCCAAGTAGTCACAATTCAGCCACATTCATCTCTCTACATAAAAGTAGTTATTCTAAAAGCCTTGCTCAAGTTTTCCATGGAAGGGGGAGGAACTCAAACAAGACCCAACACATAAGCGACTCTAACTTGATTGCCTTGTGAATTGTGCCACTCATTTATACCCTACCTAAAAACACAAGTTCCTAAAAGCACTCATGGGGCAATTATGGCACATGCTAAGTGGCACATTCATTAATTATTATCTAGGACCTTAGTAGCTTGACTTACTAGAAAGGAATTTTCATTAATTACCTCTAGCACCCACCTACTCTATAAACTAACACCTTGACCAAGGAAGACGGAACTGGCATCTCGAGATGAGTGTTGTTGGACTAAAAGTTAATTACTCCTTGACTACTTGGACCTCATGAAAATTGACATGTATTAATGACATTGGGTTACTTGAGAAATCTATCATGACAATGATGCAAACATGCTCGATTAGTACATATAGTCGTGCATTCCAATGTTTTTTTTCTTGTGATGATTTTTTTTTTCTAGAACTAAACTTAGACTCACAACCCAAACTTCAACACATAAGAAATGATATAACCCATGTACAATAGTTGATGTCAACAATAGATTTGAAAGCATGAGTGCCCTCCATTTGCATCTGCACCAAGAAGTAGGTGAAGTCAATGTAGATATTTCAGATTATGTTCCATAGCATGATGACTTCCAATATATGCTTTGAAGTAGACCGCCCACACATTGCTTTGCCACATCTTTTTCCAGTCCAAGCTGGCTTCCAACAAAATCCTCTAAACATGTATTCTTGAACACCTAACAAATTCATCAAGAGATTCATTCCAGCCAACCAAATGAAAAACTTAATGTAACACTCTTCTAAACTTGAAGGAAACTAATATTAAACTATCAAATTTTTACTTTCTAGCTCATATGTAGGAATAATGTTAGTAGAGAAAAAACAAGGGAGTGTGGCAAGCCACATTGGCCCTGACTACAATTTGCATACGTTTTGTTGTATGTTATGCAACAAGACTTCACTTTCATGATTACAAAATTTGAGATTTATTTTTGTAAATAAGGTCAATATTGCATACAACCCCAAAAAAATATAAAACAATATAATAAACTTGAAAAGAAAACCTTGTATGTCATATTGAAATTTATTTATGGATGCACATTCACATTGATGACTCGCATTGTTTCTTGTAAGTACCAATGCCCAGTTAAGGATGATAGATCAACAATTCCGCTTAATTTTAGCACCTTGACGAGTGCTGGCACACATCAGGGTACGCCAACCAAGTAAAGTTTTTTTTTTTAAACTGGTTGCCTGGGTGCCACATGTCGGCAGGCAACCAGTAGTTATCCCATAAGCTTTTCTGTGGGATTACCCAAAGTGAATATATAACTAAACAAACCCATTAACTCACATGTGTGCAGGTGGGAGTAAAGGTGCCCGGTGCCACTGCCTGACCGCGCCCATTTGCGCTGCCCGTCGCCCACCTGCCCGGCACCCACCGTAGGATGCCTGGTGCCCGCCTGCGAATTTTTAAGGTCATGCGCCCAGTGAGTCCAGCGCCTTGGCTGGCACACCCTGGCTCGTGCCAGCACCCGTCAAGGTGCTAAAATTATGCGGAGCCTAGATCAACTATTGAAAAGTCTTGCATTTTGCTTTAAGATTTATGTGTCAAACTTGTATTTTAACTCTTCAATTATAGCATTGTGGCCTTTTTGCAAGGTTGATCAAAAGACGTTTAAGAGCGCTCACTACTATGTAATTAATTATTTAGGACTTTCACCCATCAAACTTCACTCAACATGGCTTAAGGCTCTCACCATGTGGTAATATTTATGATATAGATTTTTGCAAGACAATAGGTGTACTTGTCATATGGATGTGGGTGGTAGTAATTTATGAAATTCTAAGTGAAGATGTAGATGTTTTCTTGCAAACTAGAAAATTAGCACAGTATAAAACAGCCTTAGCTACAGCACCAGTTTTAAAAGTCGTCGACCCCAATCAGCCATTTTTGGTCGCAACAGATGTTAGCGAATTTGCAGTCGGTGCTGTACTAACTCAATGAACGACCAGTTGCGTTCGAGAGTAAATTATTGTTCATTCCTAAACCTAGTGGAATTTTATTGTTCAGCACTAAAAAATCAGCACAGTATTTTATTGTTCATTCCTAAACCTAGTGGAATTTTATTCCAACATTAAACCTAAAAGGTGATGAGAAAATGAGCCGTCAACCAACATGCCACATTTTTGGTGAATTCAAATTGAGGTGCCCTAATGGCACCATTTTATAGCATGCACTTACAATTCATTTGTCTATTGTTTCATTTAACTCAAAGCTGAAAACAAAGTGCTCTCAAAGTTGTACAATTTTTGGAAGATACAAACTTATTGGTCAAGAAAAACTGGTCACATACGTACAACAAGTTCTTGTTGGACATAGAACAAAAAACAAAGTAAGATGTGATGCTTTTTTAGAGAGCAATATTGTTCTTATATCTTGACATAACTATGTGCTTCTTCATAGCAATGCTAGGGAAAAGCCAATTTAGAAGTTTTCACCTAACAAACCAAGTACTCCATTTCCTTGTAAATAGTACGTTGGATTCAACATTACAAAAAAGTACATTCTGCTATTTGGTAGAACATCAACACAATAACACTAGTGCAAAAATAACAAGCAGAAAAGAATCATGAAAATGAAAGATTTCTCAAGAAAATCATTGCATGGCCTCCCTTTATAGTCAATAGTGCTTCAAATGTCATAGAGCTAAAACAAGAATATATTATAAGATTGTGAACAAAGTACATAATAATGAACCCACACTGAAGGTGCATGTTCCTACATTGCTTTTTTCATTCAAGAATAGGCAAAATCAATGTGGATGCTAGCAAAAAAAATAATATTCTTAAATGCTTTGACATTCTAAAGAGAGTGCATCTACTTTGCCAAGAGATTTAGACTAGCTTTAAAGGTTGATTGTAGGTACAACACTCAAGGGTTATCGTAATCGGCTCAACATTGACTGGAAAGGATGGTTCAAATTCACAACAAATATACATCCCCAGTATCACGTTCAAACGCTCCCTATCATCTAGCATGTGTGGGCCTAAATCCCTACATTTACATTTTAAAATTATTTTAAAAAGGCCTAGAATTCTTGACAAGTGTAGAAATAGAGGATCAACCATCTCATACGTTCCATCTCTATTAAGTACCAAGTTGATTCGGAATTTCTATCGGACCATTAGGTCAAGGTTTGACTCCTAAAAGATGTGCCTACCTGAAGCTACTCAATTATCAAGCCACATGAACTAGTAGATTGCTCCTACAATGATATTTAGTATTAGGATATTAGACAACATTTTTGGGCTTCAAATATTTTGAGGCTAAGAGATCATGAGTTTGGAATAGACAACCACAATATATTGTGAAAGTCAAATAGATATAAGACCAAAACATTCATCTAGTAGCAAACTCATTAATGTAAAATTCATCGAGGAGACATAATCATACACTAACGAGAGTTATCTCTTGATTTCTTTGCAACTGGCAGGCATAACTAACAAGGTGCCATAGAGGTCTGAATCAGATTTCTAAGTACCATTCTAGTTACCATTGCCTGGTGATTAGGAAAAACTTTTCCTAAAATATTTCAACCTGTGATTCTTACCTTTCCTGTGTCACACCCTAAGGCACTTCCCCAACTATACTAGATATAAGCATAGTTATACAGAAATACATTCCCCTACTACATTTCCCCGACTGAGGAAACATATCCCCATAACAGAAGGCATATCATTTCTTCAAAGGCCAAATTTGACCATTTTTAGCAATTTCTAGGAGTCTTATTGATTTCATCTCAACAATTTCTATACCCTGATATGTAAATCACTTTTCCCCTTCGTATCTCCCTCTCTTCCACATACACTATTGTAACCCCACACTGGTTTGCTTATGTGATGACATGAGCTTTCCCCGTTCCCCGTATCCTGCTTCTCGAGTATCAATTCCTGTTGCCCATTCCCCAGGTGGTCCTCATTTCCTAGGTGGAAAATGTTTCCCAAAACGATGAATATAACTCAGAAAGAACAGTTGAAACTTTTGTATGACTTCTAATTACCTACAGGAGTATTGGAGCATGATTGGATGAGAAAGAATAGCCTACTTACTTGACCATTAACTCCATCTCTATTAGCCATTCCATAGCTATACCTACTAATCAAGCATCCGTTGAAATTAACAAAAACATGCTGCACCCAATCGATGACATCACGTCACAGAGTACAATTGAGCCACCAAGTTAACACCGGGTGCTTTCATGCTTTGCGCATGGTATGTCTACCTTTGAGGTCATTCACTACACAAAGCATTTTCCTCACCTGTTTGGAAGCAATAGTCCATACTTAACATTCCATCTTCTGCCTCTTTTTCAACAGCCATACCTAAGCTGCATCAATTATATACTTTGAACCTCGGCTCCTAAATTATTCAGCTTGTAGAACAGCAGTTAAGGCTTTCCAGTAGCTGGCCTGCAGCATAATGCTTACGAGAGCTTGTACGTGAGCACAGTAGGGGATGAAAATTTATTCTGATAAATCATAGCAACATGGGATGTTGCATCTTTAGGCAGGGAGGCAATTTTGAAATCCTTGACAATAGTTAGGGATAAAGCAGCCTTAAGATACTAACAACCAGAGTTAACCCAAAGTAGGTGATAGAACCTTCCAAAATCTCTGTATGAGAATAAATACTTGATGAAAGCCCAATCGGTTTGTAAAATTGATTTCATATTGTTTTGTATGGTATGGACAGCATACGTTCCTTAAAAATCAGTAAGATCTTTTTCATTTTCTCTCCATGCGAATGGGCTATCAAGATAAAGAGAGCATATTAGTATGTCCAACAAAGATGCAAGAGCTTGACAGAACTAGCACATTTCAATAATCTTTCATATATTTTGTTTCTCAACATGCTTAAAGAGCCCAGCAGATGGGTTAAAGCAACAAGGAAATTTCAAGTTTGAAAGTGATTCTCATCAATAACCAAGTTTCTAAAATCTGTACAAGACAGACAACCCCAAATAATATGAATAAATGGAGCAAACAATCATGTAAACTCTACTAGACTGAATGATCCAGAGAACATGAGCTCAACAATTCCCTTCTGATTAAAAGGGAACCTTCCACTCAGGATTCCACATGGGTATACCAAGAGAAGTAGCCTCAAGTAGTTCCAGCTCTTCCTCCGTCCTGACAAGAGTTCTATGTAAATCAAAAAAGAGAAAAGAGACTTCCTCATCCCAAAGAAGATGCTTCTCCTTTGCAGGTCTACAAATATAATGTAGAGCATTATTCCCGAAGGGATCTTCTTGTAGTAGTTTCCCAAAGTTTGCCAGTGGTCAATTTTACTGGTGCACATGCAAATTCACAAATTACAGACTCCCTTCACAGCCGAACTCTAGTTTGCATATTTCCTTTTTCGCCGTTCAACGGTAGCAGGTCTAACTGCTGCATCTGGTTTAATAGACCCCACAGCTGGTGCAGATGTTTGTGCGACCTGAGCAGGCCGAGCAGGGGTTTCTTGAGGGAGAGGTCGCGGTAGTATATGCTTAAGGCGATTGTTACGATAATGCTTCCAAAAGTAAAATTGTTGTCGGTGCGCCAACTCCTTGTTAGCTGGATGGGCCATAGCACTACGAAAGTGTGAATTTTGAAGAAGATCAAGGAAGAAAAGAGCATGAGGGTACACTATAAACTTAGCATACTCAGGACGATGCCAGTACTGCAAATACTTTAAATACCCAACAAATGCTTCATCATCAAAATAGCGATTTTGAGCCAAGTAATGTATGTAAGTTGGATTTGCAAGGCACTGTATAAATTCTAGCTCCAGTAAGAAGCGCTGACGACCCCCATCTGTCTCTTGAAAGCCATCCTTCGGTAAAGGAGCATTTTCTGATATAAAAGGTTCATTTTTGGTTTGTGGTGAGGCCATCGGTCCTTCCGGTCACTCCTTAGAAACCCAACAATATGTCACCAACACAGTCGTACAGATCATACAATCTGAAGCACTTTTCTAAATGCAGTTTAGTGTATATTACTCCTCTGTCAGGAATAGAAAGAGTCACCTGTTAATGATTGGCATCTCTCTCTCTCTCTCTCTCTCTCTCAATCGCTATTTTATACCCCCAGAACCTAAAAATGTAATCCTAACCCTAAAACAGCCATAGATCTGACCTACTATTCAATCCCCAAAACAGCATTACATGAAATTTATCACTATTCTGACGAAATCTTAATTTGGACTTTTCAACAAGATTTCAGATTAATGAGACAAATCACAGATTCCACATATTCATGATTCTACATAAACAAAAGCATTTAAGATTACATTTGCACATTTCGAGAGTTTCTAACAATAAGTTTCTACACCTATAGTAAGTTTATAACGCAACACACATTGTAACAAATAGCACACATTCGACTGAGAACGAAACCTGCTCTCCAAGCTAAAACCGAAATCTGCTCTCCAAAAACCACTTCAGAACGCCCAACAATCTGGCTTGAACCAGCAGACCTCCCTTGCAGCGAACCTACGGACCAGCAGACCTCCGTTGCAACTCCTTCTTTCACAGCACCATCTTTGACAGCGAACTATCTTCAATCTCTCACCATGCAGCAGCGGTGCGAGTAAAATCAGCAATGTGTCACCTGCTTTCTAACAATCGCCCTCCCAGTTGCACAGGTGATAGGTAAATGAAGCTTAGGGTATGCTAAGAAATCAGGAGCTGGAATGATGTGCTCGTAAGATGATTCGTCAAAACGAAGAAGCTTGATGCGTTGTCTGGTGAGGTGTGAGGGAGTCTCAGAGAGAGGTTGGAGAGAGAGAGAGAGAGAGCGCGGAGGTGAGAGCGAGGAAGGAGATGGAGAGACGGAGATGCGTGAGGTCGAGAGAGAGAGAGAGAAAGAGAAAGAGAGAGAGAGAGAGAGCGAGAGCGAGCAGGGAAGTAGACGGAGGAGAGAGAACGGATGCGTGGACGAGAGACTTTTTAGAGTTAGGGATTTTTAGGGTTTTGAGATTTAAAAATAGCCATAAAATGTAAGGTGTTGGAGAGTGAGAGAGAGAGAATAGTGGCAAGTTTGGGGCTTTAAGGCATGGGGTCACATGTGTTGCGCCCCTAGGTCCCAGGCAAGTGCGACGTCGAGTCCTGGCTAGCCACCCGAGCACATTCCGGGCATTGGCACCAGTGCCCCTTTCCCGAGCAACTATGCTCATGTGAGAGAGAGGGCATGTTCTCAGTTATATGCTCCCCAGCAAACTCCAAGAAATGCTTATGGGATAATGTTCTAGCTGCCTGACGATGTGGCACTCCGGGCAACCATTAAAAAAAACGTGTGGTTCACAACGCGTCGGGTCCAAATGGCCCCATGCTTCTTAGATACGAGGGGCCCATTGCAAGGCGCAAGGGCCTTGCCTTAATAAGAACCGGTCGTTGTGTAATTGTTTTGCTTTATTTATTTATAGGAATGGGTCTTTGTCATGGTGCACTTAATAATATAATGGTTTATCCAATAGTTAAGGTACCCCATGGAAACATCTTGCAAGAATTTATCCAAAAATAATGTAGTTGGCTTATGAGTACCGATGCATTTGTTGTGATTGTTAGTTTGAGATTATGTTGATTTATGAGTATTGTGGGATGGCTTGTAACATTGTCTAAAGAGAGCGTGTCAATGTTGAAGTCTCCTAGAATGTTTGTTGGTTGTGTGTTTGTAATGAAGTATGCTCATCTTTACTGTTTGGTTGTTATCATAATATATGGTTGTCTAGAAATGCTCATTTCGAATTGCATGGAATATTTTCTTAGAAGCTACAAAATTGTGGTTTCAGGTTCCTTGCAAGCACAATAAGGTAATTTACAAAAATATCAAGTTCGTGTTTTTGTATTAATATTGTGTTTACAGATTGAATGGAAAGTTGAGTGTCTTTGTAAGTGTTTGTAGTAGGCAAATTTTGGGATTGCCATTTTGCGTGTGTTCATATACAATCCATTTTAGTGCTTATGTACGTGTCAAGTTCAAAGCATTGATTTTGAAGTGGTGAGGTGAGGTATAAGTTCTTGAATATCTTGTACTCTGAATAATGTTGCATATGTTAGGCCATTTTTGGTACATTCTTTTGGCTGGAAAATTAAATTGTCGATTGTTAGGCCTTGTGCATAATGTATCTTGCGCGCCATTTTATAGAATATAGTCCATGTGCTACAAATGCACATCTTTGATTGAAGTTGATTTTGGTAAGAGAGACAATCAATAAAAATAAAATTCACCTTCTACCAATTGGAGCATGAAACCCAAGTAAATATTCTATGAAATAATTCACATAAACTCTAGGATTCAAATATATTTGAATCAAAATATTTTATTATACAATTAGATAGAAATGTTTTTTTCTTGTGGATGCTACATGTGGTTTGATGGTGCCAATCTATCAGTAATATGTGTTTGATTTGCACTCACCACTAGATCCTAATTTTCACAGTATTATTTTGACAATATTACCATTGTAACCATGAATTCCCAATCCATTATTCATGTTTCACATATAAAATTCACCAATCACAATTGTCAAAACAACTTTATAAATGTATTCACCATCTTAAAATTTTCTATTCAGGATTTACAATTCAATATTCACAATTATGATAATTTAGTATTATCATTTCATAAGTTTTATATTGATGATTCAATGTCATAATAATGTTCCGAGGTCAAAAACTCTCAATCGTGTAGTCTTCAGCGTGCACCTCAATAGAATTTGCCAATTTCTCATTCCATTTGTGAAATAGTGGACTGATTTTTAAGCAATCAACAACAAAACTGCTTAGTTCACTTATTTATGATTTCAAATTTCATCATTCATTTCTTTTGGTGATGTTCACCATATATATACCATGAGAATGTCATAATGGTCATTATTTCAAAATTTATGTCAGGTATTTTCATGATACTAACAATAGTTTTATCTTGATCATATCATAGTAAATACAACTCTTTTGATTTCAATCACAAGTTCGATTTGTAGTATTCAAAATCCCATATTTCAATGCTCACAATTTATGACTATTGTGCCCACTACTGATCTTGGATTATTATCCCACCCTAGCAGATATCCTCTTTGTTGGATCATACACTACCACTTTCTAAAATTAGTGAAAGTGTCTTCTAGACATTGGGTGTTCTCTAATCTAGTATTACAGGAAAGCGATGTGCATTTAATTAGTCTTTGTATCTTGTTGAGTCCTATAATTCATATTGATGAGATTACCATGCAGGAAATCAAAAGAAAATAATAACAAGTAGTCATTAGTTGATTTTGCATATTAGAAGTTTCATATTCCCAAAACATAAATGATGCAAAAATAGAAAATGTTGTCAAAATCTAAATTGCTAGGACCCGGTGGTAAGACTTATAGAAAGAAGATCAATGCCATTGGTGTCTAGGTCAAGGACAACACGGCTGATATCCTGAGATTGTCATTGTGGATACTTGTGCGAATCCCTTAGCTTGCTCACTCTAGGCCATATGTCCTCGTTGGGAGTTCCCAATACCTATCAAAAATTTGTTACCAAGATTTAGTTATACATACTTATATTGAACAGACACTATATAAAATCACAATAAAATCTTTCAAATTTTAACCCTCACTGCTGCAACAATTAATATGGGAGAAAAGAGATTTTTAGCTTGTTGGAAAATATACAACTATCATCTAGAAACTGCAATGTACTCTGATTATATTGATGACATTGCAATGGAGGCCTGCTTTTGACTATTTCGGGATATCGGTTGAGTAGGAAGATAAATCCAAAAGTGAATTTTCTTGTGTCAATGCCACCTGCCCAATTTGCATACGTATATCTTGTTGGATTATTTTCCTATAATCCTATAGTTAATCTACGTCCATTCATTAATGCAGATCTGTAGTTTTATTTGTGTTTCTACAAAGTCTGTAGAAATCGAGAATCACTCAACAAGTGACTTCGATAATGACGAACTATCGAAGGTGTTGAAGGTTGTTTTCCGTCTGTTATGAAGCTAACAAATTAACCGAGTTGGTTAGCAATATATATTTCCAAGAAGTCCTACCTAGATGGATGACAGCGCATTGTAGCTAAGCTTCAATTGCAACCTACGACCTAATTAGTTGCCCTAATGGGATAAGCCTAAGCGGAATTCCTCATTAGTATAAATAGCTGATCATTAGAGAGAGACATATGACATAGTTTCTACTTTGAATATTGCTAGCAGCGCTTTTTGCTTATCATTATATAGAGTTATCAGTTACTCAAAGATAGTTTAGAGTACGTGGCTTCATCCGCTATTGTTTTGTACTCACATCATCTGATTTGTACGTGCTACTTACTAAATCTCATACTTTCTTATTGCATTCAGTATTATGTCAGAATGCATGCAAGCTTCTTCAAAGTTATTTGTATATTTTAAATCTCTTATCGATTAGTCTAAATTGTCTAGTATTTTGATACTGCAATATGCACTATGTAATGGTTTGTCTATGAAATCACTTTAGTACTAATGATTTCAAAGTTCATTATTAAAAGCACAAATGTGACAATTGTCGCGATAGCTTTGTTTGTTTTTTATAGGCGTAGTCATTTTTGGAAGTCTTGGGTCACTCTGAAGCCACTGATGGAATCTAACGACTTTGGCTCAAGCAATGATTCCAGCTTAAGCTCAAATGGAGCCGATCTGTCGGATGAAGCTATTGTTTCAAACCACAATCAGTCATCCTCCGAACAGCAATTAGCTACTACTAATCTGACAATGAATTTATGAACAGCAGATAATGACTAATGACAACGGAAATATAGCTACTGATAAATTGAATAAGCATTACAACATTCAGACATTGCATGCATTGAGCAAAAATTGTAACTCGTCTGTATTATCAAAATCGAGTATACATCAATAGTTTTTTTTTTAGCATTGTCTGTTTTCCAGATCAGCGCGTTGGCGCAAGAGGTATTCTCTCTCTCACGAATGATCTAGATTTCGCTAGAAGTATCTTACTTCCTTGATACACACCTCACTCTAAGTGTTGCGATCAAGTGTATATTCAACTCTCTCTCTCTCTGTATGTATCTATTTGCTATGATCCAATAGATATATCATACTGGATTAGATTACAAGATTTGATTAGCTAAATTTTAGCTAAACATCCATTAACTGTATTTTTCTTAACGTTGCATGGCGGCAGTGGAGCGTGACAATTTGAGCCTTCACGCCCAATCAGCTGAGGTCCGCCGATAGTTTGTCCATGCCCGATAATGCGTCCTAACCTTGGCTTGCATATGGATACCCGAAGTGTCGTCTTTCTAACTATGTGGCGAAAAAGGCCAAAAAAGTCCTGGGTCATTAAGGAAAAATACTAAAGCTTTGAAAATATAAAAACTCAAGGTTTCTTCAGCTCCCTCTCAAAGCGGGTATTTTGCTGATTTCCAAGCTTGAACTTTGTCTCTCAAACATGGCCTTGTCTAGAAGCTTCGTAAAGATATCAGCTACCATCTGCTTTGTAGGTATGAAGGCGGTCTTCAACTCGTCCTTCTCAACCAGATTCTAGATCAAATAATACTTGGTGGCAATATGCTTCATTCTAGAGTGAAACCCAAGATCTTTGGTTAGATGTATAGTGGATGTGTTGTCCACAAACAAGATCAATGGTTTGTTGGTACTCTGTCCCAATCCATCTAGGAATTGTCTGAGCCATGTTAGCTCATTAGCCATTTTGGCTGCAACAACATATTCTGCCTCACATGATGATTGGGCAGCTATGGTCTACTTTTTGCTTATCCATATATTAGCTGCATCGGCTGCTATGGTGCATCTTCTTGAGACACTTTTACTATCATCCTTTGGGGATGCCTAGCTTAATCACTGTCATCTTGAATCCTACGTCTCGACTATAGCACAGCCCATAGTTCTTTGTGTTCTACAAGTACTACATGATCCTCTTGGGGATCTTCCAATGCGTTGGTCCTGGATGTATGTTGAATTGGCTTAATTGGAACACTACATAAGCAATGCTCGGCCTCGTGTTGTCTGCCAAGTACATCAAAGAATCGATAAGTTTTCTGTAAGGCTTGTGCTGCATTGCTTGTCATTCTACATCATCTCTGGGACAGTCTTCGTTTGTCAGCATTGTGCCATGAATCATTAGAATATTTACTCCCTTGCAATCTGTCATATTGAAATCATCAATGATCTTCTAGATACATCTTGGCTGGTGTAGGTATAACCTTCCAGCTTTAAAATCTCTGTCGATCTGCAAACCTAGGTAGCACTTGGCTTCTCCCAGGTCCAATATTTTGAAGTGCTTCGAAATATCTGTCTTCGCTTGTGCAATCAGGTTGTTGCGCTCCGTGACAGAATCAGCGTGTCATCAACACTGTTTGGTGGACTGTTGTAGTCCATAGATGCTTCCATGCATTTTGCAGGCATAGTCTGTGAACGATTTGCAAGTAAAACCTGGTGGCTAGTCCATATAGACCTCTTCCTTGAGCTCGCCATGCAGAAATGTTGTCTTCCCATCTACAATGTGGATTTCAGATCGTAGGCAGCCACATATGCAAACAATATTCGTAGAGATGTGTGCTTCACAACAGGAGAAAATGTTTCAGTGTAGTTGATACCATACTTTTGTGAGAAACCCTTTGCAACTAGCCTGGCCTTGTATCTTGATACATTGTTGTCTGCTCCGTATTTGTACTTGTAGATCCACTTACATTTGACATTCTTTCTATTTGTCGGAAGTGGTTGAAGAGTCCACACTTGGTTCTGCTTCATGGAGTCCATTTTGTCTTCCATGGCCTTGATCCACTTGTCCTTGTATGGACTGTTGATTGCTTCCTCATAGGTTTGTAGTTCACGAATCCACAGAACTCTTCTTGAGTACAGGATGAGCTGTTAGGTACAAATCTGATTGCCGCTCTTCTTTGTCTGTCAGATATCCTTGGAGATAATGCAAGCTCAGCAATTGCCTTGACCTTGTCTCGTCTACCAACATCAGGACCTCGATGTATCGCAGGTGTGCTGGGTACTCTCGATATGTCAGTTTGCTCATCGTCTGAACTATCGTTTAGTCCGTCTGGAATTTGAACATCATTTTCCGGATGCTCAAGGTCCGCTCCCTCTATCGGTGTAGGCATATCATAGTACTGTCTCCCAAGAACTTCGTAGCTGATTGGATCTTCGTCGGCCATAGTCCTTGCTTTGTCAATCTGATGTCTTTGACAATCTTTACTTCATTGTTTGAGGCATGTATATTCTGCAGTATGCAGAATGTTTATCATAGCCAGCCAAGAATCCTTGTTCCACCTTTTCATCTAGCTTATTCCTCTTCTTATCTGATATGTGTGCATATGCTACACATCTAAATATTTGTACATGAGCTAGATTTGGTTTGCTTCTCCACCATACCTCATGTGGGGTAGTGTGAGGAACATCTGATTTGCCTATTCTGTTGTACAGGTAGGCCGTTGTAGCTACTGCTTCAGCCCATAGTGACTTTGATGCCTTTGAGTAGGTTGTCATGCATCTTGTCACTTCCATGAGGGTTATGTTCTTCCTCTCAGCTACACCATTACGTTGCGGTGTATATGCAACAGTCTTCCTGTGAGGAATTCCTTGACTTTTACAGAAGCCGATAAATCTTGGAGATGTATTCTCCTCCTCTGTCAGTTTTGATCTGCTTGACTTTCTTCTCAGCCTAGTTCACGTACTCTATGACTTATCAAGAGCTTCTGATTTGTTATGGATGAAGTAGACAATAGCAAACTTACTATAATCATCGATGAAAGTGATATTATATCTTGAACCTCTGACAAAGAGGACGTCAAAGGGTCCAAATGTATTAGCTCCAGAAATTCCGTCACTCTAAAGGAATCCTTTGTGAAGAGTGTTCAGGACATCTTGCCTTTGAATATGTTGCATCCACTTCTACAATAAAGGAGATTATTTGGCTCATAAGATTACTCCAAGATCTAAAATTTTAGTAGATTGTACCAATACTCCATTGTGACAATCAGAGCTACATAGTTCTTTTTATAAACCCACGAACTCACTCTAGAACTAAGCATATTGAAGTTCAATTTTATTTTCTAAGAGAGAAAATTTAGTACCTTAATTGGTATGTTTATTTTTTATTCAAGTTCCAAGCAGTTAGCTTAAGGGGGAGTGTTGTAGTTTAATCTTACTCCTAGTCCCCCAAGTTTACCTTCTGAGTACTCCTACACAATGTAAATACTCACTCTCTACAACAGTCTGCAAAAATAAACTACAAAACAGTCTGCAATTGTCTACAAAAATACATAGATATTCGAAGCCAAGCAACGAATCGACTCTAACATTTGAAATCAAAGTCAAGCTATCAAGCAACCATTGAAATCGAATCGATGTGATTGATTGTAGGAATTTCATCACTATCGACCATCGACTGTCCATGATCAAATTGTCGACACTATTGAACTATCGATTGTCACTATCGAATGCAAAATGGAACTCTTCCTTGTGAGAGATTTCAACAAGTTTAGTCATATTTTGGTAAATTGTCAATAAGAGGCCAAAACTCATTTTAGACTTAGAGATAAACTTTTTGAAGTTATATTAGTTTAAAATACATTCAATAAACACTTTTTGAAAGTGTGGGAAAGTTGGTAGTCGAGTTTGAGAGATATTCAAATTTGAACTTTGGGTACATTGAATCTAGACCCAAAAATAGTAGGGTTCACATTCTGGAGGGAAAGCCAAGTGGCAAAATAGGGTTTGGACACTCTATAAAAGGATGTAACTCGTGGAGAGACACATCTTCTCTCTTCTCTCTCTCATTTCATCATTATACATGGTTCTCTTTGGGTTCTACTACTCATTGGTGTTACATAATGCTGCAAATATGGAAGCAATTGTTTACTGCAATAGATTTGAAAGAAAAAGCAGGCCTAAAATATTATGATGTGGCTTGTCACACGTGCCAAATAGCATAGGATTCCATTCATAAGGATGTTCTCAAGTAGACCTAAGTGTTAGAACCTTTGGAATGAGTCCAAATTATGCTTAGATACAAGGGAGTAAAAATAGGAGCTATTTTTGGTAATTTTTGCATTGTTGAGGGATCTCCAAGATTCCAACCCTAACTTGGTAGGGATGAAAGATCCACCAAAATTAGCATTAGGGATAGGTTTAGGGCTACTCATACCTGCCCAAAACCGTGATGGATCATGTATATATAGGTGATGATATCTCACCAAAATCAATCAAGCAATTTCATGTTTTTTCTCTCATAATGGTGCAATTGCTCTCTATGTTCATAATTGTTTGAGTACTTGTGATTACTAATGATTATAGGATTGAATGTAGGTCTGGTGTACAGTACTCAGACTGTGGGAGGCCGTACTTTCACACGTGTGAAGCCTTCTTCAAGGATTTGGGCCATTTAGTGAGGTTCAAGCATAGATTTTTGATGGATTTTGATGGTTCAACTTGTGCTAATCTTATGAAATCATAGTCTATTGTTTCCCTCATCATTTCAAGTGTTTTAGGATCCTTATTTGCTGTAATTTTTACAGTAGGGTACTATAATTTTACGGACATAAACCATATTTTATGTTTTGGTTCATGTTTGATCAGTATCTCTTAGAGTTTGCATCTCATTTTGTATGTAGATGCTGATTTTTCTACATTGGCAGGATTGTTGGTTTGCTCCTTATTGTAACCAAAGATCAGGGACATGGATTGGATCTTGAATGATCTGAAATCCTTCACATGGTATCAGAGCTCTTGTGTTTCAGGTTATGAAAGGATCAGCCATCTTTAGCAAGGATTTGGAGGAGTTACCAATGCTAGAGCATGCTAGATTGATCTCTACTCAAAAATCAGCATTTTTGCATGTGTAGAATTGATCTTTTGTAGGTCAAAACTCAATATAGGGTTATATACTTGATCAATTCCGATTTCATACTTGGATTAATAGATCTAGATGATTTTTGTCGCATTAGATAGGTCTCATTGGAGTCTACAAGAAGATATATCAAGTTTCTAGAAATTGCTTGTAGAATTTGAGATATTCAATTTTTTGTGATTTTGTCAAAATCCTAATTTTGATTGGATCTCTAGTCTGTGAGGTTACTGAACTTCTTTTGAGTGTGTTTCAGTATTAGAAAGTGGCAAGAATCATTAGATTGAGGATAGATCGTAGGTTGATCAAGATTTCACTATTCTATGTATTGATTTTCTAGTGAGAAGTGCTAGAAGAGATTTGAGAGGTTCCATATCTTTGTGATTTCTTCTTGAGTTCATTTGTTGACATTCAAGAGAGTGCTTTGTGCATTGGAACAGGCTGAAAGAGAAGATCAGGTCATTGCAACATGGCTACAAGAGGTGGATTCATATTGGAAGGCAATGATAGGCTTATCTCAATCAACTATTCTACTTGGAAGGTGAGGATGGAGTCCTTATTGGAGATGAATGGGCTGATGGAGATTGTTGCAGTGTGGAGGAGAGGCCTCAAGCACCTCAAGATCAAGTGAGGTATGACAAGAGAGCAAAGAAGGCTCTACACATGATTAAGATGAATGTTACCAATGAACTTCTCAAGGAAGTTGGTAAGTGCACATCATCTTTGGAGGCTTGGAAGCTTTGAAGAAGCTTTATGAATCCAAGTCTACATCAAGACCCTTCGTTTGTTGCAGTTATTGTAGAACTCTTTTGGCGATCTTACAGTGTGTTGGTCGTACATTGATATTGAATTGACTCATTCTGAACACTACGTATGCAATGTCCGGTTGTGTGTTGTCTGTCAAATACATTAAAAAAATCTATCATCCTTCTGTAGGGCTTGTTGAGAACATTGCTTCACTCTCTTTGTTCGGATAGTCTGCATTTGTCAACACTGTGTCTGCGACCATCGGAGTGTTCACTCCTTTACATTCAGTCATCTGAAAGCTATCAATGATCCTTTGAGTATATCTCGACTAGTGCAAATACAATTTATCGTTCTCAAGGTCTCGATTGATTTTCATTCCTAGGTAGCATCGTGCTTCACCCAGGTCTAATATCTCAAAATGTTTGGAGATATCATGCTCACTTGTGCAATCAAGTCATTGCTCCTTGATAGGATGAGCATGTCATCTACGTAGACATCTATTATGATGATCTCTCCATGCACAACCTTTACATAGACATTATAGTCTACTATCAAAGGTTGGAAGCCCAAGGATCTTAGTGCATAATCCTTTTTCTTATACCAATATTGTCTGGCAGACTGTTTCAGTCCATAAATGCTTTTGAGCATTTTGCGTGCGCAATCAAAGAATGATTTGCATTTGAGACCCGGTGGCTGATCCATGTAGAGTTCCTCTTTGAGTTCTCCATGTAGGAATGCAATCTTCTCGTCCACAATGTGGATCTTCAGGTTGTTTGTTGCTTCATATGCGATCAATAAGCGTACAGAGATATGCTTTACAACTGGAGAAAAGGCTTTGGTGAAGTCAGTGCCATACTTTTGAGAAAAACCTCTAGCTACCAGCCTTGCTTTGTATCATGATACCTTGTCATCAGCTCCATATTTATACTTATAGATCCATTTGCATTTAATAGTCTTTCTGCCATCCGGTATTGGTTTAAGTGTCCAGAAGTTGTTCGTTTCCATGGAGTGTATTTCTGCTTTCATGGCATCTATCCATTTGTCCTTCTTTGGACAATCAATGGCTTCTTCATAGGTTTGTGGTTCACCTCCGAATCCACAAAATTCTTCCATTGTTGAGGATAAAATGTTAGGTGCAAATCTGACAATTGCTTTGTGCTCTCTTAATGATTTGTGTAGAGATTGCTCGGGTGCTACTGTTGCTTTTTCTTTATCTTTGCGGCTAGGTGAGGAACCATTGTGTGTTCTCGATGTTCTACGAAATGAATTTAGGTTAGTGAATTGACCATACTGAGTTTTGTTCAGTCAGATTCGGTCACAATGTTTTCACTAAAGTTAAATTATTTCCAAGTTATGGATAATTTAAAAGTTAACTGAAGGAACCACAAATACCGTTGTAGGACATGCAATTTGCCGAGAGTTAAACTGAGTTTTTTTTTTTGTTGAATTTCAAATTTGGTCAGAATTTGAAATTGGTTAGTTATCTGATACGTTTCTGATTAATTTGCATCATTAGAAGTGGGTCCAGTGAACTTTTGTGCAAGATACTTGTCAAGTTTGAATTTAAAACCACTCAATAATATGAAGTAGCTAGAGGAAATGAATGTTGGACTCTTTATCATGTGGAAAGACTTTTTTTTGTATAAAAATTTAAGAGTTGTTGAAATCCAATTTGTGGGACTTCAATTCATGTAACTTCATATTCAAAGTTTTTGACAGTTTATTAACATTGACGGAGTAATGCCAAGTTGGTCAATAAAAAGAAAAAAACGGTCCATTTTTTATTGGAAAATGATCAGTGATAGTAACTGGTCAAAGATGAAAAATTGATTTCATTTCATGTTTGAATCCTATGGTGAATTGTATGCAAAAGGTCAGACTAGTACTATTATGCATATCAGTGGATGGTTTTTGTGTATCTGTGATTCAACCCATGTATAGGATAGAAATGAATTTTTTTCTGATTTTTTCCTACGGTAACTCACTTTTACATTCACTAATGTCTCTACATCTTCTTAGTGCCTTAGCTGAAGGAGATTTTCAATGGATTGAAAATTCTAAGAGGGGAAGAAGAGTGGACATCATTGATGAGAATTGGTGAGGTGATATGCTCTGATACCATTGTTGAGAATAAGAAGAAGAAGTCGCGAATCTTTTGCGAAACAGTCGTGAACGCGAAGCAACCGCGATTCTCTTGCGATTTGGATGGAGTTCAGATGCGACCGCTGGTCACTGCCAGCTGAATCACTCCTACAGTCCTCCAGAATGTAGTCAGACACTGCTGATCTACGTTTATAAATAATGCAGCATTCAACAAATTCAACCAATGTGCGAAATTAAAGGAATGAGAGAATCAGACACGCAAATAACAGAAGACACATTTGCGATCGAGATCATACAACATAAAAGAAGACATGTGCACGATGGCTACAAAATCATCTATTGTTTTTCCCTGATTCTTTAGGCACTGCATGCAGATCCACATAGTGTGTTGGCGTGAGAGAAATACAGTTCTCTCACGAGTTGATGTCTCGCTTACTAGCGAACTTGTAGATCTCTGTGGATCTTGATCACAGAACACATCTCGCATGCAAGTGGACTTCTTGTCTGTATTTCATCTTGATTGCTTACTAGCATCAGACTACTTTTTCTCTATGTTCACATTTTTTTTTCACAAGTATCATCCAGCAGGTATATAGTCGTTCTATGTAACTTTCTAGGATTAGAGTGACTAAACGTCTACAACTAATCAGGAAATTACAAGAGCAACAAATTAGCCATGACCTAGAGTGTATCTGCTGACGTCACGCCATCAGGTCAGATATCTGTACTTCTGGGCACTTGCATGATCTTTGCTGGTACTCTTTGGAGCGTGAGGGCAGAAAATCTTTCGCGATATTTTTTGTGTCACGTCATTGGTTTTGTCTCTGTCGTCTGACTTTCTCGTGTTCGACCGCAAAAGAGTCTCGTTCGCGAATCTTTCGTGTTTGTGTCTTCCCGTCAGGTGTTCACAAAACTTTCATGCTTCGTGTTTCTTGACTTTTGTGGTCGCAAACATCTTCGTCGAGTAGAGGGCTAAAAGCTAGCAAAGCCTTGTAAATAGAAATGTTTTGTTTCTTCAGCTCCCTCTCAAAGCATGATAGCTTTACGATCCCGAACCTGCTCCTCTGTCTCTCAAAGAGTCCTTTGTCCAGGGCTTTGGTGAAGATGTCAACAACCATGTCTTTCATTCCGATGAAGGTGGTCTGCAACATCTTCTTTTCAATTAGATCTGCAAAACCAAAGGCTCGTTTCTTGTTTTGCCCAATTCGTCCAATAATTGGCTTAGCCACATTATTTTGTTGGCCATCTTTGCTGCTGCAACATATTCTGCTTTGCAGGATGACTAGGCTACAACGGTCTGCTTCTTGCTGACCCACAGAACTGCTGCCCCTGATGCGATGGTGCATCCTCCTGAGACGCTTTTACAATCATCCTTGAGAGATGCCCAACTAGCATCATTGTAGGAAAGTATCGTAAAACCTACATCATGACAATAACACAACCCGTAATCCCTCGTTAATTGAAGATATTGCAAAATTTGTTTTGCAATCTTCCAATGTGTCAAACTTGGATTCGTGCAGAATTGGCTCATCTGGAATACTGTATAAGCAATATCGGGGCATGTGTTCTCGACAAGGTATATCAGTGATCCTATCAGCTTCTTGTAAGGTGTTAGCTACATCTGTTCTCTCTCTTCCTCAGTCTTCGGACAGTCATCATTTGTCAGCACTGTCCCTACGAGCATTGGAGTATTTGCTCCTTTGCAGTTCAACATCCCAAAGTCCTCTAGGATCTTCTGGGTGTATCTGGACCAGTGAAGGTATAACTTATCTCCCTCATAGTCCCTTTCGATTTGCAAGCCTAGGTAACACCTGGCTTCTCCCAGATCCACGATCTCGAAATGTTTCGAGATGTATGTCTTCACTTCAGCGATCAGTTGCTCAGTTTTGCAAAGTATCAGAGTGTCGTCCACATATACAACCACAATGATGATCTTCCCGTCCGTAACTCTGACATATACATTGGAATCAGCCAACAGAGACTTTAATCCTAATGATTTCAGGGCTTGATCTTTCTTCTTGTACCATTGTCGGGCTGATTGTTTCAGACCGTAGATACTTCTATGCATTCTACATGCATGGTCAGGAAGTGAATTCGAGACATATCCTGGGGTTTGATCCATATAGACCTCTTCGTCTAGCTCGCCATGCAAGAAGGTTGTCTTCTCGTCCACAATGTGAATCGTAAGCTGCTGCATATGCAAATAAAAGTCATAGGGACTAATGTTTGACAACATGAGAGAAGGTTTCAGAGTAGTCAATACCGTATCTCTGAGAAAAAACCTTCGCTACCAGTCTTGTCTTGTATTTCATGACATTCTCATCTGGTCCGTAGTTGAGTTTGAAAATCCATTTGCATTTGACAGTCTTGCGCTTATGTGGTAATGGCTCCAACGTCCATACCTGGATCCATCCAGATACATAATTCTTGGAGATGAATCAAAACACCAAGTAAATGGAAGTGGTTCATTATGGCTCAACACGAATGACAAGGATCGAAGATTGGAGTAAGCATTAGGAGTGCAACCAACTCGACATTCTGTGATGCATGCATGAAGGGGAAGATGTCCCAAACTCCCTTCACTAGAGACTCCTTCAGAACAACAAAGATTCTAGAGCTAGTACATTCAGACATCCGCAGACCCTTCACCATGATCTCTATAGGAGGCTAAAAGTACTATATCACCTTCATCGACGACTATAGCAAGTTTGTGACAGTCTACTTTATACATAACAAATCAACAACACTCACCAAGTTGATAGAATACATGAATTGGACAGAAAAGTGGACATGAAGCAAAATCAAACAGATCAGGACTGATCGTGGTGGAGAATAAATCTAGAATTGCTTTGCTGACCACTATAACAGTCATGTAATTCCTCATACAAGGACTGCTTCCTACACACTGCAACACAACGATGTTGCTGAAAGAAAAAATAGGACCCTCATGGAAGCCACAAGGTGTATGATGGCCTATTATTCGAAAGCACCGAGAGTGCTATGGGCTGAAGCCGTAGCTACAGTTGCTCACCTCACTATAACCAGCAAAAATACCTTTTCAATGAAGATGAATCCTCCTTTGTCCTATCATCAAGAGTGATGTTGATATAGCAAATGCATCCAAAAGTTTTGAGAGACTTGACACTCGACCTTCTACCAAACGACATCTCAAAAGGGTTTTTTTTCATCCAACACCATACTCAGTCATCTATTGCAGAAAATTAGTACACAACAAAGCTTGATCCTAAAAGGATTTAGGAAGATTTGCACCTAACTTCATGGCTTTGGCACCTTCACATAAGGTCCTATTCTTCCTCTCAGCCACTCCATTTTGTTGTGGTGTCCTTGGGCTCGTGTACTCTCTCTTAATCCCATTTGCATCACAAAATGTCTTGAACTTGGTAGAAATGTACTCACCACCATTGTCACTCCTCAAGCACTTGATCTTGGTAGAAAATTGAGCTTCCCTTGCAATCTTGAACTTCACAAAGATATTAAACACCTCATCTTTGTTTTTTAGTAGATAAACCCAACAAAATCTACTAAAATCATCAATAAAAGTCACATACATTTTATCACCTCCATAGCTAATTTTAGTAACACCATGAATATCCGAATGCAGAAGTTGAAAAGGCTGACTTGTAAGGTAACCTATGTGACTTTGGTAAAGCGCATTGGTCACAAACATGATTCAAGCTTGTTAAATAATTGGGAAGACCAAACACAACTTGCCTCTTTGTCATTACCTCCAATGACTTGTAGTTGAGATGCCCCAATCTCTTGTGCCATACCTCTTGCATTGACCCATACATACAACTTGGTTAGCAACAACACAAGCATCAAGTTTGAACAACTTACCTTGCCTCTTCTCTTTTGCAATCAATCCATCCTCTTTCTTGATCAAACAAGCATCACCAACAAACTCCACTTTGAGCCCTTTGACATACACTAACCACATTGAAGGTATGAACAAAACATTCTTCAAGCTTACATTCCTATTTGTAGATGAGAGAAAAATATGAATAGTACCAATGCCCTTGATAACAAATTTACCACCAATGTCCATGTCGATGACCTTCTTCTCTCCTTCATAAGACACCAAAGAAGTGAAGTCCTCTTTGTGACATGTCATATGAAAGCTTGCTCTACTATCAATCCACCATGGATCAATATCTCCATCATTGGTTAGCAAACAAGAAGACATCAAAAAAGCATCATCATTTGAGTTTTGATTGTTATAGAACTGAAAAATAGAGATAGAAAGGATCATTAAATCGAGGTTTACCAATCTAGGAATCCTCGATGGTCTTCTACAACTCAAAATAGATCAAATCAGCAACATGCAAGCAAATGCAGTGACATGCAATCAACATGCAAGCAACTATGTTCAATTCTGACTATCCATTGTGGAGAAATGAAGGAACAAACAAATTGAATCCAACGCCCAATCAGATCTGAATGATGGCTGTTCTGGTCATAGAAACAATTTGACTGAAGCTAGAAAGCATAGGAATGGTAGCGCCCTCCTCCAAGGATCAATATGCAACTGTCCTCATCGAAATCTGATGAGAGGAGAGGGAGAAACATGAAAAAAATGATGAAGATGGAAGATGATTCCATTCAACACACTCTCCAACTCGTGGAGACTCTATTAAATAGAATTTGCGTATGTACAATAACTGGCATTGTAGGGTCGAAGATCTTGCGTAGTATAGCCCTCCCGCCTGTCAACAAGTGTTTGATCACTGGATAGGTACCTAACTATGCATAGATGCTATTTTTAGTTAGTTTCCTACTTCCTCCCTTAACTCTATTCACCACTAACACTACTCTCCCTTAACTCTACTCCTCTACACTAACATTCATCATGATTTTGCGTGAAGAGAAGGATAGAAAAGAAGAGGAAGAGAGAAAGAGAGAGAGATGAGATGGAGGCTAGCTCAAATGCTCAATGTCATTGCTTATGGAAAAACCTTAACTAGCATAAACCAAAAAGCATGGGAAATGAAAATAACAAGCAATCACAACAATAGCATAAGCAAAAGTGATTAGCAAATGAGGATGCTTGGGCTCTCAAAGTGATAGAGTCTCCTCCTCTCTATTAAGCATGAAAATAGTGTACAAATGGTGCCTTTTTATAAAATGGGGTAGGCCCTTGCCCCTCAATCCTATTGGCTAATATTCACATTGATCCTTTCCATTCATCTTGGACCCAACTTGATCCAAGGGTCCATAAAAAGTACATTGAAATTCACAAGATTCATGTGAGTCCCAATTCGGACCCAACTCTAAAAAGTAATCTCTAAGTTTAAAAATGACTTTGGGCCTCTAGTTTTATTTTAATTCCAAGGCCCAAGTCAATTTTATTTTATTTCCACTTAAGCTTGTGTGCTCATTGGGCCATGGGCTTACACGCGCAGGATGTCATGCCCTCGTAACACATTTTATTGGATGATCTTATTTATTTATACTTTGTTGGGAATACCCTCAACAAGACCCACGACCTGAAGTAGTGCCGGTCCCTCGGCACTCTGCCGATTTAGTAAAGCATCCTCTTTGCCCGCCTCTTGTGGATCAAGTAGCCCGTAACGTCTTCCATGAAGTTGAGACGGTCCAGTTTCTTCGAGTCCTTGGGCGTGTGGAAGGACTTGTGGACTCCTGTCAGCCATTCTTGATCGACCCATGCTTGGATTCGGCGCGTCCAGGGATCCCCAAGGAAGGCAGCTCGGTAATATACATGAGAAACTGGCAGTTGGTCTTCGACTTTGTCGGAAGCTAGCGCCTTATTAGGATCAAAGAATATTGAGGGAAGAAAATCATCCCATTTGGTTTCAATGCCCATTGAATGTTCTAAGTCTCGGGCGTAAGTGGCTGCCGCGCGGACTGTTGGATCAAGGCAGTTGATATATTGATTCGCGAACGTGGGGAGAGCTCTTCTGGCATCTACATCCGTAGTCCACCCGTATTCTGATGGTATGATCGGCCAATTAAAATTTTAAAGTGTGATCTTGTCCAGAGGGGTGCCGCATTCTGCGCATTTGGATCGTCATGTACATGGCAAGTAGTGTGCGCTCACCCGTAATTATTGAAGACTTGTCACATAGGCCCTGATGGTCGTAGGGTCTCTTTCGAACAATTGTTGATGCCACTTTTGGAAGGAGGGCGGGTAATGCTTGCAGTTCCTTGCCCTTTATTGTTTTAGCTGAAAACGATATCTGTCAGCCGCCGCTTGATGACTCGTGGGGATACTTTGATAGGATTCATTTATTTTCTCCTCCACAGACTTTGGTCTTCGGAAGCCCCGATTGGCAAATATCATGCGTGAACCTCTGGATGACGTGGCTTGGCTTTGGCTGGTATCTGTGCCTTGGCCCTAGTCTCACGAATCAGCACCCGTATCCGTTGGTCCCTGGCCTTCGGACCCTTGATCTTGACTAAATCCCTCTGCTGCTTGTTGGCTTTGGTCCTGGCTTGTGCAGCATCAAAAACAGGTGGCAGTGGAATCACCACGGGGGTTGTGGTATGTTTGGTGTGTTGCTTAATAGTGTTCATAACACTATAGCGGGATTTTGGTATGATTATGAAGCCAGTCATTGGGTTTCTAGTTCGGATATTGCCATAGATTATACTAGAAGGTAACTTAAGTTCAAACCCATTCACCTCATAAGTAATCCATCTCAAATATTCTTTTCAATGATATAAATATTTTTCATTTACTATTCCTTGTATTCTCTCCAATCAAGCAAACTTAATTTGATTCAATCTTTGATGCAATTGCCATGATTTATCTACGAAAGCTTGACCATCTTTTTCAATGGTTTTATCATGATAATGTATGTGGTTTTGGAAATATATAATATATATATATATATATATATATATATATATATATATATATATATATATATATATATATATATATATATATATATATATATATATATATATATATATATATATATATATATATATAGCTCTAATGGTGTTTTTCAACCACTTTGAGCGATAGCTTCTCCATGTTTTTCAATGGATTAGCAATAGCTGATTTATCATGCTAAGCATATTTGTTAAGCATTATACATCACTCAAACTGGGAAATTTATGATAAAATTCTCTTAAAAGCCATTTTTCTCAATTTTACTGAATTCTATGAGTTTTAAAGATCAATTTACCTTTTTGGATCATTCAGATCCGAGTTACAGATCAGAAGTTATAGCCATTTGAAAATCCTTAATAAAACTCTTGAAAAGCATATATAATATTCCATTATAAAAAACAGAATCTAATTGTTCTTTATTTTCTGGAATTTTTACAACAGAAGGTAAATCTGTAATTCATTAGACTGTAAAAACATACCATTTACTGTATACTATGGGTTATAGATTCAATATGAGCACATAAATCCATTTTTTTTTTATTCATAAAAAACAGATACTTAGTGTTTATAATAACCGAAAAACCCGGTCTACATGCTTAACCAAATGATTACACCAAAAAAATACAGGTAAAAGGTAAATGATTGAACCTCAGATCCTTATGCTCTGACTTAAATTTCAAGGAGGGTCCTTCAGATAAAGTCATGTCTTCCACAGTTCGAGTCACTCTGTATCTTTTTTTAGTAGCCCACATAATTGGTTTCCAGATTGCGGGTTTCCATTGTATCTTTGACGATCGTCTCTTTCACCAAAACTTTTGGAGCAAGAAGAAAAAGAGGGGAGAGGGGGGAGAATCGCTAAAGGAAAGAAAGATATAGATAGAGCGGCAGAGAGAGATCAGGCGAGAGCGAGAGAGAGAGAGAGAGAGAGAGAGAGAGAGAGAGAGAGAGAGAGAGAGAGAGAGAGAGAGAGAGAGAGAGAGAGAGAGAGAGAGAGAGAGAGAGAGAGAGAGAGAGAGAGAGAGAGAGAGAGAGAGAGAGAGAGAGAGAGAACTCTTGACAGAGATCGGAAAGGAGTGGTAGGGAGCGACTGACCGTGAGGGAGAGAAAAAGATGCGCAGGGATGTAAAATGGGAGTAGGGCGCAGAGGGATGAAGAGCGCAGGTAGTGAGAGAGAGATCTGCGGCTGTAGGGAGAGAGACATAAAGCGAACAAAGAGGGAGGGAGATATGGAGAGCTGACTGCGCTGAGAGAGGGAAAGTATAGCGACTGAGAGAGAGTGGGGAGGGTAGCGACTGAGAGAGGGTGACTAGATAGGGAGAGATTGGGAGCGCTGTGAGGGAGAAAGATAGAGCAGTTAGGAGAGAGAGTGTGTGTGTGGATCAATGTTGCTAATGTGCGCTTTGCTGTTCCAATCAATGTTTTATCATTCACAAAAGAAATATAGCATCTCTTTGAAGAATACCATTGATCTGCTCTGCTCATTGCATATGCTCATTGAATGCAAGGATGTCAAGAAACGAATCTCTGCTCACAAAGTGAACGCATTCCTTGCTCACAGAATGTAGGAATGAAAAAAAATCAGAGATTGAATGAATCCTTCTTTTCTACACTGTAACGAATGAATTGCTTCCTCTCGGATCCTTCCTTCTTCTTCTCCTCCTCGTTGAGAGAAAACGGTTCATTTCCATTCCACTTGAAAACACCAACATCTTTCATTCTCCATTGAATCTGTTTCATGGAATTTGACTTTACTCATTATGATAAAAAGTTCTAGGTCCATTTGACAAGTGTCGATTAATGAGTTGTGGGCTCTGAATTATCAAAGAGTCCATGGTAGGACCTCTTCCAACGACTTTTAGAAGTGTATTTTCTTCAAAATTGACCATCATTGAAGAGAAAAATGCCTTCAATAAAGTTTCCTAATTTTCATATTGATATGAAGGCCGTTCTATACCATTTTGGCCTTCCTAGGACAATTTCTTCAAAATTATTAATCATTGGTATTTGGACCAATTCACCCAATTATGATTGCAACATTTGTGATGTGTTAGTCCTTCATTTTCCGTAGAGACACACACTTCATTGACTTACAAGGCCAACTGCCATTTTGGAAGCATAGCTTTAACTCTATCAATAGTTGATCGATCCAAATTCTTCGATTTTTTCCCAAGAACTTATTAAACTGTAAAGTAATGTTACTTCATTACTTGGTTGCAGCTTGAAGTTTCCAATTGTCTTCGATAATCTTTTTAGAAATTGTTGTTAGCTACTAGTCAAACGATACCAAACTTAGTCACTGTATTTTACTTTTCAGTATTCTTCTGGACCTTTATAATAAGGTCATGGTCCCAATTCATAAAGGACATCCTTAATCTTCAAAAGGGTATTTTCGCTGGTTCGTTGTCTTTGTCTTGAACTGGACTTTGCTTGTCGTTGTTTGCAGGACCCTTAGCCTCTGGACCTTTCCTTGAAACTTAAGTCAGTGCCTTAAAGTTACCTGGGCATCTTTTATTAATCATGATATAAAGTACATTTCATCATTACAATATGGCAAAAAATTGCCATTGAATAAAACTACTTAGCAATTGTCGATATTATTATCCATCAAAGTCACTTATGAGTGTTCCTAAAAATAGCTTATTGCTATTTAACAAACTTACTAAAAAGAGTAACGTAGTAAAAATAGCACTAATTTGTCTGATATAACTGTCATTTGAAAATTGATTATGACATTTGAACATGCCATAGAATTTCATAGCTACTCTTTAACATAGCCACATTCGTATATCAGTAAAAAGTGGCATAATAGCAGATTTTGCACATATGAGATAATCTAGCACATTTTCTTCTAGAAAATCAGCATCAATGATTGTAGTTGCTGAAATTTTGAAATTTTGACCAGAAAAATGCACTACATGGGTGGGCTGGGCCTTTGTCTCCATGAGTTGTTGGCAAGCCTTGAGGGCTTGTTTGGCCTGGGCGAGCTCGTGAACTGTGCTTGTCCGATATTTATTGAACTCTGTCTGGTAGCTGTTTAAGTTTTGGCTACAGACCTGCACCTGACGCCGAAAAAGATTCATTTTGATTCAGATAGCGGCCTTGAGTCTGGTGCAGGTTGAGCTAACCAGACGAGCTTTTCATTTTGTAGGGCTTTGACCTCCGCCCCCAGGCGCGTATTCTCTGCTTCCAAAATGTTTAGTTGCGCCTGGATGGGAGTAAGCCATTGGGAGGCTTCGGATTGAAGCTCCCGCACCTTTGTGGAGGTCTCTGTCAGCGCTTTGGAGAGGCTTTGGATATATTTATTGAGGCCCTCCTCCTTCTGTTGCAGCTTGGTGAGTTCTGCTCGCAACTATGTTGCTTGTTGCCAGGTGTAGTACCTTGCTTTCCAAGATAGCTTTGGCTGCTACCGCCTCCAGGATGTATTTGCCCAGATTCTAGTACATCGTCGATAGGTCTGTGGGAGCAGCCGGTACACTGGCACTATTAGACGCTTGTGTTGTATAGGCCCCGACGACTTGTGGAGTTCTGTCGTCATCATCTTCAATCAGGTTCTCGTTGGACCTGATGCCATCTAGGGCGGTAGGATCAGTCCGATCTGGCGATGGTATGAAAGTTGTTTGAACAAATGCGTCATCAGGCAATAGTTGGTTGCCCTCGACAACCTTTGATGGCGAAGCGGGTGGGGTTTGAGAAGCAACTGCGGAAACGAGAGTGAGGACCGTTTGTCCAAATGAGAGGATGGGAGGAACATAGGGGAATTGAAGGGTGGTGTAGAGTATGGAAGAAGGCGAGGATGGAGCAAAAAGGGTCTGGCGTGGGGGTGAAAATTTGATGACTTGCATCCACACCAGAGTGTCAGGAGACAACTGGGAATCAGACAGATTAAATGGGATTGAAGCAACGGTGGCGGCAGGAGTGATGGAGGATGCGATGGTGATGGACGGAGTAGTGGATAATGGAACAGAAATGGAAGTGGTATCAACAGAGGAAACGTGGATGGACACAGAAACAGTTGTGGATGGAACATGAAGAGAGGTAGTGACAACAGAGACAGAAGGGGATGGTTGCACAGAAGTAGAAGTGGCGATGGCTGATGGAGTCGTTAGTGCAGTGGTGGTGGTGCGTCTTCGAGTAGCAGGTGGAGATGAAGAAGAAGAGGCAGTGATGGAGATGGTTAGCTCACAAATGAGGAGGCTATGCCAGTCATATGGCACAACTGAGGGGCCAGCGAATTCCAGAAGGATTTCACTATCTGACTCAACAGCTTGGACTGGATTCTGTCCTTGCGAAATGTTGAAATAACCAGAAAGTTATTCAACAGATGTGCAGCCGTCTGAATGACGAGTTCCGTGATAGCATCTATCAGGTATCCATTGTTAGTCTGGATTGGAATTTTTGGTGTAGTTTGGGTGATGAAAGATTTGATCAAAGATTTGGCGTGGTGATGGGAGATGGGCTGACGGTCAGCAGACATAATGCCAATGGTGACCATCGAGTTTGTGTTAATCCTGACCTTGTACGTGGTACCTTGGTACAGGAAGTGGAAACGTGTCTTCGGCACTTCCCAGGTGGCGTAAGCATGAAAGGATCAGACTGTAAAAGTGTCGAGAAAAATCCCATTGCCTCAAGAAGTGGGCCGGCTGTTTGTAGCCATGGTTGGATTAGAGCGTTAGAGGGTAAAGGCCAAATCTGTGTGACCTCAGGGATTTCATGCTAGATCACCTGCTTGGCGCCAGAGTCTTCAGAGGATGAGGAGGCCATGTTAGCGGTGATGATTAAAGGATGAAAAAGTAGAAAAAACGGTGAAAAAGGTAAAAAGGTGTGGAAACGACAAAATTGTGAATAACGAGTGTTGGATGACAAGAATTGTAGTTCAGAGCGCAAATCGGTGTTCAGTATGAGCAGATGATAGTTGGTAGGAAATTTCATCGCAAACAAAAAACTTGGTAATTTTAGTGTAAATTTCGACAGACCTTCCCTAGCAAAGGTGACAAATGACTCGAATTCAGCCTTTATATAGTGGAATTTAGAGTGTGTATTAGGTGAAATCCACTTTTCCTTGCTCAGTTCCACCCAAGTTTTGCTAGGGACCTTCCTCACAAAATTTTAAGACCTCAAGGAAGTCTGTGAGAGTTCAGAAGGTGATTTGATTGCCATGTGAAGGTTATGCAAGGGTTCAGACTGTCTGCGAGGGTTCAACTCTCGCAGGAAGTGATCTCTCGCACAACTTGTTTCTGTGATTGGATTTTCAAGATTAGACCATGTAGGCAGGCTAATTTCACTACTCTGATTCCATTTAGACACCTTGCGAGGGTTGGTAAGATGATTTTGATGCTCTATGAGGTTTCTGAAAATTCAGCTTCTGGGAACCCTCGCACACACTAAAAAATGATGATTTCTCTATCAAGAACTCTTGCAGAGATTTTCATGGATGCATATGGGTCAGATCTAGTGACTGTCCAAGTTTCAAGAGCTATCTCTCAAGGGATATCCAAAAATCATGAAAAAAGTGCTCTTTTAGAGTGTTTCTTGACAAGATCTTGAGATTTTCTAATTTTTAACTTTTGCAAACTGGCAATCAGCTTCATCCACGCTTGATCTGACTATTGGTAGTTCTCTGGAAGTTCTAATGGACATCAGGTAACAAAACCTATCAGTCTAATCTGATGATATGCTTTCTTCTTGGTCCCATCTAGATCTAGATCCTTCTTGGATTCTGATGGATTTTTCAGATCTTGCCAGATCTGGCCGAATCTTGATGGATCTAGCTTGATTTGGCTTGATCTTCCTAGATCTAGTGGTGATGGTTTAGCAGAATAGCTTTTCGTAACGTGCCACCACCAATCTGGATCTATCTTACTGTGGTGGCCAGTATTTGTACAACCGGCTACCATTGATGGGTGTATCGAATGGTGTCCCATCTAGCTTCTCTAAATTCACAGCTCCATGATTAAAAATTTCCTTGATCCGATAAGGACCTTCACCTGTGAATTTTAATTTTCCCTTGATCGCCTTGGTTTTATACATCAGGACCAAATCTTCGGAATGAAGATCCTTCTTTTGTAACCTGCGATCATGCCATGCTTTGTGTCTTTCCTTTTCAGCTGCCAATGCATGAACAGCTAGTAAGCGTGCTTCACAAAGCTTATGTAGAGCTTCGTAGCGTAGTTGTAGAGATTTGGACTCATTAAGACGTTGTGTGGTGTCAATCCTTAATGAAGGAACTAGAAACTCTACTGGCATTATAGCATCCTGACCATATACCAATTGGAAGGGTATTTGATCAGTGCTTCTTTTATATGTTGTCCTGAATGCACACACAACAGCATGCAACTTATGTTCCCAATCTGATCTGCTAGCTTCAACTGTTTTCGTGAATACGCTACACAGGATCTTATTGGATGATTTTGCTTGCCCATTACCACGAGGATAATAAGGCGTATTGGTTTTGTGGATCACGAAGAATTCCTCCAACAGGACCTTGATGGTCTCATTGATTAAATGACTTCCGCGATTGCTGACTAGCTCCACCGAGCATCCGAAGCGCAAAATGATATTTTCATAAAGGAACTTGGCAATGGTCCTAGCATCAGCTACTCTTACTGCCTTGGCTTCGACCCATTTGGTGAGGTAGTCTGTGGCTACGATTATGTATCGAGCCTAGAAACTCCTTGCTGCAGGGTGAATTGGACCAATATAATCCAATCCCCACTTTTTGAATGGTGCTTGGGCTAAGACCGGGTATAGTAGGTCATAATTCAATCTCATTGGTCTCTTTGACCTTTGGCACACATCGCACTTTTTCAAGTATTCCTTCGTATCCTTATGAATTGTTGGCCACCAACATCCTGATTGCAGGATCTTGCGAACTGTAATGTCGGATGCAAAATGGCCTCCACCCGTGCCTTCATGTGAAAGCGAAATGATCTGGGTGGCTTCATGAGGAAGAATACATCACCGAAGAATTCTGTCTGGTCCTCTTCGATACAAGTGGCCGGCAATCAACTGATAAGGTCTAGCCTTCAAGATCAATTTCCATTGTT
The DNA here is from genome assembly GCA_029204225.1 of Diphasiastrum complanatum. Lineage (NCBI taxonomy): Eukaryota > Viridiplantae > Streptophyta > Lycopodiopsida > Lycopodiales > Lycopodiaceae > Diphasiastrum > Diphasiastrum complanatum. Next base: position 19,575,547 of record CM055106.1, on the reverse strand, counting down.
CCGCCTTTGGTAGTGATTTGTCTGGTTGGCCCTGCATAAGATACTCAACAATGTCGGCAGCCCATTCTGGTACTGTGTCCACGTAAAATAAGGCAGCATCTGCCAGCTCATCGTCGGGTTGGGTTGCAATCTCCTTCCCCTTGATTTGTGACACATGATCTGCCATGTAGTGTTGTTTTCTCTTGCGAACTACTATCCGAAAATCAAACTCCAACAACAGAAGTAGCCATTTGGTGATTCTTCCGGTGTTGCAGATTTTGTTAACAAGATAGAGCAAGGGTCGATGGTCCGTATAAAAAGCAAAATGTGTGGCCATCAGGTAGTGACAAAATTTCTTAACCACATAGATCATTGCCAGTGCTTGTCGCTCTGTTGTTAAATAATTCATTTTGGTATCACTGAGCTATCGACTTGCAAATCGGATTGAAAAATCCTTTTTGTGTTCACCTGGCTGGGTTAAGACTGCTCCAACTGCATACTTTGATGCGTTCGTATGCACGTGAAACTCAATGGACCAATTGGGTTGGCGTAAGATTAGTGCTGAAACCATCCTTAAGCTTCTAAAAAGCCTTTAGGGCTTTCTCGTTCCAATGTGGATCTGTTGTGAGTTTGTAAATTGGTCGGGCTAACTTCACAAAATCAAGAATGAAGATCCTATAATAGTTAGCATGACCCATGAAGATGTAGACTTTGCGGATCATCCCCGGTGGTGGTAGATCAACAATGATCCTGATCTTTGATAGATCTGTGGCGATCCCGTGTCTTGACACTATATGGCCGAGAATCAAGCCATGTGTCAACCAGAATTGACATTTTTCTGGATTCAGGGAGATCTGGTAGTTGCGGCATTTTTGTAACACCTTCTCTAGATTGGATAAGTGTTCTGAGTCTGGTCCATGCACGCACAGATCGTCGAAGAAAATTAACAAAAATTTTTGCGAGTAATCTTTGAATACCACCTACATGACTCGTTGGAAAGTGTTTGGGGTATTGCAAAGTTCGAATGGCATCACTTTATAGGCATAGGTCTCCCATTCCGTGGCAAACGTTGTCTTGTGCTGGTCTTGGAGGGCTATTTTCACCTGGTCGTAGCCGCTGAAGCTATCTAAAAAACTGTAGAAAGTATTTGAAAGATGCCGCAAATATCAGATTTCTCTAAATTTGGAAAAATGTCAGATATGGGTTTCCCAGTCACAAAATCTTAGTATGGAAAGTGATGCCCATATTTATAGCCCATTCCTGTTGATTATAGCCATACATTTGTCAAGAAATGAATTGAGGTCTAGGGCCTATATTTATCCACCAATCAGAGTGACACAAAGTTGTACTTGCACCGCAACACCTAAAATATGACAATATGACAACTGATTCTCTGAAAACCTTTCTATTTTTGGTATTATTCTTTGCCGACCTGGCAGTAGATAGATCTGAATCACATTTAAGCACAGTGAACCGGACGAAGGTTCTTTTTCTGTATTTTTAGGGTTTTGATGATTTTTTGGTGTTTTTTGAAGGTTTTTCTGATGTTTCTAGAAATCTGCTAAGAATTAATCTTCGCCCTTCAAACTGAAGGTTTGTAAACAAAACCAAAGGTGTCTAAAGCTCGACGAAGATTTCCTGAAAGAGGATAAAAAGTTATCAGCTCTGATGACGCTTTTTGCCTCTTTTTTGACCAATTTGGCAGATTTGACCGATTTTTGTTATTTTCTCTGATATCTCAGATTCAAATGGATCTTAAGATTGGTGATCTGAATAGCTTTTTCTGTTATTAATCAGATTAGATTTCAAACAAGCCAATCCACTTAAATCAAGCAAAATGAATCCCGAACTAACCCTAAAATGCCCACATTAAAATCAACTATTCCAAGAACGTTGAGTGGTGTGTCGTTCATATGATTCTTAATTATCTCTGGATAATCTGTTTTACTAAAAATTTAAAATAGAATGTCATGATCTTCTTTTAAAACGTGTTTGAAACACAAAATCATAGACTATATTAAGTGACTTGAATAGTATCACTCCATCAAATATATTTAAATCTTAGGTAATAACAAAACAATATTACTTTAAAACACACAATCATAAATTCACTAAAAGAATTAGTTACTAGTACTCAGTAAAATAGATTTAAATCTTAGAGAAGAACACAAGAATATTACCTGGAAAGCTGCTAACCACCAAATGTTAATTTTGGATTGCACATTGAAATTAAGACTCTCCGATTTTATCGTATTGCTTAAGGCTCCATTCATAAGTGTAACACTAATCCTTTCCAGCTTTTGTCCCTTTCTTACTTCTGATCCATCTAACTTGATAACTAATATCAATTTTTCAACACTTTCATTTGCGATTCCATAAAACTTTACAATAAATCTCAGTAAATGATTCAAATCTACAAACATGTTGTTGGTGAAATCATATGACAAAGTGCCAAGTTTTGAGTTATAAGTTTCATTGATATGGTAAGAAATACCAATGATGTTTTGCATACCCCTGTTTAACACATCCCTCTCTAATTTGATTTGAAATGGTCGAGGATTAAGAAATTATTTTAGATGTACTTGTCCAAATGCCTCTTTGATAATTTTAAACATTGTGTCATATGCATCCCTGCTAATGCCAGAATAATCACATGCTCTTTGTATCAATTTTCGATCAATAATCTTGCCAACTTCGCTCATAAAGGCCTCAACAATCTTGGACTTGATTCAAGAATATCGTTGATTTTCTAGTAGATTTGTCGTTGACTTGGCTGTAAGTATTGCACTCAAAGATTTTCCAACTATGTTGAAAGCCCAAATTCTTTTTTTTTCGTTGACCTCCACTTGATGAAAGTCTGCCAGTACCTTTTAACATAACTCTTTTTCACTTATTGTTCTGTATTTATTTCCATAATGTGTTCACTTATCTATTTATTTGACAATATGAGGTACGCAATGCTTGTGCAATTAATTTCATATTGTCATTTTCTTGGCTAAGGTTTAATATAAGATTTTGCAAACGAGAATTATCTAACTTCAAGATTTCATTCTCTTCTTTTGTTTGCAACAAAAGAGTTTCTTTTCCTCTGTAGTCAGTAAGCAAACCATTCAACATATTTTCCAAACAATGAATTTTTTTTCATTAAATTACCAATGCCATAACTTTTGAATCTTTCACAATAACCCAATAGACCATTGTGTCCTTCACACAAAAACAGTATGAGTTGTGTGACTGATCCAAAATTTGGATGTTGCATTGAGCTTGGATCAATTGGATATAAACTTTCATCAACCCATAGATCACAATTTTTCCTATCTTCCATCCTGTGATGGACGATTTGGTGAGCTGGTAATGTGGATCCTTTCACATTTTTTTTTGACATTGGAGCATATTCTTAAGGAAGATCAATATGGAGATGATACTTAGACATCTTGATAATCGATAGATTAATCGACATAACCAATAACCATATACATCTGGAGTGACCGGCTATCCATGTCAGAAACTATTCTGACTCCCTTATACAGGACATGGACGTAATATTCTTCCCCCCTTAAACCAGTTCTGTCCTCAAGACGAGTAACTAGGGAAAACCCAATATGTATGCTTTTAACTCTTCCCATGAATCATTATTCTCAATTTGAACAACCAACCTAAGCAAGCACACAAAGATAGAACAATTTCTCAATTGTTTATCTCTGATCCTGAGTACTCATTCAGGGTCCAAAGGTACATTGTGTGATAAATCTTTCAAATGGACAAAATCTTCAATACATCAAACTGTCATCATCGTATAAACTAAATTTATATGATACACCGGATGAGCAGTCGACCAAACCTGAAAATTAAGTTTAAAAGCTAACAAATCAATCATTTAACTTTCACAATTACCCTAAAAATCAATCTTTAGTCTGACTTCAATATCAAATAAGTATTTAGAGATGGGATAATTCTCAAATTATCTGTCTTTACACTGAAATACTATATCGACCTTTTAGAAGTACACTAAAAGATTGTTGGGGGTATTCCCAACAAAGAGTAAATAAATAAAATCCTCCAATAAAATGTGTTGCGAGGGCATGACATTCTGCGTGTATAAGTCCATGGCCCAATGAGCACGCAATTGAAGTTGTAAATAAAATAAACTTGACTTGGGCCTTGTAATTAAAATAAAACTAGAGGCCCAATGTCATTTTTAAACTAAGAGATCACTTTTTAGAGTTGGGTCCAAATTGGGACTCACATGAATCTTGTGATTTCTAATGTATTTTTTGTGGACCCTTGGATCAAGTTGGGTCCAAGATGAATGGCTAGGATCATTGTGAATATTAGCCAATAAGATTGAGGGGCAAGGGCCTTTCCCATTTTATAAAAAAGCACCATTTGTACACTATTTCCATGCTTAATGAGAAGGAGGAAACATCCTCATTTGGAAGAGAAGCATCCTCATTTGCTATTCACTACTTGCTAATGCTCTTGATTGTGTTTTCCATTGCTTTCTATTTCCATGTTTATTGTTTGCCATAGTGAATGTTTTTCCATTAGCAAACATAAGGAGCATTTGAGCTAACCTCCACCCTCACTCTCTATCTCTCTCTCTTCCTCTCTTCTCTTCTCAACCTCTTCTTTTCTATCTCTTCCCTTCACCCAAACTATGATGAATGTTAGTGTAGAGGAGTAGCATAGTGGTGAGTAGAGTTAAGGGAGAAAGTAGGAATTTAACTAAAAGTAGCATCTATGCATAGTTAGGCACCTATCCAGTGATCTAACCTTTGTTGACAGGCGGAAGGGTTATACTACGAAAGATCATCGATCCCACAGTGGCACCGTTGCCGGGGATAGGTTTCCACTAATTAGTTTAGTTGTATTTTAGTTATTTTTCTTGTTTTTTAGAGTAGTTTAGGTAGATAAGGGAGTTTAGAGTTAGTTTTCTATATTTTTTCGTGTTTGGACTATTCACAGCTAGCGGAGGAGGTGTGAAGGGTAGAGGAGATCCTGAACAACCTCTAAGGGCTTGAAACTCAAACCAATCATCCAAAAAACTCAAAAAACACACCAATCTGCATTTTGGAGGGAAAAAGAGCCAAAAAAAACTCATCAGATTTTTATATCTCTAAAATCAGAAGGAATTAACCCTTGCATGACTAGCAGTAGCTCCAGGGTACTGTCCCAGAACTGCATAGAAGCTTGCGAGAGTTAGTTCCAAGCAGATTGTAAAAATCAAAGAAAAATCATAAAAAATTCAAAAAAACCCTTGAATAAATCCAAAAGAATTCAAATCTTCATAAGAACTCTTGCAAAGCCCTCTGAAGTTCCATCTTAGTGAGACTAGGACATAGAGAGGCTTGCGAGAGTTAGTTTCATGATTAAGTGCTTATGCGAGAGTTCCCAGTGAAAAAACGTGAGAAAGTACTAGTGAACCCTCGCAGATAGTGAAATTTTCAGTTCCAGTGATCAAGAACTCTCGCGGAGGATTTTGAAGTTCCATCTCAGTGAGACCAGGGCACAGAAGAGCTTGTCAGCAAAATCATTCGAGTAAAAACTCTCGCAAACCATCTCAATTGATTCAAAATGTCAAATTACATCAGTGTTAAAGCCTGCAAGAGTTAGTATGAAGATCTGATGAAGATCAAGCCCAAAAAGTGATTTTTAACCCTCGCAGATAGTGAATTTTCACTTCTTGCAAGAGTTAACTCACGCAAAGATTTCTATAGTGAGATCCAACCCAGATCCAGCTACTATGAAGCTTGCGACAGTTACTTCTCAGAGATCTGAAAGATATCAAGTTTTTTACCTACAAAAACAGCTAAAGAACCCTCGCACAGCCAACCCTCGCACAAGATAACCCTCGCATACCAGATCAGTGGAAAGATTAGCATCAGATCCAGCTACTGTCAAAATCTCAGGTCAATCAGTGCAAGGAAAAAAAAAGTTATCAAGGAAAAACCACCGCAAAAGGCCTAAAATTCATTTCGGCCGATCAAATCGATCAGATCCTTGAAGATCTAGACTGCATTCTATTGTATAAGCAAGATCCAATCACTTTGGAACCCACCACCAGATGAATCTGAGATTGGGACGATCAATAGCACGAAGGATAGCAAATCAAGCACCACATCTTCCCAGATTAGCAGGTGTGCAACAAGAGGCAGAACTGGAACCAGCACCAATGGATCCAATGGGCCAACCTGTACCTGTCGGACCCTTGCATGTAGTTCGGAGAGCACCACGGATGGAGATACCAAAATACGACGGATCCTCAGATCTCATCTGATTCCTCCATATCTACGAGCAAGCTTGTGAAATCTACGACGAACGGACACCTACAGAGAAGCTGATACTATACCTTATGTCCTTACTTGCAGTGGCTCAGGATTGGTTTTTCAACCTGTTAGAGGAAGAGAAATCCACCTGGGAGGCAGTTAAAGTGGCTCTCATTACGTGCTTTAAACCAAAAAAGTTTCTGGAAGACCCGTTTCTCCTGCTAAGCAAAGTCAAGATGGGAAACATGATTATATTGAACGGGTCAAACATCTATGATCCGAGTGCAGTGCATCCCTGACTCCCAATCATGCGGTGATCATGTGGTTCCTAAGCGGATTACCACAAAGCATCAGAAGAGAACTGAAAAGACGGGAGTAGTACGCTACTCTGCAAGAAGCTATGGAAGATGCCATCAGGGAAGAGGATGAGGGATCTGACGATGAATATCCATCCACCCACACTCCTACTTCCTCGATCGTATTATCATCGTCAAATGCATCCACTCTATCCACAGAACTGTTGTTGGAACAAATGACAAAATTACACAAACAACAGATGGAACAACTTACGGCGCAGTTTGACCAGAAACTGAAGGCCTTACAAGGAACTGTAGCAGTAACTCCACATCAACCGGAACCAACCCAAATGCAGTATCCTCGACGAGAGAATGTATGGTGTTCAGTATGCATGCAAAACCATACAACGAACGAGTGTCCAATCCTAAAGCAAAATCTGAGACTGACACATAGATTTTGCCATCTGTGCAATGCAACATCGCACGATATGACATTTTGCCCGTTTAACCCCAGGGTTGTTCAACAGAAGAGAAGTCCCTATCAAGCTTCTTATCCTTATCATCAGGGGACACCTAACGTGGCACCAAGGTACGACACACCCAATCAACCACAACGCATGGCCTTACCTGCTCCACCAGGGCCAGCCCATCAACAAGTGGCCCATGTAAACTTGACAGCAGTAGAACAAGAATTGCAAATGTCACCTCAACTTGAGCAGCAGCACTGGTACGGACCAGATGAACCATTTATGGATCCTGCCATAAATAAATATGTATCGGCCTATACAGCTCAAACTCAACATCAAGGTGGAAGAAATTATGGCTGCTACAGGTGCGGCGAGGGACACAGAATTGCAGGATGTCCCTACAAAGGACAATATACAATCTCCTGTCGGGATTGCGGTTATGGACATTGTTTCAAGAATTGTCCATTTAAACCTGGCACCAGTGCACCTCTTAACCTCATTGACATACAGCAGCAATCAACAGTTCCAACAGGGATGCCATCGAAAGGACAACACGACTATGCTCCTGTGTTAGCTGTTACGCGAGCATAGAAGAGAAAGGAAGTGGCTCCCTCACCACCACCATCGGTCACTGACGACCAACCCTCAACTTCAGCGCCATATCCGAATGTGAGGGAAGAGAGAAGGTGGTACCAAAAAATAAGAACTGGGTACAAAAAACACAAGAGGAGAAAAAAGAGCAAGAACAAAACAATCCCACAGAACCTCCAGTCGGCGTCGAACGGGATCCGCAACCAGGCTCACCACTGCGCACTGATCAGAATGATCGGTTGCACCAACATGAACCACCTTTTCACATGGTGGAGCCTGAGGAACCATGCACTGAAAGGCTCACACTCTTGCTGTCAAGCCACGTTAGTTTACCCCTCAGAGAACTACTATGGATTGCACCACAAGCAAAAAGCCTTTTGGTTGAATGGGCCAAGACGGATGAGGAGCCAGTAGCGCCTGAGCTCATTTATTGTGTGGGCTATGATGAAACAAGTAACGTCCTCCACATCGGAGCAGCATGGGAAAGTGAGGAACACAACATCACTTTGCCAATCAAACACAAGAGATACGAGGACGAGGCGACAGTGGTAGATGGAGGATCAGGTGTCAATCTGATCTCCACTACTTTGTACGAAAAATGGGGATTACAAGGATTGAAGCCAGCCAGATTCGCCATCAAACTAGCAGATCAATCTTGTGTGAAACCAAAAGGTGTAGTTGCCTATATCCCCGTAAGGATAGCAGACATGCAGTATGTGATTACTTTTGTGGTCATGGATATACCTGAAGCTCCATCTGCATACCGTATTTTACTGGGAAGACCATGGTTGAGAGCTGCGCAAGTAGTACACAATTGGGGTATAGGAAAACTCACCTTCGAGAACAGAGAACAGGCTGTAAAGGTAGATCCAACCACATGGGCGGTGAAACCTATTGCACCCAAAGCTGATGACGGATCATCCACGACAGATCATACGATTGACCGCCCAAGGCCAGCCAAGGGAGGTCACTATCATTCAGAGACGGATGTCATGAGATGGATGGTTGCATTAGCAACTATTGACTGCCAGGCATGTCAATATGAATCAGATCCAGAACCGAGTACATCTTCACCCAAATGTTACACTATGGACACACCAATCACATTTGGAGTGAATATGATAAACGTAGCATGGCTGTCAGCAGAGCCGATTGAGAACCCAGTGGACGATGATCTAGTCCCTTGGCAACATGCTCTAATTTATAATAAGGAGATTGAGCTGACTGATGAACAAGTCCTACACCACATGGACCTAGATCGTTACGGAACCAAGAAGGTACCAGCTCAACCACCACAAAGGTTTGCTATGGCGAAATTCTCAAGGATCGAACCACCCAAGGCACCTGCGAATAAGAGGAATCAGTTGAAACAATGCTACAACCAGGTGATCCGATGGAGTGACCTACCCGAAGAGGCAATAGTTACAGTAGACGTTGATACTCACAACCATCAGGCAAATGTCACAGCAGTCCCAAAGAAATACAACAAGGATGAATCCATCAAAATGACAAAAAAGGACAATAGGAAGGTGTTGGATTCCTTGAAGTCAATCAAGTTGGACTCAGATACAGCGTCATCTTCTACACAGGTGGAAGAAAATAAAAAAATGACCAGTCGGGCCAAGATCAATATGTTGAAAGAGGAATCTCGACGAGCTCCAGTTCATGAGATGTCTGATACTTTCAAGAATTATACAGTGGACGATGTGGTAATCATGATGTCGCAAGCCCAACGAGAACCTGATCAAAGTCAGGCACCAGCAGAACAAGTCTTCGAGGGACCTACGCGAACACAGCCGATGAATCTTGCCGAACCAGGAGAAGAAGAAAGGATACTGCATGTGGGAGAGCAGTTAACACCCACACAGTTCAAGAGACTACGGTCCTTGTTGGTGGAATATAAAGACTGTTTTGCCTGGAGCTATAGTGATCTAAAGGGCATTCCGCCAACAGTAGTCCAGCACACCATACCTTTGGTGGATGGAGCAGTCCCCAAGGTAAGTCGTTACTACCGTTGCAACCCGAATTATACAGAACTGATCAAGCAAGAGTTGCAAAAACTTATGGATGCATATTTCATTTAGAAAATCGAGCACACGGAATGGGTATCGCCGATAGTACCCAAGAAGAATCGCAAAATGCGTATCTGTGTGAATCTGAAGGCGCTTAATGCAGTCACCAAGAAGGACCATTTTCATTTACCATTTACGGAAAGTGTCCTCGATAGAGTAGTTGGTGACGAAGCCTACAGTTTTCTAGACGGCTTCAACGGTTACAACCAGGTGAAAATAGCCCCCTAGGACCAGCACAAGACAACATTCACCACGGAATGGAGAACTTATGCTTATAAAGTAATGCCATTCGGACTTTGCAATTCCCCAAGCACTTTCCAGTGAGTCATGCAGGCGGCATTCAAAGATTATTTGCAAAAAAAATTGAAAATTTTCTTGGACGATCTGTGCGTGCATGGACCAGATTTAGAAGACTTATCCAATTTGGAGAAGGTACTACAAAATTGTCATGAATACCAGATCTCTCTGAATCCAGAAAAATGTCAATTTTGGGTGACACATGGCTTGATACTCGGCAATATAGTGTCAAGACACGGGATCGCCACAGATCTATCAAAGATCAGGATCATTGTTGATCTACCACCACCGGGGACGATCTGCGAGGTCTACATTTTTATGGGTCATGCTAACTATTATAGGATCTTCATTCTTGATTTTGCGGAGTTAGCCAGACCAATTTACAAGCTCACAACGGATCCACATTGGAATGAGAAAGCTCTAAAGGCTTTCTAGAAGCTCTCAGCACCAATCCTACGACCACCCAATTGGTCCATTGAGTTCCACGTGCATACGGACGCATCGAAGTATGCAGTTGGAGCAGTCTTAACCCAGCCAGGTGAACACAAAAAGGATTTTCCAATCCGATTTGCAAGCCGACAACTCAGTGATACCGAAATGAATTATTCAACCACAGAACAAGAAGCACTGACAATGATCTATGCAGTTAAGAAGTTTCGACACTATTTGATGGCCACACATTTTGCTTTTTATACGAACCATCAACCCTTGCTATATCTCGTTAATAAAACTTGCAACACCGGGAGAATCACCATATGGATCCTATTGTTGTTGGAATTTGATTTTCGGATTGTAGTTCGCAAGGGAAAACAACACTACATGGCAGATCATGTGTCACAAGTCAAGGAAAAGGAGATTGCAACCCAACCCGACGATGAGCTGGCAGATGCTGTCTTATTTTACGTAGATATGGTATCAGAATGGGCGGCCGACATTGTTGAATATCTAATGCGGGGCCAACCAGACAAATCATTACCAAAGGCGTAACAGTGGAAATTGATCTTAAAAGCTAGACCTTATCAGCTGATTGCCGGCCAGTTGTATCGAAGAGGTCCAGACGGAATTCTTTGATGGTGTATTCTTCCTCATGAGATCACCCAGATCATTTCGCTTTCCCATGAAGGCATGGGTGGAGGTCATTTTGCATCTGACATTACAGTTCGCAAGATCCTGCAATCAGGATGTTGGTGGCCAACGATTCATAAAGACATAGAGGAATACTTGAAAAAGTGCGATGAGATTGAACTATGATTTATTGCATCCAGTCTTAGTCCAAGCACCGTTCGAAAAATGGGGATTGGATTATATTGGTCCAATTCACCCTGCAGCAAGGAGTTCCCAGGCTCGATACATAATCGTAGACACAGACTACCTCACCAAATGGGTCGAAGCCAAGGCAGTACGAGTAGCAGACGCTAGGACCACTGCCAAGTTCCTTTATGAAAATATCATTGTGCGCTTCAGATGCCCGGTGGAACTAGTCAGTGATCGCGGAAGCCATTTCATCAACGAGACCATCAAGGTCTTGTTGGAGGAATTCTTCGTGATCCACAGAACCAGTATGCCTTATTATCCTCATGGTAATGGAAAAGCAGAATCATCCAATAAGATCTTGTGTAGCGTGCTCACGAAAACAGTTGAAGCTAGCAGATCAGATTGGGAACACAAGTTGCATGCTGCACTATGGGCATTCAGGACAGCATATAAAGGGAGCACCGATCAAACACCCTTCCAATTGGTATGTCGTCAGGATGCTGTGATGCCAGTAGAGTTTTTTGTTCCATCTTTAAGGATTGCCACCGCGCAACGTCTTAATGAGTCCAAATCTCTACAGCTACGCCACGAAGCTCTGCATAAACGTTGTGAAACACGCTTACTAGCTGTGCATGCACTGACAGCGGAAAAGGAAAGACGCAAGGCTTGGCATGATCGTAGATTACAAAAGAAGGATCTTCATTCAGGAGATCTGGTCCTGATGTATAAAACCAAGGCGATCAAGGGGAAGTTAAAATTCACGGGCGAAGGTCCTTATAGGATCAAGGAAATTCTTAATCATGGGGTCGTGAACTTAGAACAACTTGATGGGACACCCTTCGACACACCCATCAATGGTAGCCGGTTGCACAAGTACTGGCCACCACAGTAAGACAGATCTAGATTGGGGGTGGCATGTTACAAAAAGCTTATCTGCTCAGCCATTACCGCTAGATCTAAGGAGATCAAGCCAAATCAAGCTAAATCCATCAAGATTCAGCCAGATCTGGTAGGATCGGGGAAATCCATCCCCGATGAATTCTCTTCACACTGCTTATTTATCCGATTAACTTCTAATTAGGAGTAATCCAATTACTCAAGTCAATTGTAAATGATTCAGAAATCTTAAATGTCTATGTGCAAATTTCAATTATACATGTATAACACGACATTTAGATCTTCTTCCAAACCATAAATAAGTTAATGAATTATCCTTTCCACAGAAAGAGACATTAACCTGCAAGTAACTGTTCCACATATTACTTGTTCATATGTCTATGCACTCTAACTAGTTTAAGTATACGATATAAACTAAGTACATAGGAAACACATAGTAGATCTACAAGATTAAGATGTACATAAGCAAGTTATCCAACTATGTTCCTATACATAAACATAGGCTATAAATTGACAGATATACACAATATGCATATGTTACTCACATAATTCACTGAGAATCTTGCAACTCAGCTACTAAAGAGCTCTATTTCTCATGAGTAAATAAGATATCTGGGAAATCTTTGAAGTGAATAACTCCACATCAGAAGTTTTCCAACCATATAACTCTTATTAACAAAATTCTTTCTACCAATTAGCCTACAACATATCTTAGCATACAAACCAAGATTAGCCTAACTCATACAGACATCTTTGGACATAGAGTTAAGATTAAAGTTTTATTCCACTGATCCAATCCATATCAAAATGGTACTTGGTAACAATCAGTGAATCTTAATTTAATCTTTACCACTACTTCCCATATTAATGAATATCTCATAGCTCAATAATCCCAAAACTCATCTAGTTCCAGATTACTCAAAATAATCACTTAGAGAGTTTGTCTATTTCAAACTGGATAGTTCTACCATTGCACACATACAAGATTTTTTTTCAAAATCAATGCAACTGGCTGATTCCTCGAAAGACTTATTCCTATCTTTTCTTCCCCCCTTTTAAAAAAGAAATTCCATAATTTCAATTTAAAAGTTCCTAGGAGACAATGTATAAGATATCAAAGATTGGAAAAAGTCAATAATGAGTATCCAATACTATTACAAACATGACTTTTTCCTCAGAATCGTAGAATATCTTATCTCGAATGATAGAAATATTATCTCTCAATAATCAATTATCAAATAGAGACTAACGTTAGGGTTCAAGAAACCTAAGTTTCGAGCCATATTCAAAAATCTTATATGGAAGTACAATTTCATATAATTATAACAGTCCTTCAGAACAGAGTTCTACACTGGAAAGAATTATATGAATCTCAATCCAATTGTCAAGTATTAAGAAATTTCTAAAGAGTAGAGGTCTAATAAAATAGAGAAATAGATTTAAGTGCTTCCATATTTTTTAATTAATGAGATATCAGATCTCAACAAAACCAAATCTCATACTATCCTAGATATCCAATATCTATTCTAGAATCGGTAAAAAGAACTTAATTCTTTTAACAGGTTAGAACTCTCTTGGTTGTTACTGTCATTATAGAGAAATACTCTATAACTGAAAAGAATCCAAATTACTAGATTCTTGTATGGAACACCTTCTATCCGCATTACTTTGCAAGATCCAAATCCAATTACAAAACAGAGATGGTTTCATAAATGGATTATCAGTCTTGCCACCACTTTTCTCTTAGAATCTTCGAATTCTCGAAATTGTAATTCACACTGGAGAAAAGGAATCCAAATTCCCAGAGGCAGTCTTCTTAAATAATTCTCAATTTTATTCTCTCTTGCAATTAGTTATACTTCAGGAATTGAATGTAAATTAAATAATTGGATCATTAAGACCATCAATCATCTACATATCAGACTTCCACTCTTTTCCCCCCTTCCAAAAATAGTTCAAGTTAACAAAACCCCAAATTTGTACTAGGAAAAAGTTCAATTTGGTATCGCTAACTTTAGCACTATCTCCTTGACAATTTTGATTTGTTCATTAAGTGCCGCACTTAATCCCTAGCAAATCCCCTTACAGACCAGCATAAAACTGTTCTACTAGATTTACATTATTCTTGGTCCTTATTGATCCCCAGAACAAGAAATGCTCCTTAATTAACAGATTCACAAAATCTTCAACTAAAAGTGAAGGTTAAAGTGATCTTAATACTCGACTGATTTCAACTCAGCAAGATCATTCACTTTATAAGTCATTTCTGTTTGATCGATAACCAAAGAATTGAAACAAATCGATAACGTCCATGGTTTCTTCAAATTTTACGTAAACTAGGATTTTCAAATTCCATTCAATATGGACCTAAACTGTGAAAATCGACCAAACATCGACTTGACAGTTTCACAATCACCATCTCATATTGGAAGGATTATGAAAAATCTGGCATGCATCCTACATGACATGCAGTGATTTCCAAAAAATTAATTTTTATGTAACTTGCCAAGAAACTGGGAAATTAGCACTGGGATTCATAAAATCAGTTCAAAATGGACCAAATGTGAAAGTAGATTAAAATGATCGATTTATCAAATTCACTGGCACTGTCACATATCAAAACTCGACATGCACTGATTTTTTTCAAAAAGACGAAAAAAAATCACATAATTAGCCTAGCCACTAGGAAATCTGCTTTTTGATCTAGAATTGCCAAAAATAGCTTCATGCAAGAAATCTTCTGATCAATCTACTAATTATGCATGCAACATGCATCCATGCATGAATACAGGTCTATCCATACATTTTCATCAGCAGACAAGCACTACACTAAATTACAAGCATGCATGCATCAGAATATTTCGAAAATTTTGCAAATTTTAGTTCAAAAATTGCCAAACTTCCGACAGCCATAACTTTCTCTACATGACACCAAATTGGTCACTGTAAAGCACAGTACAGAGGGAGAGTGGGTCTACAAGGCAATTGCCACATCACCCTGCACCCCTGGCTTCACACGTGCGAACAATAAATGAATGAAAAACAGGTAGGAGGGCGCACTTTTGTGGAGAGGAATCTTCAAAAAACACATCGTTACAAGCACTCTACTAAGGTTCATTAGAGAGGCATAGAAGCTTCTAACATGTCCAGAAAACAATCATAAGCTCAGATCATGCAAAAAATGCATTTTTGGCCTCCTTTAACAAGCAAAACTTCAACATGATGGTGTCGAATGCTCACCTATCCAAATTGGATGCATGATGGCTCAAAACAGACACAATCCATCATATCTTTAATCTTGTAACAAGAATCAACAGGTTCAGACCCCCAATTGAGAGGTATTCATACTCAAAAATCATCAAAAAAATACACTAATTTTTGGTATTTTGAGCCCCCTAATGGTGTCTAATCCCTTCCAAACTTCATGAAAGATCAGAGACAGCTTCATTACATCTCTCAAAACGATTATACCAAGTCTTGGCTGAGAATTTTGAGATCTACCCCAAAATTACTCCAAAAAACATTAAAAAAACCTTGGTTTTTGACCAATTTCGACCAAAATTTGTGGGAAAAATCCACAAATTCGTGCAATCAGATTCAAATCCCTATAAATCCAGTGCATGCAAGCACCAAAAGTTTTGATTCTAGTCAAACATGGTTTTTATAGGCCATTTATGTCCAAAAACCCCCAATTTTTGGTCCAAAATCACTATCTAATCCACCTTTTGACTATTCCAACATCATGCAATCATTAGATCCAATCAATAATGGCTGTAAAATATCAAGTACAATCTGGAAAACGTACTAGACCAGTACCTATGATCAGTTTCAAGCAAAAAACTTCAATTCTAGGTGAAAAATTCACTAAAACCATAAAAAATCCTTTGATTTCCTTCAAAAACTATGGAGAAAGCCCATAATTATGATCTTTAGATTGAAAGTACACCAAATTCAGAGAAGCCACCTACTTGGAGATCAATTCCACCACCTGGAAGTAACATGCAAGGAGAAATCCACAAAAATTGATAAAATACAAGAAGTAGCTCCACCTTCCGATTGATGCAAATCCATAGCTCTGATACCACTGAAAGGATCACCAAATGAAGATCTGACTAAATCCTGTTGCAAAACAACCAAAAGGACATTTGTGGAGCAAAACCACCCATCCAAACCTAGAGCCCTCCTAGAGTTTCCTCTTGGACCTAGCCCCCAAGCCATAGTGAAGAACCCAAGAGAGAGGAGGAGGAACAGACTCAAGAAATTGAATTTCCAATAGGAGGATGGGCGAGTTTCCAATGGACATATTCTCCTCATGAGAGAGAGAATATTCTCCCTAGGATCCCCATGCAACCTATATTGAGCTATTGACCTCCTATTCTTGCATTAAAGCAGTCATTCAATATGCATATCCATGAAGCATATGGATATCGGATGGATCGACATCCCCGTATCGGATGCATAGGTCGATGGTAGCTCGTACATATTTGATAACTCTTAAAAGAGGTTTCCAATGGACCATAATAGGGTTAGCCATGTATTGGATTAAACAGCTGATGACGTATGCGAGATTAGGTCTGGTCAAGATCATAACATACATCAGGGATCTTATGATTGACTGGTACGGATTCATTTCTTCTATTTTCTCATTAGTTTGAGGACACTGCTCCTTTGATAACTTTAATCTTGGGTCCTTAGAAAAGCCTTTTATTTTTGTCTTTGTGGATCTGACTCCCGAGACAATAATGTGCCTAGATCTGTCATCTCAAATTCTTGCAACAAAATCCTCTTGGTATCCTCTGTCAGCTTGATATCGTTCCTGAACAACAATGTATTATCGACGTAAAGTGTGATGATGACAAAGAACTGGTTGACAACTTTGAAATAAATGTTATAGTCTGCAGAGCTTGGTCCAAATCCATGATCGATTAGGAACGTGTTTATTCGATGGAACCACGCTATGGATGATTGTTTTAGACCATAGAAAGCTTTATGGAGTTTGCATACTTGGTCACTTCACGTAAAATGCGAAGTGAGAGAATCATCGACGTCCTCGTCAGCGTCAACGATGCTAAATTATTGACCGTATACACTATGTATAGTCGTTACAAAAGTCATATACTTCCAAGTACAACGACCTTCCTAATTAAGTGACAAGCATTCAATGCAATTAATACACGGATGAAATCTATAAATAGATCATCCGAGCACATATTAGTACTTGCTCCATCCATGAGACACATTGTTTGGGCATCCCAATTATGCCAATATCATTTTTGCTTGTAATTGTTATTTTGTATTGTGCTTCAGCGTAATATAGCAGCAACTTGCTTTTATCTATGTACAACGTAGATGAATGCTTGTTGTGATTGAATGCACTTTCATTGCTATTTGATCGCGCTTGCTTACTCACTCTAATTAGAACACGGACGTCTACGACTCCTCAGCTTCTGATCAGATGATGGCTGTCTTTGATGCTTGAGGAACTCGCGGTATCATACTGCTCTTCCATTTACTTCAAAACTATACTTCACGATTGAATTTGATTTTAGTAGTACCACATACAAACCAGCTCTATTCTCTTTGGTGGACTGTACTCTTGTTTCAGAGTATGAATTTTTTTTTAAGATCCTGTTGGGCAATTAGAACTCTTAAGACAGTGATTACATTTAGCATAAGTTGCCTATTAGACTATTTTTGCATTTAGCAGTTGATTACAATAGGAGAGCCGTTCCGCAATATTCCTGCTCTCTTCTCCATTCACGTTCTTCTATCTCCCTTGTCCCATCAGATTGATATCAGAACTTAGTTCAAATAAACTGAGAGATTAACTTTGTTCTATTTGTATACTGTTATCATGACTTATATAGGTAGCTCCTCATATTCATCACTCAGTGAAGCTAGAGTCATTGACAAGTTCAATGGTTCTAACTTCTACATTTGGAAGTTAAAACTTAGAATGATGTTGATAGATAGAGATCTTTGGGATGTAGTAGAAGGTTCAGACTTGAAACCAGAAGATGGTGATCAAGCAAAGGCCTGAAGGATCGAAGATCAGAAGGCCCTAGCATGTATCACACTTTAATTTGGCTGACTTCCAAATATCTCATGTTACCACGTGCAAAACCTCTAAGGAAGCACTGGACTTGCTATCAAGTCTTTATGAGACTCACAATGTAACCACAAGATTACATCTTAGAAGGAAGTTCTTTACTCTTAGCATGCCTGATTCTACTGCTATCACTTCTCACATCAACAACTTCAAGTCCCTGTTAGATCAATTATTAGTTGTAGGATGTTGTATTCAAGATGATGATGTCGTTATGACCTTGCTTTCTTCTCTTCCAAAGTCCTATGAGCACTTTGTGGTGATGATCTCCACACAACCCGACCTCACTCTTCAAAAGGTGATCGATCATCTTCATCAAGAAGAAATGTGAAGAAAGGCCAGTGGCCTGTCTATCAAAGACAAATCCATGGCCCTGTACACCAAGAAGAAAGACTATTCCAAGGGCAAGAATCAAGTGCAGCAGCAACAACAGAAGCCTCACACTAAAGGTGAGCATGGTGGATCGCACAAGAAGCTTTTCTACAGATATTACAAAAGAGCTAATCACGACATCAAGGAGTGTCGCATCAGGATCTACAACGAGACAAAGAAGCAACAACGGCAGTAGCAACCAGACTCCTCCAACACGGCAGAATTTAAGGAGTAAGATACACATTTGTTAATGGCTTATAGTAGCAGCGAAGACTGTGATAGCTGGTACCTGGACATCGGCGCTACCCAACACATGACCTCTCGCAAGGAATGATTTACGGAGAGACCAATTGATCTACTTCGGAGATTCTAGCACCATATGCGTGTAAGGCAAAGGAGCAATGAAGATCAGCTTCAACAACGATCTGTCTATTTATGTTCCTAACGTACTTCATGTTCCTCAGTTGTCAAAGAACCTATTATCAGTCTCTAAGATAACTGATGAGGGCTACGCTGTTACTATCTCATCTGAGCAGTGTACAATACTCGAGGAAGATACTACTCTGACTACATGCACTAGAGTCGAAAATCTTTACGTACTCTCTGATTCAGTTGCGTTAGCTAGTATCTCTAATAAAAATGTAAACGATAGTGATGTTCTGTGGCATAGTTGATTTGGACACGTGAATTCAAGATCACTTTCTTATATACGTTGTAATAATTTAGTTGATGGTTTGAATTTCCCGTCTTCATTAGATAGGAAATCTTTCTTTTGTGAATCATGCATCTATGGGAAGCACACTAGAAGCAAGTTTTCAAAATCACACTCCATCAAAACAAAGCATGTATTAGATCTTGTACATAGTGATCTCTGTGGTCCAATGCCAACTCCGTCATTAGGAGATGCAATCCATTTTAGCACTTTCATAGATGATTACTCTAGATGGTCTACAACCATGTTCATTAAGCACAAATCTGAAGCCTTTGAATGCTTCAAAAGATTCAAGGCCATGGCTGAGACACAAACGTCTAGGAAAGTGAAAGTACTCCGAACTGACGGCGGCGGCGAATACATCTCGAATGAGATGTTTGACTATATGGCTGAACATGGTATTAGAAGACAGTTCACCACTTCCTATTCACCTCAATAGAACGGGAATGCATAAAGGAAGAATCGAACTCTTTTCAACTTAGCTAGATCCATGCTACATTAAAAGCAAACCTACTTGTGAAGTTCTGGGTAGAAGCTACTGCCACAGCCTGTTACGTGCAAAATAGATCCAACACCAAAGTCGTCAACAACAAGACTCCTCATGAAGTTTGGCATGGGCACAAGCCTAGTGTCAACCATTTCAAAACTTTTGGTTGTATATGTTTTGTTCACATTCCTAAGCAGCTTAGGAAAAAGCTAGATTATAGGACAAATAAATGTATTCTCATTGGCTATCTTGATGAACATAAAGCTTATAAAGTTTATGATCCATCCACCAATGTAGTATTTGTCTCTAGGGATGTAATATCTCAAGAACATACATACTATGATTTTAAACAACCATCGATAAACGATGCTATATCATTTCATCCTATTTTACATAGCATAGGCCCTTCCAACGTTGATGTTCCTTCTACAGAACCTGCAGCTATAGCTACAAAAGCCGAGCAGCCGACAATACTTGTCATCAGACCAGACCAAACTAGATCGAACAGATCTGAAGAAATTCAAGAAGAAGCATCATCGCATCCTGGTCAACCCAACGTCCGCAGATCCTCACGGACTTGGACAATTCCTGAGAGGTATGCATCTCAGTCATTATGGACTTCATCAGAAGAACCAGAGAGCCTGGCCGAAGCAATTAACTCCAAGAATGCTGTGAAGTGGCAACAAGCTATGGAAAGTGAGTATAACTTACTTTTGACAAATCAGACCTGGACACTGGTCGACTTCCCCACTCACAAGAGAGTTATCGACAACAAGTGGATCTTCAAGAAGAAGATCAACTCTGATGGTTTCATTGCCAAATGGAAAGCACGGTTGGTGGCTAAAGGATTCACTCAAGTCCAAGGAGTGAATTATCAAAAAAATTTCAGTCCTATCGTCAAGATGCAGTCAATCAGGACTCTGATTGGGTTAGCAGCCGTGGAAAACGTCCAAATGCACCAAATGGATGTCAAGACAACATTTCTCAACGACGGTGTCGAAGAGGAGCTGTATACCTTCCAACCGGAAGGATTCGAAGTCAAAGGCCAAGAGCACAAAGTGTGCAAGCTTCACAAAGCAATCTACGGTCTGAAACAGGCCACAAGAGCATGGTTCGATAGAATCAACTCTTATCTCATTTAACTAGGATTTGCAAACGATTCAGCTGACTGTAATGTTTATTCAAAGCATATAGGCACCAATTCAGTTCACATAGCTCTTTACGTAGATGATGCATTTATTTTGTCTAACGACACTTCTCTTCTGCACACTACTAAGAGTGATTTGTCAAAGGAATTTGACATGACTGATTTAGGAGCTGTTCATTCTTTGTTAGGAATTCACATTACTAGAGATAGACTTCAGAAGAAGATCTATCTTAGCCAGCAGGCATTTTAGAAAATTTTCATATGTCTGATTGCAAACCAATTGATACCCCAATGGATCCAAGTATAGTATTGACTAAACCTTCTTGTGCTGAGACTGATAGTGAAGCACTCGACTTAGCGAGTACCCTTATCATTCACTAATCGGATCTCTAATATATGCAATGTTGTGTACTAGACCAGATTTAGCATATATTGTTAGCACGTTAAGTCAATTCATGTCTAATCCTAGGATCTCTCATTGGAAAGCATTAAAGAGAGTGATGAGATATATTAAGGGAAGTTTAGACCACATTTTATGTTATGATGGAAATGCTATCGGCCCACTCGTCCTGCGAGACTACTTCGACTCAGAATGGGGAGGAACAGTCTCTACCAAAAAATCTATTTCTGGGTTCTATTTCTATCTGGCAGGGGGACCGATTTTGTGGAACTCAAAGAAGCAGAAATCAGTTGCGCTTTCTTCGACAGAGACAGAGTACATCGTAGCATGTCAAGCTTCAAAAGAAGTTGTATGATTCAGGTTATTACTTCACGACTTACATCACACTCAATTTGATACTACCACCATTCTGTGTGACAACTTGAGCTGTATTTCAGTGTCATTGAATCCCAGATTTCATGGCAAATCCAAGCACATAGAAATCCAGTATCATTTCATTCGGGAGAAATTTTTCTCAGAGCAAGTGATCCTTCAATACCGCTCCACAACAAAAATGGTGGCAGACATCTTCACCAAAGCGCTTCCTAGGATCAAGCACCAGAAGTTCTTCAACATGCTGAACCTGACGAAGATACTAAGGCACCAACCGTGACCTTAAGGGGGACTGTTGAAAATTAAGCCCACAGTTTCCTCCTTTGTAAATGACTAATTCTATTTCATGATTCTCCCTACATGTTTATTGATCATTGATCTAGGGTCAGGTGAAACCAACTTTGGTTCTACGTCAGCTCATCTGATACCTGTAGGAATCACAAACTTAGACAACCAATTTATTTGAAGAACGTCTATAATGGGCTTCTGGCTGATCTCCAACAAAGGGTAACCAATTCTGTCATAATTACAAGTTCAAATGTTAAGTTCAATTACTTGAAGTCATTGAAGACTTGGCCATCTTCAAGGACTTCCAAGAACTAACATTTAGAACAAGTCTGCAGATTTACATTACTTTTCAACAGTCTGCAGAAATACACTAAGTGTCGCAACAGTCTGCAGATACACTAAGTGTCGCAATAGTCTGCAGAAATACACTAAGTGTTGCGATTTTCTGCAGAAATGAACTATGTTTTCAATAGCTTCGGCTTTTTCGCATTTTCCCGAAATGCGACACTTTCATAGTTCAAAAGTTTAAATGTTTTAAACATCTTTGGCTTTTTTTGCAAAATCCCGAAGAGAGAGAAAATGCCGAATGTCATCTATTTTCATAAGTTAAATTGTTTCAAGGGCACCTTTACCTTTTTCGCAAAATCTTGAAGAGAGAAAAAATGTCGAAGGTCGTCTATTTTGAACGAGGAACGTTCCCAGTCACTTCCTGAAATTCGCGAAGTGAGAGAAAACCACTTCACGTAAAATGCGAAGTGAGAGAATCAGCGACGTCCTCGTCCGCGTCAACGATGCTAAATTATTGACCGTATACGCTATGTACAGTCGTCACAAAAGCCATAACTTCCAAGTACAACAACTTTCCTAATTAGGTGACAAGCATTCAATGTAATTAATACACGAATGAAATCTATAAATAGATCGTCCGAGCACAGATTAGTGGTTGCTCCGTCCATGAGACACATTGTTTGAGCATCCCAATTACGCATCATTTTTGGTTGTAATTGCTATTATGTATCGTGCTTCAGTGTAATATAACAACAACTTGTTTTTATCTATGTACAACGTAGATGAATGCTTGTTGTGATTGAATGCACTTTCATTGCTGTTTGATCGCGCTTGTTTACTCACTTTGATCAGAACACGGACGTCTACGACTCCTCAGTTTCTGATCAGACGATGGCTGTCTTTGACGCCTGAGGAACTCGCGTTATCATACCGCTCTTCCATTTACTTTAGAACTATACTTCACGATTGAATATGATTTCAGTAGTACCACATACAAACCATCTCTAATATCTTCGGTGGACTGTACTCTTGTTTCAGAGTATGAATTAATTTTTAAGATCCTGTTGGGCAATTTGAACTCTTAAGGTTGTGATTACATTTAGCATAAGCTTTCTATTAGACTATTTTTGCATTTAGCAGCTGATTAGAACGAGATAGCTGTTCCGCAATATTCCTGCTCTTTTCTCCGTTCACGTTCCCCTATCTCCCTTGCCCCATCACACTTTACATGAGAGTGTGAGCATGAAGGTGATCTCTTCGTCCTCTAAGGAGTGTCTTTCCATGTGGCACGATCCCTAGTGAAGTGAACGGGTGACACAGAAGGACTCCCTTCCCGAGATTTGTGTGGATGAATCTGGAATCATCCAAAATTAAAAGGGATATCAATTAGAATTAACTACACTCCCTCATGTTCGTAGAGAGGTGGAGTTAAATGTCACTTGGACATGCATTGAGCTAAATGCCACTTGTGGGATCCCAAAGCTGTAAGGGTGGAGACACATGATACCATCTTGGAGAGATGTTGATATCACCACCCTCACCACTAGATGGTTGTTACACCATGACTGACTTGTGAGTCAGGATGCGAAGTCACTCATCTTCACACTCTACATGAGAGTTCACACTTTACATGAGAGTGTGAGCATGAAGAAGGTGATCTCTTCGTCCTCTAAGGAGTGTCTTTCCATGTGGCACGTTTACTCATGGAAACTAATGTTAATGATTAATTGAAAGAATGGGTGGTTGTAGAAACTGAACACAAAATGGGTCTACAAGAATGCAACAAACTAGTTGTCGAGAGGACGGGTCACTTGTTTAGCTATGGAGTGCATGAGATGCACATCACATCCTCGAGTAAACTTGTTTAGTTGTGGAGTGCATGAGATGCACATCACATCCCCTATGAAGTGAAGTGAAGTGAACGGGTGACATGGAAAGAAAGAATCCCTTCCCGAGATTTGGGTAGATGGATTTGGAATCATCCAAAATTAAAAGGGATATCATACTTTGGACCCTTTCAGTTGAGTACAAGCTACCACCCACTGTTCACAGCTGGAAAATCTACTGTTTCATTCATGTCAGGCATGGCCGTTCGCTTTCTTTTCACCAGCCTGGCTGGCCACAGTAAATTCCAATACTAAGGAAATATCTCCGACCGTTAAAAAAATTCCCGGCCGGTAAGCTCCGATGGTTCCAGCTCAGGCCAAGCTTCGAAATTCGAGGTCGGACGTGGCACTGTCGCCGGCCGCCGGCGGACAGATAGAATTACCGCGGCGTGATCTCCCGGCGATTCGATTTTATTAAGCCTCAGGCGGAAAATTAATAGAATATAGAAAAAATAAAAAAAAAATACGGAAAATAAAAAAATTAAATAAAGATTTTTTGGGGAAAAAATTAAAGTACGAAAAATTAAAAAATAAAACAAGTACATGAGGGTGTTCTAGGAATTCTACGGTAACGAATTTATTTACCCTGGGCTTGCATGGAATCTGCGTCAGTAAAAACCAAATTTACTTTTGCTGTATTTCCTGCTGGCGCTCGTATACGGACGTAGCAGCGCAGTAAAATCTGAGTCACGCCCAAGCTCGTATATTGCACGCCCCGGCACGCTATGATCTTAATCTCTCCACCGTTGGATCAATCTCATTTGGTCGGGTGGTAGTAGTAAGTCCTTCGGAGGGATCCAAGTGGCAGACTAAACACGTGGCAAGCATCCAAGTGTGACGATGTAAAGGAGATCGTGTCTTTAAGAGAAAAGGTACGGGAACAGCCACGGACAGACGGCCGAGGCAGTGTCTTAGAGACACTGTGGTTCTTTAGTCCGATGCCATTGGTTATTTTAAGATGTATTTATATCGCGCCACGTTGCATCGCAAAATCGTTGAGATCTTTCCAAATGGCATAGTAACACGTGGCGAGAATCTAAGTGGGGGGCGTGAAACATCCCGTGCCGCTAAACTCCATCGGGGGGCGGGACCAAAAAGGGACGACAGTGGAAAGAAGCATGGGCCATGGGCAGCCTCTTTTCTTAAGGGCAGGGACCATCTATAGCCCTCCACCGTTGGATGTACTCACAGACGCTCAGATCGTGCCACGTTTCCGTTTATGGACAGCTATAAAGTGGCCAAGTGTACTATGACACGTGTCGGAAATCCAAGTGGTCGAGATTATTCGCGAGTGCTCGATCCATATATAAAGAGCGATGGCGTATTTCTCTGTCGGAGCTGCTGTTTGGATCGTTAGCTTTTGTGATTTTTCTGTTCTGTAATCGGCTTCTGCTCGCAGATCCTTGCCTATTTCTGTAAATTCAGCACACCGATCGTCTGATCATGGCTCGATTTGGAGCATTGTACCTTGTTCTGGCGATCATATTTACTCTGATCATGCTACATTCTCAAGTAAGATTGGCTTCTGTTTTGATATTTTGATCTGCTTTCTCTGTTATTCTGTAATCAGCACTGGAATCCATTCTATTTGCTCGTTTTCTGCTAATTATCACCGAAATACCTGCCATTTAGTCTGTTTCTCGGCTTCTGTTTTGACCTGCTGGCTCTGTTATGTTGTAATCAGCACTGGAATCCATTCCATTTACACATTTTCTGCTAATTATCACCGAAATACCTGCCAGTTAGTCTGTTTTTCTACTGATCATCAGCGAAATCCTTGCCGTTTGGCTTGCAAATTCGGCGGTGATCCTACGTAGCATTTGCAAGCTAGCTATAAGAAATTTGTCTGTCCGTGCGTATGTTTATGTAACACGACCAAAATTTTCGTAGATATATTAGATATCAGTAGAGTTGTTCTTTGCACATACTGATAAAGGTTAATGAGCTGCTTGAGCGTGAACGTGATTTCATATTACGATGGTTTCAGAGATTTCTGGCCGTGCATATGCTTAATGTAACGCGACGAATTTTTTACTAGATATATTGGATATTAGCAGAGTTGTTCTTTGCAAATACTGATGTAATATGACCTGTTTTCAGAGGCTTCTCTGTCCGTGCATATGCTTAATGTAACAATACGAAAATTTTCGTAGATATATAGGATATTAGCAGACTCGTCCCTTTGCAAGTAACGATGGAGGTTGAGCTGTTTGTGTGCATGTCATGTTATATCACGATCTTTTCTTTAGCGATTTATTAAGAGAGTTGGTTTTTAGTTGGATTTACGTCCGATGTTTTTCTTGCTTTGCAGAGTTCGCCCACGCCCTCGGCAGAGGCATCAAGCATGTTGGACACCGTTGAAGAATCTTGGAATGTAAGCACAACTGCGGTATTGCGTCACGTTGTATCATTTGTTGTCGGTGCTATGGCGGTTAGATTTTCAATCTGACTACAGGTTCAACGTGCCAGTACATTCTTAACAGAGTGTCTTAAATGTCTGTAAGTAGGGATAATAGATTCTGACCGGGATCATGGTAGCTACAGTTTTGGATTCACAATATTCTTAACAGAGTGTCTTAAATGTCTGTAAGTAGGGATAATAGATTCTGACCGGGTTCATGGTAGCTGCAGTTTTGGATTCACAATAATAGAATATATTTGGGAATAAGTGCTCATTGTGAACTTCCTCTTCCCTTCAGGGCTACGGCAGAGTGCTGCTGCAGGCGACCCCGTCGACTATTGTCAGTAAGTATCATCTCAGATGTGATGAGCGTAGGTACTTCGATTGCTTTGCACTCTTGTTAGCAATTATATCACCGAGCCAAGTGATTCTATTAGCCACAGAAGATGAGCTATCTTACAGCACATTAGTTGCACACTTGAAAGACTGTCTAATAAGAAATATAACTATCCAGTCTTATTACTTGAGCGTGTAACCATAACGGGATGGATTTGCAAGATATTCGTAAATTCTCTAGCTTGTTCTTTGCCCCTTACTGCGATTCTTCTTGCAGATTGCTCCAATCTATGTGACGGAAGATGTTCTGCAGCTGGAAGACAACGTCGGTGTCAGACCTATTGTAAAATCTGTTGTGGCAAGTGCAACTGCGTTCCTTCGGGTACTAGTGGCCACAAGGACGAATGTTATTGTTACGATAATCTGAAGAACTCGAAAGGAACAGCGAAATGCCCTTAAGAAGTCTAGTTTTTCATTGAGAGCTTTGTCCATTGTCTCGAATGTCCTTGTTACGATATTTTGAAGAACTCCAAGAGAAATGAACTTAGAAAGTCATAGCCATGCTCATCGAGAGTTATCCATTGGTCGTTATTTACTGTCCTACTGTATGCTTATAAAACTCTACAGAAGACGCTAAATCAATATATAGCGGAGCAATCTGATGTCTACCGCGCTATTGTATGTGCTAACATGATCTTAAATGTGTAGCATGGAAAGAGAATAATTTTGACAGGCTTCATACTGGGATTTTGTTATCTATGAAATCTAATTCCGTTGCCACAGTTTTTGTGAATCTTGTGGACAAGACGTACATTTTTGTGTGATATCGTAGAGTTGCAACATCAAGAGATTGAAAGTCGGATGGACTAGATAGAGCGCCGAGGTTCTTTTTTCCATGCTAGCTTAAGTTGATTTTAATGCATCTGAACCGATTCCTGCAGTTGTGCCTTTGAAATGAAGTCGTTCTTTCTTGTTGTAAAACGTATGCTTCGTCTGAGAGATTTGTATGCACCGAAAGCTTCGTTGTTAATCCTTTATTGATAATAAGGAAACGAGATCTAATGAAGCTGAGTTGTTCAGAAGTCGTATGCTTCGTGCGCTACAATTATATTGCAGCTGTAAAGAGTTGATTTGTAAGAGCTTTTATGCATCCAGAGCTCTGTTAATCCTGTATTGATAAAGAAACGAGATTCACATTTGAAATGTGTTTTTTTGATAAGGTTGTTGGACTAATGAGAGCTTGTCATAACTTCAATGGCCATTGAAGTTTTGAACATTTGTAAAGTGAGCTCACTAAAATTTACTGGGATTTTATTGTGTAAGGGCTTCAAAATCTTTCAAGCTGAACTTACATTGAAGTTTTGAACATTTGTAAAGTAAGTTCACTAAAATATACTCGGGTTTTATTGTGTAAGGACTTCAAAATCTTTCAAGCTGAACTTACATTGAAGTTTTGAACATTTATAAAGTAAGCTCACTAAAATATATGCGGGTTTTATTGTGTAAGGACTTCAAAATCTTTCAAGTATACGCGGGTTTTATTGTGTAAGGACTTCAAAATCTTTCAAGCTGAACTCAATTGAGGCCAGTGACGTTTTGAACATTTGTAAAGTAAGCTTACTAAAATTTATTGGAGTTTTATTGTGTAAGGGCTTCAAAATCTTTCAAGCTGAAAAGGTGATGAATAAAACCTGGGAGTCACTGACTGTTTTTAAATATACTCGGGTTTTATTGTGTAAGGACTTCAAAATCTTTCAAGCTGAACTCAATTGAGGCCAGTGACGTTTTGAACATTTGTAAAGTAAGCTTACTAAAATTTATTGGAGTTTTATTGTGTAAGGGCTTCAAAATCTTTCAAGCTGAAAAGGTGGTGAATAAAACCTGGGAGTCACTACTGACTGTTTTTATGTTGACTTTCCAAATCTCGTTATGACTTTTATGAGTACAATGTTCCATGTGAATTGTAGTTTTATTATAGACAAAGGTGAATTCTATTGAATATCGTGCTATTGAGTTTAAAAAAAAGAACGAAACAAAAGTTGGATGTACTAGTGAAAATATTTTATGGGTTCATGAACTCCCATCAATTCTAGCCTGAACACAATGTCTTGAAGATCAATCTTGTTCTTGAAGATCAATCTTGTTCACGAACACGAAATCTTTTGAGCAATTTTTTTACTTAAAATTGAACATATAAACTTTAATTCTGTTTCCTGTAGTGATTTCAGGCTTGTTTTCAAATATGGAATGTTTTGCAAAACATTCAAATCATTTGTATTTTCATTGAACACATTGATGAATTCTATTAAACGTTATTTTCTTTTTATTCAGGTCTAAAACACATCCTAGAGAAAATGGAGTGTTCTCATCTCTAAACAATACTTGTTTCTGCCACCTTAATTTTACGTGATTTCTTTCAGACGATATTTTGTTTTTATTCCGGAAAGCCTATACACATCCTAGAAAATTTTTTTGGAAGAAAGAAATTGGAAGATTTTGTGGCCTTGGCCCTTCTCCCTTTAGGCTGGCTATATACTTGGCCAAGTTCCTTCGAAAAGGCTGCCTTGAAGGTCATGTTGGGCAAGTCTTCTCACCTTTCGAAAGATTGAAATGGTCTCTAAGGATAGGTGGTCTGGTGGTATCAACAATGGTATTGTAGAAATGGTCTTTATGGATAAGTGGTTTGGTGGTATCAACAATGGTATTGTAGAACATACCCAATTGGTGTATGATTAGTTGGTGTATGATTTTGTGATACTATGGATGGTCTCAAAGATAGGTGGTCGGGTGGTATCAACAATGCTAATGGTTGGGAGGTATCAACAATGGTATTGTAGAACATAGGGTGGTATCAACAATGCTAATGGTTGGGAGGTACTAACAATGGTATTGTAGAACATATCCAATTGGTGTATGATTTTGTGATATTATGGATGGTCTCAAAGATAGGTGGTCGGGTGGTATCAACAATGCTAATGGTCGGGTGGTGTCAACAATGGTAATGTAAAACATACTCAATTGGTAATTGGTATATGATTTTGTGAATTTAGCCTATCAATGCACATATAAATACTTGGATTAGGGGCAAAAAGTTCAAATATAACATATTACCAATACATTATATTCAGTTTGTTTTCAAAATTTTCATAAGTGATAAATATTATTGATGGTGACATTGGTGGATATCAACAAAGTATTGGTCTTTAAAATCATATGCATGTTATATTTAAAAAAGTTAGATTTTCATTAAATGCATATTACACTTTATAAAACAACTAATTTTTAAAAAAAATAATATATTCTCCTATTCGGGTTTTATACCCGGTTTTATGACCACTACAATACCAAGGTTGATACCAAGGTTGGTTGATACCATTCATCAATTTACAAACATACTTGATTGGTATCAAATTTGTTTACAAAGTATAATATTAGGTCCCAGTTGGTAGTAAAAATATCAATACCCGCTCAATACTAGTCTCCAACCACATCGGTGAGCTGGTATTAATAATATGAATCAATACTCACCCAATATTAGTCTCTAACCACATCGGTGAGGAGGCTACTTACATTGAAAGTAGTTATGGCCAATTAGGTTTCTATTATTTTTTCCTCTAATCACATCGGTGAGGAGGCTACTTACATTGAAAGTTAGTTATGGCCAATTAGGTTTCTATTATTTTTTCCTCTAATCTTTGCAAATTAGACATTGAAAGTAGTTATGGCCAATTAGGTTTCTATTATTTTTTCCTCTAATCACATCGGTGAGGAGGCTACTTACATTGAAAGTTAGTTATGGCCAATTAGGTTTCTATTATTTTTTCCTCTAATCTTTGCAAATTAGACATTGAAAGTAGTTATGGCCAATTAGGTTTCTATTATTTTTTCCTCTAATCTTTGCAAATTAGACACGTGAAATTAATTAATCTTCAAGTAAATAACATCTCATTTGTCAGATTTATTTTGTGGACACTTGTGGATATTTTTCTCCGCCATGTTGCAATTTTCTTGAACGTCCAAACTCCAAACCCCAGAACTTTGAATGATTAGTCCATTGAGTGAATGAAAGAAAATTACTAGTCCAACGTACCCAACCAAAACCAATAGCATAAAAGATTAAGATTTTTTGATTTAAAATTAGCCCACTACAACTCAACACATCACTAGCTTCTATTGTTACACATTTTGCAACCTTGTTAGGCCTATTGGCATGTTGCCTAACCATGGTCTCTCTACATGTGACAACCCAATTAAAAAGCATCATCAAATTTAAGCACATCAAAACCAATTGAAAATCAAATGTCTAGGCTCATGCAAACCAAGCATAAATGCTTGCTTAAAAATCTCTCAAATCACACACCCATGAGTTTGGGATCAAAACACCTAGCAATGTATGCCATAATATTGAGCTTGTGAACTTTTTTTTTAATTTTTCTCTACTTGAAAGCTTTTCCACTAAATTTTTCATTGCTTGATGCAACTTCTCACTTATTACTAATCTCTATGTTGGTCTTGCAATTTGGAGCTCTCTTTGTCCTATTGGCTTGGCTTTTAGCCATTATCTCTTTGCATGTTAAAGCCCAATGCAAAAATGCATATTCAAAAACACATGAAATAAATATCCCATGCATGTTCATTCAATTGACATTTTCACAATTAGTACCAAACCAAATACATGCTTGAAACTAGCTATTGTATTGAATACACCAACCATTGCAAGCCATCTAGTGCTCAAAATATGAGGGTAATGACCCGATGGAAACTCTTTATCTTCCTCTCAGCTAAGGTGGTTTGAGTTTGTAAAACAAGGTTATTAACAAATGATTGAGATAAATGCTTAAAGTAATGGATGTACACACACACACACACACACACACACACAAACACACATGCTAGAGTGCGTTGTGTGCATGGATCACACAGATCTTCCCCCTCCCCCCCTTCTCTTTTCATATGCCACGTCGACTCTTGGCTTGGAGAGGTTTATTATTATTATAATATTAAAATGGTTGTTCGAAGTGCCACGTCATCGGACAGCCATTTTCAATATCTCCCATAATCAACTTGGAGAATTGGAAATTAGCCTACAATTTTGTGTGTGTGTGGGTGGGTGTTCGAGAGAGCACGGTGGTTGGGAAAAAATGGTTGCATGTGTCCGTGCCTAGGAAAAGTGGTAATGATTCTCGAGACGTGGTTGCTCGTGCCCAAGACATGTGGGCATTGTTGCCCGTGACAGATGTGCATTGTTGCTAGGGACAAGCAGTTGCTCAAGATATGTGGGCGCCCCTGTTCGGGACACTTGGGGTGCTCGCTAAAAATGTGGCGCCCCTACTTGGGAGCCTAGGAAAAATGGCACAACGAGAGATTATTCCCAAGCACCTATCCATACGGGTAAGGCATGGGCCCCCATAGGAAGCTGGGAGGCAGGCGTTGCCGGTTGGCCTCTCCCTAATGTAATATGTGCAAATTTAGGGGGCCGCAGTATAGGTCGTGCACACATGCTTAAATGCTTTTGAGAGAGAGAGAGAGAGAGAGAGAGAGAGAGAGAGAGAGACTTTAGTAGCGTGTGAGTGTGAGTGTGAGTGTGAGTGTGAGTGTCTGTGTGAGTGAGTGAGTGAGTGAGTGAGTGAGTGAGTGAGTGTGTGTGTGTGTGTGTGTGTGTGTGTGTGAGTGAGAGAGAGAGAGAGAGAGAGAGAGAGAGAGAGAGAGAGAGAGAGAGACTTCTGTAGCACATTTAATTAGCTGGACATTGTAGACTTTAATTAATTGAAATGTGTAGATATGGCCTTGTGAGATGGGCCAAATTCTAGAGACAATTTGCATATATGGCTTTGCCATCTAAATGAACATATTTCTTGATGAAAAATTTTGAGGGTCAATTTTGGTCTGATTCATTGCTTTGGGGACACCAATATCATGAAGGGTTGCCAAAAACGTCTACCATTATCTATGACATTATAATTGCTTGCTTGGCAAAACAAAAAAACAAAAACTAGGCATAAACTTTTCTATTGAAATTGCCCTTTTATGACAACTACCCTCAAGTGTTGAACATATCTATGCATTGTATCTGTGTGTGTGCATGCATGTGCGTGTGGTGTGTTTGTGTCTACACACATGTATGTATATACACTTATATGTATATGTGTGCATTCATATATGTATGTGATTACGATTTGGTCCTTGTATGTAATTTGAAACATCGTCCAACAATCATGATTTTTTCTAAAGAGTACAAATCCAAACAACTTTCAACATGACACCATTCCACTCTAAAAATAGATATCCTTTAGCGCAAATTGCTTGTCCATTATAAGTACTACTTTGTGCCTTTTGTTTTGTGCCAATGGAAGGATGTGGTATCATGCCTGAATACTATTTTGTGGAAAAGCTAAAATGAAGTACATTTATATAGAAGTGATGTGATTGGTTGTGAAGCACCATTTTGTGAAAAAGCTAAAATGAAATGCATTTTTGAAAGGGCAAATGTGTTGTGAAAATAAAAGGTGGGCTTGGGTAGCAATGGATCCTTACTACCTCGTGTGTCTCATGGTAGCAACTCAAGCTCTATCTCAAGGATACTTGTCACCTTGTGTGTCTCATGGTAAGAGCTCAAGGTCCACCTCAGAGGGGTTGAGAATGTCTCAAAATTCATCGTAGCTAGCAAAAGAATGTACTTGCCACCTCATGTGTCACATGGCAGTGATTCAACTTACACCTAAGAGAGGAGAGGCCATGCTCTTTTTCCATCCACTAAACAATGACAAGAGGAGGTGAACCCCTTTTTGACCCTTGATACCTCCTTTTCCGACTAGGGGCTTGTGGCCTGAGGCATGTGGCCCGCCCTCTTTTTGACCTAGTGGAGCAATGGCAATCCATTTTCAATTAGGAATTTATGGGTGCCTCACAATCAAAACCAAAAATTAATTGTGCAATTATACGAGTTATATTTAATGTTAAATGCAATTTACATCTCCATTATAGACAAACTCCTATGGTGCATGTATTGTACATGTCCAAAGATCAATTGTACAAAGCATATTATCCACTTAACACTGGGTGCTTATAGACAAACTCCTATGGTGCATGTGTTGTACATGTGCAAAGATCAATTGTAGAAAGCATATTATCCACTTAAAACTGGGTGCTTATAGACAAACTCCTATGGTGCATGTGTTGTACATGTCCAAAGATCAATTGTACAAAGCATATTATCCACTTTACACTGGGTGCTTTTATTGATTTTACAAAACATTTTAACAAATTGCATCTTTAATTTGGCTCACTTGATAGGCATTTCTTAATTGTGTGTCACAACATACGCATCAATGCAAGTCAACCTTGCAATATGACATTTCTTTGTCCCATTGCACACTGCATTTACCCATTAATTTTCTCAGATAAAATGCCAACAAGGGGATAAGTTTCACCATGTGAAAGGTAATTGGTTCAATTTAATCGGATGAAGGGGAATGTGTCGTCCTTATATAGGATGTGACTTGGGGCAAGTACTCTCACCTTGGGAAAGGTGAGGAGGTTGGTTAAAGTGCTCTCAACCAATCATATACGTATCTTTTGTCCCAACTTTGCAAATCAAAACTTTTCTTTAATATATTATGTGCACCAATTTGAACAATTTCATCTCTCATCTCTCTACAACTTATTTTGTGGGCATGACACTTGTGAAATTTCTCTCCCCCTATGTGTCTCTATGGAGATTGTTTGAGTTTTTGCAAGCAAGGTATTTAACAAAGGTTGGGGCAATGGATTAAAATAAAGAGAGAGAGAGAGAGAGAGAGAGAGAGAGAGAGAGAGAGAGAGAGAGAGAGAGAGAGAGAGAGAGAGAGAGAGAGAGAGAGAGAGAGAGAGAGAGTATCTTGCAACTCATTTCAACATATTCCAACTCTATTTGCATCAAGTTTTCCATCTATTGTGCTACACGTCCCAAACTTTGTCAATACGTCATAGTATTTTCTTCAAAATAAAATTGATTGTGAATTGAAGTTTGACATTTCTCTTGTATTTATCATTTAGCCTCAACAACCATTACCCTCCAAATAAAAAATTGCTTACAACTCAAATTCTCAAAATTTTCTTCTAAATTAACATGCAAGACTAGACTTCAAGATTAGAGAGAACTAACCCCCTATTTTCAATAGGGATTGTATATACATTCCAATATGCATAATGGATCACACTTTCCCAAAAATTGTGTTATGATTTTAGCAACAATTTTTTAAACATTATGGCTCTAGTTCAGCATTAAAAATATTTAGTTAACATAGAGGAAATGAAATTCTTGAACATGAGCTCCCTATCAAGAGAAGATAAGAAAGACATTCCCTTATTCATAGGTTGGCCAAATATTCTTACTTGTTGTAACTTTTTAGCTAATCAAACATTTGGTTAAGACTCACATATTAACATATTAGTTCTTTTGATTTGTTTTGAGCCCATAAGGTCACAAAATTGCTTCAAAACACAGAAAATGATCATTATGTTATCTACAAAAGCTAGGTCGAATTGATGAGTGAGTTCTTTCCCACATAAATTGATATCCTTAAATTCCCCCTTGAAACAACATCTTGAGTCTCTTCAAAAGTAAAAACGTTCCAATAACATGTAGAAGACGTGATAAGGAAATTCATGCCTTACCCTACTTCCAATACTAAAGTTGCTAATCAATCTCTCATAAATATCTGTAGAAGCAACTGGGAAGACTGGTGTCCTTATCCTCAATATGTATTTAAGAATTCCCGTTGGCTGATTCTGATGAATCCCCGAGATACGAGGCTAAAGCTATTCAAGAACACCTCTCACCTTAGACCGAGGAGGTCTCTGAAGAAGAGATGGATGAAGAATGAGAGTCGAGGAATGCTAGCTAGGACAACAGTGAAAAGTTATGTGACCCTCATGGTGAATCCCAAGTGATGGAATGACCATGTAGGAGCTAGTATTTGTAGGCATTTGTAATAAATGCAAGTAGACCCCTCTTACTTAAATTAGAGTGAGCCACCTTTTGATGGTGACCTCTAGTGGAGAAGCTAATTCCACATGTAATTTGTAAAATTGGAATTGCCACTTGGGCTCCACATAGGCAGCCCTCTTGTTTATTTAAGAGGTCCCCTCTCTTGTGAGGGAGCTTTTAGATGTATTGGCTTTACTCTTGTTATTGAATAGAAGATCCTCCACGAGTATTGGCAATTATTGAGCTCCTTGATCATATTCGTTTCTTGTGTGATGCTTTTTTTAGCCAACAAAATTGAACCTTCTAAAATGCTACTAATAATAGGCACATCCTTTTGGATATCATCCGAGAGAAGTACAATGTCATTCTTAAGTGTATTTCAACAAGTTATAGATAATTCCACTGCATAGCCATCAAGAAATAGGATTTTATCTTTATCTTTTAACAAGTGACAATCAACGTACATATGCCTTTTATTCATGAGTTTGGTGTGATTAT
The DNA here is from genome assembly GCA_029204225.1 of Diphasiastrum complanatum. NCBI lineage: Eukaryota > Viridiplantae > Streptophyta > Lycopodiopsida > Lycopodiales > Lycopodiaceae > Diphasiastrum > Diphasiastrum complanatum. Next base: position 19,539,167 of record CM055106.1, on the reverse strand, counting down.
GAAAAGTAATGACCATGTGAATGTGAGGGACCAAGATGATCAACAAAAGTCTAGTGAAAGACTAATGCTAGCAAATAGAACTAAAAAGCTCAAAATATCATGACATATAATGTTTCTCAATCAGAGAATAATTTGTAAGAGAGACCCCTAGAGATGCCTATACTCTCTCTCTCTCTCTCTCTCTCTCTCTCTCTCTCTCTCTCTCTCTCTCTCTCTCTCTCTCTCTCTCTCTCTCTCTCTCTCTCTCTCTCTCTCTCTCTCTCTCTCTCTCTCTCTCTCTCTCTCTCTCTCTCATTGTGTGCATTACTTTGTAAGAATGGGAGATGACATTTCTCTATCTTTGTCCAAAAATATTTGTTCCTCATGAGCCCAGTGGTTCTCTACATGTATATTTTCCTTTTTCTTATCTGATATTCAACTTCTATTATCACTAACACCTTCAATGCTAGTCATTTTGAAGCTTATTGAGGACTTAAGGCTTTTCAACCTATTGTTCATGACTTTTGACTTAGTTCTTCTATGTTTGACTGTCTTTGTCCAATTTCTAAGAATGATATTAGCTAGGTAATACGCATCCAAGTTAGGCCACAATATTGCAAAAGGTGTAGAGGCTTTATTACTATATAGTCACTAGGCTGCAAGATTACCATGTACCATGCATTCTAAAGCCTAACTAGCACAACTTTGACATTTGAGATATAAATCATTTAGCTTGAAAAAAAAGTATTCCTTTCTATGCTAACCCCAAGAATGGAAAACTCAAAACAAAAATTCATCACTCCTTACAGTCCTCAGTCTAATGGCTTAGCTGAGAGGAAGAACCGTACCCTGGTTGAATCTGCCAAATGTATGCTAGCGCATGCATCGTTGCCCAAGAGATTCTGGCTGAAGCTGTCTCCACTATAGCTTATGTCCAGAATAGATGTTCGAGAAAGGCCCTCTCAGGCAAGACATCCCACGAGGTGTGGACAGGCTCTAAGCCTTCTGTGAAGAACCTAAGAGTGTTTGGGTGCATTGCCTACACGCAGATCCCAAAAGACACGAGGAAGAAATTGGACTTCCAAGGTCTCAAGACCATCATGATTGGATATACTTCATCTGATAATACATACAAGCTATATGATCCTGATACCCAACAAATCTTGTATATCCGGGATACAGTCTTTATCGAGGATCAGTTCGTTGACATCAAAGGCAAGAATATTGCTCCAGGAGAACCTTCATCACCTGCCATTGACATGACTGTCTGAGCTTCTAACTTGGGCATCTCTATTGTCGACCCACTTCATGACAACGAATCAGACGAAGACGTTGCTGCTATCCAGCAACAAGTCCAGGAGTGGTTCATCAGTGGAATCCTCCCAGAAGATCAAGCCGAGTGCGCACACAGCCCACAAGGTATACTCTTGAGTCTGTCTGTCTCTTGATCTCTGGGGAGAAGCTATGGATAGATAGTATTCCTCTCTGATCAAGAACCAGACGTGGTCACTAGTCGAAGCTCCTATTGGCTGCAATATCATTGATTGCAAATGGATCTTCAAGATAAAATACAATGCCAATGGAGCAATTGATCGAAGGACGGCAAGACTGGTAGCACGAGGATTCATTCAGATCCCGAACGCCAACTACAACAAGACTTTCAATCTAGTAGTCAAATATTCGTCAATCCGAATGCTCCTGTCTTATGCTACAACTGTCGACCTCAAAGTACATCAACTTGATGTACAAATAGCCTATCTGAATGGAGTTATACAAGAAGATATGTACATTATCAAGCCTGAAGGATACGTTCTGAAAGGTATGAAAAATCATGTCTGTAAACTCCACAAAGCATTGTATGGCTTGAAACAGTTAGCCAGAGCTTGGTTTCAGAGGATCAACACATTCCTCATCGAACAAGGATTCAAACCAAGCACTGCTGATTGCAACGTCTATTCCAAGTCAGTGCAACAATCCTTCATTATCATCACCTTATACGTGGATGATACGTTGCTCTTCAACAACACCAATATGGTCAAGGATTCAAAGCAGATGATGTTTTCAGAGTTCGACATGACTGATCTGGGTGAAGCTCACTTCTGTTTGGGCATTCAAATCTATAGAGACAGAGCTAAATGACTAATTTATGTCACTCAACAAAGGTATCTTCACAATGTTCTTAACAGATACAATCTAATGAATTGTAAATTAGCTCACTCACCAATGGATCCAGACCTGTATTTATCAAAAAACCAATGTCCCCAGACCAAACAGGAAGAGGAGCAGATGAGAGAGTATCCTTATCGATCGATACTTGGATCTCTCATGTACACAATGGTCTATACAAGACCAAATATCTCTTTTGCAGTAAGCTCACTCAGCCAATATATGGCTAATCCTGGCATTATCCATAGGAAGGCTCTCATAAGAGTCATGAGATATATTCGAGCTACCATGGACCAGTGCATCTGCTATGGAGATGTCAGCAATGACATATTCATCAGCTCAGTGGATATTCTGATGCAAGCTGGGGAGGAGATGTAGACAATCGTAAGTCCACATTTGGATTTACATTCTTCCTCAACGGTGGTCCTATTTCATGGAACAGTCGTAAGCAAACCTCTATCACACTTTCTTCTACAGAAGCAGAATATATTGCTGCTTCTCAATCTATTAAGGAAGCGTTTTGGTTGAGAAATTTACTGTCAGACATTAATCTATATCAGTACAGCCCTACAATTTTATTATGTGATAAGCAGAGTGCTATTGCCTTATCGGCCAACCCTAGATTTCACTCTAGGAGTAAGCACATTGAAATCAGATATCACTACATCAAGGGCAAAGTTCTCAACAAGGAGGTGAGCTTAACGTACTACAGAACGCAGGATATGGTTGCAAACATATTCACGAAAGCATTAAGTGTTAATGCACACAACAGATTTTGTGCATTGCTCCGTCTGAAGATCAAGGCATTCACGGATCCAGATTAAGGGGGGGTGTTGGATTTATCTCCTCTACTCTCCTAAATCCCATTTTACTCTATGTCTATTCATGCTACATTTTTGTTAAAAATTCACAATTCTAGCTTGACTAGTTTTGGTCATATGACTTGTAAATAGTTAGATGGTCATGATGTGGCTTGTCACACGTGCCAAATAGCATAGGATTCCATTCATAAGGATGTTCTCAAGTAGACCTAAGTGTTAGAACCTTTGGAATGAGTCCAAATTATGCTTAGATACAAGGGAGAAAAAATAGGAGCTATTTTTGGTAATTTTTGCATTGTTGAGGGATCTCCAAGATTCCAACCCTAACTTGGTAGGGATGAAAGATCCACCAAAATTAGCATTAGGGATAGGTTTAGGGCTACTCATACCTGCCCAAAACCGTGATGGATCATGTATATATAGGTGATGATATCTCACCAAAATCAATCAAGCAATTTCATGTTTTTTCTCTCATAATGGTGCAATTGCTCTCTATGTTCATAATTGCTTGAGTACTTGTGATTACTAATGATTATAGGATTGATTGTAGGTCTGGTGTACAGTACTCAGACTGTGGGAGGCCGTACTTTCACACGTGTGAAGCCTTCTTCAAGGATTTGGGCCATTTAGTGAGGTTCAAGCATAGATTTTTGATGGATTTTGATGGTTCAACTTGTGCTAATCTTATGAAATCATAATCTATTGTTTCCCTCATCATTTCAAGTGTTTTAGGATCCTTATTTGCTGTAATTTTTACATGGTATCAGAGCCTAAAGGCTGAAATGAGCTAAATCCTTGGTTTTCATTCAATTTGATCACAATTTTTGATCTAAATCTTGTGTAGATTGGATCTTAGCATCTAGTATTGATTCTAGAACTCAAAGTGAGTCAAATACATTGGAGATTGGTGTTGTGTGACTTCATTTGCAGGTGTTTAGGTGTCTAAAACCAGAGGCAAAGTTGAATTCAATTCACATTACCAAGATAGCAAGTTTTGCTTGCTCCAAGCATTGATTTCTAAGCGAGTTTTGGAGGTGATTTCATAGAGGAGGCTTTCTAGAATTCAAGGAGAGGGAAGATCAGAGTTTTGGGGACTCTTCAAGGCTGTTCTAAGGTGTAGTAGGCACCTCCTAAAGTGATTTAGGTTCAGTCCAACCATTGCTTGACTTATGCACCAAATTAGATCAATTTTTCATCAATTTTGATCATTTTTTGCTTGTGATTGGATAGTAGATTGTGTTGCATCCTCATTAAGTTCCATTTAGATCTTTTACAAGTGATTTTGGAAGTATATTAGGTTGCTGAAATTCACTCTTGATCAGATCATTTGGAAGCTTAAATGTTCTTTATAGAAAGAGGGGCAATTCTACTAGTATTGTCTACTTCAATCAAGCAAGTGCATTGTTTCTAGTATTCTATGATTTGATTTTGTTAGAGATCATTCTTAGATCTTTATAGGAAGTCTATTACTGATCTTTTCAGGTCCCTAAGAAGTGGGATAAGGTAGACGTTCAATCAAATCAATAGAAGTAACCTTCATTTGTGTCAAGTCCTTGATTAGGAGACTAGATGACATCTATAAATGCATATCTTTTGGATACTAATGAAAGGCTCAACAAAACTAACTATTCCATATGGAAAGTTAGAATGGAATCTATCATGATCATGCAAGATCTGATGGAAATTGTAAATGTTAAGGAGGGTGAACCTATTCATCCTCAAGAAAAAGCCAAATACATCAAGAGTGCAATGTTGCACTACATTGCATAAAAATGAATGTTGCAAATGAACTCTTAAGAGAGGTAGGAGATTGCACTTCAGCTCAAGATGCTTGGGAGACTTTGCAAAAGGTCTATGAATCCAAGAACCAAACTAGAATGTTAGCTTTGAAGAATCAAATCTATAGAAGCTATCAAAAGAAAGGAGAGAGTGCACATACTTTTGTCCTAAGAGTAAAGGAATTGAACAAAGAGCTAGCCTTTATAGGTGACCCTATCAAGGATGAAGAGCTTGTTCAACTCATATTGAATGGACTAAGCTTTGAATTTGACAATTTGGTTCAGGGATATGCAATTATGGGTAATCTACCCATACTTGAAGAACTCCAAGGCACACTCATGGCTGAGGAATCAAGAAGGAGCCAAATGCAAGAGAGGATGGATAGGCTTTCCATCCAAGGTGGAGATGACCAAGCTCTCTTCACCAAAGGCAAAGGCAAGTCCAAAGGCAAAGGATCAACATTCAAGAAGTCTACAAAGCTTGAGGATCAAGAAGGACCCCCAAAGGCATCTCCATCAACCACCAAAGTCAAGAAGGACAAATCAAAGGTGAAGTGCTACTATTGTAGCAAGATGGGGCATTATGCCTAGGAATGCTTCAAGAGGAAGCAAGATCAAAGCCAAGCCAACATGAGCAAAGAGGAGGAGGAGGAGAGTTCACATGAGGACTCTCTCATGATGTCCATATTTTCTTCAACAAGCTTCAAAGGAGAAGATCCTTGGTGGATTGACTCGGGTGCTAGTTCACACATGACTAGTAAAAGGGAGTTTTTCTCTTCTCTCTTATCTTATGATGGACCTATAAAGTCTATCTATACAGCAAATGATGAAGCTTGTAAGATTGAAGGAGTTGGTAGCATTCCCCTTTGTTTAGGATCTTCCAAAAAGATCAACATAGAAGGTGTTTTGTACATTCCTACAATAACAAAGAATCTACTAAGTGTTGGCCAAATGGTAGACAATGGTTTCAATGTTGACTTTGCTTCAAATGAATGTTTCATCAAGAAGAAGGGTAAGATAGTGGCTAAGGGCACTAGACTTGGCAAACTTTATAAGTTGGATGCATTTGTGGATACTAATGTTGTCATGTTGGCCGAGAAGAGCAAGATATCTACTTTTACTTTATGGCACAAAAGACTTGGACATGTCAATTCGGGTTCCATGGAGGCTATGATCAAGGAGGAGTATGCTTTAGGCCTACCAAGGTCTATTGGGAAGGAAGACAAGGTTTGTGAAGCTTGTGCCTTATCCAAGGCACATAAGAAGGTGTTTCCTAACTCCATCACAAAGTCATCTCATCCTCTTGAACTCATACACTCGGATGTGCACATTGCTAGCACCAAATCTAATGGAGGTTCATCCATGTTTTTAACCTTCATTGATGACTACTCAAGATATTGTTGGGTGTTCTTACTTTCCTTCAAGTCTCAAGTATTTGATAATTTTGTAAAGTTCAAGTTGTTTGTGGAAAAGCATCATAATCATAGCATCAAGATTCTTAGAACTGACAATGGTGGAGAATTCATCTCCAATGAGTTCAAGGCCTTTTGTGAGGAGGAAGGGATCAAGAAAGAGACTTCTTGTCCTTACACTCCTCAACAAAATGGAGTTGCTGAAAGAAGGAATAGAACATTATGTGAATGTTCTAAGGCTTTAAGATTAGATGCTTGTTTGCCCAAATCCTTTTGGGGTGAGTCTCTTGTATGTGCAAACTACTTGATGAATAGGGTGTCTTGCAAAGCAATTGAAGGCAAAACTCCTTATGAGATGTTGTATGGAAAGAAACCCAATCTTAATCACTTGAAAGTTTTTGGGTGTATATGTTATGTGCATGTGCCATTGGAAACAAGAACCAAGGAGGATCCATCTTCCACAAGAGTGATCATGCTTGGATATGCAAGCTCAAGCAAGGGCTACAAAGTCTATCTCCCATCCTTGAACAAATTTGTTGTTTCAAGGGATGTCATCTTTGATGAACATCATATGCATATGCTTGAAGAAGGCTCAAGTGCTCCAACAATCAAGAAGAAGATGGCCGGGGAGCAAGATCTTGGTTTTGAGGAGGAGCTCATGGAGGAGCAAGCACCAAACCCACCTATCACACCAAGGAGATCTTCAAGGGCAAAAGTGGAGCCATCAAGGCTCACATATCAAGGCAAAGGACAGCAAGTTGAGGGTATCTCATCCACTTCTTATGCTTTATCTAGTTTTGAAGAACCGTCTAATGTTGAAGATGCATTGAACTCCAAAGAATGGTATAAAGCTATGTTGGATGAGTATGATGCCTTGATTGAGAATGAAACTTGGTTGCTTGTTGAGAGACCTCAAAGGAATGTAATAGGATGCAAGTGGGTCTTCAAGCTTAAGTTGAATGCAAATGGGAGTGTTAACAAACATAAAGCAAGATTAGTTGCAAAAGGTTATGCTCAAGAGAGAGGGATAGACTATGAGGAAACTTTTGCACCCGTGGCCAAGATGGTCACAATAAGACTAATCATTGCACTTGCATCACATTTTGGATGGATTCTATGTCAAATGGATGTCTCTAATGCTTTCTTGAATGGTTTTTTGGAAGAGGATATCTATATGGAGCAGCCACAAGGGTTCATCAAGCATGGAATGGAGAACAAAGTATGCCATCTCCAAAGAAGCATCTATGGCTTGAAGCAAGCCTCGAGATCTTGGAATTCAAGACTACATTGCTATCTTATTTCACTTTCTTTTGTTCAAAGTGAATATGATCCCACTCTTTACATTAAGTTTGATGATGTTGGTATTGTACTTTTACTCATTTATGTAGATGACATCATCATTAGTGGAAATAGTGTTGATGGTATTGAAAAAATCAAGATAGATCTATCCTTAGAGTTCAAGATGGTAGATCTAGGGTGTCTTCACTTCATCTTAGGCATAGAAGTACTTAGAGGGTCTGATTTTATCTTTATAAGTCAAGTAAACTATGCTCAAAGTCTTTTGAAGAAGTTTAAGATGGAAGTATGCAAAAGTGTTGACACACCAATGGAGCAAGATGTAAAAGTGCCAAATGAAGATGATGAAAGATCCTTCATGGACATCACTTTGTTTAGGCAACTTATAGGTTCCTTAATGTGGATCACTATAACTAGACCAGATCTTAGCTTTAGTGTATGTAGGTTGAGCCAATCCATGCAAAAGCCATTGAATATCCATTGGAAAAAGGCTAAGAGGATTCTAAGATACATCTCGGGTACATTGGATTTTGGGATTCTATATAGAGGAGATGTGATTAACCTTCATGCATTTAGTGATTCAGATTTTGCAGGGGACAAGAGGGATAGGAAATCAACAAGTGCCTATTCAACTTTCATAGGAGAAGGTGTGATTTCATGGCTTTCAAAAAAGCAAGAAACTATATCTCTATCTTCAACCGAGGCCGAGTACAAAGCTTTGACAACCACTACAAAGGAGGTACTTTGGATCAAGAGATTATTGGTGGAACTAAAGATCATGGATTCAGAGGAGGCACCAATCATCTACAATGACAATATATCAGCCCAACACCTTGCATCTAACCCAATCTTCCATGCAAGATCTAAGCACATTGAGATATGCCATCACTTTGTGAGAGAAATGGTGCAAGCCAAGGAGATTGCTTTGGAGCATGTTCCAAGCAATGAATGTGTAGCTGATCTACTTACTAAACCACTTCAAAAGACACCTTTTATGAAGTTCAGATCATCACTTGGAGTGATTAGTAAAGCAATGATTGAACCAAGCTAGATAGTGAGGAGGAGTGTTAAAAATTCACAATTCTAGCTTGACTAGTTTTGGTCATATGACTTGTAAATAGTTAGATGGTCATGATGTGGCTTGTCACACGTGCCAAATAGCATAGGATTCCATTCATAAGGATGTTCTCAAGTAGACCTAAGTGTTAGAACCTTTGGAATGAGTCCAAATTATGCTTAGATACAAGGGAGAAAAAATAGGAGCTATTTTTGGTAATTTTTGCATTGTTGAGGGATCTCCAAGATTCCAACCCTAACTTGGTAGGGATGAAAGATCCACCAAAATTAGCATTAGGGATAGGTTTAGGGCTACTCATACCTTCCAAAAACCGTGATGGATCATGTATATATAGGTGATGATATCTCACCAAAATCAATCAAGCAATTTCATGTTTTTTCTCTCATAATGGTGCAATTGCTCTCTATGTTCATAATTGTTTGAGTACTTGTGATTACTAATGATTATAGGATTGATTGTAGGTCTGGTGTACAGTACTCAGACTGTGGGAGGCCGTACTTTCACACGTGTGAAGCCTTCTTCAAGGATTTGGGCCATTTAGTGAGGTTCAAGCATAGATTTTTGATGGATTTTGATGGTTCAACTTGTGCTAATCTTATGAAATCATAATCTATTGTTTCCCTCATCATTTCAAGTGTTTTAGGATCCTTATTTGCTGTAATTTTTACAATTTTTACTCACGTTGTCGCACAGTCTGCATATTTACATGTAAAATAAGACAGACGAATAAAACGCGACTGTCTGCAGAAATACAAGTAAACTTCTCACAGGCGATGAAAAGATGAAATCTTCACCAACGTTCATCTCAGCAAAAGCTGACATCACGGCCCTTTTCACGCTCACCCCATGCAACTGTGCTAACAGACTTGACAACGATAGCAGCCACCCACGATCCCCTAAAGACAACAAATCCGCTTTGTACTTTCTTCATCTGCACACCTTTAACATTGTGTATATATATTGAATACCATTTGCGTATTCTGATTGATTAAGAGAGGTCAAGAGAACAAGTGTGTGTAAATATAGCATAAAAAGCTTAGCATAGATAGACGAGGTAGATGCCTTGCGCATTGATTCTTTATTTGTCAGTAATAGGTTCATTCCTCTTACAAATTGAATTAGCTTTGTAGATTACGCGGTTTCTTCCGCTGTTGTCTTGTGTCCTAATGCATTATTGACATGTATATTTGTTATACTTAATCTGATAATAGCTCTTTGTTCTGCGTTCAGATTTGTGTCAATATTGCTATTTTTATTCTTCATTCTATTTGACTTTTCTTGTTGCTCAATCTGATAATCTGTTTTAGCGAGTTATTATTAGTCTAGTTGTTGATGACTAATATTTAGTCTTGCCTTTCGCGAATCATTCGTGACTGATTATCAGTCGAGCTTAGTCTAGCTCTTTGTGAATCATTCACGACATATAATTTGTCTAGCTGTTCGCGACAAGTTATCCTTCTGGTGTTTTGTTACTGTTTGGCTACGTAATTAGAACGACCGTGATTTCTATCACTAACGTTCTGTTCGTTTCTGATAGGCGTAGTCATGCTTAGGGAAGAAGTAATATAGCTCATTCCGTGTTGAGCACGAATACATTCCGTTCGAGTTCGTTTCTCGTTCGAGTTTTGAGTTCACTTCTTTTTCGTGTTCGTTTTCTTTTTGAGCTATTTATTTTCATCTCTCACACTCACACACTCTCCTTCTTCCAACAATTCTTGCATTATAACAGTCAAACACCATGCAAGTGCTCCTATGTCCAATTATAGGTATGGGCCCTCATATGATTATTAATTACTTTACCGAACAAGTCCAGGATGTCAAGGCATAACCAATAACCATATACACTAGAGTGACCGACTATCCATGTCAGGACTTATTCCGAATCCCACGTACTGGACATGGACGTAACATTCTTCCCCCCTTAAACTAGTTCTATCCTCAGAACGAGCAACTAGGGAAGATCCAAATTTGTATGCTTCTTACTCTTTCCCATGAATCATTATCCTCAATCTGACCAACGAACGTTACCAAGCACTCAGAGATAGAATGATTTCTCCATTGTTTATCTCTGATTTTGAGCACTCTTTCAGGGTCCAAAGGTACATTGAGTGATAAGTCCTCCAAATGGGCAAAATCTTCAATATATCCAACTGTCATCATCATATAAACTAAATTTACATGATACTCTGGATGAGTAGTCGACCAATCATGAAGATCAAGTTCAAAAACAAACAAATCAATCTTTTGACTTTCACATTTACCCTGAAAATTAGTTCTCAATCTGCTGACTTCAATATCAAATAAGTACTTAGAGATGGAATAATTATCAAATTAATTATCTCTACACTAAAGTACTATATCGACCTTTAGAAGTACACTAAGAGATAAATTTTTCTATTAATTCTAGTAACGTCACCTTGATGCAACCTCAATTTACATGAATCTTTGGGTGAAATGTCTCACCTTTTATTGGAAATTCATCCTACTAAAATCTCTAGGACATCCATCAAGATAAAAATGACTTTAACTCAGTCCAAAGTACCCCAAATACTCTCTTGAGTTAAGTGCTCTTATTCCTAGCATCATATGCAAGAAAATAGCAACCATTCAATCTTGATAGACTTAATTACTCCTAATTAATCAAAGATTTTAGGCTGAAAACAGTACACAAACATTCCTTGACTACAATATGTAGTAGAATTTCATCCATCAAGATAAGCAAATTTCTCATAAGTAAACAATTACTAAATGAAAATGCCTGTGAGATTTACATAATCTCAAATATGCATAGGAGTAAAGAAATTTAGAGTTCAAATAATAGATCTAAATCCTTGAATCGTTCACTTGATCAAGAATTACTCAACTCTTAAGAATCATCACATTTTTTTATAATCTTCCAATGTCCATTAAGTATCAATCTATGATTATTCAATCATAACATTTTGAATCTTATGATTCGTCAATCATAATTTATAGGATTCCAAAACCATACTTAATCATTAAAAGATACTGCAGTATCTGTACAACATACCACTCAGGAAATATAAGAAACATTCTGAAATCTTTTTCCAAAGAAAATTACTGGATTTCATGAATATTCTTCCAATCCGATTCTTAACCAGATTATGAGTTTCAAATTTTACAATCAACCAAGTAATTGAAGACCATTAACATCCGTCTTTAACAACATAAACTTTATACAATCACCTAGAACAACATCTAGAGATTACAAAGTTTTGCTGAATTCCAACTGAATTAAGTGGTTATCCTTAATAATAGTTAAACACTGTCATCCAATATGAGCTCACTGGGATTCAGTCAATAACTTAGAATATATTTCTCATTCAAGAAATATTCCATATAAAAACCCTTCTATATTCTATGCACACAACTTCTATAGATGAATCCTGATGACTCACAAATCATGTGTCTTATAAGCAATATAGATCAAAATTAACAGTCCTTGGTGAATTGTCTTCACACTGCTTATTTATCCAATTAACTTCTAAACATGAGTATTCCAATTACTCAAGTCAATTGTAAATGATTCAGAAATCTTAAATGTCTAGGTGCAGAATTCTTAATTATACTAGTATAACACCACATTTATGTTGGAAATTAAGCCCACACTTTCCTCCTTGGTGAATGACTAATTTCTATTTCATGATTCTTCCTGCATGATTATTGATCATTGATCTAGGATCAGGTGGAACCGAGTTTGGTTCTACGTCTGCTCATCTGATACCTGCATGAATCACAAACTTAGACAACCAATCTATTTGAAGAACGCTTACAACGAGCTTCCGGCTGATCTCCAACAAAGGGTAAGCAATCTTGTCATAATTTCAAAGTTCAGATGCCAAGTTTAATAACTTGAAGTCATGAAGTCATTGAAGACTTGGCCATCTTCAATGACTTCCACAAAATTTGCATTTAGAACAAGTTTGTAGAAATACATTACTTTTTCAACAGTCTACAGAAATACACTATGTTTTCAACAGCTTCGACTTTTTTGCATTTCCCCGAAATGCCACAATTTCATAGTTCAAAAGCTTAACTTTTTTTTAAAACACCTTCGGCTCTTTGCGAAAAATGCGAAGAGAGAAAAAAATTCCCAAAGGTCATCTACTTTCATGCGTTAAGTTGTTTTTAAGACATCGTCTTTTTAGGGCACCTTCGGCCTCTTTGCAAAAAATGCGAAGAGAGAGAAAATTCCCGAAGATCATCTACTTTCATGCGTTAAGCTGTTTTAAAGACATCACCGTCTTTTTAGGGCACCTTCGACTTTTTGCGAAAAATGCGAAGAGTGAGAAAAATTCCAAAGGTCGTCTCAAATAAACGAGGAACGTTCCAACGACGTCCTCGTCCGCGTCAACGATGCTGAATTATTGACCGTATTTACTATGTATAGTTGTCACAAAAGCCATATACGGAAGTACAACGACTTTTCTAATTAGGTGACAAGCATTCAGTGTAATTAATACACAAATGACGTCTATAAATAGATCATCCAAGCATAGATTATGGGTTGCTCCGTCCATGAGACACATTATTTGAGCCTCCCAATTATGCCGTCATTTTTGGTTGTAATTGCCATTTTGTATTGTGCTTCAATGTAATATAGCAGCAGCTTGCTTTTATCTGTGTACAACGTAGATGAATGCTTGTTGTAATTGAATGCATTTTCATTGCTGTTTGATCGCGCTTGTTTACTCACTCTGATAAGAATACGGACGTCTACAACTCCTCAGTTTCTGATCAGACGATGGCTGTCTTTGATGCCTGAGGAACTCGCGTTATCGTATTGCTCTTCCATTTATTTCAGACCTATACTTCACGTTAAATCCGATTTCAGTAGTACCACATACAAACCATCTCTAATCTCTTCGGTGGACTGTACTCTTGTTTCAGAGTATGAGTTAATTTTTTTTAAAGATTTTGTTGAGCAATTAGAACACTTAAAGTTGTGATTACATTTAGCATAAGCTATCTATTAGGCTATTTTTGCATTTACCAGCGGATTAGAATGAGAGAGCTGTTCCGCAATATTCCTACTCTCTTCTCTGTTCACGTTCTTCTATCTCCCTTGTCCATCAATTTAGATACTCTTCTGAACCATCAATAAGTTAATGAATTATCCTTTCCACAAAAAGAACCATTAACTTGCAAGTAATTGTTCCACACATTACTTGTTCATATGTCTATGCACTTTGACTAGTTTAAGTATATGATATAAACTCAGTACATAGGAAACACATAGTAGATCCACAAGATTAGGATGTACATACCAACATATCCAACTATGTTCCTAAACATAAACATAGGCTATAATCTGATAGATATCCATAATCTGCATATGTTATTCACATAACTCACTGAGAATCTTGCAACTCAGCTACAAACGAACGCTATTTCTCATGAGTAAATAACATATCTGAAAAATCTCTGAAGTGAATAAATCCACATCACAAGTTTTCCAACCATCTAACTCTTATTAACAAAATTTCTTCAACCAATCAGCCTACCACAGATCTTAGCATTCAAACCAAGATTAGGCCGACTTATACAGACATCTTTGGACATAAGGTTAAGATTAAAGCTTTATTCCTCTGATCCAATCCATAACAAAATGGTATTTGGTAACAATCAGTGAACTTTAATTTAATCTTTACCACTACTTCCCATATTCATGAATATCTCACAGCTCAATATCCCCAAAACTCCTCTAGTTCCAGATTGTTTAAAATAATCACTTAGAGAATTCCTCTATTTCAATTGGATAGTTCTACCTTTGCACACAGACTGGATTTTTTTTTTTCGAAAATCTATGCAACTGGCTAAATCATCGAAAGTCTTATTCCTATCTTTTCTTCTCCCCCTTTTAAAGAAATTCCATAGCTTCAATTAAAAAGCTCTCAAAAGACAACGTATAAGATATCAAAGATTTGAAAAAGTCATTAATAGTACCCACCAATACTATTACACACCGGACGTTTTTTTCAAAATCATAGAATATCTTATTCCGAGTGATAGAAATATTACATCTCAATTATCAACTATCAAATAGTGATTAAAATTTGTGTTTAGGAAGTCTAAACTCCACTGAATCAATTGAAAACATCAATTGATTCTGAGCTATATTCACAAATCATATATGGAAGTATAATTTCATATAACTATAACTATCCTTCAGAACCAAGTTCTACACTGGAAGGAATTAATTGTCTCGTATTTAAGAAATTTCTATAAAGTAGAGGTTTAACATAATAGAGAAATAGATTTCAGGGCTTCTAGATTTTGTAAATAATGAGATACCATTTGGGATCGATCTATATCTCATAATTTTCCAAAATACCCAAAACAAAAAATCAATGCATTTCACTATTAGTATGGCCATTACAATAATTACTAACCATCAGTCTACAAATCATTCTCACCCATTAAATCCCCTTTCGAATCATTGATGTCCCATACCACCAGCTTTTCCTCCAAGAATCCTCTGCATCAAAATCTGTTTTGCCCAAAAAGTCAAAAAGACTAATTGGCTATCCTATATTCAGATATGGGATCAGAATCACAACCAATTCCAGGAGATACATCTAACCATTGAAATCCCTCATGCTCCTTAAGTGTTACACAAAGAATACCACTCCACATTGTACCCCAGCATGGACGAGACGAAAATGTATCGTTCAAGTACATATGAAATGCCTCAAGTGTATTCACTAACCCAAAAGGAACATGGATCTCAACAAAACCGAATACCATACAGTCCTAGATATCCAATATCTATTTCAGAATTGGTAAAAAAGAGCTTAATTCTTTTATAGGTTAGAATTTCTCTTGGTTGTCTCAGTCATTATAAAAGAACACTCTATAATTCCACCAATAGAATCCAAATTACTAGATTCTTGTATGGAACACCTTTCATCTGCCATCACTTGCAAGATCCAAATCCAATTGCAAAATAGAGATGGTTCCATAAATGGATTATCTAACTTGCCACTCACTTTTCCCTTAGAATCTTTGATTTCTCAAAATTATAATTAACACCGGGGAAAAGGAATCCAAATTTCCAGAGGCAGTCTTCTTAATTAATTCCCAATTGTTATTCTCATTTGCTATCAGTTATACTTCAGGAATCAGAAATTGAAAGTAGATTAACAAAATTGATTGATTGGGTCAACCAATCAACTACCCCTTAGGCTTCATCTCTTTCCTCCCTTCCAAATATGGTTCAAGCTAAAAGCCCCAAATTTGTACTAAGAAAAAGTTCACTTTGGTATCAGTAATACATAACTACAAATCAACCAGACAATTTTGACTGTTCACTCATTAAGTGCCGCACTTGATTACCGGCAGATCCCTTTATGGATCAACATAGATACTATTCTAACAGGATTTACGTTATTCTTGGTCTTTATTGATCTCCAAAAACAAGAAATGCTCCTATTAGTTGGTAGATTCCAAAATCTACAACTAAAAGTGAGAAGAATTGTGAAAAACTGACTGATTTCAACTCAGTAATCATTTACTTTACAAGCGATTTCTGTTTGATCAATAACCAACGAATTTGAACAAATCCAAAATATCCTTGGTTACTTCAAATTTTATGTAAACTGGGATTTTCAAATTTGGTTCGATATAGACCTAACCTGTGAAAATCAATCTAAAGCATTGACTTAGCAGTTTCACTGTTACCATCACATTTTGAAAGGATTCTGAACATACGACATGCATTGGACATGACATGCAGTGATTTCTAAAAAAATCAAATTTTTTAACATAAATTGCCTAGAAATTGGAAAATCATCTTTTTGAACTAGAATTGCTAAAAATAGCTTCATGCATGAAAGATTCTCTGATCAATCTACTGAACACACATGTACCATGTATCCAAACAACAAGTCTATCCATACATTTTCATCAACAAAAAAGCACTACATTGAGTTACATGCATGCACGCATCAGAATATTACGAAAAATTTGCAAATTTTAGTTCAAAAATTGCCAAACTTCTGATAGCCATAACATTCTCTACAGGACACCAAATTGGTCGCTGTAAAGCTCAATTCAAAGAGAGAGTAGTTCTACAAGAGACTTGCCACATCACCCTGTCGATGTCCACGTTGGATTCAATGTGTCGCCATCCCAATGGTGGTGCAGTAGCATAGACTTAGCGTTCGTCAAAATTTGATGTATTTTGGAGATGTTGGAATTTGACGGCCACTCAAATAAGCTATTAAAATTAGGATTGCAAGATACCCTTAACCATTAACTAGTATTTTTCCATAATCCATGGTCAATGTTTGGTCAATTGGGTCAACTCGGGACGTAACATTTTTCTCCCCTTAGAACATTTTTGTCCTTTGAAATTGACATTCGAAATTTTTTCTCTTTAAACTATTAGCTCACTCCCAAGATTTATCTTCTAACCAACCTTTCCATCAGATTAAACAATACAATTTCTCAAATGTTTGTCTATGTGAGCGATCATTTTCTCTAGCTCCAAAGACACGATGGATGAAATGTCTTCAACAAAGGTAAATTCATCATCAGAACCAAGAGCATCACCCTCATGTAAGCTCAACATACATGAAACACATGATTCACTCCAATCCCTATAAAGAGACAACTTTATTCACTATCTTATAAGGTTCATAATACCTTGTAGGAAAGCTCATATTGTTTTCTAGTATGCATTACTTTTGAGTCTTTGGATATCCTTAGATAAACAAAATCGCCTACTTGAAACTCACAACAGGATCTTGTACACAATTCTAAACGAATTGTGTCATTCTCAGTGAGATCTTTCACTCAAGCAAAGAAACACCCTGGTGCATTTATTCATAAAAAAAACTAGTAGGTAGATTGATGAGAAAGATATATACGTCCCCAAAGGGGAAGTCTAACCAAATGTAAGCTCAAACCAGAGCGAAGATGTTTAGTCAGTCAAATGATCACTAATTAATGGGTGCTTAACTTGGGAAAGAAAAATGTCATTGGAAGTTCAAAAGTTTAGTTCAAAAGGCCACCATAAAAGAAAAACATAATAGCTTTATGAATACATTCACTCTCTCTCACTTTGCTTTGTTTCATTCCATATATATATTTACTTTTGTTTCCTAACCGCCAGAACAATAACCTCTTTTCTCAAAAGGAAAAGAAGAAGAGGAAGAAGAAACAACGAGGAGGAGGAGAACAAAATCCGCGAAAATTAGTGCTCACTACTCTAGGAAGGATGTCAATAGCAGCGAATTTGATGGGTTTGGAAGAAATTGAAGAGTGGGTTATGCACGCCATCATGGATTTGATAGTGATCTGAAAGATTTGGGTAGTATTTGGTCTATCACAGGAGGGGGTGCAGTTGGGTTTCTTGGGCTATTAGCCTGATTGGAGATCTGGTGATAGAATTGAGATGTCTGTTCGTGGAATTTGAGTTTGTATTCAAGTACCATTTTGAATTAATCCAAAATATTTGCTTTGTATGTAGAAACTGGATCCATTTCTGACTGTCTGAAAGAATCTTTGAGCTAAATGCTCAACAGACATATGAGGTTGCATTGGTTGAAAATGGAGGTGATTGATACTACTTTTACTCCATACTCTGATCTTTGTCTTTAAGAGTTCAAATCATTTGATGAGTTTGTCAAGCTTTAATCCGGAGAGCATGATGACGTTTTCCAAAGCATGAAAAGCTCCATACATCACAGCAGAGACGTGGTGCAGGACAATTGCAATGAATAAGGTTTATGGCAATTGCAATTGGCCGCTCCCACTAACCCAGCTTTCACGACCATTCAATCTCGCCTTGAAAGCACAGCCTTGTTGTGCTAGGCTTTCATCAACTAGATCATTCAGGCATAAAACTCAATTTTGGCAATGCCCCTCACGCGATGCAGGCTTTGCAACTTTTTCAAGAAGCATTTCCACTTCTCATGTGGGAAAGAAGGGTAAGACAAGGAAGGGAGTCCCGACACATAGGCCAGTATCCAACTCCCACAATGATGAAGCCTATTTAGATCCCGAGGCCAGCAAGGTATAGCACTTCCTTCCACTAATTGGTCAGTCGCAATTTAGAAAATTTGCAACCTAACCCATAAAAACAGTTTGTTTGAACGTCACTAATCATCTTTGAGCATTCCCACACAGAGACTGGCCTTTGCTTTTGATTCATTCCCTAGGGTACTGTTCGGTTAAAGTGCTATTTTTTGTATTTTGATGGCACGGTCAACATAACAGTTTGCTTTTTTGATGCAGAGTGTGCTTGGGATCATCTTAGGTGGAGGTGCAGGGACTCGTCTCTATCCATTAACCAAGAAGCGTGCTAAGCCAGCAGTTCCCCTGGGTGCAAATTACAGACTCATTGATATACCAGTTAGTAACTGCATTAACAGCAACATTCAGAAAATATATGTGCTCACACAATTCAACTCAGCATCCCTTAATCGACATGTATTGCGCGCATATTCTTGCAATATGGGGGGCTACAGAAGTGAAGGTTTTGTCGAAATTTTAGCTGCTGAACAAAGTCGAGAAAACCCTCACTGGTTTCAGGTACTCCTAGAGAGGATCTATTGTTCACGCTAAAAAGCTTATGTTTGTTTCTGATTGGATTATGCAAAGAGAGGTTAGTCTAGAGTTTCAGCCTTCTTGAGTGCAAGAATTAGGGTCATTAAACTAGAACAAAGGTACATGAATTCTAAATAAAATTGATTGTTTGATACATAGCATTTTTTTAGATGGACATCAAGCCTTACAGTATTGCAGGGAACAGCTGATGCAGTAAGACAATACTTGTGGTTATTTGAAGAGCAGCCTATTATGGAATATCTAATTTTGGCTGGAGATCAGTTGTACCGCATGGATTACCAAAAGTTCATTCAGTTTCACCGAGAGACAAACTCTGACATCACAGTTGCTGCCTTGCCTATGGATGAAAAGAAAGCCTCAACATTTGGACTCATGAAAATAGATGCGGATGGGCAAGTTATTAAATTCCTAGAAAAGCCAAAAGGAAACGCTCTGAAATCCATGAAGGTATAGATTAGAATTGAATTTTCCATCTTAAAGAATACAATTTAAATATTTGGGGCAAGTTTGAGCCAAGTTCTCAAGCTATGTTAAGGCTTTCAAGAAAAAAGTATCGAGGTCATTGTAGGGTATTAAAAAAGTGATTCCTCTTCTTTTGATCCTCGATATCATTTGGTTCAAATATGTTTAGTACTACACATAATTGTAATATGGCTTAATGCTTATGAGGTCTATTGTTATTTCATACTTACTGAGACAGGAGCTACAGTTTCACAGGACCAAATTGGATGATGCTTCAAACAATCTTATGAGACCCAATAGATCTTGTATGTCTTTTTAAGAGGATTTTGCATGCACTTCACACTCTTTTTTGTGAGGATATGATAAGATGCAGTAAGCTGAGCACAGTTCTGAAATCTTACACCTCAGGTTGATACTTCACTGTTGGGTCTTGGTGAAGAAAAAGCGAGGCAAATGCCTTATATTGCAAGTATGGGCATATATGTAATGAAGAAAGAGGTAGCGAAAAGGTTGCTCCTGGAGGACTTTCCAGAGGCAAATGACTTTGGAAGTGAAGTTATTCCAGGTGCAACTCAAATTGGAATGAGGGTAAATCTGATCGTCTCAGCTAGACTAATTACCTTGTGACAAGAATTTGCTTTCACTGGAACTTGCAAGTGAATGAAACCTTAAATGAAGATAGTCAGTCGTCCTGTTATGAAGAGTTAAACTTTGCTAAAATAATCTCATAACAATCTGTCTTTATGTATTTTGCAACTGTGTATCTACATTAGATTTTCAATCTCTTTCTTTCAACATCATGTGACTGCAGGTGCAAACATATTTATTTGATGGGTATTGGGAGGATATTGGAACCATAGAGGCATTCTACAATGCCAACTTGGGAATCACAAAAAAGCCTCCAGACTTCAGGTACTGGCATTTCATTCATGGACCCATTACTGAAATTTCTGAGACAATTTGCTCAGTCTCAGTACTCTTCTCACTAAAAACTGCTGTCTCAATGTGGCTTTTTGTGTGACATTGGTTTTATCTTCTCTCTGTGTCTACAGTTTCTATGACAAGACTGCTCCTATTTACACTCAGGCACGATATTTACCTCCCTCCATTATGGTCGATGCTAATGTGAGTGACAGTGTTATCGGTGAAGGCTGTGTCTTGAAGGTATGCTTGTAATTGTCTGGCATGTATTTAAATTTAGATAACATCATGATTTAGGTAAAAGAAATCTCATTTTTTTTGCAAAAGTTTCTTGTAAATTGTAGCAAGTGACTGGAATATAAGGGCAAAGGATCAAGTTGGGCTGGATTTAGGATGGTGCTCCTTTATCTGGAAAGATTCTTTGCAGCAAGTGATTGGAATAGAGGGGCCAATCATTTACTTGGGCTCGATTAGAGGGTGGAGCTTATTCATCCGAGAAAAATCTTTAGGCCTATTTGCCTCATCCACTTATTTAATTTACACTATTCTGGCTCCTCTGTCACAACACAGAACAAGAGTAGTACATACATTTCACATTTCCATCTTAACCAACAGCAAGGAAATGAAGAGGGTGCCGCAATCAGCCCTGGCAATCTACCAGACCCATTAATAACCAACAATATTCAGAATGCCTGGTGAATTTCATAAAGAGGTGAAATCACAAATTACTGATTTAGTTTATACAGTCACAATTTCAGCATTATTTCTGAACTGACAAACTTCTGTATTTCAATTCACTTGGCATGGTGCAGAAGTGCAAAATATCTCATTCTGTAATTGGGCTCAGATCCTGGATTGCTGACGGTGTTAGTATCAACGATTCTTTACTGTTGGGTGCTGACTACTACGAGGTTAGGCCTCACTTATTATGATCCTTTTAGAAGTTTGTTTGGTCAGTTGATCGAATTAGCTGTTTTATCCGAGAAAAACGCATACATGAAATACAGTATTTTGATTTTGGTGGATGATGGCTATGCCAATTAAGCTAATGGACCAAAATACAGTATTTTGGTACAATGGAGAATCGGATCTCTTCAACTCACTGCTGTAAGCTGCATTGTGGGTACTCCTAGTTCTTATTTTTTGAGACAGATTGAAAAGATTGTTCAAAGAAAGACCTTTGACAGCAGAAATATTGAGACAAATATATGAAGAACTAAGTGTGAATACCCCATAAATTGCTCACGTTTGTAAGTAAATAGGAAGCCCATTAACTATTAATTTGTCTGAACTGTGAAGGATGGATAGAGTGGCAATAGATTTTGAATGCTTTCTGAAACTTGTTCTCAGATGCTCATTTTACTGTTGCTGTGACTATGAGTGTACGTTGCAGACTGATGAGGAAAGAGAGGCTCTTCTGCTGAGACGCAGAGTTCCAGTAGGCATTGGACGAAATTCAGTAATCCAGAGAGCCATTATAGACAAAAATGCACGCATTGGTGAAAATGTGAAAGTATGTTCTTTTCATTTCTTTTCAAAAATGGAATGTGGCACTGTGATTGCAACCGACATTCTTGGATTTGCAAATTAATATTGTTTTCTACTTAACTAACAGCTAGCTATTGTTAATTACAGCATCACTTGTGCATACTGAAAACTCATTAGAATCCAAAACAAAAACACATTAGAATGCTGTAATCCAAAACAAAAACTCATTAGAATGCTGTAATCCAAAACAAAAACTCATTAGAATGCTAAAGTAGCAAAGAAAATCACCCATAATCTCATCAAGAACAAGGAACCTCCACTTGGATCTACTAGGCTTTAGATTGATGAGTAGGTTGCAATGCCACAATACATGGCTCCAGTTATCAGCAAAACAGCACTTCATCTGATGGGGCATGTTCAGATCTAAAATCATAACAAGGTTGGAATAATGCAGCAAAATGGATGGATCGAATCCTTGTTCTTGATGCAATTTGTTCATTAGATTTGTATTGTTTTTTTAATCTTTTTGTGTCCCATGTGCACCTAGTGGATTGGAACTCAAGGTCATGGTCCAAGGTGCTTCCAATGGGAAAGCCTTAGAAGGAATCCTAACTTGGCATCACACAAACTTGAGAATCCATAGAACAAGTAACAAACCATTCAAGTAAGTCATCTATCACATAGCTAAAACAGTAAATTTCGTTCCATAACCAACCAAGTGAACCCGCCACATATCCAATCAATGAAGCAAACTTCAAAACCTAGCAACATGTCGTACACTTGTCAATCGAGTATAGTTCAACCCTTGGCTAGAAGCTAGCCAAAAGGTATAAGTTGGTCCTTAGGTCCACTAGGACTTAATTGGAAGCCTAAACATAAGAACAAAGGGTTTTGTTCTCAATGAGTTTAGTGACATTAAGCACAATGAGAAAGGTAGATTCGTCCCAGCACTAGTTTAGTCTCTTGGGCTACTAATGTGAGACGAAATCTAACGACACTCTAGTGGGGGGAGTTGAGAGCTAGGGCTAGGCTTGGAACATGTCTTCTTGTTGGGCCTTGTTTCACCCATCTTCCCTTATAGTTCTAGTGTGACAAAGGCACTTTTGGTAATGCAAGCTTTTCTAACTTAGTTATTTTTGGCATTGCCTTGCAAAAGGCAATATTATGTGTTCAAGTTGGTCAATGGAGTTTATACAAAAGTCAACATTGAAGTGAGTGTCTTGAATTCTAAGGGTATGTGCACACAAAAAGTTTGCCACATTGCTAAGGACTTTATTGTAAGAACATAGACCTTTACATGCAAGTTGTAAATAACAAAAAATTCATGTCCCTCTCTTTTTCTTAAATGCGTTCTCTCGCTTTTGATGCACCATATGCAAATCATGAATAGCAAAAAATTCACCTCCCTATCTTTTTCTAGCATGCATCCCTAGGCTCTCAACCTAGATGATGTGCCAACATCATCACCACCGACAATAATCATTAATGATTATCTATTTGCATTCCCAAAATCATTCATATATGCTTTATTATTGTTGTCATATCTCTACTCATGCACACTCTTTTGATCAAAGTTCAATCTTTGAGGCAACAAGAAAGGGAAATGCTATACATTTATGCCATTGGTCCGAGACTAGTAGGATTTGAAACTTGCTAATTTCCTTCCATCTAATCTTATACAATCGCATCTTTTATTCAAAAAATTTGTGCCAATGCCTGTGGTATACCACAATTTCTTGTTTTATAGAAGTGATGTTGTCAATTCTTGGAAAACTTGAACCAAGAGCCATAATGGATTAAAATCTAGCTTCAAAGTTAGCTCAACTCTTCCAATTAAGTGGCTAGTTCATCCACATGCCAAAGGCATACACTAACCAAATTTGACACATACTTCTATGTAGCCACTATGAGAACTCTTCTATCTATCTTAAATTATTGCATAAGCCAAGTAGCTACGAGATAATTTCTCCCCTAAAAAACCAGGGTTTGAGACAACTTAACACTACAATATGGTGTACCCATGCATGGCACGTATACGATCCTTGGGCACTAGACACAATGTAAACTTTGGCCCTTAAGTCCACTTGGCCTTCATTGGAAGCCTACACTCGAGAACTAATGGTTTTCTTCCCAATGATTTTATCAACATTAAGCACCGTGAGGAGGCAAAAATGTGAATTAGATATCAATTGTGAAAATAGACTCACTACTAGAAATCATTGGGAGAGAGACACAATCTCTTAGTAAATTGTTGATGAGAGATAATTGATAGTGGAACACTGTGGATATGAATAGTAGAAAATTCACATTGAGTCTCTCATCGTATCTCCCATTACTTATGAAAATATCAATGAAACTTAGTAAAGTTGATGCTTTTGAATCTCGTTACACTAACTTATTTTTGTTTATGCATGAATTGACATTTTTTGTGCTTATAATATCTCTCTCTCTCTCTCTCTCTCTCTCTCTCTCTCTCTCTCTCTCTCTCTCTCTCTCTCTCTCTCTCTCTCTCTCTCTCTCTCTCTCTCTCTCTCTCTCTCTCTCTCTCTCTCTCTCTCAGTGTCCATATAACCTACTTCACTGTCAATCACTATGTAATAGTTTTATGTAGTAACATAAGAGAGCATTAACATTTTATTTCCTTGCAAACGCTTGCCAAGTTTCAAAACAAAAACCTTGGATTCATTTATTCATGTTTAACATTATTATTTTAAGAAGCTCTACATATGGACAATTGAAAAAATCGATTGAACTTGTCTATTGGTGTAGATTGTCAACAAAGACAATGTTCAAGAAGCTGCACAAGAACTGGATGGTTATTTTATCAAAAGTGGCATTGTCACAATTATAAAGGATGCATGCCTTCCCAATGGAACCATAATCTAGATATTGTGCCAGTTCATTCTCAGTTTAGTCACAAAATCAAAGGTTTTCAAATTTATTATTGTACATTGATGGAGGTATTGATAAATATAGATACACTTTTATTTTGTTGTTCAAGAAATTTTCAAAAGTGCTTTATTTGGGAGTAAATTATATTGTGGTGATGGTGTTGTGTATCTATGTGAAAAAATCACTTTCGTCATAATTATAAAATGACTCAAATGAACCATCAATAACATATTATTCCTATGTAGCCAAGAGATTGGGCTAATCAATATTTGCCAAGCCTCTATTTTTTCTAGCCTTCATTATACATCTAGTTCACCATCATATGCATATATTTTGGAACATTTTAGAGTATAGTGATGTGTATTGCATAGATTTCTCAACTTTGTGAAATTTATATAATTTTTGCCATCATAACACTCACATTAGCAACATTTGCATCAAGTTTAAACAATCTTCCTTGCTTAAGACCACTTGTCATGCACTTATCGTTCTTGAGGATTGAACAAACATCATGCTTGAAATGAACATCATTTCATTATCCATCAATTGATCAAGAGATTTTTAGTCATAGTAAGTACATAAAGAACATTGTCTAGATTTAGCTTTCTAGAAGATCTTTGACCAATGGAATGGTACCAACACCCTCAATCCTATGTTCTTGATCACTTGCTATAAAAATAGACTCCAGAGATGTGCCTTACGCGCCATTCTCGTGTTCTCAGTGGTTATTCAGATGCAAGTTGGGTAGGAGATGTAGACACTCGTAAATCCACTTTTGGATTTACATTCTTCCTCAACAATGGTCCTATTTCATGGAACAATCACAAGCAAACTTTGATTGCTCTATCTTCTACTGATTCAGAGTATATTGTAGCCTCTCAAGCTACAAAGGAAGTAGTGTGGTTCATAAACTTACTTTCAGAAGTTTGTCTGAAACAATATGCTCCAACAACTTTTATTTTGTGATAATCAAAGTGACATTGCTTTATCAGCCAGTCCTAGATTTCATTCTAGGAGTAAGCACATTGAAATTAAATATCACTATGTCAGAAGCAAAGTTCTTGACAATGAGGTAAACTTGCAGTACTGTCGAATGCAAGATATGACAACAAATATTTTTACTAAAGCACTAAGCTTGGATGCATAGAAAATTTTTTGTGCAGAACTAAGTTTGAAGGTCAAAGCATTCATGGATTCAAATTAAGGGGAAGTCTTGGATTATTCTACTATCATAGTGATTCATCTGAATAATCGATCTTTAATCTTCATCCACTTTATTATTCAGTTATGTAGTTTTATTTATGTTTCTACACACTTTGCAGAAATACTCGGGAATCGCTCAACAAGTGGCTCCAACATATCGGACAACATCCGACCTATCGATGACGCCAACTAAAGTCGAAGGAGTTGACCATGTCAAAGAATGACAATTATTGTTCCGCCTGATATGAAGCTAAAGACTTGCCCTAATTGCTTTGTAAATTTTTGAGAAGTCCTAATTGGATGGATGCCAGCGCATTACGACCAACTGACAATTGCAAAAAACAATCTAATAGTTGTCCTACTGGATACGCGTTAATAGCTTAGTATAAATAGCTGATCATCAAAGACTTACATAGCTCTAGTTTTAGTCTCTAAAAAGTTTTTTTTTTTCAGAGCTCTATTAGAGTATTGCTATTCGCGCTTATTACTTATTAGTGGAAGTGTATCAGACACAGTTTTCAGTTACTCAGAGATAGCTTAGAGTACGTGGTTTCATCCATTATTGTTTTGTGCTCACATCATCTGATTTGTACATGTTACGTACTGAATCAATCTACCATCTTATTGCATTCAGTATCATGCTAGAATGTATGCTTCTCTATAATTATTTGTAACTAATAATTCTCTTATTGTTTTGTCTGATCTGTTGAATACACCAGTGCTGCACTATTCAATACATCATTGTTTGGCTACGAAATCACTTTAGTGCTAATGATTTCAAAGTTAGTTGCTAAAAGATTGAACATGACTTCTGTCATTATAGCTTTGTTCAATATAGGTGTAATCATGCATTAGAAAAGAAGGCTTATTCCGATGTGCTCGATAGGTCGCTTATAGTCTTTGACTTATCGAATCGACTCATTTCACTTCCCTCTTTCCAACATTTCATACAGGCTGGACCTTCGTAAATGTTGGCCTCTTGGGAGGTGTCTTCTACAGGCTCTCTCTTGACTCTGGGCATGACCACTACCACTTCATCCATCTCCTAGTCCTTGAAGTATTGTGGCACATCATGAACATAATTGGGTTCTTCTATGGCATCTTTTGGATTTTTTCGTGCATTTTTCTGGGTGATCATCAACTCAATCTTGAACTCAGTCTTGATTTCTCGTTTCTCGCTCTTGGCCTTCCACTCAACGGTTTTAGCTTTATAAAGGGGCTTGTGCTCTCAGGGCGGGTGGTTGGCTTATTGTTGAATCCCATCCTTTTCAAGGCCTTGTCAAGTTTCTTGACGTGCTTAGATGCCTTTGGACCCAACTGTGCGAAGGGGGCGGGAGATTTTTCTTTTGGAGAGCCTCTAGATGGGGGATCCAAAGTGATTAGCTCTTTTCCCTTGACACGCCTCGGTGAATGTGCTTGTTTATCAGTGGTTGGGTCTTTCACCAGCTTGACGATATTGTCCCATAGCGAGACTTCTAGCTTGTATAGACCTTCGTCCTCAGCTAGGTCCCAATCTATGCATTCTCGCAAGAGATTATTTATGGTCATTGGGACACTAGTTGTGGATCTGTCAATTACCATACCCATTCGGCCTACTACAGCATTGCCTTGTGGGGTTTTGCTACTTCTATGAGATTTTTGTTCGCTAGCGACTTTCATGGATCTGTTTTATCGGGATCTTGGCGCAGACTTGAAATGGTGAGGATCACCATGAAGTTGGTTTGCGTAGATCGGTATCAACTCACCATTCGCTCCATCTATGTGTTGTGGGAATTCCCTGTACATAAATAAAAATAGTCGGAAGTAGAAAATAAATTGCGAGGGCCGTGGCATCATGAGCCCACAGCCCAATGAGATGCAAGGGGTACTGCCAAATTTCTGTAAAAAAACATCATTGTGCGCTTTGGAATATGCCCGATGGAGATAGTCAATGATTGTGAAAGTCATTTTGTCAACGAGACCATTAAGGTCCTATTGGAGAAATTCTTCATGATCCATCGATTCAGCACGCCATATTATCCTCATGGTAATGGGCAGGTAGAGTCATCCAACAAGATCTTCTGTATCATTATCACGAAAATAGTTGAAGCTAGCAGATCTGATTGGGAACACAAACTATATGCTGCTCTGTGGGCATTCAGGACAACATAAGGGAAGCACTGATCAAACACCATTTCAATTGATTTATGGTCAAGATGTCGTAATGCCAGTAGAGTTTTTGGTGCCATCATTGAGAGTTTCCACCACACAACTTCTTGATGAGTCCAAATCTCTACAATTGCGCCATGAAGCTTTACATAAACTCTGCGAGACAGGCCTGTTGGCTATACATGCACTGGCAGCTGAGACAACACGTCGTAAGGCATGGCATAATCGCCACTTACACAAGAGGGATCTTCATTTTGGATATCTAGTCCTAATGTATAAAACCAAGGCTGGCGTCAATCAAAATTGAAGACCACCCAACTTCCAGTGGCCCGAGTGTATTATAGAGTTGTTAGGCCATCCATGGCCCAACAAATTTCAGACTTGGATAGTCCAATTTTGGCTCACGGGTGTCCATAAGATCTTTTTTTCACCAAAAGGCGAGCACAACCTGGCACACGTTGATTATGTGGACGATGTCACCGGCTATCAAATAAAGTGTCGTCGTGAAACCCAAGGACCGTACTAAGCACCATACTGTCGAGGGAACGACCCTACTTCAAGTCGGAGGCGCTGTTGTGGATATTCCTTGTACATAAATAAAAATAGCAGGAAGTAGAAAATAAGTTGCGAGGGCCATGGCATCTTGCGTGTGTAAGCCCATAGTCCAATGAGCACTTGTGAAATAATGTATTTTAAATAAACTAGACTTTGGGCCATGTAATTAAAATAATGTTAAAAGGGCCCAAAGTTTAAGTTAACTAAGTTTTGCTAAGTTCTAATTAGTCGTCAAAGTCAAAGAAACCAATAGAAACCAAGGGGCAAGGGCCTCCCCAAAGATAAAAAGGCACCCCTTGTAACCCATTTCACATGCTAATAGAGAGGAGGAGACTCTACCATTTTGAGTACTCAAGCTTCCTCATGGCCTAATGTTTTAATTTCTATTGCTCTTTGTTTATGCTATCTAATTGTTTCCCATTTTTGCATTGTTCTTGGTTTATGTTCTTCAATGGCTCACATTTGGATTGAATGGTTAATGTTAGTTTGTGGTAGAGTTAAAGTGGGTTAGTGCTAGTTTGGGTTAGAAGGCAACTAACCAAGCAACTAGTCATAGTTAGAAGTCCTATCCTTGTGGCTCTAACCTCTTTTTGATATGCAGAGGGCTGCTCACCACATATTGCTACACCCTACACTATGAAATGCACTGGGACTGAGTCCATGTCTCTTCCTTGGGGTAGTAGTGTTATTCGGTCACTTCGACTAACTCCAACTGTTGGGCAACTGGTTGCGGGTTTCTCACTACTAGGCCTTGGGTTTTGGGAGGAATAGGTGGTAACGCCAATCTAGGTGGTGGTTGGGGTAAGTCACCTTGTCGTTGTGCCAATGGGACAAGATTTGGTGCTGGGTGTGCTGCTTGGTTTTTGAGGTTGTATCAACAATCTGTTGTGTCACGATTGTTCATATTATAGATATGGCAATATCGTGCGGGGCTGTCTTAACTACGAACATTCGTATATCAACTCAAAGGAGATGGTATACTGCACACGGTACAATGCGGAGGAAGACATTGCCGAGCTGCAGAATGTCCACATCGAGGTGATCCATCAACATTCGAACCTATTTGTGGAAAATGCGGAGTTAACCATCCATGCTTGGATTGTCCAGTGTGGAGCTCACAAATAGCTAGGAGGCATTTGGCATATGTAGATCGACATGCACATGTGTTGTCCAATCCACACACAGACTTAATGTGCTATAAGCAAAAAATATTGGTGTCACGTGAGTATGAAACAAGTGAGAAAGAAGTCAATTTGTCAAATGTTCCAAAGTATACAAATGCACTCACGGGCAAGCCAAAAAGAACATCACAAAAGACAGAGCTGGTAGAATCTATCAAGCCAATCGTAGCTGAGGAAGTCAAGAAATTGGCAATCAATGAAGTCCAGAGGATTTTACCGAGTCTCTTGGCACAATCATTGCAAAGATTTCTTGTTGATGAATTACAAAGGTAGCCTTTGTCAACAGAGCAACTTGAAGGCAATCAATACAAAGTCTGAGGAAAAGTGCGACCATGCAGCCTTCAATTAGGAAATGCAATATCAAGGGGGAGACTAAGGTTGATGATTGCCCTTCAATGAGCAAGATTCAACCAAAGTCTAATTGTTCCACAAAGCAATAGACCACCAACACAATGCCAAATCTAGGTATATCCATTTTTAAAAGGCCAAATCCAAGTAATTCAAGCCCAAAAGGCCAACTGTATAGAAAGAACCAACACCTACAATGTACGGCAAGAATTGCACCTACAATGTTTACGCCTTGTCCTCAATTTGTAAGATTGAATGCATGGTTGCTTGCGCAGTGTGGACACCAAGTGGACTCTCTCCTAGGATATGCGTGAGTAGGTCCTAGTTGCAAGCCTTTCAGCTTTTGGTCAACAACCGGGTAAGGTCGGTGGTGAGCTTTCTAAACTGCTCGTGATTGCTCTGGGTGTGTAGCTTCTCTATGGTAGATATGATGGAGTCAGCAATATTGGCCATAGAGGTGGAAGCATCATCGTGTAGCTTTCCCTTACACTTGGCTCTTCGTTCTTTTCGGCATCGTCTCTCTTTATCGGAGTTATCAGAGTCCGAACTAGTGCTTTCACTATCGTCGAATCTCTTGATGGCATCGGCGCAGGTTGCTTGAAAAGACACATACTTGTCTCTTCATTTCATTTGCTGTTTGATTCCCTTGACGCTCTTCGTGGTAGTTTGGTGGCTCGACTTCGTTGCTTGATATCCATTATGCTCTTTTGATAGTCGGAATTAGTTAGAAGAATCTTCACGGAAATCTTCTAGCAACCACTTAAAATCTTTTGATCAAGATTGTCATGTCCATGTCCTGAACATAGGATTCAATATAGTCCTAGAGTTGAATACTCGGTACTCTAGTGAATCAAGCTGGACGTGACCTGCAAGTAATTAATAACCTTGTGAGGCCTAGACACACTAATTGGAGTTAGTACAAGGTTTGGGACCGTATATGCATGTGTAGAGTATCAATAACAATTCTATGAATAGATGATCCATTCATAAAGACTCTATTCTAGATGAATCTATGTATAGGGGAGTTGGGACCTTGCATTACTATATGCACATGTGGTTCTAAGCCTTATTTAAGGAGGCCAAACTCGCTCTACTACTCCATCATTTGGTTGATTCATTGCCAGGATCTCTCTCTACTCTCATGCTTCCTATTCCTTGGCTTGGGGGTGAAGCTTCTAGAGATTGATTGGTTGCTTCTACTTGGTTGGGTGGTTTTTCCAACAATGTGTTCTCTAATGTTTTGTCTTGTAAGTGGGATCTTGAGGAAAGACTGTTATATCATATGAACTACTACTTTGGTGAATAAACTTGGAATTCAGATAAATTCTAAGGTGATTGTGTTTCAATTTCTTAAACCTAGGATATCTCTTTTGCATAAATGGAGTTTAGAGGAATGATAGTATTGTCACTCGGGCTGAAAATATTTGAAGAAAAAGTCATGTTTGTAATACAGTGAATTCTTTTGTGGATAGCACTTATTATTGACTTTTCATGGATTTGGATATTTTCATATGTCACTTTTCCAATTAAATTTTTATAGAAATTGATAGTTTCTTTTGAATGAGAGGTTAACTGATGGGATAAAATTCTATTTGAGGATATGTCGGTTGCATAGTTTTCGGAAGAGAAGCAGGTATGGTATAGAAATGAGATTTCTTTTGAAGTAATTTCGGATAGATTCAGAGTAAGATACCAAATTGAAACTTTTTGTAATAGAGAAATTCTCTAGGGATTGTGTGGAACAATTTGGAGCTAGAATTGATTTGAAATTTGAATCATTATCTATAAGTAGTATAGTGAAAGGTCAAAAGTTACTAATTCTATTTTAATTGGAATAGGAGTAAGTTTGATCAGAATGTAGGTCTGAGATATCTGTATTAAATCAACCTAATCTTAGTTTGAGTACTAGGATCAGCGAAGGGTTGATTGAGTGAAAGAAATTATGTTGTTAGAGGTAAGTTGGATTGGATAACTGTTGAGAGTGAATGTTATTCGTCTCAGAGATTTTTCGGATATGTTATTTACTCATGAGAAATAAAATTTCTTTTGTAACTGAGTTACAAGATTTTCAATGAGATATGTGAGTAACATATGTGGTTTTTGGAGGAATCTGCTAGATAAGAATGTGTTTATGTACATGGTCATAGTGAGATTATTCACATATGTGCTCGATTAATCTTGTATAAATTTACTGTGTATTCCTGATCACTAGGGTTATTTGGTGCACTTAACCTAGTCGGTGAACATAAACATATCATCAAGTATTGTTGAGACAAATACTTTCAGAGTTAACAGATCTTTCTGTGGGTTAACTTATAAATGATTTGGATAAGGATCTAAATGTGGTGTTATACTAGTATAACTGAATTCTTCACCTATAGATTTAAGATTTCTGAATCATTGGCAATTAACTTGAGTAGTTGATTACTCCGAGATGAAGTTAAGTGGTAAAACGATCAGTATGATGAGAATTCACAAGAAACTGATGGTTTTGAATTATATTGCTTGTAAGACGCATGATTAGTGAATCATCAGGATTCATTAGTAAAAATTATGTGCATTGGATATACAATATTCTTGGTATAGAGTATTCCTTAGTTAAGGAATAGACTCAGCTCATTAGTGGTTGTATCCCAGAGTGCTCGATTGGATAACGAATTATAATAAATAATAACTGAATTGATATTCAACATGATTTTCGGTATCTAGATTTGATTCTAGACGATAATCTAAAGTTTTTTGTGGTTGAAGATGATTGTTATTATGATTTTGGTATGCCGGCGTGCTAGGTTTGGAGGTTGCAAAAACAAAAATTTAATTTGAAATTTTTTTACTTTGTGATTTTTTAACTATGTACCCACATTTTAAGTAATAAACATTGAGTAGTGCTATTTTCTTGTTGAATCATGGCAGAAAAAGAACTCACAAAACTCGCAAAAAATTTACTCGCAAAATGCCAAGGCCCATGCTTGAGTATACATATATTTTTTATTAGATCTCGAGTTATCATAGGGGACAGACAAATCTATTAAGATGGATGATTGTTATTTTTTTGTATTTGATGCTAGAAACAAGGGCATTTAACTCACGAAAGTATCAAGGATACTCAGAGTTGAGTTTTAATCATTTTATTTCTTACTGATTCTCCTAAAGATTCTAGTTGAATGAATTATTATATCTTAGCATTGTGGTTTCTAAGGATATTTGTACTTGGAAGTTTTTTTGAATTGTTTGCCAAAGTTTGTGGATGATTTTAGATTGTAATTATTATTTTTTCTTTAATTGTCCACTACTCTCAAAGATGGAAGTATTCTAGAAGCTAATATAAGTTATTCGTAAGTTCACAAGCAATATCATTCAAGTTAGAAAGTCGTAACAAAATATGATTCATACCCTTTAGTAAAAATTCTAAAATGTATATCCCTTATAATGTGACAGTCAAAAGTAAGTAAGTGATCATGTTGTTGTGATATAAACAATGCAAATCTCTTAAAGCTTACACATTGGCATGAATCAAATATGTCAACATCAAAATTGCAAAAGACATCATAGAGTTTATACCAATACTCAACTTGCTTTGTGTACTTCCATCCAAAAATAATATTCTTGAATGAATCATTGATTGAGCTTATATCATTCAAACATTCTTCATAAATCTACAAACATCCAAACTCCCAAATAGAGAATTGACATTGCATAGTTACTAAGGAGTTTTTTTTTGTCACTTTCGATTCTAGTTTATGTACTAAATCAGCAATGGCTTCCTTGCATGTTTCTTCTACTACCACTTGCAATCAATGATGGTAGAAATTCAGCTTCTTATTTGGCAAATCTTAAGTAGTGTTGTAACACACTTTCTTATCAACCAAACGACTATGTTATTTGTAGGAGAATATATATATTTGTTTCTTTTTCATGCTTGCCTCACCACTTGACATTATAGTTCTTGGAGTGTTTAGATTAAATAGACCATTGTGTTTGTTTGTGAAGAAATTCTCTCCAACCATCATAAAAGAAAACTAGGTTTTTTTCTTAAAAAAATATCGTTCAATCATGAGAACAACAACACCATCGCCTAGTGTAGGAAGGAGTTTTGTGGCAGGATCCTTTGAAAATTCCCTAACAACATTAGTCATGTAGTTTCATACGTGGAAAAATTTGATTTGTGCTCTTACCACTTCATGGCCAGTTTGCTAAACCACACGAACAAGACATTATATTGTGCTTGATGTGTAATTTCAAGAAAAAACTTATCTAGATTGTTCATCATATAATATTGTATGGTCAAACAAAATGACCAAAGAATTTTTTTTTGCATTTTATTGAACCACACCTGCATATAAAAAAATAATCTTCTCTAATTCAATAATCCGTAGATCTTAAATTGTGGGTTGTTAATACCATTAGTGAAGACTTCCCACAAGAAATGGAATTCGATACAAAATAAATGAATAAATACATGAGCTTGTCAATAAGACATTGTTGAAATCTAGTGCAACGATGTTTCAGATAGAGAAGGGGGGTCAAAATTCATTGCGGTTTGAAGTCGAATTGGAATAGAGCGAAAGACGAAGAAAAAATACTAGAAAAATATAAGAACCAAAAAGATGTTGTGGCCTTTAGAATGCAAGGAATGGGCAATCCCATATTGGGATCAAGTGGGAAGGGGCTTGCAAGCAAGCATGGTGGTAATTTACTTTAAATTCTAACTGTCACCACTCAATAGGAAGCTCTCCCTCTGCTTTGTTCGATGTGAAGAATTGTAAAAGTCATCTATGTTGAGTCTAGGGGTTTAATAAATTTTTCTATGTCCATCTATGTCTGAGTAGGTGATAAGGCTAATTTTGGCTTAGGAGGCAACTTGAGTAAGTACACTTGCAATTCCATGATTAGGCCAAAAGTAACATATGATGTGGGTCGTTCTAGCTTAGGCTTGCTACAAGTGTCAAGATTAGGTTGGATATGTGACTCATCCGTATGTGTGGGCATGAGATCTAGTGACAAATCAAAAGAGATATTTTCACCAATTTGGTTCAATCAAGTTTGAGGACTCATAAGTCACTCAACCAATCAAATTTAGAGGAGGAGAAAAAGGGATCCAATGAAAATTAAGCACTCCCTACCTCGAGTTCCTATTAGAGGATGTGATAGATTCATTTGTACTTGAGTTTTTTGGAGTTATTACTTTTTTGAGTCAAATTGGTTTTCTCTCTCTACCCAAGGTTTGGTTGTTGGTTTCTCTCTCTACTCGAGTGCAAGGCTTTTCTACACTTAGTTTTTTCATCCACAAGTCTCCACACATGTGAATGTACTTTGGTGTTTGATATATGCATGTTACATAGTACTCTTGCCTTAGATTTGTGAGATAGATCTTGATTATCAATCTATGCTTGATCTTTGTGCAATCACCAAGTCTTAGGAGATCATAAGCACACTTTTGGGCACTCCCACACGTGTGAAATTCAACATCCAACACAGACTACGTTATCGTTCACTTTCCAGTAACTGCATCACTTCACGACCATTACTTTTACAGTTGTAATCTTCATGACCGCCGCAACTGTTGTATGTATATATACACACAATAAATTAGTCAACAAAATATGATACAAGAGAAGAGTAAAAAATCAATCAAAGATCAGCGAAAGCGTGAATCGGAGTTTTTCTATGAACTCCATTGTATCAGACTATCTAATTTCACAGAATTAGAGATCATTAGATAGAGTGGAAGTAATTCAAAAAGTAGAGATATTATTCAATCTGTAACCAACATAGTAGGATTACAACACATAGTGCATTAGTACTGTGAACCATTATCGGGCACATGATTGTGATCTAATCGTTGTTACCACAACAAGCTAATACATAGATTCTCTATTTTCTTTATGTGTGGTTTGCAGTAATGAATGTTTTTTGATAATTTCTTTCTCTACTACCGATACTCGTTCCCACGACTTATTCAGAATATCTTATATGAAAGAAGCATGGCCATCATAGACGCCTAAATGTATTGCTCCCTTCATGGTTGTCTCAGACACTTACAAAGATATTCGTCTTGTTGACCTAAGAAATAGTCTGAATCAACAGTTTGTATAGATCCTGTCATAATTTAACGTTGAGTATTCTCTTGTTTGGATTTTATGTTCAACAAGAGTGGTATCAGAGCTGATACATAATTAATCCCTAAAGTCTGTACCACCCCAACAAGTGGTGTCGAAGCCAACAAGAAAACTATCAAAATCCAACAAGTGTTATTAAAGCCCGGTCCAAACTGTCATAATATTCACGACTAAGTAACCATTTCTTAGATTGTTCACTATGGAAGGTACATCTTTAGAGATCTAGTTGATCAATAAGTTCAACGGTGATGATTTTCACATGTGGAATTCAAAATGAGGATGATACTCATTGAAAAAAGACTTTGGGGATACGTCAGTGGTTCAATAGCCAAACAAGCTGAACCTGACATGTTGACCGCTTGGAAAACTAAGAATGGCAAAGCACTTGTGATTGTATCTTTGAATCTTAAAGATTCACAAATAGCTCATGTAGCAAATTGTTCCAGTTCTAAAGAAGCATGAGACATTCCTTCTAGTTTATATGAAACGATAGATGTTTCGACTCGTCTCTTTTTGAGAAAGAAGTTTTTGTGGATCAAGAGATGAGTGAAGGAACCTCATTCACTTATTATTTGAATGAATTCAAACAGTTGCTCAATCAACTAGCTGCATTATGTTCAGACAAAATGTCTGACTATTTATTATCATGCGACATTCATTATCAGTCACCACCAACTGCACACCACAGTAGAATGGAGTAGCCGAGAAGAAGAAACGAACATTACTCAATGCAGCACAATCAATGATGTCAACTACCCAATAATTTTTGGGCTGAAGCAATTTCAACAACTTGCTATATGCAAAATTATTCAAGCACTAAAGCAGTCGAATCAATGACTCCCTTTGAAGCCTATCACGGATACAAGCCAAGTCTGAAAGTACCTTTGAGTGTTTGGTTGTCTTTGTTGTTGGATTATTCTATTATCGAAGTGAGTCATCCGAATAATCGATCTTTAATCTTCATCCATTTCCATTATCCAGTTCTACAGTTTTATTCGTGTTTCTACACAGTCTGCAGAAATACTCAGAAATCTCTCAACATGTGGCTTCGACATATCGGACATCATCCGACTTATCGACGATGCTGTTTTTACATGCTACTTACTGAATCAATCTATTCTTTTTACTGCTTTCAGTATCACGTTAAAATGTATGCTTCTTTGTGATTATTTGTAACTAATAAACCTCTTATTGTTTTGTCTGATTTATTCAATACATAATTGTTTGGCTACGAAATCACTTTAGTGCTAATGATTTCAAAGTTCGTTGCTAAAAGATTGAACATGACTTATGTCATTATAGCTTTGTTCAATATTGATAGGCATAGTCATGCATTAGGAAAGACGGCTAAGTCACGTTGCGCTCGATAAGTCACCCACAATCTTTGACTCGTTGGACCGATCACTTCACCTCCCTCTTTCCAACATTGTATCAGAGCGAATTGTTATATCAGATCTCTAATATTTGATATCTTTCATGATATCAAAGCGATATCATTAGATACTTTTCACAATATCATATTCTTCAATTTGTGGTATCAAATTTCAGTATCAGATAATTGATTTCCTATTGTAGCGCAACACGACATCATTATTAAAGTCATCAATTTATCAACAGACTAAAGTTCCAGATGGATTCTCAAAGTAAAGCCAGCCTCATAGCAGACAAGCTGAATGGATCCAATTACTATTTGTGAAAATTTAAGATGAAGACCTTGCTAATCGCCAACGAGTTGTGGAGAGATGTTGTCACAGGTATTGAAGTGAAGCTTGAAGATGACACAGTTGACTCAAAGTGGAAATCGAAGGATGGTAAAGCTTTCGTGCTTATTATTCTCAATATATCAGACACTCAGATTGGCCACATATCTAAAGTTCAAACTTTGAAAGAAGTATGGGATATCCTTAGCTCACTATATGATGTGAGAGACATGACTTCCAAGTTATATCTAAGAAAAAAAATTCTTCACTCTTAAGATGTCAAATGGTGATTCACTACAGAACCACGTTAACCAATTTAAGAATCTCTTGCAATAGATGGTCGCTATCCGATTGATCATAGATGATCAAAATGCAATCATGACATTGCTTTCAAGCTTGCCCTCTCCATATGAGAACTGGGTGATGATCATATGGACACACTCATATTTAACTCTTACTAGAGTTATCACTATGTTGGTGCAAGAAGACAATCGAAGAAATCAAGACACCTTGTCGACTTCATCATTTAATGCTCTATATGTCAAAAAAGGCTCAAAATGATAGAAGCAAAAAAGCTCTAAGCAGTCTGCATCAAATCAGAAGCTGACGCAAAGTCAAGAACAATTATCAAATCCACAGTCAAAGAAGAAGATGTTCTGTAAGTATTGCAAATGCACTAATCATGAGATCCAAGATTGCAGGGTACTCAAAGCGAAGAATGCCAGCAAGCAACCAGATCAATAGGCGAATTAGTCACAACATCTCCTAAACTCGACATGGACGAAAGAGCATTTATGGTCAAAGAACAAAAGGCACTATTTGATAATTCTTGGTTTCTGGATTCTGGAGCTACTCGACATATGACCAATCATCGTGAGCATTTTCACTCCTATACGCCTTACAGTACAAAGAAACACGTTCATCTTGGCGACGATAGCACACACACTGTCGAAGGTGAAGGCACTGTAAGATTGAAGTTTCAGCATGATCAATCCAAACTACTATCAAATGTTTTGTATGCACCTAAACTCTCTAAAATCTATTATCAGTAAGTAGAATCACCAATTTAGGTCATAGGGTAGAGTTCGAGTATGATACATGCCGAATTATCCATAGGACAAATAAGATCCTTGCACTCAGCAAGGGGCATGGATACGTATATAGACTAGCACTTTGTTATTAAGATACTAGTCAAGCCTTGAAAACCTCTGTTCTTGTCAATAAAACATAACTATGACATCAAAGATTAGGACACTTGAATCATACATTTGTGTTGAACATGTCTAAATAATCCCTAGCACTTGATCTTGACTATCCAACCAACAAAGTCGACCTCCTTGTCTATCATAGCTGACACTTGACATATAGATCAAAACAGAATACACACATAGTGTAATACAGTAGTCTAATGCTAGTATGCAATCAAGACAAAAATATAGACAACAACTCCGCCTTCGAGCGAGAGGAGCTTTGTGATCAACATCCATACAGATCCAAGAGTCCGCTAGTAAGCGAGACATACATCCGTGAGAGAAGCATTTCTCTCACGCCAACGCACTGCGTGGATTTGCATGCAGTGCTTGAAGAAATCAGAGAAAAATCAATATAGATTATTTTCTTGTTGCGTATGATCTTGAATGCAAATGCATATGCTGTTATTTTGTATCTCTGAGTTTTTCTTGTTCATTTGAATTCCGCACCCTGGTTGAAACTATGTTGAATGCTGCATTAATTTTATAAACATAGATCAGCAGTGCCTGACTACATTCTAGAGAACTGTAGGATCGCATTTAGCTGGCAGTGTTCAGCGGTCACATCTGTACTCCATCCGAATCTTGCAAGAGGATCGCGGTTGCTTCGCAAAAGATTCGCGACTGCTTCTCATTCATGTATCAATTCTCATCAGAGGTATCCGAGCCGACCTACCTATCTTGTTATAGTCTGACATAGCCAAGAAGCTATCAGATCCAGGAGGCCAAGCATTCAAACAATCAACCATCAACGAGGAAACAAACTCAAGAAAGAAGCAATGGCTTCAATCAGCAGTATGCAAAGCAAGATCTGCATAATACTTGATTCTTTAGGATCTAACTTTCTAGCCTGGAAAGTTAAGACATCACTGATATTCAAGGGCAAAGGACTCTTCCCCTGGGTGGATGGCACAGAAGAAATGCCTACGACAATAGACAAGGAGCTACGCGAATGGAGGGAGAAAAATGACAAGGAAGCAGCTTTGCTATCATCTTCCATCGAAGATAGCCTCACACTTGACCTGACAATACTCTCCAAAGCTAAGGAGATGTGGGATGCATTGCTCACAAGATTTCAGATGAAATCAAGAAGTCAGATCATGATGCTGGAAGATCAGTTGACGAACCTACAGTGGGATGGAAAAGACCTCACCTCTTTCATGAGAAAGATGAAGGATCTATTTCTGTCACTACAAAACTCTGGAGCAGAGAATGCAGTGTCAGCTGAGAAGTAGCTCACATACCTGTTGAGAGCCTTACCCAGATCATTCTAGACAACGAGGACCTTGCTTGCGAAAGTTCCTACCATGAACCTCGAAAAGGCGATTGTAGAGATTCGAGAGGAAGTTGAGGCCAAAGAACATCTTGATCACAAAGATGGCTCTGACCATGCCCTCTACGACGAGGGAGTCAAATCAGAGGCATGATCGTGACCAGCAAGCAGAGGGACCAAGCAAAGGCAACTGGAAGCAAAGGGAGGTCGAAACAACAAGGCGCACACAAGAAGACTTGCATGAGATGCAGAAGAGATGGGCATACAGTTGATACATACTAGCTCAATCCCAAGATTGAGTGTATCCATTGCCACAAGAAGGGTCCTGCAGCCATGGATTGCCGCCAAAATCCAAGAAACAAATCGGCACAGAACAGACAGGAGAACAACAATAGTTCATCCTATGTCGAGGAGCCCGAGAGCTCGAAGATGGGCGAAGAAAGAACGAACAGAAATTGTTCGACTGCCTACATCTGTGAAGATGTGTGTGCAACATCAACATATGACACACACGAGATGATATTAGATTCAGGAGCCACCTCACACTTCGTGACATCAAGACGAATCATGTCTGATTTCAAAAGTGCAGATCCTTCAAGATTCATAGTTCTTGGAGATGGATCTAAGCATCAAGTGAACGGTATTGGTTTACTATGACTCAACACCAACGGTAGAGATAGACGACTCGAAGACGTTCTGTTCGTGCCTACTCTGCAACAAGACTTTCTCTCTTTAGCAAGAATAGCAGATGCAGGGATGAGTGCGACATTTTTCAACGAAGCATGCAACGTGATACCAAAGATCAAGGACATGGATTGGATCTTGAATGATCTGAAATCCTTCACATGGTATCAGAGTTCTTGTTTTTCAGATTATAAAATGAACAGCCATCTTTAGCAAGGATTTGGAGGAGTTACCAATGCTAGAGCATGCTAGATTGATTTCTACTCAAAAATCAGCATTTTTGCATGTATAGAATTGATCTTTTGTAGGTCAAAACTCAATATAGGGTTATATACTTGATCAATTCAGCTTTCACACTTGTCTTACTAGATTTAGATGATTTTCTTGGTGCATTAGGAAGGTCTCATTGGAGTCTACAAGAAGATATATCAAGTTTCTAGAAATTGCATGTAGAATTTGAGATATTCAATTTTTTGTGATTTTGTCAAAACCCTAATTTTGATTGGATCTCTAGTTTGTGAGGTTACTGAACTTCATTTAAGTGTGTTTCAATCTTATTAAGTGGCAAGAATCATTAGATTGAAGATAGATCATAGGTTGATCAAGATTTCACTATTCTATGTGTTGATTTTCTAGTTAGAAGTGCTAGAAGAGATTTGAGAGGTTCCATATCTTTGTGATTTATTCTTGAGTTCATTTGTTGACATTCAAGAGAGTGCTTTGTGCATTGGAACAGGTTGAAAGAGAAGATCAAGTCACTTCAACATGGCTACAAGTGGAGGCTTTATGTTGGAGACCAATGATAGGCTTACCTCAATCAACTATTCTACTTGGAAGGTGAGGATGGAGTCCTTATTGGAGATGAATGAGTTGATGGAGATTGTTGTAGGTGTGGAGGAGAGGCCTCAAGCACCTCAAGATTAAGTGAGGTATGACAAGAGAGCAAAGAAGGCTCTACACATGATTAAGATGAATGTTACCAATGAACTTCTCAAGGAAGTTGGTAAGTGCACATCATCTTTGGAGGCTTGGAAAGCTTTGAAGAAGCTTTATGAATCCAAGTCTACATCAAGAGTGCTCACTCTTGGGAGGAAAATCTTTCAAAGTTTGCAAAAGAAGGAAGTGTGAATTTTTTAGCACGTGTGAACTTCACCACACACCCTACAAGATCTTACTGAGGTGTTGTGATTGCACAAGATTGATCAAAGAACAGTATGCTTTGAAAATCTAAGACAAGAGCACAATGGCATACATCTGATGAAAAAATCTAACTCTTCACTATGAGAAATGAATGTCAAAAATAATTCTAAGTGTTCAATATGGGAAAAAAAGGCTGCTCTCGGGTTGAGAGAGAAAATCATACATAGAAAACTCGGGTAGAGAGAGAATGAGTCCAAAACACCAAAATCTCAATATTCACAATATGGCAAAACATGCCCAGCTTTCCCTACATGAGAGAGACTCGAATTCCTACAGTGGCATTGCATGGAAAGTCCACTTAATTGAACTAATTCACCTACCAGAGATCCACATGTGTAATTGCATGCATGTATGGTGCATGTACTGCATGTCAACTCATAAAATTGCCTAGACATGTGTAGATCACAGATTCTACTTTTCATGTTGCATGCACTGATTGCATGTGGCTTGCATGCATACAGTAAGACTTTTCATGCTATCTAAACATCTGCATGTCATCATAATTGAACCTATCTAACTCAAATCCGAGCTACACTAGAAGGATATGTGCTCAATTCACACTCCTTATATGTACAACATGAAATCTAGTGGAAATTATCATGGACATGACCCCAAACTCGAGATAGGAAGATAATATTTTATTATCTTCACAGGAA
The DNA here is from genome assembly GCA_029204225.1 of Diphasiastrum complanatum. Classification (NCBI taxonomy): domain Eukaryota; kingdom Viridiplantae; phylum Streptophyta; class Lycopodiopsida; order Lycopodiales; family Lycopodiaceae; genus Diphasiastrum; species Diphasiastrum complanatum. The sequence goes on along the minus strand of CM055106.1, from coordinate 19,495,964 downwards.
GAGAGTACTCATGCTTTTGTTTCGAGGGTTAAAGCATTCAATGATGAGTTAGCATGTATTGATGAAAGCATTAAGGAGGTAGAACGTGTTCAAGTTATACTTAATGGCTTGTTGGATGATCATGCTAATCTTGTTCAAAGTTTTGCTATTCAAAAGACTTTGCCAAGTATTGTGGATCTGCAAGAGATCTTGGTGAATGAGGAGTATAGGCTTCAATCAAGAGGAGGTGGATCTACATCGACATCTCAATATGAAGAGGAGGCTATGTTTATCAAAGGCAAAGACAAGTGGTCTAAAGGGCAAGATCAAGGTGAGACTTCTTCTTTTGGCAAAAAGAAAGATAAGTCTAAGTTGAAATGCTTTTATTGTGGAATCAAAGGGCATTTTGCAAATGAATGTTTGAAGAAGCAAAGAGATGAAGGTAGCAAGCAAAGCAACTTTACTACTAATGATGAGGATCTAGGTGGTGGTGATTCTCTTTTGATGTGTTCTTCAAGTCCAATATCAAATGAAGGTGACAAAGATTCATGGTGGATTGATAGTGGAGCTAGTTCACACATGACTAGTCACAAGGAGTTCTTTACTTCTTTGGTCACTTATGATGGAGCCAAGAAAGCAATTCACATGGCCAATGGTGGTAAGTGTGTGATTGAAGGTATTGGTTCAATTACTATTTCTGTCTCTACTAATAGGAAAGCAAGACTTGATGGTGTTCTTTACATTCCTTCACTTTCAAAGAATTTGCTAAGTGTTGGTCAAATGATAGAGAAAGGATACATGGTAAATTTTGGTGGTGATGCTTGTTTTATTACAAAGGAAGAAATCTTGGTTGCTAGGGGCAATAGACAAGGTAGACTTTTCAAGCTTGATGCTTTTGTTATGGCTAACAAAAAGGATGGAATGGAAAAGGAGATTGGTCTCAACTTTTCAAAGTTCACTTTTAGCATCAATAAGATTGGTGGATCTTATGCAAAGTCTAAAAAGCTTCCTTATGCTAGATCTAGGTCAAGATCTAATATGCTTCTTGGAGATGTTCATCTTTGTGATAACTTGGCTAGTCTTGAGGATAATGATGGTGTTTCAATGGTTCTTCATGGCAAGTGCAATCATGCAAAAGGTAAGGAAAGAGCTAACTTCATCAATGGAGGTGAAGGTTCTTCCTTGGAAAAGATTGTTGCTAATGATTTCTTTGATCATATGGAAAAAGATGTTGCTAGGTGCATGCATGAAGGAGGTGGTTCTTCTACATTCTTTTGTTATGATTCCAAGACAATCATTTTTCCAGCAAGTGGAGTCACATGTCTTCATAAAGAGAGTAGATCAAATGGTTTTATCAAGAGACTTGGTGAGGGAGATAGTCACAAGTCAAGGAGAAGAGAAGTCTGTGAAGAGTTCAAAGTAGGATGTACTTTGAATGATGTCATTGTGAATGATAGTGAGGAAGAATCATTATCATATGAGTCATTACCTAAAACATTGAGTAGAAGTTCTTGTTTGAAAAAAGAGAGTACTTCAATCATTCTTATGTTGAAGGTACTAATCATTTTTTTCATGGCTTCTAATGTCTTTGAGGTTTCTACTTCTTATGATGCAATCATTAAGAGGGAGTCTTATGAAGGAAAGAGCAATGGAAGATTGGTTCTTGGGAAGATCCAAGGCATGGATCTCACATCTCTTCATCAACTCAAAGGATTCTATGATTGTGAACTGATCACTCATGGTCAAGATGGCAAAAGGTTGGTTGGAGAAGACTACATGGAGCAGATCGAGAGGCAATTTCTTCAAGGCAAGGGAGATCTCATTGGTGAGCTTATTGAGGTTGGTTATGGACTCAAGAGGGCTGGATTTACTAGGTTTGATACTCATCTTCACCTACTCTACTTCATGTTGGATGGAAATTTTGGAATCTATCTTTTGATATATGATGGTGACATTGGTGACATTGTTTTCACTAACCTTTATGGAAGATCGAGATCAAGCATGGATGAGATCTTGTTGGATCTAGATCATATGTTTGAGAGGGAGTATTTCAGAGGTTCAGGTCTGAAGATATTTATATCTTTGATATATTTGATGTTCAAGAGAAAGGTAAGCAAGTGGAAGCGACTCACTTTGCTTTACTCACATGTTTTGGAGAATTTTCTTGTATAGATGATGCTATGCAAGTGGATATTGGTTCTCATGGTTTTCATGCTATAAAATCAAGTAATGGATCTGAGAAACAAAGTTTGTTCAACGACTTTGATGGTCAAGAGAAAGATCAAGAGGTTAGTCTCAAAGGGCTTCAACAACACAAAAGGAAAGGTGGCAATTTGGAGCTAGTGAAGAGCATCAAAGGAGAGGTATTTGGCAAAGATGTTATGGATCTACTTTTGCAGCTTATTGAAGACTCAAGTGGTCAAAGGATCAGCAAGGAAGTTTTTTTCAAGTTTACTTTACTTGTTCTATCTCATGTTTGAGCTATTTCATGTGGATGTGTGCAAATTGTCAAGATATGGACAAACTAGCTACATTGTCTTGCAATATCTTATTGTTGGAGTTGTACTAGCATTCTTGGCTGGTTTTGTTGATGGAAATGAAGCTATTGGAGGTTCATTATATCACTCATCCATGATCGAGTTCTCAAGTGTTGAGCTACTTGATGCCAATGTTTGGAGATTGTCAATTTTTGGTGAATTCATGGTCATTTTCTTGTGTCAAGTAGATCTTGAAGATGGACTAGTGCAACCTACTTGGTTTCTGGAGTCATGTGGTGCTGAATTTGATCTTTTGTCAGGTGTATTGAAGAGGTGTTGTCCATATGCAAGACTAGAGGCTCGTTCCTTGTTTCGCCTAATTCGTCCAAGAACTGGCTTAGCCAGATTATCTCGTTGGCCATCTTTGCTACTGCTACATATTCTGCTTCACAGGATGACTGGGCTACAACGGTCTGCTTCTTGCTGACCCAAAGAACTGCTGCTCCTGATGTGATGGTGCACCCTCCTGAGACTCTCTTACAGTCGTCCTTGAGAGATGCCCAACTAGCATCGCTGTAGGAAAGTATCCTGAAACCTGCACCACGACAATAACACAAGCCATAATCTCTCGTTAATTGAAGATATTGCAAAATTCATTTCGCAATCTTCTAATGTGTCGAGCCTAGATTCTTGCAAAATTGGCTCATCTTGAATACTGCATAAGCAATATTAGGATGTGCGTTTTCTGCAAGGTACATCAGCGATCCTATCAGCTTCTTGTAAGGCGTGAGCTGCATCTATTCTCTCTCTTCCCCAGTCTTTGGACAGTCATCATTCATCACTACCGTCCCTGCGAGCATTGGAGTGTTCGCTCCTTTGCAGTTCAGCATCCCAAAGTCCTTTAGGATCTTCTGGGTGTATCTGGACTGGTGAAGGTATAACTTACCTCCCTCATAGTCCCTTTCAATTTGTAAGCCTAGGTAACACCTGGCTTCTACCAGATCCACTATCTCGAAATGTTTCAAGATGTTTGCCTTTACTTCAATAATTAGCTGCTCACTCCTGCAAAGTATCAGAGTGTCGTCCACATATACAGCCACTATGATGATCTGCCCATCTGTAACTCTGACATATACATTGGAGTCAGCCAACAGAGGCTTGAATCCTAATGATTTCAGGGCTTGATCTTTCTTCTTGTACCATTGTCGAATTGATTGTTTCAGACCGTAGATGCTTCTATGCATTCTGCATGCATAGTCAGGAAGTGAATTTGAAACGAATCCTGGGGGTTGATCCATGTAGATGTCTTCATCTAATTCACCATGCAAGAAGGCTGTCTTCTCGTCCACAATGTGGATTCTGAGGTCATAAGCTGCTGCATATGCAAATAACAGACATAGGGACGAATGTTTGACAATGGGAGAGAAGGTTTCAGAGTAGTCAATACTGTATCCTTGAGAGAAACCCTTCGCTACCAGTCTTGCCTTATATTTTGTCACATTCCCATCTGGTCTGTATTTGACCATTTGCATTTGACAGTCTTTTGCTTATGTGGTAATGGCTCTAACGTCCATACCTGGTTCTTCCTCATGAACTCCATCTTTTTGTTCATGGCTTGGATCCATCTGTCCTTCTCTGGACTTTCAATTGCCTCCTCGAATGTCTGTGCTTCGCCACTGAATCTGCAAAACTCTTCTGATGTGGAAGCTGAGCTGCTTGGCACATACCTTGCTGGCGCTCTTCGTGGTCTTGTCGACCTTTTTCGAGATCCTCCTGGAACAGCTATGCCTTTGCCCTTGTCTGCTCTTCTCACTCCGAAACCATCTTGGTTTACAGGAACTGTGGCGACAAGTTGCCTCTCGAATCTTTCTTCGTCAGATTCGTCGCTCGAATGGGACACGACTCGAAAATCTTCATTTTCGTGTTCGTCTTCTGCTCCCTCTGTCGTTGGCGGCAGGTCATAGTACTGTCTCTCCAAAACTTCGTAGCTGACAGGGTCGTCGTTGGCCATTGTCCTGCTCTCATCGAATCTGACATCTCTCACTGTTTTCACAATGTTTGTGTCTGGCATGTAGATTCTGTAGTATGACAAATTGTTGTCATAACCTACCAGAAGTCTCTGTTCGGCTTTCTCATCAAGCTTCTTTCGAAGCTTATCTGGAACATGTGCATATGCTGCACAACCAAAGATTCTGATGTGAGACAGGTTGGGCTTTCTACCCCACCATTGCTCATGTGGTGTCGTGTGAGGGACACCAGACTTGCTTGTTTTGTTCTGGATGTATGCGGCTGCAGCTACTACTTCAGCCCACAGTGCCCTTGAAGATTTGCAGTAGGCCATCATGCATCTCACTGCTTCCATTAGGGTCAACGACAAACTCAATATTCTCAGTGGTTATTTAGATGCAAGTTGGGCAACAGATGTATTGGAGACAATATTGCATCTTGGTTATGGCCATGCCTTGAGGGTTTTGATTCCTAATTTTTTTTTGCGTATTTTTTGATTTTGAGAGGTTGGACAATGAATCATTTTGTCATGTTGTTTGTATAGGTCTACACTTTATTTCATCAAGTTTTCTTGTGTGGTTTTGTATGTTGCCATATATAACATCTTGGTATTCATCAAAAACATGAATGCGTGTGTATGTGCGTGTGCGCGCGCATGTGTGTAGTATTATGCATCGTGGTTTGTTTTTTGGTTTCTAAAAGAGCTGGTTATTTGGGTTATACCAAATGAAATATAGTTGAGAGAGAGAGAGAGAGAGAGAGAGAGAGAGAGAGAGAGAGAGAGAGAGAGAGAGAGAGAGAGAGAGAGAGAGAGAGAGAGAGACCACAATAAGCACATCCATTTGAAGGGCAATTAGCACCCTCTAAAGAAAGTACTAACTAATTCCCAACAAAAATAGTAAATTGTGAGGCATGTTATAGTTAATATTGAGAAAAGAATTTTTTTTGAGACAATTTCTAATTGATGTAAATAGTTTATGTGGTACGACTTCAAATGGTCAATTTGATGTGAGAAAAATATATTGATTGAGAGGAAAGATATTTTATTATTATTATTATCATATTTGCAAATTTTATATCGCACATTTGTACAAGTATGGTCACATTAAAAAAAGTGGTTGCATATTATCATTATTACTTGTGTGAATTTCTAGAAATTCTAGAGGGTCATTTCAGTAGGGATTATCTAGTTTCTAGATTTTGTTTCTGCAACAAAACCTTTCAAATGTTTTGGTTATTGATAAAGCAGATCATCAATATAACAAAAAGAGTGACAATTTTATCAAAATTTCATATCTTTGAAGGTTTTCTAGTCTCATGATAAATTGTATTTCAAAGTATAACATGATCTAGTTACACCATAGTGGTGAACACGAAAAACCTAGTGGTAAATCCGTGACACTACTTCCGTGTTTTGTCTCCTAGTTTAGTTATGTTGTTAGAAGTAAGCCAGTTGTTTCATTGAATAAAGATGTGGGAAGTGATTTTGCCCCACTCGCTCCATTTTTGTGATCTCCATTGCCAATGGATCTTTGTGTTATTTTTATTAAGTCTTAATCATTAATGTTTATTATGGTGTATATGCTTGAATTCTATTTGAATGCATATCGAATTTACAGGCAAGAACCTTTTTAGTCCATCTATAACCTCAAGTGGGATATTTTTGTAACATCTAGAAATATCACAAGAGGAGTTGGACTAGATTCAAATAAAAGTCATAAGATGAATCACATTGCCAAGATGCACATGAGGTTTTTGTTGGCTACCCCTCCATGATAAGAGGGGTCATAAATTTTAGTCCTTCAATCATACATGTGGCCAGTTGTGACAATAGACAATCACGTGCATTGATGATCCATCTACATCATTGTTGTGGGCTTTATATGTCCCCATTATATATGGTAGGGTCCTTTATATGTGCCCATTAGATATGGCAAGGTCCTTTATATGTGCCCATTAGATATGGCAGGGTCCTTTTCCCAATTAGAGTATCTGGTATGATTTTGAGCATATCTTGTATAATTTGTAAGAAGTGATTTTCTTTGTGGGGAAGTGTTTCATTTTCATGACTCATGACCATGAAATCTTTTTGTGGCTTCACGTTGAATAGAGTTAATATACATGGTGTATTTTGTGCTTTATCATACCACAAAGTTAATATACATGGTGTATTTTGTGCTTTATCATACCACATACATACAACTAGCTTAGTCAAGTAATTATTGTACCTTGAGCATAAATAAACATTGGTAATGGGAGAGCATATTACTTTTTTGTCGTTAAGGTATTCTACAACTAAATCTTTACCATTTTTTGTGGTGAAATTTGTATTTTGCATGGTAGTAAGTAGGTTGAACGAACATGCCTCGAGTGTATGTACTATTGGGTGGATGTTGTTCTGTTTTAAAGGTATGTGGTTCAATCATTGTTGTTTTATGTTGTTCCTTAAAGTCTTATCTTGGACAATCCTAGTTCGATGTCTTTTGTTGGTTACTTTTGTTACCAATTCTACTCAATTGCTTGCTTCCGACATTTTTTCTCTTTCATGAATAATCATGTATTTACATCATTCCATAACCCTAAAAATTAAACCCTAACCCTAATTTTATTAGCAAACAAACTCTTTTCCTCGTGCTCAACTCTCTCTCTCTTTGAATCTTCACCATCTTTATACCTCTTCCTCTCTTTAAATTTTTTTTTTCTCTAAAAGCACGTGTTCTCTCTACAATCAAATGTGTGATTTTTAACCTCATTTCAACCTCACTTCAACTACCCATCAAATACGTTTTAGGGCTAATGTCTACGAGTTTTAAGGCAAATGTGAACCAATGAAAACCTGCAAAACGCTTTGTAGCGTTTCATACAACCCGCATTGTGTCCAGAACCAAGCCCCGAAGTACATGTTCTCTGTACAATCAAATGCGTGCAAAGCACGTGTTCTCTCTCCAATCAATGTGTGCCTTTCAACCTCACTTCAAGTACTCATCAAATACGTTGTTGATCAATGTGTGCCTTTCAACCTCACTTCAATACTCATCAAATACGTTTTAGGGCAAACGTGGATCATTTTTAGGGCGACGAATCAGAAATACGTTTTAAGGCAACCCTGGATCGATTTTAGGGCAAACGTGGACCAATGAAATTGTGCAAAAGGCGTTGTAGCGTTTCGTACAACCGGGGGTGACATTGTGTCCGGAACCAAACTGAAGCGCAGGTGAGAAGCAAAGGAAGCAGTTATGCATTGATGGAAGCCCTAATCGTGCCGTGAGATATGGCGAACAGCCATCCTAGAGAAAGGAGAGATGGAGAGACGACCATTTGCAAATCGTTTAGTTAATATTTTTACTGCAAGTCATACTTGTAATTCTGATTTGGATAAAGAGGAGATCCCGTACCTGGAACAGACAGTGCTGAAGACCGCTGCTATAGTCAATTGTTCCTTCTACAGCAAAATTGGAAGCAATAGCGGAAGCTTCTCTTAGCAGGGAAAGGAATGGACAGAGAAATAAATCAGATTACAGAGATTACTCAATCAGCCAAGCTTTGAGAAAGTATGATGCTATCTATCACCAGTTGCAGACTAGGATTGTGTACATATAATAGGCATTAGGATTGTGTACATGTAATAGGCATTCACGAGCAGGCCATTCATTGCAACAGAATTGCCTTCTGTTAATTGGCGTGGAAATAGAGTTTGAGCCAGTGGTCTTTAGTGTGTTGTTAGCATTTGCTTGTGGGACAACCTTTAGAAATCATAATCAGGAACAGTTTTGAGGAGCGTAGTTCTGTTGACGGCTTCTTCTGTGAATTTTTACACAACGTGGAGAAAAGAGACCTGCTTCGCCTTCCAACCCGGCCTCCCTTCCCCGTGCTTCCGTGCTTCCCCTTCATTGCACACTGTGAGGCTCATTGTGATGTTGTGGATTCCTTGTTTGATTCCTATGGTCATGTGGCGCCGTATTGTCCACCTCATCTTCGTCACCACTTTTCTTACTCTCCTTCAGTTTCTTAGGTTTTTCCGTCTCCTATGTGTTCCCTATTTGGTTTGTGGTCCCTTTATGTGGCAGGTGCTGGTCTGTCTCGCCATCAGAACGATTGCTCTGCTTTTCATCAACAACTTGCCTTAATAATGTAGACCTTCCGCCTCACCCTGCCGCCACCTAACTTGGCACCGAGAATCATGTAACAAAATTCGCTGCTTTATGTCAGGTGATTGGGAAAATTTGCAAGAGAAGCATTTCCTTCGGTGTTAGGCCCTTGCTGCTTAGCGGGATTTTTCATCGTCAGTTATGTTGATGTGTTTTACTTGGGCAAGTGGGAAAATATTCTTGTGTGGCTTGTGCTTTAGCTCCTATAAATCCAACAATTCCCTCATCCGCCACCATTTAGGCCTTGGAGCTACTTCATTCGCAGGCAAATGATAGTCTCCCTTCCTTTGTTGAAGACTTTGAACCAAATTTTGATCTCCAGTTCGTAGAATCTCATTTTCTTAGTGCTTTTCTTGGGAGTCCTCATATGTCAGCTGGAGGTCCTTTTGGAATGGTTTTCGAGCATCTTTGCGACGTTTTTCTCCTAATGATCCTGCAAGTTTGCTCTTTAGTAGCATGTGGGCTCGCATTCTTGGTGCTGCTCGTTTGATAGCCTTGGATAAGCCTAGCGATGGTGTATGTCCAAGTGCTGTTGGAGAGGTTTTATACAGAGTGGTTTCTTGGGACCTTTGTTTTCAACTTCGTCACAATTTTCATGAGCACCTTTTTCCTCATCAGTTTAGTTGTGCTATTCCTGGAATTTGATGATTTTTTTATCAATTTGTGCAATATTTGTACTGAAACTCCAAGGACGTGCCGCATCACCTTTATCTACTATTACATCCTACTATCGTCAACGAGTGCCTACTACTTTACAACGCATCAAGCACTTGCAATACTTCGACGTGCCGTGGTTGTAGGGACGGTTGCTTCTCAGCTTCCTACACTACCTGAACGTGCAACTATCTTAGCTAGTGACTTGCATCAAGTAGTAGGCTTTCAATAGCTACTTGGTTGGGTTTTTTCTTGGCTATAGTTGTTGTACAGTATCTCAATTTGCCTTATGGCCTTTATACGTTCTACATGCATTCCTTTGTACTTTGACGGGTTTTCCCATCTTTTACCAATGAAAACATGAAGTTTCTTCTTTAAGAGATATACTCACTTACCTATGGGTGGCCTAGGGGATGTGACACCACTCACAACAAATTCGCTGTGTGAAAGATGAGAGTTCTTTTCATCATGTGACACATATCAGTGTTGCATCCTAAAACACCACCCCTTTGCATTTGAGGCTCAAATAGTTTAGCGCCGTGAAGATCTCTCTATTCTACCATACTCTTTGATCAATGGCTTCTCGGCTTTTATTCTAGTATGTTTTCTTTCATCCATTCATTTGTTTTCTTAGGTTTAATCTATCTCCCCTTCAATATTTTGCAGTTGATGCTTGGATTTTCTGATTCGCAATGCTCCATGTTTTCCTTTCCTTTCTTTCTCCAATGTGTTTGATCTTCATAATTCTGTGAGTTTCATATCGATTTTCATGGAATAAATTCCTTGGGAGGGCTTATTAATAATTTGCTTGCCACCCATTTTCCCGGCATACTAGCATTGTTATCTTTTTAGGATTTTAGTCTGAGAAGCAACGTAGTCTTCTTTGAAATTAAGTAGCCTACCTTGGTTCCACCATCACAAAGATGGTATTCCACCCATTTCTTGTATCGGGTATTTTCATGATGCAATCAATGGCTATAGGGATCCATTTACCCCTAGAGATGTAATAACTTGTAAGGTATAGTGACTAATCTTGCTCTTTTGACTAGATTTACATTATTGAAAAAAGTTAAGGACATCTTTGCAAATGCCTTTCTAATAGAAACTTTTGTCGATCTTGTCATAAGTTTTGATCCAGCCAATATGTCCTCCCACCGAAGTAGAATGCACTTCCAATATGTATTGCTTAGGAATATATTATGCGTAAGATAAAGTCTAGCCTTGTATTGTAAAAACCATTTCTTGAGGTTTCATTTTAGGTTCGATCCCTCAAAAGAGTTCGACAGTGAACTGAAAATGGATGCAACATCAAAATTCTCCTCATATCTTCTTGGATCTTGGAGATCCAATCCTGGTGCATTTTTTAGATCAATGCAACTTGAGAAGACCCAATTCAGAACAGGTTGTCAGCGATGAGCGCATTCCTGTAAATTGATACTGGGGATTCGCTGCAGACAATCTACTATCACACAAGATTTCTGGAAATTGGAAATTTGCGCAAACATTATATTGTCAGAAAATTGAAAATCGGGACAAATAATTAGAGTTCTGAAAATCGGGAATCTGCTAAAGTACATGCAAGCCTCTAAAGAAAGAAGACAAATAACAGATGCCTGCTGTGCTGTGCACTTCAGATCGCTAAACAGTTAGTTAAAGGACCTCTCAAGGTCTCTGTAAACATGGAGGATAGCAGCACTACGTCTGTCAGTGCTCAGCTTTTGCTAACTAAGCCATTAGCACTAATGGGCTGGTGGGACATTGTCTGCCTTGGTAGTTGCCTAACTAACCTCCTGCTAACTGCAGGTGCCGACCCCACCCCTCTCAAAATTATTGGAGGTGAAGGTGCACACCAGCCTGCATGGAGTCTGCTTGGTTGGACCTAGAAACAAATGGAGCAATTAGAACAAACTACATGTAAGAAGATGCCAACAAATGTGCGAACATACTATATACAAGATGTAGAAGAATGTGGGTTGTCCCCTGGTAGCAGCCTTTTTGGGGAATGACCACTCTCATGGCAGGTCGCTAGGAGGCTGGGGGTGGAATCCCAGTACTCAGGCCCATGCCCAGACAGATGGCCATTCAACAAAAATATCTCAGCCCCTTTCTGGCTATTCCTTTTGGAGGGTTATCAACAATAGTTTGGGCTTGAGGACACGCTAAATTTTTTCTTTATTGATAGGTATTTTTCAGCCTGTTTCCTTGGTAGTCCCATGTAGAGATTCACATAAGTATTTCTTTTCAAGCCATAGTTTTCTACCTGAACATATTTTTACCATCTGGTGATTTTGGCATATATTATGACAGCGAGGTCATTGTTTGAGGCTTCTTGCTACGCTGCGTTGCATACCACCAAATTTGCATCATGTTATGAATGTGAAGTCTTTTTCAGAGATTTTTTGCTCTTTTATAAGGAGTCATCATAACATGTACTCCATTCTATGCACAATAGTATTGAAAAGTTAGAAACCTCTTAATTAAATTTCTTTATGATGGCTGCTATTCTAGAAGTAGCAATCATACTTTCTCATATGTTTGTTATCTACATACAAAGTCCAAGAAATGATTCTGGAACACTTCTTATTTAGTGATTCAAATTTTTAACCAGCTTGTCCTTTCAACATCTATTTCGCCAAGTTGAGTAGTGAGATTTTCATGAGAATCACCTTTAAGTATCTACATTGTTTTAACTTTCTCTTTGAGAAATTTGCAATGAAATCTATCAAATTTTTTGATGATGCTGAAATTTTGTTAAATTAAACATGAGAGTGTGTTCCAAGGAACACACTAAACTCAATTTATATATCCTCCACAAATCTTTACTTTACGCTAGCTCTCAAAAGCATCAAGAAATAACATACCCGATGCCTCGATGTCATGGGAGACCTTAGGAACTCGGTCATTTAAAAGATTACGAGGGCATGCCTTTACTTGGTGTGCCTACCTTGTTTTACGACTAGAAAATTCAGTAAGTCTCAAAAGGTGCCAAGTATGTGATATAATCACTGATTATAATGGGCCTCAAAGGTTGTAATTGGTGGAGTCAAACTTATGTATGTTGGAATGGATTATCTAGTGATTTTTCTACTTAGGAATTTACCAATAAAATTTTGGCCTTGCCGACCTTTCCAAATGGCCAATTTTTTAGCTAAAAGGTCATTTGAGAATCCAATCCTTTGAGTAAAAGATGAGCGAAGTTCGCCATCAAGAAGATCACTTGTGTATTGTGTGTGTGGGTCTTTATAGGCAAATTCCGGATTATTTCAATTGAAATTCCAATGTTTATGGATGTATGTCATATAGAAAAATCTTCAAGGCATTCTTCATGACATTGTTTATGACGTAAGTCATATTCATGATGACTATAACTTAACTTCCTTATGGCTTCAACCATTGAGTCACATTTTGCAAAACTCAATGTGTTTTTAAAGTATTCCAATGCAAGCTAAGGGACTTTTTATATAGATATGTGTAGGCTAGTATTGCTAACAAGAAATCCACCGGTGGATCAAACATGAAACTTCCATGTTTTTTTGTTTCGAACATTAACAAAAAGTTTGTAGTGTTTATTTTTCATGATTGTCTTGCTATAGTTCAAGGATATTCAAGTAAGAAGGTGGAATCTTCTACCAGATTCGAGCGAGCGTTACGAAGGAAAAGTGCAAGCTATTTATCTTGTCAATTTGAACACTTTCACTTTCTAGAGTATGCTAGCAACATTGAAACTTTTCCCACGAGTCACCTAAGTTGCTAACAGAACCTGATATTTGATATTATCTCGTGGATGTAGTGTATCTCCCTAGGATACTTCTATTAATTTCATTCTAGTGTGAACTACATGAAATCCTTAGAGACGAGTTGATGCTTTGTTTATGCCACAAACAATCAAGCAATATTGCTATTGCAAGAGACTTTAGTGCAATATAGGTTTTGTCGATACATTTAGAAGTTGAAGTTGCGGTGCATATTCTGTAATTTGATTGATCCAGCTCCCTTGAGGACATCTCTCAAGCCTTTATCTTGCTTCTATCATATTTTTTAGTTGGTAAGCCTTAAAGCACGGTGTTACAAGTTTGAATTTCTTCATGTGAAGTTTTTTCTTTGCAATTTGGATGTTTGACCTTCTTGCTACTTGATTTTTGTAAGCTAATATGAGATGTTTCAAATTTGTAATAAAGAAACATGGGTGGAAATCTAACATTGAGGAGGGACGTGCTAAGGTGGATTATCACACACAATCTCTCCCAACCGATAAAAAATGTGAAACGGTATGCTTCTTTCCTTTGAACATATTTGAATCTTGGTATCAAAAGCAAATTTGATGTTAATTGTCATGTGAAATTTAAGTATATATTAGGCTCTATAGTCATGGGCAATTATCATTTGCTATTTTATTACAAACAAACTTCTACTGGGTTTCAAACTTCTTCGTAGTTGATTCTATTTGTCGACCTGGCCAATATAAAAAATAATGAAAAGTAACTTTGCTTTCTTGATGAACTTCCTAAGTGACTATGATAAAACAAGAGGATCACATAAATCTCATCTTGTGAAGTGTAGTTCCAAATCAGCCTCCTCATTGAGGTACTTGTACCTTGTAAGATGAATAGTTCCAACAATTCCAATAATTATTACATAAAGGTTATTAATAAGACCTAGTAGATCTCCCTTTCACAAACTAGATCAGTTGTATATATATAATCTTTGTCACTATCTAGCAATGATAGATCATAGGCATTCCTTTTGTGAAGGATAAGGATGTTGCAGTTACATCTAGTTCTTATTGCGCCAGTTCTAAGAATTAAGAAAATTCCATTCTAGAACAAGTTCTGGCTCAAATTGCTCAATTATAAGCTAATGCGTAATAGTTGCAACAAAAATAAAGCCAGACATGCTTTGTACCCTATGATGAACATTTAGCCTAGAAATTAATTTGGGGAAATTAAGAAAAATCGTCTTGACCATGCCATCTTGGTTGAATTTGATGTCAATGCACATTAGGATTATGCTATCTTGTTACGTGGTTTTCAATGATGCTTTCTATTAGGAATTGGATGAATATGAGCATTTTCGTAGATCAAGTTACATCGAGGGTTTGGGTACATTGGTTTGACAACAAATTTTGTGTCTCTTCTGGCCTTTTGCAAGGCTACAGGAATGAGTTTATGAGGGCTATTTTGATGTCGGATCTGCTCCACATCTTGAGCAACACCTTCTTCCTCTTGTCCTAGATCAAGGGAAAGAAAATCCAGGTTGCTGTCCACTTGGCTGTTTGAAGGTTTCAGATCTGCACCAGCCACCTTATTTTCATTGAAATGACATCCCGACTTATTGGTATCTTCTTGGTTGAAGGATTATAGAGTTTGTATCCTTTTTCATGCAAAGGATACCCAACAAAGATGCCTCTCTCCGCCTTATCATCAAGCTTCTGCCATAATTCGATAGGAATGTGTGCATAGGCTTTGCATCCAAAAATGCGTAAGTGGGTAATGTCGAGTTTGTTGCCATAATACTTCTCTTTGGGTGTCCTTCCTTCAATAGCTTTGTGAGGCAATCGATTTGGAAGATACGCCGATGCTTGGACAGCTTCAGCCCAAATACCTCTTGATAAACCACTTGCCTTGTGGGCATAGTTCTAGCCGCTTCCACAAGAGTCCTATTCTTATGCTCGGCAACACCATTTTGTTCCGGTGTGTAGGACGTGGTTAATTGGCATTTAATGCCATTTGCTTTGCAAAAATCATTAAACTCGGTTGAAATAAACTCATCGCTAAGACCACCACCACCAATGAAGTTGGTTGATTCGTCTTCTGCTTGCTCGGTTGATTGAGAGTTTGATTTCCATTTGACTCGTGCTTCCACTAAAGCTTGTTGGATACGGCAATTCGATGCTGAATGTCCACTCTTTCCACAATAGAAACAACAGCCTTGTACCTTGTTTGTTGAAGAAGAAGAAACTTGCTTTTGCTTCACCTTAGATTGATCATCCTTGAACCAACAATCTGCTTCTTTGCGGCTTTTCCTACCACAAATAGAACACTTAGAATTGTTAGAAGCATTAGTACCTTGTTTCTATTTATTTTTTGGATTTTTCTTGTTGTTGTATGCAACAAGAGCTTGAGATTGTGCATTAACTTTTGCTGTCCCATAACATGCTAAAGCTTTTGTTGAGGATATTGGCAAAGGCATTGTAAAGCATAATGTGAGTCGCCTATGTTAGATTGGATCTATAGCATCTTGACTTATAGAGACTAGATTTACAAGTTGTAAAATGCATTAGACAAGCCCTATCTTAGAAAGAATAATGACTTAAAATCTCTAGAAAGGAACAATGACAAATTATCTTGACGTATAGAGACTGGATAGAAATTGTAAAGTGCATGAGAAGAGGCCTACTATTGAAAGAACAATGACTTAAAAATCTTTTTCCTTGTAGACGATGACAAAAAAGAAAATTAAGAAATGAACTTTTTAATGAGTTGTAAAGTGTAGTAGAAGAGCCCTACTATATGGAGAACATTGATCTGAATAGATCTTGTAAAAGTACACAATGGAGTATGAAGAACATGAAGAGCTAGAAACTATAAAAATCTAGAAGGTTACAAATTAAACCTCTGCACATGCAGATCAAGGTTTTCAAAGTGCATCATGAGCAGCCTTTTGTAGGAAGATAGAAAATATAAGTCTCCAACAATCCACAAGTATGAAAGTGGTTCAACTTTACAAAGTAGAAAAATTGGATTTCTAGACCTTGGTTGTTGCTCTTTAGAGTGGAGATTTTTTGACATATTCTTTAGGGGATGACAACAAGGAGTTTAGAAACATCAACATAATGAGGACATAATCGTTTAAAAAAAAACTCTTAAGACGAGAGTATGGTTTTCTCCCCAAAAGCAATAAAGTATTGCTAACAATTCCAGCACCATATTAAAAGGAGGATATTAACATTGTAGAATGTGGATCCCAATCCAGCAATGCCAAAGACATGCTCTAATACCAAGTTCTTGTTGAAACAACACATATCAACCATGTAGCACCAAAACAACACATATAGAGCACAATGTAGAGAGCAAAATGCAAATTTGTCGATAAATCATTTGAGAACAATCATAACCAATCGAATGACACTCTCCATAAAAACCTAGCAATAACAAGATAACTAAGCTGACCTAGATAAGGTAATTGATGCCAAATTGATTTCAGCTAAAAGGTACTTGCAATAATTATCCATATGTTGATAATGAGGCTCGTGGGCCCTCTATACGAGGCCCCGCTTGTGAGTTAAGGCTGGATTCCTAGTTATGATCATAGGACTCAATAAATGACTTGAAATAGGCCTTATTATAATTGGCCAGGCACAAAGACTAAATGACAATATGGTGCATACCCATGCTCCGTGTAGATGTCCTTGTATAGGATATTTTACCGATAGATATGAAGTAATTTCAAAAGATGTTGGGAGTGGAGCTGGAAAGGTGTCAAACAATGGGAATTTCTATCAAGACATAAAATGTTGGATGGAATTATTGATCGATGGAAGCATATCCTCTTCCCCTAGGACATGCTACTTGGGCACCTTACGAAGATCCACATTTCTGGCATTAGGGTCAAAGCCACCTCCACGGGGGACAATATGTAACAACCCATTCATTGAGAAATTTAAGATTGGAAATTAAATTTAGGAATTCTGACAATAATATTGAAGGCCAACATAATCTTTGTTGGAAAATTGAGTGTGAAGTTGCTTTTCCTTGTTGTTGCAAGAGGGTCCCCATTCTAGAATGACGATTTTATAGAGCCAAATAAGACTTATCTTGGATGTGTATTGAAAGTTATGGGCCCCAAAGAGTGTTTTATCTAGGAACTAAATTGAACTCTCCATAACCCACTAGGAAGTGGAATCAAGATTCACAATGTTGATAAAACTGAAATTGATAAATGAGGGTAGTGGAAATGAAGGGATTGGTAATTGTAACTTACATCATGGAATTGTGAAAGAAGTTTCTTTTTTGGGCTCAAACACTTAGGTGGTAGAGTTCTTGTCTACAGATTTTTGTGTTGTTTGTTAGTGTAGAATGCTCACAATAATGTCTTCTAATTAACTATGATAGCGTGCCTTCTTGTGTCTTTTAGATATCTGATATGCCGTGTTGCTTTGTTATGGTTTTATATTGCTTCTCGTCTTTTGATATTGAAACAAAGAAGAAGGTGCATAACGTCTTTGAGCCACGTCCAATTGGCATAAATGAGGGTATGAATGATTAATCAGGATAGTTAACTCATAACTTTATGAAACACTTTATCTGTAAGTGTTGAACTGCAGTAAAATTTTCCTTCTCCGATTTTTTTTGGGTTGCATCCCAAAAAATCTTCTACAAACAAGTTTGTGAAATTCTTGACGTTGTGGTGTGATGACATCAGTGATTTTTCAAATGGGTGCCTTGTTGCCGAGCTATTCTCTCGATATCATCCACAAGATGTTCATATGCATTCATTTGATTATGGAACCAGATATTCAAAGAAAAGAGACAATTGGGATCAACTTGAAAAGCTCTTCCGGGTAAGTTTCTGGATGTACTATATCATCCTTCCAAGTAAGTTTTTGGGCTCCTTTTAAGTTAGGTGACTCCATATCTTTGCATCTAAAACTTCAATATCAATCCAATATATCACTAGAGCTGTAACATGTTCACAAAAGTGTCTATTCTAAACACGTTTTCCAAATTTTGTTATCTCACTAAAAATCACAAATATCATCAAATCCTCTCTATAGGCAGGTTCTTCATGTATACATGTATTGTTAAAGAATATGAGCCATTGAATTCAAGAAAGTTGCCAAAATATGGTGTCAAACATGTGGGGGAATCGATCAAATTTTGATATTTCCAAATGTGAGCTATATTAAAATGATATCAAACTGTGTATGGCTATATACTATTGAAAATCTTATATGCATGTAGGTGTATGTCCCTCAAAAAAAATACTTCAATATAGATTCTTAGAATTCGGTAGAGATCAATACGTGCATCCAAAGTTGTCTATGTTAGGTGCTGAAAAGTATTGCCCAAGTCGGCAAAGTTGGAGTAATCGCGTATAATAAAAAACTACAACAATCTAATACAGGTGTGCTCATAGCTAGAAACGACAAATTTAAAACACAAGATACGTTAATTGCATAAGTGCATTTATACACAAAATCGTAGCCCAAACAAACCATATATATTCTCTCCACTACTGATAAAAGCCCTCCATTGTCTGTCGATCTGGATAGGATTCTTTGGGCCTTCTTAGGACTTGATGCATAAGCTAATCTACTATCATGTCAAATTGACAGAATTGAGTTTTGACACATCTGTTCCTGATCATGTCTCAGGGGTTTGATTTGCACTTTTGTGTGCATGGGCACAAGAGTGTGCCTATTGCAATTCTAGTGATTTGAGATGTATGCACATAGAATGACGCATTCAAGAAATAGGAATTTGTTAGTTTCTTCAATATTTGTAGGACAATCTCAAGTAAAATGTCGCTATCATGAAGTCTCTCCTGAACAAAGTGATAATGGATCTCGATGTGCTTCATCCTCGCATGAAAAACAGGATTCCGTGCAATGGCAATAGCACTTTGACTATCACTCAAGATAAGAGTGGCTGAGGACTCGCCAAATTTCATGTCAAGAAGTAGTCTTCTCAGCCATAAACACTCCGTTGTGGCTGAAAATATCGCTCTATATTCTGCCTCACTAGAAGAAGTAGCAACAGTGGGCTGCTTTTTACTTGACCAAGAAATTGTAGAATTTTCATAAAAAAAAGCAAATGTCCACTTGTAGAGCGTCTAGTGTCTTGATCTCCACCCCAATTCGAGTCACTAAAACCAACCAAACATGCATCATCACAAGCAGGAAAAACCAGTCCATGACTTCTTGTTCCTTGAAGATATCGAAAGATCCTCTTCAACGCTTTCCAATGTGATGTCATCGGGGCATGCATGAATTGACACATGAGTGAGACACTATAAGAAATGTTCGGTCTTGAATTACATAGGTAAATGAGACAACCAATAGCTTGACAATATGAAGTAGTATCAATTGGTTCACCATCACCTTGACTACTTAATTTTAGGCCTGTCTCCATAGGTGTAGCAACCGGCTTGCAATCTTCCATCTTGAACTGCCTCAAAATCTGCCCAATGTAGCGTTCTTGAGAGATGAAAATTCCAGCCCCTTTTTGTACAAATTCAAGACCAAGATAAAAGTGCAATAGGCCTAAATCTGAGGTTTCAAAAACCATACCAAGATCAAGTATTATGGCATCAATCTGCTGCTCATTACTTCCCGTAATAATAATATCATCAACATAAAGCAAAATAATGATGATAAAATCTGAAGTATGCTTGACATAGAGAGTAGATTCACTAGGACTGTTAGTAAACCCTCGATCACAAAAGTAGGCATGTATCTTTCGATACCACATTTTTGGGGCTTGCTTCAGTCCATAAAGTGCCTTCTTAAGAAGACAAACTTTATCTTCTTGGCCTTCAACCCATTGAGGAATGCTGTCTTTATGTCAAGTTGCCGCAAACGCCAACCAAAATGGGCAGCCAAAGAGGTTACTACCCTCATGGTAGTCATCCGAGTAGTAGGAGAAAAAGTCTCCTCATAATCAATCCCCTTTTGCTGAGCATAGCCTTTGGCAACAAGCCTTGCCTTGTACCTTTCAATGGTACCATTTGCCTTATACTTGATTTTGTATACCCATTTAGAACCAATTGCCTTCTTCCCATGAGGAAGATCAACAAGAACCCAAATCTGGTTCCTCATGAGTGAGTCATACTCATCTTGCATCGCATCCTCCCAACATTTACTCCCTTGGCCTGCTCATAAAAAACAAGTTCTTCCGCAATGTCTCCATGAGATGTAAGAGCAAAATCTGAAAAATCAGCATAGTCCACTGAGTTTGTAGAGGCACGTGTCTTTCCATCATATAATGAACTTACTTTGTTGTCCCGCAAAGTCGACAACAGCCATCGTGGGACTGTTTTAGGCTGTCCAACAGCCATGTCTCTTCTTGCAATTTGCTGTCCAAGATCTTCCGACACTGCACTTGGCTGTCCAAGATCTTCCAAAACTGGTCCTTGCTGTCCAACAGTTCCTGCAGGCTGATTTTGAGCAACAATGGGCGGTTCTTGATGAACATTAGGCTCTAAACTTGATGAGGTGTTGGGCAGTTCGAAACTGGTTGATTGCTGCCCCTTATCTCTAGAAATAGAAGATAGTACCAAATTTGGAAAAACTTCAACATTCACACTATGTGGGCTGTCCCCCTTCAAGATATGAGTTGGGGCCACATGTAAGGAATTCTTTTCATCAAAATGCACATCACGACTAACAATAATCTTGTTAGTGCTCAAATTAAACAGCCTATAGCCTTTGCTTTCACTACTATAGCCAACAAAAATGCATTTAACTCCTTTATCCTCAAGCTTTGTACGAAGTTTATCCGGAACAAAAGCATAAGCTGTACAACAAAAAATGCGAAAGTGAGAGATTGAAGGCTTCTTCCCATACCAAACTTCATAAGGAGTTAATACTTTCAATGCTTTAGTAGGACAACGATTGCTTATGTATGCTGCCGTTATAACCGCTTTAGCCCAAAACTTGTGAGGCATCTCCTTTGCTTTAAGCATGCAACAGGTCATCTCCATAAGTGTGCGATTCTTTCGCTCGGCAACACCCTTTTGTTGAGGCGTATAGGGAGTTGTCATTTGATGTAGAATTCCCTTCTCTCGAAGAAATGCACCGAACATGTTCTTGATGTATTCCCCTCCTCGATTGGTGCCAATCACCCATTCAATGGGCTGAAAATCAGCAAAAGAACCTGAATTTCTCATAAATGTAGAAGTACTAGTAGAAGCAATATTAGACACAAAAGCATAGTCTTGGTTAAAGAGATCACCACTAGCTTCAAACTCTTGCTCCAAAGTAGCAAGTGAAGCACTAGTATCAATTCCTTTACTCTCCTCTTTCGCAAGCTTCTTCTTACAATCCTTGATGAAGTGCTCATACTTCTTGCAATAATGGCACTTCCCTTTCTTCTTTTGAGTGTTGACATTTTGACCTCCACCCGGCTTTTGCTCATCCTTGGAAGGAGGCTTCCCCTTTCCTTTTGACTTGCCTTTGCCCTTGCCTTTCGTGAAGAAAGCTTGACCTTGTTGAGTGTCACCCGCAAAATTTTGCCTCGTTTGCTCCTCTTGAAGAAGCAGCTCAACAAGTTCATCAAAGGAGAGTTGATGTACCCTAAGAGAGATACTCAAAGATGAAACAAATGGAAGATAAGAGGAAGGTAATGAGTTGAGAGTAATGGAAACAAATTGAGCATCCTCAATTATCTCATCAATATTGAGAAGCTCCTCACGAAGATCCTTGATCTTCGTCAAGTGATTGGTCACTTGATCCCTTTCTTGCATCTTCAACATAGAAAGCTGATTTCTGAGATACACCACTCTTGCTGGATTTTTGACTCTATACATAGTATAAAGTGTATCCCACGCACTTTTAGATGTCTTACAAGACCTAATATGAGGTAGGATAGATTTTTTCACAGCAAGAGCAACCATAGAATGTGCTTGTACATCCCTTCTATCCCACTTCTTTTGTTCTTCTGAAGATGTAGAAGATGATGATCCACGAGGTGTAGGAGGTGCCAAAGACGGAGGCCTTTCCTCATCGCCAATGACCAAAATCCCACAGCCCGCTATGAGAAGATTCTTCATCATGTAACTCCACAAGGAGTAGTTTGTGCCATCCAACCGATCTTCACTAAACAAAGAACCGATAGCTTCCGATTCTTTAGCCATTACCTCCAACGGAATTTCAGCTTGTAGTAGATAGGAAAGAGAGCCTTTCCACAACCAAATCTACTCAAAAAATTTGCAGCAAACAAAGAGCTGAAAGTAGGAGCACAAGATGTCTTTCAATCTGCAACCAAAGTGCCCAAAAGATAATGGATAGATGGCTGCCTTTCTGCACAAAAAAACTAGCTTCTTGAAAATTAGGTTAGCTTCGATTGAAGCGGGCACCCCCAAAAGTCAAGATAGGGCCCCTAAACCAAATTAGACCTCTAAGGACCCACGAGTCAGTACATGACCAAAATTGGGTCCAACTGAACTTAAGACAAACTTAAGATTGGCCTAAATAACTAAATACCCATGGCTACACAAATCTCGACCTTTTGGGTCAAAGTAACCTATGGATTAACTTTAGCATAGTCATTTATTTCTAACAAAAACCTTTAGCATGTTGCCGTAAAAGCTTACACAAAGATTATCTTACACATATACATGTTTTACTCTTGAATGAAATTGCAGAAAGTAGGATTTCTAGTGCTGCCTAGTGAAGTAGAAAATATTATCAATTGTGGGCCTGGCAATGAGATTGGACCCATGTTGGAACGCATGCACTCATTTTTGACACATAAGAGGTATGGATACAGCTTGTACATGTTTGACACAGTTTAAAAAACATTGATGCAGACTTGGCAGCTGATATATGTTTCTTGTGCTGATAAATCTAAGAGATGTGTCCTCGGTTCTTTTCTTCATAAACCTTTGTTGGCTTGAAGACACCAATTACGATGAAAATTAACTTGAACATGCTAGGTGTTTGACCACTGTTGAAAAATTGCTCACGTTTATTCTAATTTGGTTGATCCAGAACTAAATTTGCATGTTTCAGTATCTCTAATTGTTTTGCATGCCTAGTAACATCTGCTAAGAATTATTACATGGAAAAAGCAGTTTTTCTGCGTAAACTTGATGTCCATGATGACTTGAAATCGTTCATCAAAACTGCTGATTTATTGTTGAACTGAACTCTGAAGGTGCAAGCAAGATGAAATTAATGTCGAAGATCATTGGACGCAGTTCCCAAAAACATCAATAAACTCACCCTCCAGAGAATCCCATGTCAGTCGAACTGGGTATTGGCCCTTTGAATATTTGAAGTAAAAATAGCTCAATTGCGTCCAATGAGTTTCAGGCTTAAGCATATTTATCCTACACACTGATCTTGAGATAGGTCTTGGCAGGCAAGCCAAAGAACAATATTTTCAAAGTGACTCTGAAATTGTAGATGAGGATTTTCATTATAATGGCATTAGCAGAAGCTTGGACTCCATAAGTCACCAGTCTATTTCAGCTTTTGGAACAAGCTCAGAGGATTCTGCTACCAGAGGAAGTCATGAAGTCAAACATGCTAGTTCAACTGAATCTAGTTTTGAATGCTTGGCAGAAAGTGACATGAAATCAAGATTGTCATTGAGTGCTGATGATTTTACAGTACCAACTAATGAAAGAAAAGATACTGGATATGGTGAAACAATACCTGCAGGTAGCTTGTATGACCCATGTTGTGCTATAGTTAGCCAATTAATTCATAAAGAGAACAGCCATTTGAATGCAGTTGAAAGAGCTAGGCTTAAAGAAGCTAAAAAGATAAAAGAATCGACAAAATCAGGTTCAGATTTGAAGATGGTTCAAGATCATTACCGCCAAGCTTCATTTGATCCAAGGCTTGCCTTTCGCAGTCCTAATCGGCAGGTTGTACCATTTTTCCTGACTGCAGGAACTCTTAAGCATAAAAGTTTTCGATCTTTAGAAAATTCTCTCTTTTTGCATTAACAGTACTAATGCTGCCCACCACCAGAATGAAAATGCCATGCTTAGGCCTGTGATGATGTGATCCAAGTATTGTTTTGGACATTATAGTATTTCTTATACCCATCCTGAGTCCTCACAACTTATTCTTTCAAAAGCATAAAGATGCTGTTTTTATACATACCATTGGCTAAGATTTCAGCGTCTCTGTACTCAAGAGCTGCTTACAGCTGAAGACAGTAAACAGAGGCTTAACAGACATCCACACTAGGCACATGGGAATCCATCAATTTTAGTACTTTCTTCATGAATGTGACTAACTCAATGCTAACTGGATTCTAGTAGTGGCAGAAAAGTTATACTACTTTTCACGGATATGATATGTTTTCAATCAATATTGCAAAGTTGTGGTTGTATTTTTAGAAGCTCCGATCAATAAGTAGACGTTGATGGGATCAATGATTATGTTTGAGGTTGGTTGCAGAGAGACTTTAAGTCATATAGCCTGAAAGACTATAAAAGGCAACAGTCAGGAGGATATGTAGTGCTAGGTAAACTTGGACCAGAGACAACACATGAGCTAGAGCTTAAGGTTTGCTTCTTTTTTGGTTCTACAAGCTAGTCATTTTACCTGCACAGACGCTTGAAACACAAGTAACACTCTCTACGTTCTTTAATTTATGAATTTTTTTATGTTTGCCACTCTGAAGCAACATCATCCTTGTATTTGTATCGAGTCACAGTTATATAAGACTTGAGACTCACCAAAAATTTAAATGAGACCATCTAGCGGGTTTCTGATTCCTTTGAGAAAGGATATTTTGCTGTTGGAGCTGATCATTAGAGACTTAGGCTTGCATGCTTGGTTTCTCCTTAATGGTTCTGTGGGTTTTGGCATTTTGTTTGTGTAAAGTGCCGTTCTCAGGGGTATTTCTATGTTTTTGCTCTTGAAACAATTAACTGCTCTTGACTCTAGCATTTGCTCAAATAGTGTTTAGACGCATTTATAGTGGTTATACTGATTTTATGCTAAATTGCATTTAAAAGACTAATATACAAAGTTTATCAGAAGAAGATGCTAGTGAAGATGAAGGAATTTGGTTGCAAAGCACGAGCCATGGTTATTTCTCAGGTCCAGACTGCACTGATTTTTGTGTTCAGTTTGACATCTTGTACCTTTGTCATGCTAACTAGTTTTCTTTTAGTTCGGATCTTCCTGGAAAACCATTAGGTTTTTATGTGTGTGTGTGTGTGTGTGTCTGACAAAGATGATATGCATGCTCCCACCTCCATATGTAGATTAGGATAAGCGTCAATCCACTGTGATTAACTATTTGGGTGCTTATTTATTTTCTTTTCCTGATAAAGGAACAATGAACGTGAAAAGGCCTGATTGAAACCTGAACTCCTATTGCTTTTCAGGACATGGAGCCCAGAAAATCTAAACAAAAGGTTCTATCAAACCGTGAAAAGGTGCTGTACGACAGCTATGACGAGAGAGAGAGAGAGAGAGAGAGAGAGAGAGAGAGAGAGAGAGAGAGAGAGAGAGAGAGAGAGAGAGCTTTAGCGTATAAAACGTCTCCGAAGATGCTAAAGTAAAACAACAAGTGTACACTAAGATATATGCAATAATAAGAATGTCGTTGCATAAAATCTGAGACACTGTCATGATGCACTGCCAGTACTGTAGAACGATGTGATGCGGGCTGCAACATGTGGAAGTGCTGGAATCTGCTGACGCCGCCCGTGGGTATGTCGCCTAGTAGAATGTCTGGATGTCCCAACCGCTAAGTGGTGAGGAGTAGGACGCTGTCTCCTAGCTTTGTGGCCATGTAGGTGACCATCATCATCGTCGTCATCATCAAGATCCAGGTCTCGTGGTCTTCGCCTATGGAAGAATGAAGTGATCAGTAGCTGAGGAGTAGAGTGACGAGTCGCCTCGTGTAGATCACGTCGCAATAGGAACATCTCTCGTATCATGAGAGCCACGCATCTGGAGTCCTCATATGATATAAGAGAGCGTAGAGTGGTGGGCATAATAAGAATGCAATGAGAGAGAGAGAGAGAGAGAGAGAGAGAGAGAGAGAGAGAGAGAGAGAGAGAGAGAGAGAGAGAGAAAGAAAGCTTTAGTAACGTCTTTTTCATGCCAAAAGGCATATAAGACAAATAAGTACATATCAAGTACGTGGACCACAAGGGAGCTTATGAAAAACGTCTCTGAAACTGAAAGAAAAGCATATACAATAAATTTAAATACAATTACCAGAGAGAGAGAGAGAGAGAGAGAGAGAGAGAGAGAGAGAGAGATTTATAATGTTTGAAAAAATAGATATCTGACCATGTTAAAGGCTATGCTAATCTCACGTACCCTAATTTGTAAGCTTCGTTTGAAGGTAGGTCACTTTCCAGTAGTTTAGCTAAAACGATCATTCATGGAACCTATCTTCAGGTTGCCCAACTTCTCCCAACGTATTTTCATGAACGTCGATGTGAATCAAACTTTTCAACAATGACTCTTCCAAACTGTGTATTAACCAAGAATGCCACATGAGGATGTTTGTGAGATCGTCGTGTCCACCGCTACAATAACAAATCTGTTGCAGGATCAGACGGTATTGGTGATAAAGGTGCTCAAGGTAGGCATATAGACCAAGGCTTACCATACAAAAGCAGTAGTAGGCTCTTCGGTAATGCCACAATGAAGTTGCAGAAGGATCCATAGACCGACAACTGCAGAGGCAGTGTGCAACACCCAAAAAAGAATGATGCCAACTTTGATGATAAAACTGAGCATGATTGACTTTGAGATTAAGTTGGCATCTTCAAAGAAAGTTTTCTTGTAGAAGCCTCCTCACCATGGCTGGAATGATGGAAATTTTACCTGAAAATGAGGTTGTGAAATATGGAGAAAGAATAGTAGGAGGTTGAGATAACATAGACCCAAAAATAACTGGAGATTGAGATAGAGGTGGAGTAGTTGTGTGAACGGCATATGGAAAATAATCAAGAAGAGCTGTCATCTTCAAGTACAGAGGAGGTAGAAAACAAAGAGAGACAATTGCAAACTGGACTTGTGAAACAGATGTAATAATAGAAGGTTCACAACAGTATCTGTGGTCGGACGAGTAGAGCACCGGTTTGAAGCTATGACTGCATCGATTACAAGAGAGACAGGACTGCATCGAAGCGTGCATCCATCTTATGCATTCTCTCTGCATATGCTGCTAAAGTGGCATTTTTCTTGGCTTTAGATGCAACCAAAGAAGCTTCTGCCTTGGTTATGTATGCAACAAAAGAGGCCACAGCATCCTCTAAGGAAGAGGATCGCACTTCATGACCGTTAGAACAACTACAAGGCAGGATAAATTCGAAGATTTTACTAGAAACAAGAAGTATCAGCAGTATTATGTACCAAAATGAGGAGCTAATCTGTGAGGTCACTGCAATTGTGAAGCAAATTACAAGGAGAGCATGACACCTTGTTAAAAGCTTTTTCTATTACCAGACAAGCTGTGGAATATATCTAATAATGTATGTAACAAACAAAATTGATTGGTGAAGCAAACACAGAAATTTAGGGTTGTTAGCCTTAAAAATAAAGGCTAGACGTCACAAACCACGTTATGAAGTTTCTTCAAACACTCATCATGCTGTGAACTATATCTTATTTTTTTTCAGCAACAAAGCACCACCAATGTTCAAAGCAAATTAGAATAGATTTTAGGCTTTTGAACGCTACAAAAGTTAACAGTTGGTGGATGGAACTTTTAGCAAGCATAAATGCGTGAAACCATTTGAGGGTGGTGTAAATGTATGCCAATGACCTGTGAATCGAATAACTTGTCAATAGTTTTTTAAAGAAATACAGCTATGATATGTAAAGAAAAGATAAATCTCACAATAGCAGAAGAAAATGACATTGTAATCTCAATGACCTATGATATGTAAAGAAAAGATAAATCTCACAATAGCAGAAGAAAATGAATTTGTAATCTCAACAAGATGACTTCCCAATGCCCTAACCTTCAGGCTTATAATTGCAAATTGATACTAGATAAACAAGAGATTACTTTGAATAAGTGATGAATGAACAAGATCTCTCTCCATATCATGAATATCAATCTGATTTCCCCAGAAATCGCTCAGAAGTAGTCTATATAGCCTCTCTGGGTATGATAAATGGCCAAGGGTGGTCTAGTTGTAAGAGAATTATCGTGGAAATTAGGGCAGATGGGATATGTAGCGGAAAGCACGTCAAACCAAGTAGGAAGAATCATGGTAATTTCACAAGGGCTGGAAATTGAGATAAGCAAAACAGTGACATCATGTTTGCTAGGTCGATAATGAAACTGATACTTGAACAGTTAAGGAACTGCATCCAAAGAAACTGGTGATTACTAAGTGTCTTTTTTGTGATGGTAGCTGAGTGAGGCAAATAATGGAGGTCAAAAGGCATTGGCTTTAGATAATGGATTTGGTAAAGGCGTGAATGATGGCAAGAAGCTCTTTTTCATGGGTAGAAGAATGTGTCTCATAAGATCATAAACAACATGACTCCTAAGTAATCACACTAGAGCCTTGATGAAGAATAGCACCAACACTTACAAAACTGGTCAACGACAATTATTATGTGATCAAAATCTGTTAAAGCAAGGATTGGACCTAAGTATTGTTTGAGGTTATCAAAGGCTTTTTGTGACAAGAAGAGATCCACTCAAATGTAAAGTCTTTGCTTATTGAAGTATGTAGAAGATGCACTATTATAAGCAAAATGCATAAATGAGTAGCAAGGCCTGAAAACATGCAGACTTCTTGAGCATCAGTGGGTGTATGCCAAAACTTGGATAGATTGACATGGAATTCATAAAGGCCCAAAAAGTTGTGAAATGCTGTTTTTTGGTTTCAATCAATCTTAGAAAAAAAGAAGACTTTATCCAATTGATCAAAATTATTCTGTGAGGATCAGGACATTGTTTACAAATAGTGAGGCACTTGAGGGCGAAAAAATCAGTACACATTTGTCTAGTCCCATTTTTTTGTTGAGGACACCAAAGGGACTCTGACTAGGAACAGTGAGGCTATGCTGTGACAAAATCTTCAATTTGACAATGGACCTTGGCTTGCTCATATTGAGACATCCGATAAGGAGATTGGGAAGCATGAACAGTACCCAGAAGAAGATCAATACAATGATTGATATTATGTTAACATGATAATGATGAGAGTTTGGTAAAAACATGATGGTAGGTAGGTATGGAGTAAATTAGGTATAGGAGGAGGAATAACTTCAAGGGCAACAAATGTGTAAAAAATGGTATGAACACAAAAAAGAGCTACAAGAATGGCTTTAGGCAAATTGTGAATGAATTGTTTGAAAAAAGTAAGCTTCTATTTCAAAATTTCCTAGAGAGGCAAACTAGTCAACCCAAGAACAAGATCATAGGGGTTAACAAGGATCATTTGTCAATCAACCTGAGCCGTGAAATTGCCTTTATGAGCAATAAGGCCTTGGAACATGCATGTACTCTGAAATGAATGGGAACTGGCAACTTCTACATGTAATGATTTTGGTGTAGTAATAGGGATAACGTGAATGTGTCTTACTACTATTAAAGGAGTGGGTGTTGCCGGATTTGAATAAGGCAATAAATCCCTTTCTAGTAATTCGAACATGTAGCCTAATGTGACGTTGACCAACCTTGCCAAACTAAGTAGCATATGCATGTTGTGCTAAACATGCAGCAACATCAAGAGCGGCAATTTTTCTTGAAAATGTATGAAGTAGATATATAAGGATTGTTAGCATCATGAACTTGAACAACAGTAGGGGGATTTGGGTGTGGACAATCTTTGACATGATGATCGGGGCTTCTACAATTGAAGCAAAGTTGCTTCATTATGTATTTCAACTATTTTTTGAGCGGTATATTGACAAAATACAACATGATGAGGGGAGGGCCTAGGAACAATGAGGCACATGTGTGCAAGAGGAGTAGACATTAGAAGGAACAAGAGTAACAAAAAAGGTGCATTCATGTCATGCATCTTGTATGCCTTGGCCTTCTCATCATAGCCAAGAAAAAGACACTTGACAGTTTTGCATCCAATTTCCTTCATTTCTCATCAGGAATATGCGTTTAAGCATCACAACCGAATACTGTCAAGTGAGAAGTATCAAGTTTCTTTCTAGTGAAAGCTTCATGAGGTATCTTAACTTCCATTGATTTTGTAGGACACTGATTCAAGATGTGAGTTGTCGTGTTGCAAGCTTTTGCCCAAAAGGTGTTTGGCAAACCCTATGTCTCTGTCTCTGACAAGAAAGCACTCCCTGATACTCAGCCGTATCAATGGGGGGGGGGTTGTCTGTGTCTAGTCTCACCATCCTCAAGTCTGACATCTCCCAAATCATCAATGCAACACACCTGGGATCCTCGTATGATATCAAAGTAGAGAGTATGACTCTCCCACAGATCTCATAGTAAGCTGGGCATCTGCAGAGAAAATGGAACTCGTCCTCTACCTCGTGTATCACACATATCACAGAGTCGAGCCTCTTGCGGAGTGCCACTATATCTGCTAGTCTTGATGGCTAGCTGGTGTGAGGAAACACGAAACTGACCCATCACTATCCAACAACAATCTTTGTGAGATACTCTCCACTAAATAACCGGGTACTATAGGACATCCAGCTGGATCCAAAGATAGAAAATGTGCATGAAAGAACTTAGTCTTCGTCCCCAGTGTACCCTGCCAAGTGCTTTGAAGATATGCTCTGTACAGATGGCCTCGAATATACTGATGAGTACCAGCAGGTAGGTTAGTAATCTGAATACCCACTGTGGAAAGGAGACGACGGGCCTGGGAGTACCATGACGAGTGTCCCTCAGAAAGTAAGTGTCTGGATGATGACAAAGCTGTTGCAGCATAGTGCGTATCTCCACCCTAGAGATCCTCTAGACGCTGTATGAAAGTGACAATGTGGAACAAGGCCTCAATTTGAATAGGGGGGACAACAAACTCTGCCACTATAATATGATGTGGTACAGAGGGTATAAAGTCCTCACTTAAGGATTTGAAACTAAGCAAGTTGCAAGAAAGCAACACAAGGGAATCGGCGGCTGGTGGACAAACCGACCCAACCAAACCTAGATCTTACTGATCTAGCCCCCAAGCTATGGATCAATCTATCACAAGGGAAGGAGGAATCACACCAGCAACATGTAGCTACCAATCACACAATCAAGCATCCACTAGTGAGAGCCCAATGGGTATACTATACCCTCCAAGGCCCATGCACCACTAGTAGTGCACTATGACACCTCATTGGACACCTCTGCAGCCTATATGGGCCACGTTATCTAGTTCCCCTATGACTCACTGATAGATCCATAATAATCCACCATCATGAGTTGGGCCTCCAACCATTCCGAGAGGTCCTATTGGTAAGCCAAGGATCCAATTTTTTTCAAGATTTGATACGGTCCGCCCCCGGACTGCTCCCTAGTCCGGGGGGTCCTAATCCCTATTTTTCAGGATTTGGGGGATCAAGATACCGAGCCTTACCATCCCGATATATCATTGTCCATGAAAATGGATGTACCTCTAAGCTTGGCTCGTAGTCTAAGGGCCGCCCGCCGTTCTTCCAAATGAATGTGGTGTTGGATGCTTTACCTTATATAGAGACATCAATTAGGCAATCGCTTTAAGGTTGCTTTTAGATTGCTTTTGCTTTTTGGCATAGACTATTGTCTATATGTATGTAGTGCACCCTAGTCCATTTGCAATGGGACATAGTTGGAGTATATCTCATCATCATTGCTTCATCATTTTCATCTTAAATGTATGTGTATGGCTAACAACAATAGGAATCTTGTCTTGGGTTACTTTTATGAGCAAGTCGGTTTTCTAGCATGGTATCAGAGCATGGTTCAAGATTTGAGAGAACAAGGAGGTACTCGACGAACGGGATCAAGCATCATATGCAGATTGATTCGACCATCTTCAAGGTGTGGAGGTAGCCAACTCTCAATTTCAATTTTCATCTACAAGGGTGGCAGCTTTGTGAAAAAGGAGGTTTGACACTACAAGGAGCTGTGTTGCATGAGGAGACTACAAAGTCTGCCTTAATATTACTTGAGATCTATGATTAATCGAAGTGATTGTTTGCTTTTGTTACTATCCAATTCATAGTTGATTGTTCATGTGGTGGTACCAAGTGAGATCTATTCTACTAGGAAGATCTAGTTTGAGTTGAAGAAAAGTTATTTCTTTAAGTTCTTGAATCTATCCAAGTTCATGGTCTGTCATGTGGAAGATTTTGTTGTTTCCCATAAGACTTGGAAGCTAAGGTTGTTGATTAGCCTTTGAAAATCAACAGGGAAGGTTGTTGTTTAGCCTCATAAAACCAAGAAGATTCAATCAACAGGTTCTTGATTAGCCGTTGAAATTCAACAGGACAGGTTGTTGTTTAGCCTCATAAAAAACAACAGGGTTCATTTATATGAATCGACAGGTTATTGATCAGCCTTAGAAAATAAATATGAAATCTTCTTAAGTGAAGCAGGTTCCTTCAAGGTGAGGAAGTTTCAAGTATCAAGAATTTTTTATCTTTACTTTCATTTATCATCATGGATGATTTCGATATAGGGATGTGGTGGAAAAAGATTCAGGACAATTGTTTTATGATGGAGGTGTTTGAATATCTTAATCAGCAGGAAGATGGACATACACCAGTTGTGAAGTTTGCATATGATATAGTGTCTGGATAAATAGATGTCATGATGAGATGCTTTTTAGGTTGGAAAGTTG
Source organism: Diphasiastrum complanatum (assembly GCA_029204225.1). Classification (NCBI taxonomy): domain Eukaryota; kingdom Viridiplantae; phylum Streptophyta; class Lycopodiopsida; order Lycopodiales; family Lycopodiaceae; genus Diphasiastrum; species Diphasiastrum complanatum. The sequence goes on along the minus strand of CM055106.1, from coordinate 19,463,242 downwards.
TTTGGGGCAAGTGACTCTATGTGTGAGTTAGAGGTAGGAGAGTCCATGGAACAATCAGTGTTAAGTACTTTTTGTGAGAGTATTTGAGGAGGAGTATCAATCACTTTGTGTGAGGAAGTATTGCATACGTTTTATCTTTCTATTGGGGATGCTCTATTACTTGCATATTTGGTTTGGTTCATATACGACATTCTATTTGCATCGTTGTTGGAGAGTGGTTGAAGATAGGAATGCAAACACGAAGTGAACATCCATCATACGGAGGAAGTTCTACATCTTCATTACATGGATGTCATGGAGGATACACATGCATACTTGTGCTATGCATAGTTCTTGTCACTAAGAATTTAAACATTAAGGGGGAGTGTAAGAGTTAATGTTCACATTATTACCCCTAATGTTGTCATCAGAAACCAATCCCTTGACCTACCTAGGAAATCACTATCCTTAGTCTAACTTCAAATATCAAACAAGTACTCAGAGATAGAACGATTTTTTAATTGTTTGTCTTTGCTCTGGATAGTGGAGTACCTTTTCAGATTTAACAAGTACACTAAGCAATAAATTTCCCAATCATGTTTGAATCTCTCCAAATTGGTAACATCACCCCATGTAAATTCTGTTTACATGAAACGCTAGGTGAATTATCACCTAACACTAGTGATCAAAGTTGAAAAGTTAAAGAAAACTAACAATTATAGTCCAAAACTATCCACAATTTCTTGTAGACAATTTATAAATGCTCCTTGGTACAAAATACTCTTAGAACATCCAAAATTCTAAGGCATAATAATTCTTCCAACTAGAATCTCTAGGAGATCCATCAAGATAAAATGATTTTAACTCAACTCTAAGTATCCCAGATATTTCTAGCATCTCATGCAAGAAAATAGCAATCATCTAATCTCAGATTTGTCTATCTCCCCAACAATTGGAGATCTAGGCTGAAAACCATACACAAGCACTTACAGACCATAATCTGTAGCAGAGTACCATCCACTAAAGTAAGCAAACTCTTCTAATTCACTTAATGAGAATGCTTGTAAGACACATACGTTTTCAAAATCATTGGAGTAAAGAGATTTAGATTTCAAAATACTAATCTAAATTCTTGACTCATTCAATAGATCGAGAATTACTCATCATACTTAAAGAATCGTCACATTTTCTTATATTCCTTTGATAATAATTAAGTACCTATTTCTGATCCATCAACCATAAATATTTAGACTCTTATGATTCATCAATCATAATTCACTGGAATCCAAAGCCATACCTAATCATTAAAGAATACTGGAGTATATGTCCAACACAACTCAGAAAATATAAGAATCATTCCAAAATCTCTGAAAAAGTTCTAGATTTTAAGAATATTCTTCAAACTACATTCTTAACAGAAATGCGAAATATCCAAGTTCTACACTCAACAGGTAATCAAAGACAGAAGGTATACCTAAAAGGTACTGATAACCATCTTCAACTACAAAAAAATATACTTTAGATTACTATTTAAAACTGAATTTAGACACCCAAAGTTTTGTTGAATTCCATATAAATTCAGTTGTCATTCTTGGAACCATTAAGATATGTTATCCAATTGAGCTCTCTGGGATACAACCATTAATGAACTAAGTCTATTTCTCAACTGAGAAATACTCTAAGCCAAGAACTCCCTATATCCTATGCACATAATTTTTACTAATGAATCTTGATGACTCACAAATCATGTCTTATAAGTATTATAAATTAAAACAAACAGTTTCTAGTGAATTCTCTTCACATTGCTCACTTAACTACTTAACTTTATCTAGGAGTAATCAAGCTATTCAAGTTAATTGCCAATGATTCAGACCTTAAATGTCCAAGTGCAGATCTTAATTGTACTAGTACAACACCACATTTAGATTGTTATCCAAATTATTTCTAAGTTAACAAATAAATCTTCCATAAAAAGACTTCCTAACTTGCAAGTAATTGTTCTAAACAATACTTGTTAATTTGTCTATGTTCAACAACTGGTTTAAGTGTAACCATTAATACATAGTACATCCATACAAAGGTTTATTATGCACATATGAATATAATCTCACTATGACCCAGTACATAAACATATATCATTATCTAGCAGATTCCTCCAAAATCCGCATATGTTACTCACATTTCTCATTGAGAATCTTGTAACTCAGCTACCAAAGGTTTCTATTCTTCATGACTAAATAACATGTCTGGGAAATCTCTGAGATGGAGAACCTATCCACCCTCACAAGTTTTCCAACCCAACTTAACTACATAATTTCTTCCATTTAAACAATCAACCTCTTACTGATCCTAGTACTCAAACTGTTTCGACTATTCAGATGTATAGAGCACTAGATCTGTAGCCCTACTATGGGCCATACCAGTAACCATTTGCAGTTCAATAGTAGTAGATATGTTAGCCCTTTATTTTCGATATAGGATGTTTATTTTAGCACACGGAGGCTAATTTTTTCATTAGTATAGCATGAGTTATGGACATTTTTTACAACCATCATACCATTGGAGCCTATTGTGCTTTATAAGACATTACTAGTTACATTGCCCCATTCGTTATTTTTATTAGTATGACTTTGGGACAACATTCCTAGCTAGCTTATGTCTACACTAAAGCTACATTGGGCTAGGCTATGTTGGAGAGCAAATAGCTGTCTGAGAGCGTAGGAGAGCTCTCTTTAATAATCAGCAAATACTTCCAACCTCTAAATCTAATCGTTGGAGGGAAACATTTCAATTTGAGCTCCCACATCTGATCTTTGAGTTTTGGAAACAAATGATTGAATCTGATATTTAAAGGGAGCCATTCAAATCAGTGTGCTTAATTGAAGGCTTAATTGGTTTGGATTATTAAGAGGAAAATGGTCTGCTGTGAATTTGATATCTTTGTGAGGCCCAGTTCCAATATGTAGGACAAAGCTTCAATAACCTGTTGTCTCTGCGCAAGAAATACTCCAGACTTTTGACTGGCCCAACATCAATCATACTATTCTTGGGCCTTATTGCTGGTGCTGGGCCTTTATCATGGCTGAATCTGTCATGGAATAGGGAGAAATTGGGCATGTTGGTCTTTGTATGGATATTTTATCTGACCTGCTCCCACATTGGTGCATGATGGTAGCATAACCAGAGACATGATAAAATATTATTATCAGTGCTATACACGGAGTTGAGAGGCTCAAACTTTGTGTAAAAAGACCTTCAGATTATATCCTAAACAGTTTTGTCAACTTTTTGATTGTTTTATTTTCTGCACAGCCCATGATATCTCATTTTTTTGAGCTCATCAGGTAGTTCATGCCATTTATACACTGCAGATTGTTTGATTCACTCTTAAACTTTACACATGGATGACTTTTGGCACACCCTTAGCACCACGTTACTCTTACAAGATCTTACCTGAATTTTGAGACTCACTGTGCATTTATTTAAACATCATCTTATCTCATTTTCTTTAAGAGCTGTTACAACGTTCATTTTGTTAATAGCAGCGGTGGGTGTGCAGCTTTAAGTTAGCTTAGCTCATTTGTCATTGATTTGCTCTTTTGATAGCTTTTCTGTCTGGTAAGATAATCATCTAGAGTTTGCATCCATGCTGGGCAGCGATTTTGCGTAGATTAGAAGTTTTACTTCTACACGTTTTCAAGTGTATACTTGAGTCAAATAAAAAGTAACACCATATGAAAGCTCGAGTGACCTTGATACAACAGGCACTTAAGTTTGCATCCACTATTCCAAGACCAAAAATGAAGGAGGTTGCGAAGGAGCTGCAGGAAAACCACCATCCAGCAGGCCAGACATTGACAGAGCTAGAGATTCTTGAAGCAAAACATCAGGCTGATAAGAAACAATTTGAGGTTCATTCACTGAATTCTACATTTGAGCTTTTCTTTATGAGTTAAGTTTGCGTGATTTGGTATATCATTCTCCTGTTGTGGGAATGATATGGTCAATTGCAAACCATGACATTTACCCAAACATTTCTACAACGAGGCATTGTGCCCACATGGTCTCAGTAGAAAAGTTTTGGTCATCAAAGTTGATTGACAGTTATTGCATAGTCATGTTGCAGTTCTACCTGTACTATATAAATCTACTCTAGCTGATCTTTAAAATCACTTTGCATGTAAGTTGTGAACTTTTCTAGCAGCAATGAGCAATTACATGGTAGATCATTTATCTTCAGTTTCATCTCATTGTTAGCAAGTTACTGATTGCAGATGATACGGCGAGATTTAGAAAGTTTTTTAAGATAACACTGCACAGCCATGGAGTCTTTGGCTTCTTTCAAGGAAACATCACAGCGTAAAAGCATCGGGATACAGTTATTTGTGGGATAAAGTAGATGAACATCATAGACGCTCCTACATATCAGTGCAGTTCCGTTTTCGTGCACTGATGTATTACAGTCAAAAGGCACACACAAACTGGATGCTGGAATATGAAGCTAGAAACAATCTTCTGTGTACCTTGTGCAATGGAAATTTTGATGTGAGCAGTAGTTTGATTTGCTGAAGAAAGCAGTCATACACTACAGAAGCTGCTGTGCATACATAGCCCTTTTCCATAACACAAAAGAATTCTTGAAAAAATCATTCAGATTACAACACACTTCATTATGGCCATAGCATATTGGTGAGATGCAAAAGAGCTTGGTGCAAGTGAGAATACCGAAACCAATAGAAGCAAGAATCTTGCATTGACAGCTAGCGAGATTGAATCGAAGCAACATAGGGGACATGACCTACAAGATCTCATTTATTACATTTTGATTGTTCAAAAGCATCGAATGCATTAATGGTCTAGTCAAGAAATAAAAATTTGCTATCCTCTTTTTGGTTGATTCAAGAGAAACTTAAAGCTCTTGAGCTCTTTTGGATACTTTGTTGCAAAACTTGGGTTTTTTGAATGCCACAATAACTGTTTTTTCAGTTATAAAAGTTCCCCCTGTGCTTTGAGACATTTCATTATAACTTTGAAAACATGACATGTTGTGATGCTTCGAAGCACATGGTTGAAAATATAAGTTTTCATTGTACTTCGATTGATGATGTTTCTTCTGGCACAAAGTCCACTAGGTATAGTTTTAGTGGTAATTGAATTTTATTACATGTACAAAATTGTGCAAAAGCAAAAATTCACTTAGTACTCTTTGTTTATTGCCTTTCAAAAATTGGATGGTGGTGATGTTGATGTAGATTCATATTTGAACAATATGAGGTAGTACATGCAACCATTGAGTGATATTTGGATTGTCGTCACTTCCATCTCTGTGTAAGATAAAGAGAGTATAGCAAGTTAACTTCATAAAAAATTTGCAAGTTTTTGTGAAAGATGGCAAGCACCTGAAATTTATTGTCAATTGACATCAAGCACAACTCATAATACCATCTCAAAATTTTCAGCAAAAAATAATGTCTAGTGCCTCGAGATTGGCAATTAAGAGTGGTTATTAGTTGGGTTTGGGAGTTGAGGATTGTGCATGACCATTGAGGCGCTCTATTTTAGTGATGGCACTTCGTATTCCTTCATAAACAAATGAGTTTTTAATGTTTTGAAGTCCATAAGTATTTTATGTCGGCTTTATAGAAAGTTGCAATCTTTTAAGTAAATTTCTTGTCATCTATTCTTTTGCTTTGAGACAAGATAAGCATACTATCGTACTAATGCACAAATGTGTAGACATACAAAAAATTCAAAGGTATTTATCTCCAATCATATTAGACTTAATGTAACCTATTTGACTTTTAGGAGCAATGCAGTAAAGTCATTGTCATTGGAGCAGGTCATTTTGAAAGTTAAGGATACATGTCAAAGTGCAATCTTAGCTAACTAGATAGTATAAATAGAATTTTCACAATGCATATTGTAGAGCTCGAATCATAAACCGATTCACAATTGTGAGTGCTCAAACTTACTATTTATCCAACGAAAAATATATGTGCAAATTTCAATATATGTCGTTTTTCCTTGGGTACTAACCAACGTTGGATGAGTATAAAAAACCTTGATACCGCCGAATTCAAATATTGCAATTTTTTCACAGATTTAATACTAGTTGTGTATCAATATGAGGATGTATATGAGTTGGAGATTGGTATTAACTGGGCTCGTATATCAGCCGGTTATCAACTCAGTTATAAATATCTATGAATTGCTAAAATTACATTACTTCAAGGGTAATATGTGATTTTCAAAGGGCGGAACTTTTTTCACATGCAATATGCAATCAACATGGAGAAGTCAAAATTTGTCGCTGCCCATCACTGTATTTGGGGGCACTAACATAAATATTTACATATTTAAATTTTAGTTATCAAGAAAAATTCACTACAAATGCACTACTATATTAATATCGGGCTAAGAATTCTTGAAATCCCTGGAGCCTAGGTATCAATATGAGCATTAATACATAGTTAATACTCGGAAATCTGATTCTAGATCCTCATACTACAAAATCATTTGCCGGTTGCATATGTTCTATGATCTCGGGTTTATCAGCGGAGCACCTATATACCCGCCCAACATTGGTATTAACGAATCTATTAATGAGCTTGTGACCAAATTTAATGAGTCTGCCCCCCATTTACTGATCCTGCCATGTTGGCAGACATGTCCATAAGTCCTGGCCAATCTTGTCAGAAATGATATTTCATGAGGTCAGAATTAATAGATGAATTAGTGAAGTTTTTAAAGCTTTCAATTTGAAAGGCTGGCTCACCAGCTTGGCTTGCATTTGAAAAGGCCGCGATGGTTTAGCTTTTAACCTTTTGCGAGGAATTTAGCGCCAAGTTTTTGTTGGACTTGGCTTTTCTTTGAAAGGTGGAGAAGGGCTTGGGCTTGCAGATTGCAAGGCCCTGACGGCTGTAGCCCGTCTTTTGGGGAGTGCTGTCGGGGACATCGCAGTGGAGGCTCTCGAGGCTTATGCAGGAAACGGCGGGGAAAAGGATGACGATTGCGAGATAATTGAAGATTTATGGCGATAATGATCGGAGGATTTGGATCAGAGATGGAAGGGAGCTCGGAAATCGGAATGCTGAATTCAAGAGCTGCAGACCGATATGCTTTTTACGATATATGTACGTAATCCTCTGAACTTTGAAGTTTGCAGATGCAGAAACTGCAGAGTTGCATTCCGTAGAGCTTTGGCTGTCAGCAATACTGCTTTGAGATGTTTGTTCGTGCTGGAGTTGGAGTTGCTCAGTTGCTGTATGCAGGAGTGGTGTGTTAAGGTTAAAAATGTTGATAAAATCATGGAAATGCTGCATTGTTGTTCAAATATATATGGTGATTTGTAAGTACGCGTATTTTGCAAGAAACTGTTTGTTATTTTGAAAGTTGAGATATAGCCCGTCGTTTCTTATTCTGTGAGCGTTTTTTTGTCACTTGTTCAGGACGTATTAACCTTCACTTTGGTATACTGAGTGGCTGCATCTCGACGCTGATTCCTGAAGACGCTCGTGAGCTTTCCAGGATATTACATGTTGAGAGGCTCTGAACCGTGTGAAGAACCGTTTGCCAGCTGCAGCGCATTGTGGAAACGTCAGACTTATAGACGAGCATACTTGCAAGGTTCATTATTCTAGCAAGCAATTGTAGAAGTTAGCGTTCTGACATATTTCAGAAATATATGACTTCGTTGAGTTGTGACATTCCTTCAGTAGCAAGCTCGGTGCGACAAAAACGTGTTTCTCATTGGTCAAAGTTGGCTTAATGCAAGCCTCAATATGATTCTGCTTACGCGTATTTCACCTGGAGGAACTACTCTAGCAGCTGGTTAACATCCATGCATCAATTGATCGGCTGAAGATGCCACCCAGGAGATGGGGAGCCCCAGGCTCCCAGCTGCGCGGTCGAAGTGGTCGAAGATCCTTTTCAACCTTAGCGTTACTTGCAATTTCTGTCATTCTTTCTCTTGTATTCTTAGCTGGGCGCATCAGTAACTTCAGCTCTTCTCTTGGTGAGTCTACAATGTTGTCGGAATAGTCTCTGAACATGTCATGTTAGGAGCATTTACTTAATCTTGCAAACAGTGAAAAATAGTAGTAGATCATAGATCTTTAAAACGACCTTTAGAGAGCTTGCGGAGTTAGATTTGGTTTCAACCTGCCAGCTCTTAGAGAAGTATTTCAGACTGAGAATTTTGGGAAATATAGTCAGCTGCAATGTTCTTTGTCATATCATTCAAGTTCCTGATTATTTATACTTTTTCTATGTAAGCGGTTTCTGAAGTTAAGCAAAATATCATAGCGTCACAGTTTTCCTTCTCTGTCCAACTTATGTTTAAATTACAGAATATCAATTCTAATTCGGGCAGAATACCATTGATGCACGATTGCATGATAGAACAAATCCTATAAGCGAATTCTTGAAGTTGACAATTATGCTACACCTTTCTACTAAGCTTTGTGCTAATGTTGATTACCGGGATGAGTATTTCTTATTTGATTTAATCTTTAACTTGTTGTTATGGTTGTAGCTAGGGTGGAGTTTTGGAATGATCCATCCAATGCAGTAAGCACTTTTACTTTCGTATTTGGAAAATCAAGAAAATAGTGTTCTGTTCGTCCTTAAAACTCTCAGGTTTTTGAGATCTTTGTTGTTGTGGGGTAATAATTCCGGCTATTCAATTGCATTATCTTTGTTTTGGCTATTTTAGGGTAACCACTGAAAAGAGCGATTTAGGTAAATGTAGCAAATTCTGAAGATAGTGTCAACGACTTGAGATTGGAAATTGTAGATCTGAAATTTAAAAAAGTGCATGTGGTACAGCATCGTGGAGAAACCAGTAGAAGGTTGAGTGCACTGAAGCGGATTGAAACTTATTTTCCTCGAGAGGTAGGTGCGGGTCACTTACTATCTTGTTCCCTCTTTACATGCGGTTTTCACCTTCACAACTTAATTTTCAGCTCTGTACCTAGCTTGCTAATGAAGCATCACGATTCAGGCATTTTCTATCTGGGACCATATGCTTATCTGTCTCTATGCTAGTGCCTAGCTTTACTTCAGGCAGAGAACAAACTTCAGAGCAAGGAGCTACGCTTCCAGGAATCACATGGTTTAGCAAATACTTATGCTAATAAAGGTCAACGAAGGATGTGATGCTCAAACTGAGCTTTCCACTGTTTGTGACTGTAGGTACTTGATGTCATTATTGCAAATTCAGAAGGATACCAACCGTTGAATAGAAATATAAGGGGAGGAAATGACCAATCTTCTTCTTTGATAAAAGAAAAAATGCTAAACATGGCAAGAAAAGATGAGATTGCTCTCAAGGTAGCCTACATTATTCAGTATCTATGAAATGATACCAGCACAGAATGAACATGTGTAGGTTCTTGGATTTAAAGTTGGTTCTGGTAAATTATGATTCTTAAGAACATCTGAAGCTATTATTTCCCCATTGCTCTTCTGATAACTTTCTATGAACTCACTAACAGCAGAATCTTTACACATGGGCAACAGGGTAAAGAAGTCTTGGAGAATTTAAAGGAAACAGAGGCAGAGGATCAGTTGGTGATTGCTTCTGGTGAACAATCCAAACCAGGTTTGAGCCGTAAATTTAGAATAGAAAGATTAGCAGGAAACAGCCACAAATTAGTTGATGGAGATGTTCACTCAAAGTTTTGTTCTAACATGATCACCATCTCAAGGTTTGTGATAACAATTCATTGAGGTCTTGTGTGGCATGGTGTTTAGATGCAGAGCATGTAGGTGAGCTTGTAATCAGTAGATCTTATGCAGAAGACAATTCGTCTTCAAAAGGTCCTGATCCTGCTCAAGGAAAAAAAACAGTGAGTGTTTTATTTTTTGTTCAAATGCTGTGAGCTGTCATAGGCAATCACATCTGCAATTAATCCATTCTGTTAAAAGTTTTTTTTTTGCATATATTATGGGAGTCTTAGTCTGTATTGATGGGGCTGCTGAGATTTACTTAAACAGTTCAAGAATTTAGGATGCCATAGTGATTGAAGTTTGATTGGAGAGGAAAGGTCGTCATCTCCAACTTGTCAGTTATTGGAGCACTATCTCTAGCTGTTTTGCATAGCAACTGTTAGCTCGTCTTGTTAAGCTTTCAAAAAATGATTCTTTGCAGAAAATGTGGCTTCAAAAACAGAATCAACGGCTAAAAGAACTCATGCAACAGAGTGAAGAAGAAAAAAGAAAACTTGAAGACGAAGCCATTGAGCAGCCCAAAATGGTGAATAGGGCTACCATTGGCAAGTACAGCGTTTGGAGGAGTGATGAGAATGAGAATTCAGACTCTTTAGTGCGCCTAATGAAAGATCAGCTGATTATGGCTCGGGTGTATGCAAGTATCGCTCAGGCTCGGCATAATACTCATCTTTTCCAATCTTTAAAACTAAGGATTACAGAGAGCCAGCGCTCTTTGGGTGAAGCAAGCATTGATGCTGATTTAGCTCACAGGTACATTCATTATTAAGTGTTACTTTCTCTTTATTGATCTACAATAGGCTTGCTATGTCTTATCTAGGTGTTGCTCATATATTGAGGTTTATGACACCATTTGCCCGAACCTTGGAGACTCCCCAGCAAGACAAATAAAGACAACAAGTACGACCCAGGAAGTGCTGAACAATGTGGAGACAATCTATGGAACTTAGATGAAAATTGACTGCACTTGAAGAAAACATTGACAAATGCCAAAATGGCAGAATGTGAAAGAAACAATAGTTTAGAACTATCTTCAATAGCCTGGGATGTAAATATTGGTTCATTACTCTTACAAGGCTTTAAAAGTTGTACATGAAATGGAAGTACAATCGACCAGACAGTCAAGAGGACTCTGAGATATCTAAAACATACATTGCAATTCGGGACTATGATGTTTCTGAAAAATCAGCATAGAGCAGGCTAATAAACTAACGTGATTTCCACTGGGCAGGTAACTGAGATGAAGGAAACCAATCAGAGGTTATGTAGTATTCTTGGGAAGATGCATAATTAGCTGGAATTGCAAGAAGCTAAGTGCAGTTGTCTTAACAATAGAGACAGAGTACATCTCAGTATTACAGCCAACAAAGAGCTATATTGTTGGCAATTTTGTTTTAAAAAACATAATTCCCTGCTGAAGTGCCAATAACTCTGTATTGTGACAAGAAGGCCATTGCAGCATGTGGCAAATAGTAGTTTGTTTCATTAAAAAGCCAAGCACAGAATGTAATGTATCATTTCATAAGAAAAGCAGTAGTCAGGAAATATTCAAGTACTATATTGTACTTCAGTCAACAGAAAGTTGGATGAAAGAAAGACACTCTTCATTGGCAAAGGCTACAGGAATGCTTAGATTTGAGGTCAGCACTTATGTTTTGAGTGTTGAAAATTGGCAATTGTAGGTGTTAAACGTAAGGAGACATAGATGTCTACACTGCCTAAGGCTAGTTAGTGGTGTTGCAAAGTAGTGACAATTAGTCTAAGAAGAGACCTTTTGATTTCTAGATTGTCTGTGATTGATTGCATCAACACTTGTTACAGGAATAAAGAGTCTTTTTTTATTTTCCGGGATTAAAATGCTTGCAAATTGTATTTTAATTTTGTGCTTCTGGATAAAACTAAGGTAACTGAATGTTGCCAATGCAGTGCACTTGAAAGGATACGAGAAATGGGGAAGCTTTTAACACAAGCACGGAAAGAGCATCCGGATTGCTATCTAATGGTTAAGAAATTAAGGGCAATGCTGCAATCAGCAGAAGTATATGCTCGAACTTTAAAAAAGCAAAGCACTTTCTTAAGTCAGCTTGCTGCAAAAACAATCCCAAAAGGTCTTAACTGCCTAGCATTACGGTTGAATGTTGAGTATTATGCCACTCCATTGGAACAACGTGATTTTCCTCATCAGGAGAATTTGGAAGATCCAAGCCTATACCACTATGCATTGTTTTCTGACAACATCCTTGCTGCATCTGTAGTTGTGAACTCTACTGTACTACATGCAAAGGTGGCTCCTTAACTTTTCTGGTGATGGTGGGTATTGTGATGGTGCAATAATAGCAATGGCCCAGTTCAAAGGCTTTATACATTTAATTCCAGTTTGTCGTATATGCAATTGTTATTTAATTAGTCAAAAATTGGCTGATTGTAAATGTTTCTGTGAGCAGCGTCGAACTGAATTTGTTTATTTTGAAAGCTAGAATTCTGATATGTAGAAATATGACAGCTGAAAATATCCTTTGTTACAGGAATCTGAGAAGCATGTTTTCCATCTTGTTACTGATAAGCTGAACTTTGGGGCGATGAAGATGTGGTTCTTGGCTAATCCTCCTGGAAAAGCTACTATCCATGTCCAAAATGTAGATGAGTTCAAATGGTTAAATGCTTCATATTCTCCAGTTTTACGGCAGCTTGAACATAAAGCTATGAGGGATTACTACTTCAAGCAAGATCAAGCAACAAGCCTTGCTTCCATGTCCTCAAACTTAAAATACAGAAATCCTAAATATCTTTCCATGTTAAATCATCTTCGATTTTATCTCCCTCAAGTTTATCCAAAGGTAGACAAAATATTGTTCCTAGATGATGACATTGTAGTTCAAAAAGATTTGACTCCTCTTTGGGATGTAGACCTGCATGGAAAAGTCAATGGTGCAGTGGAGACCTGTGGGGCAAGTTTTCATCGGTTTGATAAGTATTTAAATTTTTCAAACCCACATATTGCAAGGAACTTCGATCCAAATGCTTGTGGATGGGCTTATGGGATGAACATCTTTGACTTAAAGGAGTGGAAGAGGCGAGATATTACAGGAATCTACCACAGATGGCAGAACATGGTGAGCGAGTTTGTACATAGCTTTCGTCTTTGCACTTCTGATTTGTGTTTTCTTATAAAAAGCCATTGGTACCGTGTCTTAAACTCTTAACATGATCGTTTCATTGTGATGTTGTGCATCAGAATGAAGACCGAGTCTTGTGGAAGCTTGGTACTTTGCCGCCTGGTCTAATCACCTTTTATAATATGACCTATGCACTGGACAAATCTTGGCATGTATTGGGCCTGGGTTACAATCCTAGCATTGAACGGACTGAAATTGATGCTGCAGCAGTTGTACATTACAATGGTAACCTGAAGCCTTGGTTGGACATAGGATTTGCGAAGTATAAGCCTCACTGGACGAAATATGTCAAGTTTGATCACAGTTACTTGAAACAATGCAACATTAATGAATAATTTGCTCAATTTTTCTACACATGCTGTTGTATGCTCCAGGCTCAAGCAGACTTAAAATATGCTGGCAGTCATTGTAAAAGGCTAATATTCATCGCCTGGTTGTTTTGTAACCATAAGGTTTTCCAACACGAATTGGAACTGTAATGCTATGATTTCTAAAATGTCAAGAAGCGATGAAAGTTCTTGAGTACAATTTCACTCAAGGGTCTTCAGGGCTTCCAAATCTTGCAATTCTACTAACAAATTTGATTGATCATAAATTCTCTGAATGAATAATGAGATTTTCTTTGTTGGTACAGTTTATCAGAATATTTTCTAGCTGCTGTGTTGTGATTTAGCAGATGGATGGCTTGTTGGATTTTCTCAGGAAGCAAATGGCCATCCAAGCACCTAAAGAACTAAGAGCTGTAAATAAATTACGACTGTTAATATGTTTGTTTGAAGTATTCAACAATTTCCAGCATATACTCTTTTGTGGACTACGCTGTGAGTTCAAGAGTTCTGGATGCGCCTTTGGCATAAACTCATAGCGCCCTGAACATCCTCTACTTACATATTTATGATGTTCTATTGACATGATATAGAGTTTTGGGGCAACCCCATACTGTCAAATGGTAAAGAATCACTCAACCAGGAAATGGCAGTGATAAAATTAAGCGATCAGCAATGACAGAAACAGAAAAAATTCTTGAAATTGCAAAGCTTCCCTGTGGGGGTGCCATTTTGTGTTTGTAAATAGCTGTAGCAGCATGCACGCTCCTTGGATTGGAGTGTATTGAATCCCTTGTGTTCTGTATTTGTACAATTGCCTAAATTTGACAAAATCTAGGACTTCTCCGGCAACAAAAATTGGCATGAAGCAAAATGGCGAGCAAAGTCTCCCACCATAACCAATGATGAGAGTGACTTGAGCGCTTGCTTGTAGGTGAAAGACAGACAGTCTTTCAGAGAAAGGAAATGAGCCATCTAGAAGCCTATGGGCTACAAAAAATGGCTCTGCATATATATATATATATATATATATATATATACATATCTATTATATATCTCTATATCTCATAGACGCACCAGCGATTCTCGAATTGCTGTAAAAAAAAACCGCGACTCGCCCAGAGTCGCTGTTTACAAAAAAAAACCAGGCAATATGGGTATCAGTAGAGAGAAAAAACAGATGATTATGATTACAGTAGTTTCAGGTCCAATTTCATTAGTTTTAGGTCTAGTTCAAGTAGTTTCAGGTCTTATTCTAGTATTTTCAGGTTCATTTCAGGTACAAATTTTCTTATGAAAAGTAAATTTTTTTTTTGGTGATTCCGGGCAGTGAATCAAGATTCGCGAATCGTTATACCCCCAGAATCGCGATTCGCTGCAACTAAGATATATATGTGTGTGTGTGTCTGTGTGTAGCACACGATGCTCACATGTCCTCAGTTGTATCCATTCAGAATAATTGAGGGTGGCCAACATATATTTTAAGTTGGAACTTGGAGGATGCTCCATGAAATTATTGTATAGGCAATGACCAACTTTAACAATGTTCGGCTGAAATACTCCAGCTACTAAAGCTTCACATCTATTTTGCAAGGTTACATGCAACGTTTCAGAAAAAATTGATAAAGTCCTATGAGCCAATTGTTAAAATTGGCATGTCATTTTTTAATTTCAATAATTGTACCATTTGACCTACCAAAACTGAACTAGCTCTAGTTATAAATTTCAAATTTGTAGGCTGTATACTAGTGTTGTATCACTTTCTTTAAAAAGTTGTAGGTTTTCTTGTGATGTTGTCTTGGAAGATTTTATACAGCCAGCACTTAACACTTTTTGTCAATTTTTGCTAGGAAGAAATACCCTGGTCCCTTCTTTGGCCCGTGTAGGATTGCGGGGCTACTTAAGAAGTGCACTCCATGCACTGCTTGCACCATGTTCGGGAGTGCATTTTTGTTAAAATAATTAGACTTGGAGAGGAGAGGTGCAAACATGTCGAGGAGACTTGCATTTCCATTGGAAAAAAGTAAAGAAAAATTAGGCATGGAGAGGAGTGGTGAGGATTGCACTTGTGCAAGAATTGCATGCGATGCACTCCTTAACAAGCACATGGTGGAAGAGAAACACTGGTACCGTGGGAAGAGCAACACTGCTACCAATGTTTGTTGTTTAGGCTGTATTCACATCATTCTTTTTGTATATTCTCTTCAAAGAGTTTCAATGTAATATAATGATAGTTTGCTAAGTTCTATTGTAGTCCTTTTATTTAATAAAGCATGTAAATCTATGTACATGTCTAAGTTCAAGAGCAGTGCTCGTGCAATGGAAGGTCTAGGGCCCTCAAGCCTTCCCTTACATAATGTGCAAGCGCAAAAATATTTATTTTTGACGTTTTTTGTTTATATTTTCTAATTTATTTCTTCATTATCACCAAGTGAGATTTTTCTGGGCTTATTTTTGTCGGTGGAATGTGCATATGAATAGTCAATGCCAATGGGTTTGCCACATGGCACATGCAAATAGTCTGTCACTTTGTTATCCATGTGCACATATCATTAAAATTTTCATGTGCTATGTGTCAATTTTTTATTGATTGTCACATGAGATTGTGGTGGGAAGGAAAGATCACAAAAATTATGCTTCGACATTTAAATGAAAATTTTGCTTTCGACATGCCTTCAAATAGAGAGAAAAAATGAGCACCTCATAAGAAGGTCACACAACTTACTTTTGCTTGGAGGACTCTAGAGGCTGAACCAAACTAGTGAAGAAAACAAGCAAGAACAAGAGGGCGTAAAATGTGTGGGATAACAAGTAGAAGATTAGGGTTTTGGGGTTGAAAAATGGAGAGAGAGAGAGAGAGAGAGAGAGAGAGAGAGAGAGAGAGAGAGAGAGAGAGAGAGAGAATGGGCACGTTGTAATAATGGTTTTATTCATGTGGATGACATGGAATTTTCTTGAGCAAGAGAGCTTTTTGTAATAATAGTTTTATTCATGTCGATGACATGGAATTAATTTTCTTGAGCAAGAGAGCATAAAAAAGCTAAGGGTTGGTCTTGGTACAAAAAAACACACACCTTTAAGATGATATACACACAAAGATCTATAATTAAAATGATATTTAGAGGTGAAAATTGATGGGGCAAGGGAATGTGAAGAACATGAACGGAGAAGAGAGCAGGAATATTGCAAAACAGCCCTCCCATTACAATCAGATGCTAGGTGCAAAAACAATCTAACAGAAAGCTTATGCCAAGTATAATCACAACTTTAGAACCTTCTACTACATCCCAAAGATCTCTATCTATCAACATCATCCAAAGTTTTAACTTCCAGATGTAGAAGTTAGAATTATTGAACTTGTCAATGATTCTATGGATGATGAAGACGAAGAGAGACATACTAACAGTATTACAAATAGAACACACTTAATCTCTCGGTTTATACGAGCTATGCTCTGATACCAATCTGATGGGGCAAGAGAGTGTGAAGAACATGAACGGAGAAGAGAGCAGGAATAATGCGGAACAGCTCTCCCATTACAATCAGGTGCTAGGTGCAAAAACAATTTAATAGAAAGCTTATGCTAAGTATAATCACAGCTTTAAGTGTTCTAGTTGCCCAAAATGATCTTAAAAATTAGTTCATACTCACAAAAAATGAGAGTGCAGTCCACTGAAGAGATTGGAAATGGTTTGTGTGTGTGTGTGTGTGTGTGTGTGTGTGTGTGTGTGTGATATTACTAGAAGTTAGATTTAATATGAAGTTTAGTTCTGAAATAGATTGGAATGGCAATATGATATCGCGAGTCCCTCAGGCGTCAAAGACAGCCATCGTCTGATCAGAAACTGAGGAGTCGTAGACGTCCGTGTTCTGATCAGAGTGAGTAAACAAGCACGATCAAACAGCGATAGAGTGCATTCAAATCATAATAGACATTCATCTACGTTATACACAGATAGAAAAAGCGTATTGCTGCTATATTACACTGAAGCACAACAATGATAGTTACAACCAGAATGACGGCCTAATTGGGAGGCTCAAATAATATGTCTCATGGATGGAGCATCTCACTTAATCTGTGCTGGGTTGATCTATTCATAGATTGCATCCATGTATTAACTACATTAAATGTTTGTCACCTAATTAGGCAAGTCGTTGACTTGGAAATATATGGCTTTTGTGACAACTTTACATAGTACTGTCAATGAATAGGGATTGCAAATTCTCTCACTTCGCATTTTACATGAAGTGGTTTCTCTCATTTCACAAATTTCGGGAAGTGGCTGGGAACGTTCCTCGTTCAAAATAGACGACCTTCAGCATTTTTTCTCTCTTCGGTTTTTGGACTTTATCACTTCGACATTTTGCTAAGCCATGTTAATTGGAACTCTGCAGACTTGTTCTAAATGCTAGTTTGTGGAAGTCCTTGAAGATGACCAAGTCTTCAATGACTTCAAGTTATTAAACTTAACATCTGAACTTGAAATTATGACAGAATTGGTTACCCTTTGCTGGAGATCAGCCGGAAGCCCGTTGTAGACGTTCTTTAAATAAATTAGTTGTCTAAGTTTGTGATTCCCGCAGGTATCAGATGAGCAGGCGTAAAACAAAAGTTGGTTTCACCTGCCCTAGATCAATGATCAATAAACGTGTAGGAAGATCAATGAAATAGAAATTAGTC
The DNA here is from genome assembly GCA_029204225.1 of Diphasiastrum complanatum. Classification (NCBI taxonomy): domain Eukaryota; kingdom Viridiplantae; phylum Streptophyta; class Lycopodiopsida; order Lycopodiales; family Lycopodiaceae; genus Diphasiastrum; species Diphasiastrum complanatum. Next base: position 19,445,351 of record CM055106.1, on the reverse strand, counting down.
ATTCACCAAGTGGGCTTAATTTCCAACAAAAATTTAAGATTTCAATTGTAAATTACCTAAAAGATTTGAAAGCTCATGGGAACCTAATGGCAAAAAATAGCATGTGCAGAGAACTAGAGACTTGCAGATCCTATTCTTAGGTGTCCACGTGATCGCATGCTCTTGATGAATGGGCATGTCCCTCCTTCTTGTAATTCTAACCACAGGTTAGGATTTTAGGTCCAGCACCATTGGATTATTTTGCGAGCATTCAAACTTTTCCACATCTCATAGATTAACTAGTGAAATACATGGCAAACATGACTCATTGCTGGCATTTGTGCGGGTGAGCTATAGTGCCTTTGCTCCTTCTCAATGTTTAGATTTTCCTTCTTTTGTTCTTGTCATTCCATCTTGCCACGTTTGTAGAGTACCCATTGAAAGCTTATCACGTGGCAAACATGAGGGCATCCAATGCTCTTGGCGCCTCTTCACCCTTTTTCTTTTGTTTCTTGTCATTCATGCTTTATCATGTTTGGTACATAAACCTTTGAAAGGCTCACATCTGGCAAGTATGGCTCGTGTCTAGCATCCAAGTAGAGGCCGTAAATTCCCTTGTGCCATTGAAGCATGGTGTTATTGTCCTCGACCTCTCCATTTCACTTTTGTGTATCGATGGGGTTTAGCATGAGATATATTTTACTCCGGACCACTTATATTATTGCCATTTGGCACATCTACCACTTGGACTCTCCATATCGATTCTCACAAAGACGTGGCACAATCTAAACATCTTTCTCTTTGAGATTTCATTGCTTTTCTATGCGCATGATGGGGATGAGAAGGGGGCACGAGATAAAACATCTCGACTGATGGAATTTTGCCATGTGGCACACTTGCCACTTGGACTCTTCTCAATGGTTGATCATAAAAAAAAGTCACAAAATCAAGGGCCTTAAATCATCTAAGATAAAAGGAGGGTGGGTGTACTTGTCTTCCTATTTCTCTCTATTTTGTGTTTCTTTTGAGAGAGAGAGAGAGAGAGAGAGAGAGAGAGAGAAAGAAAGAAGAGAAGAGAAGAGAAGAGAAGGCGATCAAGCGATGGTGAGGAAAAGCGCTGAGGCCGCTGCAGCGGCGCCTGCGAAGAGCAAGGGCAGCAACAAGCCAGCAGCAGGAGCAGTAGCAGCAGGAGGCAAGGAACAAAAGAAGGAGCGCCTTTCGGTTTCGGCCTTTCTGGCGAGCGTAGACAAGGCACCAGCAGGCGACAAACCCCACCCAGCAGCAGCAAAACCTAAATCCAAAGCCGCTGCTGCCAACCTCTACACTTCGGGGATCGATCTGCCCCCTTCGGATGACGAGGGCGAGGATGAAGGCAGCGGCGATGAGATCGGCGGCGGTGCTGCGAAGCGTGGGAGTGGCCGCGGCGCCACAGCTCTGGATCTGTCAGTTTCTGAAAGGGATCTGAAGAAGCGTGAGAAGAAGGAGCAGATAGTCGCACAGGCTGCGGAGTTTGCAAAGCAGGAGGCTCTCAAGGATGATGGGAGTGCCTTCACTGTGGTCATCGGCACCAAGGTGTCGGTGCTGGATGGGGAAGATGCAGCAGATGCAAACATCAAAGATATCTCGATCGACAGTTTTTCGGTATCGGCGAGAGGTAAGGAGCTTCTAAAAAATGCTACCCTTAAAATAGCTCATGGGAAAAGATATGGCTTGATAGGTCCAAATGGAAAGGGCAAATCTACTTTGTTAAAGCTGCTTGCATGGAGGCAGATTCCTGTGCCCAAGAATATAGATGTCTTATTGGTGGAGCAAGAGGTTGTGGGGGATGATAGATCTGCGCTGGAGGCAGTTGTGTCAGCCGACGAAGAACTGGTGAAATTGCGGGAAGAGGCAAACAGGCTTCAAGCCCTAACCCTAGACGATGATGAAGACGACGGATTGAATAAGGATGAGGAAGGGGAAAGTGCGACCGAGAAATTGACGGCAGTATATGAGAAGCTTCAGTTGATGGGGTCAGATGCAGCCGAGTCTAGGGCTTCCAAGATCCTGGCAGGTTTAGGGTTTACCAAGGATATGCAAATAAGATCCACAAAGTCCTTCAGTGGTGGCTGGCGGATGAGGATTTCTCTGGCAAGGGCACTGTTTGTGCAGCCTACCCTCTTACTTCTGGATGAACCGACGAATCACCTGGATTTGAGAGCAGTGCTGTGGCTTGAAGAGTATCTGATGAGATGGAAGAAGACTTTGGTGGTAGTATCTCATGACCGTGATTTCCTTAACTCTGTTTGCACCGAGATCATCCATCTGCACGACGAGAAATTACACTTGTATAGAGGCAATTTTGCTGCTTTTGAGGAGGCATATGAGCAAAAACGCAGGGAAAACAACAAAAAATTTGAAGTTTTTGAAAGGCAACTAAAGGCCGCTAAGAGGAGTGGGAGCAAAGCCCAGCAGGATAAAGTGAAGGATCGTGCAAAGATGGCTGCAGGGAAGGAGGCCAAAGTCAAGGGTAAGGGGAAGGCAAGTCCTGCAGATGAGGAAGATCTGGTTCCTGAGGCACCCCGGAAGTGGAGAGATTACTCTGTGGAGTTTCATTTTCCTGAGCCAACAGAATTAACCCCTCCTCTTCTTCAGCTGATTGACGTTGATTTTAAGTATCCTGGCAGAGAAGATTTTGGGCTGAAAGGCATTGATGTAGGCATTGACATGGGAACTAGAGTTGCGATTGTTGGCCCCAATGGAGCAGGCAAGTCTACACTGCTGAACTTATTGGCAGGAGATTTACAGCCTACAGCCGGGGAGTCAAGGAAGAGCCAAAAGCTCAGGATAGGCAGATATTCTCAACATTTTGTGGATTTGCTTACTATGAACGAGACGCCTGTCCAGTATCTGCTAAGATTGTACCCAGATCAAGAAGGTCCGAGCAAGCAGGAAGCTGTGAGAGCCAAGCTGGGTAAGTTTGGGCTCCCCAGTCACAACCACCTTACGCCGATTGTAAAGCTTTCTGGAGGACAAAAATCAAGGGTAGTGTTTACTTCTATATCAATGGCCCGGCCTCACATTTTACTCCTGGATGAACCAACAAATCATTTGGATATGCAGAGTATTGATGCATTGGCTGATGCTTTAGACGAGTTTACAGGTGGGGTGGTTTTGGTAAGTCATGATTCGAGATTGATTTCACGTGTATGTGAAGATGAGGAAATCAGTGAGATTTGGCTGGTTGAGAATGGAGTTGTGAGGAGATATCCTGGAAGTTTTGAAGAGTACAAGACAGAGTTGATAAAGGAAATAGTGGCAGAAGTAGATGATTAATCTGTGAGTTCCCTTGCTATAGGATTGCATACGTTATTAATCTGCTTAAATTGAAGCTTTGTCATATTGCCATGACAAATTGTCAGAATGAAGTTGTATCCCTACAGAAAAGCATTTATCGTTATTGTTTGCTTAAGGTCACATTATCCAGTTTTCCAGTGCTCGATCACGACAAACCACACTCCCATTGTAGAGCTGCTTTTTTTAAAGTGGAGGTGGGTTTGTGTCCAAGCACCTGGTTGGTAAGTGGCAATACTGTGATATTTTCCATTAATAAGTAGAAAATCAAAAGCTTATTTGGTGAAAGAAAAGCAAACTTATTTTTTCTCCTATACTTTAGTGTACTAAGACTTTATTTTCTTATGCAATCTATCAAGTTTTTTATATCTTCCTTTAGACAACCAGATATATGCTTGTGTATCCTGGAAGCTTGATGTTGAATTATGCTGCCATGTTCAAATTTAGACTCAAATAGGAATTCGAAGTTTTCAATTTAATCTGCGATGATCATCAGTCTCGACTGTTGGTAGTCAATGCCAATACAAATCTGTAATGTTGAAGTTTTTGATTGACCAGTGCTGCACTTTTAAGGGTTTATGAGCTCCTAGGACTTTCTAAGATGGCTCAGTAAATGCTAATGCCTTGCTGTATTTCAACTGGGCCATAGGATATCAAATGCCTTCACGTTTCATCATAAAGTGGTTTCTTTACTCTTTAAGGAACAGCTCGTAGTTTTAGATAATCTCTTTATTCTGCAGATTATTGAGAAAGAGTTAGGCGTCCCTACAAGTGCAGGCACGTTGTTGTCTTTTGAATAAGGCTCCTTTATCAGCAAAATCCAACTTCCAACCAAAGAGATTTTGGTGATAGCAACTGATTTGGGGCTGTGTTTGAAGCTCTTGGATGTTGTAGTTAGAGTATCTGTAGTCTGCAATGGAGGAGATGGTTTGCAGCTAGGTCTTCCTTATAAAATTAAATCGACCATGCCTGTGTGACCACAAAAAGAGTCCTTTGTTTATTTTATCAAGATATTTATATTCATCTCTGTGTAAAGTTATCATGTCTATGATCATCAAAATGGTAGTGCCTGCCCATCAAACGTCCAATGTTCATACTAAAGTGACAAAGTCTTCTCTCCTGGCATCTTCAAGCAATTCATCTTTCAATTTACTTATGAGATATGGAGTCGTCCCTCACCTTGTATAAGGTATCCACTCATTTGAACAGAAAAGTTCAAAAGAGAGCTTCTTCAATGCAAAGAAGTTTATCAGAGCCTCTTTCTTTCTTCACTTTTTGTGTAGCTGTATCGAAATAACTCCCCATGAACTAAAACTTGATTGACAACAGAATTGATGAACATTTGCACATTTATATGATATGTTGTAATCCAATCACTGATTCATAATAACCATCAATTGCTTTGATTGACAAACGTTAATAGTGCTCGAACTTCAAGGCAATAATTTTCATGAAGGGCTAGTCCTTACTTTTGAATAATGGCTTCAACCATCCATTGAAGGGCATAGCAAATTTTCAAACTACCTTAGTCAATTTTTTTTTTGTTGGATAATTTGCATATTTCTTAAGGTGATTCTCTTGTCCAACAAAGGACAAGTATTCTCATGGGGGTACCAATTTAGTTGTTTATCTTTTTTCTTATGAATTGAATCTATGCAAGTTTTTTATAAATTTGAATTTATGAAAAAATCAGTTTCTTGTAATACTTGTTAAATTTTATTGCATAAATTAACTCATGTTTAAAGGTTTATTGATGACTTGTTTGTTCTCAATCTTTTCGATTTGGGTAGCTTTCGATATATAAATCCCAATGTTTTTGGTGGAGGGATCTATCCTAAAGACCCGTGAACTTAATTGTACACCTACTAGTGATAAGTGCAAAGTTTGAACTTATTAATACGCTAGGCTAGGTTAGGTTAGATGTTTTTGGAGTGATTATTTCTAATTTTTATAGGTTTTCTTGTCTCGAGCAATTTAATTATTTTGTTACTCAATAAGGATCAAATGTTCAAGAAAATCATGAAAAATTCGAATTATATTTACTCTTATGGTTTTATCTTTGGTATTTTGGCTTTTGGTATATTTAAGAAATTAATAATAGAATCCAAAAAAGTGGGGAGCTAAGGAGCTTCCTTTGCTTCTAGTATTTTGTATTTCATCCATGACAACTCTTGTTTACATATTGTGGTCCTTGTTATTTTTATTTTTTGTTGAATTAATTTGCTTCTTTGGGTCCACCTAAGAGAATCCGGATTTTCTTGACACCAAACTAGCAACTTATTCTTGGGTACAAATGAGACATATGTAGTGTTGATTGGCTAAGATTTTTTGTTTAGGGAATTCTACATTTTTGTTCAGATATAAATCTTTTGATCTTGTTTTTTTGCGTGTTTTTATCTTGTGACACCACCAACTTCTCAAATCAAATGTTGTGAATGTGGATAGATTCCAATCTCACAAATAGATATCTCAGCAAAACATACCCTATAATTGTTACACTTATCAACACAAAATCATGTTGGATCTTCTTGCTCAGATACTTTCAAAGATTCAACTAAGGGTGAGGTCCTCCTACTTATCTTCATTGCAAACAATTAAGTTATCACTTTGTAGAAAGATACACACACTCATGAGAGAAAAAACTAAGACTTTCTTGTTGGATGGTGATGCAACACGATGAGAATGAACCAAAGTGAGAGTGATGTAGCTCATTGGCGGCTCCTCAAGTTTTTTCCACATTATCCGAGTCTCTCTACAACTACAAAAGAGTTGGACTTCTTTAATTGCATGACTTGAGGCTCTTGGGCCTAAATTACGTTGACGAGTTCACTAAAGTAACCATGTTGTGGCATACACAACTTTGATGAAGATATTATTGCCAACAATACAAAACTACTATATCATTTGTGTTGGTGGCATCACAATTGACGACTTTTGTTGAATCAACAAGATCATATCAGGATATCGATTGTATGGTAGATGCTCTACACAATCGGTTTGATAAAGTACACACTTGATTGGTGATTTTGAAGGGATTTTGATTCACTAATAACATTTAGTTTTTTGTAATAACTTTTGCTATTTGCTTTTTGAAGTTAAGCCAAAAATTCAGCCTCTTGAAGCTGAACTTTTGTGCTTTCAAAAGCTAAAGAGCAATTGAATTTTTTTTGCTATGGTAGAGGAGTTGAGTGCTGGTTTTATTTGGAATAAGCCTCTTGAATTCACTTTCAAAATTGACAACTTAGTCAATGGTTTTCGATTTGCTAGTGGATGTGCTTTTTCATGAAATGATTTTTTCTTGTTTGTTATGGCCATTAAACAAGTTGGTTTTATTGGCATAACAAAGGGAACATTTCCAGCATGGTTTTGGGTGAAATATGTGTTGTATGAGACTTCTCCTTGGTCATATCTCCATAGATATGATGCCTAATGGAAACTCGTGCAGTTTTCTATTAATAGGGGGAGAAATAGGTGGATAGGTACTTATCTATGTAAAACATATGCTGCATTGATTCATGGAGGAATCCATGTAGATGGGGAACCTGTTTCTAAAATTAGAATCGAGATGATATTACCATAATCTTCTAAGGATTGTAGTTGATATCTAGTTAGAAGATGTGAGGAAAGAAAAATTAGAAAAAAATCTTGTAGTAGAAAAGTTGTTGATTACAAATCCAATCGATTTGTATCAAAACTAGAGAGTTCTATTACAAAAAAAGGTTTGTTGAAACTAGTTCCTTGTAGATTGTGATCTTAGTAAAAACTAGGATCTGTGAGTTGATGCAAGCAATGAAATTCACTCTAATAATATATTCTTTTGAAATAATCTTCGGTTGAAATTTTGGTTGTAAAATAGCACTCTTTGAGAAATATTCTCTCTTAGAGTTAACTCAGTTACAGGATTCTCAGTTGAAAAAAGTATTTTTGATAGATTGTGAGATCTATATAGACATGCTATGTAGTGAATCATTTTGAGATCATAAAATATTTGGGCAAATTCTTAATCTTGAGGATTGACAATGAGTTCCTTGGACTGAGTTTATAAGCATGCATAAACTAGTCGATAAAGCATAGGCATATTTATGAGAATTGGATAGAGACGATTTCTTGCTAGGTAATAGTGATATCTCGATGAGAATTACTTATTAACCTAGGTGGGATTTGAATCAGGTTGAATGTGGTGTTTTGGATCCACAGCTAGACATTCAAATATTCTCTAAATACAATACAACTAACCAAGTAAGGAGTGTTACTTCTGAGTTAGATGTTTGAATCTACAATATGATATTATTATTGATACTGTAGGTTACATGTATTACTTATAAGTCACAACCTTTACGAGTCAATTTTGGATTCATTTATCAAGAAGAATCAATGCTCTACGTACTGATGGAGGGGGAGAATTCACATTAAAGGAGTTCAAGGACTACTGCAAGGCACATGAGATACTGCAACAACTCACTACTAGCTACTCACCTCAGTCCAATGGTGTAGCTGAGAGGAAGAATAGAACTCTCATAGAGAGTGCTAAGTGCATGCTAGCCCATCCCTCGCTTCCTAAGTTTTTTGGGCAAAGGTAGTATCTACTGTAGCATACATACAAAATTGACGCATCACTAATGCTCTCATCAATAAAACTCCACATGAGGTTTGGACATGATCAAAGCCCTCTCTCAAGCATTTATGAGTTTTTGGATGCATTACTTTTTCTCAAAATTAATACCTACTGAATTAAGAAAGAAGCTAGATGACATCTTTGTAGGATATTCTTTTGATCATGAAGCATACAAACTCTATATATAATCCAGTCACACAAAAGTGTTATACTAGTAGAGATGTAACATTTGTAGAAGATCAATTTTATGACCTGAAGGGTAAAAAGCCCACTATTTCTGTGGCTACTACTTCTGACTCCAAGGTCGATATACCTACAATCGATTCCGACTCAGATCAAGAGTCATTTCAACGACAATTGAAAAAGCAGCAACAGGTTGAAAAAATTCCAAGGAGGTCAAATTGACCCAAGTATCCACCTTCAAGATTCATGGATGATCCTTTTTGTTATTTTGTACAAGAACCTAATACAATGAAAGAAGCCATGTCTAACACTGATGCTGAGAACAATGGAAGGTTGCCATGGACAAGGAATACGACTCCCCCATATTAAATGACACATGGACAATCATGGAGCTACTAGAGGGTTTCATTCCTAGCTCGATATATTCTAATGTCTATTTTATATTTGTTGCTACTTCCTTCATTATTATCACTCTATATGTAGATGATACACCGTTATCCAATAATAATATGAAATATTTAAAGGAGGTTAAGGACATGTTATCAAATGAATACGAGATGACAGATATGGGTCCACCCACTACTGTCTCAGAATTTTGAATGAGACCTTGAACTATGAAATTTTAAAAAACTTCGCAACTATCACTTTGAATAAAGCTGAAAGCTTCCAAAAATAGTTTGTCATTTATTCAATTGTTTTCTTTGAAATCCCTACCTTTCTTTGTATATATGTTGGTTGAATGAAGGTATTGGTATGAGAGTCCATTTCATCTTATTTTCACGCCACAAAATGGTTCTTGTATCTCTTGAACAACTTGCCTTCTGCAAGAGAGAAAGGCGCGCACAAGGAGGGTGTGGTGAATGTCACATTTCTCTTAATATGGCTTGAAATTCACAAATCAACATCCAAATCTATGAAGCACCATTGTATATTATCCTTTTTCTGAACACTTGAATTTGTGAAAGGTCCGAGCTCCATCAAGCTAGGAATCATCATCTTGCAACCTAATATTTTGATGCGTGCGATATGGTGCCATCATGCAATTATAATAACACATTTGGTCTTCATTGTCACTTTGTTCACGTGAAGCTTCACGTGGGTTCTTAGGCATTTGATCAAGATTGGAAGTGTCCGAGTTAGAATTCCGTGGTCATTGTGTAATTTCCACCTTCTTTCCTCAAACCCATGGCAAAAAAGACCAATATAATCAACTATATTTGATATTTTTCATGCAATGTCTTCTTCCATTTAGGCTTCAACTGATTTTGGATCTTCCATATTATTGTCTATCTAAACAATGTCCTTATCATGACGAATAAAGTCCCACTAGAATTTATAACCAAAATACTCTGAGTTAAAAATAGATAATTCACTAGTTCTCCCAATGCTAGGGAAAATTGACATTCTTTGAGAATGAAATTGATAAACTTTATGAAAAACTTGGCAGAATTAAGTCTTTTAAAGGTACTTAAAATCGGGATTTTGGATGTGTGTAGTAGAAAACTTGCACTTGAATCCTTATGTAGGATAACTATTACTAAGTTTTAGGCCCTTCTGGGCCTCTGCCATTGACGTCATTGTGTGACCCCACCTTCCGAACACTCAAGTTATAAAAAGTCTTGTGAATGAATGAATCTATATATTTATCCCAGTACATGTCGACTCAAATCTTACATGAATGGATGGTGAGATTGAGTTTGGGGGTCCCCACTACCTACTTTGTAATAATCAGATCTAATTTTGTCAAGCAAACTTGATCGTTTGTAATTTTTACCTTGAAAATACAAAGCTTTTACCTGCTACGCCTTGATGAGAGGACTCACCATTTCCATAATATTTCTCTAAACACCCGTTACTTAGGTCTTAATGTATGTCAGCTCAAATCTTACATGAATGGATGGTATGGAAACCCCAATACTTGGCACATGATGATAAAAATTGATTCATGAATTTGATTGGCTATAATTCTCAACCTTGAATTTGAAGCCCTTGTGGATGGAATCTGAAAATACGAAGCCCTCTTGAATAAAACTTAAAAATTATGCTTTTTAAAGAATGTTACATCTGTGCAACAAAATTTTGGGTTAGATATTCACGACACACATTGAACTAGATAGTATATGTTTATTGACATTAGTGGAAAATTATGGCTCGTCCTCTTGTCTCATTGCTATTCAACAAGAGAACTTGCCATCATTTTCCACAATATGTTTCTTCAAAACACATTATGTAGCTCGTTAACTAGATAAGGTGAAAAAGGCAAATACCTCCATTGGTCACAAGGTGGGTACAATGGCGCTAAAATGGCACTCTGAGGTGTGTGCCACAGAGAAAGAGATGCAAGCCTACACACCCAGCCGTTCAACCCTATGCGAAGTGTGATCACAAGTGTGCTTGAGTTTAGGCTTACAAGAAGTTTAGGCAATCAGCTCCGACAAGCATCCAGTTCAAGCCCAAAAATAAAATGTCTACGACGGATCCAACGGTGGGATTACAACGAATCACATTGTGCCATCAGGATTACGAGGCGGGATTCGACGGAGATCATTTTAGGTTCATCTGAATCTCTCCGTGAAGTCAAGTTGTTGTATGTGGATTGGTCGAGAACGGTGGGCCCGCCAGGCGGATATTTTCTCACCCCCCTAAAAAAAAAAAAATTAAAGAAAGATATTTTGGAGAGCACTTTAAGATGGGCCAATGGGCTCAAAGAAAATAACCGGAGCAGCCGGTAGCCGGTGACGGGCAGCAGCCCGCGGGCAGGCGAAGGGGCAGAGTAAAGACAGAGGGATGCAGGCTGCCCGGCCTGCTCGGGCAGATCGAAGAGGGCTGTCTCTCCTTATCTCTTTTCTCTCCCCCGATCCATCGAGAGCAATGCGATCTGCGAGAGATCGATAGAGCGAGATGGTGATCTGATCATGATAAGGCAGAGTTTGGGATCCTGCTTATGGGCGTGGGTGGATGGATTCTTCGTTCTTGGCTGTGCTTAAACTCCTCCTGACCCCGCAATTTGCTTCCATTTTGCTGCAAATCATGTAAGTCTCTCTCCTTCCATTTCAATTCCGCCCATCTGTTGCAACTCGCAGATCTGTCCGTCTCATACTGTCTGTTTTTCAGATCCACATCCTTGTTAATTAGCCCACCTGTAATTTTGAGTGACTAGCAGGTTATGTAGCAGTTCGCTTAGTGAAATTAAACAATCACGATCCCTGGTTTTTTCGTATTTTTTAACAAATGGTTTTCGCATATTAGCTTTCCTCAGTAGTTCTCAAGTTTCACATCTTCCAAGAGTGTGGATGTGGGTGGCTCTGTTTGTTAGAATAACTGCAATTCTACTACGCGTCATTGTCTGAACTGAAATCGAACTTCGGGTGATCCCAATTGTCGAGTTGAAACAAATGCAGTAGGCCTTGGATAAAGAGTCACTCCACTACAGGCTCTTTGATGATGCTGATTTTTTTAGTGTTTCAAAAATAGGTGAAATGCCATCATGGGAAGATTCCTATTGGAGTAATCTTCTTTTAGATTCTAACAAGTTTAACTTGGAAGTTAGTAAGAAAGCGCTGTGAATTCACTCAGCATTTTTGAAGAGCAATTCCCCTGCCAAAGCTGAGGGATTTTCCACATTTCGGCTATAATTTACATTCCTGTGGTAGCTCTAACTTGTAAACAATGTGACATATTTCTGAATTACCCACCAGGCCTAGGGAATGACTTGGTACACTTGTTCGTAGCTTCCTCAGCTGTCAAGGTACCGATTTGAAGACCATGCTTCAAATTTCGACTAGGTATGAATTGCTTATGCACAAGACCCCGTCAAGTCTTGGAAAGATGTAGTCAAGCTATTTCCATCCCGCCTTTATTGCATATGAGTCATAAACGTAGCGGTGGTGGGTACGTTTGTAGATCTCTTTGGTCACTAGGGTGACCGGGGGTGGGGGGCATAGGCGCGCGCCACTTCAAGAAAAAGGGGGAGGGAAGGGAAAGGGTAATCCCTCCCCTCATACAAACGTTATAAGCTTAAAGCTTTGAGTTTTTAAAAGCTTAAAGCTGAAAAGTTTTTCTAAATTGCATAAGCTTACAAGAAAACAACAAATTAAGCTTGGAACAAAGGGAAGAAGGGAGTGGTTGGAGGATGGATTGCCATAGGCTGTACCAATAGCCAGTATAGGCTTGTGGGTTGAGTGGAATACATCCCTTCACCACCCTTGTGCTCTTCTTCATCTCCCTCCATCCTCCTTGCTCCACAACCACCTACATAACAGTAAACCACGTCTAATCCATAGATGCACAGAAACGCATTTCTCCTCCCAAAATCGTACTAAATTTTTTTTTTTGGTTGGAAAAATAGCTTATGGCTGAAATATTTTTAGGGCATCAATGGTCAAACCAGCGTTTTGCCTCTCAGAAGTGCAGTAGATGGGGCACAAACAAATCTTATTTTCAATAGCTATTTGGTTGTTATTTGCTCTGGTTTTCAATAAATGCTCAGGGGGTTTGGGGGGCGGTAGCCCCCTGAGAAACGGGGGGTCCGGTGGGGGGTTTGGGGGTCAACGCCCCCCAACGGCAGGGTCCGGCCCCGCCGACGGTAAGGCCTCTTCATGATTTGGCCTTCCAACTCCCTGAGCGAAAACACACTTACTGGGACCATCTGTGATCGTAACGAATAGGCTAGAGGTTAGAGTCGAAATTTTATCCTTGACAAAACCCAACATGGATCAATGAACCTAAACTGGACCATCTTGGACCCGAAACAGTTGACAAACTACATAGTAATTATGCTCTTAATCAGAGCTTTCATCTGATACCCATATTGCCCATAAAATGCTGATTAATTGCAAATGCTTTTGAGGCATGCATATAAATAACCCCTTAAGTGATAATTCACCTGGAGGAGGGGCAATGTTTTTCCTGAAAAACTACCTAATGGCCTACCTCCCCAAAGGAGTATCAACCATCAGATAGAGTTAATTCCCGATAGCATGCTTGTATCCCTTTTTCCATATAGGGTTAGCGCTAAGAAAGAGGATGAAATTTCTAGGCAGTTACATCAATATCTTAGGATGGGCCACATTCGACCTAGTAAGTCCCCTTGGGGAGCACCAATCCTTTTGGTCAGTAAAAAGGATGGAGGCACATGATTGTGTCATTTATAAAAATTAAATAAGTTAGCCATCAAGAACATGTCTCTTACCTAGGATGGATGATCATGGATCGCCTGAATGGAGCTTAGTATTTTTTAAGATTGACCTTAGATCAGGATACCATCAGATAAGGATTAGGAACGAGGATGTTCCTAAGACTGATTAAGGATCTAAAACCTCTGAAGTTCACTGGAGCAGTATCTATGAGGACCCATATGTCGTTAAGAATTGGTTGCAAAAATGGGAGAAAGCATTCCAGATGTGTGGCATAGACGATGAAACGGAGATGATTGTTGAAGCCACATCGTTTTCAAGAGTCAGCACAAAGGTGGTGGAGGAAGGTGGAAAAGGATGGCCTTGGTCCAACCACATGGGAGGCATTCCGGCAAACCTTTACGCAAAATTGGGTGCCTATGGATGAAAATAACAAAGCCATGCATCAATGGACTTATTTGAAGTAGGGTAACTTGAGCGTGCAGGATTATGCAGACAAGTACCGAGAGGCTTTGTTATGCATTCCTCTTCCTATGTACATGCAAGTATTTCACTTTGTGGAGGGACTTTGAGAGAGTATTCGCCCTTTCGTGTGGAAGGATCAATCTCATGATTTTTGGGGAGCCATATAGATGGCTTTGTATTATGAAGATGGAAGAAGGGGCCCGGATCCTGCTGCGGTAGCTGGTACAAGTGGTCAGGACACAAGGGCAAATGGAACAAAAAGGAAAAGTTTGAAGGTCAAACCAGTCACTGGTAAGCTCGGGTGACCGTGGAAGAGATCGAGCAAGAAGCCAATCTAGATGTTCCATGCCCATGAATGTTTCGGTGGTTAGGAGAGTGAACACGGCTCCACCAGCGCTTTTGTCAAAGTTGGCTCACCAAGGGTATCAATTTCCTAACATTTCTCTTGTTTTTATGCGAGGACAGCTGTGTGGTAGAGATGTTCATGTCCTATTTGACATTGGATCCTCTCATAACGTGTTGAATTCAACTTTGGTACGGAAGTTAGGTGTGAGCACTCAACCATCCCAGTACCAGTACACAATGGAAATGGCTGAAAGATTTGGGATAAGAGGGTGTGGGCATTCCACTAACTGTACAAAGTTACACAGAAGAGTTGGATTTTGAGATAACATGGCTTCCGCGGTTTGATTTTGTGTTGGGCATTTGTTGGCACGCGATGCGGAAGCCACACATAGCCTAGGATACTCATGTGTATGAGTTCCAGTTTGATGGTGTGATGCATTGCCTTCATGGTGAGCAAGATGTGTCTCCTGGACCGCTTGTTTCAGCTACGCAGTTGTGTAGGATCTATTGTGAGTACATGTGTGCTTGCTTTCTACTTGATATGTCTACCAATACTAGTCAGAGTAGCATGCAGTGTGTGCAATCTAGTACTATTGCCAATTTGGATCAAGAAATTAGGAGAGAATTTTTAGATGTGTTCATAGATGATCTTCCATCTATTTTACCTCCTAAGAGGAATGTTAAAAGATTTAATTAATACTCGAATCACGTCCTGTCAATAGACGTCCTTATTGAATGAGTCTTAAGGAGGAAGAGGACGTGAGACGGATGGTCGATGATTATCTTGCCAAAGGGCATATATGACCAAGTTATTCCCCTTTTGCCTCTCCGATCATTCTTGTAAAAAGGACGGCGGATCATGGCGTATGTGTGTGGATTATCGAGGTTTAAACAAGATAACGGTTAAACATCGCCATCAGGTTAGAGTTCATGAAAAGGATGTACACAAGACTGCCTCCGGAACTCGGTTCAGTCAAGTGTCATCAATTCTATGTGTTGGATTGGCTAGTTTTGTGCAAGAAAGAGATTTGAGAGGTTCCATATCATTTTGATTTCTTCTTGGATTCATTTGTTGACTTTCAAGAGAGTGCGAAGTGCATTCAAACAGGTTGAAAGAGAAGGTCAAATCATTGCAACATGGCTACAAATGGAGGCTTCATGTTGGAGAGCAATGATAGGCTTACCTTAAACAAGTATTCAACTTGGAAGGTGAGAATGGAGTCTCTCCCTGAGATGAATGAATTGATGGCATTGTTGTAGGTGTGGAGGAGAGACCTTTGGCACTTTAAGAACAATTTGAGGTATGATAGTAGCCCAAAGAAAGCTCTTCATGTGATCAAGATGAATGTGACAAATGAACTTCTAAAGAAGTTGGTAAGTGTACTTCATCTAGTGAGGCTTGGGAAGCTTTAAAGAAGGTTTATGAGTCCAAGTCCACATCATGGGTTCTAATACAGGCCATCAGCCAACAAGTTACCACCGTCATGTAAAATCTTCTTTAAGCATGAAACATGAAAAACAGGATGAACCTTACAACCAACAGGCAAATCCAATTCATAAGCAACGCTATTAATCTTTTTAACGATTTTCCAAGGTCCACAATATCTAGGTGACAACTTATAACAGTTATTGTCTTCAGGGTTTTCGAGTCCTTTGGAATCCTGAGAAACACCATGTCTCCTTCCTCAAAGTCTTTTGGCGTACGATTCAGAATGGCATGTCTTTGCCTGATCCATTGCCGCTTTTACATTTTCCTTTGTTAACTCCAACATCTATTGCATGTAAGTTAGAAATTCCATAGCACTAGGTGTCTTATGAGGCAAACCTATAGTAACTGGCCAACTGATGTGAGGAAACCCGAAATTGACCCATCATTGTCTGTAGTCTATGTGAAGTACTTTCCAACAAGTACCCAGGTACTATGGTGGCATCCAGTTGGGTCAAGAGATAGAAAATGTGTGCGATAGAACTCGCTCTTGGTCCCCAATGGACCCTGCCATGTGCTCTAAAGATATGATCTGTAGAGGTGGCCCCGGATATACTGATGAGTGCTCGCAGGTAGGTCAGTAATCTGAATACCCACTGTGGAGAGAAGACGACAAGCTTGGGAGTACCATGAGAAGGAGTGTCCCTGCGAGTGTAAGCATCGAGATGAGGATAGAGCCGCTATAGCATAGTGTGTGTTCCCAACTTGGAAATCCTCCAGCCGCTATATGAATGTGATAATGTGGAATAGGGCCTCAATCTGGATGGGGGGGGACAACAAACTCCGCCAA
This sequence comes from Diphasiastrum complanatum, assembly GCA_029204225.1. Classification (NCBI taxonomy): domain Eukaryota; kingdom Viridiplantae; phylum Streptophyta; class Lycopodiopsida; order Lycopodiales; family Lycopodiaceae; genus Diphasiastrum; species Diphasiastrum complanatum. The sequence continues at coordinate 19,429,020 of CM055106.1, read as the reverse complement.
TATAATCTGGTGTGGCACAGAGGGCATAGCCCGTATCATTTGAGAGAGCATATGAATCTGGAGACGTGAGATGTGTGCCCAATCAGTGGTCTTGACTGCGTATATAGCTTAGGGGACAACCATAGTGTCAAAGTGTCGACACTCACTGGTCGCATCCCTGATGTGTGAGCTGAAGCACAGTCTCTCCAAATCTACCAACAAGGCATAACCCTTCTGTACCCGGTTTACAGCTGCCTGTCTCATGCTGAAAGAGGGACCCGAGAATACCATGCCTAAATATGTGTAAGAATCAACAACCTCAAGTGGTTGACCATCCCATAAAAGTTCCTGTCGCATCATGAAGGACCTGGAGGTGTTGAACACCATAACCTTGGTCTTAGCCACATTCACCGACAATGACACTATTGAAGGTAGGTGTACCTTCTCTATTGTCGTCCTTGAAAAGAGAAGCCCATGTTTTGGTCTCAGCCTTGTGTTGCTCAATCTTTTCCTCCAATTCTTGGATCTTTGTGTTTGTAGAGTTGGCTGGTTCTCTCTGCTCGCTCATTGCCTCCAACGAGGAAATCCCCGGGCTCTCATAGCCTTTTCATGGACATAGCTTGAATGGTAGCCTGCATGTGTCCCATTTCTTTTAGTAGGTAGCTTAAGGCTGAAAGGATTAAAATGCATGAATATATAGCCCATTACCTATACCAGAAGGGAGATGGGAGAGTATTTCCATGGACTTTATTACATATTTACCACATACGCAGCAACAACATAATGCTATCCTAGTTGTGACCAGCAAATACAGTGATATCCCATGAGAGGCCTGATTTTCTCGTATGTGCGATATTCATGAGACCGAGGATGAGTCACATTTTCTCTTCAAATGCTCAGCTTACTATGAGATACGAGGGAGATATTGTTGTTTATTCAGGGAGCACCCAGCCACACTCTCTACCTTGATCTCATATGAGGACCCCAGATGTGTCGCATTGATGATCCGAGAGATGTCAGACCTGAGGATGAGGATACTGGATACAAATACACCTTCCTACAGTTGACCATCAATGAGTGCTTATCCTGTCGGAGACTGAAATCCGAGGTTCCTCTGTGTATTGATTCTGATGGAGAAGCTGAGATTCCAGATGCTTCCAGACATAGGCAGCAGAGACAGTGTCGATGCCCAGAAAGACAGTCAGGTCCTAGGTCACAGTCCAGAGCGTCATGATAGCAGAGACGACACCGACAGCCCACTAGACGACAGAGGTCTGTGGCACATTCAGTGATTCCCTCACAGCACACCATACATCATTTCTTCCAGGCTGATGGACATCCACTACACCATGCTGATGGACCCTGACTAGGCCAGCCATCTTATAGGCAGTTTATTTTTGCAGTTGTTATTTGTAGGTAATTGAGCTTTATGCTCCTATTGTACACACTTGACATATACCTTTTCTTAGTCCTATGTACCTTAGGGTATCTAAAGGACATTAATAAAGATCTCTCTCTCCCTCTCTCTCTCTCTCTCTCTCTCTCTCTCTCTCTCTCTCTCTCTCTCTCTCTCTCTCTCTCTCTCTCTCTCTCTCCCGGCGCCTACACTCAAAGGGACACCTTTTCTCATGGTACTCCCAGGCTTGCCGTCTCCTCTCCACATTGGGTATCCAGATCAGTGATCTACCTGCGGGCACCCACCAGTACATCAGAGGCCTCCTTTACAGATCATATCTTCATATCACTTGGCAGGGTCCATTGGGGACCAAGAGTGAGTTTTATCGTACACACTTTCTATCTCTTGATCCGGCTGGCTGCCCCATAGTATATGGTTACTTGCTGAAGAGTATATCACATAGTCTGCGGATAGCGATGGGTCATTTTCGGGTTTCTTCACATCAGCTAGCTATTGAGACTGGCAGATACAGTGGCACCCCACGAGAGGACCGGCTTCGTAGCATGTGTGTTATGCATGAGACTGAGGACGAGTCACATTTCCTCTTCAGATGTCCAGCCTACTATGAGATACGGGGGCGGTACTACTGCTTGTTCAGAGAGCACCCAGTTACACTTTCTACCTTGATATCTTATGAGGGCCTAGATGTGTCGCACTGATGATCCGAGAGATGTCAGACCTGAGGAGGAGGAGACTAGATGGTACACATTCCCTGACACAGCTGAGCATTGATGAGTGCATATCCCGTCGGAGACAGAGATCCGAGGTACCCATAGGCAGCGACTCAGATGGAGAGGCCGAGATTCCCGACTCCTTCATGCACCGGCATCAGAGACCATGCCGACGGCCAGAGAGACAGTCAGTTATTAGATCACAGCCCAGAGCGCCACGGCAGCAGAGACGACACCGACGGCCTATCCGGCGACAGAGGTCCAGGGCACATCTAATCACACCTTCACAGCATACCATCCACCATTTCTTTCATGCTGATGGGCATCGTGATATATGATTCCAGGCTATGGATCCTGACTGGGACAGCTGTCTTTATGCATTGTATTTGCAGTTATTTAGTTTTATAGATGATTGAGCTTTAAGCTCCTATGTGCACACTTGACATGTACCTTTTCTTAGTCCTATGTACCTTAGGGTATTCAAGGACATTAATAAAATCTTCTCTCTCTCTCTCTCTCTCTCTCTCTCTCTCTCTCTCTCTCTCTCTCTCTCTCTCTCTCTCTCTCTCTCTCTCTCTCTCTCTCTCTCTCTCTGCAGTGATGGCGCCCTGCTGCTGAGATCTCTACCTTGCTGCTGCTGCTCGCTGCCCTCCATCGCTACCCTGCCATCGCTGGCCCTCCACCACTACCCTGCCATCGCTAACCTGCCTCGCTATCTGCCCCTCCTGTCATCGCACCCTGTTCCTGCCCTGTCTCCCTCACTACCTGTCCCACTGCCTGCCCATCTCCCTCTCCCTCCCTCTACCTCCCTCCTACCTATTCCTGCCCTTGTCTTCTTGCTACATGTACTTGTCCCTGTTGTTGCCCTCCCTTTTGCCTCCTGAGCTCTCCCTTTTGCCTCCTGAGCTCTCCCTTTTGCCTCCTGAGCTCCTGCTGCCCCCTCGCTATCCCTGCCCTTCCTTTTGTCTGTCCTTGCCTTTCCTCTACCTTTTCCCTCATTAAACCTGTATCTAGCCGTGGTACTATGGCTGACTGGCAATCTGTGAATCGGAAAGGGAAGAAAACCCCTCCCCCTTCTCCCTTTGTCTTCTTAGCCATCCCTATTAGAGCTCCCAATCCCTTTACCTTGCCCCCTCCCTCTCCTGCTTCCTCTCCCTCGCCCCTACCCTCCACTCCCGCAAGCTACACCTCTTCTCCCACTGCCACTACCCCCTCTACTCTTTCTTCCTCCTCTCCCTCTTTCACCCCTTCATCTTCACCCCCCCCATTGTCTCCCTCTCTTTCAGCTGAATCTTTATTTGGTTTTCCCCGTATCATTGATTCTCTTCATGAGGACAATGCATCCTTGCTTGCGATCATCAAGAAACAAGCATTCCAAATCTCCACTCTGGAGAACACGGTCTTAGCCCTACAGGGTAAAGTTGGCATTCTTGAGGTTGATGTTACTTACCTCAAAAAATGAAATGGAATCAGATAAAGATGGAGAAGAAGGAAGCGGCAATGCAGATTCAGAAAACAAGGCAAAGTAGCTGCAAGAACGGGTTCACTCCTTGGAGCAGCAACTTCGCCAATCAAAGAGTTCTTGGGCCGATGTGCTCAAGAGTTCTAAGCAGCAATGTTTGAGGGTACCTTTCGAATCGCCTTTTCGAACCGTGTTTGAATCGAGTTTGAATCGGGAAAGAATCGACTTCTCCAGGTTCGAATCAGCGAATCGGTTTTAGGTTTTTTTTTTAAAACATTAATGTCACAACATTCATATTACATATTACATATGTCATATTCCAATGTACCATGTGCATGGTTATTTAGTGGTAAATTAGCAAATGTTCAATGATTCGAATTTCACGAAAATGACAAAAACACACACACACACACACACACACACACACACACACACACACACACACACACACATTTGTCAATAGTCACACACACTGAACAGCCACACGTGACACACACAATTCCACCCCTCTCACACAACTCCACCCCTCTCTCTCTCTCTCTCTCTCTCTCTCTCTCTCTCTCTCTCATTTCTCTCCAGACTCGTGGATCTATATTTTGTCCAATGTCTCGGATCTCTCTCTCTCAGGCGCAGAAATTTGGGAAGCTTCAGGGCCCAAGGGGAGGTAACGAGCAGGGGGAGGTAACGAGCAGGCTGCAGGAGGTCGCGAGGAGGCGACGAGTTTTTTTTTTTTTTTTTAAAATGGTTCAAACAGTCAAAAAATAGTTCGAACCGGACCTTTTCGAAAAGGTCTTTCAAATCGCAGTTCTTTCAATGAATCGCGATTCGACACAACTATGCTAAGCAGGTTATTTCTGAATCTATTCAAGAACATCAAAAACGAGATCTCAAAGCCCTCAATGTCAGGGTTAGGGGAACTTCTTTTGCGGGTAAGGACCTCATGGCTGAGGCAAATGCTTTTATTCATTCCACCTTTGGTCTCAAAGAGGATGTCATAACTGCTGCTTGGATGGGTAAGCTCCAACCCACCACAGTGTTTCTGCGATTCAAGGATGCTTTGCTTCATCAAAAGGTTTTGCGTAAAAGAGGCTGCCTGAAGGGGTCTACTATTTTTATGGATGAAGACTTGACTCCCATTCAATGGACTGAGAGAAAGAAAATCATCGCAAATGCTAAGGCCAATGGTTTCCGGACTCTCTTTCGAGACGGACGCCAGGTCTTGGTTAAAATTGCAGAACTTAAAATTTCAGATTCTTATCCCTCTCCTACGTGAGAGATGTTTTGAGCTACGGCCATCTATTTCCTCTCCTGCGTGAGAGATGAGCTTTCTTTACATAAGCGATTTACGTTCTAGTTTTAGTCTAGTTTTTTGTTGATGGCACTGCCCCGTCCGAGTTCCATTTACTCTGTTGTACTACCTCTCCAGTCTTATATGGCTTTTGGCATGGAAAAGACATTAATAAAGCTTTCTCTCTCTCTCTCTCTCTCTCTCTCTCTCTCTCTCTCTCTCTCTCTCTCTCTCTCTCTCTCTCTCTCTCTCTAGTAAATAAGTCCGGACGCGGACCATGCTCCGTTACAATTGTACTCTCTTTTGTCTTATGTACCTTTGGGTACCAAAAGACGTTAATAATAATAATTCTAATTCTCTATCTCAATTTCTCTCTCTCTAGAGCAAGCAGGAATGAATACTCTCTCACTAAAAGAACTCATTGCCTGGTGGATTGATGGAATGAATCTTCCACAAGTCATTGGTTTTACGGAAAATTTGGCTTCATTTATCAACCATACTTGCACGCTGATGGCTAAAGTGGAATTCTTTGAAGGGTTGTTTCAAGCATTCTTATCATCAAAACTTTTCAGGGAGTTTTATCTGTTACAAACCAGATGCAGACAGCGAGCTGTTTTATATTTGCGAGACATTTGAAGTTGTTCGTTGGATGGAAGGTTTGATTTATGCTGTCATGAGATTGAAATTGCTGCAGAATTAGACCCATGCGACTTTACCAAGTAGGCTTGTAAGAATCATTTGAGGTTTTTGACCCCTGTGAGCAACCCACTTTTATTGAACCATTGCCTTCTAGTTATCCCTAGGAGTTTTAAATTATCAGCGTTGAAATTCAGTTTTAAACATATGCAATAAGATCTTAGAGAGCTATTTCCTTGTGCAGGATTACTTGAAATGCTTATTCTGACAGTGGTCTAATTGATGTGGTAGGGTTGGGAATAGAATGATTGCATCCAATGGATTCGACAGCTTCATCTCTCTTTTATGCAACTATTACTGCTGATCCTACATCTTCTCCACGTAACAAGTGCGCTCTTTCTGGCAAAGACTGGTCTAGAGAAAACTTCAATGGGAAGTTGAAGCCAGATCATTCTGTTAGTGGTGCTGAAAGAAAAGAGAACATTTCGTTTTTCTGTACAACAGCAGATGAAGTCCCTGTAGCTCAACAAAATCTCTCTACCCTTTCCTCCTCCTTCAAGATGAATGGGGAGCCTTATGTCAGGAATGGAGATACGAGCATCTTTTCAAGCTCATTTCCTGCACTATTTCATGAAAAATGTAAGTATCACGTTTCACAAGCATTGCTTGTATGGATTATTGAATGTCAGGAATGGCATTAGTATTGCAACTTATAACATTACTAATACCATTACTGCATATTAGAGATACGGTTTGGTTGCTTATTTTTTATCTATTGTTTGGTGATACATTTTGCAAGGAAATTGTTTTGAGCAACCAATCTGAAACTGGTTACTAGTTAGGACAGTTTTGTCGGTCTCTGTCAAATGCATGAGATGCATAGAGGGGTCATGAAGTAGAGGCTTCCTTCGTGTAACTCTTTGTTTCCTGTGGAGTTATCTTGAAATTGATGTTGCTATTGGATGAGCAGCGCTGTGCAAGGTGCATCTGAATTTTTGTTTGGATTACAAGGTAGTTTTCTGAAAGATATCGCGTTAGTATATTGTATTGGCAATATCTGAAAAGATAGATCAACCTAGATCTTATCAACCCCATATCTTGAATTATTTTGCAGTGAGCTTTTCTGAAACAGAGATTTTTGGCCGTACCTTTGAGATTGCAACGTCACACTGCAATGGAGAAGAAGATAGCGAAGATCTTTTTGGATCAATTGAAGAGTTGGAATCACATACCATTGGCAATCTCCTTCCTGATAATGAAGAGGAGCTATTGGCAGGGGTTACAGATGATTTTGGCTCTGCTGTATACTTCAACAACGCAGAAGAAGCAGAAGATTTTGATCTTTTCAGCAGTGGCGGTGGAATGGAGCTCGAGTCCGATCCACTAGATGGGCTTGGTGCTTACATGAATGGCGAACGTGTTGTAGACGTTTTGGCAGGTCATACTACTCAATCTGGAGGGCTTGCATCAGTGGCAGGTGAACACCCATTTGGGGAACATCCTTCTAGAACCCTTTTTGTGCGAAATATCAACAGCAACATTGAGGATAGTGAGCTTCGTTCTCTGTTTGAGGTGTGTGCATTTCTATAGTTCATTGCAAAACGAAAATAAAGCTAGTTGCTCAAATATCTGCCAGGTGTAGCGACTCTTACTGTAACATAATGTGGATTGCTGTTTGGTTTTTTGACAGACTTAATATGGTAGGATGACAACATTCATGGTTACCTTAAAACCATTCTCTCTGTGATTGTTCTAGCCTTTGTGTTATATTTCTGTGAATCTGTCAGATGAACTTCTTACTAAGGGAGTTCAAATTTCACTGTAAGATTCAGAATAAAGTGATTATTTAACTCTGACAATTTTAAATTTTAGGATGTGAAATGGCAATAGATTCCTCCCTTTTACATTTATATAAATGGTTTGCAGGTACTTTTTTAAGTGTCGTGTTACTGTATTTCCTGTGATGCAGCAATATGGTGCTATACGCACACTATATACAGCCTGTAAGCACCGTGGCTTTGTTATGATATCTTATTATGATATTCGAGCAGCCCGAAGTGCAATGCGCGCACTTCAGAACAAGCCATTGCGAAGAAGAAAGCTAGACATTCATTTTTCTATACCAAAGGTGATAACATTCTGTGTTTGGTAAGAGCAGTATGCTGAGCAATGTAATCCATGGTTAGGAATTTTCTGTAGATCCAAATTGGAACTGTAGCCCCACTGCATTCCAGCACTTAAAATCTTTGAATTGGTTGACTTGGTCCACATCAAGATCTCTCAGGTGTATTTATAATAAAGGCTATCTAGATATTATGATCAGAGACAATAGACTGGCTGATGAAGCTTCATTTGAAGACTTGAAAAAAGCTTTTCTGTGCTAGTTATGAATAACCTGTGAGTCAGCCTCTTACAACTGTTTTTCGTATTTTGGGGCCTTGGTGTAAGTTTTTCCCTATTTTTTGCTTTTCATTCAACTGATGGATAGAGAACATGGAATTTTTTTTTTGTGGTTGACATGTTTTTCATCGAAAATTGCAGGATAATCCTTCTGATAAGGATGTAAATCAAGGGACTTTGGTAGTATTCAACCTTGATGCTTCAGTGTCTAATGATGACTTACGGCAAATTTTTGGTAAATATGGTGAAGTGAAAGAGGTAATGCCAAGTGGACCTGAGATAAGATTATTTGCTTGGAGCTTTTACAAATTGTTACTCTTGAATTTTTGAAGCTAGCATTTTTGGAGTTTCAACTGAAATTTTTTCTCATGGGCAGATACGTGAAACTCCCCACAAGCACCATCACAAATTCATAGAATTTTATGATGTTAGATCTGCCGAGGCAGCACTACGGGCTTTGAATAGAAGCGATATTGCTGGCAAACGAATTAAACTTGAGCCAAGCCGTCCTGGTGGTGCTCGCCGCAGGTTTGTGTTTAGTTTTGAAATATGACAATGGAGAAGCCTTCATTTACTATAATTCTGTAAGCCTCAAGGATATATGAACTTACTTCTTGCAAGCTCAAGTGTCTCTGTGTTACTAGATCAGAAACGTAATGCATGAACAGGAGTTAGTATTTGTGAAACCCTATATCAACAAACCTAGATGCATTTGTCGCTTGATAAAAAACACGAGCTATGGTCCATTGAGCAACGTTTGGTAAAAGGAGGTGGGATTGTTTTTGTACTTTGGCTTTAGCCTTTTACTAGATGAGGAACTTAATGAATGAATGAAAGCTACGAATGAAAAGTGCATTATTAGGGAATAAAATATGAGGAGTGAGTCCATTTGACAGCATTTTGTAAAGAAAAACAGATACCATATATATAGTGACCTTCATCACCCTTCAAAAAGCCATATATACGCACCTTTTGTTGTCTCCTTTCATTTGAGATGGAGTTTCATTGTATTTTATTTCCGATTACATCTGCAATCCATCCTCACATTATTGCTCTTAAGATTTCTCTCTTGTTTAGCATAGGCATCGAAACACCGCATGCAAGAGATTCTAGATTGTTAATGTCAGTATTTTGGCCATCATTTGTGGGAAGTCAGGTATCTTGCACTCGAGATTATGCAGAATCTGTTTGTAGAAATTCTTGGAAAGTTAATCATATTCTTGCAACCTTTTTAACAGCCTTATGCAGCAACTAAGTCAAGAGCTGGAGCAAGAAGAGCTACGACCCCATCGCCAGCAAGCACATTCTCCACTCAACAACTCACCTCCAGGTCTATCACTACTTGCCCTGGATTCTAACAAAATATTCAAGAGTCTTGAATAGGAAGATTCCATTTTGTGTTAAAAACTGCAGTACATGTTCAAGCTTCCAGTTTCTCAAACATTTGCTTTATGAAATGTTGCCTTCTGTGCTGAGAATATGTGATAGCTAGCATTGACTTTTTTTGAAAGTGGTAGCTCAAAATTTGGATGTGTAGAAACAAGTATGTTCTGGGTGGACTCTCTCTACGTCTGAGAATATTAAATTTGAAAATGAAGTTAGAAAGATTACAATCATTTAGATTTTTTCATCTGAGTGGAAACCATGAGGTAGCTGTTATTTAATAACTTTCTAAGAATATTTCAATCATAGGTTGAAGTTGATGTGAGGAGTTTTAAATGTAAGAATGCTTGATCGACCTTTGTGGGCTCTGTGTAGCAATGCTGCAACCGCAACCACAGTAGAATATTTTTACATCAACACTAGGTATTGTCAAAGCCGTTAGTGTCCATTGTCTTTTTTCTATAAGAATGCCAAAGAAAATTGCCTCAGAGACAAGGACATAGGAGACAAACCAAGATCGTGAACCAAGTACCACATGAAGTATATGCTTACATGGAATTACTAGCAACCATGTAGGTACTATCTTTTGTGAATCACGAGCAGTTACCTTGTGAAAATTAAGGACCACTTAAAGCATAGTTACTAGGGAATGGGACCCCTGTGAACAGGAACGTTTTTGAGAAGTTGGGAATGTGAATGCCATGTCATTAAAATTTTTAATATAAGTCTGAAAAAATTAAAAAACACTACAAGAATGTAGACATCGAATGAAATATCGTTGCTTTAAAAAAATTTAGCTACCGCAGCATCTACTTGTGCCCTTCTACCTGGATGCCATGTAGCAGCAAGAGTTGCTTGCCTACCATGCGGAATCACTGAAACATGTGGATGTGGAAGGTTAGGCTAAGTCTCAGCATCATCTTGCCTAGAGTGAGAAGAAGCAACATCTGGTCCCGAGCCCGATGAAGATGGTGCTGCTGATGGAGTGGTGTGAGCTGTAGGAGCAAGAGATAGTGTCGCATGTGGGGCATCCAAGGATGCTGCAAGGGTTGCAAGTGCAGCCTTCTTCACCTCTGGAATATGAGGACAAGCATTGATGCCTTTCCCCTTCTCTCCAAGAAGATGGGCACGAACTCTATCAGCACCTCCACTCTTTTCATTATTGCAATATCTACATTTCCATCTTCTCGCCCCTCCCTTACTAGCAAACTTGCTAGCAACCTCTACTTCTTGCTACCATCTCAATTGCAATATCTACATTTCCATCTTCAAAATTCAATTGTCAATGTGTGAGGCAGGCTACAGGTGAATAGTTACAATGTTTCTTACTTCTGGAATCTGAAGACCGAGGGAGCTTGGAGTGTACAGTCACCTGTATACATCAACAATAGAGATAATGAAAAGCCTTGTCCCATGCTACTAATTAATCATTAGTAACTAGGTGAACCTGAAATCACAAATAACGGGCTTGAAAGTTGATCAACTTTAAACTAGATTGCATGAACAGTCTTACAAATTTATGAGTGTCACTCCAGAGTCCAAAGTTCTCCAAAGTTCTAAGCAGGCTGTAGTCAGCAGGATGGAGGGGGGGCGCTAAAGCCAGTATCAAAGTGACCTCTAACTCTGGCCTAGGTCTGCTAAGAAGGACAATGAGAGGGTTCAAATTTATTCATGTGAATAACAGTATCAAAAGCAATGGGCGTCTCAAGAGCAGGGTTTTACGAAGAGCGGCAAGTTTGCAGGTCTGTATTTCCTTTTCAGTAAGATGTGCAAGAATAACCCAAAGATCCATAGGAAAGGAGGCAAGAAAGTTGACACAAGGAAAGCTTAAAGTTTATAAGAGGTACGGGAGGATTTGAACTCAATACTATGGCTAGGTTCCAACTTTTAGCATGACAGAATTCATACATGGATTGATCACCAATATCACAATTTCTAACTGAGACGCATTGTCCTTGTCTAGGTCATCAACAAAAATAATTGGATGAAGAGATAAGGGTGCTTCGGGAGGAGGAGTAGGTTCGGTAAGAGCAACCCCATTTTCTTTTTCAAGGCACGAGAAAACCTTTCTAATGTGTAAATTGAAAAATCTTTCTTCATCGTCAAACTTATCAACGAAGTCATCCAATTTGCCAAATTATTGTATAAACCTTAAATGGCACCAAGAAGATCTTTTTTCTTAACAAAGTTCATATAGATTTTCACCCAATTTAAAGTCTCAAGTAAATTAATTAAACAAAGAACTTTATCGTCAGGCCCAACGACCAAACAAGTAGCTCTATCGGTATTGATAATGAAATCATGCAATTTAACGGTCTTCCTCATACAACAAGTCAAAGTTTGAATAAAAAGGTTTGGCTGAGGAAGGGGCTCCCCATAACCTAGAATGACAACATCTTGAAACCAACCTGAGGACGGAACAAGTGAAAAAGCCTAATTTAGCCTATGAATCAAAGTAAGGTAAAGGCTTGGTACTATCCTGGCTAAAGGATAGTCAAATTTACATCCCAAGGATGCCTAGAGAGATTACAAAATTTTACATAGTTCCTCTTGACAAGTCAAGACCAAACCTTTTGAAACCTTTATTCATAAACTAACAAGGAAAAATAAAGCTGAAAAGATCATACAGTGTTCCAAAAAGCACAGTAAGGTAAAAATTATTTCAAGGCGTCCAGCTAGTACCTGTCACCATCCTAGTACCATATCAGGGCGTAAGCCATACTGACCATCTCATAGGGTACCAGTCCATATTAGTTAAATCATAATAGTTCTACGCATTCAAAGTAAACCGCATTTACTACTTGCAAAATGAATAGGACCAGCTTGGACAAATGGGTAGGAATTAGGGCGAATCCATGCCATACTAATCCTAACGACCTCCGAGTGAAAATGGCAAGTCGTGACCCAACGTCATATTTTCTGAGCAAATCCATGCTTTCCAGGAAAAACAAGGCGTATCTCTAATTTAACCTCTCTAAAACCCAATAGAACTTACATGTGAGACAGTATGTTGTAGGAAACACTAACAATATAAATTACCATTAGAATAGGCAAGAACATTCAAAACAGTGTTAGGGCAACCCCATGCCGTTCTAACCCGTATGTCGGAGCTGGATGTTGTCATTCTTGCACACAGTGTTGCAAGCCGATTTGAATCGGCCAATTCGTCCCAGTTTGTCCTGGTTTGAACCGGCTAGCTGGGTTCGAATTGGCAAACGGTTCAAACCGTTGTTTTTTTTTGGGGGGGGGGCAAAAACGGTTCAAACCAGTTCGAAATGTTTCGAACGTTTCTATGGTTCAGACCGTGTTAGGTGGTTCAAACTGCGGTTCGATGCAACTATGCTTGCACAAATCCATGTGTTTCAAGAATGTTCAAGACATAACTCAAATCAATATACAAACAAGACTTACGGAATGAACAGTATAGTAAATTGGAATTTCCAGGTTAAAACCCAGCAACACATGTGAAGGCATGGTTATGTTCAAAAGGCTATACTTCATTCTAGGTTATGGTAAGAAAAAAGTAGCAAAGCATGAGTGAGTTTTAGCAAAAAGCCCTAAAAAGTCAAGTCACTGCTCAATGTACTGTATAGCAAGGTCCAAAGCAATAAAAGCTTTCGTGATCCTATACCCCAAAGTTGTTCATGGTGTTTCCAAATAGTATGTTTTCTTAGCTATTCAAAAGCGACAACATCTCAGTCTCAAAGATAGGCCTTAAGTTCATTATGTATGTCCAAGAGCCTTATTCCCTTGCAATGAAATCACTGCTAAGTGGGAAGAATGTAAAAATCCAAGTTAAGACAAAACTTTAAGCAAGGAGATCGAACATTCGGTTCTCACCAATGTGATGTATCTATAGAAAACTAGATGATTTAGCATGGTTTTCATTCAACTATGAACCTTGTAAACTGATGACAGAGAACGTATGTAGAAAAACGTTCGGTCATATAATTCCGAGTTTAATAGAAGCATATGTAACTCGGTGGAACGTTGTCCATACAGCATGCAAATGACCGAATAGAAACGGAAAACAATGTCAAAAATGTGTAAATTATATCACATAACCCAGCAGCAGAGAAATCGCAGTAAGGGCATAAAAATGTTGGTTAGAACAAGCAACTACCTTGCTGTCCAAAAAGCATCCAAAAGGCCAGCAAAGCTATGACTTCAATCAACTCATTAATGTAGCTTTCTAAGAAGCAAATAGCAACCGAAGAACAGTGAAAGGGAGGTAGAAAACCAGCGATGCACCTGCAAAGGTTATAACCAGAAACGTAGAATCATACTGCAAGAGGTAAATTGCTGATAAGTAAGCCAAAATTCCATATCCTGTCATAGAAAAATAGCAAAAGGCAAAGCTGAAACAAGTAATATGCGATAAGGCTTACCAAGATAGCTATTCATATCTTTGGAAGAGATGGTATGGCGCAAATAGCAGTAGATCCTCCTTCAATTGCTGATAGGGTAAAGCAGGAGTCGAATGCCATGTATATATTGTCTTCTGTGGGTCATTATAGATAGGATAATGGAGAGCTTGTGGAAGAAGCAACGTTTTATTGGTGAATCCTGTCCATTAGATTTAAGGTGAATGAATTCTACCGTTTGAACAAGTGTAAAAAAAAAATTGGGGGGCTTTAACAAGGTTATTTGCCAAAAAAAACCCTCCACCTGGCTTATAAGTTATTCCACAATGCTATAATGATATAGTAGGTTAAAATATCGTACTATCCATGTGTGTGTGTGTGTGTGTGTGTGTGTGTGTGTGAGAGAGAGAGAGAGAGAGAGAGAGAGAGAGAGAGAGAGAGTTCAACAAGTTCTTTTATATCATTGATTGAGCAAACAAAGGAGATGATACATGCTATAGAACGGGTGTGTCCCCCTATAACTACCTGTTGCCCTTAACAAATTAATTGGGGCTCTTTTGTCCAAGTTCATCTAATAATCAACTGTGCAAGGCCCAAACGTTGGCCCAAATTTAGTCATTATTTCAGCAAAACCGAGCATTATATAACAATCACAAATTAAGATCATTTTATGATCAATAATGACTTGAGCTTGAGGTTCATCACATACCCTCCTGCAAAGGGATTGTTGTATTCAAGGACCTTAGAATGACCAACTGTATAATGCTTGTGAGATTTTGTACTTATTGTGTTTCGAGGCTCCTTGTGAATCAAAACTGCACCGATTGTGTGTGTGTGTGTGTGTGTGTGTGTGTGTGTGAGAGAGAGAGAGAGAGAGAGAGAGAGAGAGAGAGGTTCTTTACCATGTTATAGCTTTACATTTGCTCTATTGCGGATGGATAGACTCGACTGTTTCAGTGATGAGGTATCAACTTGCCTGTTCTGTATATTACTCCATTGTCAGACCTTCAAATGCTTGATCACTTGGTCATTGGTTGGTGTGAATTTCATGAGTCAATGACCTATAATACGCTATGCAGCCCATGCTTCTCATTGGCCGCCTTCCAGCAAAATACCAGACATTGGGACACTCAGGAGCTTCCATAGTTCAATTGCTAAGGTTACGAATGTCAATGCAATTGCCAGCAATCCTGTGAACGGTGTCACTACGGCCATGCTCTCTCACATCTCTTCTCCAGTGAGAGTGGGAAGCAGCAGTAATCATCTGGGCCAAATTAATCAAGCTGAGAAAAATATTTCTTTTGGATCTTCAAGCTATGGTCCACAGCCTCGAGTTGCATTTCATTATGCCCAGTCTTTACCTGAATTTGGGAATGGCCTTACAAATTTTGGGCAATATGCTCACACCCCAAGCTCTCTTTTTCCAAAGGCTCAAGAAGAGATAGAAGTAAATCAGCTACAGAGAGCACTCAGCGTTACTTCAAACAATTTCTCTGTGTTCAATCATCACTCCGGAGGTATGAATTTTCTATGATGCTGTGCTTTTATATAATAGAACAGCTTAACCTTTACTTTTTTAATCTGCATTGAAGTTTCATGTGATATTGTTAACTTGGATCAGTCTTCTGCAGGACTGGGTGCTCCTCAGACTTCATCCACTCTGCACCCAAGCATGTTGACACATGGAAGCGTACCTGTTTCTAAAGAACAGTTGATTTGGGGAAATTCCAATCCCTATGCCAAGCATGCACAAAGTTCTCCTCCAGTATTGTGGTCAAATTCTCCTACACAGTCCTACAACCGGCCTAGTCAAGCCCGAGTACAAATTCATGCTTTACCTGGGCAGTTGATTTATCCTTCACCACACCATCATCATGGGTCGGCTCCTGGTGAGCCAACTATCATCAACAAAAGGCATGATTATTACGGAGACTTGGCAGCTGCATCTTCACTTGTACATTCTGGTTCACTTGGAGCTATTGGATTAGTGGGACTAACCCCAAGGCATGCAATATCCCATCGAGGCACTCATGGGGCAGTTAACTTTGGAAATGGTTTGCCAATCAATGGGAGTGTAGACAGCATGTCTCCTTCTCCAAGTCTTGGAATGTTATTACCACAGCAGGGAGCTCGTACATTTTCAAATAATGGACCACCTCTTCCTGGATTAGGTTCCACAGACTCTGTAAATGAAAGAGGTCGAAATCGTCGAGGAGACGCTGCTTCTTTGCAAGCCGATAACAAGAAGCATTACCAACTTGACCTTGATCGCATTCTTCGTGGGGAAGATTCTCGAACGACACTGATGATAAAGAACATACCTAACAAGTAAGAGAATGAATTATCATTTTTTACTGTAATCCCTGAAGTTTGGAAATATCAAGGACTTTAAGAGACAACTTCCATGTTTCTCGTCATTCTTTTCAGATATACTTCAAAAATGCTGTTAGTATCTATTGATGAGCACCACCATGGGACCTATGACTTCATTTATCTACCTATTGATTTCAAGGTACAATCTTTCATTTGGAATCAAAAGAGCTGCATTGTGTGAGCATACAAGTAGTTGCCTTAGGATTAGAACTTATCATTTCTTAGTGAAGTAACGCTGTATACAAGTTTGAAAAGTCTGAAGTGTTGTTGCTTTTGTTCTTATTATACTAACAATTTTTTGTGAATTTGGCAGAATAAATGCAATGTGGGCTATGCGTTCATCAATATGATTGATGCTTCTCACATAGTTCCATTTTATCAGGTTGGAGGATGCTATCCTGTAGTGAGTTTTGCAGAATATACTTGTGTAAAGGCCAGCATGTAAAACTTAGTACTGCTGAATATCTTCAAGCTAGGATACGAACTTTAGTATCATCACATTCCAAGTGTGTATCTTAGTGCGAATTTATACTAATGGACCAGAGAAATTGACGTATTTTGCTGCTCTTTCTTCCTTTTCTATGTCCAAAGGCATTCAATGGGAAAAAATGGGAGAAGTTTAACAGTGAGAAAGTGGCCTCCTTGGCATATGCTCGCATTCAAGGAAAAGCTGCTCTTGTGTCTCATTTTCAAAACTCGAGCTTGATGAACGAGGATAAAAGATGTCGTCCTATACTTTTCCATTCTGAAGGTCCGAACGTGGGTGATCAGGTAGGACATCCTGCACAAGTCACAGTTCATCGTTCAGAATTGGACTCAAAGAATGTACGGCAACAGACTGATTCTCATATGAGGTTTTCCTCAAAATTGCTATCGTGTTGCTTTGAATTGTTCTGTGTAACCCTCACAATTCACAATGAACAGGAACCATTCCCAGTTGGGGTTAATGTTCGTGTACGACCTAACAGAGATCTAACTAGCAATGGAGGAACCCACAATGGAAGTCCGTCAAGCAGCAGTAGCAGTAAGGATGATTCAGTCCTTGAAACTGATATCAATGTCCTTGAGAGGACATCACAATTTTCTCTGGAAAAAGATACGAGTTTTATCGATTTAGATTAGTATAGCAATATTATGCTGGTCTTTTGGAGTTTATACGTATATATTTTTGGTGGCTTTCTTCTTGTGTAGATTGGAAATGACATTCTTTGCAGATGAGCGGCTTGTGAGTATGCAGCAAAAACATGGTTGCCTACTCTAGAGATTTTGTTGAAGAGCTACTTGGTCATGTATGCTGTGTTATTGTATGAGGAGGCACCACCTTGCACTATTTTTTAGATTTAGCAGCAACTGATTGCTTCTGCAAAAGCAGCTACCTTTCTGTGGTTCAGAAGGTTGGAATAAGGAGACATTCATCGCAGGTGGATATAGTTCTGTAAACATTAGTGTCGCATAAGTATATTTGGCTTGTTTTGTAAATTGCATAGTCAGGCTTTGATACCTAGCCTGAAGGAGGCCATTAGTTTTGCATGTCAACTGAGAAAATTACTGTGTTCATCTTTTTAGGAGTTGGTTTGAGAGTAAGTAGGTGGCATTAGGCCTAGTGGCCACTGATTCTGTAGGCTAGTGTCCTATGTACTGGATATATAAGCTTCATTGCTTGTTCAGGGAGACTGTGTTGTATCCTGGTTTTTGAATGTACATGGATGAGAAGAACGACATGAAAGAATGCATTCTGAAAATCTTTCCTTTCACTTGGCCAAATCATTTGTACTAGCAGTTGTCATTTTAAGGAGCTTTGCATTACAATTGACTTTTCTTGAGATAAAGTTTTATTCAATAGGTCCTCGTGTCCCTTGCTGACCGGGGGAGGCTCTCGTATATTCTATGTTTTATGTCAAATGAATTTCACTTGATATACAACTTTTACATGCTTTGTAATATGAATCTGGGCAGAATGATAATTTGATTCACAGTTACAATAACACAATGAGATTGTTCACCTGGATCATTTTGAAGCTGACCAAATGGTTCTGCCTGAAATCGACTGGCAATCTAAATCCAACTTTTCAGACACAAAACTGGAAAATGGTCAAGTCATCTACAAAGTGTAATATCAAAGTAAATGTCTGCAGGTAAGACCTTGAAGAATGATACAGTGAGGTCATTTGACAGAAGATTAAATTGACTTGGGAACTAGAAGTGTAGTGATAGGTAACATATCCTAGTTAACCACTTTAAATTTTAGTTTCAAATCCACTCCTACAAGTGCTATCAAGTTTGGCTCTAAAACGTTCATTTTCACAACAATGAGGGGATTTGAAGTCAAGCTGAAGTTTACGCCTTATGGCACATGCTATGAAGTTGGCCTTCAATCAATACTGGAAGGAAATCCTAAATTAAACCACACTATTATTTTGGTTTGGTTCCAAAATAGTCTAAAAGATGAAAGTGTCCAAGATAGATGTCAACCATGCTAGGTTCATGGCTAACATTTGCATCTAGGGCCTTCTCACAACATTGGTGGAAAGTGTGGGCCATTGTGCTTGAAACAAGAGTATAATAAATATACTAGTCACGAAGTTCGGAGCTCAACTATTCTCTGGGAAAGAAGAAACTCATTGGCAATATGATCCTTTAAGATTTGCAATAAAGCTAGCACTAGAATGGATATTGATTAGCTTATGTTATACCATTTGAAGAAAATATTTTTATGCTGGAATTGATACATGCGAGTAATCTATTTCACTCAAATTGATACATGCTAGTGATTTATTTCACTCAAAATGTGCAAACATCACTAGAATGGAAACAAATGCCATTGTATAAGTTGTCACTTGTTGAATTGACTTGTCTCTCTTCTATGCTTTTGATAAGAAAATTCCCTAATTCTTGGGCAAAAAGCATCTCTTCTTTATGTTGCCATGAAATAAGGGGAATGATAAATCCTCCAGTCTTTTGGTACACTGAGGCTAGGGATGGAGGGATGGTGGTAGGGTTATATGTGTAAGAAAAAGTGTGAGAATAAACAAATCAAGTTCATCTCAACCATGCTTATCCTCCAGGAATGGAATTTTTTGACCTCATCCAACATGTTTGTGCAACGTGTGGACCATGGCATTACGGTGAAATTGCATAGCCTCCCATAGATCAAGTAAGAATACAATCCAATATGGTAGATAAAACATGGGAGGATAATGCTTTCGATTTTTTATTTTACATACTGAATTTGGCCAATTTTTGGATCATTGGATCAGCCTAAGTGGTGGCTAATAGATTGCATATCGAATTTTCAGCATTTGCTTGTAGATTTGGAATAGTCAATTTTTTGTGATTTTGTCAAAACCCTAATTTTGGTTGGATCTCTAGATAGTGAGGTTGCTGGATTTCATTTGAGTGCATTTCAATCTTATAAAGTGGCAAGTCATTAGATTGAGGATACATCATAGGTTGATCAAGATTCCATGATTCTATGTGTTGATTTGCTTGGTATAAGTGCTAGAAGAGAATTTTTGAGATAGTTTCAAATCTTTGTGATTTATTTTGAAAACATTTGTTGTTGTTCAAAGGAGTGCTTTATGCATTGAAATAGGTTGAAAAAGAAGATCAGGTAATTGCTACATGGCAACCTCAATTGGAGTCATGTTGGAAGCCAATGATAGGCTTACCTCAAGTAACTATTCATTGTGGAAAGTGAGGATGGAATCACTTCTTGAGATGAATGATGTTTTGGATATTGTTGTAGGTTTGGAGGAGAGACCAGCAACACAACAAGATCAAATGAGGTATGATAAGAGGTCCAAAATGACACATTATCAAGATGAATGTTACTAATGAGCTTCTCAAGGAGGTTGGTAAGTGTATTTCATGTAAGGATGCTTGAGATTCATTGAAGAAGCTTTATGCATCCAAGTCTACTTCTAGAGTGTTGACTCTAAGAAGGCAAATCTTTTCTTGTTTGCAAAAGAATGAAGAAAGTCCAGGTACTTTTGTTTTGAGGATGAAAGCATTGAATGATGAGTTGGTTTGCATTGATGAAAGCATTAAGGAAGGAGAGCTTGTTCAAGTGATTCTTAATGGGTTGTTGGATGCTCATGCTAACATTGTTAAAGTATTGCTATTCAAAAGACTTTGCCAAGTTTGATGGATCTTCAAGAGATCTTGATCAATGAGGAATATATACTTCAAGCAAGAGGTGGATCTACATCGACACTTCAAGAGGATGCTATGTTCATAAAGGGCAAATTCAAGGGTACAACCAAAAGTAAGTGGTCTAAAGGGCAAGATCAAGTGGATGCTTCTTCAACTGGCAAAAAGAAGGATAGATCAAAGCTCAAGTGCTTCTATTGTGGCATCAAAGGACACTTTGCAAGTGAGTGCTACAAAAAGAAGAGAGATCAAGGATACAAGCAAGATAATCTTACTCTTGATGATGATGGTTTGGATGTACAAGATGCAAATGATGATGCTTTTGTGATGTCTTCATGTATGCTTGCTAATGATGGAGATCTAGATCCATGGTGGATTGATAGTGGAGCAAGTTCACACATGACCTTTCACAAAGAGTACTTCACTGAGATGACAAGAGGGTGATCTACACGGCCAATGATGATGAGTGTGCAATCAAAGGGATTGGCACAATTCCTATTTCTCTCTCTACAAATAGGAATGTTCATTTGGAGGATGTCTTGTTTATTCCATCTATTATCAAGAATTTGCTTAGTGTGAACTAAATGCTAAGTAAACACATTATATGAAGTGAGGGATGTCACTTCAAAGCTGCATTTGAGGAGAAAATTTTTCTCTCGTAGAATGTCAGATGGTGATTTTGTTCAAGATTACATAAATGAATTTAAGACTCGAACAGATCATATGGTAGCAATAGGTTCAGCAATCGAAGACTCTGATGCTATTATGACCTTATTGTCAAGCTTACCATCTTCCTATGAAAATTGGATGATGATGGTTTCCACACACTCAGACATCACTTATTCAAAGTCATGACTATGCTACTGCAAGAGGAAACAATAATAGGTGGAGCATCTTCATCCTCCATCAATGACTCACAAGCATTATTCTCCAAGAAGGGCTCAAGAAAGCAATAGAAGAAGAAAGCTATTCAACAAACTGACAACAATCAAAAGCAGTCACAGAAGTCCTAAAATCAGTCACTTGCTCAGAACAACAAGACTCTTCTGCAAGTACTGCAAGAGACCAAATCATGAGATCCAGGACTGTTGAATCTTAAAGTTCAACAATGACAAGAAGAAGAAGAAGCAGCCGGATCAGCAAGCTCATGCAGCCGACATCAAGCAGAAGATCGAAGATGATGATGAGCAGGAAGTCTTCATGGTGAGCCATCGCCATGTCGAACAGTCAGAGGAGTGGTTCCTCAATTCTGGAGCTACACAACACATGACAAGCCATTAAGGATGGTTCATCAATTATGTAACATGTCTAAACACTCTTCAGTTCTTAATCTAGACTGTAAAATTGTCAATCCCCCTGTCTGCTCAAGTTGTATCAGATGAAAGCAGGCAAGGAGGCCATTCAAGTCAAATCCAGAACACATTTCTAGAGATCTGTTAGACAATGTGCATATTGATATATGTGGCCCAATGCAGACACCATCATTACTTGATGCAAAGTTCTTTATTACTTTCATAGATGATTATTCCAAGAGGACTGTTATCTATTTTCTAAAGCACAAATATGAAGCTTTCCAATCCTTTAAGAAATTTAAAAAAAATGTTGAGTTGTAGATAGACAAAAGAGGAGTGATAGTTAATGTAATAACAAACTGATTCGCTAAAATCACAAGTACAACTATATTATCATTCACAAGTGTGGAAAATGAATGAAAAAGGATTGTTTGCCAATATTTGATATCACAACTCACATCACAATAAGCATGAATAACAAAAACAATAGAACAAGACAAAAGTTTGTGTCGAAAGTACTCTGCATTGTTGAATGTTGAATTACAGAAGCTAACGCTTCTGCTGTCTACTCTGATTGCACTATGATAATAGTGCATCTTTTAGGAGCGAAAATGGTGGAGAATACATTTCAAATGAATTCAATGATTACTGCTCAGCCAATGGCATCGAGCAACAGTTTGTTGCTTCCTATTCTCCACAGTCAAATGGACTGGCTGAAAGGAAGAACAGAACCTTAGTCGAGTCTGCTAAATGCATGATCACACATGCTTCTTTGCCCAAATCATTTGGCAACTTGTTGTTTCAACAACAACTTATCTGCAGAATCGATGTATAACTAAAGGTATTCTTGTTGGATTATTCTCTTTCTTACTAATCGACTAATCGGTTTTAATCCTCATCCATTGTTTATCCAGTTCTGTGGATTTTACCATGTCTTTACATAGTCTGCAATTTTACAAGTGTTTTTACACATTTTGCAGAATTACACGGAGTTTGACAATAGTGTTGCATTTTTTCTCTCTACAATCTAGACATTGTCGCCTGTCAAGGGTTTTTGTGTAATAATGCAGCGTCGTCTTTTTTGCATTTTTACAAATCAACATTGTGATTGTGAAGGAGTTGAGTGTTATTACACGACGCTTCTTGTGCTCTTATCAAGCAAATCATTTACAATCAGAAAGTATTGTTGTTAGCTCTCTATCAAGCTTTCAAGCTTGAACTCTCTTGAGCATTCTAGCTCAGTTGCTATTGTGCTATTGCTTATCAACAAAGCTGTATTCTCAATTATTCAGAGACAACTTAGAGTGTGTGGTTTCTATCTGCTATTGTTTTGTGCTCATTAGCATCTGATTTTGTTTTTCTGAATCAATAATATCTTCTTATTGCATTCAGTATATGTCAGAATGCATGCATCTCTGTATTGCGTTTGTAACTGATAGAAATCGTCTGAGAATTCAATACTTTATGTTTGGCTACGTAATCACTTAGTATCTAGCGATTTCAAAGTTAGTTGCTAAAGATTGAACGTAATTTTCATCACTATTGCTTTGTTTAATTTTTGATAGGTGTAGTCATGCATTGGAAGTAGGAAGTTTCTGCATTACATTATCTATCCTATTTCTAACATGGTATCAGAGCGTTGAATTTTCTTTGGGACCTAATACTATTTTGATATCAGAGCGAAAGCTCTAATACTTGATATCTTTCGCGATATCAAATTGATATCATATTCCTCCATTCCTTTCATTGTTTCAGTATCAAAGAATTGATTTCCTGTTGTTGGCATTACTACATCTTAGTGTCATCAATACAATCGATAGACTAAGTTCTAGATGGATTCTCAAAGTAAAGTTGGTCTTATTGCAGACAAGCTGAATGGATCCAATTATCATTTGTGGAAAGATGAAGACCTTGCTAATCGCCAATGAGTTATGGGATGTTGTTACAGGTACAGAAAGCCTGAAGGCGACACAGAAGACTCAAAGTGGAAATTGAATGATATTAAAGCTTTCACGCTTATTATCCTCAATATATCAGATACACATATTGGACACATAGCTGAAGCTAAAACTTCAAAAGACGTTTGGGACATCCTAAACTCACTATATGACGTGAGGGACATAACTACTAAGTTACATCTATGAAGAAAATTCTTCACATTCAAGATGTCTAATGGTGATTCTCTTCAGAGTCACATTAACCAGTTTAAGATCTCTTGCAACAGATGGCCGTTGTCAGATCAGTCATAGACGATCAAGACGCAATTATAACATTTCTTTCAAGCTTGCCCTCTACATATGAGAACTAGGTAATGACCATATCAACACACTCAGATTTAATACTTACGAGAGTTATCACTATGTTGTTGCAAGAAGACAATAGAAGAAGTCAAGACCCTTTGTATACTTCCTCCTCTCAGGCTCTATATGTCAACAAAGGCGCTAAGCGACAGAAGCTAAGAAGCTCCAAAAAGGTTTCAACGAATCAAAAGCTGACTCAAAGTCAAGTACAATCATCAAATCCACAGTCGAAGAAGAAGATGTTTTGTAGGTACTGCAAGCGCAATAACCATGAGATCAAGGATTGCCGAATTCTCCAAGCGAAGAATGCAGCCAAACAAATTGATCAACAAGCAAACACAGTTTCATCATCTCCCTAGGTTCAAAGTGGACAAAGGCGCATTCATGGTCAAAGATCAAGGCGCATTTTTGGATGATTCATGGTCTCTTGATTCTGGAGCAACTCAACACATGACCAATCAACGTGAGATTTTCAACTCCTACACGTCTTACAGCACGAAGAAATTTGTTCATCTTGGTGACAATAGTACTCACACTATTGAAGGTGAAGGTACTGTAAGCATGCGATTCCAGCATGATCAATTCAAACTACTATCAAAGGTCTTATATGTTCCTAAACTCTCTACAAATCTGTTATCAGTAAGTAAAATTACAGATTTAGGTCATAAGGTAAAATTTGAATCTGATCAATGCAAAATTATTGATAGGAGTAATAAGATCCTTGCACTCGACAAGAGGTAGGGTTACTTATATAGATTGGCACATTGTTATTTTGAGTCTAGTCAAGCCTTGAAAACCTCTATTCTAGTCAATAAAACATTAGTATGGCATCATCGCTTAGGACACTTGAATTATGCAAATGTTTTGAACATGTCCAAACAATCCATGGTTCTTGATCTCGACTATCCTTCTAGTAAGGTCAATCTCCCTGTCTGTCATAGCTACATCTTTGGAAAGCAGACTAGGATTCCTTTTAGATCAAACCATAGGCATGCAACAAAAGGTCTGTTAGATGTTGTTCATACATATATATGTGGACCTATGCAAACTCCTTGATTTTTAGATGCAAAGTACATCATTATTTTTATTGACAAATTCTCCAGAAGAACAGCTGTTTATTTCATTAAACAAAAATCAGAGGCTTTCATCAAATTCAGACAGTTCAAAGAGCATGTTGAGAATCAAACTGACAAACGAATCAAAGCACTGAGGTTAGATAACGGGGGAGAATACATCTCCATCAAATTCAAGGAGTATTGCCTTAACAACGGCATTGAGCAACAATACATTACCTCCTATTCACCTCAGTCAAATGGTCTTGTTGAGAGAAAGAACAGAACCTTAGTTGAATCGGCAAAGTGCATGTTATCACATGCGAGACTTCCAAAGTCCTTCTGGGTTAAAGCTGTTTCAATAGCAATCTATATTCAGAACAAATGTCCTACTAAAGGTCTCTCAGACAAAACACCATTTGAAGTCTGGACAGGTACCAAACCTTCTTTATCAAACCTACAGCAAACCACCTAACTAGTATATCGACGAGTCTGCAACCTACCTTGTTCAGGAACCAACGTCTATCCAAGAGGCACTCAGTCAGCCTGATTCAGATCTATGGAAAGAAGCTATGGATAAAGAGTAATTCATCTCTTATCAAGAACCAAACATGGATAATTGTCAAATTACCTGCTAGCAGAAACGTAGTTGATTGCAAATGGATTTTCAAAGTCAAGTACAATGCAGATGGAAGCATCAACAAGAGAAAGGCATGACTTGTCGCCAGAGAATTTTCTCAGGTATACAACGTCGATTACACTGAGACCTTCAGTTCAGTAGTCAAGCATTATTCTATTCGACTTTTGCTATCATTTGTTGCTGCAACAGATTTGGAAATACATCAAATGGATGTACAAACAACATATCTCAATGGAGTTATCGAAGAAGACATTTACATAGTGAAACCTGAAGGTTATATTATCGAGGGTAAACACAATCATGTGTGTAAACTCCATAAGGCACTTTATGTCTTGAAGCAATGATCGCGACCAGGCTAGATCTTGCATATGCCATCAGTTCCTTGAGTCAGTACATGACCAATCCTGACATGATCCATTGGAAAGCTCTCATCAGAATAATGAGATATGTACGAGCCATAATGGACCTCTGCATTCGCTATGGTGATGGAGATCCATCCGATATCCATACTCTTCATGGATATACAAATGCAAATTGGGTAGGTGATATCAATACTAGAAAATCAACTTCTGGATATGTTTTTCTGCTCAACAATGGTCCAATATCTTGGAATAGTTGTAAGCAGACCTCCACTGCAATGTCTTCGACAGAGTCAGAGTACATTGCAGTCTCTCAAGCTACCAAAGAGGCAGTCTGGTTGAGGAATTTACTGTTTGATGTTGGTCTCAGACAATCTTCTCCAACAATGATCCAGTGCGACAATCAAAGCGCAATTGCATTGTCTTTAATTCTAGGAGCAAGCACATTGAGATCAAATATCACTATACAAGGAGCATGATACTCAAGAAGGAGGTGAGCCTAAAATTTTGTAGTACACAATACATGGCAACTGACATATTTACAAAGAATCAAGAAGCACACAACAATTTTTTTGCTACTTTGAATTTGAGAATCAAGGCATTTAAGAATCCAAATTAAGTGGGGGATTCCTCTCCATCCTTATTTCATGGTAATCTAGATTCATGTATTAGCTTATGTAAATACTGGCACAATCGCGACATCTGCAAAAATACAAGCAAACTCAGTGACAGTCTACATGGACATGTCCGAAGTCATCGACATGTCCGACATCTTCAAGTTACCCGACGTCCACATCATCGACTGCCGAAGTCATCGACATCCTCAATGTCTCCAACCTATCTGACGTCTGCGTCCTCGACTTCCACGTCATCGACTTGTCCAACGTCTTGCAGCTTGTCCATGATCTCTGACTTGTATGAAATCATCGACGTGTCCAACATCTCTAACTAAATTAGACGTCGACTGAAAGCCACGTGCAGAAGACCTGGTAGGATTCTAACCTTATCCTCATCAGTGTTTTCCTTATTGGCTATAGTAATTGACTCAAAATGTGATAATATCTATCCCCATCATCAAATGATGACCCTTTGAAGAAGTCATATCTAATTTTGGTAGATGTAGGTGTGGTACTAGGTTTGTCATCTTATCAAGTGCTGGGTTAGGTGGTGGATCAGGAAGATCAGATGACTCAGAACTATGTTCAAACGATGTAGATTCATAAGATGGTTCACGTCCCCAAGAGAGAGAGAAATCTCCTCTTTCAGATGATAAGTGTACAAAGGTGATGGAGAGATGGTGGATGTAATATTCAACACATAATACTACAATGACAAATCTGGCTATCCAAAAATATTGAGTAAATTGGCATCCAAAAACACCAAGATGAAACGATTTGGTCAGGGTATGAAGGTATAGAAGGGTTCGTTATATTCCAGGCTCTTTGGATGATAGTAAGCAACTTAATCTGATAGCGACAAGCAAAAAGATCCTTCACAACATAATCTGTTTGGCTATTGATTTCTCTTAACAAGGCTCACAAGGAATTAGTTCTTATCGCAGAAAGCAAAAAGAGCAGAATGTCAATTAAGTTCTTTATCTAAACACGTAGCTCATTCAGAATTAAAGGAGGTTATGTTTAAAGTTATGCTTTAGGCTTCCGCTGATTCTCTGCACACATTAGTTAGAATGTCGCATCCAGATGTCGCATGTAAAACTGTGTTAGAAAACCTGGAATTCAGTACAGAGTGAAGTATGTGTAGCAGACATATGCATATCAAGATCACTAACTCAAAGTGTATTCGTTCAATTGATAAGAAGTGTGAATGTAACAAATAGTAGATGAAAGGTATGCACAAGCTAAAGAGGTTGAAAGCCTTCAATTTATGCTTGATAAAATAAATAGTTGTTCTTCTAGAAAATTCTTTGATAAAGGTAATAAAGTACTTTGCACCAAGCAACAACAAAGTTTGCATGGGGCCACATATGTTTGAATGAACAACGTCGAGCACATCTTCATGCTTGTGACTCAATCTAATTTGAATCCTAGTCTACGTTCTAACAATGCAACTATGACAGACAAAGAAGTCGATTTTCTTGTCTAGATAATCAAGATCAAATACTAAGGATTGTCTAAACATGTTCGATACAAATGGGTGATTATTTTATTGACTAGAACAGAAATATCCAAGGCTTGACTTGTGTCAAAATAAAAATGAGTTAGTCAATACAAATGTCCTGTCCTATTGACAATTCGGCATTGATCAGATTCAAATTCAACCCCGTGACCTGAATCGATAATTCTGTTTATTGATAATAGATTTGTTGACAGTTTAGGTACATATAGAATATTAGATAGCAATTTGAATTGATCATGCTAGAATTTTAATTTTACAATGCCTTCACCTTTGATAGTCTGTGTACCATCATCGCCAAAATGAACAAATTTCTTTGTACTATACGCAATGATTGGTCATATGTTGAGTGGTTCAAGAATATGAATCCAAGCATTATCGACTTGCATTTTTTGATTTTTGAACATAAATGCTCTTTCATACATGTCTTGAACTGAGAATTGAGATGTAACTACAACTGCATTCGCCTGTTGATCTGATTGCTTGTTGTTGGCGTTTCTTCACTTTCAACATCCTACAATTTTGAATCTCATGATTAGTGCATTTGCAATACTTATAGATAATCTTCTTGTTTGACTGTGGATTTGGTAATTTGCTCTTGACTCTGTGCTGGCTTTTGATTAGATACAAATTGTTTTGGGCCTTTTTTATTCTGACGTTTAGTGCCTTTGTTTACATATAGAGCATGTGATACTGGAATTGAAGAGTTGTTTGAGCTTCTTTGACTATCTTTCAGCAACAACATAGCGATTACTCTTGATAGAGTTAAATCTGAGTGTGTCATTACGATCATCGCTCAGTTTTCAAATGTTGCAATAATCACGATAGTTTTGTTCGAATTTGATAGGGGTAGTCATGCATTAGGAGAAGGACTATTCCGTAGAGCCCAATAGTGCATCTATTGAATGTAGTCTTTTCTCTATCAAGCATCATTTCCTTTTCAACACGAAATCAAAGCAGTAATTTTTGGTATCAAATCATTTTTTATTGATTATCAATTAAAGCGTTGCATGTATTAATAATATCATATACTATTTTTTATTCTTAAGTCATAAAATTTTCGATAGACTAACTTTCAGATGGATTCACAAAGCTAGTATCAATGACCTATGGGATATTGTCACAGGAATTGAATTGAAGCTGGAAGACGACACAACCAACTCCAAATGAAAATCAAAGAATGGTAAAGCTTTCACACTAATCACTATCATTTCACCAGATTGGCCATGTATCTAAAGCTCAAACTTTGAAGAAGTATGGGACATCCTAAACACATTATATGATGTGAGGGACGTGACTTTGAAGTTGCATCTCAAAAGAAAATTATTCTCACTCAAGATGTTAATGCTGATTCTCTTCAAAATTATGTTAACCAATTTAAGAATCTCTTGTAGCAGATGGCAGGTAACTATCGACGATAAAATGCAATCATGACATTGATATCGAGTATGCCACCTACATACAAAAAGTAGGTGATGATCATAATGACGCACACATATTTCACTCTCTCAAGAGTAATATCATGAGATTCAAGATTTCAGAATATTGAAAGCGAAGGATGCCAACAGCAAATAGTCAGGTCAATAGGCGAATGCAGTTTAGTTACGTCATAATCCCTAGTGATATCCTTCCACACAATGATGAGTTACTAAATGTTGCACGGCTACCTCCTAATGAATCGGACGATTTATTCATCGATGACGAGAATGTCTTACAAATTCAGAATTGCCCAGAAGATTTGGACATTTCTGATATTCAGATCCTCAATTACATGGAGGCACTTCTACTTTGGGACTATCCGCAACATGCTTCCAAGGTGGAACCAGTTGCCAAGGTTACAGTTGAAAAGCCTGAGATAGAGACCAAAAAGCACAAGTCGATAATGTTTGGTTTCTGGCTCTAGAGCCACTCAGCATATGACCAGTCATCATGAACATTTTCAATCTTATACGCTCTATAGTACAAAGAAAGTCGTTCATCTTGGCGATGATAGTACACACACTATAGATGGTGAAGGCATTGTAAGATTGAAGTTCCAACATGTTCCATTTAAGTTATTATCAAATGTTCTATATGTACCTAAACTGTCAACAAATCTGTTATTAGTAAGCAAAATTACTGATTTAGGTCATAGGGTAGAATTTGTATATGATCAATTTCAAATTGTCGATAGACCAAATATGACTCTTGCACTCAAAAAGAGACTTGGATACTTATATATACGGATTTATTATTATTATGACACAAATCAAGCCTTGAATACTTCTATTCTAATCAATAAAGCATTTTTGTTAGAATGGGATCCATTGGAAGCATTTAGAGATATGCTCAATAGTTCAACTTTCTGATCCCTCCTAATGGCTCTTCCTTGCTATCTGTGGTCTGATTGATGATTTGGTGACTCCTCATTGGATGAGGTGTCTTCCTTTCCTTCATTACTTTGCGGTGGCTCAATGTCAATGACATTCTCTGAAAAAGTGTTAATATCGTCTTCGTTGTCTTGGAGTATCAAGGAAATCCCTGCAAACTTAGCTTTATCACACCTATGCCCTAGTTTCCATTTTTGCTTACAAGTGAAACATAAGCCTTGTTGCCGCAGTCGATCTATCTCTGCCTTTGATCTGACAATTTTCACCACCGACTTGGCCTCCATGTTGCTCACTTGTTTCTTACCACCATTCCTCCTATCAGCTTCTTCAACTGTCGGGCACTAGAGGATTGTGCTCCTTTCCTTATCATGTCAACGAATATCAAAATTCCACTCAACTTCCCACCCATTAACTTCATATCTAGGTGCTCCCGATTTAGTCGACCACTTACCAATATATTTAGGCTCGATTTTAAGAGCCACTCACATTGCTTGGTCCAAATCAGTGCAAAAACGTGATGCTACATCAGCTCCAATATTTGGTTGCAATCCATGTATATACTTTCATAAGTGATCTGCATCAGACACTGTGGGTAGCTTAAGAGTTAGACTCTAGAAATCAAAGTTATACTCTTGTATCGAACTCTTCTGACGTATCTTCGTCCATCTTTTTAAGTTGTCATCATCTTGGAATGGTCTTCTGAAAGTCTCAATACGAGCATTCTTAAATAACGGCCAATTAGTTCATGTGTTACATTCCTCTACTGATAGCCTATTCTCCCTCCACTTCCACGACTCATAGGCTACTTCTTCCAAATAGATTGTAGCGAAAGTAATTTTAGCTTGATCAGATCTATTGAACAGGGTGAAGTAACGATCTAATTTATCCAACCACTCTTCAATGTCAAGGGTCTTAAAGTCACCATTGAATTTCTGAATGGTAATCTTATCCTTGTACTCCCGAGCATCAAAATGGTTCCGTTGTTCATGAAACCTCGTTGACTATTGCACTCATTGTTCGGACATTCCCCTGTCATTACCAAGTCTGACCGGATATTCAATGACTCTGTAATACATGTTTTCCCTTGTCCATGTCAATTCTACGGACATCCTGAGAAGATGTTACATGTTGTAATGGAGATGGTAGTTGGGACGATGTGGATGGCTCATTATATATTTGGTCAGCTCTCGCAATCTTGTCTTGCCTACCAGCTAGGCTATCAACCAATTTTGTCCATTTCACCTCATCATCTTGTCGACTTTGTTTCATTTCTTGCTAATCTTGTCTCATTTCTTGAAACATTGCCACTATCAGATCTTGTGTGGCCTGCATTTTATCTAGTCTGTTTTCTTGCAAGTTTGAAACCTGCAGTCCTTCCACTATTTCTTCAATAGACAAGTTGTCTTGAGGTGGGTTATTTTTATCCACTGTTTGTTTTTCCTTACCACCCATTTTGAAGTGTTACAACACGAGTTTGGATAGTCTCGATGAGTTTGCCTTATCGTTCCGATCACTTTTTAATTTTATTTCACTAGAATCGGAGTTCAAACAAGAAAGTTATGGAAGTTTAAAAGAATCAAAGTAAACCAAAATAAACAAGTTAGAAGAAAGGGGCTTAAAGAAATTTTACAAATCGAAATCTATAGCTCTTTGAATTCCATGAAACATTTGTGTGCTCGGTAGAAATTAGCATGAATCATAAAAAATTATGAAGATTTACGGCAAAAACTTTTATCGGGCACGAGGAGAGGAGAAAGTAAGAAATATGCTAGAGAATATTCTCAAGGAATGTTCCCACGGAATCTTCGTAGGGGTGCGGGCACAGGTAGGTTCCTAGAGAGAGAGAGAGAGAGAGAGAGAGAGAGAGAGAGAGAGAGAGAGAGAGAGAGAGAGAGAGAGAGAGAGAGAGAGAGAGAGAGAGAGAGAGAGAGAGAGAGAGAGAGAGAGAGAGAGAAGTTAGGGTTTAAAATCTGGGCAAGGTGTTTTTTTGGATTTTTGGATTTTTTCTCTCATAACCTAATTTGCGAGGGTAGGGTTAGGGCTCTACGAGGGTAGAGTTAGGTCAATTTTTTTAAAAATTTGAATCTAAAATACTTCAAAATGAAGAAATTGAAAAAAAATTTACAAAGAAACTAAATTTCAAGTTTGAAGAAGTGAAGTGCTTCTCTCTCACTTAAAAAATCCAAAAGAAAATTTTCAAAATTCTAGCTAGTCTGACCCACCTCCACTAATTTGATCATAACTTTCTTAATATTGATCCAAATCACAAAAACTCAGTACCTCTGAAAATCTAACAAAAGCTCTATTAGCCTATAGAATTAGATCAATGATTGAAGATGATTTAGTAGGTCGAAATAGCAACAGAACAGGGCTGAAAATTTTGAAAGAAGAAAATTAGCAAAACTAGAGCTAGGAAACAAGATTTGTCATAACTTTTTGGATACTAATCCAAATTACCTGCCATATAGATCAAATCAAAACTAAGACAAAGCTTTAAAATCTTATGTAAAGAAACTTGATATTAAAACTCAAACAGAATCTGAAAAATTTAAACAAATTGAAAGAAAATTTTAGTCACCTATTTTGATAGCTTTTGGGAAAAGTGCAGTAACTTTTGCATCTCTTATTAAAATGCCTTGCAAATTGGTGCAAACAAAAGCTAACACAAAGCTATACAAAGCTATTGAATCAAATTAAAGATAAAAAATAAAATTGAATGCTGAAAATAATTTTGAAATCATCAGAATTTGTTAGATTGGTTTCATGACAAACATAATAGAATAAACATTGCTATATGAAATATTACAATATTGAGATATTCGACAGTTCAGACAAAAACTATAAGAGAACATAATTAGATTACAATAGAATCAAGAAGCATTTGATCATTCTGACACAATATTGAATACTATAAATTGTATGATCAATTTAGTAAGTAGCATGTACAAATTAGAAGAATCGTGGGCACGAAATAATAGCGGATGCAACCACGTACTCGAAACCATCTCTGAGTATCTGATTGACTTTGTTTGACATTTTTGCTAATAAAAAATAAGCACTTCTAGCAATGCGCTATAGTAATCTCCAGGATCAATATGCAAAAGAGCTAATGTAGCTGAAGAAGCTAAAGAAGCAGAAGAATAATTAATCTAGAAAGTGATCAATTATTTATACTAGTTATGAATGCCATTTAGGCATATCCGAATGACCATTGAAGACAATGCTTGGTCGTAGATCGCAATTAAAGCTTAGCCATTTTGCGCTGTCACTTATCTAGTTAGGCTTTCTAGAAACTTCTTGCAAAAATAGTTAGAGCAAGTCGTTAGCTTCAAAACAAGTGGAAACAAGTTCTGCTTACATTCGATAGTTCGAACACCTTCAATATTCTTTGTCGTTGTTGAACCCGACCGTTAGCCATTTCTGTGTATTTTTGCAGGCTGTGTAAAACCATGAGTAAAACTGCAGAAGTAGATAAAATGATTGGATGTAGATTAAAGATCGATTATTCGGATAATCCAACATGGACACCATATATTGATATAGTGCCTAGCTTACTCGATACTTGCTTATCCACTTTGTGTCCCTAGTGGCACCGTCAACATGCCAAGCATTGTTGTCAACCTTTTCCCACTTAGTTAAACTTTGAGAAAACTTCCACCAACGTGTACCCCTTTCCTCTTCAAGAAATAATGACATGATCAAGGTCAGGAACACCATCACCATTGGAGCCATGCCGTCAAACTCAACCAACTCTTCAAATTCGGGAACGAATCCATTAAATGGTTGAAATTATAAGAAAACATGAGCATGGCAGGATCCATCAGAAGTGGGAGTAGTCTCAACAACAAAGACAAGACAAAAGGTTTGCGAGAAGTGCAATAAGTGCATTGTATGGTTGTGAGATTTCAAGATACAACAATGTTAAAACACTTGACAAAAGCTCTTTTGGAACTCGAAAAGTGTGCTCACATGTCAGCAAGAAAAGCTTGATGGAAAAATCTTGATGGGAACCACCTGCTAGAAAAAGCTTGATAGGAAAGGCTGACGGTAATTTTGCTCATGTTTCAGATAAACGCCTGAAAGAAATTGTGCTCACATGTTAGCAAGAAAATCTTAATGGGAAAAGGCAAGATATGAACACATGATAGGAAATGCTTGACAAGAAAAGCTGATGGATATCCTTCCAACTTTTCAGATGAACACCTAATATAAATTGTACTCACATTTCAGATAAACACCCTATGAAGGCATGAAGGCAAACTGCAGGCATTGTGAAGACAGGACCTGGTGCACTACATGGCAGGCTGCAACATTTGTAAAATGGAGATTGATGGATAATGGAGTTTAGTGGAGTTGGTGGATTGGTGGGAATTGGTGGATTGGTGGGCTGGCGTTTTCAGATGGCCGCCCTTAACTCGTTTGTGGCCACTATGGAATGTGGCCAATGCATCCCCCCTCCTCTCTCTCTCTCTCTCTCTCTCTCTCTCTCTCTCGACACTACCTATACCAAGGGGAGAGAGAAAGGAGCGAGCATAGAATTTTATTTATTTCCATTCTAAGACGAGCCGTTGTTTTTCCTTCTCTCGATCGATCGACAGCATGATCCCCTTCTCTAAGCTCTCCTCCATCTCACGCACCTCCACTTCTCTGTCATTACTCTCAGCTACACCTTTTCAGCTGCTATGCTTCAAAGCGGAAGGGTTGAAGCTAGCTGCTGCCTCCTGGAGGTTTATGCAAACCTCGGATTTTACCGGGACAGCGTCTCAACGAAGCGCAGATAGCAGCAGCTCTCCCTCATGGCTGGATCGTATAAAAGGTGTCTTTACCGGAATAAAAGCGCCTGCACCAGCATCACAGCCGGTCTCTGACGATGCACAAGCTGTGCCTCAAGAAAGTGTGTTCACCATGGAAGGTATGGTATGCACCAATTTTCTCTACAACGCAATGTCACTTTCTTCAATCTCTTTGCAAGTGTATGTAATTGCAGGTGACTTTTTTCTGGCTGTTTTAAGTCAAAGACGCCTCAATATTCAATTATTCTTATTATCTATCAAGGCTGATCCCGAGGGATGAATTGTGTCTTAGTTGATTCTATACATCGCAATGTTAGCGCTGTTTTGTTGAGATGGGTATCCCTGCAAGTATGATATGTAGTGACATACCGGAGGATTTTGTACTCTAAAAGGAACGTGGAGCGGAGAGTGTGGTCATTCCAAGGCTAGACCGGTATGTAGGCCTTCTTAGAGGATGGTACTGAGAGAGAAAGTCTAGAGGTGGAGAAGACTGCGTGTTTTATGTACTTTGCAATCATAACAGTATTGAACCTAAGGTTAGTATCCAGATTGTTGTGAATATTTAGTGACCAAGATTGCCCATTACTTTGTGCATGGAGACTGAAAGCCAAGACACTCAGGTTAGGGTGATCGATCAGTCCGTAGTTGCAGGCTTGTAGCATTGGAAGTGGATCAAGCGGGATACTACTGAGTCAACAATCTTGAAGTTATATTGCTGGAGCATGGAGAGCACCCCTTTTTAAGGTATTGCAAGACAATGTCTATTATGACAAGGTAGCTACTCCGAGACTGACTAATTATGTGGGCGGTGGCACTAATGCCACAATAAAATCCATAGAGATGCTTTCCCACCTTCCTGTAGGTATCTCAAGTGGCTGTAGCAAGCCCGGAGGACTTACTCTCTCAACCTTGTTCAAATGACATGCTAGATGTACTATCTTACGTGTCGCTGCAGTCATGGGCTTCTTACAAGCTCATTGGTCTTATCAATACTAGGGTGCCCTGTGCAGGGGCTATTATGGCATTTATGAAGTATCTTACGACAAAGATCTTTCATGTCTGGCATGAATACATTTTTTAGCAACATGCCTTTCTTCACAGTGTTTGTTAGATACATACTGGTGTGTGCCTCTACGAAAGTGACAGGCGAAGTTGACTCTTCCATTTGGACGACTATCTTGCGCGAATTAGGCCACATAGCTGACAGTGTGGGTTCTTTTGCTGAGCCCTCTTGATCTCCTCCATGAGATCATTGTCAACTATGTGAAGCTCATTTGATGTAGTATCCGCGATAGTGCATTAACGACCACATTTTCCTTCTCTCTACTTCCAAATGAAACTCCTGCATTAGCTCGAAGTACATCGAGCTTGGTGGCAGTTACAAGCTAAGATTCACTAGCTATGCTAGAAAGCAGGACTTAAGCTAGAAAGCAGGAAGAAGAGAATGCTTAAGGAGGCTAAAGAGGAGCAATCATCATAAATTGAATAAAGGAATACAATGATGCCCTGCTTATACCCTTTCCTTGAATCAAATGGAGGATTCAAAAAAGGGAGGGAAAAGGATTTGGAGGGAAAATAGTGCGCCCTCCCAATAGGAGGACCCCCACTCCAAATCAATGTGACCAAGTCCTAAAATATAACCAAATAGCGCCCAAGGCACTGCAGTATATGAATAAAAAGGGCCCTTAGGCCTGCTTATGCATAATAACAATAAAAGAATGGATGCGGCGAATGTAATGAGCCAAGTCCATAACTCTCCCCTGGAAAAAAACAAAGCCCTCCATCGGCTAGCAAGCATAATGACTATCTAAAACAAGAATGTAAGCATGCTAAATACTGAAAAATCACGAAGTAATGGAAATACTGATGGAGAGGACATAATTCGTCACAACAGATACCCCAAAAGCTTCATAACTGTGTAGTACTAAGCAAATACGACAATAAAGAATAGCCATAGCCAGCCGAAATCATGAAGCAGAGGGAACATCTACAATGATTGTAGTAGAGGAGAGAACTAAAGCCATGAGGGCTCAAGTCTGATCTGCCAATAATGGTGTATGATAAAACACATCAATAGGCTCCCAAGTGGCCTCCTCAAGAGGACGACCATCCCACTGTACTAAAAACTGAACCTGTCTGCGACGTTGACTATACTAAAGGCGAACCTGATGGATGGCGGCTGGCAAAAAAAGGGAACAGCTTTGGCTCTGTAGGAAATGTGAGATCGCGAGGAGCATCATCCTCAATGGCAGCTCCTAACAGGCTAACATGAAAGATATCACAAGCTCGTGTAGAATTAGGCAACGGTAACCGGTATGTAACAGTGCTGAGGCGATCCAAGATACAGTAAGGCCCATAATAGCGTGGTGCAAGCTTCTCAGGAGAAGCGTGACCCTGAACAAAGTGATGACGTGCAAAGCGTAACAGGAGGTAAACCATATCACCAACCTGAAACTCAACATGACGGCAATGACGATCAACAGAAGTTTGATAGCGCTTCTGAACATGCTGTAAGTGAGTAGTAGCCCTAGCAATAAGCTCACGAGCACCGGATAAAAAAGAAGCAATGGTAACTGGTGTATCATCAGGAGGAAGAGGCACCCCTGGCAAAAGTGGAGCATACCCATGAGCCAATAAGAAAGGTGAAACTCCAGTGCTAGTACTAACAGAGCTATTATAGCTATACTCTGCCAAACATAAATGTTGGTCCCAATCCTTCCCGAAAGGAGAAACAAAATGTCGAAGGTAATCCTCAAGGATCCGATTAAGGACCTCAGTTTGCCCATCAGTAGTAGAATGATAAGCAGTACCCATCAGAAGCTGTGCATCCAAAATACGCATAAGCTCTGTCCAGATTGTAGATGTAAACTTACTATCCCGATCAGATAGGATAGTACGTGGCATACCATGCAGGAGAAAAATATCTGATAGAAAAAGACGTGCCCACTGCTCAGCTGTAATAGTACTACGGACCTGTATAAAGTGTGCCTGTTTCAAGAACCGATCTACCACCACCATACAAGAGTCATGACCACGGCGGGTATGAGGAAGACCAAGGATAAAGTCCATAGAAATATATGTCCACTAGCGGTGAGGAATGGGCCAACTCTGGAGCAAACCAGCGGACTTAGCACGGGAGTATTTATTACGGGCACAAAAAGGACAATCACGAATAAGATGGGCTAGCTCAGACTTCATGGATGGCCAATAGGAATTGTCCTTAAGACGTGCATAAGACTTTTAAAAACCAAAATGGCCACCAATAGGGGAAGCATGAGCATCAAACAACAACTGAGGACGAATGGAAAGAGAACTGGGAATACATAAAGCACCATAGTGTTATAAACGATCATCAACAATAGTATAAACCTGGAACTTCTGAGAGGACGAAAGGGGACGAGTCTGATAAACATCAGAAAAGTCAGAACAAGACAAATATGCGGCCGGTAAATCATCAAACCAAGAAGGAACTGGTGCAACAATACTATGTAACAATGCAGGAAGACGAGATAAAGCATCAACTGCCGTGTTTGCCTTGCCTGGACGATACAAAATATCAAAATGAAAAGAGTTTAAAAATTGTAACCAACGATATTGACGATCACTAAGATCACGCTGAGAAAAACGATAATGGAGAGACTGATGATCAGTAATAATATCAAAGGGAACACGATACAAATAATGACGCCATTTCTTAAGAGCATGGATGACAACAAGTAGCTCTTTTTCATGTACAGAGAGTAACGTTGCTCATAAGAGCGCAAACGACGAGACTCATAAGCAATAACACACTCGGGCTGATGGAGAAGAGCGCCTAAACCAATAGCGATAGCATCAGTCTCAACAATAAAACGCTGATCAGACTGGAGAAGACACATAACAGTAGCAGAAACAATGGCATGACGTAAAGCATCAAAAGCAGTTTGACACTCAGAAGTCCAAACAAAATGAGACTTCTTTAGTAACGAATGAAGCGAAGCAGCCACAATGGCAAAATACTTAACAGGACGATGAAGATGGGTTGCCATACCTAAAAACATACAAACTTAATGAACATCGGTTGGGACAAGCCAATTCTCAATAGCCTGAACTTTCCGAGGATCAAGACGAATACGTCCACCACAAATAAGAAAACCCAAAAATTCGATTTTAGCCACGACAAAAGAACATTTGGACAATTTGGCAAACAGTTGATGCTTAATAAGTAATTCAAACACAGATGATAGATGTTTTACATGATCAGACAAAGAAGTACTAAAAACAAGAATGTCATCAAAATAAAATAAGACACAAACACCTAAAAGAAGACGTAAAATATTATTCATAGCATTCTGAAATGTCGGTGGACCATTCTGAACACCAAATGGAAGAACACAAAATTCATACAAACCCAAATGAGTACGAAATGCAGTCTTATGCTTATCAGAAGGACGCATCCTAATTTGGTAATATCCAGAACGTAGGTCAATTTTGGAAAAGATGGAAGAAGTGCCAAGCTGATCAAAAAGGTCATCCATGTGAGGTATAGGATACTGATTACGGATAGTCAGCTTGTTTAAAGCACGATAGTCAATGCAAAGGCATTGGTTCCATCTTTTTTGGCAACAAGGAGGACATGAGCACCAAAAGGACTATGGCTAGGAACAATGGGGCCCTGACGTAAAAGGGAAGCAATTTGGAGCTGAACCTCATCACGTTCATCTTAGACATACGATATGGAGCACAAGAGGGTGGGGTAGCACCAGGAATAAGATCAATATGGTGGGTGACATCTCGTAATGGTGGCAGAGACGTAGGTTTTGAAAAGACCACAGAATATCGATGCAATAAGTCAGAAATCACCTGAGGAAGAGGACCCATGGATGGAGCAGCAATTGATGTACTCTGAATGATAAAAGAGCTGCACCCTGAGCCTGTGGCAGGCTACGCATAAATTGCTTCCCGGTAACCAATTGATAGTCACCTTGGGAATCAATACCAGAAAGTAAATGCTGCCGACCAGCATGTGTGAAAGACAATGTCTGCTGAGAAAGATCCACAACAACACTACCAAGGGATGAAAACCAATCTGCACCAAGAATAATGTCATAGCGCTCCAGAGGAATAATATAGAAATCTGCCTATCTAGAGAAGTCACCAATGCTATAGTCCAAGCCCTGAAACATCTGAGAGCTGATAAAAATATGTGAGCTAGCAACCTCGACACTGAGAGACTATGTAGCAGAAATAGGTGTAGCACGAATCTTGGTGGAAATGTAACTGCTAATAAATGAGTGTGTACTGCCCGTATCCACCAAAGCAATAGCCCCAAAATGCGAACACGTAACCGAATAGAACGAGGACCAGGACGCCCAGCCCAAGTAGCATAAGCAAGCTGCACATGGCAAGCGGCAGAAGCAGGATCATTAGGAAGCGGGTCAGCCGGCTCATCAACAGAATGTGGGTCAGGAGTATCAAGAATTTGGATATAAACATCATAATCTTCAAGAGTAAGAGCCTCATGGTAAAAAACAGCGGTAGGAAGACCAGGAGACTGTCGACAATCATGGGCGAGATGATCTGGACTCTTACAACGATAACAGAGGCGCTTCTGCTGAATCTCAGCGTACTTTGTGGCTGAATAACGGCGAACAAAGGCAGGGCAAGGTGTAGAAGGGTGAGGAGGAACGGTAGTAGAAGAAGCCAAAGTAGGAGAAGCAGTGGAAAGAGGCGAGAAAGACGAGAAGAAGTGGACAACTCAGGATACTTATGTTGCAGGGTAGTAGGCAAGGAGATAGCATCTGAGAGAGTAGGAGGCCGAAAAGAGGAAACATCATATCATAAGGAGCCTCTAAGACCAGCAATAAAACGTGAAATAAGCTCTGTAGGATGAAGATCAGTAAAAAGGTAAGAAAGCTCAGTAAACTGATCAATATAAGCAGTCAAATGACTAGTATGGCGAAGGCTACGAAATAGATCACGTTGGCGAACCAACCATTGTGGGTCAATCATAGCCATACGAAGATCATGCTGAAAAGTAGGCCATATATGTAATCCCTCACGAATAGGTTCAGAGCGATAGACACGCCACCAAGTCTGAGCTCGACCATCTAAATGTAACGCAGCCAACTGCACTTTCTGGGTTTCAGGCTTGGGATACATAAAAAAATAGGTCTCTAACTTAGAGAACCAATTTTCAAGGATATTTCCATCAGATGAACTAGAATAAGTAGTAAGCTGGATGCGATCATGAAAGTCACGAGCAAAATGAGGCTCAGGATTACCTGAAAAAGTAGACGAAGGAAATCTTGGTGGTGCGGAGGGAAATCCAGGTGGTGCTACAGAAGACCCGAAAGGAGACCCATAAGAACTAGCACTATATGAAGGGAGACCAAACGTACTACCAAAAGCATCTCCTAAAGATGGAGGTGGAGGAGGAGTAGGCAGGATAGTCTCAAGGCTAGAAAGAATACGATCAATACGACTCTCAAGATGATCCATGCGGGAATCAAAATGTGTAAAACTATCATCTAAAGAGCTCTGCGGAGGGTCTTTTGATGAAGAAGTCGCCATAGGGACTAAGGAAGAGACAGAAACTTGAGGGAGAGGACGTTTGTTGTCACCCCAACTTAGTCAACTTCCGAAATCACCAAAAATGGCACATAAACAATCAATCAAGATGGATAATAATCAGAAAATAAGGGGCTGAGAAAGTAGAAGGATTCTAACAAAATGGAAAAATGGAAAGAGGGGGGTGTGAGGCAACAAATATGAACAGGAATAGGGGGCTGGAAAAGAGCAGTGTGTGAGCAGAAAAGACAGCAAGTAGGTGCAAAAAGGAAGTGCAAAAAGGGTGCAAGCAATACCTGGGTGGGTGCTGATCCGTCGTTCACATGGTAGTGCCAACAAAGAGAGGTAAAAGCTGAAGATAATAGGACACTGGGCAGCAACTACCAAGATCCACAATATGCTGAAGAATAGGCTGAAAAAAGGTGCTGAAGTAAGGTGCCGAACAGCCTCCAATCAATAGCCGAAACGGACAGCAAGTCGGTGAAAAGAACCGCTGAAAATGAGACGGTAGTAGGGCGCTGGACAGCCTCCAATCAATATTAAAAATGGACAGCAAATCGGTGAAAAATTGATGAAAGTGATGGGTGGTAGGGCGCTGGACAGCCTCCACCAATCTACAAGAAGGTTGACGGAGAAAAATCGATGAAAGTGATGGGTGGCAGGGCACTGGACAGCCTCCACCAATCAGCAAGAAGGTTGACGGAGAAAAATCGATGAAAGTGATGGGTGGTAGGGCGCTGGACAGCCTCCACCAATATGCAGGAAAGTGCTCTGATACCAAGTCGCAAGCTAAGATTCACTAGCTATGCTAGAAAGCAGGACTTAAGCTAGAAAGCAGGAAGAGAATGCAATCATCATAAACTGAATAAAGGAATACAATGATGCCCTACTTATACCCTCTCCCTGAATCAAATGGAGGATTCAAAAAAGGGAGGGAAAAGGATTTGGAGGGAAAATAGTGCGCGCCCTCCCAATAGGACCCCCACTCCAAATCAATGTGACCAAGTCCTAAAAATATAACCAAATAGGGCCCAAGGCCAGGATATGAATACAAAGGCCCTTGGGCTTGCTTATGCATAATAACAATAAAAGAATGGACGCGGCGAATGTAATGAGCCAATTCCATAATTGTGGCCCTTCAAATCTTGCTAAGTGCAAAAATATTTTAAAGTATGTTAGTTTGTGTACACATAAAACTCGGCGTTGCCACAAATAATGTTGGCACACCTTGAGCGCGTCCACAATCACATACAACTCTTGTTCATGTGTGGGATATCTCTCTTGAGTTGATGTCAACCTTTTACTCTCAAAGCCTATTGTTCTACCCTCTTGGCTCAACACTGTACCTACGACAATGCCACTTGCATCTCTCTAGGTCAAACGATACTCAGAAATTTTTAAAGAACAAATAGTAGGATGTTATGGGCCCCTTATTCTTCTAGGTTGTTTAGAAAGTTAGTGTTTTACTTTTTCTTGGTTTGGAGATTTGTTAGATTACTGTTACAGCAATTTGAATGGATGGATTTGTTACACAAGCAAAGAGCATACTACGGTAACAGTTATTTAAGGAGAAACATAACTGAAGAAGTCATACTCTATTGAGCAATTTTACAATAGTAACATGGTCTCTTGTAAACTTCATGCCAGCTAAATGTATACTAATGCGCTTCAACAACTTCCTAGGGTCTGCTTGGTCATCTCTGTGCGATTCTTTTGTGGTAAGAGTTCAGATAATGAGGTAATATACTGATCAGAATTCCTGTCCTCGTGTAAATGTGTGTACAGCTTTTGCAGACGAGTTAAAAAAAGCGCGGAAGCTTGGGAGTCTGACACAGTTCGGCAAGGGCTTGCCTCGCGGAGGTGAAGCTACGGTATCACAGTCTCTTTTAAGACAGGAGACTATTCTGCGTGCCTTGTCAAAATATGATCCACAGGTAGAATCAGAGCAACTAATCAGTTTGGAGTTTGATGATGTGCTGTGTTCTTTGAGGATCAATTGTCTGTTGTCTTAGGACCTTAGAGGTATGAGAAGTCCACTCTTGAATAAGTTCGTTTCTACTGGGACACATATTGAATGGTATATCCTGTTGACAACTGATACATGGGGCTCCACATTATCGGTGATTGCATGCCCCTAAACTGCTATCTTTGAAATATCCCTTTTTTCATGTATTTTCGTTGCAATGATGATAGTCAGAGATATTTAATTTATAGTAAAGGGTCAATAGAGAAAGGAGTTGGGCAGTTGAGGTTGGAATTCACAGGTAACAGATAT
This sequence comes from Diphasiastrum complanatum, assembly GCA_029204225.1. Taxonomy (NCBI): domain Eukaryota; kingdom Viridiplantae; phylum Streptophyta; class Lycopodiopsida; order Lycopodiales; family Lycopodiaceae; genus Diphasiastrum; species Diphasiastrum complanatum. Next base: position 19,385,097 of record CM055106.1, on the reverse strand, counting down.
CAGAAAGTAAGGATAGGGCTTGCCTGGCTGGGTGGGATTCAGCTTTTGGGAGCTCAGCAGAAAGCTGACGTAGCAACACAATGTAGCTGCACAGTGAGGGATGTTGAAGATGTCATTTCAAAGTATGAATGGGCCAAGGAGGCACATAGGCGTGTGCAACAATTACAGGCAGAAGGAAAACCTCTACCCAAGTCTTTTAAAGAAGTACGTAGTCATTAAGGTTTTGCTATTTTTTAAGTTAATAAGTGCCCAAGTGAATGGCTACAACATTCACAGCACAAAGAATAAGCTCAAGCATGATTCTTGTTATTATTGATGGATAGAATTCTAGTCAGAACAATTACTAACCAGGTCGTTTACATATTGTTGCCCTTCTTGTTGAAGGTTGAAGAAATGATGGGAGGTTCTTGGAGTCCTGCAGCTTCAAGAAATCTTGGGAAAACTGGAGAAGTCAGCCGCAATTCATCCTGTCCTTGTGGTTCGGGAAAAAAGTTTAAGCGGTAAGTATGGTCATATTTGAAGAGTAGAGATTGTGTATGCATTCTATTTTGGCATTTTGGTAGAAGGTATGAAGCTTATTGTTCAAGAACAATGCTCGAGACTTACCGTTTTTCATGTGTTCTTAAGGATATCCCATGCATCCTTAGGCCCAGCTGCATTCCTGATCAGAGAAATAACCTTATCTTTCACGGATAAGTTGATAATATGATGCGCATGTTGCACCCGTTTCTCAAATGCCCTTCTATCTTGATCGTTGAGACCGTGAGCCATCACCTCTTGTCCCATGAGAATTTCCCAATAATCTTTGTCCTGAAGGATATTCTAAAGTTTGAACTTCCACAAGCTGTAGTTAGATCCATCTAACTTGCTTGATTCTGGAAGAACAGATTCATTTCAACTCCCCATCTTTGTACAAAAATGACAGGCTTTGTTTTTACTAAGAATATACTTGCATGCAAAACTCTATTAATTGTTGCCTTCCCTGGATAGCACCTGTCCAGATACTACCTGCCTCAGAAATACCTGTCTGCTGTCCTAGATGGAGTCTGGCTGGTTCTGACCTGAATCTGATTTGGACTCCCTCATATATCACCTATCTGATTGCTGCCTGTCCTAGATAAACCCTGTCTGGTTCTTACCTGACTTGTCCAGGTTCTACCTCACTCAGATAACACCTATTTGGTTGTCATCTGTTCCAAATCTGATCTGATTTTTCAGGTGTTGTTGTCCCCAGATATGCCTGAACCAGATGTTGCCTCCACCAAAAATTGCCGTTCTCAGATGTGCTTCTGTTCTGAAAAACTGCCTCAGATAAAGCCTGTCCTGGTCAGATGTTGCTGCCCCCAGATGTTGCTTCCACCAAAAACTGCCGCCCTCAAATATGCCTCTGTTCTGGTCAGATGTTGCTCAGGTACTGCCTGCCACCTACAGATGAACTTGCACCACATAAAACCTGCACAAGAAAAGACCTGTTTTGCTGTCCTGGATGTTGCCTCCCTTCGATCTGCCTGTCTGAAGCTTCTACCTGTCCAGAAGATACCTGCGCCAGATGTAGCCTCCACCAAAAAACCTGCACAGGATGACGCCTCCACCAAATGCAACCTTCACCAAATAGCACCTCCACTAGATGCGACCTCTACCAGTAAACCTGAAGCGCTGATCTTCTCCTTCCTTCCGTAGATCCCGATCTTAACGAGATGGCTCTGATAGCATGTTAGAATCGAAGAGGTTCTCTAATCGGAGTAGACTAATCTTATTAGTACTCACACAAATCATCAACCACAAGCTGAGGAAGAAGAGAGACTGCAAGAAGCTATGCTTCATAGCTGGAAATTGACATAACAATGGAGGTGGGCGCCCATCTACTCTTATAGAGGCTGTCCACAATGAAGAGCAAAAGCTATCCTTTTACAATAGCAATTGACATGCTAATAATGAAGTCTTAACAATAGAAATCTATGCTAACTTGGTTAAAATAGATTTTTATACTATTCTAGCAAAATTGGTACTAACTTAGGTACCTATACTAAAAATAGATAGCACCTATACTAAAAATAAAAATAGGCCTTCTAGCTTGCAGGCTGGCCTCTACAATGAATTAATTAATCCATTAATTCCTAACACACTCTTGGTAGGGATGTACATAGAGTTTCTAAGGTTTTAAGCAATACAATTTCCATAGGATAGATTGAGTGGTTAACTGAACCTGTTTTCAGATGTTTGAAGCAGATCGGCCGAGTTCAAGAGCCCATTGTGAAGGGTCTCATTTGAAGTTTTACTTACTGTAGCTCTTGAAATGCCTTTCCGCATGTTTTGTTAAGGCTAGTATTAGGTGCCATGATTTCTCCTGAATGTGATAGAAGCAAGCTAATTTTCTTGTCACATGCTTGTAAGTTAATTTTCAGCTCAGTAATTAGTTTGTGTCTTGCACTTATGTATGCAGGTGCTGTGGCAAGGAATCTGTCCGTGCTTCATAGGAATCCCGTTCATAATTAATGCTATAATATGTTTTGGGCTTGATTCTTTGTGGAGTCCGTCCAACCATGTTCATTAAGGAAGTGCAAGCAGATTTCTGATTTGAGCCTCAAAAAATAGTTGTGCTTTTCTGTGAAGCCAAATTTGATTGAATGTTCAGTTCTCCATTCATTGACGGGGTAGTCACCTGCATAAGAGAATCCATGAGGAAGCTGCAAAGCTTGTTTGACAGAAAATGCCTATGTTTTCGTACAGGACAGCTATCTTCAAAGAGGACAGCAGCTGCTTTTGATGGATATTTGATTGTAAACCGTGAATTTTGTAGCATACTACATAGGCCACCCAGTTTTCTGTTACCTTAAGCATTCAAGAACTTAATGGTTTTTTAACGAAATTGTAATAATTAACTAGCATAAGATGATTGATGGATGTTTGTTCAGCCAGGTTAGAGGTTAAAGCCCACTTGCTATTAAACTGACATCAAACTAGACGGCATGGCTCTTTCAGTTTCCTGACAATTTTGTTGTTAGTTGCACAATTGATGAGCTTACAAGGATTAAACAACCTGAAACGTTCAAACTGTTGATCCATGTCTTCCCTGGATGATGACCAACTGATATAAACCCCATATTGTTATCCAGCGTGGACTTAGACCCTAAAAAGACTTAGACCCTACAAATCTTTTGAATGTGACAGCTTCAAGGATCTAAAATGGGGGGGGGGGGATATGGGTATCAGATTAAAGCTCTAATTAAGGGCAATACATTTGTATAGGTTGCCGAATGTTACAGGTACAGGATGGTCCAGTTCAGGTGCATTAACTCCTAGATTTATGCTTTAGCTCCTTTAATATAAATTAAAAAAAAAATAGAATGTCCTCCCATTGTGTTCACAACAAGATTCTCTCTCTTTCTCTCTCTCTCTCTCTCTCTCTCTCTCTCTCTCTCTCTCTCTCTCTCTCTCACACACACACACACAACAAACCGAACAGAAACCGCAAGGGAGCCTTGTTGAATCATGCTGAATTGCACTGCATCGTATTGAACTGTACTGAATCATTTTTAAACCATATTGAGGAGAAAAGACCCCCCCCCCCCCCCTCTCTCTCTCTCTCTCTCTCTCTCTCTCTCTCTCTGTGTATAAGATCACAACCAAATGAAATGAAATCATAAGGAACCATACCAAGACGTTGCGAAATCATGCTGACCATATTGAACCATGTTGACCAATTCATACCCTAAAACCGCAATGAAGACAAAAGACACACACACACACACACACACTCTCTCTCTCTCTCTCTCTCTCTCTCTCTCTCTCTCTCTCTCTCTCTCTCTCTCTCTCTCTCTCTCTCTCTCTCTCTCTCAACCATAAACCATAAAATCGATTTGAACCCATAAAAAACCATATTGAATCATGGCACTACTGTGAATAAGATCATCATAATATATAATATCGGGCCACATGGCACCAAAAGTACAATGATGTTCAAACATAATGAAAATTATACAACTAAGACTCGTCGGAGTCATGCAGAATGTCTGTGCTTGTCTGCTGATCCCAAGGGTGGTTTGCAGATGAATTAGAAGGAACCATACGTTGTGATGAGACCCTGGCTCTGCTGCCCATGCTCGTCTTCCCCCTCTCCCTACCCCTACCTCTGCCTCTCTCTATTTTTCTGTCCCACCTCTGTCTACGTCGACGTGTTTGTGTGTCATGTAGCTGTGATCCTACGCTATGGGATGGCCCTATCCACTGTGATGATGTCTGGCCAACAATTGCATGTGATGCTCCACTCCTGTCTACAAAAAGTGAACTCAGCCCCCACCCCGTCCCAAAACCTCTAGCTCCTTTGTCTTCGCATCAGGTTCCAGCCAGGTCATCCCCATGTGCCTTTGCCCCCATCTCCTCCTCTTTAGTATCCCCCTCCTCAGCCCACTCCTCCTCCTCATACTTAGCATGAGCTCCTCTCCACCCTCCAAGCCCTCATCATTCCCTCCTCAACCCTCTCTTGTCCCCTTTGTGGCCACCTTTGTCGTCATAAAGCCTGTCAGCCCTCTCCGCGTGTGTGCCTTAGCATACAATCGTTTGGGGGGGGGGGGGCGGCCGCAATATGGGTATCAATTAAAGCTCTAATTAAGGGCAATACATTTGTATAGGTTGCCCAATGTTTCATGTACAGGACGGTCCAGTTCAGGTGCATTAACTCCTAGATTTATGCTTTAGCTCCTTTAATATAAATTTTAAAAAAAAGTAGAATGTCCTCCCATCATGTTCACAACAAGATTCTCTCTCTCTCTCTCTCTCTCTCTCTCTCTCTCTCTCTCTCTCTCTCTCTCTCTCTCTCTCTCTCTCTCTCTCTCTCTCTCTCACACACACACACACACACACACACACACACACAACAACAACAACAAACTGAATAGAAACCACAAGGAGCCTTGTTGAATCATGCTGAATCGCACTGCATCGTATTGAACCGTATTGAATCATTTTTCAACCATACTGAGGAGAAAATACCCCCCCCCCCCCACCTCTCTCTCTCTCTCTCTCTCTCTCTCTCTCTCTCTCTCTCTCTCTCTCTCTCTCTCTCTCTCTCTCCGTATAAGATCACAACCAAATGAAATGAAATCATAAGGAACTATACCAACACGTTGCGAAATCATGCTGACCATATTGAACCATGCTAACCAATTCATACCCTAAAATCGCAATGAAGACAAAAGACACACTCTCTCTCTCTCTCTCTCTCTCTCTCTCTCTCTCTCTCTCTCTCTCTCTCTCTCTCTCTCTCTCTCTCTCTCTCTCAACCATAAACCATAAAGTCAATTTGAACCCATAAAGAACCATATTGAATCATGGCACTATTGTGAATAAGAATATATAATATATAATATCGGGCCACATGGCACCAAAAGTACAATGATGTTCAAACATAATGAAAACTATACAACTAAGACTCGTCGGAGTCATGCAGAATCCTCCGAGTCTGTGCTTGTCTGCTGATCCCAAGGGTTTGCAAATGAATTAGAAGGAACCATACGCCGTGATGAGACCCTGGCTCTGCTGCCATGCTCGTCTTCCCCCTCTCTCTGCCCCTACCTCTGCCTCTCTATTCCTCTGTCCCACCTCTGTCTACGCCGACGTGTTTGTGTGTCAGGTGGTTGTGATCATATGCTGTGGGATGGCCCTATCCACTGTGATGATGTCTAGCCAACAATTGCATGTGATGCTCCACTCCTATCTACAAAAAGTGAACTCAACCCCCACCCCGTCCCAGAACCTCTAGCTCCTCTATCTCCGCATCAGGGTCCAGCCAGGTCATCCCCATGTGCCTCTGCCCCCATCTCCTCCTCTTTAGTATCCCCCTCCTCAATCCACTCCTCCTCCTCCTCCTCCTCATAATCAGTCTGAGCTCCTCTCCACCCTCCAAGCCCTCATCATTCCCTCCTCAGCCCTCTCCCGTCCCCTTTGTGGCCACCTTTGCTGCCGTAAAGCCCGTCAACCCTCTCTGCGTGTGTGCCTTAGCATACGGTCGTTGGTGTTCACAGACACCAACTTTCTGCATTGCTCGATGGATAGCCAGTTCCTCTTCTGTGTGTGATACAAGGCCCATGTGCTCCAATTCCACTCACAAGCGGATGCTGAACAGTCGCCGCAAGTCACATGTGTTGCGCGCCACCACGTAACAAGCCTCAGTTGTGTTGGATTTCTATGCTCAGAACCAAATCCATTTGGTAATGAGCATCCTGAAAAATCTGTCAAAGTTCGACTTCGACTTTCGACTTCGTTGACTTCGACGCTAACTCCATCGAAGTACCCAACATCGAAGTATTCTATCGACTTCGACTTCTCCATGTATATACTCGACTTACTCGACATCATCGACTAAATCGACATTCCATCACTCACTCAACATCAACTTTATCTCATTTTAATTGTCGGTGGACATTTAAGAAAACAGTTGTCTTTTTGTCTTCCGTTTGCTCATAGTTGCAACTCAAAATTCTTGAGAGCATTTAGCAATCTAACAATGGATACTCATGACCTCCTGTCTATGTCCACGTGGACGTGGCCATCCCATCTCTCTCTCTCTCTCTCTCTCTCTCTCTCTCTCTCTCTCTCTCTCTCTCTCTCTCTCTCTCTCTCTCTCACACACACACACACACACACACACACAAACACACACACATTTAGTCACTCACTCAAAGAAGAAAATTCTATCTTTTCTCCAAGCTTGACTATGTGCCACTTAGCTCTCTTCTCTTTCTTGGTTGTTGGCACACATGGGACAATCAAAATTGCAAGATTCTAATCTACCCATGTGGGGCACACTCCACTAATGCAGATTCCTCACCACTTTTCTCTCTACTATCATCACATAAAAAAACTTACTAGAAAGGTTCTTTCATGTCATTGAAGAGCATTGAATGTTGCAAAGGTTGTCATTCCTCAAAAAATTGTGTGGATTTCCTATTCTTCAAATTTTGTGAATACAAAATGCTCGTAAATTGTTAGATCACATTTTAAGGACTTTAAAAGTGAACTTTAAATTCTTTGGCATATTATGAATTTAAAAGTGATTTCACATCTTTTTTTTGGCATATCATGCATTCTCAAAGTCCACAAAAAATCTGTCTAAGAATATTATGCTCACAAAAAGGATTGTAAACAAATTAAAGAAGTAATAATGTGGCTCATGAAGATGTGTAAGTGGGACCTATAGAAGATGCCCAGCCATTAGGACTCTATCTCGCCATCCTGCACACTTGGGAAAGGTGATTTTAGTGATCTGTACACCCGATTCAATGAATGTTCAATTATGGCTTTGGCCTAACAAATTTACCATAGTTTTATTGAGTGTAAAGATCACTAAAAAGACCATTCCCTAGTGGTGACACATCAACTAGGCACGCGTATGAAGACTCAGATATTGGATCAGCGTGCTAGAGAGAAGAAAGAGTTTTTCTCTTTAGACTACGCACATCGAATCGCTATTGGGAAAAAAAAAGTTTTTGAAATCTGTCGAAATTATTGGACGACATTATGAATGATCAAAGCTTGCTTCGGTAGATTTTTTATACAATCCAAAGCTCAGAAGAATCTACTGAGACAAGCTCTGATCATTCATAGTGTCGTCCAATATCAGTTCAGCACATGTGAATTGCTTCATTAGGGGACAGATCCAATATGCGCTCGTTGATTCTCTATTGGAGAAAAAAGAAATTGTCGAAATATTTCAAAAATTATGAAGAAAGGATATCAAAATTGGTTTGATATTTATGGCATATCCTAGTCAATCGCAGAAATTAATTGTAGTATGTGACCATTTAAATGTTGTTTAATTATTGTACATGTTCCGTACTTTTCCATAATTACGATCGTCATTAGCCATATCAACTAATCATTTTGATGACCCATGGAAATTTATTAAGGATTTGATTTTCAAGTTTACAGAATATTTCAAATTTATAGATCACCGTAATCTGTGCCTCGATATTCCAAACCACCATGACTACAATCATTTCGGAGTTGGCACTATATAATCAGATGCACGATGCTTAAATGTTTTTGTTTAAAGTTTCTTTCGATCTCTACTTACATGTGGTATCGATTCAACACGCCTGAAACAACTAACCTGCTTACCTTTTTCACTCGCGTGCGCCCATCCACTATCGTCTGAACAACTTACCTTCCTTACTCATAGAGGTATCGGTTTGATGCTCCCGATCTAAATTTTGATTCTGGGATCTCTCTACAAATGCGCTGATGGGACGCACAAAGCAAACTGCACGTATCCATCCTGGAGGTATCCCAATCACAGGAGGCCAGAGAAATCCACCACCGTTGCCTCGTCCACCACAACCTCCTCATAGACCAAGGGGCAGACCAAGAGGCCCGCCATGGCTGAAGGATATCCAAAAGCTTTAGAACACCAATAATCTTCTTATTCCTAAAGCTCACATACAGAGATCCATCAAACATGTAACAAGAAGTTTATCTACAGATGTGAGATGGACTGTAACGGCAATTGAAGCTCTACACACTGCATATGAGGACTTCCTAGTGAAATTATCTTGTTGTAGCTGTCCATGCCAAGAGGGTGACCATCATATTTGAACCTTGTGTTTAGGCTATGGGACACATATGACAAATTTGTTGAGTACTTCAGGCTAGTTCCGTCATCTCCTCCAAAACAAGATGTAGAGAAAAAAAACAAAAGCAATCTCAACCATCTCGGCTTGTTTTTCGGGTACAAAGCGGGAGTGCTTCAAAGAAGAGGAGGTCTCTTGACCCTCCTAATTAAGCGAGAGATTTGTGAAAGCCTTCTCCTTTGCATGTCATTCTAACTGCTAGACACTCTCCTCCGAAGTCTCCTTCTTCTTCTCCTAAATGTCAATCTCCATCTTCTCCTCGTAAAGATTCTTCTAATAAATTTCAATCTCCTTCTTTTCCTCCTAAAAATCCCTCGCCTGATTAATCTCAGTCTCCTCCTACTTCCATATATGTTAGTTCCCCCCCACCAGTTTTAGGAAAAGATTTAGATGATTTTGTAAATTTAAAGATCGAATCGATTTCAAATGACAATTCATTCAGTGGTTTATCTGTATTACTTCATTTACCCCCTGCACTTGCTTTTGTAAATACTCCTAGATATGTATAGTATGACCAATTGTTAAACACATATCTTAAAGCTCTAGGTCCTCTATGCAGTTTTAAGATGCCAAAGACAAATATTGGTCTTTCTCTTTCTAAATTAGATACAGGTGAATTAGAAAGTAGGGATAAAATGCTAGGGGACAATGTAGGAGGGGGGGCAATTCAATACCGGATGGAGTTTTTCCAGACCCCATTGTTTATAGTTGTTGTATTGTTTTCGCTTCAATTCATGGCTGCTTTTGATTTCCTTGATTTCAAAAGTCTGCATGATGATATGCTTAGCCAAGTAAGTGTATTTTTTTTTTCAGATTTTATTAAGTTGATTTTTTCATATGAATTTTGATTTCACATGCATTCTCAAAAACTTATTATTTTCTGATTGCAGTGAACATTGGAGCTTATATGTGCTATTCTTACAATATGCAAGAAAAATATTGAATTGAACACAAAATCCAGACCTAAGAAGAAACTATGTCATATTAATTCCAATAGAGGATTTGAAGTCCTTATTGAAACTAATAAAACATCCTACTACTACCATTACGTTATTTGCTCCAATGGAATCCTCATTGAAAATAAGAACAAATTATGTACAACCAACATGGCGTGATGATCATAATGACACACTCACTCTCTCAAGAGTAATCGCTATGTTGTTGTAGGAAGACAATCGAAGAAGCTGGGATAGATCTTCGAATTCAGTATTGCATGTTCTATATGTAAACAAAAGTGCTAAATGTCAGAAGAAGAAAATCTCTAAACTATCGAATTAGAAGCTAACACATAGACAAGAGCAATTATCGAATCCATAGTCAAAGAAAAGATGTTCTATAATTATTGCAAATGCACTAATCATGAGATTCAAGATTGTAGGATATTGAAAGTGAAGAATGCCAACAACAAGCAGTTAGATGAACAAGTGAATGTAGTTGTAGTTGCATCTCAATCCCTAGTTCAAGACATGGATGAAAGAGCGTTTATGATTAGAGATCAAAAAGCACAAGTTGATAATTCTTGTTTCTAGATTTTGGAGCCACTCAACATATGGCCAGTCATCGTGAACATTTCCAATCCTACATGCCTTATAGTACAAAGAAATTCGTTTTATCTTGGTGATGTTACACAATATCGAAGGTGAAGATACTGTAAGATTAAAGTTTCGGCATGATCAGTTTAAGTTACTATCGAATGTTTTGTATGTAGTTAGACTGTCAAGAAATCTGTTGTCAGTAAACATAATCATTGATTTAGGTCATAGAGTAGAATTTGAATCTGATCAATGCCTAAGTATCAATAGGACGAATAAGATCCTTGCACTCAAAAAGAGGCTTGGACACTTATATAGACTGATTCATTGTTATTCTGGCACAATTCAAGTCTTGAATACTTCTATTCAAGTCAATAAAGCATTACTTTGGCATTATAGGCTAGGTCACTCGAATCATGCATTTGTATCAAACATGTTTAGATAGTCCTTAGTACTTGATCTCGATTATCTAGACATGTAGATCGACCTCCATGTTTGTCATAGTTGAATTGTCGAAAAGCAGACTAAGATTTCATTTAGATGGAGTTATCAAACAATATATCGCCATGATACGGCCTAAAAGGTATCTAATCAATGGCAAAGAGAATCGTGTATGTAAACTCCATATAACACTTTAAGGCTTTAAGCAATATGCTAGAGCTTGTTCTAGAGGATCAATATTCTTCTTATTGAATGTGATTATAATCCAAGCATGTTTACAGATTCTCTACTTATTCATTTCTTTCTCATGTTCGTGTTCTGGTTCTTTTGTCTTGTTCCAGAACAGTTTTGAGGTTGGTTCTGTTTGTTATCACGCTTCGTGGGTATTCATTAGAAGTGTTCTTTTTATTACAATGCCCCAAACCAGGCAGAATGGACTGATTATTGTAGCATTGTCCTACTTGTCAGAGGACACTCAGGTTTGTCACTCTTGCATTGAAGCACATGCATAAACGACCACAATCAATCAAGCATGCATGCCAAAACGTTCAACCATCAAATTAGCATGCAAAACCGTTGAACAATGATTTTTCGAGATTTTTCTAGAGTTTTCTCGTGTTTTTTGAGATTTTTCTAGAATTTTTCTTGATTGTTTTTGTGTTTTTCAAGTTCTTTTCTAGATTTTTTGAGGTTTTTGTCTAGATTTTTTTCGCAGTTTTTTGAGAATTTTCAAGTTTTTGTCGCGAATCTTTTCTAGATTGTTTTCTAGATTTTTTCGAGAATATTTCAGTGTTTTTTCTAGATTGTTTTCTAGAATTTTTTGTGAATATTTTCGTGTTTTTCCTAGATTGTTTTCAAGATTTTTCTTTAGCATTTTTGAGTTGTTTTCGAGATTTTTCTAGATTTTTCTCGTGTTTCCAATATTTCAGATAGAAATTCGGTTCTGAATCTCTTGCTCATAGAGGTACTCATCAAGACATAGTATCTCAACCATAACTACATCTCAAGTTGTATCTTACAACATCTACTATCAACGATGGTAGATTCAGTGGTCACTATTCCTGCCTTGTTTTTCACAAGGGCTTATGAGAGTCCTTTCATTATTCTAAAAGATCAATTAAAACATAAAATTGTCCAGGTGAATTATACATGTTGATGAATGCAAGTTTTGTTCAACAAGTGCTATACAGTTCTCACTCTTTGTACCGTTTGTTTATTTCCTTGTTTCTCTTCGCCTATTTTGTGTGATTTATTTTTGCATTAGAAATAACTACTATACAAGAGTCTTTCGTAGAGCATCCCAGGAACACATGTTCATTCATCTATCCATCTTCAGATCAACTTGTATAGAGTCTAGGATCTTTGTGCACACTTACAATTTGAAACATCCCTATCATGTCAGAATTAATTCCTGCATCTCATCGTCATATTCATCTTTGAGTCAATTATAGCAAGACTGAAACAAATTTAGTTAGAAATTGTTTCATCTTTAGTCCAGTCACATGTTCAATGTGTTTTCAACTACGTGTTCCACATGTCGATCCAATCTTGAACATGAATAGCTACCAGCAACAACATCCCCACCAACAAATTTTGGGAGGGGGAGAGAGTGGATCTGCTTGGATTCACTGAAGTAGTTACGCTGCCAACAACAACATCAGCAAGATCGACAACCAAGGTCACAAACCCAAAGATGACAATGACAAGGCTAAGAAGACAGATGGGCAATCCAAAGTAACTCAATTAGAAGAAGTACCCCAGTCGCAATGAAGATCCTTCAAAAAGAGAAGCACAAGTATTGGAAAATTGGTCTCCTTCTTCAACTAGCCCTCTTGTCACAACATCTGCATCCATTCTCATGCCTATCGCCCACAGCATCTACTGTTGTCAGCACCACTACCACCTTTCCTTCCATCTATTTGCTTATCATCAATTCACTGTTCATCTGAAAAAATTTCAGTTTTTGATAGTCTTACCGAAGCGGTTAAAAGATCATTGCAAGTGTCTTGCGGAGACTAACTACCACCTACAATGGTTAATTAGCCAAACGAAAATCTAAGAAGCAGGCAAAGCAGCTAGAAGAAATAAAGAGAAAGATCCAAGAAGCTGAGGAGGAAAGGACAAAACTTAAGCAACAGTTGAGTCAGATCGATCTTGATCAAAAGAAACTCTTTGGAGCAATGATAGTTGAATCGCCTTTTATGAAGCCCAAAGAGATTTTAAAGTAATGAATCAAAAGAAAGAGTTGCAGAAAAAAGAAAGATGAAGACAACTGTGAACCTGCAAAATAAAGCGAGCTCCTCACCCAGCAAGTGGTGGTCAAAGCTCGACATTGCAAGGGTCCAAGGCTGCAACTGTAGAACTATCAGTCCCTTCACCCACCCACCAAGCCTTCATCATGTTTCCTTACCGTCACCAAACCGTCGATCCAAATCTGTTCCTACCACCATTTTTTTGATGATGAGCCCATTCCCTTGAGACCAATAATCGAAGTTTGTGCAACCTGCAAAATGAAGGTTTTCCTTGAGACTGGAACTTCAATTGAGAGAAGAACCATGGAAACACCCAGAAGCAAATGGAGGATACAGACCTCCCAGAAGTTAGAATCTGTCCAAAAATTAAAGGTGAAAGAAACCATCCATGGCAGATGCAACGAAAGAAAGAGACACGAGGAAAGCACTCGAGCATGCAAGTTGTGAAGCTGCTAGGAGCTCTCCAATTTTGAGAATGTCAACCACTTGCAGCAATAAGACATTTTTATTACATTGCGGGAAATTGTGAAAACAATTTTTGATAAAGACTGGCAACAATAAACACTTGGTTTTACGCAAGCGAACGAGGATCTACGCTTTTCCAAGTGACAATAAAAAATACCAATGCAAAGTAGATCAACATCATTCAATATGAGTTGCATGCAGTGGGTCTTGTAACACATTAGAGGTGGGATGATATTGGCTGATTCTGACGAATCCCCAAGATGCTCGGCTAGAGCTACCCAAGAACACCTCTCACCTTAGACCGGGGAGATCTCTAAGAAGATGAGACGAACGAGGACTGAGAGCCGAGTATGATAGCCGAGGAATACTAGTTAGTAATGACAAGCAAGAACTATGTAAGCCTCATAGTGAATCCCAGAAGATGGAATGACCATGTAGGAACTAATATCTCTAAGCAAAGTAATAAATGCAAGTAGACCTCTCTTAAAGAAAGTAGAGTGAGCCACCTTTTAATGTTGAGCTCTAGTAGAGAGCATTATTCCACTTGTAATTTGTGTAATGTGGAAATGCCACTAGGATGCCACCTAAGGAGCTCTGTTGTTTATTTAAGAGACTTCTTCTTTGTGAAGAGGAGCTTTTTGTGAAATGTACCTACTCCATGCTGAAATGAGAAGATCCTCCATGAGTTTTGGTGCATCCATTGAGCTGCTTGATCATGTTTGTTTCTTGAGTGAATGCATTCATGATCTTGCCCTTCCCTCCTTTGTGTGTGGTTGTGGTTCGTAGAGTGGATTAGATTTCTTGCTTTCCTAGAGTGGATTAGATGTCATTTCTTGTTGGTGGATTAATGTAGGAATCAACATTCAGGTAAACTAAATAGACTGGGTTTGTGGTGTAGTTCTTGCATATCTCCTTACATTCCTGTTCTTGATGTTATTGGGATTAGCTCATTCCTCAACTAGATCAAGGGTGCATGCATGGCCCCCACCCTCATCCAACGATCCATGATTCTTGAATTTTTTTTATTATAAACCATCGTGATTATGCATGGATGATTTCACACCCTCAGTCCAACCATTTGAACTCAGGGGGTTGTGGATGGATGGACTAACACTTTGGATGACTTCACACCCACAATCCAGATGGATGTGGATGGCTAGATTGAGGGTGTGGAATCATGATGGATAATAAAAAATTTAAAGAATCATGGATCATTGGACACAAGACTGGGGCCTTACTTGCACCCTTTGTCCAGATGAGGAATACTCAATTCCAAGAGACAAGCATAACTCACCATACATGAACTCACCATACATGAACTCACCATGTGTGGGATGATAAGGGGGCTAAATATGGGTGATGGGACCTAATAAGCATTTATGTATCATGTAAGGAGTCGAGATTTCTTTCATTGCATAATGGATGGTTGAGCTATTTTCACATGACCATTTGAAACAGAATGTGCATTTGGAAAGCATAATCAATTTCTCAAAAATAAAAACAAATGGTTGGAAGAGTGGTGGCCATTATGTTTTTAAGGAGTCGTAATGTCAATTGTTCAGATTTTCGTTGTATTCTGGAGGCATCTCCAGAAGCACAATGTTCATGTAGATTTAGAACCATAATTTTTTGTGAGCATTCTTGTCATGATTTTCAATTGGAAAGCCAATAAAAAGTTGACACATAGCACATGACAACTATAATGGAATGTGCTTGTGGACAGCCACCAATGACGGGCTGCCACATACATGAAAGTTATGATGGAATGTGCTTGTGGACAGCCACCAATGACGGCTGTCACATAGGACATGCATGTTCCATTAAATTTCATTTTGAATTTGGACCTAAAATAGGAAGATTAAAAAATTCAAATAAAAAATATGAGAAAAAAAAAAACGTGGAACAAAAACACACAAAAAAAGTGGAAAAAACAGCGAAAAAAACCCAAAAAAAACATGATACAAAAAATGCGAAAAAAAAATCGTAATTTTTTTTTGAAAAAAATTGTCGAAAAGAACATGGCAAGAAAAGCAAAGAACAAGACAAAACGCTATAAGAAAACAAAAAAAAATACCTGAAAAAAAAAATAAAAAAAAATCTTCACCCTTGCCATTGGGATGAGAAGGCCTGATACTATAGGGCCTTCCATGCAAGCTTGGCCCCTGGATTGAGGGCCCTCTAGGCACTGAAGGCCCTCCAACGTATTGAATTAGAGCCCTAGCGAGAGGAATTGAGGTTTATCGATCGATCCATCCAGAGAGAGAGAGAGAGAGAGAGAGAGAGAGAGAGACGCGATGGCGTTACGTGTTCTATGCAGATGGACGGGGGCTATTGCACCTGCTGGCTGCCCCAGGATTTGTGCAAGGATGTCCACAGCGACGCTCCCTGCAGCTGATTCGCACGATGATTCAGTATTCCCATCTTTTCTCATACTCTTAATCGGACTTTTAGGTTTTAGTTTAGCTTGTCTATCTAATGTATCCATTGTTTGAACCTCAGTCGATTATGACCATTTGATTCTTAGCATTGGCGTTCTTCTGTTATGGCATTCGGTGGTCATGACGACGATGGCTTTCAGAATTGTTGGAATGCAAAGAGGATTGAAAAAAGATAGATTCATGTTGTGCAAAGGTGAAAAAGAAGAACTAGTTAAAAGTTTAACGTTTTCTCATGTACGATTTTGATTCCCTTAGAATATTGCGTCTGGACATGTTTTTCTGATAAGCAAAAATGATAAGAAGTGGTTAAATAAGTCAGGTATATCGAGAGTGACAGTCTGCGCAGATGAATGACATACAGTGAGCTTGGATGGTGTGATCCGTTCTAGAAAATGTGGAATAGTAGCTCTTCGTAATGTGAGGATCTTGGATATAATGTTAATGGAAAATATGGTGCGAGAATATTTTCTGCGCAATGCACGCTTACTATTCGTTGTCTATTTCTTTTTTGTTTTGATTTGAATTGATGATTTGCTAGAGGGATATCTACATTGCCTAGCTTCAGAACTTAGCTCTGTTATTGGAGTGCAATCACAGGCATTTCTAGAAATGGATCAAAGCTTCATGTTATACATGCCCTTGTGAGTCTGAAGAACTGACATGCTACCCGTCACAGGCTTGATGAGCTGTTTTTAGGATACCATGAATCCATTTTTATCTGAAATGCGTTTTTTTCTTTACTTTCAGGTTTTTGTACAGCAGGCGAATTGGACAAAGACAGCCGTATTGAACCGTCCAAAAAATTACAACGCTCTTACAACATCAATGGTATGTTAATCTCTGATAGTGTGAGGTTCTGTATCTTATGCAACAACTAGCTCTTGCAATTTCTTTAGTGTGTGTTCATTCTTTCAAAATAGTCGATTTTCCAAATTGCAGATGCAGTACGGAATTGCACATACTGTCAGCCGTAGACAGGCTTTAGCACTGATAGCCCGGTTATGCTAGCAATGGTTTTGATCAGTAAATTTTTGTAGAAGGTTTTGGTTGATGACTCATACGCTTTTACATTGAAAAAATATCCTACAGTGAAATCTTAACAATTTTGAAGCATAGAATCAATGAACCGTATACGGTTCACCACTCACCTTACGGTTCTCAGAATATTTAAGGGGGAACCGTGGTGAACCGTACTAATCAATTAATTAATTAATTAATTTTTTTTGTTCCTACCATAGTTGCCTAGAAACGCGTTTCTGGAGAAAAACGTTTCTAGAAACTAGAAACGCGTTTCTGGATCCAGAATTGCTGGAAAAAAATCAGAAACAGGTCTTTAAAAATTCATAGGGATTGACAGAGTCCAACAAGGATTGCTGCACCTAAACTGGACCACACTGTAACCGAAACACTCGGCAACGTACATAAATGCAATGCCCTTGATTAGAGCTTTAATTTGATACCCATATTGCGCCCACGAAAATCAAAAAATAAAATAAAAAAAAAAAGTTTCTGAGAAACGCATTTACAGTTCTATTTTACAGTCTGTGGATTTTATAGTTCTATTTTACAATCTGTGGATTTTTACAGTTCTATTTTACAGTTCGAATTATCATAAACAGCCCAAAAACTGTAAAATGAGGGCCAAAAGCTATTTTGGGGGGCAATTGGCAAAAGAAGAATTAATTAATTAATTGCAGGAACCGTACCACGGTTCAATGAACCGTGGTACGGTTCCTTCCACGGTTCCCAGGACCCATGGTTCTGGGAACCGTGAGTTCTATGTTTTGGAGGTTGCTGAGTATGAATTCTGAACTTTAGAAGTAGAAATTGAATTCTAAAAGCTTGAGCATGCAAAGTGTTTATAAAAGGCTCCAACAACAAGAACATAGAATACAAAATACTTTGAACTAGAGTGTTAGTTAAAATCATTATATAATCAATGCTAAAGAGTTGAAAAGAAGGAATGCAGTTAGTCATCATCCATTTGCTGAAAATCAGAAATGTAAGTGTTTTGGAGTTTAAAAAAAAGCCCGTGATCTATTAAAAGTGCAAGCCTCATCATGACTGATTTTGCCCTTCAGCTAAACCTAGTATGTTGGTTTTTCTACAAGTGTATGAATGCTAATGTGGATGAATGTTTGTGCATACGAGCTACACCTATGCTTTGGCATGAAGAAGTATATATGGATGTCGTAGCATGTTGAGTTGACAATGTGATGTGCTAAGGAGGTCATCTCTAGCTGAAATGTAGAAGAGGAAAAGAGCTCATAATGAGTTGCTAACAAACAACTCGACAAAATCACACCCACAGATAAAAAGATTTGCATAGTGACGGGGATTTGAGAGGCTAACATTTAATAGACATACCAAGAGCTTAACTAACAAACCCTCGTCTCTCTCGGAATACCTTGGACCCATTGTTGCATCCAACTCCAAAAAGTGAGTCTGATAGCAGTCGGTTTTTGCCCCTTGCTGGCCCTGCCATACTTAGTAAAGATATGCTCTATACATAAATCGCTTGATATACTACTGAGTATCCAAAGGGAGATTGTGATAGGTATATCAAATGTCTCGAGGAGGTGGAATGCCTAGGACAATAAGCGATAACCATGACCATGAAGATGCTGGGAGGAGGTGAGTGCTGCTTGTATATCTTTGCTCAGAAACTGGAAACAATTGAACTCGTTGGATATAGGTGATAAGCAGATTTCTAGGAGCTCCTCGATGCACCATGAAGATAAGTGACCTACCCATCTTATCAAGCCTTTACCTTCCTAGAATGCTTTACACCTTTCCTCTATATGTATGGATATAAGGTCGCCATCCACAGAGATATGAGTACCATGCAATTTGGCTCTACACCATAAAGCCTCCCTTCGACACTCGAGCGATTTACAACGAATCAGCAAGGTAGCATTATCTCTCGTTGTTTTTCAAGCTGAATTCAAACCTTCAGCATGGTGAGCCAGTGTAGTCTCAAGGAGACGCTTTGCCTCCTCATGCATTTTGAATATCTGTAATCCCTCGTGCCTAATAATAAGAGCTTTGTGCTCTCTAGAACTTTCTTTCTTAAGAGTAGCGGAGGAAAACACTCAACTTACTCCCTTTCTTCAAAGCAGTGCCCAACAAAGGGTTTCTTGTTGTTTTTTGTTTTTTGATTTTGGATCCAACTCTTGAATTTTTGTGGTGCTAGAATGATGATGTCGTTTGCATGCTCCAGTTGCCAGCTGACTACAACTTTTTCATGCTGTCCAATTCTGCTTCAAGTTCAGTTATCCTACTGCTCATCTTTGTCTTCTCGTCTAGTAGTGTTTTCACTGTGTCGTTCCATAGCATAATTCACCTTTCACTATCCTACGTTTTGCGCCGACTAGTAGTGTACCGCTCGATAACCTCTATAGTGTTGCAAGGATCAAGATTAGGTGTAGGAAGAAGGGTTCAAAACTGATTGGACATTAGAGGCATCAATGGGTTTTTATTTTTGGCCGGGGGGGGGGGTGTCATTAGAATTATGAGTTATGAGTATAATTCAAGATAGAGGAGTAGACTAATCATCTTAGTACTCACAACAAGATAATTGAGCAATAAAAACAATTCTCAGATTAATCATAAGTCTGAAGAACTCACTACAATGGAATGAAGGAGGTGGGGTGCCAGTCCTCCTTATATAGTTTTCTAGTAGCCGTAACAAAAGCTAAAAGCAAAAAACGTGTTCTAATTGTTGGGAAAAGAAGGTGCGAAACGATGGGCGACAATTTGGAGTGTCGAGAGACTAACGGACTGTCATGTTCGATTAGCGCTGCGGAAGACTAAACCGCACTACTCTTCTGAAAACCAAGCTCCTCAAAGTATGAGAACCATTCGATTTATACTTAGTTCTATAGATCCACTTGCATCCAATTGCCTTCTTACTTGTAGGTAATTGAACAAGCCTTTGTCTTGTTCTTTATGAATGAATTGTACTCTTCATCCATAGCTTTCCTCCAAATATCCTCTTTTTTAGCTTTCCTGAAAGTAGACGAATCCTTAGTTTCCAAAATTGTAGCCATAAATGCAAATTGTACATCTTCATTTTCATGCTGATCCCCATGCAGATCCTGATCTTAGTCTTGATCTTTTTTTCCCCTTCTTCTTTTCCCACTTTTCAACTTTCTTTGAATTTTGTCCTTGCTTCTTTGCTGAACTCTTGTTCTTTGAAATCTTCCTTGTTCATGAGATTATGACGTTCTTCCTTTACAAAATAACATTCAATTCATCAAAGGTAGGCCTGGTTTCTCGTAAAGATAAACTATATTATGATGAAATAGTGGTAAGCTATTAAGCATAATGGATACAAATACTGAATTTGGGACACTTTCTCCAACAGCTCTATAGACCTTGTCCTCGAAAGGTATTTTACTCATGCAAAATAATCTGTCATTGTTTTTTTTAAAAGTACGTAGCTTATTTGTTAAGAACAAAACCCTAGATTGGTTAACGTTCTGGTACAAATTCTTGAGAATACCCCAAACTTCCTTGGGTCCAGCAAAATCTTTGATATGCAGAATAATCATATCTTTTACTGATAAGTTAATGATATGATGGGCTTTTTTCCTCATGTATTCTCTTAACTCTCTATCAATTGTGGGAGGAACTTTGACACCTGTAACAGTATCCCAATATTCTCGGTCCATGAGAATATTTTGCATCTTGAATTTCCAGATGCTGAAATTTTTGCCATCAAGTTTACTTTTCTGGGATAATACGACATCATTTAGACTAGCCATTATATGACACTCAGAGATCAATCAAAGTTTGTCGGCTTTACAAAGATTTTGTTGGTTAAAAAGTCGTTGCCGGTTCTACATAATTTGTCGTAAAATTCTTCAACATAGGGTGGTTTTTCAAAAAATCTTTGATGGTTCCAAAAGTTCTTCCTAAAAAGTAACTTGCTTATAGTTTCCAAAAAGAACCAATATAAGCTTACTGCCTCCAATCAGCAATACTATCATAAACCCTCGAATTTTGATCATTAGCAATCTGCAAAAAAACCTTCAGCACCTCTGGAATTGAAAATTCACCAAGCTGAAATTTTGACTTTCTTTGGCACTCCATGCAACCTTTTGCGATCTGTCTTGGACCTGAAAAACACATGATCTGACTTGACCTGGTCCACTGCTCTGACAAAAGCACCTT
The DNA here is from genome assembly GCA_029204225.1 of Diphasiastrum complanatum. Lineage (NCBI taxonomy): Eukaryota > Viridiplantae > Streptophyta > Lycopodiopsida > Lycopodiales > Lycopodiaceae > Diphasiastrum > Diphasiastrum complanatum. Next base: position 19,364,167 of record CM055106.1, on the reverse strand, counting down.
TTGACATTGACTTCCAGCAATCTGTCTCCTTGACCAGTAGCGATCTGGCTTCCAGCCAGCAGCAACATGCTTAGAATTCCTTTAAGGTCTGCAGCAATAGCAAGTGCTTGCGATCCAACAACACCAAAAATCTGTCCCTGAAAAATGATAGTTGTCCTGTACTACAGATCCGTAGGCTATCCTCCAGCAATCTGCCTTACAGATCTATATCAATTCGATTCCAAGGATTGATCTCTCTTGTAACGATCCAACACTATGTGCAAATCCTCCTTCAAAAATGCTCCAATCATAAGCACCCATCCTCTGATACAATATTAGCATTATGAGTATAATTCAAGATAGAGGAGTAGACTAATCATATTAGTACTCACACAAAACAAGATAGAAACATTTCTCAGAGTAATCACAAATCTGAAGGACTCACTACAATGGAACGAAAGAGGTGGGGGTCCTGTCCTTATATAATTTTCTAGTAGCCTTACCAAAAGCTAAAAGCATAAATCAAAACCTTGTTTAATTGTAGGTAATTTCCCAAGACTTTTACTAAGCCACAAACGTAAATCCTATTATTAAACTATAGTGCCCTACTACAGGCAAATGTTGTGGCAAATTAAAAATAATGTGGGCCCCTAAATATAGCTCATAGGCATGGCCCATTAACATTAGGGGTCAAATCAACAAAAATTTCTAGGGTAGAGGCAATAGCTGGGATGGGGATGGAGAGAGACGTGGTGGAGAGATGTGGCTGGTTGGGTGGGGGTGAGAGAGGGGGCTTCCTATGGGGGTCCATGGTTGTGTGTGAGAGAGAGAGAGAGAGAGAGAGAGAGAGAGAGAGAGAGAGAGAGAGAGAGAGAGAGAGAAAACGCTTTATTAATGTATTTTCCATGCTAAAAGGCACATAAGACTAGTAAATATACATGTCAAGTATGTGGTAATAGTGGGAGTGTATGAAATGTCTCTGAAACAGTAATGGAAGAAACATCATATCCAAAAAACTATGAACTGAAGTAAATGAGATGAGATGAGATATATATGGGAGCATGAGTGCTATTGCATGAGAGGTATATCACTATCATCATGTCTTGCTATTGGTATAGAAGGATGTGAATGGGTACTTATGGTTCACTTAAGAGTCTCTGTGGTGCCTTTTACCTCTTCATAATCAAGGTAAATGTGTTGGTTTAAGTTTCTTTTACTTGTCGTTTTGTCCTTTTCTTTAAAACTCGTAACTTGTTATGTGGGTTGTAATTTACTTGTTAGTTACACTAGATCTATGGAGAAAATTTAAACTTTCTTGGAACCCAAATAGTAATTTACGTTTTGGAATTGATGAGATGACATGTGTCCTTTTTGGCTTAATGATTACGATCATAGTTTGGTGTGAATGCTTCGACTCAGAATGAAAAGACAAAATTTTTTGGCACAACCAAATTGTAGCTCATGTGACACTTTCAATAGATATGTGTTACCTTACAAAGCACTGATCTTTCATAGAAGTGGATTGTTGATGTTTAATTTGCATTATCAATATATTTAGGAAGATTGGATTCTTTATCAAACATTAGCATTATTTTGCTCGTAGACTCTAGCTTTGAATTCAAAAAATGAATTTTCTGATATGCTTATATTTGTGTCATCATTTAAGACTAGTTTTTCAGGTTTCACGTTTGATGGAGCTATATGAAAGGTGGGAAAAGCAGCGAAATGTGCACTTTGTCATAATAAAGGTAGTATTTTCAAGCTTGTTTAAATGTTTTGTAGATGGCATTGGTTTGTTTTTGCTAAAATGAAAAAAATCAGGAAATGCTTGCGATTGCTCTTAACTTTTTTTGTTGGGAAGTTGTGAATGAACTTGACAAAAGATTCTTCAGAATGCTAATGCTAGTTACAAGACCTGTCAAACATGCCAGATTTAAATGTAGTACTTTCAAAAATGGAAAAAAACAGTTTGCAACTAGCTAACACATCTCAACAAGCGCATTCACATAGTATAAGCCATAGAGGAGTCAAGATGGAAACCTCTATTATGCAACTTACCACTGAAAGAAGCGGTCACATTTACAAACTCTCTCATACCTAGCTTCAATGGGAATTAAGTTCCGTGTCGTCGGCATATTTCTACCTTAGTTAGAAAACTAGATTTGATTTGTGCCTTGATCTTGTGCCATGTTCATACATCTTAGAGATACTTGGACCCTGTCTACTTAAGTGGCAAATATGAGCATAGCATATGCCATAGTTCAAGTCCCTTATCTTCTAGAAGAAGAAAGCTAATCCTCAAGGTGTAAATACGTCTTGGTATAGAACTTAAACAACTTCAAGTCAACTTTATCATACTAGTGATGTCAATGTCATGAGGATTGCTTGCTTGCTTGAATCTCCCCAACTGTAGCTATGGCAATGCACCCCAAAGGTGGAGAGAAAAATTAGCAGAAGGTAAGTTGCTTCTCATATAACATGTGAAGGTTTATGTTCCAAAGACATGCTTGCAACAATCTATCTCCCCGTCAATGGTCAACATCCTGATCATCCGACAGATGAGAAGATCTCAAAGAGAACATCTCTCGTAATAGCAAACCAACACATCTCGCATCTGGATAGGCAAAGAAGGAACCAAGTGTGAGTGGAATGTCCCGATAGAGATAGTGGTATCTGCCTCTGATCTTATAGTAAGCTGGACATCTGAAAATAAAGTGAAACTCATCCTTAACCTTCGTTAGTGTACAACACTGATAGATCCGTAAGGGTCGTGGCGTGTCTGTGTATCTGCTTGTCTCAATAGTGAGCTAATGAGAAGAGATCCGAAGCTGATCAATGTGGTAGCGCAGGCCAAAAGACAACGCTTGACAGAGATAACTCGGTCTGGCGGGAAGCCCTAAAGCATCAAGATGAAGAAAGTGAATGTGATAGAACTGAAGCTTAACCCGTGATGGATCCAGGTGAGACCAGATAGTGTTTATGTATGCTAATGAACGAATAGAACTAGTCAGAAGGCTTCCTTTGAGTGTGGAATTTTCAATTGCCAGTCACCAATTGAATGTTTAGGGTCAATGGAATTTGGATTATGGTTCACTTGAATTCCAATGCCATGCACATTGCACTGTATGGTTGTACAGGTCGTCACAGACAATGCGGCGAATTACGTTGCCATGGGTAGCTCGTTAATGAGACCTACCCCACATCTTTTGGACACCTTGTGCTGCACATTGCCTGGACTTGTTGGTCGAGGATGTGGCCAACATACCATGGATCACGGAGGTGTTAAGCACCGGACGGTCCTTGGTGAGATTCGTCACCAAGAGGCCAAGGGTCCTGGCCATGTTCAGGAGACACTCCACCTTGGATGTCTTGAGAGCTGCCCCCACCAAGTATGCAACACAAATTTAAGTGCGCAGTTATTGGTAATTAGAATTTCCTATTTAGTAATGGCTATTGTAGTTTGTAACTTTGTGAGCACTTACGAGCACTAAATTTTAATGCAAAATCTGTTATGTTACAACTTACTCTTGAATGTTTAATGCAATGCATGTACTGTGCTGTGCCCTGTGCAAGTTTGCATTTATGTTCCTGGTCATGGAATGACTGCTGAAAGTTCATGCGAGCTTGAGGCAGATGGTCATTGCAAATGAGTGGGCGCAGTGGGGGCCATCACAGGAGTCAAAGGGTAAGAGATTCGAGCAGACCATTATGTTGACTTCATTTTGGGATGAGGCACGATCCATTGTCATGGGCCTATAGCATATCTACACTGTCTTGCGCCTTACAGATCGAGAGGGCTGCACATTGGGCCTCTTGTATGAGTTCATGGATAGGTTGGGCGAGTAGCTGCGTCTTTGCACGACCATTAGCCCAGAGAGGTATATCGCTTACTATACTGACCTGTTGCACGACTCCTTAGTACTTACTACTTCCTAGTAACTACTGTTTGAAATCTGAAATTTGAATTTTCCATTGATGAATCAGCATTAAGTCATTTGACATTCATGATTCAAATGTACCATAATGTGTCTTGCAGGCTTGAGGAAGTCCAGCACCTCTGGTAGAGCAGGTGGGAGTGGTTTCACAAGCCCTTGCATGCCATGGTCCACATACTCCATCCACTTTGGAGGAGTGAGGCGCAGTACCTTGATAGGGAGCTCAGGGATGGCTGGAATGCCTATGTCTCCCGAGGTTATCCTGATGTACGCGAGCAAGCTAACCTGTTGGATGAGCTCCAGATATTCAGGCATGAGACCTTGGAGTTCGACGCTTTTGAGAGACGGTAATAAACTGACCGTTATAGTTTAAACTTTACAATTTTTTGCAACTACTAACTCCTCAAACTATGATTCAGGCCAGCTGCGTCCCTTGTCATGGTGGTCGAAGTTTGGGATTGATGTCCCCAAATTGCGCCGCCTTGCCATCAGGATCCTCTCATAGGACTGTACTGCAGTCGCTTGTGAGAGAAACTAGAGTGTTCATTCCCTGATTCACACAAAGAGGAGGAATCGACTCTCCTTTGCGCAGTTGGAGAGGTTGGTGTACCATACACGCCAACCTGAGACTTTTGGGTAGACTCTAGACCACCGCAGAGCCTATCCAGGTAATTGTGAGATCGGGGGTATGCCTGTTATCCTTCCCAAAGGTTTGTAGAGCTCTGATGAAATCCACATCTGTGGCCCAGCTATGTGGTGCTTTGATCTTTGGCCAATTAGGAGTATCAGGTGTGAAGTTTGGTCCAAAGTCCACCCACTTTTTGCGTCTTGGCATGATTGACTCGTACGAGAGCGAGGGCTTGCTACAACTGGTGATCGCCTTAGGATTCGTCTCAAAGATTCTTCGGCGCCAAGCTGGCTGATCACCTAGTGCTGGTAGGGACTGGATCTCCTTGCCCTTTTATTCTTCTGACGTGAATTTTAGCGACCAACCACCACGGGATGATATATGGGGATGGATAGCTAAAAATTCATTGATCTCCTCTGCTAATATGTCTTTGGTTATGCGAAGGCTCGTGAAGCGGGTCTTGATGGAGTTGAGGCCACACTGGACCGCCCTGCTTCTTCCTGTCCTGCTCCTCCAGCACTAGCCCCTTGATCTAATATATCTTGTGTAGTTTCCATAGGCTGATCTTGTTTGCTGGTATCAGGCGGTGGTGGAATTACCGTGGTTGGTACGGGTTTTGTCGTTGCCTGTTGCTGATAAGCTTTGAAGTTCTGCGGCAGCAAATCCTTTGTATCCTTCAAATTGCGATTGGAACCCTGCTAGTGTGGTTTTATATCTGTCCACCCTTTGCTGTAGCACAGACAGATTATGTGGTGTCAAGGATTCCGGATCAGATAGTGAACCTGCAAGGATTTCATCACATTTAGCAGTAAGATCTGCCACCATTTTGCTGAGGCGCTCCTTCTCTACAGCTGCCATGTCAACTTGTGCCTGCAGAAGGGGCACTTGCTCGGCAGCAAACCCTTTGTATCCTTCAAATTGCGATTGGAACCCTGCTAGTGTGGTTTTATATCTGTCCACCCTTTGCTGTAGCACAGACAGATTATGTGGTGTCAAGGATTCCGGATCAGATGGTGGACCTGCAAGGATTTCATCACATTCAGCAGTAAGATCTGCCACCATTTTGCTGAGGCGCTCCTTCTCTACAGCTGCCATGTCAACTTGTGCCTGCAGAAGGGGCACTTGCTGTTGTACCACTTGCACCGATTGAGAAACTTGGCCACTGGCGTCCATTAAACTTTTTTGGAGTTGTTGCATTAGGACCGCCAGGTTGATTCAGTTTCTTGGGCCTGCTGTAATTCCTTCTGTGCAGCCCTGTCATGCTATTGTGTCACTTCCAGCTCATTCTTTAATTTCTGTACCTCCTGTGCTTGCATGGTTCCTTGGGTGCTCAGCTTGTATAGGTGGTCGCTGAGTGACTATAGGTCCCTGAGCAACTGGGTCAGCAAGGTGTTGATAGATGCCCTGGACATCCGTTGAATCCAGTGAGGTAGCTGTTGGCACTAGCATCTCTCGATGGGACTGAGACAACTACAGTATTTTTCTGCTCCGGCTCGTCATCAACAAAATCTTCTTCAGGCACAAAGCCCTCTGGAGCTGTGGCATCTTTGGGACTGTGTCCCGATGGTACAACATCAGAAATTTTTTTGAGCAGCTGTGGTAGCCTGCTCAGCTTGAAAATCCAACATTTGGTCGAAGGTCCCTCCTGACCAGGGTCCACGAACTCTTGGGGGAAGGGAGAAGTCTAGCTGGGCATGGAGGAGTTGTGATGGGGAACTTGAAGGCTTTCCCAATACATCAAGCAGGAATTGTTCACTGCCTGGGGTATACAAGGTCCATACATGACTTTGTGATTTAACAAGAAGGATCAACATGGTTCATTATCACATTAACAACTTTCCCAGGTTGGTGATAAGCTTCTGAATCTCTACTGATCCAGAGAATTATCTCTAGAGATAAGCTTATGTCACTACTAACGGGTCCAATGTGATCCATGTATTCAATTTCTAATCACAAATTACATTCCAAACCTCTGGATAATTTCATGGTTGTGAAGATATTTGTTATGAATTCAACTAAATGAATAATGTTCGAAGATTCCTAATCGGTACTATGCAATTATTCCCGGGGATTTCCAAAAAATTGTGATTGCAAAATATAATTTCAAAGCACACTTACTACCCCTAATGTCCCCACAACTCCCCCCCTAGAATTTTCAGTCCCCTGAAAATTTCATTCTGCTAAGGCAGAAGGAAGATTCAAAGACATATAGTAACTGTTATATTTCCGTAGGAAAAAGTTTGAAAAAATTCATTTCTAGGAATAAGTTATCCTATAACTGGGTTGAATCCACAAATACACAAAAATCATCCACTTAAATGCATAATAGCAGTAAAATGAACGTTTTCATATACTCAACCAAAGGATTAAACTCAGGGAATGACTTTTGTTTTTTATCTTTAAACGGTTTCTATCACTTAAACTTTTCCAATCAAAAAGTTGAAACATTTTCCTTTTCATTAACCGGCTTGGCATTACTCCGTCAATACTAGCAAACTATCAAAAACTTAGAATATGAAATTACATGGATGGGAATCCCTCAAGTCGGATTTCAGCACCCAGCAAAATTCCTTTGCTTGGATAAAGAATCCAATATTCATTCATTATGTCTGGCCATTTCATATTATCCAATTTTTGAATTCAAATTTTGACACCTGCTGGCAAATTTGCAGGTACAAGATTTTGGTTACAACGGGATTTGCGGGTCGTTCAGTCAATTTTGAACTATCTATAATCGGGAAATAACTTAACTATTATGAAAATACTGTAACCAAAATCTTCAATATGGTCCTTTCAATAATCTAAGTTCATTTCATAGATAACGTAAAAAACTGAAATCTCAAATTTTCGAAAAATAAATTTATTTTTTCTAAACATTTTACAGAACTCAAAGATTCTGATGAAAATACTGTTAGTACTGAAGGCAATCGAAATTGATGAACCTATATTCAATTCGATATCCAAAGTCACTAAACCAATGCCTTCACTGGCATGCAAAGCACGCAACATTAGTCGTCGGTCATCATTACGGAATTTTTACGTAAACCACCCACCCCAGTCACTTACAATCCACTAGCCACTTTCACTGGTCTATGACAGAACCGTCAGAGTACATGCGTATAACCACTAAAACAACTGTAGACCTACCATGAATGTCAGAATCACTCACAGAATCGCCATGCACCCAATTTCCACAAGCACAGTGTTATAAAATTGGGAAAAAATAGACATGCACAAGAACAGTTTGTGTCTTAGCAAAATGTTCGACGGCGATATCTTGAGCTACAATGCACCAAATTGGTCGTTGTAAACCACAATACAGGGGGTAGGCATGTTTTTGAGATGACCGCCACGTCACCCTGCCACCTCAGCTTCACATGTGTGAGCTCTGAGCGACCGAAATAGCAATACGAGGGTGCACTTTTCTAGAGATGAATACTTGGAAACACATGTTAGGTTTCGCATGCCCTCAGAGAGAGATCATAGTCAGTCTATAACAGTCCTTTAGAGGCCAATGAAGCGTTCATACAGGTCCTGAAGCTCAGTATGGGCTGAGAACGAGAGGGTGCACTATCACCAATCTATGGCGAATTGGAGCACAAGCCTCCGGCACCAAATTCAGAGATCTATGGCCTGATCAGAAGGCCAAAAGGACTACCAAAAGGATTGTATAAGCACCATAGGCGATCCCTTTACAGTTTCCTAGAATTAAATACCCAAAGGGACATGGAAATCATCATTTTTTAGCCCGTTTCTAGCCTTGCACAACCTCTACAGTTCGTTCTTTGTACTGATATTGATAGGACAGCTTCAAAGGATGTTGGGGAACATGCATGAAAAGTTTCTAAGTATTCCTTCAACTGCATGCATCAAAAAGTAGGAAAAACCTTCAAAAGTTGACGAAAAAGCTTCACAGCTCCAATTCCTTTGTTCGTAAGCCTTGCTCTGATACCACTGTAAAGAGAAGCACGTTTAAGATCCTGCTTACAAGACACACACAAAGGAATGATAGTGGAGCCGAACCTCCCAACCAATGAGAAGCTACCGATCAATCTTTAATACCCTCACTCCCGTGCCATATAATAGGATGCAGGTGTAGAGAGAGGATCCTGGCAATGAAGTCACATAACTAGAATCAGAGTACGACGAGTTTCTCCTAGAGGAAATAACCCTTGCTTTACTTGTGCATGTGCCCATGCAGGCATACAATATTCCCATACATCCAAGTCATTACTATTGATACTTCAGACCATGCCAATAGTTGTTCTAACCCATGCAATAGCTCCACATGTCATAAGATGTGTGACTGGGTCCTCACAAGGCTATCAATTACATTTCTGGACTTGTTTGGAATAACAAGGTGTAACCAATATTCTCGAGTATTGGAGTATCGTGTATCCAAGTCGAGGATTATGGCGAATCCTATGTACAGGACGTGGACGTAACACACACAAGCAATTTCCTACTAAATTAACTTGGAAGTTTACCTGCGGGTAACTTCATCGTCATGAGGCTCGACAATTCATTTTTCTTTTTGGGGCACCATTTTGCTCGATGCCCAGGTTTATTGCACAAGAAATAAAGATTTTCTTTTATTGCCAGCTTGCGTGCCTTGTCTTTGACTATAGGCATCTTGTTCTTTTTCTTTTGGTGAGCCGTAGGATCCAATTCATCAAATTATTTTTTCGTTTTATTCTTAGACTTTTCATTCTTTGGTTTCGAGGCCATTTGACAGTGCACTCTTTTTTGTGAAGCGACAACTGACTATCATAGGTTTTCGTCACACGGATAGCATTCTCCAAGGTATGGAGAACATTTTGCTTACACTTATTTTGATAGTCGGCGGGCAATCCGAACACGAATTGCCATTGAGCCAACTTTTGATAAAAAGGCAGCACCTTGGCCAAATAATCGATGAATTTTTGGTCATACGTGTCCAATTCACGATTGGCCATTTGGCAGTTGATGAAACGAATATACATCTCCAAACCAATTAAAGGTAAAAAAAGAACTTAAAAAGCAGTAGAATTTTTTTTTCAAGGAACCAAAAGAATTTTACAATGTGATAAAGCAAAGAAAACACAAGAATTCCTATTTTTTTTTCTAAAACCAAAAAAAAAACACTTATTGCACGTTCCAAGAAACCCTAACCATAAATCCTGGAACGTGTTCCTAAAAATGCACTCTGAAACGCATTCTAGAGTAGAATGTGAATTATGGGCTATAAATATTGGTATTGAGAGAGTCTAAGGATGTTTTGAGAAAAAGAACGATTGCAGGTGTTTGTGTTAATTTCGGTTTTTTCTTTGTTGCTCCTTATCTGATGTATCATTGTCTATCGTTGGTCCACGATATACCTAAAGGCTAAAAACTTTGTAGTTTTCATGTCTTTGTTTATGTTATAGGCTTGTAGTTATTATAGCATGTTGAATATACTATGGCTATGGATTTAATTATAGGTCACTCTCAGTACTAGAGTCTAGTGCTAACAACATTATGCCTTTAAATTAATCCTTTTAACTAGCTTTTGTCGCTTCAGGGTCGAGGAAGAGCTTTTTGTGCAGGCATTGACCTTGCTCAAGTTTACTATTGGGGCAAAGAAGGTAAATTTGATTTTGCCTCAAGTGCTCCACAATAACATAGTTTGATGCATGTCACAAGCAAAGTCTAGTCTGCTCACAACTTTTTGGTACAAGAAGAATGATTGTGAAGGAGTTTGTTTAGTTCTTGTGGGTTCTTGATCCCGTTCCATGTCTTTACAATGATACTCGATTTTTAGTGAAATCTTAAATCTGTGACTAGCAATTTTAACGTTTCAATTTTAGACACTTCATAGGTGATGGATGTTAATTTTCTCTTTCTTGTTTAGTTAGAGCATTTTCTCTTTAGGTAGTTATGTTTGTGGGCATAATTAGAAAAATGGTTAGTTTTTTTGATGTCAAGTAGAAATACAAAGTGCACTTTTGAGCTTTGCTTTTTTGTCAATCTTGTATGTTCTTGGGCGCATGGATGAATCAAACTGCAGCCCTTGAGATGAGGCACTTATCTAAGTGCACATATAAGTGCACATACCTAGTCGTTGCTTTTTTTGCGTAAAGCCAGAGTGGTGTTTTTCATTTGAGACTCTTAGACACATTATTACTTCGAAACTCTTGTTTGAAGTATTACTCTCCCCATGTCAATTATCACATTCTAAAAATATTCACTATGCTCATCTCAAATGCTATTACAATTTGTCATTGCAGGTCTTCATCAAGAAGCACATGATTTTTTCAAAAAGGAGTATCTGTTTGATTATCTATTGGCAACTTATCGAAAACCTCATGTAAGCGTACTGACCAATAATTTAAGTGTTTTCTGCTGTGTCCTTTTAGAATTCTTTATGGATTGCATAAGGTTAAGGTACTTGCAATGACAACTTTCCATCTTGCCTGGCCTTTATAAAGATTGTTTGATACTTGTAAATGCAAAACTTACTAGTGGATAGTTGTAAAATTTAAGTCAAGCAACTAGTTAGAAGTTGGTATGGAAGAAGTGCCTATGGCAACGTGACTTGCTACAACGCATGTTTGTCATACGTTCAAAATCCAACACGTAGTTGCATTGACTGAATATTGCCATAAGTCAAACATGTTGTATCTGTAATGCAAACAAAGTCTATCAATGAATTTATTGTAGATAGCCAATTATCAACCAACTTAGTTTCGATTCTAATTTCTAGGACTCCTTTCCATCCCAACTTACAATGAAAAAGACAAACACCTCAAAATATATCTAGAGAAGGTTTAAATTAGGGTTGAGATTGTCGTGGACACCAACGAATTTTGGAAAGTGCAAATAGACAATACATGCTAGTTATCATGTATGTGGACACCTTGAAGTTGGCCCTTTATGTAAAAGCCTCTCAAAGGCTCTCTAGTGAAGTAGACTTAAGTAGTCGTGTGTCTCCAAACAGTAAAGAAAAACAAAGAGAGAGAGAGAGAGAGAGAGAGAGAGAGAGAGAGAGAGAGAGAGAGAGAGAGAGAGAGAGAGAGAGAGAAAGAAAGAAAGCTTTATTAATGTCTTTTCCATGCCAAAAGGCATATAAGACTAAGGAAATACATGTCAAGTATGTGGTAACCGTGGAGCGTATAAACGCCTCCAAAAACTGTAATAAAGAAAAAAAGGAAACATCTAGTACAAGTTAAGATAACTACATAAATGATAATGTCTGTGCATGGTAGTCAAATGTGTCCACGTCAAGATGCCAGGTCTGTACTGGCGCTGTAGAAGGATGTAATGAGAGTTGTAGCATGAGGAAGTGCAGGAGCCCGCTGACGTCACCTGTGAACAGGAGCATGTATAGTGTGTCTCTGTGTAAGAGGTCTAGTAGGGCGTGTAACTCTCGTGACCGCCTGAGGCTGGGTGATGCGTCATCTCTGCATCCTAGGTCTGGGAATGTCGTCGCAATCGCTGTCAGTCATGTCTGCATCAGGACGTGATCTCCGGCGAGACAAGAAGGATGTAATTTGAGACTGTGTGTTTGGATAGGTGTGCTGAGCTGTCTGACATAGGTCCTGACGCAGGAGGGACATCTCACTTATCATAAGTGCCACACATCTAGGGTCCTCAGATGAGATGAGGGACCGTAATGTAACTGGTGTCTGACGAAAAAGGCAATGATATCGCCCTTTGATCTCGTAGTAAACTGGACATGTGAAAAGGAAATGCTCCTCTATCTCAACCATAGATAATGAACATAACTGACAAAACCGCTCCTCACGTGGGGTACCCTGGAAGCGTCCAGTCTCAATCGCCAACTGGTGTGAGGACACTCGAAACTGGCCCAGAATAAATCGGAGCCCATGAGATAGTCCTGAGGTGAGATAGTGTGGCAAATCTGGAAATCCAACTATGTCTAGCTCCAGAAAGCGTGTCCTGTAATAGTCGGGTTTGACCCCGAGCTGTCCCTGCCATGTCCGGCTCAGGTATGCTCTATAGAGAAAGCGTCTGATATACTAGGGGTGCCCGATGGAAGGTCTGTGATAGAAATCCCAAGTGTATCCAGTATCCGGGAGGCCTGAGAGAACCATCTCGCGAGGAGGCAAGTGCCGTCTGTGTGTATCTCTGCTCATCTGTGGGTAACATCATAATATGCTGAATATATAGAATAAGCTGGAAGATGGCAGATAGCTGAATGGGAGGGACCGCGAACTCTGTCAGGATAATCTGATGTGGGACAGATGGCTTAGCCCGTATCATTCGAGATAGCATGAGAACTTGCAGTCGTGGAATACTGGCCCAAATCGAAGATGTAAGACCCGCACACCATACCTCTGCTGCATATAGGCTGTGGGAGGAACGAGAGTATCAAAAAGCTGGCATTTACTTGGGGCATCCCGAATAAACCGTCTAAAACAAAAGCGCTCTAACTGGACAAGGGAGGCGTGACCCTCCCCAAGTCTGGCGGAGGCTACCTGTCGCATGCCAAAGATAGGGCCTGTAAAAAGCACGCCAAGGTAAGTGTAAGAAGATACGACCTCCAAGGGTTGCCCATCAAAGATGAGTTCCTGGCGCTGCATAAAAGCTCTCGATGTGTTGAAAACCATAACTTTGGTTTTCAATATGTTAATCCCCAATCCCCATCTACTGCAGAAGGCATCAAGACTGTCTAGCTGTCGCTGTAATCCCTCTCTGGAAGAAGATAGGAGGACCGCGTCATTTGCATATAAAAGTATAGCAATCAAGATGCTCCCAAGCCTGCAACCTGTGCCACTGCATCCCTCAATAACTCTCTCAAGCTCGTCAATGTATAGTCCAAACAGGGTTGGGGATAGAGAACAACCCTGTTTCACACCAATAGTGCACCATATGTGGTCTGAGATGCCGGTATCACTTCGAAAACAGCCAAGGACTCTCTTATATAGTGTCATCACTGCCAAGATCATGTCAGTAGAAAAACCAAGATCACGTAGACGCTGAATGAGAAGGGATCGTGGAATAGAGTCGAAGGCTTTCCTGAAGTCAACAAAACAACAGTAGATCCGTTCTCTTTTGTGTCTAGCCTCCTCAATAATGGCCCGAAGGGTGAAGATATGATCTGTGGTGGAGTAGTGTGCTCTGAAACTTGCTTGGCCCAATGCTTCTAATCTCCTAGACTCTGCCTCAGAACTGACTGCTGACTGTAGGATGGTGCCATATAACTTAGCAATGATGTGTCCAATTATAATGGTGCGATAGTTACCAGGGTCCATGGGGTCACCAGTTTTATGAATGGGGTGGATGATGTTGGTGCACCAGGAGGAAGGGAAGCCGGAGACAACTGCTTGATTAAGCAAAGTGGCTAGGATCGGTGAAAGTGTATCTGCAGCATGGATTAATAGTTCGGATTCAAGGTCGTCAATATCACAGGTGCGACAAGTTTTCAGTCTTTTGATGGCGGTCAAAACCATGTCCCGGGTGAAGAAAGTGAAAGTAGTCGGTCGGGGAGAAATGGAGATGGGTGTGTCCGTGGGTACAATATATAAGGTAGTGGCGTATGTAGTCCAGGTCTGGAGGTCAGTGAGAGGAGGAGGTGGGGCACAGGGGATGAATTCTCTCCAGAAGTCACCGGAGGAAGAACTGCAAAGGGAATCGACTAAGCTTTTCCCTTTTAGGGTTTCATACGTCCGTTTCTTCCGTCGGAGGGCATAATGGAAAGATCGACGAGCTGCAGGAAGAAGGTGTGTATCATGCAATCTAGCTTGGGTAACTTGGAGATGGAGGATACGACACTCGGCGTCAAACCAGGGAGGTCGGATAGGGTGTGACGGAGTGGGTGGGCGTCGATGTGGTTTGGAGGGAAAGGAAAATGATGCAGCGGTATGTAGTGACGTGGTAAGGGAGATAGCTTGTGTTTCCAACGACGTGTGGTGGGGAAAATGACAGAGAAATGAACTGATGGCCTCCTAGTATGTCTTGATGTGAGAGCGAGCAAAGGTGTATTTGGGTGCACGAGAGATGGATGGAATAATGAGTGGTTGGGAAGTCGGGATGGAGCCCATACTGAAAGATAGGAAGGAGTGATCGGAAAGGGTAGTGAGAAGAATGTGGAAATCAGATATAAGTGGGATAAAAGTTGGTGACCCCATGAGATAGTCGACAACACTGTGTCCTCCGCTATGTGGATGGCAAGTGAATCTCCTAGAATGTGGCCAGCAAGCCAAGCCGTTGTAAATGGCCAACTCGTGAGCCTCACCCATCTGTAGAAGGTACTCTCCATAACTCGTGATAGGGCCCATCATATCCTCTATTACAATTCCAAAGAAGTTTTATACGCTCCCACGGTTACCACACACTTGACATGTACTTCATTCGTCTTATATGCCTTTTGGCATGGAAAAGACATTAATAAAGCGCTCTCTCTCTCTCTCTCTCACAGCGATGGTGACTGTTCATCGCTGATCCCCCCCTCTTCTCTCTCGCCCTCCTCTCCCACCTCCATGGCACAAAGAACCAGAGGGAGCCCTTGCTCCCCCACTCCTCCCCGACCCCCTCCATCATCCTCTACCCCACCCCCATCCGCACCTACTGCCGCTCCACCTCCCTCCGCTCTACCTACTGCTCCGCCCCCCTCCTCCGCTCCATCTCCCTCCACTCCACCTGCTGCTTCGCCCCCCCCCCCTCTGCTCCATCTGCTGCCCACCCATCCTCCGCTCCACCTCCCTCCGCTCCATCTGCTGCCCACCAACACCATCCTCTGTCCACTGTCCACCAGCTGCCCTCCTTAGCTCCACCCGCTACCCTGTCCTACCCATCTGCTGATCTGCCCCCTTCTTCCGCTCTAGTTGTTGCCCACTCACCCTCCTCTGATCCACCTAATGCCCTGCCCTACCCATCTGTTGTTCCGCCCTCCTCCTCCGCCCCACCTGCTGCCCTGTCCTGCCCACCTGCTGCCCCTCCTCTCCACTCCCCCTCCACATGCCATCCTGCTACTGAGCAACAGGTCCCTCCTGCTGCGCAACAGACACCTGCCCCCACTGCTACGCAACAGAAATCCCACTCGAGCCCTCCCTCATCCCCTGTCCCTTCGACTCCCATCTCTACCAACATTGCTCCAAACACCCCCTTCCTGTCTCATGCCGACTAGACCACCTTCAAATCCTTTGAGAATTTCCTAGCCTACCAACTGAAAGAATTGAAGACAGATGTGCAAACTCTGAAACTGGAAATCATCCACCTACGCACAGAGAACCAACAGCTCCGGACAGAAATGGAAAATAAATATGCTTCCAAGCCAGAAGAAGAGACAAAAATGAAATTTCAAGATCTGGAACAACGACTGAACCAACACAAAGAATCGACCAACACATGGGCTTCTATCATCACCAAGAACAAAGCTACCAGTCCACCTTGGACAGCCGATGACGGAAGTAAGTCTCCCCCTTTCTCATCATTCATTTCCGCTACTCTTATGGAAGAGAAACTTCGAGATTCCAAGGCTCTCAATATTAATGTACGAGGCATCGTGGACACCCAAAATGCCATTGACGAAGCAAAAAGATTTTTATGCACTACCCTAGGACACAATGCAGATGGTTTGGATACAACATGGCGTACTAGAAAAGACACCGCTACCTTGGTCCTCCGCTTCACGTCACATACGTATCGTAAGGCAACCTTGCGGAAAAGAACCAAATTGAGAGACACCAAAATCTTCATGGATGATGACCTTACCTATATCCAAGTTGAAGAGAGACGCCAAGCACTCCAAACCGCCAAACCGACCGGAAGACGAGCGATCTATCGTGATGGAGTTGTTCGGTACCTCGATGGTACTGCATCCAGAAACAACCTATAGGAAATTGGGGTCCCTGGGCATGGGAGCATCCCGGGACCCCCTCCGCACCACCTACATCTTGGAATATGGAACTATAATGGCATACACTCATCATCCACGGCTGGATATCTTACCGACTTCATCACAGACAGAGATATATTATTTTTTATGGAGACACATGAGAGCCCAGAGAGAGGACTACCCACATTTGCAGGTTACAGCTGGGATTCAGTTTACAGGATAAAGACTCGATCAGCGAGTGGCAGAGGTTCGGGTGGAGTTGCATGTCTTTATCGAGAGTCACTACAACCATCGGTTTGGATAGGGATCTCTTCATTGCTGCCTGCTACTTCCCTCCAGAGTCCTCCTCCTTTGTAGACGGATCTGGCTCTCCTTATACTGATCTCTTCGCAGACATTATCAGATTTATAGATCGGGGTTATGTCCTTCTCACTGGCGACTTTAAAACCAGGACTGCTACCAGACAGGTGGATTTCCATGACACTGATGACATCTAGTACAAACTAAAGTAGACATGTATGCGAGAGTGTGTCTGTGCGTAATAATCATATGTATCCATGTCAAGATGTCAAGACCGTGCTGTGCTGCTGTTGCTGCTACTGTTGCTGTAAAAGGATGTAATGTGAGCCACAACATGAGAAGGCACTGGAGCCTGCCGGCGTCGTCTATGAGCAGGAGCATGAGCATGTGTAATAGTACGTCTCTGCATAGGATGTCTAGTGATCCTGGTAGTAACGTGATGGTGAGAAGTACATTGTCTCTGATCTCTATGAGAATGCGAGCGGCTATCATCATCATCATCATAATCCTCGTCCTCATGCACTAAGGGGCACGCGATCTCTGCCTAGTAAAGAATGAAGTGATCAGTGGCTGTGAGGTAAAATGCTGGGGTGTCCCCCCGTATAAATCTCTTCGTAGGAGGAACATCTCATGTACCATCAGCACAGGGCAACACATTGTGAGTCCTCATAGGCGATGAGAGAGCGTAGAGTGGTAGGCATGTCTCGAAACAGGCAATGATATTGTCCTCTGATTTCATAGTATACAGGGCATCTAAAGATAAAGTGCTCCTCAGACTGCACCTCACCTGGAGAGCATAACTGGCAAATCCACTCCTCTCTAGGAATACCATGGAACCTCCCAGTCTCAATAGCTAGCTGATGAGAGGGTACCCTGAGCTGTCCCGGTGTGAATCTGAGGCAGTGTGATAGTCCCGAATCCAAGTAGCGTGGCATAATCGGGGCCCCTGATGTATCTAGCTCCAAGAAATGGGTCTGGTAGAAAGCTGGCTTAACCCCTAACTGGTTATGCCAAGTCCGCTCTAGATATGCGCGATAGAGGAATCGTCGGATACACTGGTGGGTGCCTGAGGGAAGCTCAGTGATGGAGATACCAAATGAATCAAGTAGGAGGTGAGATGCCTGAGAGAACCATGATAACCTGTAGCCCTGATCATGAAGATGCTGTGAAGAGGATAGTGCAACCTGTATGTATCGTCTGTCTATCTCTAATAACGCCTGTATCCTCTGTATATAAGTGATGAGCTGAAGAGCTGCCTCGATCTGTAAAGGTGGAACTGCACCATGCCTCTGCCGCATATAGAGCCGTGGGGGTGACAATGGTATCAAAGAGGTGACACTTACTGCGAGCATCTTGGACGGACTTTCGGAAACAAAATCGCTCTAGCTGAACAAGGGAGGCATTCCCCTTCCCCAGTCGAGTGGTGGCGGCCTGTCTCATGCTAAAAATAGGACTTGAGAAAAGGATCCCCAGTTATGTGTAGGAAGGGACCACCTCTAAAACCTATCCACCCAAAGTAAGCTCCTGTCGCTGCATGAATGGTCGTGAAGTGTTGAAGACCATAACCTTGGTCTTCCCAATGTTCACCCCTAGGCCCCACTGGTGCAAAACTTATGCAAGTAGTCCAACTACTAAAAATAGATAGCGCCTATACTAAAAATAGAAATAGGCCTTCTAGCACGCAGGCTGGCCTCTACAATGAATTAATTAATTCCTAACAAATATCTCCAAGTCGGCAACCTGTACCACCAATCTGCTCAATAACTCTCTCAAGCTCATCAATATATAGCCCGAATAGTGTAGGTGAAAGGGAACAACTCTGTTTCACCCCGATGGGGCTCCATATATGCTCTGAGAGGCCAGTGTCCCCCCGAAAACATCCAAGAACTCGCTCATAAAGTGCCATCACGGCTAGAACTGGGTCAGTGGAGAAGCCAAGATCACATAGTCGCTGGATGAGAAGAAAGCGTGGAACAGAATCAAAGGCTTTCCTGAAGTCAACAAAGCAACAGTAAGCCCTCTGTCTCCGTCGCCTGGCCTCCTTAATGATAGCTCGAAGAGAAAAAGACCAGTTCCATGAGAGAGAGAGAGAGAGAGAGAGAGAGAGAGAGAGAGAGAGAGAGAGAGAGAGAGAGAGAGAGAGAGAGAGAGATCACCTTTATTAACATCCATGGAGACTAATATGGTCTATGAGACTAAATATCATGAACACTATGAATGTCTTATATAATCCGATAACATAATGGATATATCTACTCTAAGGTCAACCAATTAGAAGAGTCTGACTGATATTTGCTTGTAGGGCAACTGCATTCCAAAAGTTGGTGATGTTTCATTTCCAATTGACCATTTTGACAAAGCAAACAAGTATGTGCCTCCCAAGCAAGCTTTGGATTGCACCATCTTCCACTTTTTGACTTTAGTTCATGAGAATTCTTGAAATGGCCTGCTTGTTCTATAGAAGCAGCTTCTTTCACATCCCTTTGACACACCAACATTAGGATCATATGCCAAGCGATACATAATATGAAAACATACCTTATAAATAGTTGAGTAGATACTGTTCTAGGCCCCAATCAGATTGCGAGCTCTGAAGCACGAGTTTCAAAACTCAAATGATCCTAAAGTGTTGTGCATGTATATGTTTTACAGGTTATCATATTGATGCATACTGCTTATTTTGACAGAGTGTACACACACAGCCTACTAGGTTTGTAGAAGTGCTGTTCATATGATTTACTTTCATGTTTTATGATGTCTTTATCTGTGAACATGAGTATGATGCTATTGTATGGCATACGTGTATACCACAATAGATTCACAGCTGAAGGAGAATGATTCTTTTTACTTTTAATATCTTGTACTCATGTTTTAAATGATAAGCCAGTAGACAAGCAAAACTGTGGCTTTGGAAGACTATCAAGAAACTTAAATATGCTTCTTATTACCTGGATCTACCCTGTGATGTGCTGTTGACAATAGCTGACATAAACACTTGCATGAGGAGTAACTTTATTGTATGTATTGTAAAGGGCAAGAATTTGATATGATGGGTTACAGATCTAACCAAGTATAAAATTTCAGATGAGACAATTGAGAGACCATGTTTTTTCAGACTATCTGAGTTCCAGCGTTCATTTGGAAATAGCTTCTCCTCTTAAATGTACCATCAAAAAGTTAGCATCCTATTTACCTGTGATCTTTAAACACATGTAGGAGGAAAAACATTATAATAAGTAAAGATTATATGTATATTTGCCGGACCTTGTATTACGAGAAACTTTGGCATGCTTCAAACACTCATACATGGGATGTATGGGTATACCCGGCGTATGGGTTTATGGTGGCAAGATCAGTCTTTGATTGTGCTTGATGGTCCATAATGGCCACACGTTAGATTAATATTTCATCAGCTTTTTGAAGATTCCAGAATTCTAGATTATCAAAGTGCTATTATATTTTGAGTAGGTTTTACGACATTTCTGATGTTGAGATAGGAAGTTTATGCTTGTACAGATTGCCATTATGAACGGGATGGTCATGGATGGAGGCAGTGGCATCTCAATTCCTGGAAAATTCAGAGTTGCAACTGAGAATTGTGTAAGTGACGAATTGTGGTTTATCGTATTCTATTCGCAAAAAAGACATCTGGGACAATGTGTTTTCTCTTGTTTACTGAGTTTGGGAAATCCATGGAAGGTTTGCCTTAAACCGTTTCACAACTCCTGTACGGTGCAATTTGATTTTCACTACTTTGCTCAGAAACTATCTTTTCTTCCTTTCTAGAGATCACATTGTGGAGTTTTTTAACATAGTCAAATACCCAGAATTAAATATTCATGCAACGGTCACATGAATTTTGAGCAATGGGAGGTGCAATAATACATGATTAAACATGCCCTTAGTGGTTTTTTTTGTGCTCTACGACCCTTAACGTATTTCTAGACTTTTTTTTTTCAGAATTCTTGGGGAATTGGATATAACTTTGATTGTCCCGATGAGTTATGGACTGGGCTCATTACGTTCGCCACGTCCATTTACATTTACTTTACTTTATGCATAAGAAGGCCTTTGGCCCCTTTTTTATTCATTATTGACACTTAGACTATATGGTTGGCCTTGGGCCTTATTATTCATTATTGGGCCATTTGGACATATTATTGGAGAGTGGGGCCTTCTTGGAGGGCGCACTATTATCCCTCCCAGTTGGGCCCTAGCCACCGGAAGCTTCCTTTTAGGGCTTCCTCTATAAGTAGGGAAACTGTGTCATTTGTTATTCAGCTGATGATATTGATCTCTCTCTTTAGCCTCCTTAATCTCTCTCTTTCCTGCTTTCTAGGGTTAAGTCTTGCTTATGTGCCACTTTCATAGCTTAAGTCTTGCTTATGTGATGCTTTCATAACTTAGCTCTAGATCAGCTGTGGCTCTATTCGTAACTTGGTATCAGAGCACTTTCCTGTGCACTACTTTTTCAGATTTAGTAGAGGCTGACCAGCACCCTACTAACCCATCACCTTCGTCGATTTTTTCATCAGATTTCCATCGTTGTTTTAGATGTAGTAGAGGCTGTCCAGCGCCCTACTAACCCATCACTTTCGGCGATTTTTTCCTCAGATTTCTATAATTTTTCCAAATTTGGTAGAGGCTGGCCAGCGCCTACTACCTTGTCACTTCCGTCAATTTTCTCCACCGATTTGCTGCCCATTTCGTGGCTTGATTGGAGGCTGTCCAGCGCCCTACTACCTTGCCATCTTCGACGGATTTCTCCAACGATTTGCTGTCCATTTTGCTGATTGTTTAGAGGCTGTCCAGCGCCCTACTTCTTCACCATTTTCAGCGCTTTTTCCATCATGTTGCAGGACATTTGTGGATCTTACTATTTGTTTTCTAATAAAAGGGAGAGTAGTAGTTAATAGAAAGTTGCCTGGGTAAAACATCTATAGTATTGATTCTAAATTGAATCCATAATGTGTATAGATGTAGGACTTGTTTTGGATCAGAATTGGTAGGATATTTTGGATACTATTGGGATCTTCTAAGGATTGTTAAGAAATCCAGTTAGAAGATGTATGGAAAATTTCCAGGAGCCATTCTTGTATGAATAGGAAGTCACTAATCATGAACCAGACAGGTTGGTATTAGATGATCCTATTATAAGAAAGGGTTTTTTAGGTGGTTCATTGTTGGTTTGATCAACTTGAGTTTAGTGTGAAGCTGTGAACTAAGAGTTGATGCAAAGAAAGAAATTTTTGGCTAATGATATATTGTGTTAGGAAAAAATCTCTGTTCAAGATTTTGGTGTCCTATTATGTGAAAAAGCACTCTTTGAGAGATAGTCTCTCTCATGATAGCTGGGTTACAGGATTCTCAGTTAGGCATCTAATTTATACAGATTGGGTATGATCTGTGGAGATATGCTATGTACTGAATCATAGGGAGATCATGTTTTCTTTGCGCAAGTTCTTAATCCTGTGGATCCACTATGTGTTCATTGGACTGAGTTTATTTGCATGCATAAACTAGTCGGGAAACATAGACATATTGTTGCTTTGATAATAGAAACCATTACCTCTTAGGAAACCAACTTGAATAGATCAGAAAAGGATTCTCACATGGATCAACTAATTATTCCCAATTAATTATCCATGAATACCACTGTTAGTCTATGGGAAGTTAACCTTTCATGCAAGGAACTCAGGTAGATACTATACCTTCCAAGGAATCACATGAACTCGGGTTGTTAGATTCACAAAGAAGAAATTTTCAAATATATTCACAGAGGAAAAGATAGCACTCAGGGTTCTTTATTTTGCGATTTGAGATATCCGTAAAGGGGTCATGACTAATACCTCAACAATCAATGTCAACACCAAACAAGTGTGGTTCCATATCGGCCACTACTGCCCAATAAAACCCCAAGCAGAAGTCTTGGGAAACTGTCCCCGAAAAGCTTCGACTCAAAAAACTTCCAAGCCATACTTGGAAATTCCCAAGCCTTGAATGAGAGTCCCAAAAAATCGAAACCGGAAAAGTACTAGGTGTCAGGATTGTTTTCCACTGTCCTAATGGAAACCGTGAACCCACCCAAAAGTCAGTTCAAGAGCATCATAACAACCTTTGTGGGAAACCTAACACCTGATAGAACTATGCGTTAACCAAAAAAACCACGTCTTACACAAAAGGATCACAAGAGTTCTTTTATTAAAAGAAAATGAAAGCCCCCCCCGGCCTCTTTATCCTTCCCGAGCCCTAACTCGGGCAACAGTTGCGCCCTCTCCAAAACACATCAGCCGCAGCTGCAGCAGGAAGGAGGCTCGCGCGATGTGAGAGAGAGAGAGAGAGAGAGAGAGAGAGAGAGAGAGAGAGAGAGAGTCTGACTACAGGTGTAGGAAGGCAGATCGTGCCCCTCCCACAGCCCACAAAAACTCCACACAGTCCCTCCCCACAGAGGATGGACAGCCCAAGCCTTCAAAGAGGGTTTCTATATAGGTATTCAGCACAAAGAAGCAAAACTTTTCCCAGGTTTCAATCGCAGATGGGCACTCTCCCCCAGCAACCAGTTACAAGGATTTCCACACAGCCTACAATGCTGTCAATGCTCACAAAAACTTCTATTCACTGTTTACTTGCTTCTTTCACAAAGCTTTCTTGCAGAATAAAAGTTTCATAAGCATACCTCAAAGCTTGCATGCTGAAAATCCTATCAAAGAAAGGGCGCTAAACCCTCAGCAACCTGTCAACCGGATTCCCACAGCATGCAATGCTGTCAAAGCCAAATCACAGTTCACCGACTCCACCTACTTCCTTTCACAGTTCTTTACTTTATTCTCAAAGCTTTGATGTGGATAGAAGTTTTAGTAGCCTAAGTTGTTTGGAAACAGCATGCACCACTGTTATACTTTTACTACTTCTATTCATTGTTTCATTGCCTCATTCACAAAGCAAACACAAGTTTTTCTCTGAATAAAAGTTCTTAAAAGCTCTTACCCATTTCTAGGCAGCATGCATGGACCAATGTTGGCAATGGAAACTCATTTCACTAATCTTAAATGAGCTACTGATTTCAGTTTGTTGTTGACAATCAATAAGTTACAAGAATAATCTCCCATTCCTTATTGAAAACAATCAAAAGAAGGTTTAGAACCGCTTTTGCATGCCATGCAAACTGCTCATTTACATCATGCCAAAGCGTTCAATCGATTTGCAGCAAGCACCTTTCACATTCCCACCAGGAAATAAACAATAGGCCGCAAGCAAAACTGATTGAACCTCAAAACCATTCAAACTAAAATCCAGAATAAAGCTGAAAATTGTCATTCCATGCCAAGCCCGAAAAACAGAATCGAATCAACAATCTCATAACAATTTACTAGATTGATTCATCCAAATCAAAGGTGAAACACCTACTTGAATGACGACCAATTTACCGAAAACCGACCGATTGTCAACCGCTCGATTCCATCACAAATCGGCTCACACCTTGCCACTCCAATGACTCGATTGGTTGCTCTGATACCAATAAAACGTCCCCCAGGACTCCCAACCGAGATAGAGCTTCCTTGAACACCAAGGGAGGATTGCAATAGACGAAACCGTCCCAACTAAACATAGACCCAATACCGGTCTAGCCCCCGAGCAATCCAGGGGAGATAGGCAAGCCACAGGAAAAACGCTTCACAGTCTGACAGCATAACGGCCACACACTCTACAATACCCCTCATAGACACTGGTAAGGGTATATATAGAGATATAGCCAACCCCACCTGCCCATGCACAGAATCCACATGGAAGCACTCTAACTGATCATGCCAATCCCCCATGCATGTCCACTACATGTAGGTACCCCTAACCCACAATAGTCAAGACCCATGCATAAGCACAGTGCATGTACATCCTATCCCGTACTAGGATGCAATACACATGCCTATATCGCATGCGGGAGTGACCCCATGGCCCTACTCGACTATTATCCAGATTAGTCCTGGCCCCTACGTCCAAGACAGCCCCTGATGGTACTAAACCCCATTAGGGCTGTAACTGATCACATGCCAACTTGTATCTTTGGCTTCTTGGAAGGCTTTACACCTCCCCTTCACTTGGATTTAGGTCAAAATCATCGTCCATAAAGATGTTGGTTCCTCATAGCTTAGTTGAGAGATTCTCTGTGATCCTCCAACCAACTATTTTACACTATGAAAGACTATAGATTATGAAGAATCATGCGACTTAATAAAACTAAGTAATCAACAATGCTAATCAACTATCAAATAGCAGGGGATGCAATCGGTCCAACTTGCATATAAAACACATGATATAAGGAGGCATACACTTGTCATTTTTACTACACTCAATGTAGTTTACAATTGACAAGCCCTTTGATAATTGATATAGCTAACTCATATATCCAAAGTCATGTTGGGTTCGATACTGATCCCTAATAGACTGATTGAGTTGCCATATGATTAAGAGGGCCTTTACATTATGATGTGGCATTCCTTTAGCCTACCACACTTGTGAGGACCATGTGACCTGTTTCTACTTTATGATGAGAAGTACATTGTTCAAGGTGTTTATGTTTGCATTGAAGCTTCCTATGATTCTAGCACTATTATATCCCTTTCTTAAACATTGTTTTCAAGGTCTTATGAGTTAGCAACTTCTGAAACCACTTTAATTTGACGTGAGTAGGTATGTTGTAGCATTTGGTTCATGCTATGCATGGAGTTGATGGTCAAAGACTTTGTGGTTGGACTCCATAGTTTTGAAAATTGCGTGTCTTTTTTGTTATGTCGGGTATTATTCTAGACATAACATCTATGTATTTAATTCTACATTATGATACTACAACCATTGATGCAGTGGATTGAGATATGTTGCATCTGCGTTTTGGATGCAACATCTCAAAAAAACCAAACTGTCTATAACAATGCTTTCTGAAAAGGACCACAATATTATTGAGTCCGATTCGTCGTAGAGGTCTCCCTAAAAGGGAATTTCACTTCACGAAGTTTTGTCAAAACTCGAAATGTTAGGAACACTAGGCTGTCTTGACATTCAGATAGCAGCAGCCTAGTGTTAAAATAGTAAGCAGTGAAGACTTCGCTTTTTACATATGCAATTGTTTAATAGTCTACTGCTAATAAAGTAGCATACTTCCAATTTTTATACAGTTCTCCTTAAAAATATATTTCAACGAAACATTTTTTTTTGGGTGGCTTTTTGAAAAACCCTAACCTTGATGTCCAGAACACGATCTGGATCACATTCCGAATTGCGAGCTGCAACTATGCGATGTGAGCTTCAAGAGAAGCTTGTATAGCTTCTTCAAGATTACTCCTTGTCTAATTACTATATTGTTTCATGATGTATGCGCAAAGTAGATTTGAATGTAGCCTGAACGTGGTAAGCATAGAGAGCAGATTTTTGCTATCCATAAGTTGAAAACCTGTCATTTGTGCTAGGGCTTGTGTATTGTAAGATGCATGAAAAAATGATGGGTAATTATCGCATAAGGTGATGTAGTTTATAGTGCTCGTTAAATATAAATTTTTATTCACTTCTCCATGTTAGCTTGTTTGATTTGATTTTTGAGAATTTTGGAGAATTATGAATATTTTTAGGGTTTATGCAATGTCCACCTTGGATGCTATTAGTTTCTTACTACGTGTTGTGTATGTCCTATTCTTGTGGCTGAGTGGTGTTGAACCAACCACATGGAGAGGATATCAAAGCCATGAGATGCATGATTTGATTTAGTTTAACTACCATATTGGATATTGCTAGTTTTTCTTTAATCAGCATCTTATGAAATGAAAAGCCAGTGGATCCATTCACATCCTTTTTGGATTGATTTTATGATATTGCATGAGAATTAAACTCTTTTCAGGTGCTTAGTGTGGATGGTGATTGGGCTGGAGGAGCTATTTACCTGATAATCGAATAATATGATGCTTGAATCCAGAAATTAATGTAGCACGGTGTTTCTATGCCTAAAACCTTCAATAACGATAACTATGTCGATTTGCCCAAGGAAAGAGAAAAATCATATGTTTGCCATTCATAGTTTGGGTGAACACAAGATTATAGAACATGTTTCAACATTCCGAACACGTTCTATTTTAAAATGTGACCTAACCTTTTTTTTTTTTTTTTTTTCCGGAGTGCTTTTTTTTAAAAATATTTTTGTAAATTAGAGAAAAGTAGGGAATGAACTAGACTATAAAAACAAAAATACATAAAAAAATACTTGCTAGTTTTGTTTGCTTTCAAATGGCTTATATTCAGATTCAATTTTTATAAACAGTGGAAATTTTGAGCATAAGTTGTTGTGGCCCCAAGGCCCGAAAGGAAGTCGACTTCCAAAATTACAATTGAATTTTTTTTTCGGTAAGGAATTTTTTCGAAGGGAAAATAGAAGAAATCTAATTTACATTTCGTAATTACGAAACCCTTTCCGTCCCATCCGTTCCAAACCAGAAGGTTCATAAGGAGTATCTATGGTTGTAGTATATAGTCCATGCTAGGCATGATGGAGGTGATGATCATTGTGGGTGGACTCCATAAAGCTAAAAATTTCAGGTCTTTCATTTTATCTTCATGCATTATCCTTGGCTTAACATCGAGATAACTACTTAACCATTGTACCATGTGTACTTTACTAAAGTGGTGCATTTATGTTTTGTAGTGATGTACATGATTGAACTATAAACAAAATCATGTTAATCACTTTGAATAACATCAAAAAGCTTCATTCAAACAAATCCATGTAATTTCCCTACTTTTATTTCCTATGTATGTTTCCCTCTCTTTTCTTTTTTGAAGCTAACAAGGTAATAGTCATGAATTGGGGAGTTAGTTCTTCTACCCTTTTTGACTTCATTCTTTTTATACAAAAAATCCCAAGTTTTTTAGACATTTCACGTGGCTTTAGGACAGGCAGGGGCACGGTATTTGTAATTTGAGATTCGAATTAGAGATTTTTCACTTTGTACTAAAGTTTAAAGTTTTCAATTATTAAAACCTCATTTTCTTTCAGTTAATGTATTGAATATCATTTATCCTTGTAATATAAATGCATGAGAAGGGCAAAGATGGTTTGACCATTTTCAAAAGTTTGGGAATTGATATGCCTATCGTTTCAAAATTGCAAATAATTTGCAGATATTTGCAATGCCAGAAGCATGCATAGGATTCCATCCTGATGCGGGTGCATCATTTTTTTTGTCACGTTTGCCAGGGTTTCTAGGTGAGTTTCACAATTTTCACATGCAGACACCTCCTTTGAAAGTTGTTATTTTTTGGGAAAGTATTATTGTACATCCTATTCAACATCCTTTGTAATCACCTATGGTGGTTTATTTTTCTTAGTGCTAGCTTCTTACTAGACTTAAGTGTTTCTCAATTCTAGTTTGGAAGATCCTGTATCCTACATATGTGTGCATGTTGTGCATGTTGTCTTTTTGTTCAGTTAATTGGTCCCAATTAGGTCTTACTTGATTTGTTGGAGATAGTCTCACTGATTTGTGTGGCTTTTTAAGGAACCTTTTCTATCCATCCACACAACGCACTAATTTTATAGTTGTGAGTTGAGGCTACATCTACTAGACTTTGGCCACAAATATAAGTCTAGTGCTAACACATGCGTGTTGGAGAAACCAAAGGAGACTTTATCGTTATGTATCTATCATTGATTTATTTGTAGGGACCAACTTCCAAGATAAATCTTATAGGAAATTATTTCTTAGACTGAAATTCCAAAGGAACCTAAAGAGAGCCATTAGAGAGATTCCAATTGAAAATGTCAATCTTTGATTCATGAGGCAAATGATAGAACTTAAGTTCTAGTTTTTTTTGATCGTATTATATTAGCAAGTTCAAGTATAGACTTGGAATTGTTTTATACTTCTTCTTGGCTAGGTTTTTCAAAATATCGTAATTTAAGGGAGAATGGCTTAAGTTCTAGATCTTAGAATTTAAGAGATTAGTCCTTGATATAGTACTGCTTTATAGGGCCTTTGAGGTATGATGTGGGATCTTTCAGGCTACCATGCTTGCAAAGGCTATATAACTTGCCTCTACATTGGAGTATGAGTCTAAATTTTGGCTAGCCAATTTGAGACCCCCATGTCCACTTTGTGTATATTTTGGACTATATTATTATGCGACATCTTCACGACCTATTTGTCATTATAATATAAAGATGGCTGAAATTTGAATATAGAACATCAAGTCATCAGGGTAGGGATTGCACACTACATTAGATGAAGAGAACTATTGGCACCTAGATGAATTAACGAACGTGCTGATAAAAAATGCAAACATGCAGCTCAAATGCATATACCAACTCCCGAATAGACTAATTGAATGATAAAGGCTCTCCTACCTCTATATGCATAGTACATGTAGGTCTCACCTCAAGCACGGTCCATGCCTAGGTCTGCGACATGAGGAAACAACGGATATTGACATGTGCAATAAAAATTGTCGATAACACTAGACCAATGTTTAGCCTCTTAATGAGGTCGTCACCTTAGGCATATTGTTACATTACATAACACTCCATCCCTCTTGAGTATTCAAAAACCAAATGGTTTGTCAGTTGATGATGTCATACATCCATGATTTTCTCTAACAACTGGGTGGAAAGGACAAGCGTTTGCACTATTTTATGCGAATCCAATCATTGGAAGGTACTTCTCCCAATGTGATTGTTGTATGGAAACATATGCTCAAAGTGTATCTTCCATTGATTGGTTGGCACATTCGGTCTTCTCATTGGATTTCGAGTGATCATGAGATAAGAGACTAATAGTAGTTTTTGGTCTTTCGAAGACCGATTGCCAGAAACCTGTTAGTGAACTTGGAATCACAATCACCAGCAAGATCATTTGGCAAACCATGCAGCTTGAATACCCCTTAGACAAAAGTTGAGCGAGCTCCAAACCTTTGACATTTTGTTTGTTGGAATAAGCTGCGCTATCTTGGTTAGCATGTCAACTCCACACGACCTTTCATTTTTAGCCAATAGAAATTTCTCTTAACAAGGCCAAGTGGTCCTTTGTTTGCAAGGTGACCTTTGTTCAGCCTATCATGACATTCATGCAAAATTTGGGCCCTAATAATCTCTCTGTCCGACACATACACTTTTCCAATTAAAGAAAGTAAACCATTTCTAATGGAATATTCTAACCATATCTTTTTGTCTCGAGATATCTTGTAGTCTTGCACTCCAATGCCAAGACCTCTTTGCCAAATATGACCAAAATACCTAGCACTCCAACAAAGATGGGAAGAGATACATATCGATTTTGATCTCAGCAAAGCATAATCGATTAGCCTTTCCAATCTGGCCCAAGGTTTTAGTGGCATAGTTTTCTATTGGTAGTTAGTATCAAACTTGTACTCTTCGAATGATTCCAACCATATGGCCTTTCGTCTTCTCAGGTCTACAATGCCACAAATATATTTAAGGGACTAGTAATTCGCCGTCATAGTAAATTTTAAGTTTTACAAATAATGTCTCGAATTTTTCAAGGTGTGATGCACAAAGTTCCTTTCATATGTAGAATATCTACATTGAGCTTTTTGCTCTCAAAAGTAAATTGTCTATTATCTTGGCAAAGGATTGCTCCTACAACCATGGTAGCAACCAAACGTTTCAAATGTTTGGATAAATCAACCAAACATTTGAAAACTTTTTCATTTTTAGGACTTTCACTAATTAGAATTTCTTTTATATTTTGTAGGAAAAATTGGTCATTACTTGTTATATACTAAAAGACAAACTACATTAAGGAGCATAAGAACATGCACAACCTTATGACATTGTTGCAACACAACTAGAAGTAAAAATGGATTTTATTTTCCAAAATAATAGAAGCTGACAAAAAAGTTCAAACGTGTTTGAAACGAGTTCGGTTGCTACTATGCCTACAACATAGTCATTAGCATCTGTCTTAACAAAATACAATTTGTTTGGATTGATCATCTAGTACAGGCATGGAGACATGCAATATTTCAAGGCTTCAAAGATTCCATTCATTTCATTAGTCCATTGCCTTGGCGGACTAATTTTCCTATAGCTGCTAAGTTTTTTCAGTGCCTTAAAAATACTTGTTAAGGGTAATGCAAGCTTGGCATAATCTTTAATAAATTGATGGAAAAAGCCTATGAAGCCTAAGAAATTTTACTTCACAAATTGCTATGCATTCATTGTTTATTTGAAGGCTGGAGCCATACTCTCTACTATTTTAAACATCAATAGAAAGTGCATGTTTCCTCGCTATGATACATTCAAGTGCGTTCCAAGATGATTACCATATGCCTCGTAGTAGAATCTGGCCATCCTTGAGATCTGACTCAAGTGCGACATTTGGATGAGGGTTGGAAAGGCATGGATATAACATGGATCATTACTTGAACGATTTGTTTAAGGTTGAGCATAAGAAATCTAACACTCCCCCTTAATGTGGATCCTGAAAAACTTTGATCTTCAGATTTAACATATCGTTAAATCTGAGATGTTGCTCTTTTGATAGAGCCTTTGTGAAGTAATCTTGCTGCCATGTAATTTGTTCTGTAGAAGGTCAATTCTACTTCCTTACTGTGCACTTTCTCTCTAAGGTAATGATACCTGATTTCAATATGTTTGCTTCGAGAGTGAAATCTTGGATTGAGGGCGCTATTGTGCTTTGATTGTCACAATAGATTGTTGTAGGAAGTGGTTGTGCAAGATTGAGGTCTGCAAGTAGTTGCCTAAGCCAGATCGCCTCTTTGGTTGCATTTGTGGCAGTTATGTATTCAGATTCTGTAGATGATAATGCAACTGAGGTCTGCTTCCGGCTGTTCCATGAGATTGGGCCTAGGTTGTATAGAAATACAAATCCAGAAGTTAATTTTCTGGTGTCGACATCTCCTGCCCAATCCGTATCTGTGTAGGCTTTAAGGATATTGGCAGTTTGGCTGCCTCCATAGCAGATGCTGAGAGTTGTCGTTGCTTGTATGTACTTCATGACCTTTGTTAGCGCTTTCCAATGAGCTATGCCTGGATTTGAAAGGAACTGGCTGAGCGTACTGATCGAATATGCAAGGTCTGGTCGCATGCAGATCATTGCGTACATCAGTGAGCTGATGATGGATTGAAACGCGTAGCGCTTCATCTCCTCCTTTACTACCTCAGTTTGAGGAGACCGTTCCTTTGATAGTTTTAGTCCAGGGTCTAGTGGAAAGTGACTGGGTTTGCAGTTGGCCATTCCATACTTTTCTAGCTCGTTGTTGAGATATCGTTGCTAACTGATAGAGATCAGTCTGCTGGGTCGATCTCGTTGAATTTGGATTCCGAGACAATAGTGGGCTGGACCCATGTCAGTCATCTTGTATTCCTGGGCCAGCATGCATTTTGTATCCTTCATCAGATTCGGATTATTACTGAATAAGAGTGTATCATCTACGTAGAGAGTGATGATGATGAAGTATTCTGATACAGATTTGAAGTAAACATTCGAGTCTGTTGAGTTTGGAATAAAACCATTTTCAATCAGAAATGTATTGATCTTTTGGAACCTCTGGGTGATTGTTTCTGCCCGTAGAGCGCCTTGTGAATTCTGTATACAAGGTGCTGTTGCTTGCCGTTGAGTTCGTATCCCTCTGGTTGTGTCATATAGATTTTCTCTTCGATGGAAAGCGATCTAGACATCCATCAGATGAACTTTGAGATCTCCTGCAGCTGCAAAGGAGAGGAGTAGGCAGATCGAAGTATGTTTGACGACCGGGCTGAAGGTTTGGCGACTAGCCTGGCCTTGTAACGATTTAGCCTTCCATCTGGAATCTGGGAAAAGCCTTTGGCGACTAGCCTAGCCTTGTAACGATTTAGCCTCCTTCAGCGTCGTACTTTGCCTTGAATATCCATTTGCATGGAATTGGTTTCCGATCCTTTGGCAGCTCAGTGAGTGTCCATGTTTGATTCTCCATAAGAGAATCGAATTCGGTGTCCATTGCTGCTTTCCACTGGTCAACATCAGGAGTAGACATCGCCTCAGCAACTGTGTTTGGTTCAAAATCTTTTTGCTTGCATGATGTACTTTATGTACCTAGACT
Organism: Diphasiastrum complanatum; assembly: GCA_029204225.1. Taxonomy (NCBI): domain Eukaryota; kingdom Viridiplantae; phylum Streptophyta; class Lycopodiopsida; order Lycopodiales; family Lycopodiaceae; genus Diphasiastrum; species Diphasiastrum complanatum. Next base: position 19,331,412 of record CM055106.1, on the reverse strand, counting down.
AACCAAAAATCTCATTAGTGTAGGACAGTTGTTTGATAGTGGATTGGATGTCAAGTTTCAAGTTGACAGGTGTATAATCTCAAGAGAAAATGAAGTTATTGCTAGAGGATCTAGAATTGGAAAGTTGTGCAAACTAGATTCTAGGGAGAGTGCTAACATTTCAAATATTGCTTATGAGACCAAGGTTCTTCAGGAGGATCTGTGGCATGAGAGATTGGGACATCCCAATTTCAAAGCCATGCAATCTATGGTCAAGAAAGGAAAACTTGTTGGACTACCAAAGACACTGTCAAAGGAGCTTCAACCTTGTGAAGCTTGTGTTTTGGCAAAATCACACAGAAGGCCTTTTCCTAGATCAAGCATCAAAACAAAGCAACCATTTGAACTCGTGCACTCTGATGTTCATTTCTCTTCAACCAAGAGCAAAGGAGGAGCAAATTGCTTTGTTTCCTTTGTAGATGATTATACAAGATATTCTTGGATCTATATGCTGTCTTCTAAAGCCATGGTTTATGATGTTTTCCTTACTTTCAAAGCTTATGTAGAAAAGCAGTTTTCTTTCAAGTTGAAAGCTTTGAGAAGTGATAGTGGAGGAGAATACACCTCCAATAAGTTTAAAGACTTTTGTGAGAGAGAGGGAATACAAAGAGAATTTTCTTGTTCTTATACTCCTCAGCAAAATGGAGTTGCTGAGAGAGAAAATAGAACTTTGTGTGAATGTGCAAAAGCCATTAGGCTAGAAGCTGATCTACCTAAAGAATTTTGGGGAGAAGCAGTTGCATGTGCAAACTATCTTTGTAATAGGCTTCCTAATCTTGCAATAGAAGGAAGAACACCATTTGAGATGTTGTATAAGAAAAAGCCTAAGGTAGATCATCTTAGGATCTTTGGCTGTGTATGCTTTGTGCATGTACCTTTAGAGACTAGGAAGAAGGAAGATCCTAGTGCTGTTAAAGGAATTTTTGTAGGATATGCATCTACTAAAAAAGCATACAAAGTATATCTTTCCTCTGCTGACAAGAATGTTGTTAGTAGAGATGTGATATTTCATGAAGATCAGAAGTTTAACTTGGATGAAGCACAGATCAAGGAGTCTCATGCAACATCTACAATCATCAATCTTGATGCTGCTCAAGAAGTGGTGAGGCCAAGGCTTGAGGAGGAGCAACTTCAAGCACCTACACCAAGAAGATGAACAAGAGAAAGATCTGAGCCAAGAAGGCTCACATATGATGAGGAAGGAAGGCAAGTGGAAGGTGAAACTTCCTATTATGCTCTCTTCATATCAGATGAAGAGCCTAAAGATGTCCAAGAAGCACTTCAATCCAAGATGTGGGTTGAAGCAATGACCCAAGAGTTTGAATCCTTGATGTCAAACAACACATGGGAGCTTGTGGAGCCACCAAACAACATGCATGTGATTGGATGTAAGTGGGTTTTCAGAATCAAGTATAATAATGATGGATCTATCAATAAATATAAAGCAAGCCTTTCTGCCAAAGGCTACTCAAAGGTCTTGACTATGAAGACACCTTTGCACCAGTTGCAAAAATGGTAACAATCAGAATACTCATATCTCTTGCATGTTTTCACAATTGGAGAATGTTTCAGCTTGATGTTTCTAATGCCTTTCTCAATGGTTACCTTGAGGAGGAGATTTACATGGAGCAACCTCCTGGTTTTGTGAAAGAAGGTGAAAAATCAAAAGTTTGTCTTTTGTTCAAAAGTCTCTATGGACTAAAACAAGCACCAAGGTCTTGATATGCAAGGCTCAACTCCTATCTCATATCACTCGGATTTTGTCTTAGTGAATATGACCCCTCTCTGTATTATAAGTTTGTAAATAACTTTGTAATTATTCTTCTCATCTATGTAGATGATATCATTCGTTGTGGAAATAATGAGAAGCTAGTTGAAGAAACTAAGCATGCACTTAGTAGTGAGTTTAAGATGCAGGACTTAGGAGTTCTTCACTATATTTTAGGCCTTGAAATAGATTTTTGGAAAGGTCAAGCCTTTATAAGTCAAAGTAGATATGCACTTTCCATGCTCAAGAAATTCCAAATGGAAAATTGTAAAGGCATAGATACACCAATGGAGCACATTGTAAAAGTTCCTATGAAAGATGATGAAAAATCCTTTGTGGACATCACTCTTTATAGGAGTCTTATTGGCTCACTTATATGGTTAACAGTGACTAGGCTTGATCTAAGCTTTAGTGTGCATAAGCTAAGTCAACACATGCAGGATCCAAAGATATATCACTGGCTAAAAGAATCTTGAGGTATATATCTTCTACCTTAGACTATGGATTAATCTACAAAGGAGAAGATCTGACTTTGGTTGCTTTTTCAGATTTAGACTTTGCAGGAGACGGGTTGGATAGAAAATCCACAAGTGCTTACACAATTTTTCTTGGAGGGAACTTAGTTTCTTGGCTATCAAAGAAGCAAGCAACTATATCCTTATCATCCTGTGAAGCTGAGTACAAATCTCTTATAACCACAACAAAGGAGGTTTACTTTTGGAGCTAAAGTGTTATGGAGATGAAGACTTTCCAATTATCAAGAATGATAACATTTCAGCTCAGGCTCTTGCAAATAATCCTGTGTTCCATGCAAGGAGCAAACACATCGAGGTAGCTCATTATTTTGTAAGAGAAAAAGTCATTGGGAGAGAGATCTTATTGGAGCATGTTGGATCTTCAAATTGTGTTGCAGATCTTCTCACCAAACCATTGCTCAAGAATGTCTTATCATAATGACGTCTAAACTTGGCCTAATTTCAAAGTCTATGTTGCCATGTGGAAGGAATGAGACCATATTTCTCCACTTTCCTCCAACAATGCTATGTGAACTTTTGTAATTAGTATATGGCTTCAGTAATTCTTTCCAAATTGTCTATAACGCAACACATCTAAAAGGACTTTTCCTTTTTTTGCAGCCAGTTCACCACTTTATTTGTGGTTCTCACATAATACTTTTGCAGCTTCAAATCTTTGATGGAAGCAACATTTGCTTCTTCACAACAAATGGGCGTTGGAACACCAAATAGCAAGGAGTTCATGCACATGAACATCTGATAGTCAATTCTTCGCAGAATCATTGAAATCCGCCACTTGAGTACCTATTGAAATGATCTAGTACTAACAATACTCAAGATAGATGGAAAGACTTCAGTTTATTGTTCTCTTTACAAAGTACAATGGTAACACCTTAAGAGAGCACTCTTGCAAGTCTTCTTGCAACTGTTCCTGCATAGCAATGAATGAGAAATACATCTTTAAGGCTCGCACTTAAACTCTCTCAAGCCCCACTAAACCTCGACACATCCTAAGCTAGCATGTGATGCATGTAACTTACCACCAACTTTTGCTACTTGGCAGGACCCTGACACGTAGGCAGGTGTGTGGGATTTGCTAAAATTTTTAGACCAACATGCTGGATCAAGCAGCCCATACAACATAAGACACTTCGACTTGGCAACTCTGACATTTTGAGGAGATCAGTTCAACCATCTCTCAATGGGACCCAATACTTCTATGCCAGTTGCAAGCATGTGATATCAAACTAGTGGACTTGCCATTCACATTCATTCACGAATTCACCACAAATTGGTGATTTAGCCATTTTTCTTATAGTGGACAGTTACAATTTTCATTTTTCAATGAGAGAGGGATATAGAAGAATATGATAGGTAATCAGAGCCTTGCATTGTTGTTTTATGGTACATGAGAACTCCTAAAGAACCTAATTTATTTCATTTGGTTCATTTGATCACTAGTACCCATTTCGCAGAGACAAGCCACATGGGCAAATTTTAACCTTTTGATAGAATGTAGCTCAGAAAGGGGACATTCCCTAACCATAAATGGAGGCCCACAATATAAATTGACATTATCTCCTCCTGTTTTGGTAGTAGTTGATCATAGTTTGAGAGCTTTGAGGGAGAACTCTTTATAACTGCTGCTTTGTAGTAGGTTCTACAAACTAGATTTTTTTTTTTGATATGCAAGTTGGACATTTGATCAAAGTTCTATTCTACAATGTTTGCATGTGGGTGGATGTGTCTTTGATCACTTCATGGCAATTTCTAGATCCTTTGATGTGACATTTTGTAGCATCATGGAATAAAAGCTACAAGATCCAATATATTGACTAGTTTTAATATAGAATCATATGCTATAGCTAGATAAGCAGGTACTTCACACAGCAACTTAAATCAAATAGAACTGCTTGAAACTATGTGTCTAAGCTTTATCATTCCTTTCTTGTCCTCTCTTATTTTGCTGCTAATACATATTGTAAAATTGTGTACTACTACACACGAGTGTTGACCATCACTCTATCATAAGCTGAAGCTTGTTGGTAAGCTTTGATATTTTTATGTGCAATCGCTTATTGGGATGAACTATGAGTTCTTTTTATTTGTCACATTGAAACTTGGATCTTTATGTTTATGTAGGAGAGTATCTAGCCCTTACTGGAGAACGATTGGATGGAGGAGATATGATTGGTTGTGGGCTTGCAACGCACTTTATCAATAGCCATGTAAGCCCTATGTTTCTTTTTCACATTTGTGCATTGAGTTGTTGTCTATTGAGTGGATGAATGGTGTGCAATTATTGGCTAAGTAGGTTTTGGAAAACTTGATATTTGACTTGCTAACAAGTATGAAAAGCTTGGCTAATATAGAGGCACAAAGGAGCATATTGATAACTAAGCAAGAACCATTGTCACCCCTGCAGCAAAGAAATGGTGTACTAGACTTCCCTCCTCACCCTGATCCAATATCTCGAGACTACAGACTAGCATGTTAGCTCGTATGATTCAGGAAAAGCCCTCTGTTCCACATGAGATCCTCCTTGCCGAGTTTGCAGCTCCACCTATACAAATAGATGTCGCTTTCCTTTTGGGTGATCGTTTTTTGGAAAATATTGGCCAAGTACAAGTATATCAATTGCATCAAATTTATCAATTGCTTCAAAAGGCCCCTTACTTTGGTTGTGCCATGATATAAAAATCCATAGGCTTTTTGTAGATTAGATGATCAGACTGGTTTCATATAATTCCTTCGAAGTAGAGTTGATTCTCTTGGGGGATTGGATACCATCATATGAAATGCTACTCATCTAATTAAAGTCTACACTTACTCCAAGCATCTCGAATGGACTTTTGAATCACTCTAGCTGCACAAGGGAGGCCCGTCCCTTTCCAAGTTGAGTGGTAGCTGCCTATCGCATGCTGAATGTAGGCCCAGAGAATAGTATCCCCAAGTAAGTGTATGAGGAGACCACCTCTAGAAGCTGACCATCGAGACTGAGCTCTTGACGCTACATGAAAGCTCTAGAAGTGGTGAAGACCATCGTTGGGAATTCGAATGTGATGGATGAATTCCTCAGTGCATGAACTATGTCTATCGGATACGAGCTTTCATCGGCAATTCAATGGTAACTCTACTTAATCCAAGCTTCGAAGTCGTGAGAATTTGAACTATGGATTCCATAGACACACAAAATCATTCAATTGTGGAATTGTGATATCAAGTCAGATCAAGAGCAGCACTATCGACATACACTATCAGCCATAAGAACAATTGGAAATTCAATCTACGAATTAAATGTCTGCAAAATTGACTCAGACGAAAACAGAAAATAATACAAACGACACGGCACGACAATATTCAGTATACTGGAATGAGTTAAATTAAGTCGAAAGTGCGTACATGTCCGAATGCAATCAGATGCACGATCTCTCTGATACGATACTTTGGAAATCAAAGAGAGATAAGGCGCTCTGTTTCAAATTAGTTCGCAGTGTCGCGGAACAATTTTCTGATTCGCTAATTAACCGATTAACTTGTACATTGATGCACTACCGACTATTTATACATGGTAGTTGTACAATCAAAAGAATGCTAAACTGATACATTTACAAGATAGATTAAGGCACTACATTCTGCTGTTAGCTGTTGCTCTATGGGAGAATCTTATTCTGTTGGAGATTTTGTGGAAATCACGGGGTCGTGAAAATATATAATCGAATAATGGCTTCAACAATTTCCTTCGAAGGAAGATTCGACAATAAGTTCAAGATTGGCTTTGACAGTTGTCGATTTGAGTAGGTTTGACAATTGTATGAGAGTAGGTTTTGTCGAGCAGATACCTGTTTGCGATTTTCGTGTATTTTTGCAGACTGTTCAAAAACATGTCTGTTTCTGCAGAAGGTCGATAGTGGCTTGAACATATCTTATGACTCTTAATAGAGCCTTCTAGTGGATCATTCCAAGATTCACCATATATTGGCTCAAAGAGCTGACAACGTATGCAAGATCGGGCCTAGTGGAAATCATTGCATACATGAGGGATCCGATAATTGACTGATATGGATATCCCTTCATTTCGTCCTTCTCCTCTTTGGTTTGAGAGCGTTTCTCTTTCGATAGTTTAAGACCTTGAACCATAGGAGAATGTACAAGCATGCAATTCAAGATATCGAATTTAGAAAGATAGTGTCAAAAAGAGGAGCGTCTTGTTCCCGTTTCTGTGGATTTGGATGCCGAGACAATAATGAGCTTCCCGTAGGTTTGCCAGGAATGAGTTGATCCGATGAAACCATGCTCTTGAAGATTGTTTTAGGCCATACAACACCTTATGGATTTTACATACTAGATCTTCTTTACCGTTGAGGACGTAGCCTTATGGCTGGATCATATAGATGTCCTCTTATATAACTCCATTGAGGAATGTTGTTTGTACATCTAATTGATGTACCTCAAGGTTGGCTGCAGCAGCATACGATAGTAGTAATCGGATAGAAGAGTGCTTGACTACCGGGTTGAATGTTTCGAAGTAGTCAATATTAGGAATCTTGGAAAATCCCCTTGCCACTAGTCAAGCCTTTCTTCTTTCAATACTGCCATTTGCTTTGTACTTAATCTTGAAGATCCACTTGCAGTCGATAACCTTTCTGCCTACACGCAACTTAGTGATAGTCCAAGAGTTGTTTTTGATCAGCGAGTTGTATTCTTTATCCATAACTTCCTTCCAGAGATCTGAATCGGCCTGTGATAGTGCTTCTTCGACTGTGATTGGTTCCTGTAAAAGGTAGTGAGCATACTCATCAGTGAATCGAATAGGCTGAGTTTGAATTCTTGTCGACCTTCTAGGAGGTGCTTTTAGTTGCGAAATTTGATTGTGTCGGCTGCTCCTGAGTTGCAGCTTCTTGATCTTCTTCTGAATCTGACTGTATAGTCTGACTGCTCGAAGTTATCGAAATTGTATGATATTAATTAGTGTTCGGGACATGAATGACAGGAAGAATCTGGTTCTTGAAGTAGAATATTCCTCTACTAAGAAATAAGACTTCTTTGTTAGTGTAGGTACCCTAGAGAGCTCTATTGGGTGCCAACATCAACAAACCCAAGAATAATAACTAAATTGTGAGGGAATCCAACTAAACTTTGGATATCTAAATTGTCTAGATTGAAGCTTCAAAGTTTCATGTGGTTTGAAGAAAATTGATATCAAAACAATTTTGGTATGCTTTTTGTCTTTTCTTGCTAAATGAAATATAAGCTTGAGATGACTCATATTTCATAATAAGTATCCAATATGAGGAATATTCCTGAAGTTTAGAACTTTCCTAGGCAAAGAGACTTCAAAATGATTCTTATATTCTCTTGGGTTGTGTATTTTGAACACACACTCCTGCATGCTCTAATAATCATGGGTGACTTGAGAATCCAATAGATTATGATTGATGAATCATGATTCAGAATCTAAGTGGTTATGATTGACGAACCATATATGTTCAGGATTGTTTGAAAATGCAACAATTCTTAGAAATAATGAAAACTTCTTGGTTTTTGATTGGGAAAAAATTAGATCAATTTTTTGATAAACTCAAAATTTAGTTATTTAGCTCCAATCGATATATTCAAGGCATATGAGTCTAACAGGCAATCTCGCTAGGAAGATTATTTCCCTTTGATGGAGTTTGCTCATATTAGTAGAAAATAATCTACTACAAATTATGATCTATTTATGCTTATCTATGGTTTTCAACCTGGATCTCCTATTGCTATGGACTAAGGATTTATCGCTCAGTCTACCTTTGAAACCTCAAAAACATAAGTGATAACCAATTGAGAAATTATAGTATCTTTGAGTACTAAGAAAAGGTCGGACTAAGGATGATGGCTCTTGGGGAAGAGTTGAAAGCTTAAAGAAGAATCTCCCTAACTTTCACTTCTAAGGACAGAACTAGTTCAAGGGGTGAAGAATGCTATGGCCATTTCCAATTACTAAGGATTAAGAATAAACATTGTTGAAAACTACCAAATTTAGAATGGTGTTCAAAGACACCCAACACTTAGCCAACGGGGTCCAACAACTTGATTTCCCATAGTGGTGAGGTGTTGGATCAATACAAGAAAAAGTATGTTGCAAGTTTTGAACATGTCCCTAAGCACCAACAATCTAGAAGAGCTTCATGATTTGAATTCTCACAGATTCTACAATGACAATCTCTTCAAGAAATATGATAAAGTCAACAATAACCTTGAAATAGGAAATGCAAAGAGACCATCAAACTATGGCGTGTTGGAATGTAAATGGAATTGCTTACATTACCATAGGTTACTTTGACGCAAAAGGTCGAGAGTTGTGTAACCATGGTCATTTATTATATTAGGCCTACTAAACTTAGAGTTAGCTAAGTTAGTATGAAGTTAATTTGGTAGGGACTCATGGGTCCACTAGGCCTAATTGTGACATTAAGTACCCCAACTTGACATATTGGAGGTACCTTATTCTTTCTATGTAACTTATAGAAAGTTGGATAGTCAATAGTCAAGTAGTTGGATAGCCAATGGCACTATTCTCCTTGGCTGTCCACGAGTTTCTACAAGAGGGTTTCTAGCCATCTCTCTCTTTCTTTTGAGAATGCTTTGTGTGATTGAATAGTTAAGATCCTTTGGCTTCTATTTCCTACATGGTATCAGAGCCTTTAGGTGATCATATTGCTTGCAGGAGGGCGCCCAATAGGAAGCTATCTTCTTCCCCTTTTGGTTGCAGAAAATCATCAAGCTGCTGATTTTTGCAGGAAATTGCAGGCCACCTTCACCTATTTGAGAGCTAGCAGTTGTTAAAAATTCACAATTCTAGCTTGACTAGTTTTGGTCATATGACTTGTAAATAGTTAGATGGTCATGATGTGGCTTGTCACACGTGCCAAATAGCATAGGATTCCATTCATAAGGATGTTCTCAAGTAGACCTAAGTGTTAGAACCTTTGGAATGAGTCCAAATTATGCTTAGATACAAGGGAGAAAAAATAGGAGCTATTTTTGGTAATTTTTGCATTGTTGAGGGATCTCCAAGATTCTAACCCTAACTTGGTAGGGATGAAAGATCCACCAAAATTAGCATTAGGGATAGGTTTAGGGCTACTCATACCTGCCCAAAACCGTGATGGATCATGTATATATAGGTGATGATATCTCACCAAAATCAATCAAGCAATTTCATGTTTTTTTTCTCATAATGGTGCAATTGCTCTCTATTTTCATAATTGTTTGAGTACTTGTGATTACTAATGATTATAGGATTGAATGTAGGTCTGGTGTACAGTACTCAGACTGTGGGAGGCCGTACTTTCACACGTGTGAAGCCTTTTTCAAGGATTTGGGCCATTTAGTGAGGTTCAAGCATAGATTTTTGATGGATTTTGATGGTTCAACTTGTGCTAATCTTATGAAATCATAATCTATTGTTTCCCTCATCATTTCAAGTGTTTTAGGATCCTTATTTGCTGTAATTTTTACATGGTATCAGAGCCTAAAGGCTGAAATGAGCTAAATCCTTGGTTTGCATTCAATTTGATCACAATTTTTGATCTAAATCTTGTGTAGATTGGATCTTAGCATCTAGTATTGATTCTAGAACTCAAAGTGAGTCAAATACATTGGAGATTGGTGTTGTGTGACTTCATTTGCAGGTGTTTAGGTGTCTAAAACCAGAGGCAAAGTTGAATTCAATTCACATTACCAAGATAGCAAGTTTTGCTTGCTCCAAGCATTGATTTCTAAGCGAGTTTTGGAGGTGATTTCATAGAGAAGGCTTTCTAGCATTCAAGGAGAGGGAAGATCAGAGTTTTGGGGACTCTTCAAGGCTGTTCTAAGGTGTAGTAGGCAGCTCCTAAAGTGATTTAGGTTCAGTCCAACCATTGCTTGACTTATGCACCAAATTAGATCAATTTTTCATCAATTTTGATCATTTTTTGCTTGTGATTGGATAGTAGATTGTGTTGCATCCTCATTAAGTTCCATTTAGATCTTTTACAAGTGATTTTGGAAGTATATTAGGTTGCTGAAATTCACTCTTGATCAGATCATTTGGAAGCTTTAATGTTCTTTATAGAAAGAGGGGCAATTCTACTAGTATTGTCTACTTCAATCAAGCAAGTGCATTGTTTCTAGTATTCTATGATTTGATTTTGTTAGAGATCATTCTTAGATCTTTATAGGAAGTCTATTACTGATTTTTTCAGGTCCCTAAGAAGTGGGATAAGGTAGACCTTCAATCAAATCAATAGAAGTAACCTTCATTTGTGTCAAGTCCTTGATTAGGAGACTAGATGGCATCTATAAATGCATATCTTTTGGATACTCATGAAAGGCTCAACAAAACTAACTATTCCATATGGAAAGTTAGAATGGAATCTATCATGATCATGCAAGATCTGATGGAAATTGTAAATGGTAAGGAGGGTGAACCTATTCATCCTCAAGAAAAAGCCAAATACATCAAGAGGTGCAATGTTGCACTACATTGCATAAAAATGAATGTTGCAAATGAACTCTTAAGAGAGGTAGGAGATTGCACTTCAGCTCAAGATGCTTGGGAGACTTTGCAAAGGTCTATGAATCCAAGAACCAAACTAGAATGTTAGCTTTGAAGAATCAAATCTATAGAAGCTATCAAAAGAAAGGAGAGAGTGCACATACTTTTGTCCTAAGAGTAAAGGAATTGAACAAAGAGCTAGCCTTTATAGGTGACCCTATCAAGGATGAAGAGCTTGTTCAACTCATATTGAATGGACTAAGCTTTGAATTTGACAATTTGGTTCAGGGATATGCAATTATGGGTAAGCTACCCATACTTGAAGAACTCCAAGGCACACTCATGGCCGAGGAATCAAGAAGGAGCCAAATGCAAGAGAGGATGGATAGGCTTTCCATCCAAGGTGGAGATGACCAAGCTCTCTTCACCAAAGGCAAAGGCAAGTCCAAAGGCAAAGGATCAACATTCAAGAAGTCTACAAAGCTTGAGGATCAAGAAGGACCCCCAAAGGCACCTCCATCAACCACCAAAGTCAAGAAGGACAAATCAAAGGTGAAGTGCTACTATTGTAGCAAGATGGGGCATTATGCCTCGGAATGCTTCAAGAGGAAGCAAGATCAAAGCCAAGCCAACATGAGCAAAGAGGAGGAGGAGGAGAGTTCACATGAGGACTCTCTCATGATGTCCATATTTTCTTCAACAAGCTTCAAAGGAGAAGATCCTTGGTGGATTGACTCGGGTGCTAGTTCACACATGACTAGTAAAAGGGAGTTTTTCTCTTCTCTCTTATCTTATGATGGACCTATAAAGTCTATCTATACAGCAAATGATGAAGCTTGTAAGATTGAAGGAGTTGGTAGTAATGTTTCATCAAGAAGAAGGGTAAGATAGTGGCTAAGGGCACTAGACTTGGCAAACTTTATAAGCTGGATGCATTTGTGGATACTAATGTTGTCATGTTGGCCGAGAAGAGCAAGATATCTACCTTTACTTTATGGCACAAAAGACTTGGACATGTCAACTCGGGTTCCATGGAGGCTATGATCAAGGAGGAGTATGCTTTAGGCCTACCAAGGTCTATTGGGAAGGAAGACAAGGTTTGTGAAGCTTGTGCCTTATCCAAGGCACATAAGAAGGTGTTTCCTAACTCCATCACAAAGTCATCTCATCCTCTTGAACTCATACACTCGGATGTGCACATTGCTAGCACCAAATCTAATGGAGGTTCATCCATGTTTTTAACCTTCATTGATGACTACTCAAGATATTGTTGGGTGTTCTTACTTTCTTTCAAGTCTCAAGTATTTGATACTTTTGTAAAGTTCAAGTTGTTTGTGGAAAAGCATCATAATCATAGCATCAAGATTCTTAGAAGTGACAATGGTGGAGAATTCATCTCCAATGAGTTCAAGGCCTTTTGTGAGGAGGAAGGGATCAAGAAAGAGACTTCTTGTCCTTACACTCCTCAACAAAATGGAGTTGCTGAAAGAAGGAATAGAACATTATGTGAATGTTCTAAGGCTTTAAGATTAGATGCTTGTTTGCCCAAATCCTTTTGGGGTGAGTCTCTTGTATGTGCAAACTACTTGATGAATAGGGTGTCTTGCAAAGCAATTGAAGGCAAAACTCCTTATGAGATGTTGTATGGAAAGAAACCCAATCTTAATCACTTGAAAGTTTTTGGGTGTATATGTTATGTGCATGTGCCATTGGAAACAAGAAACAAGGAGGATCCATCTTCCACAAGAGGGATCATGCTTGGATATGCAAGCTCAAGCAAGGGCTACAAAGTCTATCTCCCATCCTTGAACAAATTTGTTGTTTCAAGGGATGTCATCTTTGATGAACATCATATGCATATGCTTGAAGAAGGCTCAAGTGCTCCAACAATCAAGAAGAAGATGGTTGAGGAGCAAGATCTTGGTTTTGAGGAGGAGCTCATGGAGGAGCAAGCACCAAACCCACCTACTACACCAAGGAGATCTTCAAGGGCAAAAGTGGAGCCATCAAGGCTCACATATCAAGGCAAAGGACAGCAAGTTGAGGGTATCTCATCCACTTCTTATGCTTTATCTAGTTTTGAAGAACCGTCTAATGTTGAAGATGCATTGAACTCCAAAGAATGGTATAAAGCTATGTTGGATGAGTATGATGCCTTGATTGAGAATGAAACTTGGTTGCTTGTTGAGAGACCTCAAAGGAATGTAATAGGATGCAAGTGGGTCTTCAAGCTTAAGTTGAATGCAAATGGGAGTGTTAACAAACATAAAGCAAGATTAGTTGCAAAAGGTTATGCTCAAGAGAGAGGGATAGACTATGAGGAAACTTTTGCACCCGTGGCCAAGATGGTCACAATAAGACTAATCATTGCACTTGCATCACATTTTGGATGGATTCTATGTCAAATGGATGTCTCTAATGCTTTCTTGAATGGTTTTTTGGAAGAGGATATCTATATGGAGCAGCCACAAGGGTTCATCAAGCATGGAATGGAGAACAAAGTATGCCATCTCCAAAGAAGCATCTATGGCTTGAAGCAAGCCTCGAGATCTTGGAATTCAAGATTACATTGCTATCTTATTTCACTTTCTTTTGTTCAAAGTGAATATGATCCCACTCTTTACATTAAGTTTGATGATGTTGGTATTGTACTTTTACTCATTTATGTAGATGACATCATCATTAGTGGAAATAGTGTTGATGGTATTGAAAAAATCAAGATAGATCTATCCTTAGAGTTCAAGATGGTAGATCTAGGGTGTCTTCACTTCATCTTAGGCATAGAAGTACTTAGAGGGTCTGATTTTATCTTTATAAGTCAAGTAAACTATGCTCAAAGTCTTTTGAAGAAGTTTAAGATGGAAGTATGCAAAAGTGTTGACACACCAATGGAGCAAGATGTAAAAGTGCCAAATGAAGATGATGAAAGATCCTTCATGGACATCACTTTGTTTAGGCAACTTATAGGTTCCTTAATGTGGATCACTATAACTAGACCAGATCTTAGCTTTAGTGTATGTAGGTTGAGCCAATCCATGCAAAAGCCATTGAATATCCATTGGAAAAAGGCTAAGAGGATTCTAAGATACATCTCGGGTACATTGGATTTTGGGATTCTATATAGAGGAGATGTGATTAACCTTCATGCATTTAGTGATTCAGATTTTGCAGGGGACAAGAGGGATAGAAAATCAACAAGTGCCTATTCAACTTTCATAGGAGAAGGTGTGGTTTCATGGCTTTCAAAAAAGCAAGAAACTATATCTCTATCTTCAACCGAGGCCGAGTACAAAGCTTTGACAACCACTACAAAGGAGGTACTTTGGATCAAGAGATTATTGGTGGAACTAAAGATCATGGATTCAGAGGAGGCACCAATCATCTACAATGACAATATATCAGCCCAACACCTTGCATCTAACCCAATCTTCCATGCAAGATCTAAGCACATTGAGATATGCCATCACTTTGTGAGAGAAATGGTGCAAGCCAAGGAGATTGCTTTGGAGCATGTTCCAAGCAATGAATGTGTAGCTGATCTACTTACTAAACCACTTCAAAAGACACCTTTTATGAAGTTCAGATCATCACTTGGAGTGATTAGTAAAGCAATGATTGAACCAAAGCTAGATAGTGAGGAGGAGTGTTAAAAATTCACAATTCTAGCTTGACTAGTTTTGGTCATATGACTTGTAAATAGTTAGATGGTCATGATGTGGCTTGTCACACGTGCCAAATAGCATAGGATTCCATTCATAAGGATGTTCTCAAGTAGACCTAAGTGTTAGAACCTTTGGAATGAGTCCAAATTATGCTTAGATACAAGGGAGAAAAAATAGGAGCTATTTTTGGTAATTTTTGCATTGTTGAGGGATCTCCAAGATTCCAACCCTAACTTGGTAGGGATGAAAGATCCACCAAAATTAGCATTAGGGATAGGTTTAGGGCTACTCATACCTGCCCAAAACCGTGATGGATCATGTATATATAGGTGATGATATCTCACCAAAATCAATCAAGCAATTTCATGTTTTTTCTCTCATAATGGTGCAATTGCTCTCTATGTTCATAATTGTTTGAGTACTTGTGATTACTAATGATTATAGGATTAAATGTAGGTCTGGTGTACAGTACTCAGACTGTGGGAGGCCGTACTTTCACACGTGTGAAGCCTTCTTCAAGGATTTGGGCCATTTAGTGAGGTTCAAGCATAGATTTTTGATGGATTTTGATGGTTCAACTTGTGCTAATCTTATGAAATCATAATCTATTGTTTCCCTCATCATTTCAAGTGTTTTAGGATCCTTATTTGCTGTAATTTTTACAGCAGTAGGGCGCCCATGCTCAAACCAATTGCATGTGATCCTGACTCAATTACATGCTGAAAATTTCAGATTTACTTCTTAAATGAAGATACATGTGTTTTGGACACATTTCTTGCTGAAATTTCCTTGTTGGTGAGCTTGGAGTAGGGCGCTACCATTAGCTCTATATGCACATAGTGTGCACTCTTTTTAGCCACAAATTTCTGGTTTTGGTTTTGGCTTCATTCGAAGTCTACCTATTTGTGAGCATTTTGTTTTTTGTGCAGAAATCAGCCACCTATTTCATTACTTGTTGAGCAAATTGCATGTGGAGTATTGCAATCTATTGTGCTCATAATTTCAGCTTTGAGGTTGCTGCCCTTTGAGTAGATTTTGTCTTGGAAAGTCTATTTCCTATCTACTACAAGCTGATTTTTCTGTTATGGCTAAAGAATCGGAGTCTATTGGTTCTTTATTTAATGAAGATAGGCTGGATGGCACAAACTATTCCTTGTGGTGCTACATGATAAAGAACCTTCTAATTGCTAAAGGTTTGTGGGAAGTAGTTAATGGTGACGAAGAGAGGCCGCCTACCTTGGCACCTATTACACCATCTAGAACAACTACTTCTTTATCTACGGAGGTGTCTTCCGATGAGCAAAAGAAGTGGGATCGACGAGATGCACAAGCACATTCCGTCATTGCATTATCGGTGAAGAGATCTATCCTTCCTCATATTAGATCATGCAAGACTTCCAAAAGTGCTTTGGAGACTCTTGCCAAGATGTTTCAAGTAAAGAATGCGGCAAAAGTGGTATATCTTCGAAATCAACTTTCTCTTGAAGATGCAAGAAGGTGATTTGCTTACAAACCACTTGACGAAGATCAAGGATCTTCGAGAGGAGCTTCTCAGTATTGATGAGGTGATTGAGAACTCACAACCTGTATCTATTACTCTCAACTGTCTTCCTAAGTCTTACCTTCCATTTGTGTCATCATTGAGCATTTCTCTTAGGGGACAGCAAATCTCCTTTGACGAACTTGTTGGCTTACTTCTTCAAGAAGAGCAAACAAGGATCAACTTTGGTGAACAAGAAGATCAAGCTTTTTTTGCAAAAAGCAAAGGCAAAGGCAAGTGGAAAGGGAAGCCTTCTTTCAAAACTTCCAAAGATGATCAAAAATCTAAGGAAGCTCAAGATCAAGACTCCAAGAAGAAGGGTAAGTGCCACTATGCAAGAAGTTTGGACATCACATCAAAGAATGTAGGAAGAGGCTTGCAAAGGAAAAAGAGATAGGTAACGATACAAGTATCGCAATCATTACTTTGGAACAACAATTTGGAAAGGAGGACAATCTTTTAAATAATGATTATGCTTTTGTCACTAATAATCTCATCTCTCCTCAAGACGAGATTTCTGCCACTTCAAAACTTGCTGGTTTTTCAGCAGAAAATAGCTCATCTTCAGCTTTGCAACTTGCTGTTTTTTCATCTATTGATTGGGTGATTGATAGCGATGCCACACGCCATATGACTTATTACAAAGAGGTCTTCACAAAGCTTGTGAAAGTGCATGATGGAAGCAAAGTTCAAGGTGTTGATAACACCTCTTATCCTATCAAAGGTATTGGAGTGATCCCCATTATCTTACCCAATGGTGAGGAAAAGTACATTCGTAATGTACTTTATGTTCCAAAATAAAAAAGAATCTCATTTCGGTCTTTACAATTATGAACCAAGGATTGGTTGTGGAATTCAAAGAAGACAAATGTCTTATCAAAGACCCAAAGAGATCTCTTATGATCATTGCTTCGGGAACATTCTTTGGAGTTGGCTGAATTATGGCATGCTAGGTTTGGACATCTCAACTTTGCTAGCTTGAAGATGTTGAAGAGAGTCAACATGGTTGAAGACATTCCTAATATTGAGCATCCCGAAGGACATGTATGCGAAGGATACATACTTGGAAAATTTCAAAGGCAAGCTTTTTCAATTGATGGAACTATTTGGTTCTACACTTACTCCTCATCATGATGTTGGTACATTGCCTATTCTATGTGAGCAAGTCATTGATGGTAAGGTTTGGGAGGATGTGATGCCAAAAGAGTTTGGTACTCTTTTTTATTGTCCTTATGGTAAGAAGTATTTTCGACTGATGTGGGAGCCTATGATGGATTACAAGTCCATGTTTCGACTTATTGCCGAGTTTATGTTGGTTCCCTACTTTGGATGGAGCATGCAAATCCTCACCCTTCGACTTGATGCTTCATTATTACGCATTCTTTTCCTTTTATATGTTGGACATGAATGGGGATGAGATTTCGACTACTTCGGTGCGAAGTTTATTTGGCGACATGAAGTTCGGACAACAAGTTGCATTTTTCTCTTTCGAGAATTTACTTCATGTTATGTTATGCATTTCCATTTTAGGAGGTTGTTGGAATGTAAATGGAATTGCTTACATTACCATAGGTTACTTTGACCCAAAATGTCGAGAGTTGTGTAACCATGGTCATTTATTATATTAGGCCTACTAAACTTAGAGTTAACTAAGTTAGTATGAAATTAACTTGGTAGGGACTCATGGGTCCACTAGGCCTAATTGTGACATTAAGTACCCCAACTTGACATATTGGAGGTACCTTATTCTTTCTATGTAACTCATAGAAAGTTGGATAGTCAATAGTCAAGTAGTTGGAAAGCCAATAGTCAAGTAGTTGGATAGCCAATAGTCATGAAGTTAGATAGTCATCTTGGACTATATATATATGTGTGCATCCCATTTGTATGAAATGCTTTTGTAAGCAATACTGACTATTCTCCTTGGCTGTCCACGAGTTTCTACAATTTTCTAGCCATCTCTCTCTTTCTTTTGAGAATGCTTTGTGTGATTGAATAGTTAAGATCCTGGATCCTTTGGCTTCTATTTCCTACATGGCCTAGTTGGAGATTTTGAGCCCTAGAAGCAAACTTCGTGTAGTCTGATTTCAAATGAATCTTCTAATAGGAGTCGTCACATACCATTTCGATGCTCCAATTCATCTCCACTCCTAAATGCGCTAGAAAAAGTGAACTTTCGCAAAGCATTCATGATCCTTGCATGGTGAGCATTGTCAATAGAATGTCCAATATCTAATGCAATCATTGTTGTTTTTATTTTGACTATGCTCTCTATGAAGTTGCATGCTTCTAGTGTTGATGGAGAAGTTAATAACCTTAATTTTTATCCTTAGTCAATGCACTTATAGAGCATTCTAAGCATACACCTGTTCAAAAAGGGCAACATGCAATTTTTTTCTCTACTATTTTGTCATAGTTTACTAGTTTGACCTTGCTTCAAGAAAATTTTTAAGCAAATTGTTACATGTCTAGAATTGCTGCCACAAAGCTGTAACTTTTAGATTCTGACGTGGATTGGATACACAATATAGCTCCAACTCTCATAGGTGTGACATCCTCTTTGCACCGTTTGTAGACTAGAAAAAAAAATCAGGTATTAAGAGAGAACAAACTCTGGGCCGGTCTATTTGATCTATGTTCGAAATAAAGTTGCATCCACCAGTTCACTCTCGTCATCACAGGATAACTTCTTTCCAACTTAGCCCTTTGGTTTGCTGACGTCGTATTTAATCTTTGCTCCAAGCTTGTTACAATGTGCCAAAGCTCTTGCTCCACAACGATGTTCTTCATTTTGAACTTTCAAATATTGTAACTGGAAATTCCATCCAACTTGCGGGCCTCTCCAAGTGCTAACTCATTTGATCTTGCCATTTTTGCTCATATGGACCTTATGGCACCTTAAGATCATTCTATGAGCACCTTAGAGTACAATGGCAAGCTCCAAATGTCAAGGTCTAGGTCTGACCAAAGCAAAATTAGAATATTGGGGGAATTCTCTGGTGAATCAATGTTGCAGAATAAGCTAAAACATTACAAGGCAAACTATGAAGAGATGCATCAACGATGGCGTCATCAAAGTTGTCCCTCGGAGTACCTGGACAGTGGCGCTACCCAACACATGACCTCTCGCAAGGAATGTTTACCGAGTATGCAGCTTACAGCAGAGATCAATTCATCTACCTTGGAGATTTAAGCACCATATGCGTGGAAGGCAAAGGAACAATGAAGATCACTTTCAACAACGATCTATCTATTTGTGTTACTAACGTCCTTCATGTTCCTCAGTTATCAAAGAACCTGTTATCAGTCTCTAAGATAACTGATGAGGGCTACACTGTTACTTTCTCATTTGAGCAGTGTACAATACTCGAGGAAGATACTACTTTGACAACATGCACTAGAGTCGAAAATCTTTACGTACTCTCTAATTCAGTTGCATAGGCTAGTATCTCTATTGAAAATTTAAACGACAATGCTGTTCTGTGGCATAGTCGATTTGGACATGTGAATACAAGATCACTTTCTTATATGCGTTGTAATAATTCAGTTGATGGACTGAATTTCCCTTCTTCATTAGATAGGAAATCTTTCTTTTGTGAATCATGCATCTATGGGAAGCACTCTAGAAGCAAGTTTCCAAAATCACAATCCATCAAAACAAAGCATGTATTGGATCTTGTACATAGCGATCTTTGTGGTCCAGTGCCAACTCCATCCTTACAAGATGCAATCTATTTTATAACTTTCATAGATGACTATTCTAGATGGTCTACAGTCATGTTTATTAAGCACAAATCTAGAGATTCAAGGCCATGACTGAGACACAAACGTCTACAAAAGTGAAGGCACTCCGAACTGATGGTGGTGGCAAATACATCTCTAACGAGATGTCCGATTACCTAGCTGAACATGGTATTAGAAGACAGTTCACCACTTCCTATTCACCTCAACAGAACGGGATTGCAGAAAAGAAGAATCGAACTCTTCTCAACTCACCCAGATCCATGCTACATCAAGCACACCTACCTGCGAAGTTCTGGGCAGAAGCTACTGCCATAGCCTATTACGTGTAGAACTGATCTAGCACCAAAGCCATCAATAACAAAACTTCTTATGAAGTTTGGCATGGGCACAAGCCTAGTGTCAGCCATTTAAAAATCTTTGGTTGTATATGTTTTGTTCACATTCCTAAACAGCTTAGGAAGAAGCTAGATTATAGGACAAATAAATGTATTTTCATTGGCTATCCTAATGAACATAAAGCTTATAGAGTTTATAATCCATCCACCAATGTAGTATTTGTCTCTAGGAATGTAATATTTCAAGAACTTACATACTATGATTTCAAACAGCCATCGATAAACGATGCTATGTCATTTCATATTATTTTACGTAGTATGGATCTGCTAAAATATCAAATTGAAAAGGTTTCGTATGAAACTTTTCACTAATGCATATATCATATGCATCACCTTGCAGCGACAAAGAAGATTGCTTCGACATCTGCTCAATGTATCGTTGTTGAGAGATGAAGATTCCAGCCCCATGTGGAAGATCAACAAGAACCCACGTGTGGTTCTTCATGAGCGAGTTATACTCCTCTTGCATCGCATCCTCCTAACATTTTACTCCTTTGGCCTGCTCATAAAAAACAGGTTCTACTGCACCATCCTCAATAGAAGTAAGAGCAAAATCGGAAAAATCAGCAAATTCTTCTGATTTAGTAGAGGCACGAGTCTTCCCTTCATAGAAATGATCCACTTTGCTGTCTTGCAAAGTCTGCAACAACCATTTAGGGACTGGTTTGGGCTGTCCAACAGCCTTACCTTTGTCAACACTTTGCTGTCCAAAGTGTTCTGAACTTGGACCTTGCTGTCCAATGTTTTCCGAACTTGGACCTTGCTGTCTAAGGTCTTCAACATGCTGCTCTTCACCATAAATAGGTTCTTCACGATGAACTATGGGCTGCAAAATTGAAGAAGTAGAGGGCTGTCCACTAGAAGTAGATGGCAGTCCCTCCTCTTCACGATTAGATGGCAAAACCAAATCTGGAAATATTTCAACATATGCATGATGGGGGAAGTCCCCTTTCATGACATGAGTGGGCGCAACATCGTAGGAAGTATTTTCATCAAAATGAACATCACGACTCACTATGAGCTTATTAGTATCCAAATTGAACAACTTACAGCCCTTGCTTTCACTACTATAGGAGGCAACAAAGATGCACTTAACTCCTTTATCATCAAGTTTGGATCGAAGCTTATCGGGAATGAAAGAATAAGCCGTGGAACCAAAGATGCGAAAGTGAGACACGGTAGGCTTCTTACCATACCAAACTTCATAAGGAGTTAATACCTTCAAGGCTTTAGTAGGACACCGATTACTAATGTATGCCGCCGTTATAACCACTTCAGCCCAAAGCTTGTGAGGTAGGCCCTTTGCCTTGAGCATGAACGTATTCTTTATATATTCCCCTCCTCGGTCGGTACGTAAGATCTTCAAAGAGTGCCCAAACTGATTTTCTATCATTGCTAAAAATATCCTTAAAGCGTTAAAAAACTTCAGATTTTGCCTTCATAGGATAAATCCATGTAAATCTTGAAAGGTCATCAATAAAAGTAACAAAGTATTTACACCTTCCAATGGATTCGGTCCTCATTGAACCACATACATCACTATGAACCAAATCAAATTTGCCATCAACTCGAATAGTTCCATCAACTGGAAATGCTTGCCTTTGAAATTTTCCAAGTATGTACTTTTCCAAGGTGGTTTCATCAAAAATCTCTATCTAGCCCAATAAGCATCCAATCAAGGGTTACAAACACTCTTCTAAGGTTCATTAGAGAGGCATAGAGGCTTCTATCAGGTCCAACAAGCAATCATAAGCTCAGATCATGCAAAAGTTGCATTTATGGACTCCTTCAACATACAAAACTTCAAGATAATGGTGCTTAAGCCTCCCACAACCATATTGGATGCATGATTCAGAGGCAATCCATCATATCTTTCAGCTTGCAAAAAGATCTAACAGGTTCAGACCATCATTTGAGAGTTATTCAAGCTCAAAAATCCACAAAAATACACTATGTTTTACTTTTTTGAGACCCTTAATGGTGTCCAATTCTAACCAAACTTCATGACAACCTTAGGACAACATCATTACACCTCAAAAAATGTGCATGCAAAGTATTGGCCAAGCATTTTGTGAAAATCCCCTAAGTTAGTTCAAAAACCATCAAACCATTTTATTAAGTACAACAGACCTAAATCCCTGTAAATCAATCACATGCAAGCATCAAAAGTTCTGATTTCAATCAATTAAAGATTTTGACCAATCTTTGACCATAACCATGGCATGCAATCATTAAAATCAATCATAATGACTTGGAAACAGCAAGTACAATTCTGAAAAACTTCATGCACAGTAGCTTTGACAAATTTCAAGCCAAAATATGGAATAAATTAGAGAAGCCACTTGGAGGTCAATTCCACTACTAGGGGTAAAAAGCAAGGAGAAAATACCAAAAAGCTGGGAAAAAGCAACTCCACCTTCTGATTGATGCAAAGCCTTGCTCTGATACCACTGTAAGAATCGCCAAGTGATAGCAGTCAAACACCATGCAAGTGCTTGTATGTCCAATTATAGGTCTGGGCCCTCATAAGATTCGTAATAATTACTGGCCAAGCCCAGAATGCGGAGGCATAACTAATAACCCTATACACTGGAGTGACCGGCTATCTATGTCAGGAATTATTCCGAATCCCACATACTGGACATGGATGTAACAGATTGCTTCTCAATTTTTGTCCAAGGAAAGATCGGTATTCCGGTGTCGGTTAAGATTGATGCCCCGTTCCTGTTGCATTTGGCCAGCTGCCACAGAGCTTGATCTTGCTTGGTGGATGAACTAAAGCATGTAGTTTGTGCCCGTTCCGAACTTGCTGGTGGCCAAGAAAGGTCCCAGCAAGCAATCTGAAGCCATTCACCAACATCTCACTCTCTTGCTTCTATGAGAATCCCTCTCTGCACGCTACCAGCTGAGAATCACATCCTGACCTTCAAGCCATCAACAGAGGATCGCTCTTACCATACCAGGGATTAATTACAGCAGATTGGCTACAACAGGTTAGCTACAGGCCTCTCACAGAAAAAACCTGTCCACCACTTCCGATCCATCAAAATCTGCCAATAACAGCAGGAAACATTCGAAGGATTCCCTCACTCATGCTTTCACCACTGCTGATCCTTGACAGCCAATCTTGACAGTGACCAGAAGTAGAAGGAAAGAAAGAAAGGAAAGAAGAAAAGCACTTTAGGTTATAGATTTTTGTTAGTTTGCAGGATCACGGAGAAGTGCATGAATCCACAGTTTGAGAGCCACTCATCATTGATTTC
The DNA here is from genome assembly GCA_029204225.1 of Diphasiastrum complanatum. NCBI lineage: Eukaryota > Viridiplantae > Streptophyta > Lycopodiopsida > Lycopodiales > Lycopodiaceae > Diphasiastrum > Diphasiastrum complanatum. Next base: position 19,307,965 of record CM055106.1, on the reverse strand, counting down.
ATACTTCAATTTACTTCCCCAATCTGTTCTTGCAGGGTTTCACTGTCAATTAACATGTTTTAAGCCATATGAATTCATGGTTAATAGTTCAATACCATGAAACTTGTATCTAACCCTTTACAATGAGTTATTCATGCTATTCAAAAAACACTTGGTGAAACTAGATTGTCATCAATTTTTTCCTCGTAGCAGAAACATAACCACTATGGATGAGGCACAAAGATTAAACATGCAATCTGCTGGCGAACTATTCCATTACTCATAAACCAGAATTCCACTATTGACACTTTTTTAGCAAGATCACACACCCAGCATCAAAGCAACAGAACCATATCGATTTCAACACCCAATTCAAAGAACAAACAGGAGTTGTCACAAATTTTCAGCAACTTGTTGGAAAAACAAAATTTTTGAGAAGGTCACCACCAACTCCAACTCATGATCAAACTTGATCCCAACTTGTCAATGGTTCATAGATTCCAAAAGGAAAACTGCTTTCACTTCTCCAAGCTCCAAGTGTAGCTCTGATGCCACTGTAAGCCCAATACAATCACAAGGACAGGAGATAAGCAAGCAAGAGATCTAGTTGTGGCAGGAATCACCCAACCAACTGTCTAGCAATTTAATGCATGTTCAAGCCTCCAAAGATAAGCAGCATCCCATACTATTGGCCATCTCCTAAGGTTCTTACTAGCACAATCTGAGGCTAGAGTACTAACATCCTGGTAAAGCACGCACTTGTACCTTCCATCTCCAAGGTAGAATGGATTTATCGATAGCTCCAGACCAGCATCCCGCCTCATAATCAGCGGCTGTCACCTCAGGTTAAGTCATTATATACATATGCGTGATACATAACATCATCATACACATGCTGCTTTAGATTTGAAGTATGTTAGTGAGAGATTAGGTCATTCACTTCATCTTTTTCAGTTAATTTAGTAGTCTGGTAATCGAGAAATGAAGTCTGGTAATCTAAATGCAGTTTCCACTCTTATAATCGAGAAATGTATAGTTTTAAGACAATCTGGTGACGTATACACAGTCTATAGAGAGTTACTCAGTTTATGATAGTAGCTTGACCACAGTTTGTTTGGACTTGAGCTGGTTTCACCTCTTATCTCTTCATTGTCATCTCATGTTGTCCCTTCTCTTGTGCACTGTGATCATGGTCCATTGGCAGATTTTTCATTTGCATCCTCTCATTTTCTTCTGTTGACATGTGTTGCATCTTGATTCCTCTTGTTTATTTGTATCAGTGCCTCATGTTCTTGGGTAATTTTCTCATCCTCCACATTCTGTTCCATTGTTTCTGTTCTTCTCCCCCTGTACATTCTCCTTCTATTTTGGCATTTTGCTTGACACTCCTGCAGGAGCTCCTGCATACGCGACCTCCTCTTGCTTTACTTGTTCTGATGCTACCTGCGTCTCATAGTCTTAATGTGTTTTCTAAAGCAAAAGTATGAATTAACAACTAATTGAGTACATGTACTCTTCAAGGCTTGCAGAGCTGGATATATAAGCTAGATTTTTGTTTTTCCTATCATCCAAAAATGGATGACTGGAGAAGATTTACTTTGCAGCCTCTTGTATGCATTGTCATGCACTTTCTGGGTGAAAAAACCAAGAGAGTCAATCATGGCTAGGTCAGCTGCCACCTATTTTGAGTGGATCAGTGTCAGGCTGAGATGTTTGCTGGTCTTATCAATCCAGCTTGGTACTTACTCTAATCTGCTGTGTTCCAACATCTCAGATATATAGAGGTTTTGAAAAATCTCATATAACCTTTTCCTGATTCCTTGATGGTCTGTGTGACTATTCCACAGAGAGAGTCTTTTTTTTCCATCCTACCGTGGCTTTCCCTATTCATTAGTTTGAGTTGTGTACTAGTGGTGATCACACGTGTTCCATCCTGTGTGCAATTACTTTGGCTGCTGCTAGTCCATTGTTGATGTTCTATTTGTGTAACAAGTATAGCAATTTTTCTCCTCTTGGCCTATTGTACAGGACACTAGCATCATGATCCTCGTTTAGTTGATCTATGTGCAACAATTCCATGAAACAATCTCGTTTACTCAATCCATTATCTAAGTGTGCTCATCTTGCTGCTACAGCAGCTATTGTTGACTGAGAAGTGTGCCTGCTTGTTTTTGTCTGAAAGGTATTACTTGTATTAGTGCCACTTTTTCTCCTTGCAAGTTGTCCCAGGGGTGTTAACCTTTGTTGCTTAGTTTGACGGGAATATATTGCTGTGACATGTGTGCTTTCAATCTAACAGTGAGGAAGGTATAATTTTTTTTGTTTTCGTTTCTCACAAATGTTATCATGCTGTTGCTTAATCATGGCATGCTGATTAATTTTGCAGAAACTTGGTTTACTGGAAGAACAGTTGAATCTTCTGAGGATTTATGATCCAGACAGTAGGTACAGTGAAGCAATAAAGAATCAAATCGATGTATGTGCTGACTTCGTTGAGGCTGATGAGAAAAGTCCTGTACACAAGTAATGAACCAGTTTACTCTCACTAGTTTTTACTGTCTGTTCTTTCATGTTGTTATTTATTTATACTATTTTGTTTGTTTCTCCCAAGTATCGTGCTCCCTATTTGTGACTTATTACAACCTTTGCTGATGTCTGTGTGATTTTTACAATTTGTGGCTTTTCTGATTAGTGATCGTGCCTAATATATGCAGGTGGAAGGCAATTGACAAATGTTTCTCAAAAGAGACCGTGGAGGAAATTCTTGTGGCTCTTGTAAGTGATGATTTTTAGGCTCGAAAATAGAAAAGAGGGAACGGTGGCTGTTATTTAGAAAGATGATCTGTTCTTGTCCATTCACTACGTATATGTATGCTGTAGTTCTGTAGGATAGAAGCCTTTACGGCCAGAAATGAGAAGTGATTGGTTTAAACTTCACTGCAGTGCCAAAGCAGTCGTAAAGAATAGTAGTGCCATTTTATGCAGTAAAAGATGACACAATGCTCCAAAAGATATGATGTACCAATCTTATAACATGGAAATATGGAAAGACCATTTATAGATGCATTTCTAAATAGAGCATTTATAGATGCATTTCGAAGGTGCTCGATCATTGAGGCATTCAAAAGAATACTGATTCAAACAACATTGAAAAATGGACTTTTTCCCAAAAATAATTTGATACTTCTATAAAAAATACCTTCCCCAAAAAAATTTGAGATCAAGTATATACACTGGATAAACATGTACATACAGTCAGCATACAGGGACAGAAATAATTCTATGACCTATGATTTTCAAGCACAGACACTAGATAGACATGTACATACAATCAGCGTGCAGGGACCTGAGGAAAAGGTCTTTTCCATTTTTTCTGGAGAAAACTGTAAGAATGCTTTGTGAGAATGCTTGCAGCACCAGTGGATCTACCCAGATTGTGTCTTGCATCAGCATTCTTTGACCCAAGCTGTGCATTAAGATGTCTGAAACTTATGCAAGGAGCTTAAAAAGTAACATATTCACCTCCCTGAATTATGTTAACATGGCCTAATCCAAGTACTTTAAATAAATGTGAGTAGAAAGAGGATTCATTCAGCCTTTTCGGAGAGGGATACTTAAAGAGACTAGGTTTTGTAATGCTGTGCTAGTGAAAGTAAACTATCACGAAAACATACACTTTCTAAGCCATAGTGGACTAATCAGAATCAGGTAGAAAATAATGTACGTGTATAATGCTTTATGCTCTAAATCTATCTAATGAAAACGAATTATATTTGAATTTTGGAAAAGGAATAGGGACAGTCTACTTTGAATGTGATTTCAATTTTTTTTCGGGGACTTACTTTTTCAACAAAGATAAGAATACCAATTTTTTTTGTATATAAAAATTATAAATGTACATATGTAACGGAATGTTATGGGTATCTATGACTGACAGATAAGTCTAAACTCTAAAGCATTCTAATGCTTAGCGATTGGAGTTTTTGATCACAAGATATTGCAAGTCAAAATTTGGTAAAAACAAGAAAATATTTGCCAAAGTATAACCTAAATTGATCTTCAGCCACTCTGAGGCTAAGAAGCTACTCTCTAAACAGTGACCATTCAATAATGACATAGGCCTAATTGATTCCATGAAAGTTAAGGCTAAAGCCTGTGAATGGGATCAAAAGGCCCAATACTGATCATAGGATTCGTTATATCCTTAATAATGCAAAATAATAAATGCCACAGGCTCCTAAGTATATGGTCCAAATGATAAATAATAACAATAAAAGCCCATGGTCCTTATAGATGTCCCTGTGCATGATATTTGACCTCAAGGACATCCGGCTGAAAGACTTAGATGAGTAGCAAAGGTACATTGTCGGCAGGGTGGATTGATTTGAAAATTTTTAATCACCAGTTATGGACTGAGCATTTGGAACTCGAAAGTTCAAAGCAGCCACATCTATATTTCAATGGAAGGCTGACAGGATATGGATTAATTGGAGGGGTCTGCTGTTAATTTTTTATGCATTCGTGACATGACCTGTATTCTGATGAGTGTGATCTGCTGTTGACAATTTCCTCTGTTTTTCCTATCTGTACAAGAATACACAGAGATCAAGATTACCATTTGTGATTTCACTTGACCACCAGACTGCTGGCTAGCTTTGCAGGCAAAGTAGCCACCATATGCATGTCATTTTGGTCCATAGGCAGTGAAAGCTTCTCATCTCTTGACCTGGAATCAGTCACTTGTGTCATTGTGTGTAAGATTCTGCTTCCAGAACAAACAATTAAATGTGTAGCATGACTGCGTACTTTGCAACTGTCAGTCATGAACTTATACATTGATATTTTTGTCCCTCTTGAAACTGCTTGCAGGAAAGAGAAGGGGCAGATTCTGCTGATGGTTGGTATCAGGCAACAGTTGATGCTATAAAGAAGGCCTCGCCTCTGAGTTTAAAGATAACTCTCAGATCGGTAGGTTCTTGAAAGGTTGTAGCATATCTCAAAAGGGATTGGCAACTGAATCCATAACACATGTATTTGTGGACACACTAAGTGGTTGCAGGAATAATTTACTGTGCCGAAAACTTCTATTTTGGGCTTCAAAGCTAATAGCCTTACGTGTAAAAGCATTTGCATTGTGTGAATTCTGTATATAGCTTTTGGTTGACCGTTTAGATAAGTAAATGTAGACATTTTGTGGAACTACATGGATGGAAGTTGGAATTTTGAAGTAGACAGATCTGCTTGCATCTTGTTTAACTCTCTATTTTGTAACGATCTTGTGGGTAATGTTATTGCACAACTACTCACTCTCTCTGTCTCTCTCTCTCTCTCTCTCTCAGCACCCTTGCTGTAGCGATGGCTTGCAGAGCCCTTGCTGCAGCGATGGCTCCAGCGCCCTAGGTGCAGCGATGGCTCCAGTGCCCTAGCTTCAGCGTGGGTCCATTGTTGGCTGCTGCCTTTGTTTAGTGACCTGTTCCAGCGATTGCTTCAATGATGGCTTAAGATCCATCGCCCTAGCTACAGCTATTAACAACCTATCCAGTGGATCTGTCCAGCGGAACTTTTCCACCAGCGGTCTCCTTCTTGGACCAGCATCCAGCGGAACTGCCAGCGGATCCTGGACCAGCATCCTCTCCAGGTGGGAATCTCCAGGTGGGAAGTGATCAATCGTTGCAGCTCTTTGTTGTATCACATTTTAGGGTCTTCTCAGATCTGCAATGCCTCGTCGTAAAGGGGCTGGCTCCCCTACTCCTGAACCATTTTTCATTTCCAGTATTGCTTCTATGTCTTCCTCACAGCCAGAGACCTTCATCCAAGTCCAAGAACGCAAGAAAGCAAGACAAGAAGCTCTATCTACTGGCAAATGGCTCATCTATCGTGATGGTACTATCAGATTTGTAGATCATAAGCCTATAGTTAATAAGAGTTTGATGTCTAAGTTAGAGTTAGAGTTAGATAACTGAAGAGATGTCCAGTTGAACCTGTAAACGGTGCTGCCCTGCCCTGCTAGAATGCTGACCTGGCGCTGCTGCTGACCTAGCGCTGAGCTCCATCGCTGCTCAATCCGACTGTGGCGCGTTTGTTTCTTGCTGTCTAGCGCTGTACATGGCGCCTAAGGAAAAGGGGGGTGCCCCTATGCCCCCCCCTCTATTCATCTCCTCTTCCATCATCTGCGATGGAGGGGCATGCTTCACCTACAGCAATGAAGGAACTCCCCCCACCGCTGGCTGCATTAGAAGGCTCCATCACTGGTGCACCCTCTATTTTCACCGACAATATACCTGCTGTCACAGAAACGCCTGCAAATCAGTAGTCCATGGTCGATCACACTCCTTCCAAGCCTATTGAGAGTCTTTATGCTTATGATATCAGTTTTATCCGAAACGAAATCCTCGGCCTTGAGAAACAACTACAGTTCTTTGAAATTGCGAATGACAAGTTGGTTATGGATCTCGTGGGTCTCAAAGAACGGATGGAGCAGCTTGAGCAAGAAAATGTGTATCTTAAGCAACGGATTGCAGAACATGTACCTCCTTCGGAAAAAACTTCCAATAAAATATCTTGCTTGGAAAAACAAGTCGAAGAGACAAAGACATGGGCAACACTCTTCAAACCGGACGATATGGGCAGCAAACTCTCATCACTTGCAAAACAGGTTGAAGAAACGACATCGTCAAGCAAGGTAATCACCCTCATATCTCAGCCTCTACGATGGATAACAATTTGGAGTCAATTTTGGATGAACAAGCTAGAAGAGTTAAAAATGCTCTTAACATTAGAGTAAGAGGCATTGCCAATGGCGGTAAACCAATAGAAGAAGCTATAGATTTACTCGTTTCCAAGTTATCTCATGTTGTTTTGATATGGCATGGCATAGTAAATTTGATGACAAAGTTCTTTTTATCAAATTTCACTCTTGTCAACAACGCAATGCAGCCCTTCGGCTTAGAACAAAACTCGAAGGCACTTTCATTTATATGGATGATGATTTGACAAATACCCAATGGTTGGCAAGGAAAAAGATTATTCACAAAGCAAAAGAAAAAGGGCAAAGGGTCGTTTTTATTGACAGCAAACCGAGATATTTCGACCTCCTCTCAAACTAGGAACTCCGGGCTCCCGGGTTTAGGAGCTGCCCGAGATTCCCTACCACTTTGAGACTTGGCTTTTGGAATTGCAATGGTTTTTTATCATCATCATCGGTAGGAGATTTTGCTGATTTTATTAGCAAATGTGACATTTTGTTGTTGGCTGAAGCCCATGAGTCTTTATATCATCCTCTTCCACATATACAGGATTACTCTTGGCATTCTGTTTTTCGCCCATTTGTGAGGGGAAGAACCTATTGTCGATCTGGCGGAGTAGCTTGTTTATATAGAGACACCGCAATTAAGATGGTTAAGCAAGATCCATATGCTCGCTATATATGGCTACATACTATTGGTTCACTATTGGGATTACCTCAAGAAATATATATGGCTGTATGTTATTTCGCTCCACAGACTTCGGCGTTTGCTGAATTTGGTGGGGACCTATTTCAGGCACTTTCAAATGATATTGCTGTCTTTTCTTAGCAAGGCTACATTTTATTAGCAGGAGATCTCAACGCCCGCACTAGCATGTACAAGTAGGCGAACTGCCATAAAGCCTTGGATCGACTTTTCCCTGATGACAAAGCCAGATTTGTTGGTTTTGTCAGATTTGTCGGTTGGATTTGTCGGCTTGGTTAATGTTTTTAGAGTATGCTCATTACCGAATGGATTTGGTCCTGAGCATAGAAATCCAACACTCCTCCTTAATGTGGATTCTGAAAAACTTTGATTTTCAAATTTAGCATGTCGTTAAACCTGAGATTCTGCTCTTTTGATAGAGCTTTCGTGAAGTAATTTGCTGCCATAAGATCTGTCCTGTAGTAAACCATTGACACTTCCTTGCCTTGCACTTTTTTTCTAAGTTAGTGATACCTGTGCTGGAGTCTTGTGAGGCTTGTGCTGGAGTCTTCTCAACCAAGAACTCCAAGAAGGTCATCAAGGGACAAGGCCAAGCCTAGAAGGCTCACTCATGTTGACAAAGTCAAGCAAGCTGAGAATGGTCATATTTCTTATGCACTTCTTTTGATGAGCCTTCCAATGTTCAAGATGCTTTGAAATCAAAAGTTTGGCATGAGGCAATGATCTTGGAGTATGATGCCAAACTTCATAAAGCCACTGACTATGATTCTCTAAGCGTAGATTTTCTAAAACCTGTAGCACACCTTCTCTCTTCCTATATTGCTCACGCTTTTAACACCGCTGTGACCTCTGGTTTTCCTACCGCATGGTGTACTAATATCCTTCATCCCATCCTGAAGGCAGGGGATCCCATGAATGTAGAAAACTACCACACTATTATGATTGGTCCTACTTTGTCTAAGATTTATGGTTCCATATTACAGACGGTTACTGGATCTTTTGCTAAGACTGAGAATTTACCTGCTATGGGTCAGGTTCGGTTTAGACCAGGATACTCTACCTCAGATCAGGTTTTCATTTTGAGATGCATCATTGAGGAGGCACGACATCAGAGATCGAGAGTTTATTGATGCTTTGTGGACTTCCGCAAAGCTTTTGTCTCGGTTCCGAGACATCTCCTTTTCCAGAGATTATCTTCACTTGGCTTCATAGACGAGACTATTGCCGCGATCATTACTTTATATGAGCGAGTTTGGGCACGTTTCAGGGGTCCCCGCTGATACATTCTACCATTGGAGTGAAGCAGGGCTGCCCCTTATCACCTACTCTCTTTGCAGTATATATTGATGACCTCGAGCGGATTATTCGCGAGGAAGGTGGAGAGGGCTGTCTCTTAGCAGATATTATTATCCCCATTCTCCTATATGCTGATGATGTGGTTCTTCTCTCATCCTCTGCAGCTGGTTTATAGAGACACCTTTATGCTTTACATCGCTCTGTCAGCTTTGGGAATTGACGGTTAATACTAAGAAGACCAAGATTATGGTGTTCAACACCAATAGACAGCATATGAGAGATGTGATCTTCTATTATGATGGGTTGCTGATTGAGATAGTGACGTCTTACACTTATTTGGGAGTACTTTTCTCTGGTCCACTACTCACATTTCAACCGGCAGCCCTCACTAGACTCCGTAAGGGGCATACTTCTCTTGTTCATATGGAGAGATTCTGTTCCACATATTATATGTATAGGACCCTGCTACCAGATGCTTGCTATTTTCTGCCACTGTCTCCCCAATTGCTTTATACTTTGCTGAGACCTGGTGTCCGGATTTATCACGTGATACTTGGAGGGATCTTTCTCGTATCCAGATTCTCATGCTCAGCAGGATGATTAGGGCTAAGCCCTTGGTGCCACATGATATCATATTAGTGGAGGTTGCTTCCCCTCCCCTGGTGATTGGTGCTATGTTTCAGATCATTACCTTTCTTCACAGGATATTAGGGTTAGACACTTCCAGATATGTTGTTGTTGCTCTCACTTCATCACTCACCATTGTTGGATAGGGGGCTAAGCATTCTTGGTATGGCAGTGTCTCAGCCCTTCTTCGGACTTGGGGCTTATCTGTACTTCATCTTCCGAGCGGGACCCATGCTTATATCAGAAAACGCATATTTATCGGAGCTACATACACACTATATGGTCACAGCCTGATAAGGTCAAGATACATTTGAATGGCACACATCTACTACGGTTGGATACTACGGGTACTCCTATCCTTCCAGCATATCTTACACAACCATTATCTTTTGGTCTGAGGTACCATATGGGACAGCTTCGAGTCTCTTCTCATCAGCTGGCTATCGAGACGAGTAGATACACGGACACTCCCAGATGCAGAAGATATGTCAGCTTTGTTCTCTTCAGGAGGTGGAGGATGAGTTTCATTTCATCTTTCGCTGTCCAGTATATGAGATTAGAGGGCGATACCACCGTTTATACAGAGATACTCCTCTCACGTTGCGATCCTTCCTCGAGTATCCAAAATCCAGATGTGTAGGTCTTCTATTGAGAGAGATGTATACTCTACGAGCTTCACTTCTACCTACCCTAGATATGGGTCACAGTCAGGCTCATATTACCCAATTTTTCCAGAAGCGAGACAGAGAGGATATTTCAGTTGTGGATTTTGAAGTCCGCGTTCGGAGATCGAAGACACAGAGAGTCTCACATACTTCTGCCCGATCCAGGATTACTAGATCTTCACGTGCTTCCCGCCAGTCTACAACATGCTCCACTACTACTATCACTCACTATTTCCAGCTTGCTCGTAGCTAGTCTCTTCCGTAGAGCAGGTGGTTAAGCTCTTGCATTGTACCCTCACAAGCTGGTGGTCAAGCTTTGATACTTCTTCTTAGAGATAGAGAAATAGATATACTAGTTCCTTTCTTTTTACTAGTAAATAGTTCCTCACCTCAGCTACGTTCACCGAGAGCCGTTTGCGAGAGCAAAAGGCTCTTAATGTCCGAGTCACCTAGATGAAGATCTTACTTTCATTCAGGTTCAAGAACGGAAAAAAGCAAAACCTGAGGCTCTAATGAATGGAAAGCGGTTGATCTACAGAGATGGTATCATTCATTTTGTAGATATTAAACCTGCTGCTGTTAATGAAATATCTGAGACTGTTCAGAGTTAGTGAGAGAGTTAGAGCACTGAAGAGATGCCAGTTGAATCTGTAAATGGTCTACGTACCATATAATCCTGGACATTATCCTCTTCTTAGTTAGTTTTGGTTTAGTTATGTTGTTTGACGGCATTGCTCTGTCTTGGTTCCACTTTATCTTATGTACTTGCTTTTCTTATACGCCTTTTGGCATGGAAAAGACGTTAATAAAGCTTTCTTCTTTCTTCTTCTTCTTCTCTCTCTCTCTCTCTCTCTCTCTCTCTCTCTCTCTCTCTCTCTCTCTCTCTCTCTCTCTCTCTCTCACCTCCATCAGGGCCCACTCTGTACACTCCACTCAGTGGACACTTCACACTTACTTTCGTTGATATGTACTTATTCTCCACCTGGCCCGGGTTGTGGGCATTGGTACTTTTTCTGTAGTTCTTTTGTCATACCTGGCCCGGGTGGTTGTGGGCTTATTTCACTTCTGCTTTGTTCTACTTTCATTCGTAGCTAGTTTATAGCATTTTACGGCCATGTCCTCCTATGGATGATGCTCTCACTGTTGCTTGTACATATTTTCTTTTAGGTCTTATGCACCCATAGGTGCCCAAAAGACGTTAATGAAGCTTTTTTTTTTTTTTTTCTCATGTCCATGACCAGTACATAGGATTCAGTATATTCCTAGTCTTGGATACACGACGGTACTCCAGTGAATCAAGTTGTTAGTTATGCCACATCATACTAGATGTGACCCGAAAGTAACTAATATCCTTGTGAGGCCTAGAACACACTAAATGGAGTTAGTACAAGGTTTGGGACCGTATGTGCATGTGTAGACTCTAGAGTTATCAATAGCAATTCTATGAATAGAGGATCCATGCATAGAGAGTCTATTCTAAATGAATCTATGTATAGGGGAGTTAGGACCTTGCATGTCTATCTGCACAGGTGGTTCTAGGCTCTATATAAGAAGGCCAAACTCGCCCATGCAACACAGAGTCATGGGCGCGACATCGACAGTACACCAGATGAGACACCATATGACTTCGATAGTACCGGTTGGGATGGGATGCAGGGTCTACATGGTGCACAGGATGAGGCACGGGATCATGCACGAGATGAGCCAGAGGATTGTGCACCCGATGAGGCCCAGAGCCCAGAGCATTTGTATTCGGATGCAGAGCTAGACGACTTGATTGCCACGATGGATTTAGAGGCCCAACTCATGCCGAGTGTTAGGGCACCCCCATCATCTCTTGCCAGCATGCCCTACACAGAGTCTCAGCCAGATCAGCTACATGAGGTGCCTCCAGTTCCTCCGGGTCCTCAGAGGGTTTATATGCGCCACACAACACCTCCAATGCCACCGATGCCATTGAGGCCTGCAGCCCCTCCATCGCCATCCACTTCTGCAGCACCAGGTTTCCATGGCAGGCCACCATCTGTGCCCAAGTTTTCTCTTGCAGTGCCCACATCCACAGTGGCTCCTCTTGTGGCAACACCCACTTCACGTCCTTCTCCTTTGGCAACACCCACTCCACTGGCTCCTCCTTTGGCAGCACCCAAGATGTACCAGTACCGGCCACCACAACGCCCCTTTCAGTACATATCACCACTGTCATTGCCTCCTGTAGGGACGGCCCCTCCACAACCTATTCCTCCACTTGCAGCAGCTCCACGGGCTCATCCTCCTCGCTCAGCTGCTCAGGGAGTCCCCTCTTTGGCTTGCCTGTCCCAGCCGGCCTCAACTTGGGCCTAGCCTAGCCAGCTAGGTGATTTGCATGGGGTTGATGAGGCATTGACAGCTCCCCTCATCCGCAAGAGACCAGGAAGGCCCAAGGGTGCACCGAACAAGAAAGGCAGATCACAGAAACAGCCAGGGAAGAGAGGACGACCTTACAGGGGTAGAGGTGCATAGTCACAGCCAGCTGGAGCAGGTCTTGTCGGTCTGGCTTGCATGGGGGCTGATGCGGAGGCAGATTGGGAGGATGTGGATGACGAGTCCTCTTCCTCGGATACACAACCCCTGCCAGTTCCAGACAGGCATCGATATCGGCTGCGAGAGTCAGCTCGAGGCCCTGAGTTGTCTCCAGAGCCTTCGTCTGAGTCAAAGCCAGAGCATTGATTGTGGCTCTGTTATTGTATATTTGGCAGTTTGATATCATGTTCCATGTTTGGCGACCAGATGGCCGAACATTGTATTCAGATCATTTTATACATTATCTAGTTTTGGACACATTTTATTTGTTGCACATTATGTATATGTTTATGTTTAATTGTCATGCTCTGTTGTCATTTTATCTCAAATTGTATGCTCGTGTGTGAATCGTATTTACGACTAATTTTATTAGTTGCACAGAAAACACTAGATCTCTCCAACACTATACACTAGTTAACCATCTAAATAAAATTCAGACCATTGGAAAGTTAAATCAGAGAAGCGTCAATGTCGCAATCTAGGATTCATTCAAGACCCTAAGCCAAACAAGGCACAACACATAAACATTGTTTCATAAAAACAGTGCACTGTTTCATAAAACCAGGACACAGTACATAAACATTGTTTCATATGCCTCATCTACTGCCAAAAATTACATAGAAACAGTCCGCCACGGGCCACTATGATATATATATATATATATATATATATATATATATAGAGAGAGAGAGAGAGAGAGAGAGAGAGAGAGAGAGAGAGAGAGAGAGAGAGAGAGAGAGGTCACCAGCAATTTCTGAATAGTTTGTGATTCTCCTTTTCTCGGTTGCATTTTGCTTATACACATCTTTTGCATCATGCTTTGAACTTTTATCTTCTAAATGTTGTACATAGACCTGTAAGCTAGGGCAAAGTTTTCCTTGCAAGTGCAGCTATACAAATAGAGATTGCCTTACTAGGTCCCCTAACTTTCCACTTCAAAGATTTGCTATGAAAGGTGGTATTGGGTTAAAGTACTGCATGCGCTTGATTTATATTATTGCAAAGTAGAGCTTTGTTTGTATTACATCCTTCTGAATATCCCAGGCTTCTTAGCTTAAAGTAATTATTTCTAGCTGCCTCCCCTAGTCTTCCTGCTAAATGGCATAGAGTACTGTTTCCTTCAGTACAGTGCCTTGGAAAAAATTGACTGTGTATGACTAATATGAAGTATGCAATTGCTTGTGGGTTTCTTTTTATCCAGATTCGTTTAGGAAGACAAGAAGTACTGAGCGAATGCTTGGTTCGTGAGTATCGAACAACTCGTCGAATACTGTCAGCGAAGGTTTCTTCTGACTTTTATGAGGTATTTTGTCCATAACCTAGCTGACAATCCTCATTCATTCATCATGATATTTATTATTCTTGGTCAAACTGATGTATCCTGGCTGCAGGGTTGTAGGGCGTTCGTATTGGAGAACGATAATCAGCCAAAGGTAGCTTCCATGTGAAATATGTAATGAATGAATGTCAGTAGAGGCCTTTTATCTGCACTCATCTGACCCTATTAAAAAATAGTAACTTTTAATTCATCTGTGTGATTGCAGTGGCATCCTCCTGTTCTAGAACAGGTTACTTCAGACATGGTAGATCAATATTTCTTGGAAGTGAATGATGGGGAGGAGCTGGAGCTGCCAGTTGCAGAACGTGAACCTTTACCAGGCAAACATGTGAAAGAAATTGAAGTTATCGAGAATCAAATTAGACGTGATCAAAGAGGTCATTGAAAGCTATTTGTCTCTTCCCACATGAGTTGAGCTATTTATTGCTTTACATGCTCCATTGATAGAGGGGCGACTGAATTCTCGTGGGTCGAGTCAAGCCCAGGTGCTCTCTCAATTCGTGCTGGGAGCACAAGCTCCTTGTCAGAGGTTCTTCAACAGTTTTGTCATTCACATCAGTTTCAATAAGCATGTGCTGATCTTGTTTTTTGTTTCTGGTGGTATGAAATTATTTCCTGTGCATTCAGATGGCAATTACGTAATGGAGAATGCTTTATTCCCAAGCATAGAAAGGCCATCCTCTTCACTGTTATCACATGATAATCAAAGTAGCCATTTATAGCAATACAACACAAATCATGAGCCATTTCTTGTAACAATCTAGACTGGTAAAAGCTATTACCAGTAAAACATTGACAGCAGGCCAGAGACAAGTGGAAGAACATTGTGCTGAATTGCAACCTGGGCCATGACCTCTAATGATTTCATTTTTAGCTCAAACAATTTGAGTGAAATGATTTGGACTGATAAAGGATTTATTTATTCTTCTTGTCAGCTTGTACCCTTCCTCCCAACAATAATATAACGTGCCATTCATAAAGCTACAAAACTCTCTAGTAAGGCTTTTATTAGAGTTAAGTAGAATGAGATTTATCCATGGTCAGTTTACTCCTTTTAGAATCTTGAAAAAGGAAAACATGCTCACAAGGCCACATCAATGAAAACCTAGCTTGAAAGGCTATAAGCATGGCATTGTTAATGACTCAGGTTTTAACTTTTCCTGAATTGTTTGGAGTTTATGCTGCGAAATCTGGAGGCAAGTTACTTCCATTCTGAAAATTCGTTCTGGTGTCATCTGGTTTGTGTTCCCGACTATGATCTGAACATGCAAGCGAACTACCAACACATCATACAAGGATTGGAAATGTTTAAATATTCTATGAAAATTCATTATTTCTTGATTTTTCTTCTGTATGGGATGGATTTGGGATGTAAGAGTTGGATTTTAAATTCTCTTATATGGATTAACTTTAGTTGAGCTCTGTGGTAGTTGGCACTTTAGCATAGAATAGAGCAGTTTAAAAAAATTTCCACAGACCATATGATAATGCAAACTCCTGCACTGAAGAAAAGGTTGCAAAGATCTTGCATGCAAGACAGTTTGAATTTTGATAGGCAACACTGCCTTTTGAATTCATATGTTAAAGTCTAATATCTTTCAAATGAAGGAATTTTGCACACTGCCATTGTACATATCTGTGCATTCTTTAAATTTTACTGTTATTTTGTGAGCACCGGAGGTCTTGTTTTGTTGTTTTGAATGCTTAAAATAGCAAATGACATGCAATACCTAGGCTCATTCGAATGTTGACCAAGTGATCTTTTTGTGCTGATTTAAGAGGATGTCAAGCATTATGAAACACATGGAACTTCAGAAATGACAAGATGGAGATTTTGATCAATTCTTTCTGTTAAAAATAGCTACGGAGAACAAGTATTAGATTTCACTAGGACATTTGAAAGAGGGCGACTCTTTCTTAGAACACCATGATACACCTATTCTTTAGTAAGTGCCGATTGATAGCTAGCTCTCAAGAGTTATATATATATATATATATATATATATATATACTCCTCTTCAAATAAGAAGTAAAGCAAGAAGCCATCAACAATGCACCTTTTACTTATATGACTAGCCACACATTGAACACCCATTTCCTGCCATTATCAAACGTCGAGGACTGACGCGATTCAGAAATGGATGGCCGCTTTCAACGGCTAATTAAATCTTTCACTTAAGGAAAGCCACAATAATTCCGTCGTCACTTTGGATTGCACTCAACCTCTTACATTTGCTAATCATAACATCATTCATTACTCTATGAGCCACGAACTGGTCAATGCACTGATCTGCAAAATCATGAACTACGAGCAAACTTGGAATTTTGAGGAATATGGAACACTTGATAATGATGACCTTGCAATATTGTCTACAATTCTAGCTAGAATTTGTTAATTCACAAAACTTGCTTGCAAATAACCTACGTATGTGAAATTTGATTTTAAGAATTTGGTTCTTAGAAATTTTGTTCCAATGAACCTAATCGCAAAATCAACGACATCGAGTGTTGTCTTTGCACACAAGAAGCCTCAAAAATTTGGAAACCACACAACAACAAGAGCATGAAGCATGAGAGAGAGAGAGAGAGAGAGAGAGAGAGAGAGAGAGAGAGAGAGAGAGAGAGAGAGAGACGTTACAAAACGGAACTTATTACATTAATAATTTTATTAATTTAGATGACGTGTAATTTTGTGGAGCCAAAGAGTTTCAAAATGCATAAGGGCTGGTCTTGGTAAAAATTTGTTAGGTTAGTATAAGGCTTCTATCCAGGTTGTATGCTATGCCCGAGGACATCAGTGGAGATGATGATGGTATAATTGGTGATGGTACTGGTGCCGGTGCCGGTTCTGGCTGGGATCCTTATTGGCAATCGCATTGGAGGACTCTTCCTCCAAGCTTTCCGACTTCTACTGCAAGTAGGCTTAGGCTAGGTGTTTAATCCTTTTGTTTTGTCAACTTCTTATGATGTTTTGCGATAATTTGTAGGATCTTCTACTACAATTAGGCTTTATGACTAACAAAAAACTATAAATCCTACCTTTGTTTTGATCCAGAGCAACAACTGTAGGTGAAACCAAGTAGGAAATTAAAAAATGCAAATCAGGTCCAACAATCGAATGATGTGGGCAACCGGACCCTCAGATATTCAGTTGTTGCAAAGTACAATCTCTCTTACAAAACTAGCATGTCGATATGGAACTTTTGTAAACCTTTCTTACTATGCACTTTTTGGCACTCTTCTTTTTAATAATATTCATATAAATATTGATCCAATCCATGATGTACATCAAATCAACAAGGCAAAGAATTTTATCATCCGGGCCAGCAGCATTACAAGTAGTCATATCATAAGCAGTAATCAAATTGTGAACTTCAACAGCCTTCTTCATGCAACACATAATGGTCTGAACAAAAGGACTAGGAGGAGAGAGGGGCTCCCCATAGCCAAGCATGAAACCATCATGTGGACTACATCATACAACAGACCTTGTTAGCCATAAAATACAAGTAAAGGTAAAGGTTTGGTGCTACCCCGACCAAAGGGTAGCCGGGGTGGCATCAGAGATGCTAGAGAGAGAGTAACAAGATTTCACATAGTCCCTCTTGACAAGTCAAGACCAAACCCTTTGAACCCTTCAATTTATAGCATACACGTGAAAATACACTTGTATAAAGTATAACAGTACAGAGTACCATAAAGCGAAGCAAGTTCTAAGACAACCAGCTGTTACCTGCCACCATCCCACACAACAAAATCGCACAAGTTAGTCGCGTGAGGAAGACAAGTGTCATAGCTGAGCATCATAATCAGTGATATTTTTTGTATACACCTAGATTGATGTCCTGCGCCAACCATAACTCAATTAGAGGTGAAAAAAATACCTATTAAGGTGCCCACTACTGCTCCTTGAGGCAGCGCTTTCTTACTATGCACTTTCAAAGCACACAAAAATGCGTTCAGATGGATTACAAATGCACATGATTGCTACTTTTCAAAGGTGGCCATATTTATTTCTGGAGCTCTCGGTATACTGACTCCTCTCCTTATGGAGAGAGCAAGCCTTAAGACAACTTCATACCGTAGTATCCTCAATGTGGATACTAACCTATTTTGGCAGTGTGACTCATCCACTGAATTTTATTTTAATGTGCCTAACAAAATCACTTCGATGTGGTCCACTGACATTGCAAAATGCTATGAAAATATTCCTCTTAATGGTCCGGATGGGCTAAAATAATAATACGGAAAATGATAAGGTATGCATTCAAGTCTTGTAAAAACAAAAAAATTGCCTATCAATGGAAATCGAGCCTTAAGCAAATCGACTGAAAATGGGTCACCAATCAGACTGATAATTGGACTGTGATTGACATAGAACCTCTTTGCCAATATAATGATATACTGTTTGCCAATTGCATAGTAAGATTAGGAAATAGGACTTGGAAACAAGTCTGTGGTATTCCTATGAGTTTTGCCTGTTCCCCTACATGGTGTAACTGGTATCTGTCATTCTTTGAAATACATTTTATGAAAAGACTGGCCAGACTTGGAAAAGTGGAATACCTACGTGCCTTCAAACATACTTTCCGTTATATTGATGATATTTGTTTCATAAACAACACAGATGCTCTTGTATTTCTAAACAAGGAGCAACCTCGTATCGATGATGATGCCTTATGGATCTATCCCTTGGAGTACCTCACTATAGAAAATGAAGACGCTTTGGATAACACGGTTAATTTTTTGAATATTACCACTACCTTTGATTGTTTATCTGGAAAGTTTCATATGAAAAAAATTGACAAGAGACGGGAACTTCCGTTTTTGTTTTTTCAATATATACACTTAATTGCCAATAGGCCGATTATGAACTCGTATAAAGTTATTGTCGCTCAAATTATTGCTGCCATGTATTGTTGTAGCGAACATGATACCTTTATGGATGAGGTCAAAAACATTGTTCTTGCTTTTCAAAATAATGGCTTCATGAGAGGAAGATTGTATGAGATTTTAAACAACCTGTTCCTACACGATTTGTTCCATGGGCTCAAGTTTACTTTTACCATAAAATGCTAAATTTCTTTTGGTGGGCACTTAGCATTCCATCTCAGGGGTGCTAACTGCCCCCTGAGAGAGTTTGCTAGCTGTGGGTATGGTTGGTGGGTTCTCTCTCTCTCTCTCTCTCTCTCTCTCTCTCTCTCTCTCTCTCTCTCTCTCTCTCTCTCTCTCTCTCTCTCTCTCTCTCTCTCTCTCTCTCTCTCATGGGCTCTGTTACGTACATATATCACTCTATTCGTTTTGCAAACCTCTGTAGAATGCAAATGTCGCGTACTAATCTTATTTACTAGTCGGGGCGAAAATAAATGCCTTACTATGATAGAAGACCCCACTTATTAGAAAAAAGTTTTTTTTTTTTAAATGGTGGATAAGTTGTTAGTCTTTCCAATGGCCAAGATCTGTGCACATTTTGAACAGTCAATCTAACGGTGAGCAACAATTTGCACTCAGTACACCTAGGTGTCCTCTGGTTCTATAAAGAGGGAAATCACAAAACCCTATTTACTTTCCCTTGTACTTTTCTCTCTCTCTCTCTCTCTCTCTCTCTCTCTCTCTCTCTCTCTCTCTCTCTCTCTCTCTCTCTCTCTCTCTCTCTCTCTCTCTCTCTCTCTCTCTCTCTCTCTCTCTCTCTCTCTCTCTCTCTCTCTCTCTCCCCCCCCTTCAGTCCTGCTCTACTGGTGCTTTACTTTACGGTGATTGCAATTGAAGAGGAATACTTGTGAATGCTACTGGAAGGAAAATCGTGTGAACGATACTGCAACCTAAGGTGAGAATGATGTGAGGAATGCTAGCTCACTGATAACGAAGGTTGTATGCTATGCTTTACAATTAGGAATGTATGCTTACAACTTGCTGTGATTACCGTTGTGTAGTAGCAAGTTTTGGCTTGCAAAACTATGATTCGGCACTCTTGCAATCAAGCACTGTCTCAAGGAGCAATAGTGGGCACCTTTACAGGTATTTTTTCCACCTCTGATTGAGTTATGGTTGGCGCTGGACAACAATCCAGGTGTATACAAAAAATATCACTGATCATGTTTGATGAGTAATCGCTGGCTAGCGCTATCTCTGTAGTGGAATGGGCCGCTGGCCAGCGCTTCCTTTTTAGTAGAAATTCCATTATGCTACTGCGATGAAGCATGGCCCTGCATGCATGCATAACTCCACGCATTTACAGTATGTAAGGATTGCAAAAGTGCGATGGACCGTTGTCTTTACTTATAGTTTTCATTGATACCAATGATGAATGCTTATATGTGGTTGATAAGAGCATTCTTGCTACTCCATTTCCTGTAACTTGCTATGTTTGGTTGCTCTGTATGATTGCTATGGTTGTATGATAGAAACTATGATGATTGGTGCCTCTAATAAAGAGTAGTATGGCTTCTAAGGAGTGTAACATGAAGAAAGCTTGGTTTGACTGTTTTTTTATGAGAGGACGTGTGCACAGAACATGATTATTTGTATGATGTGGATATTGTGGGGAAGGAAATGCTCTCGAAAAAGTTGAGTGATAAGTTAATAATCTGCGACAAAATGATGGATTAACTATTGTTAAAGACTATGAGGGTGATAGAAGTACTCTACGCTTAACACAATACTTTCGGTTTGAATTTTCTAGCACGTAGGTGATTTGTTAAAACATCTGAAGATGGATAATTCGCAAGAAGAACCAAAACACAAACACGAGAAAGAAACAAATAAATCAATAGATTCTGAAGTAGAGAATCTATAAACACTTGGCCCGTTGCTGCTTGCCCACTTTCATTCTGAAACGATCAATGCTGCAACACTAAGCCTGATCAGATCTATCCAAGAAATGTATCACATTTTAAGATTAGTTCACAACTTAAAACGACCTGCAACCACCCTCCACAAGTCCTGCATACATTCTCAGATCTTTCGACCTCCTCCTATACACACAGTTCACCCATCGTCTGCACATCATTCACATCTCAACTCAACCGAGGCATTCGCGTCCCATCTCAACCGAGTCATTCGCGTCCCAACTTAGCCGAGTCGCCTCTCCATTACCATCTCAAACGACGCAGTTGCTTACCAAAAAAAAAAAAACAGTCAGATCTGGCCCGTGTATGCACTTCAATTCTCAATCGGTGACTTTTGTCAGATCTCGAAGCAATTCAGTCAGATCTCGACCGAAGCGTCATTCTTTTGAAATCTCAGCCGCGCCACTTCAGTATGCTCTCGATTGAGGCTGAGGATTCTATCAGGTTTCTAAACCCATCATATGTCGACCAGATAACCAATGTCAAATCTCAACCGGATCTTGACCGACGCCTTTTCTAAGATCTCAACTGGCGACTTCTGTCAAATCTCGACCGACGACTTCTGTCAGATCTAGACCGAAAACTTCTGTCAGATCTCGACCGAAGACCTTGCGTCAGATCTTGACCGAAGGTTTCCTTTACCATCTCGACCGAACCGGATCAAGGCCAAACCACATAGTCTTCAGATTTTTCCTAGTCTTTTTTGTATTCTTTTTGTACTTTTGAGTTCTCTTTTTCTAGTTTTTTTTCATGTTTTTTTGTGTTTTATATTTTATCTGGAATTTTTCGTGTCTTTTCGTGTATTTTTCTGAATTTTTTTAGTGTATTTTCTAGTTTTTTCGTATTTTTTTTGAGTTTTTTCATATTTTGTTCGCGTTTTTTGCGACCTTTTTGTGTTTTCTCTGAGTTTTTTCGTGCTTCTTCGAGTTTTTTCGTGTTTTTTTCTGATTCTTTTTGTATTTTTTCGCATTTTTATCATGTTTTTTCTAAGCGTTCAAATCTCAACCGGAACACTTCAGTCAGATTTCAATATTTTTTCCGACCTTTTTGTGTTTTCTTTGTGTTTCTTCAAGTTTTTTCATATTTTTTTAAATATTTTTTTCGTATTTTTTTCGCGTTTTTATCGTGTTTTTTTTGAGCGTTCAGATCTCAACCAGAGCAATCCATTCGAATCTCGACCAGAGACTGTTTTTTGAGATTTTCTAGACTTTTTTTTGAGCATGTTTTCAATTTTTGAACCTTTTCGTGAATTTTGCTAGAGTTTTCAAGATTTTCTGAGAATCTTTTTTAGATTTTTTTTTGTCTTTTTTGAGATTTTTGAAATTTTTTTAGTCTTGTCGTAGTTTTTCGAACTTTTTCGAGGTTTTTTTCTAGATTATTGTCGTGTTTTTTGAGATTTTTTGGAATTTTTTCAGTCTGTTCGTATTTTTGAGCCTTTCGAGGATCTTCGAGTATTTTCTAGAATATTTTCGAGTTTTTTCTAGCTTGTTTTCTAAAAAGTTTTGCAAATATTTATGTTTTTTTCTGGATTGTTTTCTAGAATTTTTCGCGAATATTTTCGTGTTTTTTCTAGATTGTTTGAGTTTTTCCTACTCTTTTTCGAGCCCCTTCAGTGTTTTAAGCCCCTTCCAATTTTCTAGATTGTTTTCTAGAAATTTTCATCTTGTTTGAGATTTTTCAGATATTTTCGAGCCTTGTCTAGATTTTTCTAGATTTTTCGTGATTGTTGAGCCTTTTCGAGAATTTTTGAGTTTTTTCTAGCTTAATTTTTTTCCTGTTTTTTGAATGTTTTTCTAGGTCTTTTCATGCCTGTTTGCAATTTTCAAGCTTTTTCTTTATTTTTCTAAATTGTTCGTGTTTTCTTCAAGATTTTTCGAGGTTGTTCAAGATTTTTTCTAGATTTTTTTTTGTGTATTTTGAGATTTCTCTAGAATTTTCGAGTTATCAAGAAACCAACAAGTCTTTTGATTCTTGGGCATCCCAAGAACATCAAGAACATGAATGTAAGGAGATATTCAAGAACTACACCACAAACCCAGTCTATTTAGTTTACCTGAATGTTGATTCCTACATTAATCCACCAACAAGAAATGACATCTAATCCACTCTAGGAAAGTAGGAAATCTAATCCACTCTATGAATCACAACCACACACAAAGGAGGGAAGGGCAAGATCATGAATGCATTCACTCAAGAAACAAGCATGATCAAGGAGCTCAATGGATACACCAAAATTCATGGAGGCTCTTTTCATTTCAGCATGGAGTAGGTACATTTCACAAAAAGCTCCTCTTCACAAAGAGAGAGTCTCTTAAATAAACAAGAGAGCTCCTTAGGTGGCATCCTAGTGGCATTTCCACATTACACAAATTACAAGTGGAATAATGCTCTCCACTAGAGGTCACCATCAAAAGGTGGCTCACTCTACTTTGTTTAAGAGAGGTCTACTTGCATTTATTACTTTGCCTAGAAATACTGGTTCTTGCATGGTCATTCCATCTTCTGGGATTCACCATGAGGCTTATACAATTCTTGCTTGTCATTACTAACTAGTATTCCTCGGCTCTCATACTCGGCTCTCAGTCCTCGTTCGTCTCATTTTCTCAGAGACCTCCTCGGTCTAAGGTGAGAGGTGCTCTCGGGTAGCTCTGGCCGAGCATCTTGGGGATTCGTCAGAATTAGCCAACATCATCCCACCCCTAATGTGTTGCATTGCAACTCATATTGAATGATGTCGTTCTGTTTTGCATTGGCATTTTTGATTGTCACTTGGAAAAGCGTAGATCCTCGTTCGCTTGCATAAAACCAAGTGTTTATTGTTGCGGGTCTTTATCAAAAACTGTTTTCGCAACTTGTCGCAATGTAATCAAAATGTCTTATTGCTGCAAGTGGCTGACATTCTCAAAATTGGAGAGCTCCCAGTAGCTTTACAACTTGCATGCTCGAGTGCTTTCCTCATGTCTCTTTCTTTCATTGCATCTGCCATGGATGGTTTCACCTTTAATTTCTGGGTAGATTCTAACTTCTGGGAGGTCTGTATCCTCCATTTGCTTCTGGGTGTTTCCGTGGTTCTTCTCTCGGTTGAAAGTTCCAGTCTCAAGAAAAACCTTCATTCTGCAGGCTGCACAAACTTTGATTATTAGTCTCAAGGGAATGGGCTTATCATCAAAAAATTGGTGGTAGGAACAAATTTGGATGGACGATTTGGTAACGATAAGGAAACATGATGAAGGCTTGGTGGGTGGGTGAAGGAACTCATAGTTCTACAGTTGCAGCCTTGGACCCTTGCAATTCGAGCTTTGACCACCACTTGTTGGGTGAAGAGCTCCCTGTATTTTGCAGGTTCACGGTTGTCTTCATCTTTCTTTTTTCTGCAGCTTTTTTTTTTTATCCATTACTTTTGGATCTCTTTGGGCTTCATAAGAGGGGATTCAACTATCATTGCTCCAGAGAGTTTCTTTTGATCAAGATCGATCTGACTCAACTGTTGCTTAAGTTTTGTCCTTTCTCCTCAGCTTCTTGGATCTTTCTCTTTATTTCTTCTAGTTGCTTTGTCTGCTTCTTAGATCTTCTTTTGGCTAATTAACCATTGTAGGTGGTAGTTAGTCTCCGCAAGACACTTGCAATGATCTTTTAGCTGCTTCGGTAAGACTATAAAAAACTGGAATTTTTTCAGAAGAACAGTGAACTGATGATAAGCAAACAAATGGAAGGAAGGGTGGTGGTGGTGGTGACAACAGTAGATGGAGTGGGCGATAGGCATGAGAATGGATGCAGGTGTTGTGACAAGAGGGCTAGTTGAAGAAGGAGACTGATTTCCCAATACTTGTGCTTCTCTTTCTGAAGGATCTTCATCGTGACTGGAGTACTTTTTCTGATTGAGTTGCTTTGGATTGCCCATCTGTCTTCTTAGCCTTGTCGTTGTCGACTTTGGATTTGTGACCTGAGGTAGTGGATGTCACCATCTAGGTGGTTGGTGAATATGGATGTCACTATTTTGGTAGGCGTCAGTCATGTCGCTATCTGGACAAATAGTGATGTAGTTGCAGTCATTGTCAAGGCAGTTGCACAATAGCAGAAGTGGCTAGTATAGGTGACTAGCTTCATTTTGAGTGGTGCCATGTCAGCAATCGAACTTGATGATTAGTCAAGTTGAGCTGATTTGAATCGAGGTCAAATATATTGAGGATTTAGACTCTTTTGAGTTCGACTTTTTCAACCCTCAACAATTTGACTCGATAGTTTGACTATTTACTTGTCTTTGAATCCTGTGTATTTCTACAGACCGTGTGACAATGCGAGTAAATATGTAGCAACATGAATGGGTCAATATTAACATGGGATTTAGGAGAGTAGATAAATAAATCCAACAAGAAAAAAAAAGAAGATGTTGTCAGCCGAACAATTGGTTGTACATACTTGCCAAGGAGCCGACAACCATGAAGAATACCTAGTGTCACTCTTAGAAAATGATAGGCTAAGGGAAAATGATTCCATGAAGTAGGAAATGAAGGATGCTATTTATGCGAAGGAGCTTGAGGCTGCACCTGAAGAAGAGCCGAAAGCCTAGAAAGTGAAGAGTACCAGGTTTTCAAAAGGGAAGAGATCTGACAAGTTTGAGAGAGACAATTTACTGTAGACCATAAATGTTTTCTATATAGATCTATGAGAGTTATATATCGACTAGGAGACAAATTAATTCACTCATTATGAGAACATCGCCTACAATATTTGCACCAGAAGATCTTAGAAGGAGCATGGGAGATTTATGACTTAGTCCTTAGACCTTATTGGTAATTTTATCACCAAAGTTCTAGATGGAATGCAGAGTCTTTACATATAGGATTTTTTGGAAATGAAGTTGGACCGATACAGAAATGGAGTTATCGGGGAATATTACCAAGCAAATCACTTGTGGATGGCTCGAAAGACGAATTGGATGCTCGACTTACAGCTCAATGCAAAATGAACCACATCCAGTCTACAAATGAATATGTACAATTGTATATTATTGAATATATGCAAAATATTATGAAGAAATATCTGGTGTGAATGAATAAAATCTTTGAAAAATACTTTTATTTCAAGTTGTTCAAATACTCGAATGTCTTATGTTTTTGAACCCCATTGTTCACAAGGGCGCTTCACATTTGAGAGGGGGATATGTAATAACCTATTACAAATTTTTTGCAAATAACAACATAATGCATTTGTACCTACTTATTGAAAACACATATGGAATGTAAAAGCCATACAATGAAGAAATATCTAAGGAAGCAGACATTTGAATATGACGATGTATCGAAGGACAACTATACAAGCTCTATTGACTATTGAACATATGGACTTAAAGGATGAACCTTAAATAAAGACTCTCTTATCCAAATGCACCTATTATAAGGAACTAAATTGAATCAACTCAGGCCATTGTTAAAGAGACATCAATAACAGAAGAGATTAGACGGGCGAGTCTTATCCAAAACTAACGTGCCTTTCCATGTTTTTGATTCGCATTGCCCAACAAGGGGATACGTAATTAGAAATCCACTTGTAATTATTCTATTGGTTGTAATTAGTTAAATATTTGAAAATTGAATAGACGTACATCATTATCTAACGGAAACAACTACCTTCATGCCATGCTTTTATGTATCAGAAAACTCGACCGATTCTCTGTCAAGTTACAACGAGTCACAGAGTTACCAAGGCAGAGAGAATAGAGAAGTGAGTCAGTTGTTTGAGTCTTCATTATTCCTCTCTTTCTGTCTTTTGTGTTGAGTGTGTGTGTTCAACATCTTGCACGTTTGAAGATCGTTCGTAACTAATAACTCTGGTCAAATACTTATTTCAAATATAGTGTTATTCGTGCATATGCTGAAACTGAACTAATGTCTTGCTAAACTAATCGACAACTCCGAACAATGTAATTGCCTTGTCTGTTCATTGGTTATGTTTTCATTGTGATCATGACATTCGAAATCATTGTTCCACATTGATACTTAAATAGCTAGCTACTTTGGCAAGCAACACATTTGTTACATTTATCAACAGAAGGAGAGAGCACACCAAAATCCACATAAAATATTTTACAAACTATATTCATCAAAGAGATAAAGATATACATATATATAGTCTCATCATTTATTTGGGGGGTACCGCTGCATGGTCGTCATCGTTACGGGATGCGTGTCTTGACTCTCTATCCACTTACTGACGCATATAGTACAAGTAAAGCAACATATAGCAGATTACAAAAAACAATAATACTAGCCAAGTGTTCAGATAAAGTGGACTTATCTATTCTAACACTCTCACTTAAGTCCTAATTTATCTTATATACAGATAGATTTTTTCTAAAAGCTCAAACTTATCAACAATTAATGGCTTAGTAAATATGTCTACTAGCTGGTCTTCTGTCCTACAATGCACCACATCTATTTCATTAGATGGCAGCTTCCTAATGAAATGGTATTTAATTTATGTGTGTTTTATGTGAAAAATTCAACTAGATTAATCATATTTGCTATATTTCCATATTTGAAAAATTGAGGTCAACTTTTTGTTAGACTTAGATTTTGACTTTTCAAAGTTTATTATTCTAAATTTCATTTGAATAAACACTTTTTGAAAGTGTGGGAAAGTTAGAAGTCGAGTTTGAGTAGATTCAAATTTGAATGTTGGGTACTTTGAATCTAGATCCAAAAATAGTAGGGTTAGCATTTTGGAGGGAAAGCCAATTGGCCAAATAGGGTTTGAACCTGCTATAAAAGGATGTAACTCATGGAGAGACATCTCTTCTCTCTTCTCTATCTCATTTCATCCTTATATATGGTTCTCTTGGGTTCTACTATACATTGGTGCACTATACTTGTGATTGCATGCAATTGTATGTGTAGAATGATCTATATTTGCTATTTTTGGATCCACACATGTGAAATACTGTAGCTTGCTGATTTTGTATGGACAACAACAGTACATTATCATCTTATTCATGTTTGATCAAGTTCTATTAGAGTTTGCATCTCATTTTGTGTGTAGATGTTGATTTTTGTACATTGGTGACATTGGTAGGATTTTCTTCTTTTGTAACCCAAGATTCTTTTTTGTGGATTGGATCATCAATGATCTAAAATCCTTTACATTTTATGCATGCATGGAATACAGGATTCTTCGCTAGATGGATGGTCCTCTGACTGTCACATCTAATCGTAGTGGATTTTCTTTGTGGGATGCCCATGCATTCTAACATTCTTCTCAACCATATCACCTCTTATGTGGCTGAGCATAGCGCTTTATATTCGGCTTCTGTTGTAGATAAAGCAATTGTCTCCTGCTTTTTGATAGACCAAGAAAATGCACCTTTACCTAAATGAAAGACATAGCACGTGGTGGATTTTCTGTCATCAACACAACCTGCACAGTTTGAATCAACATAGCCTTATAAAATTGGTAAAGCTTGTCTTTTCTCATAAGATAGTCCATAAGTTGCTGTGCCTTTGACATAGCGAAGTATTCATTTTGCTGCTTTCCAATGCACCTCCCTAGGTTTCGCCATGAATTGGCTTACTCAGCTAACTGCATAACTTATGTCTGGATGTGTTGTGATAAGATAAATTAAACAACCAATCAACTGCCGAAATAACATAGCATCCACCAAATCAATTGGATCTTCATTCAATAGATTCTTACCGACCTCATTGGAATAGCAATGGGCTTGCAATCATGCATTTCAAACTGCTTCAATATTTTATTGACATATTTGTTTGTGTAAGTGTGATCTCGTCCTTCCTTTGCCATTTATTGACACAAAGACGATAGTGCATTAAGCCAAAATTAGCCATATCAAAACTTGTGGCTAAGCCCTTTTTGATAGCACTTATTAGATCTTCATCGTAAAAAAAGTACTCGTCAAAGTGACTATACCAGGCATGAGGAGCTTGTTTCAGACCATACAAGACTTTGTTTAGTTTGCATTCGTTCTCCTCATTGTGAGGTTCTATGAATCCACAGCCAAACAAAGATCTAACACTCATTCCGAACTTCCAAATGAATTCGTAATCACAGTCTACTCTAATGGTAGACAAACTCGTAGGTTTGAATTACCACTTATGGAAATTCAAGATCAAAGTAGTACTGATGGCCAAGGAACTTTGGAAAATAATCGCTGGAACTGAACTACTTCCCAGTGTCGATGAGCAAGCCATTTCCAAGTGGAAGCTCAAGGATAGCAAGGCTTTCGTCTTGAACACCCTCAACATCACACCCGTAGATTGGCCATATCAAACAAGCCTAGACTTCGAAAAAGGCTTGGAGTATGTTGAACACACTATACGAAGTGAGGGATGTCACTTCAAAGCTGCATATGAGGATAAAGTTCTGATTTTCATGCATGATACATATCAAGGAAGGACAAAAATGGAGGAGACATGCAAGCATTGGCTGATAACTATCATTTATTGTTTGGTTACTAGATAGTTTCATATTTGTCAAGAAGGACCTAAATAGTGGATTTACTATTTTTGGCATGTAGGTAAGTGGATGAGTTCGCATGTGGACCCATTCTAATTGGCTAATTTTGGTACATTGCATCTAGACTAGATTTCCTAGGTTTTTGATGAAGTATCTAGAAGTTTCCAAATTAGGTCACATTTGGGGCAAGTGGCCAAATGATATTTTGGAAGCTATAAATGGTTGTACCTACATGGAGAAATAATCATCATAGTTTCTTTCTTTGTAAATAATTCATATTTTGTGTTTCTATGTCCATCTCATGTGTTTCTCTCTTGATATCTTGGTTTTCTATGTGTAGAATGTTGATTTCTTGGTAGATCTTGGATCCACACGTGTGAAGTATTGTAATTTACTGCTGTTGTACAGACATGGATAGTACTAGGTCATATCTAAGTGTTTATGATCAGATCTTTGTGTTTATTTCTGATTCATGAGCCATGATCTTCTTCTCTCTTGTAATCATTCACCTTACTTGGGGGCGAAGTGGTTAGGATATTGACTAGTCATTTCCTTTCGGTTGGGTGGTTTATGCTCCACAGGTGTCCTTTTGGTTTGCATGCGATAGGCTTATTAAAAATCTTCACTTGACGATCGTTATATCCAGCCTTTGCTAGGAAAATTGGTTGTGCACTCGTGTCCAAGTGGGAATATATGAAAACCCTCAAATCTCCCGATTTTGATCCACTCTTTTATCAACTGAGCTCTTAGTCAATATCGTTATGATGATGAAGTAAGACATGAATTGCACAAACGTTGCAGGTTGTAATAAAACTTGACCCACTGGCCACATGCACGCGTGCGGGCTGCGTGTTGGGATCCAACCTTTGACACATTCATAGTAGTCATCTTTGTCATCTTTCATGAACATTTTCACACAATCAACAATGCCCTCACTAGAGCGGATCACACAACTTCCAAGCATCCACAGTAGTCCTTCACTTTCATACATCAGCTTGAATGGTAGAACATATAACCACCTGGACTGTTCTGCCATTATTTCACCACAGGTTGTTCACATCACTTCCATCTTCATTGTATCCAGACCATGTTTGTTTTCTACAGATCAGTAGCATCAAAGTGGACAGATCATTAGGTTCTGTGGGTAGATAGGTCGTGCATGGAGAGGCATTGTAAAACCTCAAATGGCTAAATAGTAACGCTTTTTCTTCTCTCTCTCTCTCTCTCTCTCTCTCTCTCTCTCTCTCTCTCTCTCTCTCTCTCTCTCTCTCTCTCTCTCTCTCTCTCTCTCTCTCTCTCTCTCTCTCTCTCTCTACAGGTCGCTGACGGTTGAGTGGACCATCGCAGCCCGTGGGGAGTTTTCAAACACACACTCTTCTAACAGAAATCCGTAAGATTTCATAGGCAGACTGGTAGACTACATCATTTAGGAATGATGCGTCACATAGAGCGGAAGAGGAGGTGTAGAAGTGAGTGCGCAGCTTGATCAGTGTAGGCATGTTAGTGGTGCGCTCAGCTAGCACAAGAGGATCGTCGCTTTGATACCAGGTAACAAAACTTGACCCACTGGCCACATGCACGTGTGCGGGCCGCGTGTTGGGATCCCACCCGCAACAACCTAGCCACCCGCTTGTTCCTGACCCCAAAAGGGCCGGTACCAGAGGATAGGAGACAATGTGCAACTTCTTGTATGGAGAGGAACCAAAAGACCCTAACTGCTTATGGGACATTGAGGACAACCAACACTCTAGAGCCTTCTTACGAGACCAATCTCCCATCCAATCCCCCTAACATTGAGAAAAAAATAACTTTTTTTTATTTTTTTATGAATTGCAATGACTCGTTTTCATATTTTTTAACAATTTAGTGATTTTTTTATTTTTAAGTCACAACTTTACTGCCACTAAGTAGTGTTCGAGAAAGTGCAAAGTATAGGAATGCATCTTGGTTTCCAAGGGGGTTTAAACCTGGGACCAAAGAAACTTTGGATGCCAAGCTAACCAAAAATGTCAACCCTTGGATAATAAAGTATAGGAATGGAGCTAGTAGTATCATAAAAATTTTGACAGTTAAGAAGCCTCAATAAATGCAACTTTTATTAGAATAACTCAAAAAAGGTGTCACGAACATTGACCATAAAGCATGTGGGATCATTCAATCACCTTGTTAGCTTTGTCATGCTAGAGGTAAGCTATTGTGACCATTGCCTAAAAGACAAGGTGCCACTCTAAGATAAGTTTGAGTATTAAAAGGGTTTTTTATTTCATTTTTTAATTCTTCTGAACGCAATTTTTGTTTTGTTTTTCTTAACGATTCGAATGCCCCACATAAAGCAAACATTCTTGTGATGTATCTATCACCTTGGTTTTTTTTTTTTGTAACTTTGTCTTGGTAGCGGTAAGCTATTTTGACAATATTTGTGCTTTTTTTTAAAACAAATCCAATGCCTTGAGTAAGTCTCATAATGTATCTATCTACGGTCACCCTGTTTTTTTCTCAAATACCTCTCATGTGAGGAAGGGTTTGCAGTTGGGTGGTTAATCCCCACACTAAAAATGCTCTGCCCCCACACCACATGCCCTCAAATCCCATCAACTTGTTTCGTTCTTAAACAACGCCCATGTGTGGGCGATGCTTGAAATCGGGTTGGGATTTGATCTGGCACACCACCACACGCGTACCTCACAACCATCTATCTCAACATAGATGAATTACCTCGGTTTGTGTTTGCCTTTTTCTAATTTTTTTTGCCTCTCTCTCTCTCTCTCTCTCTCTCTCTCTCTCTCTCTCAATGAGAAACAAGGCTTTGTTGTGTGTGTTGGCCTTTAGGTTTTTTCTTGAATGTTTTTTGAGTAATTTTTTGAAGGCAAGTAGGACGTTTTTTTGCCTTTGCTTGCAAACACAAGGACGCCATTGTACCGTAATGCCTTGTGCTCAGGTGTCCTTTGTATTTTGGGACCACGTCTAGGAGCATAATGTCCATCCAATGTTCTCTCTCTTAAGAATCTGTCATTCTCTCTCTACGGAATGCACGTTCTCTCTCCTCTCCGGTGGAATGTGCATGCGCTATGTGGCAGCCCGTCATTGGCTGTCCACATCCACATTCCACCACAAATGTAAAAATTTTTGCCAAAAACAAAAAAACTGTCAACGCGTGCGGTCGTACTGTAAGGCCGTAAAAAAAAAAAAAACTTTCCCACAATGGCATTACGTAGGGGAAGGCCCAAGCCGTGGGGCCTTCCTTGCCCATCAGGGCCTGGCCTCGCGAGGGCCCTCCCAGCAAGGAAGGCTCATTGCCCTCAGACAGACAGGGCCTTCCCCCACAAAAAACCGGCAACACTATCTGTAGCGATGGATTAATCTCCAATTTTGCACAGTTTGGTTGTAGGCAGCGGATCGTGTCGAATCGCATCGCATGGAGCTCCATTATTTCAGTATTTTATGCAAATTATTTCATTATTTCATGTACATTGCATCCTTTGCAGATGTTCAGAATATGCCGTATTGTCATCATTAACATCATCAGGGATCATGAGAGTAAATTCTTTTGAAGACTTGAAATGATCGTTCTGATTTGTGATTTTGTGAAGACGAAGCTCCCAGCTGATCTGCAAGCTCGCTACTCAGCACTGGGCTGTTGCAGCACCGTTCGCTTCTGCAGCATCAGCAGGTAATGACGGGTTTCTCAACTCCTGTTGTTGCTGCTCAAATTTTAAAAGCGTCAGCAGGTTACGGCTTTCTCAACTGCTGTTGTTGCTGCTAAAGGATTATTACTGGATGATAGGAATACGAATTCCCTTAAGAGTTTAGAATCGTATGATGTGATTCACCACAGAAGAGTCAGTGCTGCTGTGCGGCGCTAGAAGCTGGAAAGCCGGCCCCAGTGACGACTTGCGGTTGGCACCTCAAGCCAACGCCCAAGACAAAACTTCACAAATCACTCGGCAAGTAAGTAGCAAAGCTGTTATGATAATGTACTTAGTTTGTTGTTCCCTGAGAAGTCAAAATTATTGTGAACTTTTAGAGCTTGGAAGGTCGAGGAAGAGCTGGCATTGCATGGACTCCGGAGGCTGGAGGCTGGCTTTTTGCTACTTCTCATTCGATGCAATTAATATATTCATATCGACGCAATTTAGATATGCACATGTTTCAATTTTCTGTTTGTAAATATTCTAAATCCCGATTGCGAAAGCCTGTTGCCTGGGTCCATCATGACGATAGCGGCTAGATGATAGGCATGAGATTCGAGACATATGATGTATTATCCTGATTCGTAGGATGCTGCATAGCTGAGTCGCTTTGTATAATTGTTATCTTTCACTGTGCGCTGTAGAGCGACAAAGTCACGAAGTATCAAAGGTTTTTACTTATAAATAAGTAGGATTCCTGCTTGGTTGGTGAATCTGTCGCTCGTTACATTAATGCTCTTAAGTATATAATTAGAGCCGTCTTCATCTTTATCTCTTTGATGCCTGTGGCAAACAAAATGGAGGAGTTTGCAATGTTGAAGTTCTTGACGACTCTGATGCTAGATGTTTGGTGATGCTAGATCGACGATATTATCCTTGTCACACAGGAGTCGGGCCATGCGTGTGCTTTGGAGCAAGACAAGACAAAGACAAGGGATTAGAGGAGAGACAGATTTTGACTTCGGCGCAATCTGAAGGCGTGCTATATAGAATAGATATTGCTTCTTTGAGGAGCTCTGGAATATCATTGCCGATTCTGAACCAGGTTTTTTAGAATCAATCGCAATATTGTCAACTATAGGTTTTCCCCTGCGAGCGTTTGGACGGCATTTATCAGCCAGTTGTTTAGGAAAAGAACAGTAACGTACGCGCTCCACCAGAAACAGCTTATGCAGAAAGATTTATATGTATCTGTAGATTCACGCAAATGTTCTGAGAAAAAGATATAAAATTATTTTCGTTTATTATTTCTTGTGTGCAGATGGCGAGTTTTACATCGAAGGTGCCATTGCCAGACGACGTGAATCTCCTAATCGAAAGCGACGATGAACAAGAGACGAATGGCTATCATAATGAGGAAGATGCCAGATCAGAGTCTTCAAGCTCCTCTGAAGATTTTCCGCCGGCAACGTATTCTGCGAGTGCTCACTGGCCCCAAAGTTACAGGTGCTCCTATCTTTTCCACCCCCACACATCGTCGCAGCTTTGAGAACGGCTGCATCGCTACTTATTATTAAATAACCTTGAATACATGCTTCTCCGGAAGGAAATTATATTTGTGTGATCTATAGACTAATGAGAACTAGCACAGAATGTTTCTTGCTTAGTTCTGAGGTTATAGTTCCCTTTGAAAAGTAGCAACTGGTTTCACCATCTTGTCTCATTTCTGAGGTCATAAATTTCTTGCCAAACACAACGAGTAGTAGTTAATTCACCTTCTCTTGTACTTCCATCGTTTCAATACAAACACTACAAGCCGCTTCCACTTTTCGATCTTCGCGCACTTGTTAAAATATGCATGAACACCATACGAAGTTAGCGAATGGGGATCACAATCAAGGTGTGCCGTGAAATATTTTTCCTCATTATGATAGTCATTCGCCTCTCGTTCATCATCGCTTTCGCTTAAGAACTTCACGTCTTCGGGCACCGTTGATGATAAACATTTGCATAAATCTTCCTTTTAAGTTCTTCCTATCTTAGTCTAACTTCGAGAGAATTATCGGTTACTGATTTAACATTTATAATATTGATCACTTGAAAAGGTGATGTTTTGTTCTCCAGACAGATGTGAATGCCTTCTTTGAGGAGCTTAGTGTGTGGAAACCTTTATAGTTTAATGCATCTGGCATCAGGGTTCAACTTACACAATTTACATTATGAAGTACCCTTGAATCGAATAGATTAACACTAACACATCATCTTTCCATGAGTATTCATGAAATCAGATAGAGCATGATTGGCCATGGTAATCATCTGAAGGTATGTTGTGTTTGAGGCTTTTAATGACAGTGGCCTAATGTTCAGAATTCTTTTAAGGACAGTGGCCTAATTTTGAAGTTCCTTTAAGCTTATTACGGAACAGACATTGTTGAAAGCTTTTTAATAACAATGAACCTGAGCCCTAATTCGAATCGTCTGAGGCCGTTTCCATAGTGTCGCCATTGGACAATTCTTATCTGGCTCTTTGCGTTATATCAAAATGCTCTGAAATTAGGCTCGCAAACTTTTTATTAGGATCAAGCTATGAAGCAAAGCTTCAGTACAAAATATTTAGGACATTTGTTTCTCACACCCTACAAGGTCATGGCCTGCAATCGTTGAGCTAGGACTGGAATTTTTATTGAGGTGATACAAATTTCAGAATAGAGGTACCGATTTGGTCAGCACTGCTTAACAAACTCCTCAGAGTAAGATATCAAAGACGAATATTTTTCTCCTATGATATCATTATCAGTTTGGAGAAGCCGAGCTCAACCTACACCTCAAACGCTATATGCTAGAACCCACACAGTATGGTAGAAAACGATATCGATGTCAAAGAATTGGACATATCTATTTGGTAACAATTTTCATTCGTGCAACTTGGAGAAAGGGCTTTCCTACCCCCTCGTGTCCCCTGAGAAGGGTAAAGGGGCCCCATCTGCCTGGCTGGAGCACTTAAGGAGCAGCCACAGTTGTCTAAATAGGTCCCTAAGTCCTTTGTATGAAGATTTTGGCACCACGACATAAGAACCTCTCTCGTTGCAATCACCTCTGTCCAGACTCCAAAGTGTGACTGTTAACACTGCAAATTGTATTTATGATAGAAGATGGAGGACTCAGACAGAGGGAAAAGCCGAGGTTTCCTCTTGTTTAATAGACATGAATCTTAGTACTGATTTCTGACATGAAACAATTTATGTATGCCATGTAAATCAAGACCAGATTTAGCTGTTGTGATTGCCTCAAACTACAGATGCTCATAACTATTAGATTACTGCAAGAAAGAAGATTGTCACAAAGCTTCCTTCAATTATCAAACTAAACTATTTGGTTCTTTGATGTGATATATTGCAGGCAGTCCATGGACATTTACAGCCATATGGCATCTCCTGCAAGTTTCCACATTTTCAGCTCAAGTGCTGGCCGATTTGGCAGTTCATACCTTTCATCTTCACGTAAAAGAGTACCCTTTGTCCCAGAAACTGTTGATTCCTTGTCAGAGCCTTTGAGAGGCAACAAAATAGAAAAATTGGAGCCCCGGATCCCAAAAATTCCATCTAAGAAGGGACTTATCTCACCGAAACCTTCATTCATAACAGCTGGAGGCTATGATGCAGAGGTCCCTCGATTGTATGGATGCACTCTTTTGCAGGCCACACTAAATGGTCAGATATTCTCCACCGAGCGTATTGATTTGATATATCATAGATGTATGGGATCATCATCTATCATGCCATTGTTAGTTAACAAGATTAGTTTGATAGATATAATCTCAGAAATGTCTACTTGTTACTGTAGCACTTTGGGCAAGCACAGAATATTCAATTGAAAGTCCTTTGATGATAGAGTTTACGTCATTGCACCAGCAGGAGTTAAATAATTGTTCAACAACGGCAATTCTATGAACACTAGATAGATGTTGAAAGAACCAATTATTGATGTTGAATGCAGGTATGAATGTGCTAGCTGGAGTTGGTGTCTTGTCTACTCCATATGCTATAAAGCAGGGAGGCTGGCTGGGCTTGCTTTTGTTGTTTGCATTGTCCATAGTATGCTGTTACACAGGTGTCCTTTTGAGACTTTGCTTAGACAGCAGTCCTGGCTTAGCCACATACCCAGATATTGGACAGGCTGCATTTGGGAA
Organism: Diphasiastrum complanatum; assembly: GCA_029204225.1. Lineage (NCBI taxonomy): Eukaryota > Viridiplantae > Streptophyta > Lycopodiopsida > Lycopodiales > Lycopodiaceae > Diphasiastrum > Diphasiastrum complanatum. The sequence continues at coordinate 19,270,914 of CM055106.1, read as the reverse complement.
CACTGGCCGTATTTTAATTTCTGTAAGTATTTGAGGAGGCTGAGATTGTGCAGCTTTTGCATTTATACATAATTCAAATTTTTGGCATGTGGTTTACCAATCAGAGTGGGCTTGTCAATCAATTCTCCATAATATCAAACTTCACAAATAAGTATCTGTTATTGTTGGAGAGAACTAGTGCTGTAAAGAGGTGTGGGATTTTCTTTGACATATTTGATGTTCTGGTTATATTGAGATAGTGAAGTGTCGAGAATCTAACCCAATCTTTGCCATCTTTTTTGCAGATTGTTTTATACTTTGAATTATATGTAAGTATCATTCAAGGCTCCGGTCTCAAGTTTCCTAGAACTAGTGACACAAGTGTCTACTGTTATTTGTTTTTCTAAGTCAAGTCATATGGTAACTGTGATGTTTGTATTGTTCTTTTTGACATGCAGGCCAGCTGTGTAGAGTTTCTCATACTTGAAGGAGACAATTTATCTTCTCTGTTTCCTGGAGTTCATCTGTACTTTGGAAGTTACTGCTTGGATTCCCACATACTCTTTGTACTACTGGCGGCAATATTTGTGCTACCAACTGTGTATTTACGTGATCTAAGTCTTTTGTCCTACGTTTCGGGTAATTTTACCTCCTGAGCCTCTCATTACCATGGATGATAATGGCAAAAAGCCATTACACTAAGCATGTTGAAATTATCATGTTATAATAAAAGAGTTATCGACATGAAGGGTCTTCAGTTTGCCAAGTATAGCAATCTGATGCTTCCTGATGAACATTATTCATGATTTATCTACACGTCTTTTATGTTTTGCAGGTGCTGGTGTGATTGCCTCACTTATGGTGTTGATTTGTGTCTTTTGGGTTGGAGCTATTGATGGAGTGGGCTTTAGAAGAAGTGGCCCTTTGTTCAACTTAACAACATTTCCTGTGTCAGTGGGTCTTTATGGTTTCTGTTACTCTGGGCATGCAGTATTCCCAAATATCTACGCTTCAATGAAATACCGAACGGATTATAACAAGGTGCTGAAAATAAGGTGTGTCATATAACCATATGCAGCTAACACACTTTTGCACTCTGGGCTTGCATAGCTAGGTTCTGGAGGACTAATCTTAAAAATATCAAGCATGTTTGCCTCCGTGCAGTTTTGTCCTATGCACGTTGTTGTATGGTGGAATAGCAGTCATGGGTTACACTATGTTTGGACAAGATACACAATCTCAGATTACTCTTAACCTGCCAAAACAATATACAGCATCTAAGATTGCTCTTTGGACAACTGTACGTACCAAGCATTCTTTGCCTAAATTTTGCCGCTGCACTGATTTTAAATTTCTGGCATTTGAAGTTTGCCTACATATGGTAGGTGCGAATGATTCCATTCTGTTATTTGTATCCACCAAATACCAAGTACTAAACTACATTTTATGGATGTTTTTGACAGGTAGTAAACCCATTCACAAAATATCCTTCCATATTTCCATGCTTTTATCTTGTTGTATTCATGTGAGATAGCTCTTGTTTGAAAACCTGAAATAATGTGAGTAGGCACCTCATCTCTAGAAAGAACATATGCTTGAGTTGAATAATGGTTGTCATGTTTATAGTGATTACCTTGATTCAAAATTGACACATATGCGCTGAGTCTTACTCCAGTAGCTTTAAGCTTGGAGGAACTTTTACCTTCAGATGAGCAGTCCCTAAAAAACCTGTGGGCTTCAATTTTCATTCGCACTATACTCGTTGCTTCAACTGTCCTAGTTGCGCTCGTGGTACCCTTCTTTGGTATGTTTCCTATTTTTTACATCTCCAAAGTCCAACTCTTTGAACCCGCAAAACATCTGTGATTGGGATACTTATAGCTGTTCATGTTCAGACTTTAGGCCTGGGTCTTAAATAGATTACAATACATTGGATGATGTTGAACTGATGGAGTGTCTGTCCATGAACTCAAATCTGGTTATATTCAGTAGTCAAACATGTTTCATAATCTTTATAGAACTGCTTGATAATGTCTCAGGCTTTTGCCTTAACAAGTAGCTAGTGAATACATAGTGCAAAATAGTAGCAAGCACCACAAAGGTATCTTCATATAATCCCTTACATTTCTCTCCAGAATCATGGGTTGATAATACCAAAAAGCATTTCTCTCCAGAAGAGTTGGGCTTGCCTGCCCAAGTTTCGACCGCCTGTGATCCCATGGGTTCATAATCCAAAAAGCATCTCTCTTTAAAAGAATCTATGTCATTGATAGAGGTTCCAATTAAACCACCAATTTGGAGTTTGGAACTTACTCGCTAACATTATGCAGACTCTTTGAATCCTTGGCCACTAGAACATCTAATCTTGTCCAGAATTCTGACTTCATTTGTGGGTGATTCTCCGTGCTCTCATGTGTCTGTATGAGAAAAAAAAAATCTCCTCTAGGGCATGCTTAAGAAGGGTGAAAACGTTTTTCAGAAGTATTTCTTCCAGTCATTGTATGCAATCATCAGAATCTTTCTTGGATAGAATTATGAACAACACTTTTGATAAGCTTTGTTGGCCTCTTCTCACTTCTGTTCCGTCTTCTCACTTCTGTTCCCTTTCATCTTCGACAACGGAAGAAACCAAAGTTGAGGGAGCCAGGCTAGCAGCTCAGTGTTTGGGAAGCCCCCCCTCAAATCTCCCTTCAGGATCCTGCATTTTTTAAGAGATGTTGGTATTAAGAATGTTGCCTTCGAAAAGTTAGAACCTTCGGCTCAATACTATTCTAAGTCAAAAATCCTCCAACTACTAATAGTTATTGTCAATCATTATAGCTAGCCTATTGATAAAATCAACAAATAGATTAAACCATCTTAATTTACTAGAATTGTATCATAATTAAAATTTGAGATTTCAAAGAATCTTAGATTTCTTGGCCCTCAGCCTGGCCCGACCCATCAAGAGATTTCATTGTGGAGAGTGTTATAAGTCTATTAATTAGCCTTGTATTGGCTGTGCAACTTTACAAAAGATTGGCAAAAGTTTCATGGGCACCCACAAGATAGAACTTTGCAATCTCAAAAAAGTGTATGGTTCCTAAAATCATTATGATGAGTTGCATGACCCTTTATGCCAAGATTAATGTTGGAATCTAGCCTTCATTATCCTATTAGCCATAATTTTTCCTTCAAAATATCTATAAGGTCGATTTTTGAGAAAAAAACATGCCGATTCCATTTTTGGACTACACTGGCTTTCCTGAACACTGTTAGCTTTCACGTCACATGTTCGTCGAGGACATCAAATCCCTTTTTATGTCTCTTGCCTGTAATTCATTCGTATCAGCAAATTTCCACAAACCTTCTGTTTCTAGGTCCCTACAGTTTTCTGTTTCTGGTATTCTGGTCATTGTTTTTGTAACCTATGTATTATGCTGTGAAATTTGTGGGGAAAATCGGTTCTACAAGATATGTTTCCTCGGATTGCCTCCCATTTGGGTAATCATTATGGTAAACATTATGGAAAGCCCATGGCAGCCTGTTCTTAGATATTGCTGATATTAAACTGCCCCTAGGTCTATTTTACTTGGAATGTTTCATCTCTCTTTTGCTTCATTCCCTTTTATGTATTTCTTCTTCAAATCTTTGTTTGTTTGACATATCAGCCCTCGCAAAATCTTTTCTAGCTCATAAATTATATGGTACTCAATTTGATGCATTGATATGGTTGTGCTAAAAATCTTGTCCTCAGGGAGATTTAAGTGAAGGTTAGTTCTGTCTGAGTCCCCTAAAAGTATGGGTGTAAGGTGAACAACCTTTTGTCCTTCTTTTTATACAGTAAGTTGCAATCATAGCACATGCTCTCGGAGGAGTATTCTAGCACACATCATATTGAGGCAATTAATCTCATGAGTCATTGCTAATAACTTAGCAGAAAACGCTGTCTGGTAATTTCACAGAAAAAAAAGAAGTTCAAATGCAAGTGACAATGCCTGAATGTTGTGTGACACCTAGCAACTGCCTGTTGTATGGTCATAAAATCAGAAGCTTTGATCCAGTGCATGCTAATCAGCAGATCATAAACATTCAGTACGCTGTGAAAATCCAGCTATAGAAGTGGAAGAAAATGCAGGTAGAGCGTAGTCGTGTAAATGTGCTCCGTGATTCTTGAAAGGAGACGATGCTTTAGACCCACGAATGTCACTCCATTTCCCGAATGAAGCTATAAACTCATTGAAAGTTGTCTATTATATGCGCAGGTTTTGTGATGGCATTCATTGGTTCCTTTTCCAGTATGACAGTGGTAAGTTTAACGGCATCCTTCAGCTTTTTGTATTCAGTCCAACTTGTGGTTTCAAGAAAAAGGTCTCCAAGGACTCTGTACATAATGTTCGGCCAACTTTGAAAGAAAAATCTGTCTAAGCTAACTCGTGCTAAATGTGGCAGTCTGTGATTCTACCCTGTGCTTGCTTCTTGAGAATTCGAGGAGAGAAAGCAACTGTTCTAGAGGTAATGGCTATACTTGATCTATGAAATAAGCAAAGAGTTTTTAATAAAAATTACTGCTCACTGTTCTGTAAGCATACTAAGGTCTCCATTAAGAGTCATCTTAATAATATTCTATATGGTGCAATTTTTGGATGTGTAGGGAATTGTTTGTGTGGCAATTATAGTCGGAGGGGTTGTGTGCGCAATTGTGGGCACCTATTCTGCTACCTCAGGAATAATTCACAGTCTACATTTGTGACATTCTTCTATCAAACTCTAGATCAGGAATCGAAATTAACTGTGAATCAGAAATCAACCCCACGGTTGCATGTCGCAAAGCACCGAGAAACTGCTGCTTTGTTTTACATTTTTGCATTTTGAATTCATAACAATTGTCGTCCTCCATCCATCAACTCTGTCTGAGCAACTGCGTCAAAGCCTTTCAAGGTAAAGTTTTTACCGTAGCTCAACGTCCGCTCTCATAACTGGCTCATCTTCCAGAAATTTACTCCTTATGAAGCGTTCATGAATCCATGACGCCCTTGCAGCATGCCAATCAAATTGTAGCTGCTGGATCAAGGATCGACACATAATCAAGGGACAATAACCAAATTTTGTTTATGGGCTCTTGTTTTATTGAGCTTCCAATCTCAGTGACAGCAGAAATGTGAATCTGGATTTTATAGGAATCCGTTGTTGGATGTAAATAGATTACTTTATTGTTGATCTTTCCCTTTCAAGACAAAACCCGTGCAGCTCGAGTTTCTATTCATGTTATATTTCAGTCTGCAGTAGAACTTTGACGTTAACATTTAAGCAAAGATCAAACCTTATCAAAACCATTATGACAAAAGCAAATTAACTTTTCTTAGGCTCAGATGTTCAGATTGTGAATTCAGCCCTCTCCTGCATTACATTCTTGAAAATATATTGCTTGGTTAATGTGCTAAATTTGTACACATTACTCAATGCTCTCATATTTTGCTAAATTGGTACACCTAATATTTTATGAATTCACCCTTGTTCGGTTATATATTTTTTGAAACTTTTATTTTTAATGCTCAAAGCCTCAAACTCACTTAAGAGTGACACCTCATTTATTGTGATAACTTCCCCAAAATCATCCCAAAATCATCCTATACTTTTATTGTTACTATGTACCACGTTAAATTGCTACCACATAACTTATGGTGTTTTTACAAAGGAGAGGGTGTCCATAGACTATAAGTTTGTTGTTATTATGTACCACATTAGATTGCTAACACATAACTTATGGTGTTTTTACAAAGGAGAGGGGGTGAGTGGGGTAAGTGGGAGGGGGCCCAAGTACTCTCCTTCCATTTGGTTGAGGACACTTCAAGTGACCCTCTTCCCTTCTACACAAGGTGAGACTTACACACAGGTGGCAAAATTAATGCCAACCTGAAATAAGTGCACTTTTGAACGGAGGTCCCTAGTTATGAATATACTTACCTCGTGGTAAGTGATGGGACCACGGTCCCTTGGATTCCTTTCCACATCATCCAATTTTAGGATGAAGCTACATGGATAAGTGCACTTTGTCTGAGGAAGTTCCCATGTATTTTTAATTATGCCCGATAAGTGGTAAGACCCAATGAGATTCCTTTCCATTTTATCCAAATTCATATTGAGGTTTCTTGAAGTTATTCCATCAATCGAATCTGTATGAAAGCCTTTGGGAGTAAGTCCATTTTTTGAAAGGGACTTGGCCCCTAGTGTATGAAAAAACCCCTATTTCATTATCTCGTGAGTTGGGTTGTCACTAGCAACGGGCCAATCACAAAGGGTGGTTTTATCAAAACTTATCAAGGAATTAATCACTGGAGTGAGCTTTGCAATAAAAGGAAAGAAAAAAGCACACTCAAGACGTGAATGGGAGGTAAAAGAAAATGCTCGTGCAAAACAAACATCTTTGGAGTTTGAATCCATCATAAGTAGATAAATTTTTGCGCCTTACTCCCTACTCATATAGGGTGTATTTTGAAAATCATAAGCTACCATGTATAATAGGGGCTTTGATCACAATACATCATCAATAAATAAACAAAATTGCTGTGCTATACCACAAAGGCCTTGCCATGACTATGTTTTTTAATTTAAAAAATGTATGCTACTAATATTTGAATATTCAGATTTTGTTTTTGACCTAATGCTCCACTTTGGATGAATTATTACTTGCATGTATGGCTTGCACTTAAAAGTATCTATCATGTATTATAGTTAGCCTTTAAAATTAAGGCAGCTCCTTGAACATTGACTTTTTGACAAACAATATTGACTAACTTGAACACATAGTATTGTCTTAGCAAGGCACGATTAAAATAAAAGTACACACCACAAAAAATGGAAAATAGCGCTAACACTTATATGGCACAATATGGCTTTTGAAAACATAACCTACTATCGATTTTCAAACGAGGTACGTCTGACTATTTGTGCTGATCCATATGCTCACTTAGGCTAGGTGGACATTTCAAAATGATAATAGTTCATTTTGTTTCAATGTGCAGATAGGACCATGAGCTCTCTCTCTCTCTCTCTCTCTCTCTCTCTCTCTCTCTCTCTCTCTCTCTCTCTCTCTCTCTCTCTCTCTCTCTCTCTCTCTCTCTCTCTCTCTCTCATGGACTCTACTTCATGGGTATTATGTTCTATTTTGGCAAGCACAAAAATTCGAAATGGTTTGGTTAGTTTAAAATAAATTGGAGGGAAATGGAATTTCCCACTCCCACTCACTCCTTCCAGGTTACTACCTTACTGGGCACTATAAGTGCATGCTCTTTTCAACCCTTTGGCTTTACAACACCGGTGAAGAACTTTGCTCCTCTGTCACTCGCTGAAAGTGCGCCCTACCTACGTACAGATCAACGATTTGATAGCTTACAGTATGTATCTGCTTCTCTCTTACACTCCTCTCGTATTTACTCTACTTTCCGGAGAAGGATGAATAATGTTCTTCTTTGACATGTCATTCATCACTCTAAACCATGTAGAGGTTGTGATAGGTTAAAAACGCATTGAGGTCCAGCACACAATACTACATACACTTTTTGTGAATAGAATGGGCGCTATCTAGCGATGGACAGATTGCTGCATATTGTCCAAAATATGAGTGTTTTTCAATATTGTTATGTTCTATCCAGTGATGGATAGCATAGGTATGATGGACTCACACTTACTCACCAATTTACACATAAAGACCCTGCTGTTCTAGTGATGGACAGGAGGGGCATCTTCTTTTCAAATACTAATACTGTAAATTCATTTATGGCTACTTGTCTAGCGATGGACCATAAACTTATGCTATCTGTTCATAGACTTCTTCACTTTAAAAGCCTCCTCCAACCAGTGATGGAAGGATGGACAAATTTAAGTTTATCTCTTACATATGTGCTCACTTTAAAAGTGTTCATAGATCTTTGATCTCATAGTATGAAGCTAATGATATCTCATGTTGTAGCTTCATTATACTACTCCGGCTTTGTCAGAATATTACTTGGTTCATTCTTGAACCAACTACTCGCTATTGCAAGGTATGCAACCAACTGGATCTCTGCAATGCAAGTTAACTAACATAGTCAAGAGATGTCTTGTAAGTGCTTTCTACGTAACTCTTCGTAGCAATATGCTTACTCTATAGTTTCTTGGCTTGCTTATGATCTAAAAGAGTAAGAACTCATTCGCTTAAGAACTACTATGGCTTCCTCTCAAGAAGCTACGTCTACAACCATTCAGGTATGCTTTTCAAGTTTAAATAAACTCTTCACAACTTTAGTAAGTATGGTAGTTTCGGTTCCATAAAGGCTATGATATACCATTACTCTACACAAATTCTCTTTTTTTTTTTTTTCCGCTGCTCTATTTCCCTTGTTTGAAAGTAAGAAACAACATAAGACCACACTCAAATCAAACTAAAATACCTTGAAATAAGAATTTGTCACCAAAAGTATCAGTAAGGACTCCAATATTATGATCTTAGACAACATGGATATGCGTAAGAATCATAGTTTATACTAAGGGAGTAGAATGGCACGGATCTGCCCTACTACCCAATATAAACATTGGTAGTCTCTTACTTTTATTCACATCTTTCCTATACAGTGTCCTGATACTGTGGATGTTATGTCATTCTAATATAACATTCATGGCAACACTTTACCTTACCTCTGTTAGTGTCACTTTAGACTTTTGGTGAGATACAACTGGAAAGCATGGATATGCTCACGAGTATGGACAACAGTGCGTGATATGCCTTACGCTGTAAGGGTCACTTGGGTCAATATAGCATGGATTTGCTCTGATACCAGCACACGTGTTCACACCGGGTCTTTTGGCTAAGTAAAACTCCGAACGGTTTAAACTTTTTATGCTCTTCAATTAATTAAGACGAACTGATACGGACCAACTGACCGTAAGCTGATCAATATGGCACTCGCCCTGATACGGTGATTTGATGGCTTGGCCTGTCGCTAAAAAATCATCTGTTTTAAATTGCTATTCAAAGCTATTCAGTAGTATAACTTCTTTTGGACATGAATAACAACTGTCGTTCAGCTATGACACCTGTCTTCCTCACCAAACTAACTTGAGCGGTTTTGTTTTGTGGGATGGTGGCAGGTATCAACTGGACGTCTTGAAAGTGGTTATGCTTTATGGTGTTTTTTAGTACTGTATTTTACTTTTTAGCTACAGTTTACCTTGTTGGATTGTGAATAAAGCCTTTAAAGAGCTTCAGTCTTGCTTTGTCAAGAGGAACTAAGTGTGGTCTTGTATCTCTCTCTCTCTCTCTCTCTCTCTCTCTCTCTCTCTCTCTCTCTCTCTCTCTCTCTCTCTCTCTCTCTCTCTCTCTCTCTCTCTCTCAACCTAATTCTGCTTGGAGAGTGCTTTGTGGAGACCTGTGAATGCATTTGGAAGAGTCAAGTATTCGTAAATGAGATTTCTACAATCTTAGGTAAGAATGCTATCAATTACCCAATGCTTTAGAGTTTATAACAATCATGTGCAAATTCATTGAGCAATATGAGCTACATACTTAGGGTAGGTTTAAAAATGTTTTAGGGTTAACCATTCTTAGTAGTGCAATTATCAATCTATGCATTTCATAGGTAGAGTTATGAAAGATGAGTTTTTATGATTATGGCACGCTAAAGATTGATAAACAGGCTGTCTGCCTTGTGTCGAAATTTGGTTTAGGGCTTGACCTTTGCGGGCTGGTATGGCATGGATTTACCCAAGCTATAAGGTGGTTAGACTCCTCTCTCTCTCTCTCTCTCTCTCTCTCTCTCTCTCTCTCTCTCTCTCTCTCTCTCTCTCTCTCTCTCTCTCTCTCTCTCTCTCCCCCCCCCCCCTCCCCCCATATGACTATGGCGGTTCTGAGGTTTTTTAACGAAGAAGTACTTCTACAGATAGAACCACAACCAACATGGAGGCCAAGGATTTTCAAAGAAGATAAAAGAGCACTCTTGGATTTTTTTCAAATCGACTATAGATACCATGCTTTGCATCAACATCGACCATGTCATGTGGCAACAGATGGAAAGCTATGACATCCAAATTGGCCGCACATCCCACCACTTCCCATAGATACTAAAACCAAACCAACATGCCAATTACAATAAATATGCAAAATTGCTAAATACTATAAAAAATCCGGGGTCATTCTAGTTGGTATGAATATGTACAAAATTTTGAAAGTTTTTTGATGGGTAGTATGCAATGGTTAGAAGGCATGATTTACATTTTGAAACTCAATATGCAATTGCTTTAGAATACATTACTTCATTGGTGCTCGCAATTGCATTTGGGGGGACCATAATGAAGGTGTCTTACATATTAAATTCTAGCTACCAAACAAATTTTGATGTCATGGCCAAACTCATAATTTGACTGTAGTCTAGGTCTTAGTATGAGTATGGCCCGTCGTGCCAATTTAGATGCTAGTTGGTAGGAATTGACCCTATGTCCTGACAAAGCTACTGGGGAGTGGGGTCGACCTCAACATTAGAAAAAACATATACTAGTAAGCGAGTAAGTTCCTTGATACTTCGGTTGAGATACCCAACAAGACACATAAATAAATCGTATATAGGCCCTTGATACTTTGGTTGATACCAACAAGCTACATATATATCTTTTATGTATCTTATATCAGAACAATAGGATTTGAAAAAGTGACATATTAAAATCAGCAGGTTCAGAAATCAAAACCTTTTTTTCCCCCTTAAGGCAGAGAAGTTGAAAATTACAAGAGGCTTATTTGCTTTTCCAAAACCTCCAAAGATATTTCACCAAGGTGGGCATTGAGAGATAAATTTGATAAGACAAGTTTCATTTGCTTTTCCAAGATCTTTAAGAAAGCTCTCATAGATCTGATGAGAGAGAGAGAGAGAGAGAGAGAGAGAGAGAGAGAGAGAGAGAGAGAGAGAGAGAGAGAGATTCTTAAATCAAAGTTATCAAACCACCTTATTCACATTAAGTTTTAACTTCTAAAAACAACTCAGACGTTGCAATCTAGACATATAAGTACTTTTAGAAGTACATGTAAGTAGTTCTTCGCTAGCCTTTTTGTAACATCACTATCCAACAATGTTTGAAGAACAATGATTAATCTAGTTGCCGGCTTACAAGCAAGGCGTTCATTCAGAAGCAGCTATGCTTCGCTTAGACTTTACTGCAATTCATCACTTAAAATAGGAGCATGACTGCCATTCAGCTGCAGTTGGTTTTCTCAATGAGATTGTATAGCCATCCTAAGCTCGCTTCACGTAATTTCCAATGCCATCGTCGTTAAGAACTCAGCAAATGGTTTCTGGCTGGTGATTGGTAGCTGCTCGCTTGCTCGAAACTAGATTATGAGTTGAGCTGATTCGTAGAGCATTAACTTTCCTGAGCAGTACTGTTATGTATTGGAAAAACTTGTTGCAGATGAAGAGCTTTGATAAGCCTTGATCCTAGAACAGGAGTGGTGGGGCGCCTTAGTTGGAAGTGATCGTGGGCACGACACTCAGTTGGCTGAGTTTTTGTATGTTGGCATTGATTTTTAGCTTCAACAACCTTCGAGGAGAAGCAAAAAACTGTGCGTCGGCGAGACTGAGATTTTTTGCAACACCTGCGCTGCAAATTTGGCGAAGAAGCATTAACTGAAGCTGCGAGAGGAGAAGCGCTAATACCTTGATCGAGATGTCTGGCCACAGAAGCAAGCTCGTACCCGTCCAAAAGAGAGCTCGGACTTTTTTCTGCTGCCATTACTGCATCAGTGTTTTCCTGAGAATCGATCTCTTTCAGGGCTTCGTATCTGAATCGAGATGGTCGGTAAACTATCGAGCGCGCTGCCTCCCAACGTGGGATCGTGTTTCCTCCGGAGCTGCGCTGATGCCATGCCCATGCTGCCGCGTTTGCCAATCTTTTCTCTTCTCCTGTTATTGTGTGCGAACAGCTCTTTGATTTATCGCTGGAGTTCTTGATTCTAAACATGTATCCATCAGTAGGAGACATATGTCGTTCTGATAACTTTCTCATGGAGAGAGAGATAACGTCTCTCAGCACTCCACTGCCCACTTAGCTGCACTCATGCTGTACCCAGATCTTTGTACAACTCATGCCAGTGAAGATCAGTAATAAACAAATTAAACTAGAGAGCTTGCTGCAAAGTGTAGATCTAGCAGAATGGAATGAGAGAGAATCATCAGGCCAAGAAGATGAAGACAAAGATCACTCATTTGGATATTCCTTGGAAAAAACAAGAAGAAAGACTATGCATGAGAGAGAGAGAGAGAGAGAGAGAGAGAGAGAGAGAGAGAGAGAGAGAAAAGGCTCGGCCACATGGACACATGGAGGAGTGTAGGAGGGAGTTTGGCCTTGCTTTCGGAGGTTAAAAAAGTTAACCTCGGGAGGCAGGCTAGTCTCTGGTGGCAGCTTGTGCCAACTGGCAGAAACATACCCAATCAAATGATGGCACATAGGTAGGAGATAGAAGGCTGGGCCACATGTTGGAGGCTGCCACTGAAGGCAACGTAGGAGGTAGAAGGCTGGGCCACATGTTGGAGGTGCCATTGGCACCTCCAACATGTGGCCCAGCCTTCTACCTCCTACCTATGTGTCATCATCTGATTGGGTATGTTTCTGCCAGTTGGCACAAGCTGCCTCCAGAGACTAGCCTGCCTCCGGAGGTTAACTTTTTTAACCTCTGAAAGCAAGGCCAAACTCCCTCCAGTGGCAGCCCCCAACATGTGGCCCAGCCTTCTACCTCCTACCTATGTGTCATCATCTGATTGGGCATGTTTCTGCCAACTCCAGTGGTAGCCTCCTGAAATGAGGGGGTGAGCCACATGTAAGAGGTATCACGTACTAACATCTTCAAAGGGAGAAAAATGGAGGGAAAATTTGTGGAGGTAGGAAGGAGGATGCTTCCTCCTTCCAAAGGTTGACTTTTTCAACCTCTTACTTGTGGAGGGGAATACTTAAGGAGTGTAGTGCTGGCCCCACTCCATCTAATGGTGATGGATGGGGCTAAGTGAGAAAAAAGATATCCAAAGGGGCTCTCAAATGAACAAAAAGAGAGAAGAGACGTTAGGCTTATCTCATGTACATGAACTCAAAGCTAAAAAAAGGACTCAAATTATTTGACAGGAATGAACTCAAAGCTAAAAAAGGACACAAATTATTTGACAGGAATAAATCCACAGCTATAAAAAGGACTCAAATTGATTGACTAGTGTTTCTAGTGACCCTTGAGCTTCGAAGAATGGTCTTAAGATTACGACAACTTTGTTAGGCTGAGCCGGAGTGCAAAATGGTCGTAAGATAATGACAAGTTTGTGTTAGGTCAAGCCATGATTGGAATCAGGTGCAAAGGTTGCTAAAATTACCTTACCCAAGCATAAAGGATGGCAAGAGAGCCCCCTTGTTATGGATGGAATGTTATTACGAGCCCCACTTACCCAACTTTATAAGCCACATGATCTCTTCTCTGCTTTCTTCACGACCCTTTCATGAGCATAATGTTCTTATGTATAATTTTATATGGACATTGAAAATGCATAATATGCCAAAAAAAAAAGAAAGCGAAATTACTTTGGAATTCGTTATTAGTAGGGATGGCCATTTATGAGTTAAAAACAGGCCCGTAATAACTCGGAATGGGCTAACATGAAACTTCATAAACAAGTTGAAGGGTGGCCATCACAAATGAAGGGGGGCTTCACGCATATATTCCAGCTGCGTTAATTTATGTGCCAGAGTTGGTCCATCGCACTTCGTCTCCTTCCCCATCACACGCTCTTTCATCTCCACTCCTACCACCTATACATATATCATGTACATGCATTGCACCTATACCCACACCCTCTTCTCTGGATTGGATGAATGATCGCTGTATCGTAGTCTTTGGCGAAATATCTCCCTCTAGCTGCGGAAGCCCAATTCTGCTGGAAGCCCAATTCCGATCTAGATCCACTGATCTGGTATTTGAACTAATGCATCTTGCATTGTGAGCCATGAGCCAAATAAGAAGAGCATTTCTACATATGTAAATGTCGTAGCGGAATTTTATTAGGAGCGTGTGTGCTTACTTCTTAGCTGTAATTAATCAGAGCTGGCACTTTCATCTGCTTTTTGTATTGAATTTATGCATATAATTGCTCCTGCATCCTACCTCTGAGGTGAGGTAAGATCAATTTCAAGGTTTCTCTCAGTGCGAGCCTTGAAGCAATTGTCCAAACTCCAGGACAGATAATAATTTCGGCTGTCGAGTGAATCGTAAAGAAGGTGTAGAACGTTGCTGGGCATTTCTTCATGGCAGCTGCAAAGTCGTGTACACCAGGCAAATCAACCTGCGCATGGTTTGGTTCCGTAAAACTAGGTTTGATTTTGGCCATGTATATGTGATGTTTCTTCCCGGCAGGAGTAGTACGAGCAACCGACCGCTTGATTGATAAAGGCTCCTTGGAGATCAATTCTAATAATGTCCTAAATCTCAAAGCTTTAGTAGCTATTGGCCGCAGTACCAGTCACTATTACATGATATGTTAAAACAAAAGAAGTGAGGTCACTTCAAAGTCCATAATCTGCAATTCAGCATTTTATGGGCATTTTGTATTCATATGACCCAAAGTACAAGGAATTCACACTTAATTTCTTGCAGGATTTATTGCTCTTCAACATCTTGAAAGAATCTTTGAGTAGATCCTTTATGTAATGGGTAATGGTCTTTTTACTAACTTTTGCACCTTGTAAAACGGACATGAAATTAATTTGGTTGAGCCATAAACGAATGTCCATCGAATTGGGTGCAAAGTTCACTAAAATTACAATTCTCAAGCATAAAGGATGGCAAGGTAAACCCCTCGTTATTGCTTAAATTTTGTACATCTCCCACTAAGTCTCATAACTATATCTTCTTTGATTTCTTCTTTACAACCTTTTGAGAATGATGTTCTTTACAATCTTTGAGTAGATCCTCTATGTAATGGGTACTGGTGTTTTTACTTTTGGAAATGGTCTTTTTACTAACCTTTGCACCCTATAAAACGGACATGAAATTATGGCAAATTTATTAGGTTGAGCCATAAACGAATGTCCATTGAATTGGGTGCAAAGGTCACTAAAATTACAATTCTCAAGCATAAAGGATGGCAAGGTAGACCCCTTGTTATTGCTTAAATTTTGTACATCTCCCACTAAGTCTCATACTATATCTTCTTTACAACCTTTTGAGAATGATGTTCTTGAGTAAAAAGAACTTACAGGCTTCAAGAACCATAATATGCCTAAAGAAAAAGGTGAAATCACTTTAAAATTCATAAGATGCCAAAAACATTGAGTTCACTTTCAAAGCCCATTGATTTGATATTTAACATTTCACGAGCATTTTCATATATGAGATTTGAAGGAAAAAAAACAGAATCCATGCATAATCTCTGGAGGAATGCTCTTCAACAATGTAAAGGAAAAACAATGAGGAATCCGAAGGAGTGGAGTGAGTAATTTGAATGGACTATCCAACCTTAACACTAGAGTCGTCACAAAATGCGCACAAAAATGTGCATTTCAATCACTTATTCAAAAAATCATATCTCATAAACTATGATGAATCACATCAAATCCTTTCACATGTGTGTTCTTCATATATACATTTACCAATTAAAAATTTTGAGACCTTCATTTTGAGCAACTTATATGTAAGATATATTGTGTCAAACATGTGGGAGTACCGATGAAACTTCAATATTTTCATATAACTATATTATTGTGAATTTTACATTCAATTTTTTTAATGTTTGCTCTTAAAAATCCTAGAAACATGCTTATAAAAAAAAATTGAATTTTGAAGTCTATAGAGATAGATACGTGCATCCAAATTTACATTTAAGTGTTGATAAAAGTCACCAAAAGTATAAGTATCATATTTGAGTGTATAGCACCATGATTTTAACAATCTTTTTTTGCATTGTCTACTTTAAAAAGTATTATGCGACCATAGAAACATGTCTTTCAAATGTTGTCAATCTGGAGTTAAGTAGAGATAGATATCTGTATCTAAAGTTACCCATGTCAAGTGTTGAAAGGTGTTGAAAATTATTGAAAGCTGCTAAAAAGTTACAACTCTTCTAGAGTTGCTTTTTACAATATTTTCTTTGGCTATCTACTTTGAAAAATCCTTTATGACCATAAGAACATGTCCACAGAGACAAAAAAAAAAAAGTAAATTTGGAGTCTCATAGAGATACATATGTGCACCTAAATACCCATGCAAAGTGCTGAAAATTGAAGCTTTTTGGAGATAAATGCCATCAATTGAGAGAGAAAAAATTGATGTCTTCCAATAACACAATGAAAAGTCAAGTCTAGTTCCACATACAATTAAAAGATTGAAATTTCAATTATTTGACGACATATTATGTCTGAAGCTATATGAGTCACGCCTGAACCGATATTGGACCGCACTATAAATCATGAAAGCTTGTCTCGGCAGATTCTTCTTAGCTTTGGACTGTATGAAAAATCTACCGAAGCAAGCTTTGATGTTTCATAATACAGTCCAATAGCGAATCGACGTGCGCAGTCCAAGTTGAAAATTTTCTTTCTTAGAACGGACGTGCTGATCCGATATCTGAGTTGTCACATCAACGCGCACCTATTTGATGTGTCCCCAGTGAAGTGGTTCTTCTCACGCGCAGAATCGATATTGGTTTTTCTCTGAATGCTCGGCCTTTTGAAATGTTCTAAATGAACCAGTATTGCAAAAAAATTTGTTATCTTTAAGGTACTTAAATAGGGCAAGAGTCTGTAATTATTTTCCTCATGAGGGTTTTTCATGTCGTTCGACAACTAATGATGTTTCGGAAGGCTACTCTGATAAATACTCTGATAGCTAGTCATCGATTGTTTAATGTTTTGCGGCGCAAGTACAAATTTGATAAGTGGGTTTAGGGTCCAGGCTAATGATGATTAGGAAAGGCTACTGATAGACTTTTAAATTAGGTATTGCGGTGCAAGTACAACTTTGTGTCACTCTGATTGGTGGATAAATATAGGCCCTAGGCCTCAATTCATTTCTTGACAAATGTATGGCTATAATCAATAGGAATGGGCTATAAATATGGGCATCACTTTCCATACTAAGATTTTGTGATCTTTTATTCATAACTCCTTTGTCATTTTGTTCTATGTCTTTCTCTCGCAATATCGAATCGACGTGCGCCTTGTCCGACAGTGCACAGTCGGATTCATTCAGGCACGTTGAAGCAATATCAGCCTTTCTGACGTAATATTGGATCAACGCGTGCATTGCCCTAGTGTCCTCACCCAAATTAATTCAGTCGCGTTGAACCGATATCGGCCTCTTCCTATGGAATATCGGATCAACGCGCATCCTATTCTAGATGTTGCAGAGAGAGGGGAAAATAAATGATGAACACGAACGAGAAACGAACTCGAACAAGAAACAAACGAGAAGCGAACTCGAACAGAAAATGTTCGTGCGCAGCGGAATGAATTATTTGACTCTCTCCGTAAAGCATGCCTACGCCTATCAGAATGAAGAGAACTTTAGTGATAAAAATCACAGTCATTCTAGATTACATAGCCAAACATTTAATGGATGAAGCGCTAGATGAATAATTTGTCGCAAATTGCAAGACAATCTATCTGTGATTTGCGAAGAGCTAGACTATGCTCGAGTGATAATTAGTCGCAAATTTTTGCAAAAGACAAGACTAAAAGTTGATCGTCTATTAATAGAAAGAGCAGCTAGAAAGATTAGACAAAATGAAAAACAAGTATAGCAATATCAACATAGATCTGAATGCAGAACAAAGAGATGTATTAGATTAAGTATACCATGTATACAAGTTAATAATGTGGCAGAGCACAATACAATAGCGGATGAAATCGCGTGCCCTTTGAAGATTATTTTGTTTGTAATGAGAAATGAAACCTCTTTTCTTAGTCTCCTCTTCACTCACTTGATCATCTAATCATCATCATCTGAATGGTGTCCAGAATATGTATATATACATAATATTACAGGTGTACATATGTGAAAGTACAGAGTGGATGTGCTGTCTGTAGGAGTTCGTGGGTGGCTGCAATTGTTGTCCGATTTGTTAGCGCAATTGCATGGAGTGAGCGTAAAAAGGGATGCGACGTCAGTCAGTGCTGAAGTGAACTTTGGTAATGATGCGAAAAGTGGGTCACTCTTACGAATGGCCTTAGGATAAGATTTACATGGTGCTTTAGCATTTAGGGCACCTTCGGCATTCTGTAGGATAGCGTGGCAACGTTAGTAAATATGCAACAAGAATGGAGGCAGATTAAAAATGGGATTTAGGAGAGTAGAAGAAGTAAATCCAACACCCCCCCTTAATCTGGATCCGTGAATGCCTTGATCTTCAGACTGAGCAATGCACAAAATTTGTTGTGTGCATTAATACTGAGTGCTTTTGTGAAAATGTCTGCAACCATGTCATGCGTTCTGCAGTACGTTAAGCTTACCTCCCTGTCGAGAATCTTGCCCCTGATGTAGTGATATCTAATCTCAATGTGCTTATTCCTAGAATGAAATCTAGGGTTGGCTGATAAGGCAATAGCACTTTGGTTATCACAAAACAAAATTGTGGGGCCGTACTGATACAGATTGATGTCTGACAGCAAATTTCTCAACCAAAACACTTCCTTAATAGATTGAGAAGCAGCAATGTATGCTGCTTCAGTAGAAGAAAGTGTGATAGAGGTTTGCTTATGACTGTTCCATGAAATAGGACCACCGTTGAAGAAGAATGTAAATCCAGATGTGGATTTACGATTGTCTACATCTCCTCCCCAGCTTGCATCAGAATAGCCACTAAGCTGATGAAGATTGTCATTGCTGACATCTCCATAGCAGATGCACTGGTCCATTGTAGCTCAAATATATCTCATGACTCGAATAAGAGCCTTCCAATGGATAATGCTAGGATTAGCCATATATTGGCTGAGTGAGCTTACAACAAAAGAGATATCTGGTCTTGTACAGACCATTGCGTACATGAGAGATCCAAGTATCGATCGATATAGATATTCTCTCATCTGCTTCTCTTCCTGCTTGGTTTGGGGACATTGGTCCTTTGATAGATGCAAGCCTGGATCCATTGGTGAGTGAGCTAATTTAAAATTTATCAAATTGTATCTGTTAAGTACCATGATAATAACTAGCATACATACATTGAAATTTCAATAGATATTATCAAAGTTTGTACAAGCAATAGAAATCTCAGTTTATGTCGAATTCTGAGAACAACACCTGTTTTGCATCCTTGACCATTTTGGTATTGTTGTTGAAGAGCAACGTATCATCAACGTACAAGGTGATGATAATGAAGGATTACTGCATTGACCTTGAATAAACGTTGCAATCAACAGTGCTTGGTTTGAATCCTTGTTCAATGAAGAATGTGTTGATCCTCTGAAACCAAGATTTGGTAGACTATTTCAAGCCGTATACTGCTTTGTGGAGTTTACAGACATGATTTTTCATGCCTTCCAGAACGTATCCTTCGGGCTGGATCATGTAGATATCTTCTTGTATGACTCCGTTCAGATAGGCTGTTTGTACATCAAGTTGATGTACTTTGAGGTCGGCAGTTGCAGCATAAGACAAGAGCATTCGGATCGACAAATGTTTGATGACTGGAACTAAAGTCTCATTGTAGTCAATATTCGAGATCTAGCTAAATCCTTGTGCTACTAGTCTAGCTTTCCTTCGATCAATTGCTCTGTTGGCATTATATTTGATCTTAAAGATCCATTTGCAATCAATAATATTACAGCCAATAGGAGCTTCGACTAATGACCATGTCTGATTCTTGATCAGAGAGGAATACTCTATGTCCATGGCTTCTCTCCAGAGATTAGAGTCTAGTTGGCTGAGTGCCTCTTCGACTATCATCGGTTCCTGCATTGAGAGACATACAGACTCAGGAGTATACCTTGTGGGCTGTGTGCGCCCTCGGCTTGATCTTCTGGGATGATTCGACTGATGAACCGCTCCTGGGAATTGTTGCTGGGTAGCTGCAACATCTTCGTCTGATTCGTTGTCTCAAAGTGGGTCGACAGTAGACACGCCTGAGCCAGAAGCTCAGACTGTCGTGTCAATGACAGGAGATGTAGGTTCTTCTTGAGCAATATCCTTGCCTTTGAGGTCGACGAATTGATCCTCGATAAAGACTGTATCCCGGCTATACAAGATTTGCTAGGTATCAGGATCGTACAGCTTGTAAGTGTTATCAGACAAAGTATATCCGATCAAGATGGTCTTGAGACCTTGGAAGTCCAATTTCTTCCTTGTGTCTTTTGGGATCTATGCGTAGGCAATGCACCCAAACACTCTTAGATTCTTCAAAGAAGGCTTAGAGCCTGTCCACACCTCATGGTGTCTTGTCTGAGAGGGCCTTGGTCGAACATCTGTTCTGGACGTAAGCTGCAGTGGAGCAGCTTTAGCCCAGAATCTCTTGGGCAACGATGCATGCGATAACATACATTTAGCAGATTCGACCAGAGTACGGTTCTTCCTCTCAACTAAGCCATTAGACTGAGGATTGTAAGGACTGATGAATTGTTGTTCAATGCCTTGGCCTTGGCAGTACTCCTTAAACTCGACAGAGATATATTCTCCATCGTTGTCCGACCTTAGGGCCTTGATCGTCCTTCCAGTCTCCTTTTCTGCACGCTCCTTGAAGATTCTGAAGTAGTTGAAGGCTTCTGATTTTTTTTTTATGAAATACACCATTGTTCTTCTGGAGAATTCGTCAATAAAGGTTATAAAATACTTGGCATCCTTCAACAAAAGATTTTTCATCGGGCCACAAATATTTGAATGTACAACATCTAGCAATCCTCTAGCCACATGCTGATGGCTTGACTTAAATGGTTTCTTAGTCTGTTTACCAACTAGACAGTCTTGACAGACAGGTAACTCAACTTTTTCGCGAGGATAGTCGAGATCAAGAACAATAGATTGTCTAGACATTCGTTGTACAACAACATGATTTAAATGACCAAGTCTATAATGCCAAAGTAAACCTTTATTTGAATGAATTGAAGTACTGAGAGCTTGACTAGATGCATAAAAACAATGACTTAATTTATACAAGTATCCATGTCTCTTTTCGAGTGCTAGGATCTTGTCTGTCCTATTAACTATTTTACATTGATCACATTCGAATTCTACTCTGTGTCCTAGATTTGTGATTCTGCTTACATAGAGCAGATTTATAGATAATTATACATACAGGACTTTAGAGAGTAGCTTAGACTGATCATTCGCAAAGCATAATCTTATAGTGCCTTCACTTTTAATAGCTTGTGTGCTATTGTCGCCAAGGTGAACGAATTTTTGAGTACTGTAAGGTGTATAGGACTTGAAACAGCCAATGAGGCTAGTCATGTGCTGAGTGGCTTTGGAACCCAGGAACCAAGAATTGTCATCAGATGCTCCTTGATGGTTGGTCATGAAGGTATCATGATCCGTTTCTTGAATAGGCTATGGAGCTTCTACAGCTGCATTCGCCACTTGATTCGACAGCCCTTTGTTGTTGTTCTTTGCTTGAAGGATGCGACAGTCTTGTATTTTGTGGTTGTTTCGTTTGTAGCATCTGCAGAACAGCTTATTCTTTGTCTGCGAATTCGACTGTTCCTTGTGCTGAGCTAGTTTCTGGTCTGACTTTATTGCTTCGGGTCTTTTTTCTTCTTATGCTTTGTCATGCTCTTGTTGGTGTACAAGGTGTGAGAATCAGCTGAAGAACTCGAGGCTTCGTTCCTTCGCGTGTCTTCCTGCAACAACATAGTAATGACTCTCGAAAGAGTCAATTATGGATGAGTCGTGATGATCATCACCCAGCTGTCGTAAGAACTTGGCAAGCTTGTAAGCAGTTGCATCACTGCGTCTTGATAGTCTACGACAGATCCGACAATAGCCATTTGTCTTAGCAGGTTCTTGAACGGATTAATGTGATTCTGTAGAGAATCACCATTCGTCATCTTGAGGGAGTAAAATTTCTTTCTGAGATGTAGCTTGGAAGCTATATCTTGCACTTCGTATAGTGTGCTCAAGATGTCCCAGACTTCTTTCGATTTCTGAGCCTCGGATACATGGCTGATCTGGGTATCCGTGATGTTGAGGATGATCGGCGCGAAAGCTTTTCCATCCTTCAACTTTCATCTGGCGATTGTCGCATTGTCCGCTTCGGGTTTCCCTTTTGCACATGTAACAACGTCGTACAATTATTTTGCCATTAGTACAGTTTTCATCTTAAATTTTCACAGATGGTAATTGGCTCCATCAAGCTTGTCCATGATAGGACTGGCTTTCCCTTGGGAATCCATGTGTAAGAATTAGTCTAAGTGATAGGAGAAACTATCAGTGACTTAAGTATGAAAATCTGATAATTACAGAACAAGAAAACAACTATCGGCTAGTAGAGTCTTGTATTGTGGAAGCTAATCAAGCTATGAAGATAGCTCTGATGCCATGTTGGAGAGAGAGGGGGAGAATAAATGACGAACACGAACGAGAAACGAACTCGAACAAGAAACGAATGAGAAGCGAACTCGAACAAAAAATGTCTGTGCGCAGTAGAATGAATTATTTGACTCTCTCCGTAAGCACGCCTATCAAAATGAAGAGAACTTTAGTGATAGAAATCACAGTTATTCTAGATTACATAGCCAAACATATAATGGATGAAGCGCTAGATGAATAATTTGTCACGAATTGCAAGACAAATTTTTTTTCGCGAATGATTTGCGAAGAGCTGGACTGTGCTCGAGTGATAATTAGTCGCAAATTGTTCGTGAAAGACAAGACTAAAAGTTGATCGTCTATTACCAGAAAGAGCAGCTAGAAAGATTAGACAAAATGAAGAACAAGCATAGCAATATTAACACAGATCTGAATGCAGAACAAAGAGTTGTATCAGATTAAGTATATCATGTATACAAGTTAATAATGTGGCAGAGCACAATACAATAGCGGACGAAACCACGTGCCTTACGAAGCTTATTTTGTCTGTAATGAGGAATGAAACCTCTTCTCTTAGTCTCTTCTTCACTCACTTGATCATCTGATCATCATCATCTGAATGGTGTCCAGAATATGTATATATACATAATATTACAGGTGTGTAGATGTGAAAGTACAGAGTGGATGTGCTGTCTGTAGGAGTTCATGGGTGGCTGCAATCGTTGTCCAATCTGTTAGCTCAACTGCATGGAGTGAGCGTAAAAAGGAGTGCGACGTCATCCAATGCTGAAGTGAACATTGGTGATGATGCAAAAAGTGGGTCACTCTTACGAATGGCCTTAGGATAAGATTTACAAGGTGCTTTAGCTTTTAGGGAACCTTCGGCATTCTGTACGATAGTGTCCTCTTTTGACCTGTCAACCTGTGTAGAAACACAGTGTTCGCGATTCTTTCGCCCTTTATTCGTCTGTGCGAATTTGCGTGTAAATATGCAGGCTGTGTGACAATGTTAGTAAATATGTAGCAAGAATGGAGGCCGATTAAAAATGGGATTTAGGAGAGTAGAAGGAGTAAATCCAACATTAGAGTCCTCGAACGGAATAATTCAGGCGCGTTGAACCGATATCAGGTTCAATATGGCTAGTTCCTCCATGTCCTCAGAAAAAAAACTTCTAGATTTTTTTAATGCCAGTGACATTCAATCAGAGAAATAAGAGTACTTTTTTGGTATTTTTTTTGCACCTTTCGATATTAGTAAGCTAGTTTATGAGAATCATTATAATCTACTTTCTCTTCTTGATAATTTTTCTCAAATCATTAGTACTCATGTTTAGGATATAGATAGTTTTTAATTCGTTCATTTTCAAAACCTTGTGCATTCCCAACCATCCTCTAAGCATAAACATGATAGAAAATACGCTAACCTACATGAGTATTTCAAAAGAAATATATATTGTGGTATCAAAAAAAGAAAATATTGCCTTCTAATCAAAGGTATGGCGTTTGTCTTTTACATATATGTTGAAATATCATCCGTCTGAATCTTGAAGAGAATGATGATAAAAATTAAACAACTTTTAGTAATAGATTATTGATATATTACAAGGATATCTCTTTTGTTATGAATTTGAATGCCTTACAAAAAATCGTAATATTTGGCGAGTTTTTAGCTTGATATCTAAATTGTGCTCTTTCGTAAAACCATTGAAAGAGTTGAACTAAATATTTATTTTTTGAAGTGTGTCCTCCATGATTTGTAGCTCTATGAAATGCTCCTCTTGCTTGCCAATGAGATTTTCCATGCCTTGTGATGACCAGATATTTAGGCTCCCATATTCCTTTGCAAAATAAGTTGCATGATGAAGAAAGATGTGCTGCAAACAAGAGTTGAAATAAGTTACATCAATAAAAAAATATATAAACATGAATGAGATAAGTATCATATAATGAAATAGATTAGTACCATGTAATGTGTAACGTTGTCTTTTCCCCAACAATCATGTACAGATTTTACAAATGTGGTGCAATGATTTTGCAAAGTCCTCATATCTTCTGATGATAGGTTTTCTTTCCTGATAACACCTATGATTTTGTCTAAGTTGTTCCACATTTGTCTCTTTTCCACTCGATTACTTACTTTTAGTGTTCGTGTTGAATAATTTCTTTCCAAATTTCGTATCTTACACTAGATTCTTTGCATGTGTGATTGGATAAGAATCTTCTTGTTTTAGCACCTCCAATTGATGGCTTTTTAGGAACGTTTTTTTTTTTCCGGAGAGTTTGTCACTTTTTTCAATGGTGACATTCCCTTTATGTATGAAGTCTTGCCTTTGAAAGAACTATTTCCAACCTCCTAATTGCTGCTTTAGCCATAGACTCCGGTTTATGATTCCATGCAAGGAGAATATGTAGGTAAATAAGTTTCTCAATAATATGAACGTCAGCATGCAATGTGCATATGTGAACATTTTTTAATGGAATTGGCAGAACAATATTCATATTTGAATCTTCTGCTTCTCGTGTTGGGTCGGTGTTTAATCGTCCCAAATTCATATTGTAACAATCCTTCATGCGACATGGGTGCTTTGATGTTGCCGCATGAGAGACATTATGCATACATTTTAATGTTTTCAAATCCCTTGCAAGGTGCCATTGAATTTGAGAACTTCTATGGTCTTCGATTGTAAATTTCTCACCCTCCAAATGTCTCTTTATAATCTCGCCATAATTTGTTCACGAAAATATCCATGAATGTATTTTATAGTCCTCTTTGAAGACTTGTAGAGAAGCAAGTAATGCATGACATGTCAACGAAAAAAATGCAATGTATGAAATGCTTATAACCGATACTTAAAAAATTGAAAAGTATACATGGAATGCCACCAACCACCATATGTCGATTGAACACTAAACGTTTGATCATCTGTATCTGAAATTTTCTTCATCAAAGTGAGACTCGCTCGTTCCAACTTTTGACCTTTGATGATTTCGGATTCATCCAATTTTATTACAATGATAATCTTTTCATTTACTTGATGTTCGTCTAGTTTATAGAATCAAATAATGCATTTTAGAACATTTTCAATATCAAGGAAAATATTATTGCAATCCTTGTAATTGAGCTCACCATATTCTGATTTGTATAATTCAGTTATATGAAGTGGTTGACCAACTACTTTGAACATTCTATCATTATAATAATTTCTTGCTAATCTTATCCAACATGGACGAGGAAGATAAGTTTTCTTTACCATCACTTAAGAAAAAGCTTCTTTACCTATTCTAAAAAAAGTAGAATAAGCTTTTTTGTTATTCTAAAAACATCACATGCACCTACTATCACATTTCCATTCAAGTAAGTTTGAACCTTATTCAAAATAGTCTCTAATATTTCATTTTTCATTTTTTCAAACCGAGCATTTTTCATCATTGCCTTTGTTGACTTTCTTGGTAAAACATGACTTAAAGATGCTATCGCTCTCATGAGAACAAATCTCCGTGTGACAATCCTCTTCATCTATTTGATGCTTGATAGAGCTTGGATCTAGGTTTGAAGGAGGATAGGAAATACTCACTACAATTTAAATCTCAACTGAAGTGCTCGCTGGAATCTCAACCAAAGTGCCCGCTGAGATCTCGACAGAAGTGTTTCCTGAAATCTCAACCGAAGCGCTCGCTGGAATCTCGACCAAAGTGTTCACTGAAATCTCAACCGAAGTGTTCGTTGAGATCTTGACCAAAGCCGAAGTGCCCGTTGAGATCTCGATCGAAGTGCTCCCTAAAATCTCAACTGAAGCGCTCACTGGAATCTCAGCCAAAATGTTCACTGAAATCTCGATCGAAGTGTTCGCTGAAGTCTCGACCGAAGTGTCCGCTGAAGTCTCGACCGAAGTGCCCGTTCAGATCTCTACCGAAGCCGAAGTGATCTCGACCGGAGCCGAAGCGCTCACTCAAATCTCAACTAGAGCTGAAGGTAGCGATCAAATCTCGACCAGAGAGATTCGATTAGTTCTCAACCGAAGCAATCAGGCCAAAGCTCGACCGGAGCAAGTAACACCCATCTCGACCAGACCATAACTTTTAATCAACTCCTCTGATTGCCATTTTGACCGAACCACCATCTTCGCAACACCCTTGGGCCTGAAAAAAATTAAAAAAAAAGGCATGAACATCAAAAAAAATTTCAAAAAATAAAACTCATACCAATAGAAAGCCCTTTTTATATTGAGTCTCCACCGTCACTTCCTTCAACACCCTAAAAAATCGAAAACACCAAAAACCCTAAAAAATCCAAAAACACCAAAAATCCTAAAAAATTCAAAAACACCAAAAACACATACCCAATACAAAAAAGACACACAATACCCAATGGTCGACAATACAGATCCTGACATCCCAGAAGATTATCCATATAGTGTCCAAATAAAGAAAAATTTGTACCATTCTGTTGTGACTGTGGTTATGGGCATTGCTATAAAGACTGTCCAGCAAGACCGAAGCCACCACCAGCTACAACACCTACAAATTTGATAACAATCAAGTTAAGACTAGTAGCTCAAAATAAACCAAGTGCACCCTTGATGGTGGTCACTAGAGCACAGAAGTACAAAGAATCAGTCGTGGATCCAGTACCTGCTGATTCTATACCATTGAATGATATGCCAATGGCATCGAGAGTCTATCCAAATCCTCATGCAAAAAAATGAAGATATCAGGATGTGAGGCAGTGGATTAAACATCTGCAAGAAGAAGAGGAGCTCGAAGCTGCTAAAGCAACAACAAAAGTTCGTTCTTCACCATTGCAGCCACTAAGAAATTCACGTATAGATATGAATGATCAGTTGCATCATCATGAAGAATCCTTCAAGATGACTGAATCGGAAGCGCCGCAAATAGAACTGCTCATGAATATTTTGTCTAGTAAGATCAATATTTCATTGGGAGAGTTCCTCAAGTTGGTGCCAAAAGCAGAAGAAGTCTTAGCGCAAAAGTTAGTTCAAGAAGAACCAGAAGTCCATTAGGAGCCACTTTTTTGTGCTGGATTTGAAGAATCTAATGAAGCACTCCATGTTGGAGCCACTTGGGAAAGTGAACAAAAGAATATCACTTTGCCAATACATCATAGACAATCTCCTAAGAAAGCAATTGTGATAGATGGTGGTTTAGGAGTTAACCTGATTTATACAAAGCTATGTGCAAAATGGGGCCTTACAAAGATCAAGTCTGTTACTTTTTCCATTAAGCTAGCTGATCAAGCGACAGTTCGTCTTCGATAAATGGTTGAAGATATACTTGTCAGAATTGCGATAGCACAGTTTGTCATTACTTTCGTAGTAATGGACTTACCAGAGGCGCCAAATGTCTACCGAGTTCTATTGGGACATCCATGGTTACGAGTTACGCAAGTAGTTCATAACTGGGGTATCGAAAAAATCACTTTTGAAAATCGTGAACGTGCAGTTAAAGTTGATCCTACAACTTGGACTATCAAACCAGTGGTTCAAAAAGAAGCTGACGATTTGTCAACAACGGATCATACTTGTGACCGTCCAGAGAAAAATTTGGGAGTTCATTACGATTCTCAAACGGATACTATCAACTGGAATGAAGCTCTTGCAATGATTGATTGTACACCAGGATATATGTGTCAATAAGATAATCAATCAGATTTGAACGAGATTTTCTTATTAGATCAAACTTTGGATACACCAATCACATTTCCACTGAATGTGTTGAATGTAGCCTGGATATCAACGGAACCTATACCAGATTTGATTGAAAATGATCTCATACCTATGAGTCATGCCTTGACTTATGATGACAATGCAAAGCTTACGGATGAGCGGATTTTCAATCATATGGATCCGACCGGATTTGGAGTACGTAATGTTCGTGATGAACCAACAATAAAACCGTCTAAAGTAGTTATATTGAAGGAAGATAGGATCACAGGATCGATGACGAAGAAACAAGATAAACAACATCATAATACGGTCCTAAAATGGGAAAATCCTCCTCAAAAGATGGATTCAAAGAATGTGCCACCCTTACTGGATAAAGGCAAAGAAAAAGTCAAGGATGATTCTACAAGTCAGAATTCTAGCAAGACATCATCCTCTCGAAAGTCATCACTTCCACGATCAATTCTTTCTAAGAAGGCTAAGCGAAGATTCAAGACAAGTCCTTTCGAAAAGGAACAAACAGATATAGTCCAGCATGATATGCCCGAGCATTTTAAACATTATACATTGGATGATGTGGTTATCATGTTACCTAAAGCACATCATGAACATGAAGAACACGTGCCAGAATCGAAAGAGGTTTATGATGGCCCAACTAGGACGCAACCAATGAATCTTGCTGAACCAGCAGAACCGAAAAAGATTGTACAAGCTGGATCACAACTTACTCCTGAATAGTATCAAACACTCCGCATGTTACTTATTAAGTATCAAGATTGCTTTGCATGGACTTATCAAGATCTAAAGGGTATTCCGACATCAGTGATTGAACATACCATACCTCTAGTACCTGATGTAGTTCCAAAAGTTACAAAGTTCTATCGTTGTAATCCTAATGTTGCGGACCAAATAAAGAAAGAACTTCAGAGACTGCTTGACGCCGATTTCATTTATGAGATCGAGCATACCAAATGGATCTCACCGATTGTCATTGTTTCTAAGAAGAATGGGAAATTGAGAATCTGTGTGAATCTCAAAGCGTTGAACAAAGTGACGCGAAAAGATCACTTTTCGTTACCTTTTACTAAAAGCATTTTGGATCGCCTTGCTGGAGCAGAAGCTTATAGTTTCTTGGATGGATTTACTGCTTACAACCAGGTTAAGATTGCACCTACTGATCATCACAAAACCGCTTTTGCAACAGAATGGGGCACCTATGCTTACAAAGTAATGTCGTTTGGACTCTGTAATGCAGCAAGTTCGTTCCAAAGAGTAATGCAATTTGTTTTTAAAGATTTTCTACAGAGATTTATTGAAATTTACTTGGATGACCTGAGAGTCCATAGTATAGATACAGACCACCTGGATCGATTAGAGAAAGTATTTGAAAGATGCCGCAAATTTTCAGATTTCTCTAAATCTAGAAAAATGCCAGATATGGGTTTCCCACGGAGTTGTGCTTGGACATGTGATATCGAGACATGATATTGCCACAGATTATTCTAAGATCAAGATTATTGTGGACTTGCCACCGCCAACAACGATTTGTGGAGTTTATGTGTTTATGGGTCATGCGAACTACTATCGAATTTTTATTATCTTCTTTGCGGATTTAGCATGATCTATATACAAACTGACTATTGTTTCTATTTGGACAGTAGAGGCATTAGAAGTTTTTGAAAAGTTAAAAAAAGCATTAACTTCAGCACCAATACTGTGTTCTCCAGATTGGACGATAGAATTTCATGTTCATACGGATGCCTCAAAATACACCATTGGATCAATTTTGACGCAGCCAGGTGATTATAAGAAGGATTATCCTATACGATTTGCAGGCAGACAACTTACAGATCCGGAGAAGAATTATTCAACAACAGAACGTGAAGCGTTAGCCATGATTTTTTCTGTTCGAAAATTTCGTCACTACCTCATGGAAATGCACTTTGCATTTTATACAAATGATCAGCCATTACTTTACTTGGTAAACAAGACGTGCAATACTGGACGTATTGCAAGATGGTTATTGTTATTGACTAAATTTGACTTTCGAATTGTGGTTCGAAAGGGGAAGCAACATTATCTAGCCGATCACGTTTCACAAATCGAATCCGCACCAGTTCACACTGAAGTGGATGATGAACTATCAGATGCTGCATTGTTCTATGTTGAAGCAGTACCTGAGAGGGCGGATATTGTTGAATACTTAATGCTAGGACAACCGAATGACTCCTTTACAAAAGTACAGAAGAAACGATTGATTCATAAGACTCAACCTTATCAATTGATTGTAGGACAATTGTATCATCGTGGATTAGACAATATTCTACGAAGATGTGTTTTACCACATGAAGTACCCAATATAATCATGTTTTCACAGATGGCATGGGCGGAGGACTATTCGCAAACTTTTGCAATCAGGTTGTTGGTGGCCTACGCTTCATAAGGACACAAAATTTTTTATTCAGACATGTGATGTTTGCTAGCGAGCACGATGGCCTACTCGACAGAATTATGAATTCTTGCATCCGGTTTTATCGCAAGCACCGTTTGAAAAATGAGGACTAGATTATGTTGGTCCTATTCATCCTGCCGCGCAAGGATCTCAGGCCTGATACATTATCGTAGCAACTGATTATATGACCAAGTGGGTTGAAGCCAAAGCTATCAAAGTTGCTGATGCGAAATCTACGACCAAGTTTCTGTATGAAAATATTATAATCATATTTGGATGTCTGATCGAGATTGTCAGCGACCGGGGTACACACTTTGACAGTACTTGGACGAAGGACCCTCTTGGGCAAAGGTTTATCCTTCGCCAGCCCTGGAAAACGTTCGCCTGATAGGTTCAGATCCCCAAAAACCTTCACCAAGATTTTTATAGCCTATCTTCACAGTACTGTACATGCCTGCAAATTTTTGTTCCGAACTAATCAACCAAACTAGTATTCAGTGTAATGGACCCACCAAATTCACCTATAAGTTGGTTGAATTCGATTCATTCCTCAGTTGTGCTAGTGAAGCTCTTGCGAATTTTTTCCACGACCAAAGCCTTCCAAACTTCTTGAACTGCTTTCTAATATACTTTTGCGCATCTTACATTTCCATTCTGCTCATCTTGTCTTCTACTGATACTTCCTAGTCTCCGCGTTATACTATCCATCGTGATGTCCCATCTACAACGGACATCATGATACTTCCTAGCACAAGCATGGTCACTCAGTGGATGACCCTTGCGGAGCCTCTGCTCAGTGCAATGGGTATTCATGAGAGAGACTTTTCTAGCAGAATCAACATGGAGTTCATCACTCTTGCCTTCAGTATGTGGAAGGAAGAGAAATCCAGATTTTATATCACTTTTCAGAGAGCCACACACAAGGTGAGCGTCACTGAGGCCGCCCTTGCAGCCATAGGTATAGCGTCTAGTATATAGGCCTCAGCCAATCATAAGCAGGCCATAAAGCCATACATCGACCTCACCAATGATTTGCACTGGACCAACGACGGATACCTCCTTGAAGCCATCATTGAGCCTTCCATCCACACTGCTGCCCAGCAACTAAACAACTTCCTGATGGTTGGGAACCTCAGGAAAGATTGCATCACTTCACAAATCCTCCACAGGATAGTTGAGTCCTATACCAAGTTGGCCAAAACCCTTCTTGAACCATATAATTGGTTCAAGACTATTTCTGATGAGCTCAAACGAGCTATTAAGAGCAATACTAAGCAGCAGTTTGCTGCTTAACCTCTCCAATCCGGCTCAAAGCATCATCAGCACAATTCGACGTACCTCGACGGTACTTAATGTCGAATTAGAACTCTTGAATGAGTTTCGACCAACGGGCCTTACGACCCCTAAGATCCGAGACATCACAGATATACTTAAGAGACTCATGATCTGTCATAACCACAAATTTAGATCCGTACAAATAATGTCTCCAGATCTTTAATGCATGGTAGCAACTGTTACAACTCCCTAGGATCTTTGATTGCCTTGAAGGTTCTGCACACCCCATACCAGTGACGATGCACCATATTCGCCCATCCATAGGGTCACAACTGATCCACCCCCATGCACTGAAGTTATCAACATAATCATGCTCGATCAAGCCTCTTATGATAACTAGCATCCCATAGCACCAGCCATCGCACTCGGCTCTCCCTAGCACACATCTCTTGGCCTAGAGCTACATCCTGGCTCATGCACGTGCTCTCCATCTACCAACTCCCGGGTAGATCGAGTGAATGGAAAGAGGGAAACCCCACCTCTATATATAGCACAATGGGTCCCATCAAGCACGGTCCTGTCGGCCACACATGACCACCTAGAATGGTGATGTGTGGCACCCAAACATGTCGATAACGGCAGACCTGCGTTATGCCCCTTGTAAGGCCATCACTGAAGGGCATACCATTATGGTACATGACAAGGGCGCCCTACTATATGATCTCACAACATCAAAAAAGGCTTCCTACACCCCGATTTGCAAAGACTAAGCATTGTTGCATGTATTTGGGACTACCTTCCATTCAATTACTGAGAATTGAATCTCCTCAACTACCTTGGTTGACCAACAACCAGTTCCAACTTTGATTTGCAACAAACTGTTCCTCAATTTTATGAGAATTGACTCCGTTATTAACTCTTTTTTCATCGGCTATCCTGTAGCTTTCTGCTATGAAACTTTCCAGTAAAAGCTTCATGAGGTGTCTTACCTTCCATAGATTTCGTAGGACACCGATTCAAGATGTGCGTAGCTGTGCTGCAAGCTTTTGCCCAAAAGATGTTTGGCATACCCTTGCTTTTGAGCCCTGGCCATCTCAACAATGGATCTATTCTTTCACTCTGCAACTCCGTTTTGCTGCGATGAATAAGGTGTTGTAGTCTGCCTCTTGATCTCTTGATATTTGCAAAAATCAATAAATTCTGTCGAAAAATACTCACCACCTCCATCAGATCTCAAAGCCTTGATGTAACTTCCTGTTTGCTTTTCAACTAATGCCTTGAATTCCCGGAACTTAGCAAAAGCTTCTGATTTCTTGCTTACGAAATAAATCCAAATGCATATGCTATAATCATCAATAAAGGTAATAAAGTAATAGCAGCCACTAAGAGATCTAGTCTGCATTGGTCCACATAGATCACTGTGGACAAGATCTAGGATGCCAGTGGCTCTCCTTGCTCCACTTTTAGGAAACCTCTCTCTGTGTTGTTTTTCCAAAATGCAACCTTCACATATTTGTACTTCAAAAGAAATATCAGGCAATCCAATAACTAGATTACCTCTTTTCATAATCTGTAAACTTTGAGCACTGATATGACCAAATCGTTGATGCCAAAGATCACTTCGACTATCAACAGTGCTTACCATAGCTTGAGTAAAAGATCTCGCATTCAGTTTGTAGAGTCGATTTCCGTTGACTCTAGCTCATGTAGCAATCACTTTGTAGTGATTCTTAATGTCCTTGAAGAGACATTTGTCGCTATCAATCTCAACCTTGAGTTGTTGATCAGCCATTGTCCCAACTAATAGTAAATTGTTGGCTAAACCAGGAACATATTGCACATTGCTTATCCACTTTATCATTCTGCTGGCCAGCTTCACTGGTACCACTCCAAATCCTTTCACAGGTAGCAATTGGCCATCAGCTTGTCCAACTTCATCGCCATTGTGGATTTCCTTGAATTCCGAGAACCACTCCTTCCTCGAAGTCATGTCCTTGGACACTCCACTGTCAATGTACCGGGTATCCTTTGCTTCATCACTTGTCATTAGCACCGTAATGAACAAGTTTGAGCTTTCACCTGTATCATCTTCATATTGATCATCATTGAATTGATGTTGATTAACATAATTGTCTTCATAATGATCATCATCAAATTGATGTTGATCAGCATAAGTGCCCGCCTGCCATTTGCCTTTTCTTTGTGCTATCTCCTTTTGTTTCTTGAAGCATTCACGTTCCCAATGGCCAGGTTTGTTGTAGTACCTACAATTTCCAGGTCTAACTTTTTCCTAGAACAACCACGTCCTTGACCTCGACCTTGATTCCAATTGCCTCGATTCGGGCTATCATTGGCTTGCTCATGAAATTGTTGAAATGATCTCCGGCTTGAGTTTTCTCCTCTCGATTGATACCTACCACGGCCAAATCTTCCGCCTCATCCTCTAACTGCAAGGGCTTGATCATAGCCCCTGTTATGATGATTCAAGTTCTCTTGACGTTGCTCTTCCTGCAAAAGTAATCCACCTAGCTCTTCATAGGTTGGAAAATTCTCCCGTGTGGCAATGCTTGTCACAAACATCTGATGTGACTCACTCAAGCTGTTCAATGTCAATTGAACGATCTCGCGATCCTATACTCACTCTCCAATGGCAGCTAGTTGATCACGGATCTCCGTTACCTTCAATAGGTGATCGACAATAGTTGCACCATCATCCATCCGTAATGTGTGCAGCTTCGTCTTTAGAAATAACACTCGAGATGTGTTTGTGGTCTCAAACAATGCCTTCAACGTATCCCACACTTCTTTCGGTCCTTCCGAATCCGAAATGTAGGGAATGATAGCATCTCTGACTGACAAGTTGATGACATTCTATGCTTTCTGTTTCCTCCTATCAAATGCCCGCTGATCTTCTTCAATCATTGGCCTTGTCTCCTCACCTGTCATGATCTCCCATAGCTCCTTTTCTATCAGAATGTTCTTCAGTTTGAATCTCCAAACTGCATAGTTGTCGGCTCCTTCCAACTTGCTTGACTCATTGAGAATACTTTCGCTTAGCATTGCCATAACTGCAATTAGATGACTCCGGATTGCAAAAAAGATTGCAAGAATGGAAAATTTGCTGCAAAATTGACAAATGATGTCTTTGACCACTTTCCAATCCGAGCTATGGATTGAAAGTTATGCCAAATTGAAGATTTTGGCCTTAAAATGGCTCAAAACTGCCCAGCCTGAAAAATGGCAATTATTGCCAAACTACTATTTTTGAAATTTTTTTTTTGTCTCGTACAGATCTTCAATTTCTTTGAGTTTTATATCAGCGCGTAGCCCTTTGTACCAGCATAGCTCCTGTCTAATCAAATCCCAAAAACAGTCTCTCCAGCTAGGTCAAAACATCACTCTGTTTTCTGCTTACTTGCAAAAATATCCAGTGGACAGAGCCCCAAAGAGGAAGGGACAATCCTCAGCTTAAGGTCAAGATGAAATTTTTTAATGAAGAGTTAATATTTCTGCCCTTCAGCTCTTTGGTAACTGAACTTCAAACACTTCAAATTTTTAAAAATTGAAGTTCAAGGGCCCAACAAATGCTGGCCGTTGATTTGGATTCACGATCATGAAATCTCACCGTTGATCTCAACAAAGTTACCATCTGACGATCTGGAGAGACTTGGTGCGCTGAACGTGGCTCCTCCGCATGCTAAACCCTTATTAACACTACGGTCTCCTTCGCGCTGGCCGCGCGGCTGATCCGCGAGCCTCCCGTGGCCTCCTCCTTCCTTCTACACTTCTTTCTTGGATATGGCTGCTTGCTGAAATCTGATCCCTCTGCTCCTTCCTTCCACGGCTAGTCACGGCCCTTTAACAGCAGTTTCACACTAGTAGGGCGCCCAGCCTCGTGTGTTTACAGCACCAGAAATCGCTTTAAACAGCCAAAGATCCACAGTTTTCCACCTTTAAAAACCTAGGTCACATAGAAGAATAGGTTCTTGGGCATTTGTCAATCTTTCTCTGAGAGTTTTCTTCCAGCTCCCCACCACACTGAGGTCGCCGTCTGGTAACCTGAATACAATGATTTGCCTCACTTCCAATGATCTGAAAATGATGCAAGTAGGGTTGTTACTATTTCATACTCTCTCACTACATCTTAAGCTGCAAAATGCTCAAATGTTCACCAAACTGATTCTAGTCAGTTGCCAATGGTTTCCCCATTATATTCGCCTCCTTATCCTCTGAATAAACTCTTCAAAGAGTGTTCAAGCACTCCCTACCATGCTTCAATGCCTGCAATATGCTCAAGAGACATTGTAAGTTTTTTTACTTTCACCTTTTGTGAAAGACTATCTCACCTCAATACGGAGCCAGTGACAAGCCGAACCCAGTAGTCAGGCACTCAGGATCAGAGTAGCTCTGATACCATGTCAATGATCTGATAAGCACTATCAATCATTCATCATAAGCAATCACCATAAGGAGGAGTAAGAGCACACAATCATTGTATCACACACTAACTGAAAGAGAGTACAATAATCTCTGAATATAGTGAGAGAGAAAACTAGTAGTTGACTATAGACTAGCCTACAGCTACTTACACTTGGTAACAGCTGTCAACGATAAAACGTCAACAATAACAAGTCTATCATTGGTTTCTAACAAGAGTGACTATCATAAATCAAGACTTGAATATCATATAATCTAATGATGTATGAATACTGATAGACATGATTCAAAAAGTGAGAGAATATATGATGCCATGAAATGTCACTTGATCAATAATGTCTAGAATAGAAAACTTGAGGACTCATAAATCAAAATTGGACTATCATAAATGACAATAGAGTGACTATCAAAAATCTTTATTGACAACAATCAAATGGACTATCATAAATACCAATAACATGTGTGGATGAGCCAATATAGGTGGGGATATTGTTGTCAATTGGAAAGTGATATCTTCAATTGACATAATTGAAATAATAAAGTCCTCTCACAATATACTTTGAAATATCTTAAGTATTCATTGCTTCAATTAAGTTAATTAAATGATTAAGTTGAAGAGTATCAATAAATTGCAGTTCTATTATTTGCAATACCAATAAGGGTCTTTTCCACAATTGAGTTTTAGAATCTTGGAGGACGTAAACAAAAACTATCAATCCTCAATATTTGATTGTTTCCTTCTCTTCACAAATAAGTGGTTCTCGTAAAGAAATCTTTCAAGAGTTCTATCCACAACAATAAAACTCTTCTTAGTTAGATAATCTACAATAAAGATTCGTAAGATCTAGAACACAAATCATTAGTAGCATATTTATGACAATGTTTAAGAGTTCTACTACATAGATAATTCCATTTATTATTTCACTCCAAGATAAATCAAATAAAAGAATCAAATTCTACAACCAAGAATTTCTAGCTATAGATACAAGAGAAGGAAATCATGCCATAGAAAGCCTAGTTATGTTTGTAAGGCTTTACAATATGGTTAATTCATCATTCATTGGCTATCTAAGGTGCTTTCATTTATTTCTTGATTTTGTGAGCATGTCAGTTATTCATATTTAGTGACAAGCTTTTGTGCTTGGCTTAAAACCCATGAGAATTTGGAATTGTCAAATTCCGAAAAACTAACATTAATAAAAAATGTGCAAGATATTGGAAGTAGCGTCTCATAAAGTTTTTCAAACAATGAAGGGAAGGAATTCAACTAACAACCTACATTGGATGTCAAACTTTTTATTGCCACCACTAAAATGTCATGTATTTAATATAGGAGACAATTTATCTAATGATAATTTATGCTCAAGAAACCAATTATTCATATATTATCTTGCAGTTTGAGATGAGCATGAGTAATGTTGGACAATATTGTAAACATATGATAATGGGCATGGCTTGAGACAATGCTTTAAGATTAAAATTCTACATTTCGAAATAAAGTGGCCAATAGGAAAAGAGGAGGCCAATCACTCCTTTCTATAAAAGGAGACCAAAAAACAAAAAATTTAGAAGAAGTTGACTAATGTTTACAAAGGTCAAATTTGAAATTAAACTTCACATATTCACAAGAACCAAAACCACAAATCACGTAATAACATCATATCCATGCTTAGACTGAGATACAAACCTAGTTCATTATTGGCACAATTAACATTGTCATCCAACTCAACTATATACATTGGCATTTACATTTATGTGACAACTCCACGATTTAACAATACCTCAATAAAATAATTATCTACGTCTTGCTAGAAACTGAATAGTCATCAACCAAATATATCTACCAAGCATTTTGCAAGTGTGTACTGTGTGTGTTGGAGGGGGGGCGCATGTGTGTGTGTGTTTAATCTTTCTGTTTCTATTGATTTTTTACTCACAAAGTGAGAGAGACAATGGATTGTGACATGAAAAGCATGATTAACATGATGTCTCATAAGTCAAGACTGGACTATTATAAAGTAGAAGACTCATGAATCAAGACTTGACTACATGAAAGTGCACCTTGAAAGCTAGTGGGATATTGTTGTCCAAAGGAGACTTAAGACTCATGAATCAAGACTTGACTACATGAAAGTGCACCTTGAAAGCTAGTGGGATATTGTTGTCCAAAGGAGACTTCACTCTCATCGTTGAAAACTTTCTTGAACATTTGAATGTCCAATATTGTCCAACTTTAGAATGGAAATGGCATTTTTCCCCAAAACCATTATCATGAAATATAGACAAGTTTTATAAGAGTGCATAACTCTTTGATGAGTAATAATCCTTGAAATTTAGAGAAATTTCATGCACTCTCTAAGGTTTATAACTTATAAAAGGTTTTGGGATCACTATAACTAAGCATATTGAGACGCAGCACCATTTTATATGAGATGAGAACAATAGAATTGAGTCGGTATATTTTCCGAGATAGGACATGGGGGCAGATATGACCAAGGTCTGATGATGGTACTCATCTTCATGGGAGTTGAGAGTGGACGATGAGGTCTTGTGAGTGGAGGATGAGCATTGAGGACTGAGGTGTTGAGATAGACTCTAGAGTGTTGACACTGCAACAATCATGGTCCGTAACTGACAAAGCAGTACTGCGAGATCATGGCATGCCACGAGGGCACAGTCCCCTCATTGCCATTGTTTCTACTAAGGAACTCCATAAAAGCCCAAAGATGTCAATGACCTTGACGACTTTTGGGAATAGTGTACTCATTAGACTATTTTTGATATATGAATATCAAATGTTTCTGACATGAAGTTTTTAAGTTCATTTACATTTTTAAATATTACTTGCTAATTGAAATATTTTTGAATATTTTAAAATTTATTTTTCAATGTTACTCTGTAAATTACTAAAAGTGAGATCGATCTTGATGGAGCATTGGGTTTAAATACATATAAGATGGTAAGTTTGTAGATACTCTCTCTCTCTCTCTCTCTCTCTCTCTCTCTCTCTCTCTCTCTCTCTCTCTCTCTCTCTCTCTCTCTCTCTCTCTCTCTCTCTCTCATGGACTCTTCTTTATCAGAGACCACCACCCTTGATCATGCTAAAAACAAACATATGTGATTTGAGGGTCCTAAAACTTTTTACAAACCCAACTTTTCTTCATACTTTTCAAAAATATTTTCCCACCTTTTTTGGCTGGAAGGGAGCTTCCACGATACTTCCTATGAAACCGCTATATATAGCCTGTTTTCAAAGGAGTTTCTTCTACTATACAGTGAGAAGAAGGTTGGAAGAGATGGCACCCTCCCTGGCTTGAGATGATCTGTGTTAACTATACGGTATGTGGTTCTGCTTGTTTTATATGTGTGCATTCATCTCATGAATATGTATGATGATCATCAACTGTTCTAAATGTTGAATGGGAATGTATGAACCTGCTGTCCAGCGATGGATCAATATGGATTCATACAACTTATGTTTGGCTTGATAAATACTTCATAGACCTTCCGTTGTCCAGCAATGAAGCATACTCACTTCTGGAGTACTTGTTGAAGGTAGACTTGTTGTTGTCCAGCGATGGACCTGCATCGATCTATCATTATCAAAAGAATCAGAATGTTGATATATATGGTAGGCTGTCCAGCGATCGACCAACGATGATCCAATATTACCTTCCACATACTTCAGAAGGCATGTTAATGATAGTTTTACATCACATGAAATAAGCTGAGACAGAAGCTTCATAATGTCCAGCGATGAAGCACTTCTTAACTCATGAATGGTTGTTTGGTTTCAAGCTCCTTATCATGAATATGAATGGATGATATCTTGGTGTGATAACTATAGTTTACATTATACGTTACTATCCTTCAATGGACAGCATGAATATGTGATTGTTCCTTGAGTAAATAAGGGTTTTGTACGTAATCCAGAAACAATGCTATGATGGTCTCATACTTTTATCAGAACATACAACTCAGTTGTTGGAACATTCGGTTTATGATTACTATACCTCATGTTTTAACCAGTTTCGTTATCATACTTGCGAGTGACTGCTCTTGCAAAGGGAATACTACTGTATATTAGCACTAACAAATGGAACTTGTGCTCTCTGTAGCATCAAATATTACTACTAGCTTCATTTTTGGTTAGGTTTGACTCCGAACCATAAAGCTATAAGAGTCTGCACAGGTGTGCACATTAAACCATTCGCTTCATATTTGTATAAGCAATGAATGGTAGGCTCTCCATAAAGTATTTACTTTCGATTCTTTTTTTTTTAAAAGGGCTGACAATAACGTTATAAACGGCTTAATACTAAGGAAGGCAAAGAGCACTCGAGGGGAGTAAAACATGGCACCCTCACAAGATACCACTGCTACAATCATCCAGGTAAGAATTTTCCGAGCAGTTTTCAGAATTTGCAAGCATCACATATGCTCGAAAGCTAAGGTGTCTCTTCATAAATGTATGCCATTCTAGGTGACTGTTAAAGACCCTAAGTATGGAAACTACTTGGTTTATACTCACTGTGTTACACTCATTCCCGTACTTCTTTGAATTTTATGTAGCGATTAGTTAAGTGTACAAATTAGCAGATCACCAATTATTAGCGTCATATGCATGTAGATTAGCTTAGTTGATCATTTTGCATTTCAGCTCTATATATTTCTACCATGTCTTGTTGTTTCTAAATCCACAGAGTTGTTGCTTCAGGTTTGGCAATGCTTTGTCATACTCATCAGAGTGGCTTTGTCATACTCATCAAAGTGTTGTAGCTTCAGTTTTGGCAATGGTTTGTAATCCTCATCAGACTGTTGTAGCTTAAGTTTTGGCAATCCTTTTTTGATAGTCATCAGAGCGATCAATACAACGTACACTACCCTTTTTCTTATGCGATTCATTGTTAATTTGGAACTTGGTAGTCTGTTTGCTTGGCATTGCAATCTCAGCCGTTTGTTTCAATAAATGGCGTTCGGTCTAGCGATGCCGATCTTCATACTCCTTGCCTCTGTCGATACCTCGACCTCACCATCGCCTTCCTTCGCATCTACATTTTCTACTGTGGACGTGCTCATTGCCTTCAAGCATGCCATCACTAGCGATCCCCTCCATGCTCTCGCTTCCTGGGCTGATAACTCCAGCACCATGACTTCCTCCGGTTTCTGTTCATGGGCTGGCATCGTCTGCCACCCCAATTCCAGCCGTCTCACTGCCATCTCGCTTCCCTCCAAGCTCCTGAGTGGCTCCATCACTCCCATGCTTGCCCAATTGCCCCATCTTTCCTATCTTGACCTCTCATCCAACAATTTCTCAGGCTCCATTCCTTCTGAGCTTGGCTTCTGCACCTCCCTCTCTTACCTCTCCCTCGCGCGAAACTTTCTGGTGGGCAGCTTGCCTCTATCCTTCACTAATCTCACTAGGCTCAAGACCCTTTCGCTGTCTCACAACTTCTTGGTTGGCACCATCCCTCCTCTAATACTCCCCCGCTTATCCAATCTGACCCTCTCTTTCAACTCTTTCGGTGGAAAAATACCAGTGGAGCTCGCTCAGTGCTCCTCCCTGCAGATCCTCGATCTTAATGACAACTACCTCAATGGATCTCTTCCTTCAGATCTTGGGAACCTTACTCGTTTGGTGTACGTCGACCTGTCAGCAAACCAGTTTCACGGAGTGTTACCTGCATCTTTGGCCAATTGTTCACGACTGCAGCACCTGAATCTGTACAACAACACCATCTCAGGAACCATACCTGCCTCGTGGGGAATAGGATTGAAGAAAAACCTGCTTTTCCTGTCTCTGGGAAATAACAACTGTAGTGGAGAAGTGCCTCTAGAATTTGGATATCTTTCCAACCTTCAGTACATCGAACTTGGAGGCAATCACTTCACCGGCAAGATTTTGACTCTGTTGATGAACTGCAGCGACTTGTCTATCATTGATTTATGGGGTAATTTATTCTCAGACTACCTGTCTCCCGAATTAGGTTCAGCTCTCCCCAAGCTTACTATTCTTAGCTTAATAAAAAATCAATTCGTTGGGTCTATACCTCCATCTTTGGGGAACTGTTCTGGACTATCACAGCTAGTCTTGGGTTTCAATAAGATTTCTGGCAACATACCTGCAACACTGTTCCAAGCGCACAATATCACTTATTTAGATCTGCAATACAATGATCTGAGTGGAAGCATTCCGGCACAAATTGGAAATGAAACAATGTTAAATCGATTGCTTGTTAACAACAATCAGCTTACAGGCGTTCTTCCTCCTGAATTGGGTAGTCTAGCTTTAGTTTTAGGTGTAAACATGGAATTCAATCACTTCACCGGGGATATTCCTTACGAGCTAGGTAACTGGACTAAGATCATCGTGTTTTCTGCGTACCAGAATCTGCTTCAGGGATCGATTCCTTCTTCATTTAATCAATTGGTTAAATTGGAGCATTTAATACTGGATAACAACCTACTGACGGGACCCATACCGCCCTCGCTTTCCAACTGCACAAGGTTTACAAACATCTCTTTGAACAACAACTTTCTCGAGGGCCCGATCCTTGCAGCAAGCTTTCCCAACATGTTGTATTTTGACGTCTCCTTCAACCGTTTATCTGGTTCTATACCTCCTTCACTTAGAGTAATGAGCCAGCTAGAAATTTTAGACCTATCTAATAATTACCTTTCGGGTGAAATACCCAGCGTTCTTTCAAACTGCGTCGCTTTGCTGTCTATGAATCTTTCCACTAATAATTTAACCGGGATTATTCCCGGTTCTCTCGGAAAGTCACTCAAAAGTTTGATAGCTCTGAATTTGTCACACAATTCCATCTCCGGGGAGGTGCCGTCAGAGTTGGGAGATCTCACGAACCTACAACTTTTAGATCTTTCTTTCAACAGGTTGAACAATTCAATTCCCGTCTCCTTGGAGAACATATCAGGACTATCAAAGGTAAACTTCTCATACAACCAGCTAGACGGCGCTATACCTACGCAAGGCTCCTTTGGCAACTTGACCGCCACATCGTTCATGGGAAATCCCCGACTCTGTGGCCAACTTCTTCAGAAACCATGTCGAAAAGTTTCCCACCATATATCAAAAGGAGTCGTGATAGGATTTTCAGTAGCAGCCTTCATAGTCGTCCTTTTTCTTGGCTTCGGATGCTTCTGGTACTTCAAACGCTATAATCCCGTTGCACGAGATATATGGCTGGTGACTCCTAGCCCTTTCATGAGACTAACGCTTGAAGACATTCGGAAGGCAACTGACAACTTCAGCGAGGAAAACATCATTGGTAAGGGAGGCACAGGCTTGGTCTTCAAGGGAATTCTATCCGATGGTCAAATTCTAGCTTTCAAAAAACTTACGCTGCCCGAAAATCCGAATGTTCGATCTGCCACAGCTGAGCTGCAATCCCTGGCAATGGTCAAGCACAGAAATCTGGTCAGAATTCTGGGCTACTTCTACGATCAGAAGCACGACATTCTGTTCCTCGAGTATCTGTCGAAAGGAAGCCTAGATGAGCATCTTCATCCAGCAGCAGGGATCCCCCAGCTGAGCTGGACCACTAGGCTTGGAATCGCAAGAGATATCGCACATGGATTGGCTTACCTCCATCATGAATGCTCAAAAATTATCGTCCATTGCGACATAAAACCCAGCAATATACTTCTGGATCCAGACATGGTGGCTCACATCGCCGACTTCGGGCTGGCGAGGCTGCTGATGCAGGCGAGGACGATGTCCACCACTCAAGTCATGCGAGGGACACTCGGCTACATGGCTCCGGGTAACGCAACAGCTTATTTCAGTAGATTTTTGAACGTCTATATTATGTAATCTTACAGCTGGAAGCATTTGCAGATCAGCTGCTAACCTTGGGTTAATGCTTAACTTGTTGTGCAGAATATACGACTACCGGCCAAATCTCGAGGAAGTGCGATGTATACAGCTACGGAATTCTGCTGATGGAGATCGCTAGCGGAAGGAGACCGACAGGGGAAGATTTCCCAGAAGGGCAAAGCATGTTGATGTGGGCTCGAGGCTGCGTGGAGAATGGAATGCTGGAGGTGGGTTGGCAGAGAAAGGGATTGCAGGAGGTGGGTTTGGAGAAGAAGGAACTGCAACAGATTGAGCGTGTGCTAAGAGTGGCGCTGCTGTGTGCAGACGAAGACCCGAAGCTACGCCCCACCATGCAGGAGGTGGTGGAGTGGCTGCCACCAACGGTCGACTCTACTGATGTGCAGCCAA
The DNA here is from genome assembly GCA_029204225.1 of Diphasiastrum complanatum. Classification (NCBI taxonomy): domain Eukaryota; kingdom Viridiplantae; phylum Streptophyta; class Lycopodiopsida; order Lycopodiales; family Lycopodiaceae; genus Diphasiastrum; species Diphasiastrum complanatum. The sequence goes on along the minus strand of CM055106.1, from coordinate 19,226,359 downwards.
CCCCATCCGTTTGGGATCTTGCCGCTGATCATGAGTTGGAGTGAAAGCAAGCAACTGCATCCCTACTGCATGTCCTGATCTGTTTTTTTTTTTCAGAACCTGCATGTCCTGATCTGTTTTTTTTTCTCTCTAGTTTTGAACTTCTTAATGATCCAACATCAAAGTGGGAAGTAGTTAATTTATCTTCTCTCTAGGAGTCATAGAAAGAAAAAGTTTTGAAGATTGTCCATTGATTAGCTAAGTGTATCTCAAATATACAGTCCACTTGTATTTATGGGCACAAGTTGACATGTTTTGATGCTACATATCATGTATAAAATCAAGTGGAAGGGCAATGATAAGTGCTAGAAATGAGAAAGTTTGGAATGATATTTATTTCAACTTTAGAAGAGTGATTGCTTTCTTCATACATGCTTGCATGAGTGACTACCAACCACATTTGATCGTAGCAATTGTCCATACCCAAATGGGCATGCGAATTAGTTATTTGTTACTTGTATTTTTATCATTTTGCAATTATTTGCCATGACTATAGAATAAACAATGACAATTTCTTGACATTGTAATTAAGCATATGATTCAAGACTAAGCTCATCAAGGCCAAGTTCATCTCCTAAGCTGCATTGACTCACTTGTTCTTGGCCTGTCATCCACTTTGACAACACTAGTCACCGTCAAGAACCACTGCCAACTTCTTGGATGTATTTGATGTAGGACTCAAAGCTTTTCTCTTGGGATGATCTTCATATTGCTTGGTCTCATCTATCACCTCATCTTCATCCTATAGTAATGGCATGTGTAGTTAATCACTGTTCCCATTCTCATCAAATATTGCATCCATGTTGATTACAAATTTCTTGGCATCTTGATCATGTTGTTGATAAGCTTTAACATTCTAGTCATAACCCACAAGTAGACACTTAATTGATTCTAAATCAATTTTCTTTCTCTTTTCTTTAGGTACATGGACATATGCATCACAACCAAAGATTCCAAGATTAGATACATTGGGCTTTTACGTATAAATGCTTCTTCATTTGCCGTACCTTTCATTAATTTGGTTGAATACCTATCAATACACATGTAGCCATGTTATAAACTAACATGATGACCCAAAAAAAGAGAAATGACTTGAAGACCCATTTTTTTTTTATTAAATTTTTTTAAAAAGTATCCAAATTTAAAATGCTTCAAATAAATATATTGTAATGGTAAAAAAAATGTTGTATTTTGCAAGAAAATAATTTAAGCTACAAAAATTTGGTCAATAGATTTTTATAAATAACTTAAAATTAGCTTATATTAAATAATAATACTATTTAAAATAAAATCATTAGATACACAACCACTAAAATACCTAAAAAATATTTTTTGCTTACTAAAAGCAAAAGTTATACTTTTTATTTTTTTGGAATTTTAAAAGTTTTCTAAATTACAATTCTTGTATCGAAAAAAATATTTTTAAAATTATGTTAAAAATTTGAATCAATATTTCTTAAAATTTTAAATTTTTAAAGATCTTTACATACACCCACGTAAGTTTATTGAATATTTAAACAATAAATAAACGCAAATAAAATTACTTTACAATAATTGATATTAAAGTATTTGTAATAATTTAAATCACCTTGAAAAAGATATAATTTTTTTTTCTCAATTCCTATAATTTTTAACAATATTTTTTTCGCAAAAAATATTATAAAAACACATCTAAAATTAAAATATTGTAAACTTGACAAATCATTACAATTTTAATTTTTGGTAATAATTATCAACGTTAAAATTTTTAAAATATCTCAAATTTTAAATTTTAAATCGTTAAAAAATAAATTTAAAAATATTAAATCAATCAAAAAGAATTCAAAACACAATACATCAAAAAATATAAACACAATTATTCTTTAAAACAAAAGAGAATTTTTTATTCCAAAAATCATCGATGTCATTTACATCTTTTTCTTTTGCTTTTTTTTTTAGCAGCCACTATACTATCGAGTGGCACCTCTTGAGGCACCCTGAGCAAGTTGGCCTTTTATTTGAATAGTTTCCCACTTATCAAAAAATTTATCAACAAGGGCCCACACTTGAAATTAAAAAAAAACTTTAATTGATAAAGAATTTAACCAATATTAAAATGGAGTTCGAAATTTTCGTCTGATAGAAACAATTCAAAAAGATTATAACATATATTATGACCAGAGCATTCCATGACAAGTATAACCAAACAAATTACCTAGCCAATGCGAAAAGCAAGCTGAAAATTTTTTTCGAATCAAAAGACAGGCCTGTCTCTTGAGCACATAGTGCTTTCAGCTCAAGTTGATTCACATCTCCTGCTTTGGAGACTCTCATGTATTCTTTGTGAAAAAAACGAATTCTTTGTATCACGGTCATCTTCATCCGGTAGTCCTGATCAATATTGTGGTCCCAAGCCAATAATTTCGCTTCTTCCACTGTCAGGCTAGCAAATGCAATGGCACTCACAATTCGAAAGCTTGGGATATGGGGATATTCTTGAGATAATTGTTTTCGAGCTTGTAATCTGTGTATCCCCCCAAGAACAAAAAAATGATATGAATCTAATAAAAAAAATTAAAATTTGCAACATCGTTGCATTTGTTAGGATCAACCAAAACAACAAAGAGAGTAACTATGGCTTGTGTATGATCTTTAAATTTTATTTTTAAATTATGTACATGTGTTTCATTAGGCTCTCTAACTTTTATTGGCTTGTCTCCTATTATTGGATCTACAGGTGGCCTATCACATTGATTTATGTCTAAAATTAAAGTTGTATTTTTTATTTGTTTTGTTTTATGGATATCCTCTCTTAATTTGGCAAGTTCGGAGCTGTCTTGTAATGGGCGGATGGATGCACTAGGTAGCGACAAAGGTGGTTCGGTGGCGGCTTTTTTGCTTTCAGTAGAAGGAATGGACTTATGGCGATGTATAGCCATGGTCTTTGGGCGTGACTTAGGTCTAGTGGGCGAAGTCTTAGAAATATTATGAGATCTTTTTTTTTTGGGATGAGGGACGACTACGGTTTCATCCTCAACATTTTCAGAGGCCGACTTTGTGACCTGAGCAGTGGTAGAAGCAGGCTTGCGAGGTCCAATAGATACATCTTTTGAACTCCGTAATGAATAGACCAGATCTTTTCCCTCAGCAATAGCAGCTAAAACCAATTTTAAGCAATGCTTCATGCTCTGAACAGAAACAAAAATCAAGTTTAAGATATAATGACCAAAAGCTTAAATTATATCTAATAACAACTATGCTAAGCATGAAACAAACATGATTAAAAATATATTTTATAATTACTCACCAAAGTAACTAGAGCTTTATCAAAATAGGCTTTGATGGCCTCGTCTTGACAAAGTCGGATCTTTATCATAGTCTCGTTCAGAATGAAAATAGAACAAGACTTATCCGTCTCCTTTACAAGTATATTCACAAAACCTTCTTCTTGATCGTCATCTAGTTGATCAGCAAGCAATCTTCCTTGAACTTTGAATTGCGAGTCTCCTTTGCCAGGCTTCTCAGCTAAATGAATAAAAAGCTCCGAAAGTTGTGTTGTTGACCCCTTTGGTGAAGTAGTACATGAATTCTTTCTTATCTTTTAATGAAATATCTTGAGGTTTCCCCGAAATTTTAAAAGAAATCCTCGACATTTCGAATATTATCAAAGACAATTGAAAATCTGCAAAAAAAAAAAGACTTTTTAAGAAAATTTCAAACGCTATCTTAATGAAAATGCTAAAAACTTTAATAATACAAGCCATTTTTGTGAAAAAAAAATTAAAAAACTATAAATTCAACATATTTTCTTACTTAAACATCTCAAAAGGATCACTTTTCTGAGACAAAACGTTGTAAAATAAGAAAATACGAGTAGCGACCTATGCTAAGCATAGGTTGTGGTCGAGTCCTTACTAACAACTTATGCTTAGCATAGGACGGAGGCGAGATTCTTCAATTCTAACCTCTTTTCGACCTATGTTGAGCATAACTTTCATTTCTGGTCCTGTTCCAACCTATGCTTAACATAGATTAGCAAGCAAATTGCGAAGACATCCTATGCTCAGCATAGGTCATTACTCGTGCGATCTTTCCCAACCTATGCTGAGCACAAGATGTCTTCGCTATTTGCTTGCTAACCTATGCTAAGCATAGGTTGGAAAAGGAATCCTATGTTGAGCATAGGATATGCTAAGCCAAAATCCTATGTTGAGCATAGGATATTACTAAGGACCCGAGCACAACCTATGCTCAGCATAGGTTAAAGGAGAGGACTGGTGCAAGCACCTATGTTGAGCATAGGTTACCCATGTTGCAAGAAGATGAATACAAATTAAAATATGAATATTTTCTAATGCAAGAATTTATTACCCATGCTAAGCATAGAGCAAAGGTAGAAAATGACAATAATCTTACCGTAAAAAAATCTGGAAGCGAGAACGTATGCAAAATCTTATAAAAAGCCTCTGGCAGCATGTGGGCTTCTGAATTCGCAAATGATGTGAGTTATGCTTGGACTATGGTCCTTAAATAAAAATATTTTTGAGACCCCGTCTCACGCCAGTCCTCCAGCTTACTTCGGGACCAAGTTTCCGCGACTCACCTCACCCCACGCCGACCTCGAGTATTATAGCCCGGACAGTCCAACCCTAACCCTAGCCCTAGCCCTACCCTAAACCTAACCCTAACCCTAACCCTAAGAATGCTGTCAAACAGTATTTAAGGCATGGTAGCCGTCGAAAATTTTTAGTAACCAGTTACTTTTTAGGCTTGTTGCTCATTTGCATTTAGTTGGTTTTTTTGTGTGCGTCTATTGAGGTTCGTATATGTTTTTATTTGTTCTATGACCAGCATAGGTTGTAGTTATGTTTGAGGACCACATTTAGTGTGGTGTTACTTATTTGAACGGTTCTATGCTTAGCATAAGTACGGAGTTAAATATTTTTTTGAGGTTACGATGTCAAGTAGTTCTACCTCTTCTATTCCAGTAGTTGTGACTCAATATGTTGCAACAAGTGCAACATCTTTATCTGACATTCCCAATGAAAGCTTTTTTTATAATGCCACTCCTGAATCTGAACATATTTTGGTAAACGATGTGGCATCGTCATCATTTACCCGTTCATCATCTGAAATTCCTCAAGCAAGTACTTTTCAAGAAATGACGTCTGTAACTCAACTTGTATCAAATCTTTCGACCTCGTCCTCCTCTTCAGATACAGGCTCGACACAACTAGAACATTGTTCTTTTGAACAAGTTGAATCACTGAGTGATGAGTCAAAAGCTTCAATTCACTCAGATATTGATTCTAGTAAATCAACAGATCTACGTAAGTCTATTGATCCGCGACATTTAAGCTTTTCTCATGTTCGTAGGAGACCTTCTCAAAGTGATGTTCGTCGTGTTAAACCTGAAAGGGCTATATATTCGTTGAAAATTTAGAGCCTTCTGAGGGTCCAGAACATCTTGGGGTTGGAGCCAGAATTCCCAATCATGAAATTCCAACACCTTCTCAACCAGTTCAAGCACCTACTAGTGTCACAGGTTCAATTTATAGATCAGACTCCAAACAAAAAGAAAAATACAAGAGAGACTTGAGATCCTCACCTGATTTAACGAATCGTCAAAAACAGTTGATTACAAAATCTGAAATTCGAAAGGTACGGAATATTATTTGCTGCTCATCCTGTTGTTTGCAAAAGCTGAGTATTAGAGAAATTGAAGATTAAAGATCAAACTTCTTTTTACGAAGTAAGGATGAGAGAAATTACTATTTGTGTGCAACAGTGAGGCCAGACAAAAATTCATTTTCGTATTTTTTAAATGCTTTGGAGGTTTGTCGCAAAGCTTACAAAGCAGTTCACGTAATCGAAAACTCATGGCTTCAACAAATGCATGCATGACTTCAGAAAGACCCAACATTACGGGGATCCTTACAGGGTCGAATTGTTTCTCTAGATGCTTTAAATGCAATTGCTTGGCTAAAACATTTCATAGATGTGCACAGAGAAAAATTGCCTAATTCCTCATATTTTCACTTGCCAGATAATTTTACAAAATTAGAAATATTTTTTATGTACAAAGAGTTTGTAAAAACAAAAAATGTTCCCTATTTGAGTTATTCATATTTTCTTAGAATTTGGAAAAGAGATTTTGGACTAGTAAAAATTCCCAAAAAATCACGATTGATAGTATGCTCAACTTGCGAGTTGTTAAAGTCTGCAAAACAACTTGCAAAGTCCAATGACGAGAAAGATAAATACTAATCAAATTTGTCATTCATTTTAATACTTTCTGTTTTGAAAAAATTTATGTTGCAATCTTTTTGAACACTATTATGGTATGATCTTTATTTTATTAAATAAGTGAATCATTGTATTTTCAGTGGATGCTACAAAAGCTCTTCAACTGCACAAAGATCAACAAACAGTTGAAAGACAAAAGTTGGCCAAGCATCAAAAGAAATGTTTGAAATGTCCAAAAAAATATCTGTGATTTGTTGTTGATGGCATGGATCAGAAGAAAACAATGTTGCCTCATTTTGTCAGAGTGCCCAAAAATTTGAACGAGGCAGATTTTATTCAGGTTCATCTCGTTGGAACACTTGTATTTAATGGAACTTTGGAGTCCAAGGTCTTTTTTAATTATCCCAATGTTCGAAATGATCCAAATTTGACAATCACCATTGTACATAAGATAATTTGCGAATTTGGTGAAAATCTTTGAGAAATACTTTATTTGCAGCTTGACAACACTGCTAGGGAAAATAAAAATCAAAGTTGCCTATGCTAGTGGAGAGTTTTTTTTTTCAAAAAAGTAAAAATAGGATTTTTGTTGGTAGGACATACCCACGATCAAATTGATCAAATGTTTAGTTGCTTTTCTAAGAGGTTGAGATGCAAGAAAGCATTTTCATTACCAATGCTTCAAAGCATTGTTGAGGAATCGTATGTGCCAAAGCCAAATGTGTCATTAATCAGACACACATATGATTTTCCTGATTATGTTAAGGCGTCCAACGAAACAGAACGATGCGTAGCTAATATTATTGATATTAGCTTTCATCACCAGTTTAAAATCAAATGTAACGAATCAGGCATTATATTATTTCAAATTCAGTTTCGTGGCTACCTAGCGAAAAAAAATAAGCGAAAAAAATATCTTGAAGGAGTTCGATTCTTGCTTAACATTCCATCGACTCAAATCAAGCTTGCTGTGTTGTCTCCCTTGAAGTCCTTGCTAGAAGAACAAAAGGCGCAAAGAGAATATCGTGAGATTGATTCATTTGCCTCATTAAATTTTTTGGAATCAAGTATTCAAGCAACTTATCATTTTTTTGATGAGTTTGATCAACATTGGTGGATGGACTTTTTCGAGGAACAAAAAATCAGTTTGCTCAATTTCGAACATATATCAACAACTGATGAATTTCATTGGCCTCATAAATTAGGAACATCAACTACGACTGTCGAACCTTCAGATCTTCCTCGAGATAATGATTTCCTGCAACTTGTGCAAGGTGAGGAACGTGAAATTTATGTGGGCTCAAGGAAGAATAGGCAAAGTGTAAAAGCTGCAAAAATGAAATGGCGCGGTGATTTGAATGAAATCCAAATTGAAAGCCTTGTTGCACTTCTAGCTTCAGAAAACAATGAAGGACATCCATTTTGGATTGCCAAAGTACTTGGTTTTATTCAAAATAGCAATCAAACAAAAGTACTACGTGTTCATTGGTTGCGCACCACTTCAACGAATGCTTTTTTGAGAAGGTACGAATTCGAAATGTTGCAAGTAGATCCAAAGGGCAAGAGAAAGATATTGCCAAAAAATCAACCAAGAGTCGACGATTTGAATCTACAAGATGTAGATGTTTTGGCATTTAATTTTGAATTCACAATGACCAATCATCTACGAAAGTCAACAATATCTATATTGAAAGAACGACTTGGATTACTTGAAAAACCATCATCCCCCACTCGTCATCAACAGAAAAAAGCTGATTTACAAGGTTTTTTGTTAACATTAGATACGGATTCTGAGGAAGACATGCCAGTTGACTCTGATGAAGAAGACGGGTCTTCCACTTCATCAACTAAAAACGAGTGTTGAGAATATGTCAAGTTCTGAATTGAGAGGCATCAGTGAAAATTCCTTAGAAAATGTACTTTAAAAAAAGAATGTGCAAATATAATTTAAGTTATTTTGTATTTCAATGGGATTTCAAGTTTCAAAAATCATTTGTTCTCTTGAATTATTATTTCTTTTGTAATTATGATGGTTTTATGAAGTTTGCAACAAAAAACTTGTAGTTCTTTATTTAAAATATGCATTTTTTTTGGCTTTTTTTAAAACAAAATTTAGAGATTTATTAAAAAAATCCATGATTTTGGCCTAAAACTAGGACCATTAAAAAACACCAAAAAAGATTACTCTTTTTCAGGTCAAAGTCCCAAAACAAATGTCATCGTGTTAACTTTGGCCAAGCAACAATTTAATTTTTTTTTGAATTTTAGCATGGATCGAGCCATTTCCATAGTAGTCTTGTTTTTACTCTCCGCAATACCTTTTTGTTGCGGTCTACATGGAGTACTCACATGCCTCTTGACTCCTTGCTATTTACAAAATGCATTACAAATGTTTTGACAAGTACTTTCCACCACTGTCAAATATTTCATACTGATTCAACAACCACTCTGATTCTCGGTAAGACTCGTAAATCCACAAAAGTGAGCAAATGCCTCTATTTTTCAAACGTTGTAAATCCATATTTTCCTACTAAAGTCATCAATAAATGCCATAAAAGAGTAAGCATCAGATTACAGACATCAACAAGGATGACTTCCAAGATTCGGTGAGCTCTCTTTGATTTATTCTTCATGGAAAACTTGTTGTCCAATCAAAATCAAGTATTTGACACCTAAGAATGACGAGGCCACTAATTTGGAGCCACATGTCATCTCCAAGAAAGATAAGAGTCAAGGAAGTCAATGAGCCTTAAATACATCCCCATTTTGAGAGGATGGGCCATGAAAATGAAAGGCCATAGAAGTGCATAGGCCTCCACCTCCTCTTTGGAAAGTTTAAATCTCTTGTTGAGAAGCAACTTAATGCTAGCATATTCAAAGTATTAAGATGTGATAATGGAAGAGAGTACATCTCCAATAGCATGAGAGATTTTTGTGAGGCTAATGGCTTTAAGAGAGAATTCACATGTACCTACGCCCCCCAAAAAAATGGGGTGGTCGAGAGAAAAAATAGATCATTTGTGAATGTGTTAAAGCTTTGAGATTAGATGTGTCTCTACCCATTTCTTTCCGGGGAGAAGCTATTACATGTGCAAATTTTTTATGTAATAGGCTTCCTAATAGTGCCATTGGTGGAATCACACCATTTGAAGCTTTGTATGGCAAAACACATAATTTAAAAGATTTGAAAATATTTGGATGTATTTGTTATGTCCATATTCCTTTAGAAGTAATGAAGAAAGAAGATGTTATGTCATGTGCCAACCTTAGCATTTAAACATCTAATCAATTCATTAACATCAAATTACAATGGAAATACAAGAAGCCATGAAAACAAGACAAAAATCAAGAAACTAGATAAAGATAGCAAAACTTCACCAAATTAGGCAAAATAAGGTTCCATTATTAATGAAGGGAGAGCATTCAAAGGATAGGGGCCTGATTCTAGACCATGATCATAGCTCTCATGTGATTTAGGCACATGAACCACTTTCTCCATCAAGAAAGCTCTCAAAGAGAAGCTTCAAGATCTCTTAAAACTCAAAATTACAAAATGAACAATAACCTCCAAATTTAGCACAACCTCAGCTATTTATAGAGGTCATTTGTGCTTCTATTACAAGTTTGGGCCTTATTTGGCTAAATTGGGCCTTACAACCATTATTACAATTCCGTTATTCACAAATATAGCAAGGTTGTTCGAACCACTTTATTGACTGTCCTAATGACTAGTTCTAAGCTAATTTAGCTCCATGGCCATATTTGGCAATTCGCTAATTGCCTCATGGCCTAATTACATGCAGCACATGACACTCCCCCTACTTTAAGCATTTTTGCCCTCAAAAATAAAGGTCATGTAGTCCTCTGTTGAGTGCCATGTTTCGTGAATCCTTTGGCGGAAGTCGAGAAATATTTGAGTCACCTGGAGTGGAAAACATCTTTCCATGTAGTATTCTCATAAATGGCCATCTTTTGTTCGTCAGATTTCACTGCCTCAGGTTTAGCTTTCAACTTTTTGTTGTAGAACAAAGTTGCAGCGGAATTTCTTTGGAAAACCTTTTATCTACAAACTGATCCCATAGATTTGATAAGATCATTGAAGAAGAGTTTGATGAAACATAGGAAAGCCTCAAGTTGCATTAGTTCTACATGGGTTGGCAGGTTCCAAGCAATAGGACATTCGATAGTCTTCTTCCCCGGTATCTCTCTTGATTGGATAGGCTATCCAATTCTAGATGCACCTTTTCTTGTCTCTGCATCCAGTTTTGTTGCCTTATGCGTAGCTCCATGATGTAGGATCCAAAGCGTTGATTAAAGCAATAATTTCATTCAAGTTATTTTATTGAACATTGGAGTTTCCTCTTGCCGAATCAACTTGAGCAAGATTGGTAGCATTATCTCGTTGAAAATGGATGGCCATGGATCCATTGATTTCCTCTATGAGTGAAGAAATGGGTATAGTTCCTGATAAATCAAAATAGTAATGCTTTAAATCGAATGATTCATTATACAAATTTGACCGGGGTATAGTTTTTTATAAGCCAAAATAGTAATGCTCCAAATTGAATGATTCATTGTCCGAATTTGGCCACATTCTAGTCATTTCCAACTCATCATTCTGCTCAAAGGGATCGTCATTATGTTGGAATATGAACAACTCATATTCATTTCATTGTAAGCAGTAACTATCCTCAATTCAATCCCCAGAGATAAATCTGTCATATATACAAGTATAGTCAGTCATATCATTAAGCCTGAAACCCTGAGATCGATAATCTCTAAGGATATGTCATGAGCCACCTATTGTTGATGTTGAGATTCAATTGGATGACACATGCTGTGATTCCTTGATCTCTATCGATCCTTCATCAGTTGAAGAATTTTTCTCTATAATACTTTTGTTCAAATCACACTTTGGTGAGCTTGGAATTGGCATATTGACATTGTTGATGGAGAGTTGAACACACTGGTGTAGGAATTAAATCCTACTAAGACTCCAATTTGATCTATAGTTGCATCTTTTGTTGTCTTATCCTTAGATCTCGAATTAACGCCTTTTGCATTACATCTGCCAAAGTTGGATTTACTTGAAGTACTTTATCCAAATGTTGACGGATGCAATCTTGAAGACCATGCAGATAGTGTTGGATGGATAGCTCAACCTTTAAAATATTTCTGTAATCAGAATGGTTTGCGAGGTCGTAAGGCCAGATGGGCAGAACTCATGCAAGAATTTGACTTTGAAGTGCAGTATATTAGGGGCTCATCTAATCAGGTGGCTTATGCACTTAGTCGAATTGGTGAAGTGAACGAACTCTCCTTTACGAATTCGACTAAGTGCATCAGCCACCTGATTAGATGAGCCCTTGATATACCGCACTTCCAAGTCAAATTCTTGCATGAGCTCTGCCCATCTGGCCTTACGACCTCGCAAATCATTCTGATTACAGAAATATTTTATAGGTTGATGATCCGTATTAACCACGAATTTATTACCGTACAAGTAATGCCTCCATGATTTCAAAGCATGGATCAAGAGAACAACTCCAATAGCCGTATCACTCGCGTCAGTGTTAATGATGAACGACAAATCTGGATCCGCTATCCTCAAAACTGGAGCTGAGGCAATTAGAAGCTTGAGTTTGCAAAAACTCTCATCTAATTTCTCATTCCATCTAATAGCAGGACTTGGCCTACCTTTGCGGCTTTTCGCTCCTTTCAACATATTGTTGAGAGGTGCAGCAATCTTCGAGTACTCTGCAAACCTACGGAAAGACACAGTGAAACCTAAGAATGACTTAAGTTCATGTACCGTTCTAGGAATTGGCCATTCCCCTATCGTCTTCACCTTGTCTTCGTTAATCTTGATCCCAAAGGAGGTAATCTTATGAACTAGGTAAAGAAGCTCCTTCTTGAAGAATTCGCACTTTGATTCCTTTGCATAAAGCTTCTCTTGTCTTAAGATACGTAAGACAGTACGGAGATGCTTAGCATGCTCTTTGAGTGTTCTGCTATAGATCAGAATATCATCTAGAAACACTACTCGGCGATGGAAGTACATCGGTCTCTCCAGAAATAGAGACAATCTGATCAAACTTATCTTTAAATACCATAGAATGATTTTTAAAATCTATCTCTAAAGAGTCTGATTTGCCAAAACACCATTCATAGCCCAAAATTACATCAGTCTGATCCAGATTCATGACATGGAAATCTAATGGCTCAATTTAAGTCACAATTCCACAGTCATGAAACTTGACGACTTTGCTTTCCGTTCGGGGCGCTGTTTAGCACGGTGCCCAGGTTTATTGCAGAGGAAACATAGATTCTGTTTAAGCGCCACCAATCGCACTTTGTCTTTCACCACCAATTTCTTCTTATTCTTCTTTTTCTTTGACTGTTGGTACGCTTCTGCTTCCAGTTCGTCAAAAAACTGTTTCTTAGGCTTGTTAGATTTTTCTTGCTTGGGTTTTGGGGCCGTTTGGCCGTGCACGCTTTTTTCGTGATGCAACAACTATACTATCATAGGCTTTCGCCACACGGATAGCATCCTCTAGTGAGTTAAGGATATTTCGTTTGCATTCATTTTGATAATCAGCTGGCAGTCCGACAATAGATTGCCACTGTGCTAACTTACGATCAAATAGCGGCACCTTGGCCAAAGAGTCCAAGAACTCTTGGACATAACCGTCCAGTTCTTGGCTGCCCATTTTGCAGTTGATAAACCGAATATACAGTTCGGAATCGCCTATCGTGACAAAAGCTTTCCGGAATTCCGTCACGAATCCAGCCCAGGTCATCGGTTTCGTGGAAAGTTCCCTCCACCAAGAAGAGGCTTTGCCTTCCAAAAACAATAGAACCGATGATATTCGTTTATCTTCTGGGACGTTGTCCAACGATTTATCCAGTCTTCAACAACTTCCGGGTGTTTAAACTTTTTATTGCCGAAAAATATTTCCAGTTGGTAGCCCAAGTTGTTAGAGTTAATTGCTTGCACTTGATTAAATAGATTTTGCATTTGTTTATCCCGTTGTTTATTGCTTTGATGAAGTTCTAAAACTGCCTTGCCTAAAGTTTGCAACAGTTTTTCTGAGTCTAGGGTGTCATCACTGTCGGGTGAGGCCGGCTGAATCTCTGTATTTCCCCCATCACTTCCTGGTGATGTCGGATGAATCTCGGTAGCACCCCCCTCCAAAATTTCACCAGTATCCATTTGCTCGCCAACTGAAAATTAAATATTATTTGTTCAGTTAACACATTCATAACGGGTATAATAGTTACTGAACCAAGCAATGTCTACAAAACACCAATTTACAGACCACATGTGCTTTCATTTACAAATTATACCAATGAGTCAGCAAATGGATTCTAAGCAATAAAAAATCGCAAAACAGGATTCTAGTCTAAGCATACCATACAAAGCAACAATACATGGGAACCGGTGGAGGTTAAACCAACCCAACCAAACCTAGATCATACGAATCTAGCCCCCAAGTTATGGATCAATCAGAGTCATGGGAAGAGGAGTCACACCAGCAGCATGTAGCTACTCATCACAAATCAAGCATACACTAGTGAGAGCCCAGCAGGTATACTTATATCCTCCAAGGCCCATGCACCACTGGTAGTGCACTGTGACACCTCACTGGACACCTGTGCAGCCTATCTGGGCCACGTCATCCAGTTCCCTAATGACTCACTGAAAGACTCATACCAACTCCACAACCATGTGTTTAGGCCAACAACCATTAATTATGACCATGTACACATAAGGGCCTCAATTCCCTTATAGTCACAATTAACTTACGGGTTGTTGGTCTACTGGTCCCAGCGTGGACACGCTACCTGAGACCAATCATGGGCATGACACCCAACATAAGAATTATTGTGGCATGTGTTTCGTAAGCCCACAAGTAATTCGGATTAGGAAAACCTTATGCTTAGACCTTTTACTCTTTAAGTTTAACTATTACAATCATTTGTAATGGTTCAACTTAGAAAGTCTAAGTTTAATATTTGATTCCTAAGTTCAAGTTAAGTTGATTCTAAGTTAGTGCAAGTGCACAAGTTAATTAGCTTTAAGTTTGGACTTAGTCCCATGAGCATGTTTAAGCTTAGGCCCACCACTCTTTCCATACATGGAAGTGGATTTGGGCCTCCAACAACACTTGTACAAGAAGCTATTGGATTAATATAGACACTTTTGTGTAATCTTGTTTTTGCTTACTCGTACGAGTTCATACTTGTGGATAGAATACTTGGTGGTAGGTGCTCGAGGCTCACTAAGCTTTCCTCATTTAGTTAATTTATGTGAAAGTTGTTATGGGATTATCTTTCGTTCACTTTGCTTCCATTCCCTTGTGGAGTTAGTTTTAGATAAGCTTAGTATTGTTATTTACATTACACTAGTTGGGAGACTGCCATAGTGTAACTTATGCATCCATCCATTCTTAGTTCTCTTCTAGTTGGAAGATCGCCATAGAAGAACCCCTAAACAAACAATAGAAAACTATGATTTGAGTGGATCTTATATGTACTCACTCTATACAATGCATTTTAGGATCATTTTAATTTCTATTAGATGGGAGACCGCCATAATAGATATAGAAAGAAGATCGGCATCCTCTTCAGGCTCAAGATCGGATCCTCAAGCTCTATATTCAAAAAATCAAAAGTTTAGATCCAACAGATCTACAAAGTCAGGTTATACTGACAAGAAGAGCAACATACAAACTGGACCAAATTCTGGTTCAAGATTGAATTCAACCTCTTCATCGTTCTAACCAGTGCAGAAACTATTCTTCAGATGCTATAAGAGGACTGGCCATGAAATAAAAACTGCCGAACTTTGAAGTACAACAACGAAAAGAAGAAGCAATTCCAACAACAAGCATGTAGTGCTACAACCAATCACTCAAATCAGCAACAAGAAGAAGATGAAGCAGCTTTCATGACCAAAGTCGGAGAACACAACATGATATCAATTTCTAGTACCTAGATTCCAATGGAACTCAACACATGACTCACCATCGCGACTGGTTCAAAGACTATAAGTCATTCGTCCACTCTCTTGTTGTGCAACTTGGTGATAACACTCAGAGTTGAATTCAAAAGAGGTGAAGTCAAGTTGTTGTCCAATGTTCTCCACGTTCCAAATCTGACCAAGAATCTGCTTTCAGTTAGCAGAAGCACTGATTTAGGTCGAAGGGTCGAATTTGGTACAGAAGGTTGCACAATTCTTGACAAATTCCGGAAGGTTCTAGCCTACGAAAGAAGAAGCGGCTATATATGATGTGGCATTTTAGACTTGGTCATCTTAATTTCAGACTTGGCAGCTTCAGACTTGGCCATCTTAATTTCAACAGTATTCAGCAAATGTCTGCTCAAGGTCTAGTACAAGATCTACCTTCCGTCAACAAGCCAACTTCTCCATGCGAAAGCTGTATTAACAACAAGCATGCTAGAAGCCCCTTCATTTCAAACTCAGTTCATACACCCAAGGGATTGCTTGACCTTGTACACAACGACATTTGTGGCCTGATGTAGACTGCTTCCACAGGGGGAGCTCTCTATTTCCTTCCTAACCTTCATCGACGACTTCTCTCAAAGGACTGCTACCTACTTAATGAAGAACAAATCTGAAGCGTTTAAGTTTTTCAAGCAGTTCAAGGCATCTACAGAATATCAGACCCAGAGGAGATCAAAGCTCTACGCACATATGAAACGGGAGAGTATATCTCCACAGAATTCAAGGAGTTCTGCAAGGCCAGCGAAATATATCAACAATTTACAACCAGCTATTCACCTCAGTCCAATGGTATAGCTGAACAGAAGAATAGGACACTCATTGAAAGTTCCAAGAGCATGCTGGCCCATGCCTCTCTTCCAAAGAAGTTCTGGGTAGAAGATGTTACTACAGCTGCCTATTTGCAAAATTGATCCATCACCAAAGCCCTGAATGGCAAGACACCTTATGAGGTGTGGACAGGATCAAAACCATCACTCAAAAATACTCGAGTGTGGTTGAATCACGCGCATCCTCTCAAAATGTATCATCTTCATCATCAAGTATATGACTTGGTCACATGTCTTCCAAGACATCTTTGTCCTCAAAAATTCTTTTGTTTTGAGAAGCGACTTTAATCACGTACCACCATCTGGGATCTAAATGGTCAAGTTGAAAGACCACCTATAATTGATCGATATTACCATAAACATTGACTCGTAATTAGATATATCTTACAATATTGCTTGGTTATACACACAAACAATATTTTTTATACAAAATCAATTGATTGAGATAAAAAGAGCATTGGCTACTTGAACGCATATGTGTACATGCTGACATTGTTGAGGAAAAATAAATTCATTTTGATCTGTACAAAGCTCCTTGATGGAATCAACAGCAAAATAACCACTCTCATCTTTCCTCACAGTCACACTATCATTGAAAATAACTTTAAACCATACTACATCAAATATGAAAAAGCTGAATTGCCTAAATCCAACTTCCAAGATGTCATTGATTCTCTCACAAAAATCAAGTTGAGAAGAGAGTAGATCGATATCAGCTGAAAAATGCTCAAGAGAAGGACAACCATGGCAATCTTGTGCTTGAGGAGGAGGATGAATGCAATTTATCATTGATGGCTTCCTTAACACAAACATCTAATCATAACACTTGGTGGATTGATAGTGGGACTAGCTCCCATATGACACACCAGAAAGACTACTTTTCCACTTTGCTTTCCTTCAATAATTCTAATATCTTCACTACAAGTGATCAACAATGTGAGATTGTAGAAATTGGATCCATTCCTTTGTTTCTTGGATCATCTAAGAAAGTAGATCTAGACAATGTTCTTTATGTACCTTCTATTACAAAGAACTTGTTAAGTGTTGGTCAACTTATGGATAGTGGATTAGATGTACATTTCAAGCATGGAGCATGTTCCATCTTGAAGAATGATAAATGTATTGCTAGTGGTTTTAAGCAAGGAAGAATATTTAAGTTGGATTCTAATGTGATTGTTGGAAGTGTAAACATGGCAAGGGAGGAGCTCTCTCAAGTGGAGTTATGGCACAAGAGGTTAGGCCATCCTAACTTCAAAGCTATGGAAACCATGGTGAACAAGGAACTAGCAATTGGACTTCCCAAAGCCATATCCAAGTGTGGCAAGCTTTGTGAAACTTGTGAACTTTCCAAGTCCTATAAGCAACCTTTCAAGAGATCTTTGACAAGATCTAACTCTCTTCTTGATCTTATTCACTCGAATGTTCACTCTTTTTCACATGAATTTGATGGTGGAGCTCTTGTGTATGTCACTTATATTGATCATAAATCAAGATACTCTTGGATTTACCTTTTGTCTAAGAAAAATAAAGTGTTTGAATCCTTTGTGAAGTTCAAACTCTTGTAGAAAAGCAACTTAATGTTGGCTTGAAAGTATTGAGATGTGATAATGGAGGGGAGTACATCTCCAATAGCATGAAAGAGTTTTGTCAACCTAATGGCATTAGAAGAGAGTTTACTTGCACATACACTCCACAACAAAATGGAGTGGCCGAGAGAAAAAATAGAACACTATGTGAGTGTGCTAAAGCATTGAGATTAGATGCATTTCTTCCTATTACATTTTAGGGAGAAGCTATTTTATGTGCAATCTTTCTATTTAATAGAATGACTAATAGTGCCATTGAAGGCCCTCACACCTTATGAAATATTGTATGGCAAAAAGCCAAATCTTAGTGATTTGAAAATTTTTGGATGTACTTGTTATGTATACATTCCTTTAGAAGTAAGGAAGAAGGAAGATACTACTTTGTTTAAAGGCATCTTTGTTGGTTAGAGTGAAAATAGTAAAGTTGTAAGTAGAGATGTACTTTTTGATGAATCTCTCAATGATAAAGAGAAGGTGCTTTCCAACAACACTCATCTTATCAATGATCGTGCTATGGTCGAGGAGGAGCTTCAAGGAGTTGAAGACCAAGAGGATCTTGCTCAAGATCCAAAGGAGCCAAGAAGATCAACAAGATTGAGGACTGAGCCATCAAGGCTCACTTATAGTGACGAAGGGAAGCAAAGGGAGGATTCTCAACTACACACCTCTTATTCTTTCTTGACTACTATGCTTGAAGAACCAACATGTTTTGAAGAAGCAATTAACTCTCAAAGTTGGAAGAATGCTATGCAAGAGTATGTTTTGTTAGAAAATCAAACTTGGAATCTTATTGATCTACCTTATGGAAAGAAGCCTCTTACTTGTAAGTGGATATATAGATTGCAATATAATCAAGATGGTTCCATTCATAAGTATAAAGTTAGACTTGTAGCAAAAGGATATTTGCAAGTCAAAGGCATAGATTATGATGAAACCTTTGCTCCTATTGCAAAGCTTGTAACCATTAGTTTGATTATATGTCTTGCTACTTCTTTCAAATGGAAGCTCTTTTAACTTGATGTAACAAATTTTCTTGAATGGATTCTTGGAAGAGGAAATCTATATGTGCCAACCTGAGGGCTTCATCAAAGATGGAGAAGAAGAAAAACTATGCTTTTTGAAGAAGGGTCTTTATGGACTCAAGCAAGCACCTAGAGCTTGGTACTCTAGGTTGCATTCTTATCTTATCTTTATTGGATTTGTTGTAAGTTCTTATGAACCATCATTGTACTACAAATGTAATGATGTAAAGATCATCCTTTTGGTTTTATATGTTGATGATATAATTCTCACAGGAAATGATCATGATGGCATTAGAGCCTTGTCTAGTGAGTCTAAGATGGTAGATCTAGGACTTCTAAAGGTCATACTTGGAATAGAAGTCACTAGATGTGATGATTTTACTTTCATATGTCAATCTAGGTATGCTAGATCCATCTTAGAGAAGTTTGGCATGAAGGATTGTAAAGGGGTTGAAACTCCCATGGAACTAAATATGAAAGTTTCTAAGGAAAGTATGAAGCATCTTTTGAGGACATCACCACCTATAGAAAACTTATTGGTTCCTTGATCTATTTGACCATCACTAGACCAGATCTAAACTTTTGTGTTGGCAAATTGAGTCAACATGCAAAATCCATTAATATATCATTAGAAGAGTGCCAAAAGAGTGTTAAGGTACATCTTGGCTACTAGAAACTTTGGCATAGTGTATCAAGGGACTAATATTTGTTTGAGAGCATACTCGGACTCAAATTTTGCAAGTGACAAGTGGATAGAAGATCCACAAGTGCCTTTGCTACATTCCTATGTGGAAGAGTCATATATTGGCTTTCCAAAAAGTAAAATACCATCTCTCTTTCATCAACCGAATCCGAGTATAAAGCTATGACAACAACAACAAAGGAGATCCTATGGCTAAGAAGACTTTCAAAGGAGCTTCAAGTGATGAAGGCTGAAGATATTCCAAGCATTTATTGAGACAATCAAGCAGCCCAACAACTTGCCAGCAATCCGATCTTCCATGCTCATACCAAGCACATTGAGATTTCACACCATTTTGTGAAAGAAAAAGTGCAAGCAAAAGATTAGCACTTGGAATTGTAGATAGATGTATGTTAGATTTACCAAGCTAGATTTTGGGGAGGAGTGTGAAAATGTCAAAATCATGCTTGATCTAGGCCAAATTCGTGTACATATCATGATTACACATGTGTGGAGCCTGTTCCCATGTGTGAATTAAATGCATTTATCATTTAGATCAATCCTCTAGTATGTACATTTGATTAGAGATCTATTGGCTAAAATGGCCAAAATCTAGTTTTCTAGCTACATGCCATGGCACCTTTCTATTAGTAGAATGTGCTATATTTTGAGATTAGGATTGATCTCTCACTTGTAGATGATCAGTAGAAGTTGAGTTTAGACTTGTGGAAGATTTTTGTTTAAGTTCCTCTAAGTTAGAAAATCACCCAAAATCAAGGAAGTGCCTTAAATCTTGGAAGTCATGGACCATGTGCCTAGTTTGATGTGATTGATGGATCCTTTGGTGACTAAGCATCTTCACACGTGCTAGATCTGATGAATCAGCATCAGCTTGAGATCGTTTCATGTACATAGAGAGCCTCATTTGGCTTGAATTGACTAATGAGGTGAAGTCTTGGTTTTGGGAGCAATTTTGAGCAATCTACTTTCATAGCAATATCGACTAAATAAAATTTATCATTCGCACATTCCCATCATAGCATACAAAGATATACCACAAAATATTGCTGATTAAAAAACCCCATGAGAATCTTACTGTTACACATTTTGATTGCAAATAGACAAAGGTAACCATGTTAATATAAATAAAAAGATGTTTATAGCTTATACCTTCTAAGAATATCAATTCACTATTGAATTCATAAACAATGTCCTAATCACATAGCAAGGCTACAAAAACTTATTTATTCAACACATCACATTGTACGTGTTTGTGTCAAAAAAGTGAAAACATAAACTAAAGACGACAAAGAGGATATTAAATCGCTATATGACTATCTACCTTGATTGGATAATTAGCTTGTCACATAGTTTATCATGCTTTTCAAGAATGTGGTATTCAGATTTTAACATCTTCAATCCTTCATCTCACCAAATACTTTCACAAATTGATAGCTTCTATAAATTAAAAAAATGGCACATCTTAAGAATTAATTATTTCAGTTACAAGATATATACGAAACTAACCACAAGATATTAATTATGAAAGAGCGAGATATATAGAAGATTGATGGACCTCAAACAAATCAATTAAAGGGGGCCAAAGCTAGCTGGAGCTATAAGTTTATACATGTTAAAATTTCACAATTCTAGCTTGACCAATTTTGGTCACATGCATTGTAATTGGCAAGATGGCCATGTAAATAGATGCCACACGTGCCAAATAGCATATGATGCTTTCCCAAGACTTCATTCCTCATATTACATTGTGATAGCATGTTTGAAATGAGGCCAAAGTGTGCTTAGATAAGCTAGAGAAATTCTAGGAACTAAAAATAGCATGTTTTACATTGTTTTTGGATCTTGAGATCTTAACCCCATATTAGGGTGGATCCAATGACCTATTGGGTTAGATGTTAGGGTTAGGGTATGATAAGTTCAGAGGTGCCCTAATATGCTCAGATCCGAGCTTGAAAAGTATAAATGTATGATGGGATTTCCATCCAAATATCAAGAAAAATCGAGTTTTTCCAAATCATCATTGTCATTTGGTGGCGAGTTCTAGCTATTGGATGTGAGTGTTCTTATGCATTAATTGCTTGGTTTGGAAGGTACTGAACCTGTTTATAGGTTTGAGAAGCTTGTTGTACTTTACTTTGGTTCATTTGATCAAATCTATGTGCCTAATGTGGAGTTAAATGCCAAATTTGCTAGTTTTGGTAACTAGTCTTGATTCTAGCTCATAGTTTGGATTTCATTTATGCATCCTCCATCACTTTTAGAATTGATTGGGATTGAATTTGCTGTAAAATTTTGTCAATACAAAGATACACTCTATGTTATAGTTGCATGCTCATGTTGAATTCGTGGATGCTGAAATCGTTCGAGACTCGGTAATAACGTAGCTAGTCAAAAAAGCTTCATCATTGAGAGTTAAGTTTTCTTTTCAGACATGAGGTTGATTTTTTCTTGTATATGTATATTAGATTTTTTTGGTGAGGAATAATTTAAGCAAAAGTTTATGTTATAAGTCATGCTGAAAATCGGTTATTCCCTCAACATGTCATTTGACGCCTCCAAACTCATGCAATCTTGTGAAATATGTCTCGATATTCAACTAATATAGTCTGATATGTCCCCCACTCTAAAGTCTCCCTCATTCTCTAGACACGAGAAAGACACCTCCACTGAAGTTCCAAACTCAAGTCATGGTGACGTAGCGACCCTTAAAATCAAGGGCAAGGAAATTAAGGGCTTTCAATTGGTCACTATGTTTCATGAGGCTATTTACAAGGTAGAAGTGTTATTATGACATAACATCAAAACCAAGTCTAAACAAAAAGGACAATTAATCACCCCATCCAAGCACCAACCAAAAACGACAAAATTTCATAAGACGTATTTGAGAAGTTTAGTCACTCCCCTAAGACCCACAAAACAAGAATCGAAAAAGAAAAGACTGAGTAAAATGCTCATAATAAAGCTATGAGGGATGAATATTGTCGATGGGGCCTAAACCCTTGCGCGTTGTACCTCAACATTTCAAAAACTACCTAATGGATGAAGTGGTGGTCTCTAGTCCTTGCAATGCCACACCCAAAATGTAGCAAGGATGGAATACCTAAAGATAACTCAACCATATCTAATGGGCATGCTTAAGTGAAACTCCTCTGTGAGGAGAAAAGCGATATCTACATAGGTGTTTATGTGGTTGAACAAGAACTAAAAGACCTTAGGGAGCTATTGCTCAAGTATTGAGATTGTTTTGCTTGGAAATCTAGCATGTCGTGGTAGTCCATTTTATACCTTCAATAGAGGAAACAAAACAATTGATCAATGGACCCTACCAATCAAATTTACACTAATGGATGATCCATGAGGAATTTTTGAAACTACTTCCATACGATCTTTATCTATGAAATTAAAAAGATGTTTTCCATAACGCCCATTGTGGTTGTACCTAAGAATAATGGAAAGTTACATATGTGTGTGGATTTCAAAGCTCGACACACTAATCCATAAGGACCACTTCCCTCTGGCATTTCATCCAGAATGTGCTTAAACATGCAACAAACAAAAAAACTCGCAATTTTATGGATCTTTTCAACTACGATCCAATACACATAGCCCAAGAGGATTGATTCAGAACAACTTTTACCACATGATGGAAAAACTACGCATATACAGGAATGTCATTTGGATTGTGCAATGCTCCTAACACATTTCAAGGTGTGACGAACTATGCATCTAGAGATGTCTTTCAAAAGTTTTTTAGAATCTTCCTTGATGACTTTTGTGTGCACTTGACTCTTGTGTACACTTGCATAGGCACAAACATCTTGAGTGCGCAGAGTATTTTTGTTGTGTCAACTTTACAACACATCTCTAAACCCAACCAAGTGATCATTATGTCATGTGTGACATAATGATCACACATGACATAATGCTTGGTCATCTTGTTTCAAAACACAACATTGCTACACATTGTAGCAATAACCAATGCAATAATGGCCTTGCCCAAACCAAGGAGGATTTGAGAATTCTTGAAAATTATGGGGGCACTATAGTTATTATTGATAGTTTATATTTCCTTTTACTAAATTTTCACATCCTAACTACCAATTGACAATCACTAATGAGTGGACGCTTAGACCTTCGACAAGGAGAAGAAGGCCATAGTCTTTGCTACAATTATTCACCCTCCAAATTGGAAGATCAACTTCCACATACACACACCAAGTATGCCATTGAGAGCATTCATATCCAACCGAGCCAACACAACAAGCACTATCGAGTGCACTTCACTAGTTGACATCGGGCTCATCATTTGTGAAGAGCTAGGAGTACTTGACAAGCTTCCCAATATGATCTTGTGGAAATGGTTGGTAGACAATGTAGAATAATTGATGATAGGAAGACCACTCCCGACACTATAAGGTAGAGTGACATAAGCTTATTTGAATAACTATTCTAATTTCATTGATAGCAAACCAAGTATACTAACAAGGTAAAAATCAAATGTTGTGTAGTGTGTTCTATTGCACAATATTCCCTCCATCATACTTCTTGCACACGAGAGAAGAGTTGGGGGATTTTGCAACACGAGTCACAACTATAAAGGTCCTACAAGAATGGCTCCGGTGGCCAACCCACATTAAATATGTTCACTATTTTATATGTGATTTCATAACACACACAAAGTAGATATGTTGTCTTTGCAATCCGACTAAGCCAAGTATTCATTTAAGAGTGGGATATACACTTTGTTGGTCTAATTCACCCAACCACTTTCAGTACGCAAGTGTGGTGATACATCATTGTTGTCATGGATTTTCTCACCAGATGGGATGAGGCCCAAGGCAATGCAAGAAGCTCAAGCCAAAAATAATTTCAATTTCTTGTATAAAAGCATACGTCTATGATATGATTGTCCCTTTGCACTAGTAAGTGATTGTGGAACTCGCCTCATGAATCAAACAATTGCCCACAATCCTTCATTTCTTGTAGCATATTGAAAGAGTATGCCATACTATCTTAGAGCAATGGACAAGCCACATAATCAAAGAAGATTGTCTACACTATAATTACCAAGATGGTGGAAGCTATAATTACCAACACGAGTCACAACTATAAAGGTCCTACAAGAATGGCTCCGGTGGCCAACCCACATTAAATATGTTCACTATTTTATATGTGATTTCATAACACACACAAAGTAGATATGTTGTCTTTGCAATCCGACTAAGCCAAGTATTCATTTAAGAGTGGGATATACACTTTGTTGGTCTAATTCACCCAACCACTTTCACTACGCAATCATTGTTGTCATGGATTTTCTCACCAGATGGGATGAGGCTCAAGGCAATGCAAGAAGCTCAAGCCAAAAATAATTTCAATTTCTTGTATAAAAGCATACGTCTATAATATGATTGTCCCTTTGAACTAGTAAGTGATTGTGGAACTCGCCTCATGAATCAAACAATTGCCCACAATCCTTCATTTCTTGTAGCATATTGGAAGAGTATGCCATACTATCTTAGAGCAATGGACAAGCCACATAATCAAAGAAGATTGTCTACACTATAATTACCAAGATGGTGGAAGCTAGAAACAGTGATTCAGAACAAAACCTTAATGCATAGGCATTCAAGACCATCTATATAGCATGTAGAGAGAAAACATCCAACTAGTATTTGAAGTGGAAGCAATAATGTATACAAAATTCTTAATTCCATATTTGAGAATTGAAATCAAACAACGGTTAGATATGTGTATTTCAACACAGAAGACAGTGGCAAATCTACCTTCACTCCATAAAACCAAATTTCTATATTTGAAAGCTATGATGGATGAGGAAAATCGAAGAAAGGCTAGGCACAATCACAACCTATAGATCAAGGTCCTAAAAGAAGGAGAACCAGAGCTACCCTACAACACCAAAGCTCACAAGGGATTAGAATTCCAACATGAAGGACCCTTCCAAGTTGTTAATTCAGAACACCTTAATGAAGCCTATGGAACTAAAGTGAATGATAACTGGCTACATTGCTATTACTTAGACAACTACAAGCCCATGTCGAGAACCATAGAACACCATCTAATGCAGAAGGAAACCTTTCAAGATTTCATAAAAAAAAAAAAATAAGGTCAAAATGATATCAAACAAAAATGGCCAAAACTTTCCATCACATATAAATAAATATGAACATATTTGGTTGGAATAATTCTCATAAAGGATTCCATTGCGAACACTTCTCCCTAAACAGTTTGCTTCAACTGTCTTTTGACATTTTTTTCAAATCACATCATCATTAGTGAATATAAAAACTATTGTACACTTGAAAATATTGATGTAAATTTAAGTTGAATCTTCAATTTCCACAACTTCCAACATAGAATTTTCCTATGATATGTCGCACTTGCTTCGCAAGAGAAACAATATACAAATTACACAATCCAAAGAGAAATCTAGACATATCGGACATTTATGACAACTCAAAGGTGTACATTCCTATCTTTCTTCTACTGCAAGAACCAGGAGTGTTCCTAGTGTAACAAAAATACTAGTTATGTACAATTTTACAACATAAAACATATGGTGAATTCTTCTTTTTGATTTGCAAATAGTGGCAAACCATTGAATAAAGTCATGCCACTATAGTTCAACAACTATTGGCATAATCAAACGTTAAAATACATAGAGATATGATCAATGCAAAGTTTGAAGAAACCTCATGCCCTAGATGTGTCACCTCAAACCTTCCCAGCCAGAAGTCCTTGTAACTCCTTCCTTTTTTGTTCAACATCCTAAAAAGCAAGTGAAGATGTTGGATATGACAAATGTGATCTTTAAGAGACACATACACTCATTTGAAATAACAACAATAATTTTAGTGTACTGGACAAGCTAGTCTAAATCATTAGCAATTGAATAAAATACCTGAAGATCTTTGATGGCTTGTTCACGCCATTGAGCTTTTCGAATCCGAGATTCTTTAAAGTGGCCTATGCACAAAATTCCCTGTGTTTCCCCAAAAAAGAACCCAATGCAATGGTCACTCAATATTTTGCTAGTAAATTACTTAATACTTCTTCAGAAGGACTTTCCCATGAGCACACAAGAATTCTTTGAAATGTACTTGCAATGTTACAAAAAAATAGGATGAACAAATTGTCACATTCATCCCTATGCCATTACAACAAAAAGATGGATGCCTACTACTCCAATTTGCTCATGCCTAAGAGGATATCAAGAAATGTGTTATGAATGTTAGCAATGGTGTCATATAATTGATGTCAAACAAAAACCACACATAACAAAAGTATACATAAGAATGTGGTAGTTCTATAGTAGTTTTTACTAGGTTTTGGGCACACTCAATTGGCTAAATCATGAACAAATTTTGTTAATTTTTTGCCCACCTTTGTTAATAAGTGTTTCTATCCCATTATTTGAACAATCACTAGGGGTATGTATTCTCCATCTTTTATTGTTGTTCTTTCCACTTATTAGAAAACAAGATTTACAACTACTTTTGATCAACTAGCCAACCTACATATTGTAAAAGTAAGTTTACTCGTATGATGATTTTACGACCTCGAATTCAAAAAGATTGGAGCTTTGGGAAAGAAACGCAAAATCAAAGTTATCGATTTTTATATCATTCACTTTTAAGATTCTAAACTTTTCATATTACAATCTACATTTTGAACATACATTTTTATCAATCAATTTTGTTCCTCCCAAAATAAGCAACATAGTAATGGTTCCACTAAAAATATTGCCCATTATTTTTTCAATAACAAACGAAATTTGTATTCCATACAAAGTTTGAAATCATCCTTATTCAACGTGTTCCACTAAAAACGTGACAAGTTGAGTCATGATGTGATCATGCAAATGCAAAATAAGAAATTTCATAGTGATTTTATGTCACAAGTCAAATTCAATCATTGTAGCATTGACAAAGCTCATTAATTGATGTGGCATGCAAACTAGGAATGTAGACTTACACTTGCAAACAGCTAAAAACATCCAAAAAACTTCGACATGCTTCAAGTAAACATCCAAATTGCATATTTTGAAATCGGAAATGGAAATATATGCATTGAAACAACTCTGAAGTTATTAGCCAAAATTTACAATCCACTATTTGAAAATCATCACTCCATGAAGCACATACTTTGTATCCATGAAAACATCTAACCTGTTTTGGTACTAATATATTTGCAAAAACAAGGTTTCAACTAATCCAAGAAAGTGAAGCCAAAAACAAAATATCAACTCATAAAATCTTAGTTTAACTTTTCTTGAAATCAACCCTTGCGAAAAATTCAATACAAAGCACACATTTTCAACTTTCAAAGCTACTAATTTATTTTCTTTAGACTCAATGATAAACAACAACGTAAAAGTTGCTTTAACAATTAGAATGCAAAACACTTGTAGTTTCCCAATACTAATTGGTACTAAACAGTTAAAACTCTCAACACACCAATCTCTTTTAGCCTCCTCTTCCAAGGTTTGTTTATCTTTTTTGTCTTAATAGATCTAGAGAATTGGAAGTGAATAGAAAAGGCTTTTTTGGAGACAAAATTTTCTCGGTTTACTATGCAACCCTCACATTGGCTCAAAGCAACCTATTTTGATTCAAAAAGGAAAGTCATCTTTTTTGTTCAAAATGTTTTCTTCCTAAGATTTTAATTTGTTTCGAATCTATTCTTCACTAAATTATGCGCAAACCTCTGCTACATTTGATCCCAACCAATACGAAAATCTAATTCAATTAAAACGGAACCTTCACTAAATAAATGTGCAAGTGGCAAAGCTCTCCTATATCTAGTCCATGTGAATTATCCTAAAGTCTAAGGGCATATCTATGTGTCTGATGGCCTATATGTAGTGTCAATGAACCCAAATTAGGATTGCTTGTATAAAGTGTAATCATTGAAATGTCCAACTACTACCATGATTGACACTAATTTTGAAGGTCTTCAATGTAATTATGGGTTATAACATTTGGCATTGAAGCCATTATTTGACATTTAAAAAGAATTGCTATGCGTCTTGCTATTGTTGATCTTACTCGATCAAATGACTACCTATTGTTGTGTTTCAAAGCAATTGCGAAGAGATCTTCAAGTTTCAATTTTCTAAGTTGAAACTTCTAACACTAACCATTGAAGCCATTCAACACTTAAAATTAAAGTATCCAAATCAAGAGGAATTGAAGGTATCAATGAGGTGACAAAAGTTCCTAAGTACTTCTTGATGGGACATCAAATTTTGCCAGTCAAATGTCAAAAAAGAAACAATTTATTTAATCCATGATATTCTCAAAATTTGGGAGAAGTATGCGCCTAATCAGAGGAACACACTTGGTATACCCCATTTCAATGTAGAGAAAAGGACAAGAGATATGATGCAAAAGAAAACATCTATCAAGGAAAAATGGAAAAATTGGACAAGTAACATCAAAAAACTTGAAAGCACATGTAACATAATGAAGTAACGAATGATGTGACAACGCAACAAAAGCAAGGAGATGCAAGCTCAAAAGGAAAAAAATATTCATCTAGGTCATGTATAGAAATCAAAACATAAGCTTAAACTTGGCAATAGCATTTCTAAACCCCCTAAACAAGTACATGCTAACTAGGAAACCAAGATTTATTTAAAGTAGCAAATAACTAAGTAACATACCGCAGTGACATAAAGTACTCCACATGCTAATAGCATCCAGCTTGCAGCATCTGACAACAAAATTTCAATCCGCTTTTCCTTTTGCTCATGAGATAAAGCCTTTGTCATCACAGCAACACTTTCCAAAGAAACTCATTCAGATAAAGTGTGGTACCAATAAACACTTTTTAAAAAAAATTCCAAGACCTAGTGGATCCTACATAATTGCATTGGGTTTTTGTAAGCTAGCGCATTGTGAGGAGCTCCTACATACAAAGTTTTTGGTAAAAAGCAGTAAATATAGTTGTTCAAGTATATATATGCGACCACAAGCTCACTTGAAATTGAAAGCTGGAAAAAAAATATTAGCTCAACACTTTTATACCTAGAGGTCAGAAAAAGCTTTTGAATTTGGGTAGCAACTATTTGTGCAGGGTTAAAAATAGTTGAAGTTATTAGCTTGGAGTAATAAATGTCTGTGAATGGTTAGAGAGAGTCTTAAAAAGTTATTAGCTTGAAGTAGCAGCTATTTGTGTAGGGTTACAAAGAGTTCAAGGAAATTGTTAACTTGGAGTAGCAACGGATCACAAAGATTTTAATGGACACAAATTTTCAAAAAAGACTGCAAACAAAACTTACAATATCTGGAGCATGCCTCTCCCCACCCAGTATTCAAGTACCTGAAATCAATGTCAACTCAAATGAATCAATGCAAATTGAAGCCTAAGAGCTAAACTGCTTAAATTGCCTGATGAAAAATTGCCTGTCTTCAATGTGAAACTTAGTGCTTTATTACCCGAGAGAACTTGACTATCCACGTCCACTCTGTCTCAGCAACTGCAACAAATAGAGCTATGGCGACTGCATAGCAGCGCAAAATGCCTTCAAACACCTAAACACAATCCATGTTTTCATTCTAAGCAAGCTAAAGAAGACAAAAAACGTCTGTGATGTCAAAATTATCACTGAAGAGCAAATAAAAAGTGATTTCGAAGATGAATGTGATGAAACATAAGTTGCAAAACGTTCTCATAAACTTCCCATGAAACTAAAACAGACTTCCTGAAGTTAAAGACCAGAGATCCATAGATCTTTCACACCAACAAAGTAAACCTAAAGCGCAACTCATCCACCACTGAAAATGCCGTTGCTCATGGCTGAGAACAGCAAATTTAATGCAAGAAAACGGAAAAGGAAGAGACAGAGAGCAGGGGCATCACATAGGAACCAGATTTGAAGGATCTGACAACAGATAATACGTTGACGATCGTGCATAGCAAGGCGGTAACAGCAGTGATGACGCTAAGCACACGAAATGCTACCAACACCATGTCCGTGTCACGCCGCGGCTTGCTTTCAAGCTCGGGCGGTTGATCGATGTCTTCGGTGATCCGTATTCCTGCCTCCTCGCCATTGCGATCCATTCCTTCTCGCTACCAAAACACAAAAACAGAAACGAGAGACCAAAGAAACAGAAATACAAAGGCTCGAGAAATAGAGCGAAGATGGCCCTCAGCCACGTGTCGAGTCTGCGACTTGCCATGGATGCGGTTCTTTCAGGACACGTGGCGGAATCGTGATGCTGTCGGAAACATCGACGGTGGCGGGGCGTCGCATTGAGGAAGATCACTTGGCACAGTTCGATGTCTGCCACGTGTCAATTTGCCACTTGTCACGCAGTCTATTGTAGATAGGAGGAGACGTGGCAGAATCTTAATGCTGCCTGAAATATCGACGGTGAGGGGGTTAAATTGGGAGATGTGCTATCAAGAGAGCAGTGAGCAATAACACTTGGCTCGTTTCAAGTAGGCCAACAAAGAAGCCTTCCCCATTTTTTTTCATACATTATGCCCGCTCTCGTTGGCGGGCGAGGGTGGGCAGCTAGCAACCAGCCCGCCCCGACCTCCATCGTCCCAGCCCCTGCTCGTCCCCTCCCGATTTCCATGGCCTTGGCCTGCCCCTTCCCGAGAACTCTTTTTTTAGTGAAAAAAAAGTTGGGTTTCCGGACAGCTCACGCTGCGTCAGGCTGCCCGGAAACCCAATTTCTTTTTAGTATATATAGATTTAGACAACTAATAATAATGATTACTAGAACATATATACAATTTGGGCCTTGGCCAAGCCATTTATTCTCCTTATATGTCACCTCATAGTAACTGAGATATGGCTTACGAATAAAAAACTTGTAGATTAATTATCTTGTGTGTGTGTGTGTGTGTGTGTGTGTGTGTGTGTGCGTGTGTGTGCGCGCGCACACATACACAATTTGTCCATTAATCATTGCCTTTCAATTGAGTTGACTTCCTCTAGGAGCTTATCCCTTGTCTCCTTGGCAATGTTAATAATTCCACCAACTTTTTCATGTAAATTTTTTCAGTCAGTCCATAAGGTTGAGTTTCATTTGGTTGGCCCCATCTAAAGTGTCAATGAGTAGGTCAACATGCTTAGCCTTTGATGACTCTCTAACTTTGAGGGTTTAACTTTTTGCTTGAGTGCTCCATCCCTTTGCTGGGCTACAACAATCTTTAATGGTCTCGCACAAACTCATGTATAAAAATGGTTAGTTGATTTTGCAATAGCCAAACTGTTTGGAAGCAAACACTACCAAGAGTGTAATTAGATATAAATCCAAAATTTGAAAGAATCTAACTACCATAAGACAAATTACATCTATTTGTGCAATTGGAACAAAATATGCAACATTTAATTGTAATCATATTGTACTAAAACTTATCCTTGTAAATGCAATGATGTAGTACGGATTGGATTGGTTTGTATAAAGGAATCAACAAATGAAAAAAAAAAAAAAAAAACCAAGTTGGTTTGCAATTCCACCCAATCCTCTATATACCATGTTCTTCAAATATATCATCAAGTTATTGGGCATCTTGGATTCTAACAACTAATGGCAAGACATTTTCTAATGAATTTTATAGTGATTTACATCAGGCAAGGCATCTGAACTTCCATGCATGGCTAAATTTGCACACCATATCCACAACCCAAACTCTTTGTAAGGTTGTTGTCTGGACTGTTGATGGCTTCTTCGTAAGTTTGTGAGATAATACAAGCTCAGCAACTGCTTTGCCTTTGTCCTGTCTACTGCCAACAGAGCTTCGGTGTGTCGCAGGTGTTCTAGGCACTCCCAATATATCAATTTGCTCCTCGTCTGAAGTGTCACTCGGTCCATCTGGAATCCGAACATTTTCTTCTTCAATCATTTTTTTTATTGATCCTAGAGATTAATATAGTGCATTTCTAGAAACGCTTACTGCTTATTAGTGGAAGTGTCAAAAAGAGTCAATCAGATACTCACAAATAGTTTTGAGTATGCATCTACATTCGCTATTGTTTTGTGCTAACGATTCTTTTGATTTGTACATGCTACTTACTAGATTGATCATACAATTTTATCATGTTCATTATTATGTCAAAATGATCGAATGTTTTTCTATTCTATTTGCAATATGATTATCTTCTCTTATAGTTTTTTCTAAACTATCAAATACTTCGATACTGCAATGTTTATTCTATTATGTTTGTCTAAGAAATCAATCTAACTGATTCTGATGATTTCAAAGCTAGAATCAATTAGAATTCAAACATGACAATAGTCGCGATAGTTTTGTTCGAATTTGATAGGCATAGTCCTGCATTAGAAGAGAGATTTTTCCATAGAGACCGTAGTGCATCTATTGAATGCAACCATTTCTCTATTGACAAATGGTCTATAGCGTGAAGAAATTATGCCATTACCTCCTTGCCAATCCCTTCATCTTCTTCGTCGATTACCAAGCCCTATTATATCTAGTAAATAGACCATGCACCACAGGATGGCTCCGTAGGTGATTGCTGCTTCTCCAAGAGTTCGACTTTTTAGGTATTGTTCACAAGAGAAAGCAATACTATATAGCCAATCACCTCTCACAGATACGCAACATGCCTAGATAATTTGAAATTTTCGTCCAATTACATATAGCACGTTAGTAGGATACCCTAGACTTGGTAACTTAGATTCTAAGGGCATAAGTATACATTCTAGCTAGGTGAAGCTTGAGCCAGTCAGGTTCAACCTTAGGATTAGTCAGTTCTAGACTTAGAAAGTAGATCGGTATAGCTAGATCAATTTTAGAATATGTTAGTTAGAGATAGTTTAGCTTATCTCGATAAATTAGTTAGTAGTTAGACCAAATAGTTCAAAATTAGCTAGATTAGTACAATTAGGTAAGCCTTAGCATAACTAGCAATAATTTAACTTAGTTAAAAGACAAATAGGTTAGTTAGCCCAGTCTAGGGAGTTAGAGTATATGTCATTGCAAACTAGATAGGACCATTAGAATTAGGAGGGTTAGCCCAAGCCAAATCAGTTAATTTAATATTCAATAGCTCAATTCACACTAGAGAGTTAGTTGTAAGGCTAAGTTCGGCATGGATTACTTCACCATAACCCATGAAGGACATGACTATGAAATTCCTTTTCAGCCCTAACTAGTGGCCAAGACTTTCAATATCCTGCACTCTGCTCTCCTCCCAAAATTCCAAGGCCTCACCAAAAATGACATCTCCCAATTCTTCCTCCCCGACTGTGTCGATGCCAAAACTAAAACCAATGATGGCTATTTTATCTCGCAAATAAAAAATCCAAATCTCCAACAAGCCATTGAATTCCTCTCCAACACTCTTTTTGTCAGGTCATGTTATGTACCATAATAGTACATCCTTAAGTGATGGCCTCACAAGGGGCAGGACACAAGTCTACTAGTATTACCGACATGTTTTAGTGCCACGCGTCGCCATCATAGATGGTCACGTGTCACTGGGGGACCATACTTGATGGGACCCACTATGTTGTGCCTATATAGTAGTGGGGCTTTTCTTTTGTCATTCACTCAGTCTATCCAGGGAGTTGGTGGATGGAGAGCACGTGTAGTAGGAACATGATGCACATTTGTGTATGTTTCTAGATATTCTAAGACAGGCAAAGCTCTATGCTAAGGAGTCTAAGTGTGAGTTTTTTCAGACAAAACTCAAGTACTTGGAACATATCATTTTCAATCGCGGTCTTGAGATCAATTAATAAGGCCCAAAAAGGGGTGTGATTGGCCAGCCACACGGGAAGTTAAATCTTTTTTAGGCTTCACAGGTTTTTTTTGTAAGTTTATTAAAGACTATGCCTTAGTTGCATTACCTTTAACAAACCTTCTTAAGGGAGTGAAGAAAGCCAAAAAAAAATTAAAAAAGAGTAATAAGAAAAAAGCTAGAAGGGATGCGAAAATTAGTCCATCTGTTGTCTGGATCGATGAATTAAATCAAAGATTTGACGCTTTGAAGATGTTAGTGTCTACCGCCCCTATCTTACAGATAGTGGACCCCAACAAACCTTTCCCGGTGGAAACAAATGCTAGTGACTATGTAGTGGGTGTAGTCCCTTACCCAAATGGTAGAGTAGTGGATTTGAAACCAAGAAGTTAGACCCTGCACAAAGTAGATATTCTACTGATGAGAAGGAACTTCATGTTGTCATCCACGCGCTAAAGATCTAAAGAAATTATCTGTATAGATTGAAATTTGTGGTTATGATGGATCGTGAATCTCTTAACTTTATCTCTGATGCCTTAGACTTTAGGGTCTTAATGCATATTGGTTGGAAATCATTCGAGAGTTTGATTTTGACATTAAATACCGTCGAGGTACGTCAAATTGTGTATCAATTATGCTTTGCTGAGTTCCAATCCGAGTTGAATTTTTTTTCTGTGAGATCTTTGTTGGACGAGTTTTTTAGTTGCATTTGGCAAGAAGTCATGGCAGGAGCTCTACTTTGAAAGATAATTTTGGAAAGCAGGATTCCAAGAAGTCTCGTGAAGAGAAGATATTTGCTGATTATTCAATTAGGAATGGTTTACTTTTCTGTAGAAGAAAAGTGTGTGTGCCAGACATCGTGAACATTAGGGCCCAAATCCTATACAAGTATCATGATAGTCCCAACATGGGACATCTTGGTCTACAGAGAATGCTTGACCTTGTTAAAAGAGAATTTTGTTGGCCAAAGATGAAAGGTCATGTGGAGGCATACATTAAAAAGTGTGAGCAATGCCAAGTCAATAAAGTGGAAAGACTCAAAGTAGCTGATCTGTTACATGTGAAGGATTTCAGATCATTCAAGATCTAATCCATGTCCCTGATCTTTGGTTACAAAAAGGAGCAAACCAACAATCCTGCCAATGTAGAAAAATCAGCATCTACTTACAAAATGAGATGCAAACTTTAAGGGATACCTATCAAACATGAACCAAAACATAAAATATAGTTGATGTCCATACAATTACAATACCCTACTATATTTCACACGTGTGGAACCAAAAATAGCAAAATATGAGCATTCTACACATAAGATTGCAAGATAACATCATGAGAGTGCACCAATGAGTAGTAGAACCCAAAGAGAACCATGTATAATGATGGAATGAGAGAGAGAAGAGAGAAGATGTGTCTCTCCACGGGCAAGAACCTTTTTTTAATCCACATGCAATCCAATATACAGAGTTATAACCAACCAATTGATATGGACTTGCTGGATTTTAAATTCTACCATCAATTTGTGCCAAAATCATGGAAAACAAGCCAAATTTGGCCACAAAAGAGCCTAGAATCTAAATACATGGGAAGATCCAACATGCAACCAGAATTTCAACTACTTTAAAGTGAATTAACTTGGTCAAAATTTCAGATCCATAACTAGTTTTGAGTTACAATGCTAAAACTCCAAAAAGACAACCAAAATTGATTTCCTAGCACAATTATCCATAAACCACAATGAATTTGAGAGAGATATGGATCATGCAAATTAAAATTGGGAAGATCCACCAACTTGCAAACTTGCTCCTCTCCTTGGATGAGAATACTAGTTGATTACCACCAAGCCCCAATGAAAAGCACCACCTCTCCAAACTTGTAAGTCTTGCTCTGATACCACTATAAGGGAAGCTCCTTAGATCCTGCTTACAAATCACAAACACAATGATAAAACATTATGGAGAAACCACCCAACAATCAAACTCTAAAAGCTTCACCCCCAAGCCAAGGAACAAGAAGCATGAATATAGTGTGAGAGCCTGACAATGAATCCAAAACCATGATAAGGAGTAGAGCGAGTTTGGACCCAATATATAGAGTCAAAAGCATCTCGGGCACATAGCCATGCATAGTCCTAAGTTCTCTATACATATATTCACCTAGAATAGAGTCCTAAGCATGGACCAACTATTTATAGAATTGCTATTGATAACTCTACACATGCACACACTGTCTCATACCTTGTCTAAACTCCATTTAGTGTGTTCTGGGCCTCACAAGGATATTAGTTACTTTTAGGTCACGTCCAGTATGACATGGCATAACTAGCAACTTGTTTCACTGAAGTACCGTGTATCCAAGACTAAGAGTATACTGTATCCTATGTATTGGTCATGGATATAACAATCTTAGAAGTCTTCTTGGCAGTCTTTACATTGGCATCAGAGCTCGACTAAGATGCGGTCTTGGATAGGATTGGAGGCAAGTTCTACATCTAGTTGGAAGTGGAAAGCACTTGGATTTGCATCCCAGATTGGAGTGTTGATTTCTCAAGGGAAGTTTGGATTTGGATTCACTAATTTGTGATGAAGCATGCTTGACAAAAAGGGTGGTAGAGTGCACTTCAACTAGTTTATTTTTGTTGATATTGTTTCTAATCAATGTATAAATCACTTCATCCCTCCTTGCTTTAAGGGTTTCTGATTCGTAAAATTAAGAGATATCGTTAGAGATCCAAATCTATATCTCACAATTTTCCAAAATACCCTAAAATAGTTAACTAATGGATTTCACACATAATATTACCATTACAATAATTACTAACCACTGGTCTCAAGAATTTCTCTTTGGAATCACTGATGTCCCATACCATCAACTTTCCCTTCAAGAAAGTTCTTTGCTTCTAGATCTATTCACCAAAAATTAGAAGATTAACTGGCTATCCTATATCCAAATATAGGATCCAATCTTCAAGCAATTCCATAAGATACTTCAAGCCATCGAATTCTCTCACGCTCCTTAAGTAATTCACTGTAGATGAAAATATCATCTAAGAAACACTAGGCATTGACCCAGGCATGGACGAGAAATATCATTCATTGTCATCAAATTTTACATTTGATGTTAAGCAATTTGAATGACTCATTTCAAACGTTTGTGATAAGCATAGGTACAAGAAGCGACTATCTAGCTATGTAAAACCGGGGGAGACTTCCTATTACATGATGGTAAACACTATGAGAATGTTAACCATCACAATAGAGAACTTGACCAAGCTCTTATTGTAATAAGGTGAGACAAGAGATTTGATTGTGGAAGACACCAATCAAGAGGAGGCAATTCAAATTAAAGATCTTTCAACCAATTTCAAAACCAACTGAATGATGATGCAAATCGAAGTAATTGGCATCAAAAGAACAAGGTCGAGGCAATTCAAGACAAAAAAAAAACTTGAGAATTGTCGATATTACAATAATTTTGGCTATTAGGAGTGTGAGTAAGGTTCAAATGTGTTCATCACCTTGCTAATCACAAGTGATAAAGCTAAGGATATCTGGTACACTGATGGTGGAGTGTCCAAGCACGTGATATATAGAAAAATATGGTTTTCAAAGTTCAGAGCACATGAAGTTGGACAAGTAGATGAAC
The DNA here is from genome assembly GCA_029204225.1 of Diphasiastrum complanatum. Taxonomy (NCBI): domain Eukaryota; kingdom Viridiplantae; phylum Streptophyta; class Lycopodiopsida; order Lycopodiales; family Lycopodiaceae; genus Diphasiastrum; species Diphasiastrum complanatum. The sequence goes on along the minus strand of CM055106.1, from coordinate 19,188,547 downwards.
AATGGTTACTTTTCAAGGGATTTAGAGTAGTACTAGTGAAGCTAGCTAAAGGAAAGATAAAGAGGATAAGCAATGTGTAGTACATACCCAATTTAGCTAACAATCTATTATTAGTTGACACAATGGTGGATCAACAACTAAAGGTCAGTTTGATAGTGACATGTATCTTGTCAAAGTCATCAAGACTCACTATGAAGTGATTGCTATAGGAGCAAGAATTAAAATAAATACAAGGTCATTTGATCAAGCCTGGGTAAGCATAGTTGATAGTCAATGTAATCTTTTACATTCAAAACAATGGTCACATTAGTGTTTAAAATCTACAAAAGTTGAAGAGACAATTTGTAGTTGGTTTGCATGATAAGAATTTGTGACATGGGCAAACAACATAGGGAGAGATTTCCTAGAAGTGGATTGAGTAGAGTGAACGACATTCTAGATCTTGTTCACATTGATATATGTGGGCCTATGCAAATGAGATCTCTTAGTGGCTATTACTATTTCATCAGACTTATTGATGATTATAGAAAATGCATTTGAATCTACTTCATAAGCAAGGAATCATATCCTTTTGCAAAATTCAAGGAGTTCAAGCCTTGGTAAAAAACAAACATGATGGTACATCTAGACCTTGAGGTCTAACAGAGGTGGTGAATATTTTTAATGATGTCCATTAGATTTTGTAGGGATCAAGAGGAAAACTACAACTTCCTACTCACTACAGCAAAATGGAGTTGCGAAATTGAAAAAACAGATCAATTGTGAAATGATTAGGGAAATTCTTAAAGGCAAGGGATTACCAAATACCTTTTGGGCGGAAGCTAACAACACAATAGCTCACATTTTGAATATGTGTCCTACAAAATCTATGGAAGTTAAAACACCTTATGAAGTTTCTATTGGGAAGAGACCTAATATTCTTATTTGAGAGTACTTGGTTGTAACGTGTATGCACACATTCCTGATGAGAAATGGAAAAACATTAACTAGAAAATCCATCAATTGTTCTTGGTTATGATAAAAAAATCTAAAACATATATGCTTTATGATATGGACACGCAAAAACTTATAATCTCCAAGGATGCAGCAAACATGAGCAATATTGAGCTATGAGTCTTTAGATGATAGTGTGAATGTGAAATAAAGGATGGAGCTGATTTAAATGAAAAATATCCAAAAGGTAAGGTTGAAATTGAGACTCCAAAGAAATTATCTTAATGGTACTTGAAGATAATCTGTGATGCGAAAAAGGGAGAGAATCATTATTCTAGCGAACAAGGAGAGCTCAAAAGGTGAATGAGGAATAAAAAACTTCCTCAAAGGATTCATATGAATCTAGCTGTGATGGTTTCAGTGCTCAAAGCTGAAGAACCAATTTTATCTGAAGAGGCAAAGGAATACGAAGAATGGCCAACAACTATGGAGACATAAATGGAGGCCATAACGAAGAACATGACTTGAGACTTGGTTGAGCTATTTGATAATATGGTGCCTATTAGTTGTACATGAATTTTACAAATATATGTATGAAACATATGAAAACCTCAACAACTATGAAACATGATCAGATGTTAGAGATGAGCAACAAGAAGGTATTCATCTTGAGAAAACCTATACACCACTAATCTTTAGGCTAAAAATAATGAATATCTTGAGAAGCCACTTACTTGGAGGTCAAGTCCACCACCATGAAGGTAAAAGCAAGGAGTTACCACCAAAAAGCTACAAAAAAACAAACTCCACCTTTTGATCAATGCAAAGCCAAGCTTTGACACCATTGTAAAGATCAGCAAGTGAAGATCCTCTAGATACTATTGCCTGCACCCAATGGAATATTGTGGAGCTAAACCACTCAATCAGAAGTCGAGAGTCAAACCCAATCATCTTCACTCCCAAGCCATGATGACTAAATGCGGGAGAGGAGAGGTTTCTAGCAACTAGAAACCAAAATATCAAAGTGGAGGAGGGCAAGTTCCTACAAGTATATAGACTTCTAGAGTGTAGGAATATTTCGTATAAGATACCAATTCTCATCCAATTGCTTTTGATCTCCTCTACATGCATATAAAGCTGTCAATCACCATGCACTAGCTCCACATATCCTCATGGGTATGTGTGGGCCCTCACAAGATTATTTAATTACATTTTTGGCCTAGTTCAAAATGGTGAGGCATAACTAATAATCTCATACACAGGAGTGTCGAATATCCGTGTCAAGGATTATTCCAAGTCCTTTGAACTGGACATGGATGTAACACAATTTATTGAAGAAAAATATTTGACATATCTAAGCCTATCAATTTTAAACTATATTTTGCATACACGTTACATTTCAAAAATTACAAAATGCATTCCACATAAAGAAGCACAATTATTGTTTTACAATGCACTTACATATTATTCATATAGGTAAATGTTGTTTTTGCAATCTTTTTAATTACATATGATATTTATAGTTAGTTTACTCATTGTCGAATTTGTTTGGAGAGCCACCTTGACATCCAATTTGCATGAGTACAAACAAACAAGATGAGATTTAGGATTTAAGATTTAGGGGCAAAATATGATAGGTTCTATATTTATGATATATATACTAAAATTATATATTGCAAAACAACTTACTCGTGGAGGCTAGCCCTAATTGGTCAGCTTAGCAACTAATGCATAATAGTAATTGTTATATGCAAAATCGTACTCCTCTTTAGTGGGGAGCCACCCATAGTCTACCATCTATCCTAAAAAGTTTGAAGATTCAATAATGCGTCAATTTAGAAAAATGAAAACATTAAACACAATAATGACACAAATTTCATTCTTATAATTTTAATGATCTATTGAATAATTGAAAGATGGTAGACAACAGTTAGATTGAAATACCATGTTTGCTTGCCAGCTCTCCACTTTGTACCCACTCAATTCGAATTTTAAATTGCCCATTCCAATAGCTTGTTTTCAAAGTTTAAATTTTTGTGGTGTGTCATCCTTTAAATTTGACTCTATTCTAATGTTTTTTTAAATATCAATGAGATCTAGACCCATTATTCTTGTAGCATCATCATACTAAATTTTGATAATATAATATCCACAAATTCATATGCTTATTTATCTCTTTCATGTCGAATTTTCTTATGGACTCGAAGGATTTTTACAACACACAATTTAAGATCAATGGTTTTTTTATTCCATTTTGTAAACAATCTATCTCCAAAGTAATGATTACACAAATGATGCAGTCAACGATCAATAACAACTCTTTCCCTATAACCCGATGTAATGCTCCCCTCTAAATCTATATCATAGAAGGAATTTGAGATTTTTTCTATCTAAGAGGGATCTTGTGATGGTCCTATCCCACCTTGACTTAGGATGAGATTTTGTAGCTCATATATCTATTCAAAAAATATAGATGTGTTATAAGTATGTAATGATGAAGTTTGATATATTTGAAAGTTGTATAGAGTTGGAAATACTTTATTGTTTGTCAAACTCAAGTTGTCAAGTCACATGGTTAACTACTACTAGAAACTTGTCTATGACCAATAATGGATTTTGACATTTTGCGAGTAAATTTTTTGCGAGTTTCTACCACCCATGATTCAACAAAATGGTAGCGCATGGTGTGCTACTCTCTTTATGCAACTACATGATTTTTTAAGAAACACAATTGTGGTTTGATGCATACTTAAAAATTTGATTGTCCATCATATTTAAATAGGTCCATCACAAAATACTTTGTTACTCTATAAATATAGGTCTACTTTTACAAAAAAAAATTTGTTCATGTTGTAAAATCTAGAATGTTGGCATGCTATGAAAACCTTCAAAATAAATAAATTTCTTTTTGGAGCTAATTCAGCTAGCATGTCGGTGTGCTAGCTGAGTATATTATAAAATAAAAAAGCTATTTTGACACATTTGAAAACAAAAATTAGAGTAAAAATATTATTTCAGAATATTTTTTCCAACCTCCAAATATAGTAAGCAGATGTGCTAAGTAAAATAGCTAAAAAAAAAAAATTGCAGCCTTTAGAGATAGCACATTGGCGTGCTATATGAAATGAGAATTTTTTTTTGTAGCCTCCAAACCTAGCACGCCAGCGTGCTTAGCGAGACTGCCAGAATTTTTATTTATTTATATATTTTTTCAGGCGGTCCTAGCACGTCAGCATGCTATATTTGATGCTACAAAAAAAAATTAATTTGAATTTCTTTTTACTTTGTGGGATTTTTAACTATGTACCAAACCAAATTCTTAATAATAAACATTAAAGTAGTGGCATAAAAAAGGTAGCACACTATGTGCTATCTTTTTGTTGAATCATGTCAAGAAATAAACTTGCAAAACTCGCAAAAAATTTACTTGCAAAATGCCAAGGCCCAAGTTGAAAGGGCTTACTAAAACTTGAGGTAGATCTATTGTAAGGTAGACTACGTGACTTAGATAAAGCACAATGTTCACATACATGATTATGCTAGTAAGAGATTTAGGAAGCCCAATGACTATTGCACTTTTTTCCATTATTTCCAAAGCCTTGAAGTTGAGATGCCCCAACCTCTTATGCCAAACTTCTTGACTTGTCAATTGCTCTCATGCCACAAATCCATCTTGGTTGCAACAACACAAGCATCAAGTTTAAACAATCTACCTTATCTTTTTCCTCTTGTAATCAAGATTTCTTTCTTTTTAATCAAGTAAGTATTCCCAACAAATTTCACTTCTAGACCTTTGTCAACCATTTGATTTACACTAAGAAGATTCTTAGTTATAGATGGTATGAACAGAACATTTTTGAAGTAGACATTCCTATCTGTAGAGTAAGAATTGTACCAATGTCTTTAATGGCACACTCACCATTATTGGCCGTGTAGATGACTTTCTTCTCACCATAATCTATCAAAGAAGATAAATACCATATGAGAACTTACACCATTATCAATCCATCATGGATCGATATCACCTTCACTTGACAACAAACTTGAAGACCTCACATTTTGTTCATCATCATCATCATCTAAAGTGAGATTTCCTTGCTTCTCTCCTTGATTTTTTTTTTTTAAAATAATCACTAGCAAAGTGTCCTTTCATTCCACAATAGAAATACTTAGCTTAGATTTATGATTTTTCCTACCACCAAAGGAAGATGCCATGCACTGGACCAAGTGTCCTAGTGAGCATGTGACACATGTCATGTTGACCAGTCAACCCTTCCTACTTTCTAGGAGGTCAGCCCAACAGACTCTCATGAGACCCAGTACCCCCTTGGCCATCTCATATTTAGTCACTATAACAAATACTTACATTGCAATTTACAATTGTCTCCACAGGCCGGTGACTTAGCCATTTACAATTTAATAATTACAATTGACCATACATAAAGGGATTCAAAGTACATGTGACATCCCTTCGTTGTTGCTAATGACTTATTTACTCATTTGGAAAAAGATGGTGCCAATGCACTAAGCACTCACACTCCTCTCAAAAATTGAAGGAATAGTGAAATCACAATGATTAAGAACCTTGCAAGACTATATAGCTCTCCTGAAACTAGTCAAGTTACATATAAAATTCGATGAATCTTGGTCAACACATGATCAACCACAATAAATTGAATCTAAGATATGAAAATTGATGACTCACACAAAATTTGTAGAGCCTGTTACATGCAATCCTATTGAGTCAACAAAAAGCTATATGCAAAATAATTGACAACCTTAGTGCTCATCCATATAGGGAGGCTTTTCTTCCAAGGAGAGCAAAGCTCATCCATAAAGGAAATTTTTCATCCAATAAGGAGATTAAATCATCCACATGGGGAGCATAGCTCACTCACTAGTGGAGATTGTCAATTTAGAAACTAGAAACAATAATGAAGCTTGAATGTACACAAACTTTTGAACAAATAAAAAGCTTGTTTTGATGAATCACATCAAAAAACATAAATATCTGTCCCTGGAGTATAAATGACCTAAAATGACATGTAAATGGCTGAAGATTACACAAAGTTAGAAGAGATTTGATCAAAACAAATGTAGACAAATGCATAAAATCATGGTAGATTGATGCATAACCAGCAATACTACTATTTTTGGCAAATTTTTGACCACTTCCTTGCTCTAATACCATGTGAAAATTTAGGATCATTTTGGATTTCTAATTTTCACAAAAACTACAGATATCAGAAGTAAAACTTTTCTTAATGCTATGCATGGGTTTATATAGAAGTCAAGGTTCCTATGGTAATGATTCACATTCAAGATTTTGTACGTGCCAATGAATGTGTGCAATTGCAATACGAAATGCGACAATGATTAATGATTACAATCCTTTGTAATTTTGATATTTGAATAATAAATAATTCGGATTTTGAATCTGCTAATGATTGACGTCCACTGTCCTTTGACATAATAATGCTTTCTCTTTACTCCCATTGTCACAATATTATTGGAGGATTATTAATGGCTTGAGATTTTCATTCATAACTTGACAAATGTATGATCGTGATTAACATGAAAAGGTTATATATATAAGTTCCATGTTATTTTTCTGATTTTGTGATCTATTGCTCGTAACTTTTTCACATTTTCACTCCCTCTATCGATATGGCTAGTTCTTCAAGGTTTTATATGAACAATTTAAAATAAATATATATTGCGATCTCCATAAGAGAAAAAGTCGTCTTCTTATCCAGGGAATGACATTTGTTCTCTATATCTATATTAAAAAACTAGAAGATGAGTTTGATACTTCATCCTCTATTCTTGTAATTGAAACTTATGCATATGTCCCAATTGATGTAGATGTAGATGAAACATATACTGATATAGTTGTTAAAGCTGAAGCATGTATTCTACGGAGTTCAAGCAAACTACCTCTTATTCTAGAATCCTATCTGAATCCTATTTAACTTCATCTCTTGTTAATATTAAAACTATACTTGGATTTTCTATATACTTTATAAATAATGATAGTTATATTTCTTTTAATGATATATTCTTTTTTTTATTTTATAAAACAATGAAGTGTTCTCTAACTTTTTAAAAGAATTTGTAGAATTTTCTGATATTATTGACTATAGCTATGATGACCTCGAAAGTGAGATAGATTTTGTTAAAGACTATAATTGAAAATCTGACAAAGAGTCATTGAAGACTATAATGAAAAAATTAAAAGCTTATGTTGAAACCTTGCCGAATGAGAAATTTTTTTTGGAGTTTCATAAAAGGTATCCTCCAAGGATTCGATATATTCCTTTGAGGAATGAAGAAGCTATTGGAGGACATGACATTACTAGAGAAAATGTCGTGAAATTTGATGATTATGATCTCAAAAGTTGAGATTACATTAGTTGATTATTTTGAGATTGTATTATTATTTTTTCAATCTAAAAGTTAAACGTTTGAGATTGTATTATTTTCTTTCAATCTAAACATATCACCTTGAGTTATTTACAATGCTATCCAAATAGACTCCTTTGCTATGAGACGCGGAGGCCTTCAAGAGAGATCAATTGTTGGGTGAAATGAGGCATCACTTGCCAATTATTTAAAAATAATTGTAAATAATGAAATTTGTATATATCATGGATCTCATCATCCATATGCTACCACTGTCATAATGGTGATTAAAGCATTGTTTGTTTGTTTGCGCCATAATTATTTCAAAAAAATATACAAAATAATTTATGTTAACTTAAAGAGATATTTAGCCATTAAAATATTGGGTTATGTCCCCGAAGATACTATAAAAAGATCATCTACAATGGCACTTTATTCAAGATATATAAATTTGAGTAAAAGAAAAATTTTTAAATTTTTGGATCCATATGAAAGGAGATTATTATTTTATGACAATACCATCTAGCTCAATCTTGGAGAGGATGAAAACAAAAATAAACAATATTCTGTAAGTGATTACCATTATATTACAGCGATTTCTCTTTTGTTATGAATTTGAATGCCTTATGAAAGGTCATAACATTTGGCGAGTTTTTAGCTTGATATCGAAATTGTGCTCTTTTGTAAAACCACTAAAAAAGTTGAGCTAAATATTTATTTTTTGAATTAAGTCCACCATGATTTGTAGCTCGATAAAATGATCCTCTTGCTTGCCAATGTGATTTCTCCATGCCTTGTGATGACAATATAGTTAAGCTCCCTTATTCTCTTGCAAAATAAGTAGCATGATGTAAAAATATATGTTGTACATATTTGTTGATATCAGTTAGTATTGCACAATATTGAAACGAAAATTATTAAGAACAAAATCACCAAAGTATCACCAAAATCGGAGCGTGATCTTTTTCCCAACAATCGTGTACAAATTTGACAAATGTGGTGCAATGCTTTTGCAAAGTACTGATATCTTTTAATGATAGGTTTTTCTTTCTAATAACACCTATGAGTATGCATATTATTAGTGATTATTGTGAATACTGATCATGAGCACTCGTGAATACTTATTGTGATTATTGTGCATACCATACTAATAGTGATTATTGATCGTGAATACTTATGAATAATGAAATATTTTGAATATTGATCGTGAATAATGATCATAAATATTTGTGAATCCTAGCCAACTTGAAAATTCCAAGATGACAAACGTATTTTGTGGTCAAACCCATTGTAAGAAACTATCAAATGAAAATCACCTATTTCTTGGCAAAATCCCAATATGCAATCATAGTTCTACAATTATAAAAACTTTAACTACTTTTGCGGTAGTGATTGTGATAGTGTAAGCTCTTGAAACTTTTTCACCATTATGGCAAGGCCTTGGTGGTATAATAACACAACATTTTCATTTTTTATGTCTTTTTGTCTAATGTAAAGACAATACAATTTTATTTTATTTATGACATTGTGTTGTCCATAATGCTCGACAAAATTTGTCACAGGATATGAATTGTACTATTTTATTAAAGAAACAAGTTTCAAATGACATTTATGTTAAATAAAACGTGGCAAGTCGGCCTCAGAGGACATGCTTATGCTATACACGAGTGATTCATTGTGTACCATTTAGACTCCTTACAACTTATTGTTTTTTGAAAGACAAATACAATGTGCACTAATCAAAAATTTGAAAAGTTGTATGGTACACCTTAGCCGTCGTAAAAAAGCTTAGATCACCCAACCTTTATAAAGTAACCAAAGTTGATAAAGGACTATAATTTTAACTTCAAAACTTATAACCCTGGTCCATCATAGTGAGGTGTATGGGTAAAGTTGTTGATTGCCACTACAGAGATGTAGGCTCAAATACTCACCACTTCATAAATGGCTTGGCCAAGTTGTATATACGTTGTATATCAGCTTCGTAAATGGCTTGGTCAAAAGTTGTCTATAACAACCAATAGTTGCTTAATAATGTATAAATTTTGTTTTATGACCCAAACTAGCTAATTTTTAACTAGCGAACAACTCGCAAATTTAAAGCTAAGCAATACCAAAAGCCGAGAGAAAAAAATAAAATGTACTATGTATCGTTCATGAGGAGGTGTGCTATAGCTTGTAGCAAGATGAGCCGCTGGGGGCGGTGAATCTACAAGGTATGGAGATGAGACGGAGGGCGGTGAATCTAGCTACAAGGTTGTAGTGCACTGTCGGATGAACGACACATGACATAGCATTTGGAGATGGAGGATCGAGATGAAATTTGGTTGCAAGCCTATACTATGGCTCAGAATCGACCTATTCATAACGAATTGTATGACGCCATGTGTCCGATATCTCTATTCACAAATGCTTTTTAAAAATTGGGGGGTTTGCTTGTTTAATAAAGAAGTTATGGACAGCTACCGTGCAACGTGTAGGAAAGGCGTGGAAGGGACGGCTTCGGCTAGTCCGCGCGTCATTACGCCATTGCGGCGATTTAAAGAAATGTGGAGTACGGGTGGGGCCTACGTCGTTTGGTTGGATGAAGGCATGGCAGAGAGTGCTCTGTCTGACACCACGTAACTGCACTCGAGAAAAAGCAAAGGATGAACGTTAGACAGAAATTAGTGGATGGCAAGCAAAGGCAACGGTTAAGGGAAAGGCGAGGAGGGATGCTTGAAGCTTCAAAGTCATATAAACGATAAACGATGGTAATTGTAAACGATATCTGACTTCGGGATTTTGTATTTTGTCTAGTAGATGTTCAGATCTTTTATCTGTGGATCGCGCAGGGTTCACAGTATCTTTGCGAGTCTGAGAAGTTTAAAATCTTTAAGCCTGGCCTGTTTGTAAGCTGTTTCTGTGGTTTGCATGCACGCAGGGGCCGGCCACGCAACTTTCCAAAGCATTTTACTAGCAATTATATTGATCATTATCAATCTTTAAGAATCCGTAGTAGTTCGCTTCCTGGCGTCTGAAATAATTATCTGCTGCTGTTTGGCTATCTTGATATTTTTATTAGGAGTTCCTAAACTTTGTTACGCATGTAAGATAATCTTGGAAGCATCTGGTTGCTATGTTCTTGATTTTCTAAAGGATTATCTTTTCCGGAGATTTTCTTGTACATTTAAAACGACGGTAGAAGGTTATTGCATGAGTGAATTCTTGGTACGAGATTGAATCAGAGGAATTTCTAAGAGCTTGAGGTTTTGGTTCACAGATCAAGTGATCAATCAAGCTTTCGCGTTCTTCATAGACACTTAGTACATTTTCTGATCCGTTTTTTAGAAATGAAGTTGCCGAGAATATTTGGGAGCAAAAAGTTTAATTCGTCACCTCTCTCGGTTGGCAGTGCTGCAGCCAAGCCTGGTTCATTTTCTTCCAAGCCTTTTCCGACTAAGTCCGGGTCACCGCCACAGTTGACGTCAGGACGTAAGCTAGATGTTGATTCTGCTTCATCCTCTTCAGATGACATCGGTTCCCAAAGTGACAAATCGAGTGAGAGTTCTCCAAAAGTTCTAGAGCTTCAGAAAGTCTTTAGAATTTTCGATACCAACGGAGATGGTAAGATCTCAGCATCTGAGCTTGGTTCAGTATTAAGGTCTCTTGGGGATAATCCTACTGAAGAAGACCTTCGGCTCATGGTTAAGGAGGTAGATTCCGACGGAGATGGCTTTATTGATTTGGAAGAGTTTGTCAAGCTTAATAGAGATGCATCAAAGGAGGATGAATTGCAGGCAGCCTTCTGCGTTTTTGACATTGACAAAAATGGACTGATTACACCGGATGAGCTTTATCGAGTGCTCATGGGTATGGGCGAGAAAGAGCTAAGCATGGAGGCATGTTATCGGATGATTAAAGGAGTCGATTGTGATGGGGATGGCTTTGTCAGCTACAACGAGTTCCAAAAGATGATGATGACAAACCCGTAAGCGAGATGTTTAGACAGATCAACATGCTACATTCCTTATTCTGCAAAGCTGTTAATACTGGTGTATGTGAAGGGCATAACCTTTGTCCAGGATTGCTTCTGCTTTTGGGAATGGAAATATGCTCCTTATCTGTGCTCGTCAAACCCAAGAAAGGCTAGTATTATTTTTCTGTTGTTGTTCGCATGCATTTGGATGAACTATTGAAAGATCTTGATGAGAGGGTATTTGCAAATGCAGTTTTATCATCAGATTTATGAAGAATGTAAAGTAACATTCCATTTGGAAATCAATCCTATATGAATTTTTCATAGTTAAATGAATACAATATCGATATGAAATGTATGTAGGTTAATCAAGCGCTCCTGATGAATGTTGTGGTCCACATTTTGTACGAGATGTGGAATCAGGATACACAAAAGGGAGATTTATGGTCATTTTCTCAAGGCATGTCATGTATTTACGTTGGTCAATAATAGGTTGTATGCAAAACTTAACATTATACTTAAATGTCTTAAATTATAAGGATATGTGTATACAAAAAGTTCACACATTACTAAGGATTTTATTTACTGCAAGTTGATCCTTTAGACGAACATTCCCTTTTGTACGCAAGTCATAATAAATAGCAAAAAATTAGTCTCTCTATTTCCTTTTTTCTTGGACACCTTTCTCGGCTCTCAATTTAAATGACACACGAACATCTGCACCAACATTCTATTTGTAATCTAATGTGAATAGTTACTCGTATTTTGTAATCAAATAAACATTCTCTATTTGCATTCAAAAAATCATTCACTAATTTGATTACAAAATCAGCAATTTCACAAATATAGATTGATCAACAAAATTATAGAAAGAATGGATCTCATCACTTTGTCACTTGCTCTGAAGACATCATGATGATCACGATGGACTGTGAAACCAGCCACAAAATGTGGAAAAGGCTACAAGCCAAACATGAGCAAATATCATGTGCAAAGATCTTGCATCTCAACAACCAACTTCTAAACATGAAGTGGGACAACAATGATCTAGACAAGCATGCTGAAATTATGAAGGACATCTTTGATGATCTAGCAGCTGCAAATCAGAATCATGCTATTTCGCTAGAGCAACAGTTATACATTTGATAATGGTAGCAAGAAATGTGCTCAATGCATGCTCAAAAATGAAGATTGTCATAGACTTTGGGGCTACATCGTACATCACGTGCAAGAAGCAGGCCCTAAAGGACTATAAAACCTCCAATGGAGAAAGAGAAGTCATTCTTGGTGATAACAACAAACTCCACGTCATGGGGATTGGAACTCTGCTTCTGAAGACTGTTTCTGGTTACAAGGATCTAGGAGGAGTCATGTACGTTCCCACATTGAAGAGTGATTTCCTATCAGTTGCTAAGATGACATATATGGGATTGATTGTCAATTTCAATAGTGGAGAATGTCAAATAAAGGACTGTGGATCTAACCAGATCCTTATGACAACTAAAAGAAAGGGCAACTTGTATCATACAAGTATCATGAATCCTATTGACCAAGTTTTTATGACTTAAGAAAAAGGAGACAAGAATGAATTATGGCATAAAAGAATGTGCCACTGTAGCATGAGAACACTCTATAAGATGTCTAGAAATAGAATGGCAGAAGAGATGGATGTCACTGACAGAAAAGTGAAGACTATTTGAATCGTGTTTGAAGGGCAAATAGCACCGTGAACCATTCAGGTTCGAAGGAGCATGAACTATTAAGGTTCTTGGACTGATTCATAGTGATCTATGTGGCCTATGAAGGTTCCATCTATATCTGGATCGTAGTAATTTACTACTTTCATAGACGACTATACACACATGATCTTCATCTACTTCTTGAAGAAAAAATCTGTTGTGTTTACAATTTTCAAACAGTTCAAGAGTTTTGGCTAAAACACAAACATGAAGAAAAAAGATTCTGAGATCTGATAATGGTGGCGAATACACCACTACAAATTTCAAGAATTATTGTTAGAATGAAGGAATCAAGAGGTAGTATACTGTGCCCTACACACTGCAACACAATGGAGTTGCGGGAGAAAGAACCGGACGCTGATGGAGGTAGCAAGGTGTATGATGGCACATGAAAGACTTTTGAAAGAATTTTGGGCAGAAGCTATTTTGACAACCATTTATCTTCAAAATAGGAGTATGACAGTTGCTATAAGCGATGTCACTCCTTATGAGGTCTAGATTGGTGAAAAGCCCAACCTGTCACAGGTTTACATGCATGTACTTCAAGAGAAGAGGTCAAATCTTGATGAAAAGTCGAAGCCCATGATTTTCGTGGGCTATGCAATCAATTCACCCGGTTACAGGTTGTATGATCCTGAAACCAACAAAGTTCAGGTGAGCAAAGATGTTAATTTTAATGAAGAAGCATTTCAGAAAGACGCCGACCTGACAAGTTATCAGTTTTTTGATCTAACTCCTTACATCTCTGACTAGGCTGAAGAGGGAGAGCAGACTCATGTGAAGCCAAGAAGATCAACAGCCTGCTCAAGAAGATCAGCAAGCAGTTGAGCAAAAGGAGTTGCAGGCCCCACAACAACTAGTACAACCTCAAGAGCAAAAGAATCTTGCCCAGCCAAGATGCTCTGCCAGAATCAGAAAACACACACAAAAGGTTACTGAGAATGCTGCAACAAACAAGTGCGAAAGCAATCAATGCCTAATGATTACAAAGCCCACATCTTACTCAGAGGCAATGGCAAGTCAGGAAATTGAACAATGGAAGAAGGCAATGCAGGAAGAAATTGATTCACTACATAAGAATGAAACATGGACACTTGAGAAACCTTCCAGAGAAAGGTTGTGGACTGCAAATGGGTCTACAAGTGTTACAACTCCCTAGGATCATCGACTGCCTTGAAGGTTCCGCACACCTCATACCAGTGACGACGCACCGTAATCGCCCAACCGTAGGGTCACCCTGGAGCAATCGACACAGTCATGCCCGGTCAAGCCTCCTACGATAACTGGCGTCCATACTACTAGCCATCGCACTCGGTTCTCCCTAGCACACATCTCCTGGCCTGGAAATACATCCTGGCTCATGCACGTGCTCTCCATCCACCAACTCTCGGGTAGACTCAATCTCTGGAAAGAGGGAAACCCACCACTATATAGGCATAACACAGCGGGTCCCATCAAGCACGGTCCTGCCGTAGACACGTGACCACCTAGGATGGTGACGCGTGGCACCTAGACATGTCGATAACTCCAGTCCTGCGTCATGCCCCTTGCGAGGCCGTCACTGAAGGGCGTACCATTATGGTACATAACATCCCTCCCCCCCCCCCCCCTTGAAGGTTTCACACATCCCATACCAGTGACGATGCACCATAACCGCCCAACCATAGGGTCACAACCAACCCACCCCCATGCCCTGGAGCAATCGACACAGTCATGCCTGGTCAAGCCTCCTACGATAACTGGTGTCCCATACCACCAGCCACGCACTCGGCTCTCCCTAGCACACGTCTCCTGGCCTGGAGATACATCCTGGGGAGTTGTAACAACAAGATAAAGCTGAAACCAAATGGAAGTGATGAGCGATACAAGGCTAGATTAGTAGCCAAGGGATATTCTCAGAAGTATGGAGTAGATTACCAGAAAACATTCTCCTGTATGGTAAAACAGTCTACCGTTCGTCTCTTATTTGCTTTGGCTGTTACACATTCCTTAATTGTCCATCATATAGATGTCAAGTCTGCATTCCTTTATGGGTTTCTCGATGAAGAGATTTATATGAGGCAGCCTAGAGGTTTCTTCAACCCACAGTTTTCCGATCTGTCCTGCAAACTGAAGAAGTGCATTTATGGGCTAAAACAAGCTGCAAGATCTTGGCATAAAAGAATGTGTGAAATTTTAATCTCTATTAGTTTTAGGAGACTTGTTTTGGACAATGATGTCTTCATTAAAACTGAGGGTGATTGTTCTCTAATCCTAGCTATATTTGTTGATGATATTCTAATGTTTGGTAATGACATAGAGATAATACAAGAAACCAAGGCTCTTATAGGGCAAGAGTTTGAAATTACAGACCTTGGAGAAGTTAAGAAATTTCTAAGAGTTGAAAGAACCAGAGATGAAATAACTGGAAATATAAAACTTTCTCGGCACAATTATGCCTGCAAAATTTTGGCAGACTATGCAATGCTTGAATGCAAAGGAGAAGAAACTCCTATGGCACTTGGAGTAAAACTCTCAAAGGATGACTGTCCAAGGACTAAGCAGGAAGAATTCGAAATGAGTAATACACCTTCTCAAAAACTGATTGGAGCTCTAATGTATCTTACTATATGTACTTGATTAGATTTGGCCTTTCCTATATATGCTTTAGCACAATTCTTTAAGAATCTAGGAAGGTATCATTGGGAGCTAGCTAAGAGAGTCTTGTGGTATCTCAAAGTGACTATAGATTTTGGCATTGTCTATTCAAACCTAGATGAACTCTCAAAGCATACAATGATGCTACTTGGGCAAGCTCAAAAGATGACAGTAAGTCAGTCACTGGCGGATGTTTCACAATATGTGGAGGGCTAGTAAGCTGGATTTGCAAGAAGCAAACACTTGTGGCACAATCTTTATGCGAAGCTGAGTATGTGGTAGCATCAAAGAATGCGAATGAAGTTGTGTGGATGAGGTAGTTACTAAATGAACTTGGGGAAACGTAAGTAGAACCTACTGTCATGTATGTGGGCAATACAAGCACAATCTCCATGACTCAAGATCCGGTCTTCCATTCTAGGACTAAGCATATACCACTCAGATATCATCATATCAGATCTGGTGCAGAAAGAAAAGATTCATATTGAGTATGTGGAGAACACAAAGATGACAGCTGATGCTCTCACTAAACCCCTTGGAAAACAACGGTTCAAAAAGCATAGAAAGCATATGGGATTTGGCTGAAGAAATCTTCAGTTCAAGAGGGAATGCTGAAAACTAAACTCCACTTTCTTTCATCCCTAACAGCTTCTGTGTGGTGCGTCTATTCTCACAAGACTACTACAAGTATAGTCTGTTCCACCGGAAGTAGATAGCCACAACTAACTTAAGTTTAGCATAGCCATTAGTTTACAAGAATGACTTAGAAAAAAATGTTTTATAGAATATAAATGTGCCTACAAAGAGCACAGAGTGTGAGAAAGAGAGGAGAAAATTTGGAAGACTTGTAAGTGGATACGGCGCAAGTGATGTACTCTCATCCGAGAACACCATTTTAGTGATATACATTGTTCTTGTTAGGTTTTTTGTTGTGCATGAATGCCAATGCTATTTATACATGTACTGTTGTCCTCATAAATTGCGTTGTTATACTTGCAATCTGAGTTTGTCTGCAGGTTCGTAAGCTTAAAAAACTGATGTCGGATACTTCTTCGGGTTCCTGGCATTCCTTGGGATCCTCGAATTTTGCGAATATCATCGGTTTCGGGCTTTTGGCTGAAACCAAATTCCAGAGGCCATCGATTTGGACAGACATTTCGCATTTTTCGCACTTTTCGCATTTCTCACAAAATGGAAGCAGCACGGGCAGAAACACACTTCTGCATCCTTGACGCTGCTAGCTGCAGCTACAGCCAAAACAATCAGTTTGCTTCAATTAGACATCTGATACAGCCGTGCATTTCTCCATTACTGATACTCATGACAGTAGAAAAAAAAGAGTGAGTCATTCTAGTATTTAACATGAATACAATGTGATAGAATAATAGCAATTTTGTATAATAAATGTTGTATTAACAACTATTATGTCACAAGACAATCACGTTGAGAATCTCTGAGCTTTGGATCCTCCAATGCTCGGCTTGCATGGAATATTTCTTATTTTACCTTGTAGCTTGTCATCTTTTTTTATTTTAATGTGGCCTTTATGTAAGCCTGTTTTAGACAACACATCCTCTAATCTGGAAATAGCTTCCTTCGTAGAGGCCTCTGGCTCGGAATTCCATGTAAACAAGATGTGAAGATATACTATTTTCTCTATAATACGCACTTCCGCATGCAATGTGCAGATATGAACATTTCGAAGAGGAATCGGTAGTACAGGTTTCCAATTAGGATCTTCTTGATCTCTTGAAATTCCTGTACTCCTTGTCATGTCTTTTGCTATTTTCATGCAGTACAAACAAGGGTGTTTAGAATTAGCGCCATGAGATAACATTGAACATACATTTTAATGTCTTCAGATCTCTTGCTAAATGCCATTCAATGTTGAAAGTGCCAATTCCAGGAATATTGAGTGGAACTCCCTCCATGTGATTTTTTATAGTGGTGGGATATGATGTTCTATTAAATATCCATGAGAAAATGTCATGGTCTTCTTTCATCACCTATAAGAGAATACAAAAGCGTGATTAGCCTCATAATATTAACACATAGAAGATTTCCCAAATGAAATCCATATTCAAATGATTATTCCTATTTATTATGCGAAGGAACTGCTATACCTGAAATGTTGCCAACCCCCAGATATCATTTTCTGATTGAACACTGAAATTGAGGCCTTTTGAGTCTTATGAATTTGAAAGTGCTCCATTCATGATCGTGAGACTAACTCTTTCCATTTTTTGTCCTTTTATAATTTCATACTCATCTAACTTGAGAACAACTATCAACTTGTTATTGACATTATCATTTGTAATATTATAAAAATTTACGATGAATGTTAATAACCGATTAATGTCAATAAATAAATTGTTGGAATTGTTATAAGCTAGACTTTCTTCTTTCGAGCAATACACTTCATTGATATGAGATGGATTACCAACTATTGTCTGCATACCTTGGTTTAACATGTCTTTTTAAAAAAAAAAGATGAAATGGTCGTGGGATTGGAAACTTTTTAATATTTACCTGTGCAAATGCCTCCTTTATCATCTTAAACATTGTTGCATATGCTTCCCTACTGATGCTAGAAAAGTCACATGCCCCCTGAAGCAATGTAGTGTCTAATATTTTTCCAACTTCATCCATAATGCTATTAGTAACTGAAGCCTTAATCCTTTTTATTTTGTTATTGTTTAACATTGATTTCATAGATTTAGAAGTCAAGATAGAGTCTAGTGAGTTTCCAATTGAAATCTCATCGGCCAAATGGTCTTCAACAACCAATGCTGATCTGCATTGCAAATATAATATTCATGAAAATGTCAGTAGAAATTAGGACACTCATAGTATTCACAACAGTATATAATAAGCAAATCAACAGAAAGTTGAAATGAATAAATAACAAAATTAGTGATTATGAATGAATCAAAAAGTTCAAGCAATACTCAATACCAAATAAGCTATAACTTACTTGAATGCACAGATTCGTCTTTTTCTATGAACTCCTCTAGATGATAGAGCACATATATCCTTGTTTACCAGTCTTTTCCTCTTGTTGCTTCGGACCTTTCTGTTGAGCACATCCATATCTTTAACAAGAGACAAATATGAGATACACATGGATTGAAATGCAATTTTTATCTCATTATTACTAGTTGTATAATGATGAAAAGAAGATTTCAACCTTTGGATCTCCTTCTTGAGCATCTCGTTTTCATCCAAACAAATTTTCAACTTTGTAGATTTTTCTTTGCACTCCTTTGATATTATCCTTGATTCCTCTTCCAAATAATGTATTCTTTGCATTGAATGTGCATTCCCATAGAGCATCAAATTCTCACAGTAACCCAAAAGGCCATTTTTACCATGACACATATAGATTATTAACTGACTCACCGAATGAAAATCTAGATGTTGCAATGAACATGGATCAATAGGATACAATGTTCCTGATGACAATAAATCTATATGCTTTAGCTTTTCTTCCCTGTCTCGGACCATATCAGAAGTTGACAATTTGGGTTGCTTTGAATTTCTTGTCTTGAGCGGAGCATATTCTGGTGACAGATCCATATGAAAATGATAAAGCTTTGTCATCAGTACAGTAGTATAGTAACAAACAATACAATGACAATAACAAAGTTGGAGATGGCGCTAACAACTCTGCTGGAGATAGAGATGGCGCTAAACACTTGTTTTGACCCTGGAGATAGAGATGGCATAGGCTTTGTTTCAAAAATGTCACTCCTAATTCAAATTTTTGAGTATTCCCAACTATTGGGAGGGAATATTTCAGCATTTTGAAAATCATATTTTAAATATGGTTAACCACCAGTGAAGTTTGATGTGACTATACTAAGGTGCATTCATTTACACGGAAAGTAGTGCGGGCAGATGCGTAAAGAAATTAGAAAATGATATTATAATTACTTTATAGTTATTTTTTTCTCTCCTACATGGCATTTCTTATAGGGCCCTCTTTGGGCCCATAATTTATCTAATGTTGGAAAAATCTTGCATTTATCGGGTGCCCAAAATCTCGAGTAAAACACTATTGATGCATTCCTCACAAAAATCTTTTGTTCTCGGATGCTTGGAATGTTAAGTAAAACAATTGTCGCATTCCTTGGTAAAACTTGGTTGCTTGGAATGTTAAGTAGAATACTTTGTCGAAGTCTTCGCAAATTTTGTCTATTGAAAATTGCATGTAAAAATGCAGACTGAAGACTTTGTCGTAGTCTTTGCATTTTTCACATGTTGAAGATTGCATGTAAATGGCAGGTAGGATGAGTAGGAGTAAGATTAACTCCATTAGTACATGGTTTAGTTTGGAGGAGGGGGAGATACATTTACCCTCTCCCATTCATGGCATCACGCAGCAGCGGCAACAAACACCTCGTTGCTACTGCAGCGAGGATTAATACATGGTTTTCTTTAGAGTTCAAAGACATGCAAGATGATATGACCGATACCTCCACCTTGCCACTAGTTGTTAAAGAAACTTGTGACTTAGATGGATCAATTTGACATCCATTCTTCGGATAAGCCCCTTGTCAGCTTGATTCTGCTTCTGACCATTGAACCTCTGTATCTTGCTGTCGAACTTGTTGCTCTGCATTTTGTCCTTGTAAGAAGCATGGATTCTTGACTGGACACCTGGTACTTGGATGATCTCCAAAGCAGAAGGTACATTTGTTCTTCTCAAGAAAGTTAATTGAACGAGCATAAGCTTGCTAACAGCTTGAAGTGCAAGGTTCTTGGTCTTCCGCTGCACTTGATCCGCTTGGCTCTGCTCCACTTAGTTGCCTCCCACAGGTTTTCATTCTTGCTGGATCATCGCTCATTGTTGACTCTTGTTCCTCTGATTTTCCATCTGATGATTCATCTGAGTGATAGGAAAAATCCTTCATCCAGTGTGAGATTTCCATCATGGCAGCATCCTTACAAAGGTGTGCAAGTGATGCATAGGATGCTAATTCTGCCATACCAGATCTGATCTTTTTGGGCAGTCCGACATAGTATTTTGCCAAGATGATATGTTCAGGAATCGGGCAACCCTTCACTAGATGGAAGATTCGATGGGTGTAGTCTTGGATGGTTTCATCAGGGAACTTTTTTAGTTTAGATAATCCTACAATGGTGGTCTCCATAACTCAACACTAGAATGTCGCAAAGTAGCTGGTTGGTGGATTGCTTCAAGGTCACAATGATATTGGTGTTCCGACATTGATTTTTTTTTCTTTTGATTTTTACAAGGGATTTTTCAAATTTTATGGGTTTTTCTGGTATTTTCAAAATCTGTTGGGAACTAACTCTCACAGAGATTTCTATGTCCTTGTCTCAATGAGATAAAACTTTATAAGGCTCTACGAAGTTTACTTCAATTTGAACAAAAAGTTATTAGATCTTATATGTTTCCCTACCTAAATTTCCAGCCAAAAAGAGATTTTGAATTTTTTTGAATTTTTTTTGGGTTTTTGGAAGGGATTGGGTGTTTGGAACTGATCTTCCCACCCCACAATCTCACCCTATAGTACATTCAAAACAAAAAAAAAGCAAAAAAAAAAACAAATCAAACTCTAACACACACTAATCTACCCACAAAATCCGAGTTTTAGTTGAAAATGAAGCATAGGAGAGAAAAGGGAAAGAGAAGAAGAGAGTGCGAGAAGAATGAAAAAAGCTATGCGGCAAGACGAGAGTGTGGCGCTCCCCAGCACGATGCCACTGTCTTCCTATTGGCTACTTGCAAAAGATGAGATTGTAATCCACACCATCTACAAGAAACACAAATGAATCTATGGTGTAGGAAGAAACACACCCCACCTACCACCATTTGACTTTTGACTAATCCCAAAAAGTTAGTAACTTAACTTAAGCTTCTAACAATATTTTAATTACATTGCCCAAAGTCAAGTTTATTGTCAAAGCTATTTATTTACAAGTGCTCATTGGGCAATGGGCTTATATACGTAGGATGTCACGACCCTCACAACTATTTCTACTAACTTTGACTTTTTATTTATTTACGGGCATGGTGGGAATACCCCCAATAGGACCCACTGCCTGAAGTAGTGCCGGTCCCTCGGCAATATGCCAGTTTAGTAGAGGCTCCTCTTTGTGCGTCTTTGTTGGATGAGGTAGCTGGTGACGTCTTCAATAAACGTTATTCTTTTGGTGTTTTTCAAGTCCTTTGGAGTGAAAAGGGACTTGTGGACTCCTGCTAACCAAAATTGGTCAACCCAGGCTTGGAATCTTTGCATCCATGGATCACCAAGGAGTGCTACTCGATAGTACACATGCACCACTGGATAATTGATCTTAAATTTGTTTGGGGGCCAATGCTTTATTCGGATCAAAAAATATGGGAGGGAGAAAGTTGTCGCATTTGGTCTCAATGCCCATCAAATATTCTAAGTCTTGGGCATAAGTAGCGGCCGCGTGGACTATTGTATCAGGACAATTGAAATATGTTTTGGAAAACTAGATGAGAGCCCTTTTGGCATCTACATCCGTATACCATCCATGCTTTGAAGGAATTTGTGGCCAACTGAAGTTATTGAGAGTCATCTGGTCCAAGGTAGTGCCACACTCTACCCATTTGGATCATCTCATGCAGGGAAGAAAGTGCGCATTTACCCTCAATTGTCGTGGACTCGTCACATATGTCCTGATGGCCATAGGGTCCCGCTTAAAGAGCTGTTGGCACCACTCCGGTTGTGGTTGTAGCACAGGAAGAGCTTTCAGCTCGTTGTCGTTGATGGTTTGGGTAGAAAAGGATATCTACCAGCTGCCTCTTGAGGACTCGTGGAGATGTTTGGTTAAGAATTCGTTTATCTTATCCTCCACGGACTTTGGTTGACGGAAAGCTTGGTTGGCAGATATGTATCTCGAGCCTTGAGATGTGGAGGCTTGGCAGTCCTCTTGGCTTTGGCTCGGATCTAGTTCTTGGCTCAGATTTTGGACATTGGCATCAGCTGCATCTGAGCCCTGATCGTGAACATTCAGCCCCTCTACCTCCTTTCTCTCGTCTTGGCTGGAGCTTGACAAGGTAGTATCTTTCATTGGTGGTAGTGGAATCAACACAGGGCCCTGGTTGAGATTGCTGCTCCATGTGCCTTTGGCATGCCTTCAAGGCATTCTTTGCCTGTGCCAATTCCCGCATGGCCCCACGCCAATAATTGTCAAATTTGGCCTGATATTTGTCAAATGTGTGTCTATAAACCTTCATTTGTTGCGTGAGAAGGTCCATCTCAGCTTGGCTGAGTGGTGTATTGGCAGGTGTCGGTTGAGCTAGCCAGGTCGTCTTTTCAGTTTGCAGGGTTACCACTTTCGCTTCTAGACGTAGATTTTTGGTTTCCAACATTGAGATTTGTGCCTGGAGTGGAGTGAGATGTTGTGTGAGCTGCTACTGGATTTCGTGGACCTTTAGTTGAGCGTCCGTGGTAGACTTTGAAAGGGCTGTGATGTACCCTTGGAGATCGGCTTCGTGCTTTTTGAGTTTCAACACCTCTGATTTTTCTGCTTGTTCGTGTTGTTGGGCAATTAGCAGATCTTGCTGGAGCTGGCCGATTTTTGCTCTCAGTTGAGTGTTGCTCATGGCCAACTCCAATACTCGGCCGTCCAAAATTGTTCTTGTGGCTACCACCTCCTGGACAAATGTGTCCATGATTTGGTAGGCCGTTGAAAGGTCTGTGTGTGTGTGTGTGTATGGTGTGCCAGTTGGGGCTTGGTGGGATGTAGCTTGGACGATTTGCACTATGTCATCATCGTCTTCGATTATCTTTTTGGGTGGTAGCATGTCGTCAGGTGTGGTGGGGTCAGCATGATTAGGCGATGCTCCATAAGTTGTCTGCACAAATGCGTCATTAGGCAATGGTTGGTCACCCTCGGCAGCTTTCAAAGGTGAGGTGGGTGGTGTGAGAGAGGTGGTTTGGAGAGGTGCAAGAACATATTGGTTAAATGAGGGGTGATAGAAACAATGGGAAGTTGAGGATGATTTGGAGGTTGGATGGAGACGTGGAAGGTGAGGAGACTTTTGGAGGTGACGACAGGTTAATGAAGTTCATCCAAGCAAGGGTGTTGGGAGAAAGCTGTGAATCAAGGGGATTGATATGGAGAGTGAGATAAAAGTGGATGCAAGAGGGATGGAAGAACTGATGGTGATGGTAGGAATGGAAGATACGAGAGTGGTTATTGAATGAGAGAAATAGGAACAGACATGATAGTGGTAGCAGAAGGTTGAGTGGAAGCGGAAGTAGTGGCTGTGGAAGAAGCGGAAGTGGGTTGCGACGGTGCAGTGCATTGATCTGGTGGTAGGAGGGCTAGATGAAGATGAGGCTATGCCACACATGCATTAACTACTGGTTGGGTGGAAGTGGATGCAACAAAAGGAGGGTACAAGTTAGTGTGTGGAATGGTGGCAGATAGAATGGTGGAGTGCTTAAACCCGCGAACCTTCTCTTCAAGAAGGGCATAGAAAAAGTTACAGAGCAGGGGTTTGGCGGTGATGCGGTCGTGCGTGTTAGGCTTGATAGCAATGGAGAGCTCATGCATTAGGAAGGTATGCCAGTCATATGGCACCATCGAGGGGATCGAGAATTCTATGAAGGATTCCACGATTCGGTTCAATAGCGTGGACTGTATGTGGTCCTTGCAAAAAGTCGAAACAACTAAGAAATTGTTCAACAAGTAAGCAGCGACTTGAATTATGGATCATTGATAGCCTCTATCAAATACCCATTGTTAATTTTGATTGGGAGCTCAGGAGCAGTTTGTGTAACATAAGGTTTTAGGAGGTTTTTAGCTTGGCAATGCGAGATGGGTTGGTGATCACCGGACACAATGCCGATGGTGACCATGGAGTTAGCATTGTTTCGTACCTTGGTACAAGATATGAAAATGCGACTTTGGCGCATCCCACGTCAAATCATTGTAATTCCAAGCGAAGCAATTTTTGTTTTCCACCAATAATGTGTGTGATCTTTTGAATTGAGTGGGTATCAACTATTCTCCCACATGTATGATCTTCTCTTCTTTACCTGGCTCAACTAAATTCATAGGTTGCATTTGTGTAGGTCCTTTGAAGACTTGTTCCGCTGGTTCCTGATTTTGGTCAGGTTTTCTTTGTGCTTGCGAAATCATGATTACCATGTCGTCTAAGGTATAGTTTTTGAAAGTAAGTTGGCATTCGGCGGGATTCCTCCTTCAGCATGTTGATCTTAGCTTGACTTGTAATCTTTGGATTTTCAGTCACCTGTGAGGAAGATGACACTACTTTTGGGTCCATTCGGACCGACTTCAAGGAGTCCAACCATCCAACTACACCCTTTGGTTTGACACAAGATTGATCTGCTAATTTAATAACAAATTTTGTTGCTTTCAATCCTTGCAAACCCCATTTCTGGTACAAGGTAGTGGAGATCAAATTTACACCCGATCCTCCATCTACCACTATTGCTTTGTCCTCGAACTTCTTGTGGTGGATTGGCAAGGTGATATTGTGTTCTTCACTTTCTCATACTGCCCCAATATGGAGGACTTGCTCGTTCCATTGTAGCCCGCACAGTATAAGGGCTCTTCTGCTGCTAATTCTGGTTCCATTTTGGCCCATTCAGCTAAGATGCTCTTGGCTTGAGGTGCAATCCACAATAACTCACCAAGAGATAAGTTCACACAACTAGATAGTAAACTGGTGAGTACTCTTGTCTGCGGTACCTCTGGCACTGAAGGATTATAAAACGACCCCCAAATAGACTACCAATCTAAGAAAATGCTAACAGAAGTCGTTCTATACCACAATTACAGCTCAAGCTCCATTGGGTATGGAGTCGAAAATAAGGCCGTTCATGACCATCGACACTTTTAATGGCAATCGGTAAGGCAGATTTCCTAACGGTCTACTGACAATTTTCAGATAGCCTAAGGAACTTTGAAATGGACAAGAGATCACGCGTGTAAGCTCTGGCTTTCGAGATACCGATAAGACGTACAAGCTTGACTCATGTATAAGCTCAGATTTATTTAACGAGTGAGGTTAAATAGGAATTTGATGAGAATCTATGGTTAAGGCTGTGATGGTGCATATGATTCGATTAGTTCATTAAAAGTTTTGTTTTCATCCTGGATTTCATTTCACAAGGTGCATGCAAAATGATGGAAGGACAACACTAGTTTCTATTGAAATTGGCATTCTGAATCCACAGGGTTCCTCGATGTTTTGATTAGAACAACACAGATAAATAAAACTAAAGCGCAGGCAAATAGGATTACTAGCACAAACAGTGGTAGATTTAGGTTAATCACCAAGCTCACAATAGGCCACAGGGCAAAATTAGAGCATAGGTGGATATTCTTTTCTTCTTACACACGAGCAAAGGTAGGTAGCAGGTCAGGTATCTGGCCGCAGGCAGGGCATCGTGAGATATAGGGATCCACAGGCAGATCGCAGATCGGAGGAGGGAGCGGGGCTAGGCAGGGCCAGGCAGCGAGGAGGGATAGCTTGCGATTCATCTTCCACTGCAAGTAGCTCGTGTTTCTATCTTGAGTGAATCGATCTAGATTTTAATTCTAGACATCCAAAGAAAATGTATGGTTAAATAGATCAATCAAATAGAATGATTCATCATCATTTTATTATATCAAATAGAGGCAAAAATGGTAAAAAATAGAGAGAATAGCAACCCATGGATTATTTTGAGCTATCAAAGATATCATATTTTGCGTGTGAACTATTTTCACTCACTTCTTAACCAAATGAAATATTGTAAAACTTCGACATTATCTACATAATGCTAAGAGAGTAGTTGTGAGGTGGTTTGTGGATAGACAAAGCATTTTGAATGCACCAAGTGTGCTAAGACTAAGATTTTTTGTGAAGCAAAAAGTGAAGGCTTTATGACAAATCTAAAAAGTGCTCTAAAACCAATGTAAATCACTTGGCATGGTTTCATGCAGAGCTTTCATGAGGTAGGGTGTTATGTGCCATAATGGTACACCCTTCAGTGATGGCCTTGCAAGGGGCATGATACAGGTCCTGGCATTATCGACATGTTTTGGTACCACAAGTCACCATCCTAGGTGGTCACGTATCTATGTTATGCCTATATAGTGTGTGAAAGATTTTAGATCAATTAAGATCTAAATCCATAGAATGGTCTTGGGTTAGAAGGACAACATATCAACAATCTTGCCAATGTAGAAAAACCAGCATCTACCCAAAAAAAAATGAGATGCAAACTCTAATAGATATTGATCAAACATGAACCAAAACATAAAATAATGCGATTGTCCTTAAAATAATAGTAAGCTACTGTATTTTACACGTGTGGATCTGAAAATAGCATTTAATGAGCATTCTACACATAGAATTGCAAGATATCACAAGTATAGTGCACCAATGGATAGTAGACCCCGAGAGAGCCATGTATAAGCACGAATGAGATGAGAGAGAGAGAGAGAGAGAGAGAGAGAGAGAGAGAGAGAGAGAGAGAGAGAGAGAGAGAGAGAGAGATCCCTCTTTCCATGAGTTACATATTTTTATAACAGGTCCAAATCCTAAATTGCCACTTGGTTTTCCTCCATAATTAAAAAACCCTACTATTTTTGGAAGTCTAGATTCAATGTACCCAACATTCACAATTCATTGTGATAATCAAATCACAATAGCACTCTCTCTAAGCTTGACTTCTACATTTCCCACACTTTCAAAAAGTGTTTATTCAAATACTTTTAGACTAATATAACTTTGAAAAGTCAACCTCTAAGTCTAATATGAAAATTGGTCTCAATTGTCAAATATACAAATATGACCAAAATAGACTAACCTAGTTGAATTTCTCACATAGTGGTGGGCCTTCCCTCTTGCCATTCACTCGGTTTGCTTGGCAGTTGCTGGATGGAGAGCACATGCATTAGCCAAGATGTATCTCTAGGCAAGGAGATGTGTGCTAGGGCGATGGCTGGTGGTATGGATCGCCAGTTATTGCAAGAGGCTTGATCAGACATGTGGATGTCGATAGCTCCAGTGCATGGGGGTGGGTCAGTAGTGACCCTATGAATGGGTGGATACGGTGTGTTGTCACTAGTATGGGGCGTGCATCAACCTTCAAGAAAATCGGAGATTTAAGGGAGTTGTGACATTTGGTATAAGAGCAGCCGATTTTCTTTATTAGGTGCACATGTTCCCTTTTAACGCTTTTGAGGTATGGTATTCGTTAATAAGGAATGTGGTTGTTTGTTCATAATCTTTGTTTCAAGTTGTTCTTGAAAAGGTTGTGAATAGAGCTAGTTGTTGTTGGGGGTATTTCCACCATGCATGTAAATAAATAAAAAGTCAAAGTTAGTAGAATTAGTTGTGAGGATCGTGGCATCCTGCATGTATAAGCCCATGGCCCAATGAGCACTTGTAAATAAATACGTTTGGCAATAAACTTGACTTTGGTCCATGTAATTAAAATATTGTTAGAAGGCCAAGGTTAAGCTTAAGTTAAGTTACTAAGTTTGTGCGATTAGTCAAAAGTCAAATGGTGGTAGGTGGGGTGTGTTTCTTCCTACATCATAGATTCATTTGTGTTTCTTGTAGATGGTGTGGATTACAGTCTGTCAAGAATCAGATATGCAACATCAAGCATTCACCATAAGCAATCACCAAGTAGGGAGGCGGAAGAAGAACATGCAATATCACACTATCATACTAACTTCATACTGAATATAAAATGTACATATAAACCCTGAACCCTAATATAGAGAGAGAAAACTTAGGAGTAGACTACTAGACTAGCCTACGGCTAGTTACAACTGGTAATAGCTGTCAATAATAAAGTACATCGAGAATAGTAACTAAGAAGTGTAACAATGAAGTTTATCATTGATTTCTAACACTCTCCCTCAATGATAAAATTACATTCTTCTATGCCTAAGAGACTATGAAGGTTCTCAAATTTACATTTACCTAAAGACTTAGTAAAAATATCAGCCACTTGAACTTCATATTTACAAAAAACTAGATCAATGGCGCCATCAATTATTTTCTCTCAAACAAAGTGATGATGTATCTCGATGTGTTTTGTTTGAGCATGTAGAATTGGGTTTCTGACAAGATGGATACAGCTTTTGTTGTCGCAATATACAGCTGTAGCATCCACCTGTGATTGTCCCAAATCAGTAAGTAGTCTTTGTAGCCATATTACCTCTTGTGTAGCATTGCTAAGTGCACAATACTCAGCTTCTGTCGAAGATAAGGCTACTGTGGGTTGCTTCTTGCTTCTCCAAGAAATAGCAACTGTACCATAGCTAAATGTATGAGCACTGATAGATCGTCTATCATCAATATTTCCTACCCAATCAGCATCTGTATAACCTACCAACATTAGGGCTTCAGACTAATCATACTTCAAGCCAAAATTTAACGTGCCTTGAACATATCTCAAAATACATTTAGCAGCTTTCCAATGAGTCTGACTAGGCTCTTGCATAAATTGACTTACCACACCAACAGGATAAGCAATGTCAGGACGTGTGTGTGTCAAATAGATTAAACTACCCACTAATTGCATGTATAAGTATGCATCAACTTTTTTGGCTTCATTAAATGCAGAAAGTTTGGTATTGGCCTCCATTGGAGTACTTAGTGACTTGCAATCCTGCATATTGAACTTATACAATAGATCTCGTGCATACTTGCTTTGCGTAAGAATAACATTGTCTTCTTTTTGCCAAACTTCAATACCAAGACAATAATGCATCAACCCTAAATCACTCATGTCAAAGGTATTGGAAAGGTATGATTTGATTTCATCAATGAAGCCCATATTACTTCCTGTAATAATCAAATCATCGACATAGAGAACAATGAACACTATATCTAAGTTTTTCCTAAGAATGTAAAAATTAGGATCAGCATCACTCTTTACCATTCCCCTTCGCTTGAAG
Source organism: Diphasiastrum complanatum (assembly GCA_029204225.1). Lineage (NCBI taxonomy): Eukaryota > Viridiplantae > Streptophyta > Lycopodiopsida > Lycopodiales > Lycopodiaceae > Diphasiastrum > Diphasiastrum complanatum. The sequence goes on along the minus strand of CM055106.1, from coordinate 19,158,943 downwards.
TGTTCATCAATGCAAGAGTACCTTGCTCGTGGTGCTTTCTTCAATCCATATATGGCTTTGTTGAGTTTACAAACCAAATGATCTCTCCCTAGCTCAACAAACCCTTGAGGTTGCTCTAAAGATACCTCTTCATTTAATACTCCATTAAGAAAAGCAAATTTGATGTCCATTTGCTGGATTTTCCAACCATAGAAAGCAGAAATTGCAATGATAGAACGAATAATTACCATTTTGGCTACAGGTGCGAAGGTCTCCTCAAAGTCTATACCTTCATGCTGCTCAAAACCTCTTACAACTAGTCTTGCCTTGTACTTGTTGAGTTGCCCATCCACGCCATACTTTGTCTTGTAGATCCACTTGCATGTGATAGGCGTCTTACCATCAGGTAACTCAACCAAGTCCCACGTTTTGTTCTTCGATATAGTCTCCATTTTTGTTTTCATAGTTGCATGCCACTCCTTGTGTTCCTTTGCTTCGTTGAAAGTTTTAGGTTCTTGAGCCGTTAAGATGGATCCCATTAGGGCTAGATTTATCTCTAGTCGAGCTGGAGGTTTTCGATTTCTAATTGATCTCCTAAGCTCTCCCTACTCACCGGGAGTATCTCCCTTATTAGCATCACCTGTAACTGACAAGTACCACTTCTTTCTTCACCTGTACTTTGGCTTTATCATCAAAGAATCAATTGTCAATTTTATTTGGTCATTTTGACCCATCTCATCAAATGTAGCATCTCTGGAAATCATCATCTTGTGTGCATTCGTGTCATACATCCTGTATGCCTTCGCTCTTTCATCATATCCAAGGAAAATACACTTAACAGCTTTTGCACCCAGCTTCTTTCGTTTTTCATCAGGCACATGAGCATAAGCATCACAACCAAATACTCGTAAATGAGAAACATTGGGTTTCTTTCCAGTAAAAGCTTCGTAAGGTGTCTTACCCTCCACGGACTTCATAGGACACTGATTCAAGATATGAGTAGTTGTGTTGCATGCTTCTGCCCAAAAAGTATTTGGCAAACCCTTGCTCTTAAGCATTGCCCTAGCCATCTCCACAATGGATCTGTTTTTCCATTCTGCAACTCCATTCTGTTGTGGTGAATAGGGTGTAGTAGTTTGTCTCTTGATCCCCTGATCCTTGCAAAAATTTATAAACTATGTTGAAAAATACTCACCGCCACCATCTAATCTAAGAGTCTTAATATAACCACCTGTTTGTTTTTCAACTAGAGCCTTGAACTCTCTAAACTTGGCAAAAGCATCAGATTTCTTCCTTATGAAATAAATCCAAATATGTCTATTGTAGTCATCAATGAATGTGATGAAATAGTAACAACCACTAATGGACCTAGTTTGTATTAGTCCACACAGATCACTATGAACAAGATCAAGAATGCCATTGGCTCTTCTTGTTCCATCTTTGGAAAATCTCTCTCTATGTTGTTTTCCCAAAATGCAACCCTCACAAATTTTTCCTTCAAAAGAGATATCAGGCAATCCAACAACTAGATTACCTCTTTTGAGGATTTTCAAGCTTTGAGCACTAATATGACCAAACTTTTGATGCCAAAGGTCACTTTGACTATCAACAATGCTTACCATAGCTTGAGTAAAAGATCTCACATTCAATTTGTAGAGTCGATTCCCATTGACTCTAGCTCCTTTGTCGCTGTCAAACTCAACCTTGAGTTGTTGATCAGCCATCATCCCAACAGATAGTAGATTGTTAGCACATTGCTTATCCGCTTTATCTTTCCATTGGCTAATTTCACTGGTACCACTCCAACTCCTTTAACAAATAGCAATTTGCCATCAGCTTGTCCAACTTCATCACCATTGTGAGTTTCCTTGAGTTCTAAAAATCACTCTTTCCTTGAAGTCATGTGTTTGGATGCACTACTATCAATGTACCAGGTATCTTTGGTTTCATCACTTGTCATTAATGTTGTAATGAACAATTTTGAGCTCTCACCTGTATCATCTTCATATTGATCATCATCGTATTGATGTTGATCAATATAATTGTCTTCATAATAATAATCATTAAATTGATGTTGATCAGCATAATTTCTTGCTTGCCCTTTGTCTTTTCTTTGTTCCATCTCCTTTTGTTTCTTGAAGCATTCACGCTTCCAGTGGCCAGTTTGTTGCAATACCTACAATTTTCAGGTTTGTTTTGTCTGGAATAGCCGCATCCTTGACCTCGGCCTTGATTCCAATTTTCTCGATTTGGGCCATCATTGGATTGTTCTTGAAATTATTGGAATGATCCACGATTTGAGTTTTCACCTCTTGATTGGTGTCTTCCATGACCAAATCTACCACCACGTCCTCTGACTGCAAGAGCTTGATCAAATCCCCTGTTGCGATGACTCAAGTTCTTTTGACGTTGCTCTTCTTGCAAAAGCAATCTACCTAACTCTTCGTAGGTTGCAAGATGTGGCTATGCTTGTCACAAACATCTGATGTGACTCACTCAAACTATTCAATGTCAACTGCACGATCTCACGATCATGTACTCGCTCTCCAACTGCTACTAATTGGTCACGAATCTCTTTGATCTTCAGTAGGTGATCAACAATAGTTGCATCATCATCCATCCGCAATGTGTGCAACTTCGTCTTCAAGAATAGCACTCGAAATTGTTTGTGTTCTCAAACAATGCCTTCAACGTATCCCATGTTTCTTTTGGTCCTTCTGAATCTGAAATGTAGGGAATAATTGCATCTCTAACTGATAAGTTGATGACATTTTGTGGTTTCCGTTTTCTCCTGTCAAATGCCCGATGATCTTCTTCTATCACTGGTCTTGTCTCATCGCCTGTCACAATCTCTCATAGCTCTTTTTCCATCAAAATGTTCTTCAGTATGAATTTCCAAACTGCATAATTACTGGCTCCTTCCAATTTGCTTGACTCATTGAGGACACTCTCGCTTAGAGTTGCCATTACTGAACAGATGAGTCCATATCAAGTAATTTATCACACCACAAAACTGTATATTTTTTTGGTTATACACATGATATCGGAATGGAACGTGGAAGTACGACTGCTCAGGATCCTCTTCAACTTGTGCACTTGGATCCGATATTGGAGCATGCAATATCCGACTGGAGCGCAGATATACAATTGCTCGGAATTTTCTTTAGCTCGTGCGCTTGGATCCGATATTGGTACGGTAAAAGAGAAAATATAAGAACTTTCAGAGGGAATATTCTAGATCTCCTACTTCGACGCGGCGGCTACACTGCCTCCTCTTTGCAAAGATTTTGAAACGAGTGATCATTCAAACAGACAAATATCAATAATGTGAAAGGTATGAAGCCTCAAACCTCTGAATGGCAATACTAGACACTGTTTGGTATGATTTGAAGTACCCCAGACAAACAAATGAGAGATTTTTTGACACAACTCTCTAACAAATGACACTTTTCACAAAGACTAAGAAAAAATTGTAAAACTTTTTCCACTCAACAGATTTTCAATCTGTCTAATGCTGCCCTAGCCTTTCCAATGCCGCCGGGACTGTGTTTTCATTTTTCACTAATAACTGTGAGCTCTAAATCCTGCAAAATACACCAAGAAAGTTTTCTTCCAGCCGTTTTTATCTCTCCAAGCTTTCACCTCCTGTGAAGGAATTTCTCACTTCGTTGCGGAGCTTGTGACAAGCTGTATCCACTGATCAGGCACGCAGGACTATCGTAGCTATGATACCATGTCAAGAATCAGATATGCAATATCAAGCATTTACCATAAGCAATCACCAAGTAGGGAGGCGGAAGAAGAACACGCAATATCACACTATCACACTAACTTCATATTGAATATAAAATGTACATATAAACCCTGAACCCTGATAGGGAGAGAGAGAACTTAGGAGCAAACTACTAGACTAGCCTACGGCTAGTTACAGCCAGTAATAGCTGCCAATAATAAAATACATCGAGAACAGTAACTAAGAAGTGTAACAATGAAGTTTATCATTGATTTCTAACACAGTCCCATCTTTTGCAAGTAGCCAATAGGAAGCAAGGGGCAAGGGCCACCCCAAAGATAAAAAAGCATCATTTGTAACCCATTTCTATGTTTAATAGAGAGGAGGAGACTCTACTATTTTGAGAGCTCAAGCACCCTCATTTGCTAATCAATCTTGCTTATGCTCTTGTTATGATTTGCTTGTTGTTTCTAGTTTCCATGTTTTTGCTTTGTGCTAGTTAAGGTTTCTCCATAAGCATGACATTGAGCATTTGAGCTAACCTCCATCTCAACTCTCTCTCTCTCTCTCTCTCTCTCTCTCTCTCTCTCTCTCTCTCTCTCTCTCTCTCTCTCTCTCTCTCTCTCTTCTATTAAGATGAATGCATGTGGTTAGAGTTAAGGGAAGTAGTGTTAAGTGAATTTGGGTTAGTGGAAATAGTGTTAAAGTGGAGTAGAGCTAGGGGAAAGAGTAGAGTGCATCTAAAACTAGCAACTTGGCATAGGTACCTATCTAATGTTCTAACCCTCTTTGACAGCAGGCAAAAGGGCTACTCAACGACTGATCTACGCACCCTACACTGGCATCGTTGCCGAAGATAGGTTTCACTAACTAGTTTAGTTGCATTTTTAGTTGTTTTTGCTTTTTTAAAGTGTTTTTAGGTGGTTGTTTTGTGTGATTTCTTGTGCTTGGACGATTCTCAACTAGCGGAGGAGGTGTGAGAGGGTAGTGGAGACCCAAAATAGTCTCTAAGGGCTTGGCATCCATTCACAAAAGTGAAAAAACCATAAAAATAGCTCAAATCTGTTTGGAGAGAAAAGAGACTAAAATCTCATTAGATTTTGTTTATTCAAAATCCAATGGAAACCAACCTTCGCACGATTGGCAACAGCTCCAAGGTACTATCCCAGACCTGCTGCATAGAAGCCTGCGAAGATTCCTACCAATCAAATTTTGAAAAATTTCAAAAAAACCATAAAATTTTCAAAAGACTCTTGAAAAATAAAAAATAAAATCAGATCTTCATAAGAACCTTCGCAGAGCTCTCTGAAATTCCATCTCAGTGAGACCAAGGCACAAAGAAATTTGCAAAGGCTAGTTCCTAGTACAAGTGTTCTTGCGAAGGTTCCCAAGTTGAAAGAAGATGGAAAAATCAGGAGAACCCTCGCAGACACCCAAATAGTTCCAGTGGCCAAGAACCTTTGCAGAGAATTCTGAAGTTCCATCTCAATGAGACAAGGACACAAAAGAGCCTACATAGGTTAGTTTTATTCCAGTGAGCAGAAAATTGGATTTGAGTACTTAAAGTCACTAAAATCAGAAGATCCATCATATGTAACCTTTGCAGACCCTCCCAATGTCTTCCAAATGTCTTTTTCCATCAATGATGAAGCCTACGAACATTAGTTATCAGAGATGACTGATCTATGATCTTGTAGTCGTTGTCCAGTCTGTTAGCACAGCTGCATGGGATGAGCATGAAAAGGATGCGACATCAGCCTTTGCTAAGGTGAACGTTGGTTGTCACCTGAACACGTGTAAAAACACAGTGTCGCGATTCTTTCGTCTTTTCTTCGCCTATGAGAATTTGCATGTTATTATGCAGACTGCGCGACAACGCGAGTAAATATGCAGCATGAATGGAGGCAGATTAAAATGGAATTTAGGTGAGTAGAGGAAATAAATCCAACAAACTCCCGATCATGCGGTCATTATGTGGTTCCTCGTGGGGTTACCACGAAGTATCAAAAGAGAGCTGAAAAGACAGGAGCAGTACGCTACATTCCAAAAGGAATGGAAGACACCATCAGGGAAGAAGATGACGATTCAGACGATGAATCATATCCGACTACCCCTAATCCAACTCTCTCGATAGCAGCATCATCATCCAACGCTTCCAACATATCAACAGATTTGTTGATGGAGCAAATGACAAAGTTACATAAGCAGCAGATGGAACAACTTACGGTGCAGTTTGATCAGAAATTGAAGGCCTTGCAAGGAGTTGTAGCACCAACTCCAAATTCACAAGAACAAAACCAGCTACAATACCCCGACGAGAAAATGTATGGTGTTCAATTTGTACCCAAAACCATACAGCGAATGAGTGTCCAATCTTGAAACAAAATCTCAAACTGACACAGAGGTTTTGTTACCTGTGCAATGCATCTTCGCACGAAATGGCATTTTGCCCATTCAACCCTCAGATCATACAACAAAAAAAGACTCAATACCAGACCTCTTATCCGTACCATCAGAGAGCACCGAATGCGACACCACGGCACGACGTGCCAAATAATCAATAGCGCATGGCCTTACCTGCACCACTAGGGCCAACTAATAATCAGGTGGCTCATGTAAATCTGACAGTAGTAGAACAAGAACCACCACCCCAACCTGAGCAGCAATAGTGATACGGACTGGAAGAGACATTTATCGATCCGGCAATCAACGAATACTATGCAACCTATGCTACGCAACCTCAACATTAGGGAGGCAGGATCTATGGCTGCTATGGATGCGACAAAAGCTACCGAATTGTTGAATGTCCTTACAAGGGACAGTATACGACCTTTTGCAGACAATGCTGATATGGTCATTGCTTCAAGAACTGCCCATTTAAGCCTAGAACAAGTGCACCATTGAATTTAATAATAGTACAACCAACAACAGTTTCAGGAAGGATGCCATAGGAAAAGAAAAACCCCCATGTTCATGTGCTAGCAGTTACACGAGCGCAGAAATGGAAGAAAGGGGTCTCATCACCACCTCCATCAGTATCGATGAATGACGACCAACCCTCAAATACAGGACCATATCCGAATGTGAGGGAAGAAGGAAGGATATATCATAACGTCCGTCACTGGATACAGAAAGCACAAGAAGAGGAAGCTGCACAAGCAAGAGAAGCTCCTGCAGAACCTCAACCTACGGAAGAACTGGCACCACCAGTGGCCTCCCCAATGCGAACGAATCAAAACAATTACTTGCATCATCATGAACCACCATTCCATATGGAAGTGTCTGTTTGCGGGGAAAGAGACCCGGGTCATTTTCAAGCTATTTTTGATGAAAAATCGTCGTCGCGTGCTATTACGTTAACGCGGAACTGTTAAAAAATGACGCGTAAATGGCCCATTATGGCCGGTTGCACTTTTACTGAAACTCTGTCTATTTATTAATTTACGCTGGACTTAAATTTATTTAAGAGGCCTATGCCCCTAGTTCCTGGGTTTGTCGGGGCTAGGAGGTGCCAGTTTGTCTTAAAAACCAGTTAAATGACAATTTTATTCATTGTAGGCCACTTTAGTGATATAAAAGCAGTTTTGGGACTCAGCCCTTAAATTTGGGCCCAGCTGCCAAAAAGCCCCTATTGGTGCCCATTCATGACGAGGTGCACCACTTTGGGCCTCAGCCTAACTTCTTTGTTGATCGTTGCTCTAAACTATATTACATTGCTATTGATTCACCGCTTTGATCTTTAGCATTGTGTTATCACCATTTCATTTGTGGAATTAGATTTGGTGCTATTTGTTTTTACTGCCTATAACCCTGTGGTTGCAGATCTTGGAATTATGAAGATTGCACTTGTATTTCTTTGCGGTCATTAATCATTGTGTTGCAGGCTGTGAAGTATTGGAAGTGATTTGCTACCTTATTTCCAATATGCTGTTTATTTAAGCTTTGAAAGAGTTGTGGATAGTTTGTGATTAGTGACTGTCCAGGGAAGATCCTTAGTTTGATTGTCATGTTTATTACTATCATCACAAGTTCACAAATTGCTTGAAGTCTATTGGCTTGTGGCCTAATTCACAGGCTGCTAATCATCCCTTTTCTTTGAGAGCCCTGTCAGCCACAAACAGAAGCCCATTGCATTTCCAGAAAGTGTTGGTTTTGCGAGCAGTTTTCCTACCAACCAAGAAGGACATTTGGCAGCCTTCAAAGTTCTGATGGCACTGGTTATGTGGCTCAATTCAAAGCCTTGAAAGTTTAAGAGAAACCAATTTTGTCTGCTGAACCTGTCTCCCTGTGCCTGTGGCACGTTTAGCTACCCTGCTGCTGGCCATGGCCTGTTAGTGTGCTGTAACCCGAACTCTCCCAGATCTTCCTGTGGCCTCTGATCCCTGCTGATGGCCCCCTGTTCTGTGCCCACCTTTGAAAATCGTGCTTGAGGCCCTGTTGTAGCTCGTTTGTTGTCTGAGGCTTTGGGCCCTGCTGTTGCCCTGGCCCGTGGCCTGTTGTGCGGCCCTGCCCTTGAACATTGTTCTGCCCACGCTGATCTCAGTCTGCCTGTGGCAATCTCGTCTTCTTGCTAGGCTATGTGCTAAGGACTGTTGCCCTCCTATGTGCCTGTGTTGTGGCCCGATCCCTACCTCCCTGATCTGCGCTCCTTACTCGTGGCTCCTTCCACCCTGCCCTGTGACCTCCTTTCTTCCTACGCTCCCTCTACCCTGCCACGCTATCCTTTTCCTTCTCCTCTGCCACCAGCCCTGTCTGTGGCTCATTGGCTGATCTCCTCACAGCCTGATCTACTCCCTCTCTCCAATGTCCACGCTCCTTCTTCTGAGCGACCCTGCCTGCCTGCAGAACCTTTCTTCCTATCTGCAGCGACCCTGATGCCAAAAGGAGCCTGTCTATGGCCCCCAAGACTGCCCAAAGCAACCTAATAGGATCTTACCAGCATGACATATCTCATCTGAACCTACTGGAGTCCTTACTAGAGCTCAATGCCAAAACCAACAATAGCAGCAAGACATAGCAAAATCAGCTAATCATACGGAAAGCTCCTTGACAGCTTCCACTTTATCAAGAGACTACCTAGATCCACACGTGGAACAAAGGCAATACAACGAATTTCGAGATGAGTTTTTGCAGGAGGAATAGAAACGGATGGTCCGTTATCTGCTCCAATCCTCGAAAAAGAGCAACCCCTACAGGGACACAAAGTATTCTCCGAACTTCTGTAGGCTCAAATCACAATGCCCTTCCATAGCGCAGTGAAATCTTTCACTAGTCTCCAACGTTATATCCACCAAAGTTTTCAGCTGCCCACTATCCCAGATGAACAGCAAAAACAAGACAAGATTTCAGAAATTCCTCAAATTCCCATGAATTTGATGAACATAGGTGTTGCTAAGGGGACTAGCGTCACCTTACCTATGACCTATAAAGATTATCTAGTAGTATCCGCTATCCTTGATAGTGGATCAGACATAAACATAATGGCTTTTTCACTAGCAAAGTCATGGGGATTCAATCCCTTGGATCAACTACGTTACAAACTTCGTATGGCCGATCAACGAGTCACCGACCCTACAGGTCACTTATCATATATACCAATACATATTGCAGGAGTCAGATTTACCATAGATTGCGTCATTCTCGATCTACTAGATGATGCGAATACTTATAAACTCCTTCTTGGCACACCCTAGCTACAGATGGCAAGAGTTGTCCAAGATTGGAAGGGTAGTAGAATAACCTTTGGCAATATTGAAAAACGAGTCACTGTTGACTCCACTGGCCATATAAAGTTGGCCAAGGTTTATGATGATTGGTCATCTACAACATATGGCGAATCAGATAGTGTTCCAATCCAACCGAAAGGACACTATATGAGATCAACTGATAATATAAATTGGGGTGAAGAACTAGCCACTGTGGATTGTGCTGATTCCATAAAAGTTGAATAGAAACCGCCGTAGAAGAAGCATATATTTTACCATCTTCTACAGACATTGAGATGCCAATCATCCCACTCATGATGATAGACCCAATTCCAATAGCCTGGTGCCTAGGAGAACCTAGTGTCTCTACCGCCCATGTTTCGGAAGACGGTATTCTTTTGATGGATGATGACGAAATGACTGACGAACATGTGCTTCTACATCTAGATCAAAACTATTATCCCCCAGAATCCATTCCCAAGGAGATGAAGTTGTTGGGGCCTTTGGCTCATGTGCAACTCACCTCCAAAGTGCCCAACACAACGACTTATTGATCTAAACCAAAAGTCTACAAATGGGACATGTATCCAGACGAGACTTGATTCAAGAGGCAACCACACCGCCTCCCCAACAAACAAATAAATCTCGGTTCCTACAAAATAAAGCTATAGACACAAAATTAATCGAGCGCCAAAAGAAGATGCGCAAAAAGCTTAAACAACCAATCAAGCTATTTTCTGAACAACAAAGGACAAACCCTTCGATCAAGCTTCCACATCTGGTAGCACATCCACACAAATGATTCCAAAAGTTTCAGAGAATCTTGTGGAACTTCCATTTGATCTATACAGATGTAACCCTGTTTATGGCGAGCAGGTTGATGAAGATATTAAGAAGTTGCTGGATGTTGGCTTCATCTATGATAAGTCCAACATACTGATTGGGTATCGCCCATTGTGGTAGTACTCAAGAAAAATGGCAAGCTTTGTATCTGTGTTGATCTCAAAAATCTTAACATTGTTACAAAGAAAGACCATTTTTCCTTACCCTTAACTATGCAGATCCTTGAGGAAATGGCAAGAGCTGGAGCTTTCAACTTCTTAGATGGGTTTACTAGCTATTTTTTGGTCCAAATTGCTCCAGAAGATAGACACAAAATTGCGTTTGCCACGAAAAATGGCGTGTATGTTTAAAACGTAATGTCCTTTGGCTTATGTAACGCCCCTTCCATGTTTCAACGCATCATGCAAATGGCGTTTCAAGATTTGTTACATCGGATTGTCGAGATTTATCTCGATGTTTTGGGTGTACATTCTTCAGTGGACAAGCACCTCGAAGCTCTAGAAAAGGTATTCATTCGCTGTCGTAGATTTGGAATCTCTCTAAACCTTGAGAAATGTCAAATCTGGGTAACCCATGGGGTTGTCCTTGGACATATCATTTCGAAGGATGGCATCTCTACAAATCCTTCAAAGATCAAGGTTATAGTTGAGATGCCTCTACCCGCAATAGTGAAGGAAGTTTACGTCTTCCTAGGCCACACTAACTATTACCGCATATTCATAATCGACTACACCGGTAAGGCGCGACTCGTTTATTTAGCTGTGGTAGACCCTAGATGGATCGAGGAACGTATGAAAGCTTTTGAGGAGTTGAAAACAACACTTACTACTGCACCCATAATTCGTTCCCCAGATTACACAAAGGAATTCCATGTCCATACCGACGCAAGTAAGTATGCCATATGAGGTCTCCTAGCACAATCGGATGAATATGAAAAGGATTTTTTGATACGTTTCTTGATAAAGCAACTGGTGCTTGCTGAAGTAAACTATACAACAACCGAGCAAGAAGCATTGGCCATGGTCTACGCTACTGTACAACAACTCAAACATTATCTGCTAGGCTAGACCTTTGCATTTTACACAGACCATCAAACCTTGTTATATATTGTTAATAGATCTTGTAAAACGGGACCGCGTATAGCTCGATGGCTGTTAATACTTGAGGAATTTAATTTCCAAGTAGTCGTCAGGAGAAAAACACAACATTTCATGGCCGATCACCTTTCCCGACTTCCTGATGCTGAAAAGGCAGACTATGGTCAAGAGGCAGTAATGCTTGTTGAATTCCTAGTACCATACTTGCGAGTCATGCAAGCCTTCTCCACAGATCTATGTGAGAAAGCTACCATTGAACAACAAGTAAAAATTAGGCTATTTATGTTAAGCCAATTGTGTGAGACTCGACTCATATCGTATCACGCACAATTAGTTAACAAACGTACCAAAAAGCCTGGCATGATTGTCACCTGCGCAATAAAGATTTACACTTAGGTGACCAGGTGTTATGGATAATCCAAGAAAGAAAAGCCACAAAGAAAAATTTTGAGAACGCTGCGGCTAAACAGGCAAAGATCATCCTTGAATTCCAGAAGCAGTTAGAAGAAATGATGAAGGCCCTGCAGCAAGTCTTGGACAAAGTGAACCGGCTATGGGAAACGACGTAAAGGCCCAAGCAGGTATCTCTGACAAAAAACCAAGGGACGATGACAGAGATGATGGAGTGGGCAATAATGATGAGCAAACCCAGCAGACGGATGGTGGTTCATGATCGAACGACCAGAGAACTAAGGCTATTTTTGGAGCTTTTCCCCTCTCCCCTCATGCCTTCAAACTCCTTCCTACTCTGCATTTAATTTTTCTGAATCTTTCATTCCTACTTACTCCGTTTCTTCATCTTTCTCCTTTCCACCTCCTCCTAGCAGTTTTTTGAGAGCTTCTAAAGGACTTGCTGAGACGTACAAAGCCCGATGGGATGAGTTCTTGAAATGGCTCAGTTCCCCTGGTGCAACATACAATTTGTTAAATCCGGCTCCTCCTAAACCTGTCGTTCCTATGCCTCTCTCTCCTGATTACTCCATCATTGACCTTCCAGAAACTAACACTGACCTTGGTGGTGATGATGAATTCCTAGCTGATCCACCAGAGACCAGAAGGGTCTCATCCAAACCAGTAAATGTAGATGAAGCTAAGCCCTCCACAAGTGAGCAAACAAAGAAGAGTGATACATACACTAAGGCCTTGGACGACTATCTGGCGAAGCCATCCCTGCTACGAAGGGCAGCCGCACCTACCAGACCGAGAAATAACATGGCAGACACCAAAGAGTCTGAAAGGTTCAAAAGGAATTACTCTCGCAACATGAGAGGTGGCAAAGAGAAAATCGATCAAAGCCAGTACTCCACCAAGGTTGAGATCATTGTTGCACTGCAACCACAACCCGAGTGGCAAAATAAGATCCTAAAAGAGAGCAGACGGTTGCAAGAATATTTGAGGGCACCAATGTGGAAAAGGATCGATCCCTGGCCAACAAAGCAACCGTGAGTCGAAGTGGTGAACTGGCCGATGATCCCAGGAATTTCAGATAGCACATCAATGGATGACCTGAGATTGCAATTGCTAGATTTCAGGCACAAATATAAATCTAACGCTAATCTGTGCATAAGGGAAGGTGCAGAATATTGTAGATCGATGTCCTTTTTGATGCATCAAGAGTGTTTTTGGGATCGTGGCTTAGATCCAATCCGGATCAATTCCAGCGTGGCTCTCCAATCTAAGGACGATCATGAAATGATGGCTGGGCTGTACTACAGAGCGGCCTTTATGTCCTCCCAGTACGTTACAATGATAGAAGATTGGCAAGATCTCGACTTTATTGAAAAAGTGCGAGAGTACCTGGGGCCGCTATCTTTCAGAAGCAAGCTCCGCTTCCAAGTATTTGAAGCCTTGGGGAGAAAGATGAGTGAGCAGAAATACTGCAAGGCGACGAGGCGAGCAGGACTCATAGGAGGCTCTCAAGCGGGCCGGGATGTAGAGGCCATTGAGAGATCTCCAATTTTGTGAAATAATTTTGAGGCGAATAAGCACTTGGTTTTACGAAAGCGACTGAAGATCCATGTCTTTCCAAGTGCCAAGTGAAACCATGTCATTCTACATGTGTTGTAGTGGGTCCTGCAACAGATTAGGGGGGGATGATGTTGGTAGATTCCGAGGAATTCCCAAGATGCCGAGCTGAGCTGTATGAAGAGAACCTCTCACCCTAGACCGAAGAGGTCTCAAAAGGAAGAGAAGAGGTAGAAGATGAGAGTCGAGGAATACTAGCTAGGTATACAGTTCTACTTTATGTGAGCCTCATGGTGGATCCCAAACAAGGAATGACCATGTAGAAGCTAGTAGTATTTCTAAAAAATGTAATAAATGTGGACCCCTCTTAAATAAACTAGAGTGAGCCACCTTTTGATGGTGACCTCTAGTGGAACAGCTAATTTCACTTGGAATTTGTAGATTAGTGGAATTGCCGCTTAGGCTCCACATGGACAGCCTCTTGGTCTATTTAAGAGACCCCCTCTCTTGTGAGAGAGCTTTTATTGTATTGTCATTCTCTCTTGTGTGAATAAAGAAGATCCTCCACGAGTTTTTGACAATCTTGGAGCTCCTTGTTCATGGCTGTTTCCTTGAGTGAATCTCCAATAAACATGTTTTCCTTTCTGTTTGTGGATGTGAAATAGAGTAAATTTCCTGTTTTTTTTCTTTATGCAATGTGGATGGTAGTTCTGAATTAGATTTCTTGTTCTTACTTGAGTAATTTTTCAGCATCCATGTAAACTAAATAGACTGAAATTGTGATCCAGATCTTGCATATCTTCTAACAATCCAGTTCTTGATTGTTTTTGGGTTATCCAAAAATCAGGAGATGGGTGTTTCTTGATTCTTGGATTGCTAGTATGCTGATAGATAGTTAGTTCTTGTTTCTTGTTCTTGATCTGTAGATTAATCTAGGTGCATTATTGTTTCTGAATATCTAGAGCTAATTAGTAGCAAGAATCACTGATTGTTCACTTATTTGAAACGCTGATTTGTTTGTGAACGAGTCTTGGTTGCATGTGAGTGTGTATGCATGTAGCTGGAGTAAATTGCTAAATCTTTCTGCTTGAATTAGTTCAAACTAAAAAGATCAATCCTAACGAACCAGCTTCCTGGAACGGGCAGAAACCAAGAAGGGCGGAAAAGAATCGTGTTCACAGATTTGCAGCAGGAATCTATGAACAACATTGTCACATTTCATAGGTGTAAATATATAACTGGGCCAAGTGTACATTGAATAGTTTAAAAGTCAAAAACGACATCTTGACATAAGGCCCTTTTGGTGCTCGAAACTTCTCTAATGACATACCGACACGCATTACACAATTGTCCGCTAGATACATGATGAGACCATATAAAATCCTAAAGAGGATAGGATCCTTGGCTTACCAATCTTGGAAGGAAATGCAAGTTACTTGGTATTTCACATAGAGTCGACTTAAGAAAAGACTACATGAAGAGCATTAGGGGATATTAGAACTCCAAATGGGCCCTTTGTCAAGATGCTTTTTTTGACTTCGCACGCTTTCAACGCTTAAGTGGCCCAATCAATGGTGTCTATCTGTGACAACTGTAATAGTGGTTGCCGGACAGAAATTGCTTTTGCCTTTCCCGGCCAATTTTAAAAAATCCCATTGGGCAGTACAAACAATTGTGATCGGACCATAGTTATTGCTCGAATACTCTTTTGCTGCCCGTATTTGTACACTCGAGGTTGATTTGACGTCAATAGTCGTAAACTGTAGTTAACTAATTCCTATAGTTTAGAAACTTCTTGTCATTCTTAGGTATATCTCTCATTCTCTTTGTTCTCATTCGTACTCAACTTCCATAGAGATATTTTGGACTAATGGCGACAAATAATCGGAGACCAAGAGGAACCATTGATGCGGGCCAGGATGAAGGTCAGCAGTTTGTTTGGTGCGGGCCATGCGATGTCCTAATATCAGCGCGCATGTGTATAGATTAGCAACGAGGTAGTATAGGAGGTGCGCGTTGAACCGATAGCCCGAGAATGAAAGTCGGCAGTCGATAGCTTTCTAATGGCATTGTAGTCATCTCGGTCCGAGCTGTTTTTCAAAAGTTACCGATTTTTTTTATGACATGCACTATTGGTTCAGTGTGCCTGACCCAATCATGATATTCCTGTTCTAGACTCCCACGCGCCCATCCGCTATCGCCTAGTTTCCAACTTTTCTGTCTGATATCGGTTCGGCGCACCCAACCTACATTTTGCAGCTGTTGACTTTCTACGCGCGCGTTGATCCGATATTGGGTCTGCAAATGGCTCGCATGAAGCAAACAACACGGATTCATCCTGGAGGCGTCCCAAGGCAAGGAGGCCACCAAGGAGATCCACCACCACCTCGTCCTCCACCACCGCCTCCTAGGCCAAGGTGCACGCTGACCCACCATGGCTAAAGGATATCCCAATGATATGTGCACATGCTGAACTGATATCCAGGCGTGAAATTCGAACGTAAATTTTTTTTATTGTCATGTTTGTGCTTATGTAGAGCAGAGCCTTGTGAGTTTCCGCGAACGTATCGTATCTCTAGGTACAGAATCTGGTGACCATTAGGCTTTAACGATAGACCATTCATTACTTTTAGGCACAGGTACTATGTTGTAATATTATTATTGGTAGACGTTTACAGCCCCAGATTATATGACAAATGTATGGCTGTTATTACAAACACGCTTAACTAATTAATGCCTGAAGTTAGAGCTAGTTCTAACCACAGTAGTTAGAATGTGGACATTACCAAAAACTTGAAAAACGGTAACCAAATGGTATCGGTTTCCATTCTCTCTCTACGTTAACCTCTCTCTAAAGTCAAATTTCTTTAAGGGCCCATTTTGAGCCAAATTTTCCCTAATGGAACATCTTGGTTCTAGAGATCAATTGGACCTATTAGAAGAATCATCAAGTGTGACTCGACTTGAATTTGAAAAGATCTAGGATAATAGAACTAAAAAATTACAGAATCATATAGTTACGAAGCATTTGGTTTGATGGAAAGGTCATATAGATGATAGCGACTCCTGGGAACAAAAAAGTAGCCTAGAAAGAAACTTCCCTAATCTTAAGTTCTGAGAACAAAACTCAAATAAGGGGAAAAAAATGTCATGCCTACATTTGAACTGATCTTGGATTTTTGTCCCATTTGAAAGTCAATAGGCCTTCTAGTTAAATTTTACGTCAAACAGGATCACAGATTGACATACATAGATAAACTCTCAAAAACCAAGAAGTTACCATTTACAACAAGTTTAGGGCAATTGGCCAAATGAAATTTTTGCAATTATGAATAGTAGCATTAGCATGGAGAAAGTATCTTTGTATTCTCATTTTATGGAGAGAATTCATCTCTTTTGATTCTATGTCCATCTCATGGGTATTTCTCAAGATATCTTGATTTCTAGTGTGTAGAATGTCTTTTTTTATTGTTGATCTTGCATCCACATGTGTGAAGTACTATATGTGCTTATGATAAGATCTTTATGCATTTCCAAGTTCTAGCATGTGTAAAGTAATGATTTCTATCTTGTAGCTAAGTGTAGATGTGCATCATGTGAAGAATTGCCAAAAATTGACAAATCTAGCTCGATCAAAAACCATGTAGAATCATGTAAAATGTACATAAGTGAGTCCCACATGTGTGAGGCCATGGATCCATGTGGGAAACCTGTCCTAGTATAGGTTAAATAAAGTCTAAAGAGTAGGGTAAGTCAACTTGGTAGTGACTCCTAGTTTATAGGACCTAAGTCCTAGATTTAAGGTGAAAATTGGCCAACTAGCCACCTATTTGACACGACTCTAGGAAAGATGCTAGGGTTGCTTTTCAAACTAAAATCTTCTCTAATGGGCAAGAGAGCCAAGTTAACTTTCTTATTACATTGTGCAAATTCACCTAACTTTACAAAGAAAGTCACTTTTGCTATGTATTCCATCTCTTCATAGTGAGGAGATAGATTATTTTTGGAGCTCATTGGCAATCTCAAGCTAGTTCACTATGTACATTGAGTTTTTGTGATCCAAATAAAACCAAATTGATTTCTACTTCAAACTATGTCTATAGGCCGTACAACAGGCTGTAGTTCACATGTGTGGGCTCAGATTTCAATGTTGATTAATGCTTTTGATTGTTAATGCTTGTTGTTTGTCAAATTACCAATCCAGATCAACTTTTTGATGACTAGTTTTTTGATAGATTGTTAAGCAAGCATACAATCACTCTTGTGGATATTTCTAAGATCCATTTATGGTCCTAAAGTATAGTAATTTCACATGGTATCAGAGCCAAGTACAAGAGCATAAGCCATTGATCTAATGCAAATCCATTTTTAGCAATTATTGGTGCTAAAAACTAGTATTGAGAGGGCGAGTTAGAATCTACATTTTGGTGAGGGGATTTGATTCCAAACTTGGTAGGGATCAAAATCCGTACTGTCCACACGTGTGGGCACCTCTGAACCTGCATTTATTGCATGATATTTATTTGATCCATATAAATTCAATTTGTGAGTTCTTGATGAGATTTTTGGTGCTAATCTTAGGAAAAGCTGTTGGAATTCATGGTCAAGCCCAATTCCATTAGGTAATGAGCATCTTGAAAAAACCTTGTTTATACCTATCTTTGAAAAACACAAAAAAATAGAAGGAAGTCTCAAAAAAGAAACTTGACTCGCATTTTTCAGAATTTTCCGATATTGTATCGACTCGAAAAATCCGAGATTTTTTTATATCCAAAAGTTAGAATTTTTCGATACTGTATTGACTCGAAAAATCCGAGATTTTTCGACACCCAAAAATCAGAATTTTTTGATATGGGATCTACTCAAAAAATTTGTAATTTTCTGAGTCATTGTAATTTTTCGAGTCAATGTATATTTTTTGAGTCATTGTATATTCTTGAGTCTTTGTAAAATTTCAATATTGTTAGGATTCCGACCCGCATCGCGACGTTGACAGTCCACCTACTTCTGTACATACATTCACTGTAAACCAATGACTTAAGAGGATGAACTACATGTCATTAATTTGTCATTCAGGCTGCTTCATATAATAGCATATCCATTGCTCATACAAAATTGATAAATACAAACCGGCCAAATTGTTAACATTCACATTTTATCGCTTTATCTGTAGATTTTTTCAATGGTTAAAAGTAAGTTAATCTTGGTTATGACTTATAATTTTAAGTTCTATTCTAGCCTTTTGTAGATTTTATTAAAATCTTGTGGTTTTTTAATAAAGGTGGTTTGCAATGTTTTTACCAGCATTGGCATGAACCAAAATCATGAAGAATATTTTGGTCATACTGAGACTTTACTTATTCCAAGCGTCTCTCTCTATCTCTCTCTCACATGAGCAAAATTTCTAAAGTTGAGACAAGTTATAACTCAGTACTTGTTTGTGCTTACGATGAGCTTCCTGAATAATCTCATGTACAAATGGCAGTAGTGATAGCTCACTGATCACCATGGAATTCGTGTAATGACGACTGAGCTTTTGGGTTTTGTACAACGTATCCCGATATGGCTTTAAAGCTGTTGTCTACACTCATCACCCTTACAAGCTATGTGACATCACTTGTAACGCACATGGTTGATGCGTACTCTGATATCCACCTGTACAACTGAGATTTGGTTTGATTCAACAACCTGTGAATTGTCAATGGCTAGATGGGATGGGGATACACTTCGCAGATGTTACAGAAGGGAAAAGGTCCCCGGCGGCTACACTGCCAATGCACAATGTCTAATTGACCGATAGCACACGAATTTTTGAGTAGTTTGACTAACAATGTAAGGCGTTATGCCGGTCGTTTGCAGACACAAACGTGGAGCTGAAAGACTCCCTGACATGCTGACCACTGTATCCACCCAGTTTTACAGTCTACTTCAATGATCGGGATCAAATTGGGCAGGCGGCAGGAAGAATGCCATTTTCAGTGGGGATAGCAACTGGTTCTAGAAAACTGCGACTCCGTACCGATAGATATCGCACAGCTGAAGGAAGACCATGTAATGCGTTAAAGTGATGCAAGCCGTTGGACCGAGGGCGGTGCGTTGATAGGTGCATTCTCGGATCTGGCTTCACTGCTTCAGCTCGTTTTATGATGAACGGTGTAAAGTTTGAAAATTGGTTGAGGTGGGATCAAGAAATTCTGAGTGGGATGGGACATGAAGGATGAGGTGGGTCCTGGTACCTGGAAAAAAGCGAGCATTGGATCAATGTGCGTCAACTATTGTCAAAAGATCAAAGCAAATGGATCAGTGCTGATGATGCAGGCCTGGGATCAGCTGGCTGACCTCTGCCTCAGCAATTGCAAGAGACTTTTCACTCTCTAAAGGAAGAAGCAAGACCGGTCCACATATCTACAAGATTTTATATGCGAATTTCCAAGAACGTTGCTGTCATGCAGGCCGCTGCTTCCTAATGGTTATCATTGTTGATCAGGATTCATAGGACTGTACGTGCTCGATATACTTGATCAGAAGTCTTCCTGCTGATCCAGACCAGGGACACAATACTTAGGATATACACCCATATTATCCTGCAAAGATTGAAAAATAGCATGCACGCATAGTGGATTTTTATCTTGGTTTCTTCTCAAATTCCTCAGACACTCACTTCAGCTAGAGACATTGATGATTAACCAACCGCAGCAACAGTTTAAAAGTTCTCAGTTTTTGAGCGATAATTGGATACATTCTCTCAAAACGTCGTTCCTGGAAAAACCTTATATTGCGCGTAGTTTGTAAACTGTAAGGTCTGTAATCAGAATTTTATGAGACTTTTATGGCCAATAAAAAGCTTCTAATTCTTTAGTAAGTATCAGTGGTTTGATTAATCAATTTAGCATAGAAAATGCTGCCTGAATCATTTACCTTGCCTTCCAAATGCCAGAATATTGTACAGGTTGGTCAAGGACGTTCGTGAGAAAGAAAACATTAAAGTAACTGCTTCAAAGTTTGGTTACATACATTATGAGGAGGTGTCTTTGAAGTCTAAAACCATAATGTGTGGAAAGAGCGAACAACCAATTTACCATCTCTTCATGTGTATCACATACTCTTGTAATAAACACTTACTAAAAAAAAAGGATCTTTGAACATGCTGGATAGAACCTCACTTTCCGAAAAAATCCAAAGACCAATTCCTATTTATGCAATCGACTTACCATAAATGAGCTCCTTACATGTGATAAGGGACACTTATTTGAAGCTAAACTGAAAAGATTACTCCTGATACATGCAATCCATTTATCATGCTATAAAGTACAACCATCCATATAGAGTGAAGTAGTCCATTCCAACATATGCGTGTCTTCTACTCTTCACTAGCGTTGCACAATTTGTCATTCTCTATTGCTCTATGTGAGGAAATCCTGTTCTCTTGTGTTGCTACGAAGTGCTTATTTAAGAACAAAGTGAGTTGTATGACCTAGAAAATATCTTTATAAACTTCTAGCATGATGAGTCCTTATACAAGTCTAGTAGTGATTTTTCTTGATTTTTTAACACAAGGCTTACCACATGACCAAAATGTTGGTATTTGTTTTAGGGGGAAGCTATTTTTGGGATCACCATAGCAATCTCACAATCAAGGAATCAACCAATTATCATGGCATAAATTGGATCTCAAACTATGTGTTTTATGTGGATATCACACATTGCACTATGTTGTTTAGTGATTATCAAAACAATTGAACCACATATGAGATAAGACTAGAATAAAACTTTCTAGTTGATATTTTTTGATTCAATGAAGTGAATATATGATTGTGATACATATGAAAACTCCCAGATGTCAATAAAATTTGTCAATACTTATACATTTTTTATTTTCAATAACTGACAATTTCGCATGCATGTCTCATCTTTTAAAATATAAACCAAAATTGCAACAATTTGTAAAAGGTATGGTTTAAAGCACTATAATAAACAACTTTGCTAAAGATTCGAGAAATCCTATCCTAATATAGGTGCTATGTCCCTATGACAAAAGTCTTACTTGACTGGATCTCCATGGCAAATGTAAAGAATAAAGCAAAAAGACAATAAGAGGAGGAATGACTTGCTTACCACCCAGTCATAAGTATCCAATGACCAACAATAGCCAATCCTCGATGTAAAGCATAGACTTATTTGTGCTAGTAGACTGATCACTTGTTTTTCTCACAAAATATTTTGCACCTCATTCTTTTAAATGAGTTATATTTATACCTAGGTAACAATGAGAGTTTGATTAGTGCAATTAAGAAAGACCTATCTTCCAGTTTTGACATGACTTATCTTGGGGTTTTGACATTCTGTGAGTAAATTGCTTACGAGTTTCTTCTACCCATGATTTAACAAAATGGTAGCACATGGTGTGCTACTCTTTTTATGCCACTACATGATTTTTTAAGAACAAGAATTCTGGTTTGATGCATAATAAAAAATATGACTATCCATCAAATTTTAAATAGGTTCATCACAAATACTTTGTTACTCTATAAATATAGGATTACTGTTAAGAAAAAAAAAGTTCATGAAGTTGTAAAAGCTAGCATGTTGGCGTGCTAGCCTAATTTTTTTTATTTTTTTGAAGAACTTTTTGAAAAAATAAATTTCGTTTTGGAGCTAATTCGGCTAGCATGCCGGTGTGCTAGCCGAGTAGATTATAAAATGAAAAACCTATTTTGACACGTTTGAGAACCCAATTTTGAGTAAAAACATTATTTCAAAATATTTTTTTCAACCTCCGAACATAGTTAGCCAACGTTCTAAGTAAAGCAACTAGAAAAAGAAAATTTCAAACTTTTAAAGATAACACGTCGACGTGCTATATGAAATGAGAAATTATTTTTGCAACCTCCAAACATGGCACGGCCGCGTGCTAGGCCAGACAGCCTCGGAAAAATAAAATAAAATATTTTTTGGGCAACCTAGCTTGGCACGCCAACGTGCTATTTTTGGATTTAATTCGAAATTTTTTTCACTTTGTAGGATTTTTAAGTACATATAAGATCAAATTTTTAATAATAAATATTGAAGTACTGGCATAGAAGAGGTAGCACACCATGTGCTATCTTTTTATTGAATTATGGTAGAAAAGAAACTTGCAAAACTCACAAAAAATTTACTCGCAAAATGCCAAGGCCCATGATCTTGGCTTAATGCATGGGAAGTGCACTACATCTAGTGAAGCTTGGGAAACCTTGAAGAAGGTTTATGACTCCAAGTCTACATCTAGGGTTCTAAACCTAAGGAGGAAAATTTTTCAAAGTCTTCAAAAGAAGGATGAAAGTGTTCATGCTTTTGTTTTGAGAGTTAAAGATTTGAGTGATGAAATAGCATGTACTAGTGAAAGCATTAAGGATGTGGAGCTTGTTCAAGTTGTCCTTAATGGCTTGTTTGATGATCATGCTAATTTGGTGCAAAGTTTTGCTATTCAAAAGAGATTTCCAAGTATGGAGGACTTGCAAGAGGTCTTGGTGGCTGAAGAGTTTAGAATCCAAGCAAGAGGAGGATCTACTTCTACATCTCAAGTTGGAGAGGAGGAAGCTATGTTCTCAAGAGGCAAGTTCAAGGGCAAAGGCAAAATCAAATGGTCAAAAGGGCAAGATCAAGAAAGGCTTCTACTTTTGTTGGCAAGAAGAAAGATAGATCCAAGCTAAAATGTTTTTATTGTGGAGTCAAGGGGAATTTTTCTAGTGATTGTTTCAAGAAGAAGAGAGATCAAGATGAGAAGCAAACCAATCTAACTCTTGATGAAAATGGTCTTGATGAACAAAATTCAAATGATGCTTTTGTTATGTCATCTTGCTTGTTGGATAATCATGGAGATATTGATCTTGGTGGATTGATAGTGGAGCTACATCACATATGACATATCATGAGGAATATTATTCATCATTGATGGCATTTGAAGGTGACAAGAAGATGATCTACACGGCCAATGATGGTGAGTGTGCAATCAAAGGGATTGGCACAATTCCTATCTCCCTCTCTACTAATAGGAATGTGATTTTGAAAGAAATTTTGTTCATTCCATCTATCAGTAAGAACCTTCTTAGTGTGAGTCAAATGTTTGACAAGGGATTGAAAGTGGAGTTTGTTGGTGATGCCTGTTTCATCAAGAAGAAGGATGAATTGATTGGAAAAGAGAAGAGGCAAGGTAAATTGTTCAAACTTGATGCTTGTGTTGTTGCTAACTAGGTTGGATGTATGGAAAATGAGCATTTGTCAGTGCAAGAGGTATGGCACAAGAGATTGGGGCATCACAACTACAAGTCATTGGAGGTGATGGCAAAGAGGCAAGTTGTTTTTGCTCTTCCCAAATCTCTAACTTGCATTAATCATGTTTGTGAGCAATGTGCTTTATCAAAGTCACATAGGTTACCTTACAAGAGATCTACGTCAAGGTCAAGTTGTTGGCTTCCTATCCTCTCCATCTTTATCTTTTTTCTAATCTAGATACATTCACTAACTGTTGTAAATATTTGTATAATCGACACTCCGTGTAATTACACTTGTTTTCAAATAGTCTGTAGAGATACAAAGAAATTCATGACAGAGTCTTGACGACACGAAGATGTTTGACCACATCAGCTATTCGGCATTTGCCACGTCGAACATTTTGATGACTTTGACTTTTGACCACTCAGTCATTCTGCCACATCGACTATCTACCACCTCGAATGTTTCTGTTCGTCTCTTAATGATGTGACGCAAACTGCAGTAGTAATTCCACTCTCTAATTCCTAAAGGTTAATTTAGAACTGACATTATCAAAATAATAATTTTGATATAGTGTAGACTTTTGCTATAATTGTTTCCAGTCATACAATCTACTATCTGCATACACTCATCCTGAAATTCCAGATGGATTCGCAACCATTGGCTGCTCTAATGGTAGACAAGCTCGATGATTCGAATTACCACTTGTGAAAATTCAAGATGAGAGTGATAACTTCAGCTTGTTGAGCGTGATAACGCTGGCTATAGAAGAACTCTGAATATAATATTAAAAACAACACTTACATTGCTTGATTCAGCTAGTGGTATATATTTACAAGTGTCTTCAAAAGAATATCTCACAAGTATTGAATGCTATTTATGCCAGTCTTTGTATATATACAAAGTGGGTAACCGCCCTTGGAATATTTAGCGGTCCAGTTGTTTTAGGGTTGATGATAAGTTGGTGACGTCGGTCTGCCCCTGTTGGAAAAACCCAAAAAACGCGAAGGTGCCCTTGAACAGAGAAAGCATGTAAATCTTGAAGGTGCAAAAATCCCGAAGGTACCTTTAAAGCAAAGGCAGATAAATGCAAAAACCCGACAGTGCCTTTAAATCAAAATTTGGTCACAGTGTTGTATTTTTTTCGAAGGTGCAAAAATTTGAAAAACCCGACAGTGTCTTTAAATTGAAATTTGATCACACTGTCGCAATTTCTCAAAGGTGCAAATATGTGAAAAACCTGACAGTGCCTTTAAAATGGATTTTGGTCACAGTGTCACATTTTTTTCGAAGGTGTGAAAAAGGCGAAAAAACTCGACAGTGTCTTTAAAATGAATTTTGGTCACAGTGTCGCTTTTTCCCTAAAGTGTCACTTTTTTCGACAGTGCAAGAATGGCGAGGGTTCCTTAAAACGATTAAGGCACAAAATTTCTAAGGCGCGAAAAAGGCAAAAAACCCGACAATGTTGTATTTTTTCTACAGGTGCAAAAAAGACGACAGTGTCTTAAAACGAAAAATGTTTTAAGGAAAAATGAAGTTTGGATGAATACAACTAGAATTTAAATGGCCTAATCTGAAATGCCAAAGCATCTTAGTTGATTTAGAAGTTGAAGTAAAAAGAGCTTGACTACTTGTGGAATATGAGTGACTGATTTTGTACAAATTGCCACACCTTCTACTGAAAGCAATAACTTTTCTAGATTCGTCAAAATAGTGCAGTCCTATCTATTGAATTCGACCCTCTGATCCAAATCTGTGATTCTGCTAACTGAGAGTAGGTTTTTGGTCAGATTTGAAATGTGAAGAACATTGGACAAAAACATTACATCACCATACTGGAATTTGACTTTGACTGTTCCTACACCCTCGATAGTATGAGTCGAGTTGTCTCCCAGTTGCACAACTATAGGATGGGTGTATGACTTGTAGTCATGGAACCAGTGTCGATGGTGAGTCATGTGCTATGATGCATCTAAGTCCATATACCAGGAGTCCATATTTTCTTGTTCTTCGACTTTGGTCAAGAAGGCAGGTTCATCTTCCTCCTGTTGCTGGATCGAGTGACTGGTAGAAGTAACATTTGCTTGTTGTTGGAACTGCTGCTTCCTTTCATTGTTGTATTGCAGCGTTATGCAATCCTTAATAAGGTGACCAGTCCTCTTACAATACTTACATAATAGATTCCGTGTTGGCTGGAAGGATGAAGACTCTGAAGTTGATGGTGTATTTGATACAGGTCGTCGCATGTTGCTCTTGTTGTCAAGATAGTCTGACTGTGTAGAACTCTTGGATGTAAACTTCTGATTGTTCAAATATAGAGCTTGAGGATCCGATCCTGAGCCTGAGAAGGATGCTGATCTTCTGATCTCCTCTTGTAGAAGCAGCAATATCACTCTTGATAGAGTGAGGTGCTCCTGGGTAGAAATTGCCATTACCAAATTTTCATAGGCTTCAAGTAGACTCGATAATAGAGTCATGAGTGCATCGGAATCTTCTACGACTGAGCCAGTTGCAGTCATCTGTTCCATAAGATTTTTGAACGTGTTGAGATGACTCGAAACACTTTCTACATCAGACATCCTCAGGGTGAAGAATTTCTTCCTCAAGCGTAACATAGAAGTAACATCCCTGATATCGTAGAGAGTTGCTAAAATGTCCCATTCATTCTTAGCAGTCTGAGCAACACGTATGTGGCTGATCTGAGTATCCTTGATGTTGAGGGTGATCATGGAAAATGTTTTGCCATCTCTCAGTCTCCACTTGGTGATGCTGGCCCCATCACCTTTTGGTTTGAGCTTTGTGCCATCAACGATGTCCCATAGTTTTTTTGGCTAGTAGTATTACCTTCATTTTGAATTTCCAGAGATGGTAGTTATCTTCATCGAGTTTGTCAATGAGAGATGAAGAGATGATGGATCCATTCTGGTTGAACGAGATCGTTGGTAGAAACAATGATTGTCGGAATAATGTTGGCTGCGCGTTTGCTAGAGAGACGTCTTGGTAGAAACAAGACTGATAATTTGCAGTAGAAATGCAGATTACTGAAATACCTGCTCTAATACCATGTCGTAAAACGTGGGTATAGGCAGCGGAAGCTTGAGCATGGTCATGTAGGAACAGAAACGCAACAGCTAGCAGCAGAAGTACTCAAGATGAATGATTCATAAAAAATTGCGCAAATGAACAATACAGTAGTAAGACAAAAATTGCACTCTGATTAATATCAATAGTGAGTACAATGGCTTGAAGTGATAACTTCAGCTTGTTGAGCATGATAACGCTGGCTACAGAAGAATTTTGATTATAATGTTAAAAACAACACTTGCATTGCTGATTCAACTAGTGGTATATATTTACAAGTGTCTTCAAAAAAATATCTTACATGCATTGAATGCTATTTACGCCAGTCTTTGCATATGTACAAAGTGAGTAACCACCCAGCTATTTTAGGGTTGATGATAAGTTGGCGACGTCAGTCTACCACTGTTGGAAAAATCCAATAACACAAAGGTGCTCTTGAACAGAGAAAGCATGTAAATTCCGAAGGTGCCTTTAAAGCAAAGACAAAGAAATGCAAAAAACCAGACAGTGCCTTTAAATTGAAATTTGGTCACAGTGTCGCATTTTTCTTGAAGATGCAAAAATGTGAAAAACTTGATAGTGCCTTTAAAATGGATTTTGGTCACAGTGTCGCATTTTTTCGGAAGGTGCAAAAAATGCGAAAAAACCCGATAGTGTCTTTAAAGTGAATTTAGGTCATAGTGTTGCTTTTTTTTACAGTGCGAAAAAAGGCGAAGGTGCCTTAAAATGATTAAGGCACAAAATTCCTAAGGTGTGGAAAAAGGTAAAAAACCCAACAATGTCGCATTTTTCTCGAAGGTGCAAAAAAGGCGACAATGCCTTAAAATGAAAAATGTTAAAAACAAAGTTTGGAAAAATGCGAAGGTCTGAAATTGTTGTCAACCTTCGGCTATTTTCAGAATGCTCATTACTTGAACGATTTGTTAAGGCTGAGCATAAAAAATCTAACAAGCAGTACTCATGGCAAAAGAACTTTGGAAAATATTTGATGGAACCGAACTAATTTCCAATGTCGATGAGCAAGCCATTTCCAAGTGGAAGCTCAGGGATGGCAAAGCTTTCGCCTTGATCACCCTTAACATCCCCGACACACAGATTGGCCATAGCAAACAAGCCCTATCCTCAAAAAGAAGCTTGGGATATATTTAACACTCTATACGAAGTCAGAGATGTCACTTCAAAGTTGCATTTGAGTAGAAAGTTCTTCTCTCTCAGAATGTCAGAAGCTGATTCTGTTCAGAATCACATTAATCAATTTAAGAATCTGATGGAGTAGATGGTGGCAATAGGTTCAGTGATCGAAGACTCCGATGCTGTAATGACCCTGTTTTCAAGTTTGCCATTCTCATATGAAAATTGAGTATGAGGATTACCACACACTCAAATATAACATTGTCTAGAGTCATAGTTATGCTTCTACAGGAGGAAACAAGAAGGAATGGAGCATCCTCGTTCTCCATCAACGACTCACAAGCATTATTCTCGAAGAAGAGCACGAAGAAGCAATAAAAAAAGAGAGCTGTCTGACAATTCGACGACAATCAGAGGTAGTCACAGAAGACCCAGAATTAGCAACCTGCTCAGAGCAAGAAGAGATTATTCTACAAGTACTACAAGAGGACGAATCATGAAATCTAGGACTGTTGAATCTTGAAGTTCAACAACGACAAGAAGAATCAACTAGATCAGCAAGCCCATGCAGTCAACATGAAGTATAATGTCGAAGACGACGAAGAGCAAGAAGCCTTCATGGTGAACCATGAGCATGTCGAACAATCAGAGGAATGATTCCTCGATTCTGGAACAACTCAGCACATGACAAGCCATCAAGAATGGTTCATCGATTATTCGGCCTATAGCACCAAAAAGTTCATTCATCTTGGAGACAACATCTCACACAGAATTGAAGGTGAAGGTACTGTCAGACTGAAATTTCAAAATGGAATGTTGAAATTGATACCAAATGTATTGTATGTTCCAAATTTGACCACAAATCTTTTGTCGGGGTCAATTGAATTACAGACTTAGGACATAGAGTCAGAAATATTCCTATTGAATTCTTGATAAGAGCAGGATAGTTCTTGCACTCGAAAAGAGACAAAGATATCCCTATCAGCGTAGTCATTGTAATTTTATAACTATTTGTGCTTTAAGCAGTTCAGCATCTATCAATAAAGAGTTGACTTGGCATTATAGACTTGGTCACCTTAATCATGTATCAATAGGTAACATGTCTAGACATTCTTCAATTCGATATTTAGACTATAAAATTGTCGACCTTCTTGTCTGTCAAAGTTGTATCATAGGAAAGCAGACCAGAAGGCCATTCAAGTCGAATCAAGAACATATATCTAAAGATTTGCTAGACATTGTACATACTGATATATGTGGCCCAATGCAAACACCATCACTGCTTGGTACAAAATTCTTTATTACCTTTATAGATGACTATTCTAGAAGAACTGTTGTATATTTTCTAAAGCACAAATTTGAAGCTTTCGAATTCTTCAAAAAGTATAAGGGAAATGCCGAGTTGTAGATGTTAAAATTGAAAAACAATCCATATTGATTTCTTGGCTTGCTACAAATGTTGTACCATGCAAGTATGTAGCTCATTAATGCAAAATGCCAAGTTTGGCCTACATAGAACTCGAGCTACATGATTATGTATTGTCTAGTTTGATAAATGCAACTTGCATATAGTTCGTAGACATAGAATTAGCATGATTATGCTTGTAGAAACTCGTGGCAACTCACATGCATTAATTGTAAGTGATCCATAGTGACGTGCAAGGCATGCACAAAGTTTATTGGACACATGCATGATGATTTGGACATTTCTAGTTGGAACTAGTACACTTGTAAAAAGTTGGTAGAATTTCATGCATGACAAGTGACAAATGTCACATAGACTCTAGATGTCATTTTGGAATGGATAGATATGGTTCTACCTCGAGCTACCTCAATCTCTATAAATATGTGTAGCTCTCCACACAATTGATGATGAAGAACCAAAGTTTTGTAGCTATCTCATGTCATTTTGGATCTAAACAAATATTGCTTGTTATCTCTCTAGCTCTCTCTCTCTCTCTCTCTCTAACTCGTGTTGAGGCTAATGCTCATACATTGAAATCTTGTATTTCTTCATTCTTTGATCATTGCTATTATATTCTGTTGATTAGCATGCTAGATTGTGGATTAGCCATTTCTTCTGAACTAGATTTTGTTGATCAATCTAGAATCAGGTTATAGTGCCAATCACAAAGCTTAATTAAGATCAGTCACTCTTGTGGACATTCCCCACACGTGTGAATTCTGGAAATTTTGTCATGGTATCAGAGCCACATTAAGCTTTGCATGCTAACAACTCTGATTGTACAAGAAACTGAGAGCTAAAGCGAGCAAAAAAGCAATTTTGCACTTTTTCTAACCCTTCTATGAAGTTTATTTGGATCAAATCGGACTTGAACTGAATTTTTAGACCTGAATTGAGGAAGTACGGAATTTTGGAATTTCGCACGTGTGAAAATCAAAGTTTTTCAGTCCCTTTGTTCTCCTTACTTATGGATCCAAAGATAGCAGTGTTATAGCTTGATGGAAAGCATTTGATCTGTACTTTTCATAGAAACTAAAACCAAATCAATCTGATGTGTCTAGCAAGAGTTATAAGCTCTTAAAGAGGATAGGGATAGGTCCCAAATCTGAGTGACAACATTTTGATTTGATTCAATTATACTTTGTTCTGAATCCATTGTTTTGAGCATCCAACACAAGAAACTGTAGATCAAGACTGAGTTTGAAGTATTTGAACACTCTTTGAGCCTTCTGAGTGTCAATAGTATTTTCTTTTGAAGCATTTCACACGTGCCAAAAGTAGGATTCAAACCAGCCAAAGTGTCTCAAACCACTTTTTGTGTCTGATCTAGATAACTTGTCTTGTTGAATATTTGAGATTCATCTCATATATAGCTGCAAGTGTTTCACATAGGAAGGTAGTTCAACCTTAAAAATACCTATAGTTAAAGAGAGCAGCAACTCTAAGTCTGATAGGAACAAGCTCAAACATATTTCAATCCAATAACTAAGAAGTCTTCATTATAATGGCATCACAGGGAGGATATCTTCTAGAAGCCAGTGAAAGACTAAACACTTCTAATTACTCAATTTGGAAGTTAAGAATGGAGTCTGTTTTGATTCTCCAGGATGTTATGGATATTGTGCTTGGTGTTGAAGAGGAGCCTCAAGCACAGGTTGAAATTCCTAAATATAAGAAGAGAGCTAGAATGGCTCTACATTTCATTAAAATGAATGTATGTAATGAAATTTTGAGAGAGATAGGATCTTGCACTACATCCAAAGAAGCTTGGGATGCACTAAAGACCATCTATGAAGCAAAGAATACTTCTAGAATACTCACTCTTAGAAATCAGATTTTCCAAAGTTTCCAAAGAAGTGAAGAGAGTGCATCTAACTATGTCCTAAGAGTTAAAGATTTACATAGAGAGCTTTCCTGTGTTGGTGTTACCATTAACCAAGTTGAGCTAGTTCAAGTCATACTGAATGGCTTGAGAGATGACTATGATAATCTTGTTCAGTCTTTTGCTATTAAGGGGGAGTTACCTAATCTAGAAACTCTCCAAGGAATTCTTATTTTTGAAGAATCTAGACAAAGCTATAAACTCTCCAGGATGAACAAACTTGAATATGGTGGAAGTGACAAAGCCCTCTTTGTCAAAGGCAAGCAGAAAGGAAGGAGTAAGAACCGATTCTCTCAAGCATACAACAAAGACAAAGCCAAAGATTGAGATCAAGATGGTGAAGAGGACGATACATCTCATCCCTCTAACTCAAAAACCAAGAAGAAGAAAGTGAAGTGCTTCTTATGTGGCAAAAAGGGGCACTATGCCTTTAATTGCTTTAAGAATAAAAACCAACTCAAGCAAGCTAATCTTTCCAAAGAGATTGAAGAAGATTTTGTTGCAAGTGATGGAGAAGGATCACTTATGGTATCCAGTTTTTCTTCATCACCTTTCAAGAAAGATGGAGCTTGGTACATAGACAGTGGAGCCTCTTCACACATGTGCTGTTCAAAGGAGTCATTTGACTCAATCTACCTTTCAAAGGACTCAAGAGATCTATTTACACAGCTAATGATCATGAGTGTCCAATAGAAGGAATTGGCAACATTCCATTGAAACTTGCTTCTTCAAAAGTTCTTGCACTTTCTAATGTTCTTTTCATTCCAAAACTTACAAGGAACTTAATTAGTGTGGGAAAGTTGCTTGATAATGGTTGTGATGTAAAGTTCAACTCCAATACTTGTTTTATCAAGAGAAAAGATGAGATCCTTGTTGATGGAACTAGATGTGGTGGAATTTTTAAGTTGAATTCTTATGAGAATGAAAACCTTTGTGAAGTTGTTTTGTTATCCAAGGAGGAGCTGTGGCATAGAAGGTTGGGACATCCTAACTTTACATCTATGTCTTCTATGGTTAAGAAGCAGAAGGCTATTGGTCTTCCAAAATCTCTTTCTAAAGATTTCAAGCCTTGTGAGGCTTGTGCCATTGCAAAGTCACACAGAAAGCCATATTAGAAGTCTTTTATAAAGACTACTTATCCATTGGAACTCATACATTCAGATGTACATTTTTTCTCTTCTAAAAGTATTGGTGGTGCAACATGTTTTGTCACCTTTATTGATGACTTTACTAGATACACTTGGTTGTATCTACTTTCTTCAAAGGCTATGGTTTTTGATCACTTCCTTATCTTTAAAGCTTATGTAGAAAAACAGTTTTCTTGCAAAGTTAAAGCTTTAAGATGTGATGGAGGAGGTGAATATATCTCCAACAAGTTTCATAATTATTGTGAAGGTGAAGGAATAAAGAGAGAATTTTCTTGTGCCTATTCTCCATCTCAAAATGGAGTAGCTGAGAGGAAAAATAGATCTTTATGTGAATGCGATAAAGCAATTCGAGTAGCAGCTTCTTTGCCTATTGAATATTGGGGTGAAGATATAAATTGTGCAAACTATTTGTGCAATAGATTACCTCACAATGCTCTTGCTGGAAAATCACCTTTTGAAGTCTTGTTTCAAAAAAAACCTAAGGTAGATCACCTTAGAGTTTTTGGTTGTACTTGCTTTGTTAATATGCCCTTGGAAACAAGGAAAAGAGATGATCCTAATTCTATTAAAGGGATCATGGTTGGATATGCATCCAACAAGAAAGCTTACAGGATCTATGTTCCCTCTACCTCAACTACAATTGAGAGTAGAGATGCGATATTTCATGAAGATCAAAAATACATTATTGAGAAGGCCGAGTTCAAAGATTCTCACAAAGATACTCCTTGAAGATCATCACCCTTGAAGATCATCATGGAGAGATGGGGCCGAGATTTGAGGAGGAGTCACCTCGAATTTTTTCACCAAGGAGATCTCAAAGAGAAAGATCCGAGCATAGAAGGCTTACCTATGAAGATAAAGGAAAGCAAGTGGAAATTAGCTCCACTAATTGTGCTTATTTTATTTCTCATGAGGAGGCGAAGGATGTATATGATGCTATCAACTCAAAGGAATGGTACCTTGCCATGAAGGAAGAATATGATGCTTTGATGGCCAATAATACATGGGAACTTGTGGATCTTCCATCCAACAAGCATACCATTGGTTGCAAATGGGTTTTTTGGGTAAAGTATAATCAAGATGGCACAATCAACAAGTACAAGGCTTGGCTTTGTGCTAAAGGATTTGCTCAAGTATATGGACTTGATTATGAGGAGACCTTTGCCCCAGTTGCAAAGATGGTGTCAATTAGAATCATAATTTCTCTTGCTTGTTTTTTCAATTGGTAGATTCTTCAACTAGATGTTTCTAATATATTTTTGATCTATATGGATCAACCTATTGGGTTCATCCATGATGAGGAAAAAGTTTGCTTGCTTTTCAAAAGTTTATATGGATTAAAGCAAGCTCCAAGGTCATGGTATTCTCGACTTAACACCTTTCTTGAGTCACTAGGATTTAATCTTAGTAACTATGATCCTTCCTTATATGTCAAGTTTTTTGATAAAGATATTGTCATCCTTCTTATTTATGTTGATGAAATCATTCTGACAGGAAGTTGTATCAAGTTAGTTGAGGAAACCAAAATTGCACTTGGAAAAGAGTTCAAGATGCAAGATCTTGGAAAAATACACTATATTCTAGGATTAGAGATTGACTTTCTTAAAGATAAAGCTTTCATATGTCAATCTAAGTATGCTCTTTCAATGTTAAAAAAGTTCAATATGTTGAATTGTAAGAGTATAGAAACACCTATGGAGCAAAATGTAAAGGACTCTAACAAAGGTGATGAAAGATCCTTCGAGGACATCACACTTTTTAGAAGTCTTATAGGCTCCTTAATTTGGCTCACAATAACTAGACCTGACATAAGCTTTAGTGTTCATAAGTTGAGCTAGACTATGCAAAATCCTTCAATTTATCATTGGAGAAAGGCCAAGAGAGTGTTTAGATATATATCGTCAACTTTTGATTTTGGTTTATTATATAAAAGTGAAGATCTTTCTATTATTGGTTATTCTGACTCAGATTTTGCAAGTGATAGAGCAAATCGGAAATCTACAAGTGCTTATGTCATATATCTTGGAGGAAACTTGATATCTTGGCTTTCCAAAAAGCAAGATACTGTATCACTCTCATCATGTGAAGCTGAGTACAAGGAGCTCACTACAGCAACAAAGGAAGTGCTTTGGATCAAGAGGTTACTAGTGGAGCTAAAGATTATTATGGAAGAAAATATACCTATGATCATGTGTGACAACATTTCAGCTCAAGCCCTTGCCAACAACCCAATATTCCATGCAAGGAGCAATCATATCGAAGTTGCACATCACTTCGTGAGAGAGAAGCTCATTGGAGGAGAAATCAAATTGGAGCACATCGATACATCATCTTGCATTGCAGATATGCTCACCAAACCTTTGAGCAAAAGTTCCTTCAACAAGCATAGAGCCAACCTTGGAGTTATACCAAGATCCATGTTCAAATCAATATAGATCATTTTTAGGAGGAGTGTTAAAATTGAAAAACAATCTATATTGATTTTTTGGCTTGCTACAAATGTTGTACCATGCAAGTATGTAGCTCATTAATGCAAAATGCCAAGTTTGGCCTACATAGAACTCGAGCTACATGATTATGTATTGTCTAGTTTGATAAATGCAACTTGCATATAGTTTGTAGACATAGAATTAGCATGATTATGCTTGTAGAAACTCGTGGCAACTCACATGCATTAATTGTAAGTGATTCATAGTGACATGCAAGGCATGCACAAAGTTTAATGGACACATGCATGATGATTTGGACATTTCTAGTTAGAAATAGTACACTTGTAAAAAGTTGGTAGAATTTCATGCATGACAAGTGACAAATGTCACATAGACTCTAGATGTCACTTTAGATGTCATTTTGGAATGGATAGATATGGTTCTACCTCGAGCTACCTCAATCTCTATAAATATGTGTAGCTCTCCACACAATTGATGATGAAGGACCAAAGTTTTGTAGCTATCTCATGTCATTTTGGATCTAAACAAATATTGCTTGTTATCTCTCTAGCTCTCTCTCTCTCTAACTCGTGTTGAGGCTAATGCTCATACATTGAAATCTTGTATTTTTTCATTCTTTGATCATTGCTATTATATTCTGTTGATTAGCATGCTAGATTGTGGATTAGCCATTTCTTCTGAACTAGATTTTGTTGATCAATCTAGAATCAGGTTATAGTGCCAATCACAAAGCTTAATTAAGATCAGTCACTCTTGTGGACATTCCCCACACGTGTGAATTCTGGAAATTTTGTCAGTAGACAGACAAGAAGAAAAGCATGGTTTGGTGGTACAATATGATACAATAAGGACACTACCTTTTTTGGGTAGAAATGCACTTTTGTATTATTATACATTATTTTAAACTAATACCTTTGAGTTGCCATAGCTTTTTAACCGTACTCAAAAGTAGGTCATCTAGCAATCATTGGAAAGCAATTGTTGAGCGCTTTCTAATGAACCAAACTCCACTGAAATTGGACTTACCACTACAAAGTTATGTCATTTTTAATGTGGACTCAAAAAATTATGATTAATTAAATTCCCATACTTTTGACTTGCATAACTTTTTAACTGTAGCTCGGAAGTATGTCATGTAACATATCATTGGAAAGTGCTCGTCACAAGTGCTTTATAATGCACCAAACTCCATTAAAATTAGACTTACTATTGGATTATTCTTCTACTAATCAACTAATCGACATTTTAATCTTCGTCCAATTTTTATCCAAACTTTGCAAATTTTTTCGTGTCTGCATAACTACTCAAAAATGGCTCACAGTGTGGGCATTTTCGAGCTTTTTGTCTTTTGGGATTTTCTCTCACTTCGGCTTTCTCAAAAAATGCCAGATGCCTCAAATGTTAAGGAAATGATGTTGGCAAAGGCCTTCGTATTTTTCGCATGACAATTTACGTTCATTTTTGTAGAGTGACAGTTTATGCTCAAATTTGCAGATAGAATGTTTACGACCAAAGCCACCGACTTGCATTAATTCATCAAGCAAGTAATTTCTGAGAAGTCATAACTGGATGGATGCCAACATATCACAGCCAACTGGATGACGCATTTGACAACCTAATTGCTTATTATAAATAGTTGTTCATATTCCTACATCTCTAGCATTGAAGCATGAAGATCACTTATCAAGTATTGAATAATTAGCATTCTTTTTCAAGCCTGCGAGCTTGGACACTCCTGAGCATTCTAGCTCACTTCTTTAGAGTTGATTAGAGATTGCTATTGCACTTACTGCTTATCAGCATTGCGCTTAATTCAGACTTATTTTAGTCACTTAGAGATAGCTTAGAGTACGTGTTCAGGTTCATCTTAGAATGTATGCGTTTCTGTAGTTCTTCATGACTGATTATTTGTTTGATAATTCAATGCTTAATGTTTGGCTACGTAATCACTGTAGTACTAATGATTTCAAAGTTGGTTACTATAAGATCAAACATGATTTCTATCACTAATGTTTTGTTCGAAATTGATAGGCGTAGTCATGCATAGAGAAACAGAAAGATAGTTTATTCCACTACGCACGATAAGTTTTAATTCTTGTCGTTCGAATTCTTTTTACTCGATTCTATTCAACCTATCTTTTACACACCTCTTTCCAACATGGTATCAAAGCATTGATTCTTCAAGGCCTAATACTATATTAGAGCGCAAGCTCTTATACTTGATATCTTTCACGATATCAAATTATTCTTTAGTTCGAATCAAATTGTTTCGGTATTAGAGAATTGATTTCCATAGCATGATATCTCTCCTAATGTCGACAGACTAAAGTTCCAGATGGATTCTCTAAGTAAAGTCGGTCTTATTGTAGACAAGCTGAATGTATCCAATTATCATTTATGGAAATTTAAGATGAAGACCTTGCTAATCGCCAATGAGTTGTAGGATGTTGTTAAAGGTATTGAAGTGAAGCCTAAAGATGACATAGAAGACTCGATATTCACTAGCCGAGATCTCATCTTCATCGAAGATTAGTTTATCGACCTCAAGAGAAAAGGCAAAGCCCATGTAGCCGACTTGTCTGACTCTTCCGACATATTGAACTTCAAGGTTCCTCAGTCGACTATTCCCATTGAAGGTCCAAGCTCATCTACTTATCAATGACCAATCCAAAGATGATGATGTTGCAGTTCAACAACTACAGTATGATTAAAATGATCAACTTCCTCTATTCCCTAGAAGATCATCAAGAACTAGAAGACCACCCACCTATCAGGTATAACGACGAGTTTGCAGCCTACCTTGTTCAGGAGCCGACGACTGTCGAAGAGGCACTCATTTCAATATTTGGAAAGAAGCTATGGATAAAGAGTATTCATCCCTTATCAAGAACCAGACATGGACAATTGTTGAATTACCTACTAGCAAAAACATAGTTGATTGCAAATGGATTATCAAATTCAAGTACAAAGCAGATGGAAGCATTGACAAAAGAAAAGCCCGACTTGTTGCCAAAGGACTTTATCAGGTATACAATGTCGATTACACTAAGACCTTCAGTCCAATAATAAACCATTCTTCTATTCGACTTTTATTATTGTTTGTTGCTGCAACAGATCTGGAAATACATCAAATGGATGTACAGACAACATATCTCAATGGAGTTATTGAACAAGACATTTATATGTTGCAACCCAAAGGTTATATTATCAAAGGTAAATATAATCATGTATGTAAATTCCATAAAGCACTTTATGGCTTGAAGCAATCTACGCATGCTCGAGCATGGTTTCAAAGGATCAATACTTTTCTTATTGATCATGGCTACACACCAAGCTCTTCAGATTTGAATGTTTACTTCAAGACAGTGCAACAGTCTTCAAGACAATGCAACAGTCTTTTATCATTATCACTTTATACATGGACGACACATTGCTTTTCGACAACAATTCGATCTGATAAAAGAAGCAAAGACTATGCTATCTTCCAAATTTGACATGACCGATCTAGGCAAAGCTCATTTCTGCCTTGGTATTCAAATCCACAAAGACAGAAATCGAAAGTTGTTCTACATTATTCAGCAAAGGTACAATTACAATATGTTAGTCAGACATAATATGGTTAATTGCAAGTTAGCTCTCTCACCAATGGAACCAGGTCTCAAATTATCTAAGGACCAATGTTCTCAAACAATTCAAAAGAAGGAGCAGATGCGTGAGTATCCTTATCATTCGATAATAGGATCTCTTATGTACGCAATGATCTGTACTAAATCAGACATAGCTTTTGCAGTCAGCTCCCTAAGTCAGTATATAACTAACCCTAGTATAACACATTGGAAGGCTCTTATCAGAGTCATGAGATATCTTCGAGCTACTATTGACTTTTGCATTTGTTATGGATCTAGATTTACATTCTTTGTCAACAATGGTCTTATTTTCTAATAGGTTAGTATAAATAGTTGTTCATATTCCTACATCTCAAGCATTGAAGCATGAAGATCAATCATCAACTATTGAATAGTTAGCATTCTCTCTCAAGCCTGCGAGCTTGGACACTCTTGAGCATTCTAGCTAACTTCCTTAGAGTTGATTAGAGATTGCTATTGCGCTTACTACTTATTAGCATTACACTTAATTCAAACTTATTTTAGTCGCTTAGAGATAGCTTAGAGTACGCGACTCTGATTCACAAATATGTTTTCATTTTTATACTGAATCAATACTACCTTCTTGTTGAGTTCAGGTTCATCTCAGAATGTATGCATTTTTGTATTTCTTCGTGACTGATAATTTGTCTAATAATTCAATGCTTAATGTTTGGCTACATAATCATTGTAGTACTAATGATTTCAAAGTTAGTTATTATAAGATCGAACGTGATTTCTATCACTATTTTTTTGCTAAAAATTGATAAGCGTAGTCATGCATAGACAAAGAGAAAGATAGTTTATTCCATTGTGCATGATAAATTTTAATTCTTGTCATTCAAATTCTTTCAATCTCGATTCTATTTGACCTATCTTTTATACACCTCTTTCCAATACTTACGACAAAAAAGTTATGTCATTTTTAATGTGGACTCAAAACAATTATGAGTAATAAAATTCCCAAACAATGAAATACTACCAAAAGGTACAATGAAAATTGGGTTCTTTTTTTGTACCACCAAACGATGCTTTTAGCCAGCTACCAGTAGACAGAAAAGTAATCACTACATGGATCATCAAGATCAAATATAATGCAGATGGCAGTATCAATAGAAGGAAAGCCTGAATCGTGGCAAAGAGATTCTCATAGATTCCCAATATTGACTTTTTCAAAACTTTCATTCCAGTCGTCAAGCACACCTCTATTCAGCTACTACTTTTGTATGCTGTTGTAGCAAATCTTGAGGTACACCAGATGAATGTACAAACATCATATCAAGGAGGATATCTATATGATCCAACTAGAAGGCTACATCCTCAATGGTTGAGAAGATCAGGTATGCAAACTCCACAAAGCTTTGTATGGCGTGAAGCAATCATCTAGAACATGGTTCCATTGAATCAACACATTCTTAATCAATCATGGACTCAAACCTAGCTTTGTAGACTGCACTGTATATTTCAAAGCTATAGATCAATTATTTGTCATCATCACACTCTACGTGAATACTATGTTGCTGTTTAACAACAATATAGCTTTGACAAAGGATAGAAAGAGGATGCTATCCCAAGAATTCGAGATGACAGATCTTGGAGAAGCACATTACTATCTCGAGACAGAGATAGAAATCAAAGAATTCTCCACATCACCCAACAAAGTTACTTCCATGGATCCAGGTCTTATATATCCAAGGAACAATGCCCTCAGACCACTGAGGAGAAGGCCAAAATGAAGGGATACCCATATCAATCGATTATCAAATCCCTGATATATGCAATGATCTCGACCAAGCCAGATCTTGCATACTCCATCAGTTCCTTGAGCCAATACATGACCAACCCTAGTATGATCCATGGTAAAGCTCTTTTCAAAGTAATTAGATATGCACGAACCACTATTGACTTCTGCATCTGCTATGGTGATGTCGATTCATCCGATATCCATATACTTCATGGATAAACAGATGTGAACTGGTCAAGTGATGTCGACACCAGAAGATCGACTTCTAGATTTGTCTTCTTATTCAATAATGTTCCAATATCTTGGAATGGTAAAAAATAGACCTCCATTGCAATGTCATCCACCGAATCCAAATACATTGCAGTCTCTCAAGCCACAAAAGAGATGAAACTTATTGTCTGATATTGACAGTTTGTTCCAACATTAATACAATGTGATAATCAAAGTGCTATCGCATTATTGATCAATCCTAGATTTCATTCTAGGAGCAAGCACATCAAAATTAAATATCACTACATCAGGAGCAAGATGCTCAACAAGGAGATAAGTTTGAAATTTTGTAGAACCCAGTACATGGTAGCTGACATATTCACAAAAGGATTAAATCAGAAAGCACACAAGAATTTTTATAATATCTTGAATTTGAAAATCAAAGCATTTAAGGATCCAGATCAATATCAAATTGTTGGATTCCTATCCTCTCCATCCCTATCTTTCTTCTAATCTAGATCCACTCACTAACTGTGGTAAATATTTGTATAGTTGACACTCTACAGAATTACACTTGTTTTCTAACAGTTGATAGAAATACAAAGAAATTTATGACAGAGTCCTAACGACACAAAAATTTTCGACCACCTCAGCTATTCAACATTCGCCACATCAAACATTTCGATGACTTTGACTTTCGACCACTCAGCCATTCTACCACGTCGACTATTTGCCACCTCGAATGTTTTCTATTAAGGCACGATGACCATTAATCGTGTGAAAAATTATGTTTTTTCATGTTGTGAGAAAACTTGTAAACAAATTAAAATAAGTGAATCATCCTCTAAGGACAATTATATCTATGATGATGTAGTTAGCCTCATAATATGTGAGACTAGATGGAGTCCAAGCATAAAGACATGATGAAAACTCTTTGTTATTTTAGCATTCATAGTCTTGCCAATCTTGATGTGTCTAATTCTCAAGATCTTGGTAATATGATGATGGATCTTTGTGATCCTTTTGATTCGAGGAATCTTGATTTCCTTATGGAGTTGCAACTATTTTCAAGGGGGATGAGCTTTGGGATCAACCATAAGCTTCAAGGATGGAACATGAAAAAAGTGCTCAAGTGGTGGAAAGCTTCCCAAGATGCTTGGAGATTTTTTAATATGCTTTTTTCAACCCTTGCTCAATCATAGTAGGACTTGATTTTCTGTCAAACAATAGAGGTGGAGAATCAAAGTGGACGTGAGAAGTGGCACAATGACTATTACATTGATCTTTAGGAGAGTTATTGATTTTTCCATTATGATTGACACATTGCACATAATGTGATGATGGTTTGTGTTGTCAAATAGAACTCATGTACCATGATGAGTACCTATCTTGTGAGTTGCAATGATATTGTAATTATTGTAAATTTGGCTCATCATCACTATCACTATAAAAGCCACCACTAGTGTTAGCTCGATTAGACTGGTACAAGTTCTAATTTTTATACTTATCAGAATAGCTTTCATGACCTTTCAAATAGTCTCCATATAAATCATATTGCTTATATTGATTCGATTAACTATCATTGTGCTCCTCATATTGATTTCCATAGTCACAATATGACTGGTCCTCACATTCAAACTAACTATTGAAACACCCTACTCATAATCATGATTAGAATTCATTTTGTGAATTAAAAGAGGATAATATTTGAATTTACATGAGAATTGGAGATTACAAATCCACCAAGTTGAAGCTTAGTCACAATGGAATTCAATGAGTTGTCGAAATGCTTTTTTCCACCTTTCCAAAAATTTTACTTTTCAAAGATTGAATCTATTGATATAAATGGAAGGTGTAGATTTTAGAGATTGGGTTGGAAGTTACTTATGACTCATCTTAGTTGTTGGATATGATAAATGTTCTCAACTTGTAGATCACCACACAGAGAACAATTTTGTATTTTATAGCATCAAAATCCGAGGTCAATTTTAACAAAGAAAAAACAAATGTCTTATTACAAATTTTTTTCATGAAATATAATTTAAAATATATGTTTTATTATTTGCTTGTATGTACAATATCTTCCATAAAAGCGTGTCCAATAGAAAATAAAATCCATGTAATAATACTAAATCAATAAAATTCGAGATTGAAGGGCTCAAATGTAGATTATAATATGTTCATTCACTAGATCAAAAAATTGTTGAGTTGTCAACAATTTTATCTCAATCACTAGACAAATAAGATAGCACCACGCACTTAGCTGTCTAAATTGTATCTCATGTACTTGAAAAAGCATACATTTTATTGTATATGGATATAGGTTCAAAAGTTTCCAATATATATTTCTCCTTCATGTTTTCCAAAAGAATATCCTTGCACATATTTTGGTGATTTGAACAGTTTTTGTCTTCCAAAAGACCTAAACTCGAGATCATTTTCAAGGTGTGATTTTCTCTTACTCTTTTTAAAAAGAGTAGAAAGGCATGCAATTATCATTTTTGTTTCATTTAAGTTGTGTGCTAGATTGTAATCCATGAAAAAGTGCTACTGTGTGTGTGTTTTACATGGTTTTACTTAAAGATGTAAATGTAGTTGTGTTCTATTAGCTTGATTATAGACAAACTTGTATATGTAACAAACACTGACCAAAGAACTTGTGAGAGTATCGACATGATGTGATGTTTTCCAAAAAATATAGTAAAATTCAAGCATGAGGAGTCAAAAAGAGCAAATGGCTATTAGTTTACAAACATTGAGAAGATATTTTCAAATCTCATTCGTATTATATTGTCTTTCTAAGATATGTCGCAATCTTCCCTACTACAAATCTTATTGTAGATTTTTCCACAGCAAAAGCTTGATGTCAAGCCAATAAGCTTTAAAAAATATTGTGTTACAATAAACCATTGAAGATCATACACAATGAAAACAACTCTTCTATTGAACCTACATCCATATCATATGAATTATATCTCTCGCTATGC
Organism: Diphasiastrum complanatum; assembly: GCA_029204225.1. Lineage (NCBI taxonomy): Eukaryota > Viridiplantae > Streptophyta > Lycopodiopsida > Lycopodiales > Lycopodiaceae > Diphasiastrum > Diphasiastrum complanatum. Next base: position 19,115,625 of record CM055106.1, on the reverse strand, counting down.
GCGTGCGTGCGCGCGCGCGCGCACACACACACACACACACACACACACAATATATAATTTCTCAATAATAGATATATAGCACAAAGAAATTTTCTATTTTAGCATAAATATTTGATGCAATATAGTTCATGGTTATCTTCCTTGGCTCTATATATAGAGTGATATTAAAGAACTTATTAAAAGTCTTTTTGATTTCTATGGCACCCAACTAAAAGGGATAGTTTTGAGATTCATAAATATAAAAAAGGTCTTGCTAAATGTGATGTTGTTATCATCCTACATTGTTTTTTATTTCCATAATAAAGACATTGGTAGACATTAACTAAAAAACAAAAATTAAATACTAGAGCACTATTGTAGGCATAGTCAATATAAACATTATTGTAATTAACATGTCAATAATGCAAGACAATAATGCTTGAGGTACTTTAAAGGATTTGAAAGCACTAGCACAATGAGAAAATAACTAAGATAATCCATGGAATTTGCACACTACATTCATACATCACATGATCTAAGATCTAAATAGCTTCATGTGAATTGGGTTACTATCTTTGTTCATGCATGTGCTATTCTCAATCTATAAGAAAACATTCATGCATGTACTCTTTTAAATTTTACTAGAAAACATTCTTGCATGAATTCGTAGATTGTTGCATATATTATATTTGGTGCTTTATTGTAAACTATTGATTTCTTTTCCTTCTATTGGGAGTTCAAGAAAATGTATTCAACAAATCCAATCACCTTGTTCTAGAATTCACATCAAACATAAAACTTTTTCTAGGGGTCCTTTAAGATAGCTTTTGATTCACCGACAATATGTACACATAGATCAACTTGAGGTGATTCACATTTTCACATAGTTCATTTACATATTATTTTCTTTCCATTTTCATTCTATTTTAACAATTATAATGGAAAATTTATTAATCTAACAAACGAAAGTGGGCATCGGATGACTATCGTTGTAATAGATGTCATATATTAGTAATCTGTCAAAAAGAAATGTCTCAAGTAGTATTTTTGCTCTTTATTTATGTATAGATACTATTGATTCAATAATAATAATAATAACATAAAATAACCTATACATATCATATAATAAATTTCATGCCAAATGCATTACATAATTTATCATCTTATTGTTGGTTTTTTGTGGCACTTAAGGTTTATATTAGAAAAGGACAATAAAAATTCATGCTTTTGGCATTGGCATGAGATTTTGTCACAATAATTCTCAATAGATAATCTAACTTGGGTCACATATATAATATAACTAGATATTTTATTGACCATTGTACGTGAACTATATTTCTTTTCCTTTATCACATTTTTGTGAGGTTGTTAGTTTGTCAAAATATTCTATACCAAGCTAGATTTTTCGTCCAAATCCATATCCAAAAGTGAATTAATGTAAATAATATCAATGGATCTATTTCTTAACTTAATGTTGTAGCATAGGTCTTCCAAAAAACAAGAAATTATAGTCCAAAGATATCGTCTTTCCCAAAGAGAGTGAATGGTGAGGGTATAATGTGTAACTTATAGATAATCATGATGATTTTTACATTTAGCTAGTCTTGATGGAGCTGAACATATATGAATGTTGGTAAAAAGGTCACAGGTATCACAAGCTAACTATTCAAATGTAGTGGCTTATCTTTGTCTTTCCATCAATCTCAATCCACTCTTAGAGACATTTTTTAGAGAGTGAGACATTGATTCTAGTCATCCATGGAATAAGAATAATTATCAAGTTCATATGGGGATCTTCTCTAAATAGAGGGCTATCACAGTCATGCTTTGAACTACACTCATCTCTTAAATATTGAAGGACCCTTAGAGGCCCATTTCACCTTGCCAATTTTTTTTAATACCATCATGGGCTAGCTATTTCTATGCTCCTTGCAATTCCTTCTTTGTGGATCACACAATGGCTTTGAAAAATTCAAATAAGAATTACAATAATACTTGGAGAGAGCTATGTCAAAAATACCAAACTCACCTTTATCTTAGTGGGTTTCATTTACATAAGCTTGCGACTATCAAAGATGCATTCAATGCATCAAAATATTGAAGTCAAACAAATAGAGGCACAAACCCATAATGAATAAAATTTAATAAAATGCAAGGCTATGAGCCATTCACAATAGAAGTATGAGACATCGCAAAATGAAGTACAATGGATATATAGGTATAATATCTATACACACACACACACACACACACACACACACACACACACACACACACATTGATAGGATTAAAACTACACACTTGCTTAGTTGGCACTTCACTATATACACACACACACGTGTGTGTGTGTGTGTGTAGAGTGAAGTGCCAACTATGCAAGTGTGTAGTTTCTAATGTTTAAAATTTCATGACCTATACAACCAAACATTATACAAGAAGAGAGTGGTTGAAACTATTTTATATTGTCACAAGTCCTTGGTATTTTCTTTGTGATGATGTCTAATTCGTCCTCATTCTGATTGTGATTGACTAAAAAGTATTGATGGATCACCATGTCATATTGAGATCTATAGTTATTTCAATATTTCATGTGATTATATTGTCTTCGTAGTTCTTGGTGGTAAACAATCTTTGAGAATATTTAGCCCAAGATAAGTCCCTTATTGAGTGGGCTCCATATTGATGTATTATAGCTATAGTCTTTTTCTCATCTAGAGATTCAAACAGTCTTTTGGTGACTAGTTAACTGGCTTTGAGAGAAATTTCCACAAAAAATATTCAAATTGTGGACATTGTTTATAAAAATGCTACCATACCCAACCATCTAGAAAATATTCTATGCTAGAGATGAACCAAAAAGGACTAAGTAAATCATCAAATCCACTATACTACAATGAATAAGAGAGCTTAATGGACTCATATTTGATGCATTATGGACAATTGTACTATTATTTTCTAAATGAAGATGGAGCCAATGACATTTCTTAGATTTCCTTAGACAAATAATGCAAAAATAAAATTTTGAGTAAAAATAGGAAAAAAGCCCACAATTCAATGGGTTTAAAGCCCCAATGTCAAGCATAATGCCCTAAATCCTGCTAAGGATAGCTCAATGATTGGACCTCTCTCAAATCACCTCTTAAAACCACTATACTACAATGAATAAGAGAGCTTAATGGACTCATATTTGATGCATTATATATGGACAACTGTACTATTATTTTCTAAATGAAGATGGAGCCAATGACATTTCTTAGATTTCCTTAGACAAATAATGCAAAAAATAGGAAAAAGGCCCACAATTCAATGGGTTTAAAGCCCCAATGTCAAGCATAATGTCCTAAATCCAACTAAGGATAGCTCAATGATTGGACCTCTCTCAAATCAACTCTTACAATTATTGGACCATTCTCAAATCACCTCCTACAATGATTGGACCATTTTGATACACCTATTACTCCTATTGGTCCACATGGTCAAATGACATTATGAAGTGCATAATCCTTGCTCTCTATCATCATGCCAAGTGTAAGCAAACTACACTAACTTGAGCTAATCTAAGTCATAATTTGGCCAAATCACATATTTACAAGTGTACATGGAGTGGATGCGGCTCAAGATAGATAACTTTTATGTTTTTCCACACTCCTCCTTATAAGATATATATCTATATTAAAATAGATCTTAAAATCAAACCAAGATTAGATCTAACTTGACAAAAGCATTCTTGAGCAATGGTTTTGTGAGAAGATCTGCAACACATTATGATGATCCAATATGCTCCAAGATAACTCTCTCCCAATGACTTTCTCCCTTGCAAAGTGGTGTGTTATCTCAATGTGCTTGCTTCTTCCATGGAATATTGGATTGTTTGCAAGAGCTTTTGCCGAGATGTTATCATTTTTGACAATAGGTAGACCTTCATCCTTGATGCACCTTAGCTCTATGAGTAGCCTCTTGATCCACAAGATTTCCTTGGTGGTTGTTGTAAGGGTCTTGTACTCATCTTCACAAGATGATAATGATATAGTATCTTGTTTCTTGGATAACCAAGGTACAAGATTTCCTCCAATGAAGATGGTTTAAGCACTTGTGGGCTTCCTATTCACTTTTTTACTTGCAAAGTCTGAGTCTGAAATGCAACCATTGTTAGATCATTTTGGCTGATTTCCAATGACAAACTTTTGGATCTTGCATGTATTGAATCAATTTGTGCACACTAAAACTCAAATTCAGACTAGTTATGGTCAACCAAATAAGGGAGCCAATAAGACTCCTAGAAATGGTGATGTCCTCATAGGATCTTTTATAATATGCTCCATTGGACCATCTATACTCTTACAATTTTCCATATGAAACTTTTTAAGCATATCTAGATTGACTAAAAGCTTGATCTTGCCATAGATCTATCGCTAGGCCAAAGATGTAGTGGATTGCTCCTAGATCTTGCATCTTAAACTCACTCCCTAGTGCAATTTTTGTTTCTTCAACAAGATTCATGAAACTTCCACTCAAAATAATATCATTTACATAAATGCTGAGAATGAATAAATTGTGATCTACAAACTTTATGTACCAAGTGAGATAAGATAAGAGTTTAGCCTTGCATACCAAGATCGTGGGGCTTGTTTAAGCCCATATAAGCTTTTGAACAATAGACATACTTTGGATTCTTCAAATTTCTTTATGAAACCTTTGGATTGCTCCATATAGATCTTCTCCTCAATGTAGCCATTAATGAAGGGATTTGATACATCGAGTTGGAACATCCCCCACTTGAAATAGCATGCAATGTAAATGATGACTCTTATTGTGACCGTCTTGGCCACGGGTGCAAAAGTGTCTTCATAGTCAAGACCTTGGATTTGTGCATATCCTTTTGCACATAGCCTTGCTTTGAATTTGTTGATATATCAATCATTGTTGTACTTTATTCAAAAGACCCACTTGCGTCCAATCACATGATTGTTGATAGGTGGATCCACAAGCTCCCAAGTGTTGTTAGAAATTAAGGCATCATAATTGAAATGTCACATATTTGCTAAATAATGAATATCTACTCAAATATGGCAACTTATACTCGAAGATGAAAATATATGCTGGACAATGGTATAATATGGAGAGGCCAATATCATTTTTTTGGGATATAAATGCTAAAGACTTGTCTTGCACTAAAGGACAAGACCTCCAGAAATAAAACGATGCCCGGAACAGACTTTATCCAGTCAATTCTATGAATCAACTAGATTCATATTGCCACTTTAAACTAGAGTACATTAAACTTGTAGTTAAATGAACCTACAATGGTATAATGTACATGTATTTGTAATTCATCTATTAACTAGAGTTAGTAAATGGAGCATTGCACTTGGAATCTCTAGAGGTGTGTTTGCTCGCTCCGTAGGTAATAGATATGAAGACACGCTTCATTCTCACACCATCGAGAGGGAGAGGGAGAGGGAGAGGGAGAGGGAGAGGGAGAGGGAGAGGAGAGAGAGAGAGAGAGAGAGAGAGAGAGAGAGAGAGAGAGAGAGAGAGAGAGAGAGAGAGAGAGAGAGAGAGAGAGAGAGAGAGAGAGAGAGAGAGAGAGAGAGAGAGAGAGAGAGAGAGAGAGAGAGAGAGAGAGAGAGAGTTATTGCACTTGTGAGATTGAAGAAGTGAATAGAGCATTGACGATCATTTTCTTTGATTTTTTTTCTCCGCACTGCTTAGTGTGAGTGACTTTGGGTCTACTAGCGATCTCTTTTACATTGCTTAAATCACCCTCTGGTTAGACAGTTACAATAGTTCATTTTCTGTGTTTTTGTAAAGATGATCTAAAGAACTATCTTATTCATCTGTGCAAATACTTTGTATTCGACACCCAAGTAACATATCACTTTGGTACAGTTTTCCAGAGTCACTAATAGAGAAGTATGTATACATGTGAAATGCTGAGTCCCTACCTGAGGAATTGAGTTATTGACCTATATTCATGTTTGTAACCAAGATATATGTTTCTAACATATTCACGAACCATTTGAGTTCTTTAACCATGATTGGACTTTAGTTGTTGAGGACTTCTATCTAGAACACAATAGTTCAAGAATAAGATTAACTATTTGTTTATTTGTACACGTCTGCATTGAACATAACACAAATTCTTGCTGACAACTTAATTAGTGAGAGTGTAGTTCATTTGTGCTACTCTTATAGCCTTTCACTTGTAGAATGCTTTTCATTCGGTTTGATAGAGGAAGATTATTGTTCTGAATTTGTCATCATCACACACCCACAACAAAAGTAATACTGGATACTTATTAAATGTCTGTTGACAACCAGATTAACGCACGACTCCATTTCATTCACAATAAGTCAGGACTGTACCAATTAAACAGCTTTTAAGTGCTATCTCCTTGGGGAACGACATAAATACTACACAAATCTAGCAATTCTATGTTGGTATATTATGACATATGTCGATTTTGGCACCGTTGCTGGGGATAGCCAAATAAAGTTGATACAAACTGAGAACTCCATCTCCATTCTTAATGTATGTAAGATAGAGCTGCTCGACTAGAAAGATATCGGAAACTTCGAGATGATTTTTTCAAAAGCCTTCAAGAATCTTTGCAAAGGGAAGATTCATCCTTTCAGAATTTTAATGAAACTTTCTTTGATAATCTTCTTAATCCTGAAAATCTACCCAAAAACCTTTGTCTTGAAGCTGAACTAGATCCCGATCCAAATCTAGATTCTGATCTTGATCCAGAGCCTGATCCTGATTCTAAACCAAAATCGACTATGGAAGGCTCAGCTCCCCGTTTTACTTCAATCTCAAAGATCAAATATGATTATTTTAAAGGAACATCTTCAAATGATATTGACAATTATGTTGCTAACTCGAACAACGAAGGTGCTGATGCTAACAAGCTGCAGATCTTTCCTGGTCTTCTGAGCGACGATTTATGTAGAATCATGCCTCTATTGCTGTAGCCCTTACACAGTTACTCAAGAAGCAAGTCGCTTGTATTTGGACGGCAAAACAATAGAATGCATTCGAAGAACTCAAGCAAAGGCTGATTAATGCTCCAATTCTAAGACCTCCTAACTGGACAATACTATTTCATAGTTATGTTGATGAGTCAACATTTGCTATTGGTGTTGTCTGAGCCAGAAGGACAAACAAAAGAAAGACCATCCAATATATTATGCTAGTAGACAGTTCAGTTCCTCGGAGAAAAATTAATCGACAATCGAAAGGGAAGCACTTGGAATGATTTTTACTGTAAAGAAATTTTGGCATTATTTGCTTGGATATGTTTTTATATTCCATGTTGATCATTATGCTTTGAAGTATCTTTTTAATAAAGTTGATTTATCTGGCCAAATTGCTCGTTGGGTTTTGTTGCTACAAGAGTTCACTTATCAAGTTGAGCTTCATCAAGGAAAATATCATACTAATGCTGATTATCTTTCACAACTTAGCACGAGAAAGATTGAAGAACTGTTAAATGACGACTTTCCAGATGAAAATTTATTCTAGATATCTTCTACGAATTCTTTATATTCTGATATTATTATTTATCTCAAAGATCAAATATATCCTGACGGATATGACTTGGAGAAGAAGACAATATTCCAATATAAAGTCTCACCTTATACCATTATCAATAACGTTCTATATAGCTTGGTGCAGATCATCAGTTAAGAAGGTGTCTTGAAGTTGAAGATATTCCAAAGCTTATTCAAGCCTTACATTCTGAAGATGTCGGTGGACATTTCGCCATGACCATTAACAAGATTATGACTGCCAAATATTGGTGGCCTACCATGTTTAAGAATGTCTCTATTTATATTCGATCTTGCGATCCATGCCAGAGATATGGTAAACCAACCAAATCATGAATTGGCCATTGACGCCAATCATACCACTTGCACCATTTGAAAAGTGGGAGATTGACTTTGTCGGTCCAATAAAGCCAGTAACTCGACACACTAAGTGTTGATATATTTTGGTTGCAACAGATTATGCAATGAAGAAGCAAAAGCGACGAAATGAACCAATGCAAAAATTGTCATCTCTTTTCTATTCAAATCTATTATCACACTTTATGGTTGTCCTCTTGAGTTAGTCAGTGATCGTGGTACTCATTTTCTAAACGATACAATTTGATTGTTGACCACCTATTTTCTGATCAAACCCTTTATGAAAAACGTGTTAAAAAAAATAGCTGAAGCCAAAGCCTATAGTCTTTTTTATGGGTCTAGTGGCTATAGTCAAGTGCAAATAGTATTTGAATATTAGCACAAAACTGCATTGTCCGCGGAATGGAGAATATATGCCTATAGAGTGATGCAATTTGGATTGTACAATGCTCCTAGCACTTTCCAATGGGGTGGTGATCTGTGCTTTTAAGGATTTCTTATTCTTTCCAAATCTTTATTGATGACCTATGTGTTCACTCCCCATGGGCCAAGCATTTGAACTACATGGAAAAAGTGTTCATACAATATTGATTATTGGCGTAATTTTTAATCCTGCCAAATGCCAATTCTTTGTCACGCATTGCTTTGAGGCATGGTATAGTTACTGATGTAGACAAAATCCACATAATGCTTGTCCTGCCTGAACTTGGAACTGTTCACGAAGTTTATTTTTTATAGGGCACTACAACTATTATTGGATGTTTGCTTTGAATTTCACCAAGCTAGCCCATTTGATTTATCAAATGACCATTTCATTAGAATGGAAAGTGAAAATTACTGAGGCCTTTCATAAACTCAAGAGAGCCTTAATAACCATCCCAATCCTACATTCTCTGATTTGGACCATGGAATCTCACGCCTATATGAACGCTTCCAAATATGCCATAGGGAATACATCCAGGGGAGTTTAAAAAGGATTATCCAATTTATTTTGCCAATAGACAGTCGATCCCCGCAAAGATTGTGAAAAAATGTAAAAGCCATCTATCTTGAGTTTTGGGGAGGTAGGCCACATCACTCCGTGTACACTTGTAAATATGTGATTTGGCCAAATTATGACTTAGATTAGCTCGAGTTAGTGTAGGTTGCTTACACTTGGCATAATAAGTGGTGATTTGAGAATGATCAAATTATTGTAAGAGGTGATTTGAGAGGTCCAATCATTGATCTATGTTTCCATCCATCCTAAATCTCAAGCCACTCTATGAGAGTGTGAGAGCTCCATTTTGACACTTAGTTTCTTGGTGAGAGTGTGAGAGTAGCTCCAACACTTAGAATTTTTTCTACATTCTCTCTCTACTTGAGAGCAAGCCTAATTCTCGAGCCACTCTATGAGAGTGTGAGAGCTGCATTTTGACACTTAGTTTCTTGGTGAGAGTGTGAGAGTAGCTCCAACACCAAATCTTTTTTCTAGATTCTCTCTCTCTACTTGAGAGTAAGCCTTGTACTTTCTCTCTCTACCCGAAAGCAACAATCTTTATACTTATTATTTTTTATCAAGTGTCCTCTCAATGCTAATGACAATATTTGGATGACAGAATGCATGCTTGTGTGTCTTGCCTTAAGATTGTCAAGCTAGATTGTTTGCATCAATCAAGAGATAGGTTCATGTGCCTATAGAATCTTTTTTCTCTCTACATACAAGGTTCTTGTTGTTGAATTTCACACGTGTGGATTGTCCACTACATGTACTTGTGATCTCCTAAGGTGTGTAGATGCACCAAGATCAAGACTAGATTGAGATTCAAGATCTATCTTTGATTCTATGGCAAAAACACACTACTACATCCATTCAATCACTTCCAACTCTCACTCACACGTGTGGGAAGTATTCAAAAAATAATCTAAGTAAAAACAAGCTGCTCTCCTTGGGTAGAGAGAGAAAAACCATCATGAGCTCTTGGGTAGAGAGAGAAAGCTAGAAACTCAATAACTCACAAAATCCATGAAATCACCAAATCAATTAGATCCAAAATGAGGAGTACAATGATACTAGTAGATCCACGAGCTACCACTATGCTTAACTATGATTGGACCATACTTTGTCACCTCTTGATCCTATTGGACCATTGATCCATGCACCTCTTAATTCTATTGGACTATATTCAAGCACACCTCAATTTCCTATTGGACACTAAATCCTATTGGACCTCTTGGAATTCATCAAACAAAAGCTTTACACTTGTCTACACTCTAATTGGCACGTGTTTAGCCTCTTACTCTATTTTGGCTCAATAGTGGCATTACAAGTGGAAATGCATAATTTGCCATCTATGCCAAATTTATTCCTATCAACATCCTACACCTAGATGCTTGATGTAAAAAACATAAGACCCCTATATCTAACATAGATAATCTTTTTCAATTCTTCACACTCCTCCTAAAAAATTATCTATGAAGATCTGAGCATTGATCTTGATATAACTCCAAGATTAGATCTATGCACTTTTGCTCAAAGGCTTGGTGAGTAGATCGGCAATACAAGAGGACGAGTTGACATGCTTCAAATAGATTTCTCCTCCAATAAACTTTTCTCTCACAAAATGGTGTGCCACTTCTATGTGCTTGCTTCTTGCATGAAATATGGGATTATTGGCAAGATCTTGGGCCGAGATGTTATCACTTGATCATTGGTAGATCATCCTCCTTGATGCACTTTAGCTCCATTAATAACCTCTTGATCCAAAGCACTTCTTTGGTAGTTGTAGTGAGTGCTTTGTACTCGGCCTCACATGAAGAGAGAGATATAGTATCTTGCTTTTTGGAAAGCCAAGATATTAGATTGCCTCCAAGAAAGATAGTGTATGCACTAATAGACTTTCGATCCATCTTGTCACTTGCAAAGTCCGAATCCAAGTAGCCAATAATGGATAGATCTTCACTTTTATAGAGTAGACCATAATCACAAGATGAAGATACATATCTTAGAATCCTCTTGGCCATCTTCCAATGATGGATCTTAGGATCTTGCATAAATTGACTCAATTTGTGCACACAAAAACTTAGATCGGGCCTAGTAATGGTAAGCCAAATCAAGGAGTTTACAAGACTCCTAAAAAGTGTGATGTCCTCAAAGGATCTTTCATCACCTTTATTAGGATCTTTTACAATTTGCTCCATTGGAGTATCTATGCTCTTAGAATTTTCCATATAAAATCTCCTAGATCTTGCATTTTAAACTCACATCCAAGTGCTAGCTTGGTTTCATCAACTAGCTTGATACAACTTCCACAAAGAATAATGTCATCAACATAAATTAGAAGAATGACAATATTGCTATCAACAAACTTTAGATACATGGAAGGATCATAGTCACTAAGAGTAAATACTAGTGAGATAAGAAAAGAATTAAGTCTTGAATACCATGATCTTGGTGCTTGCTTGAGTCCATAAAGACTTTTGAAGAGCAAGCACACTTTGGACTCATCCTTGATGAATCCTTGAGGTTGTTCCATATAGATCTCCTCCTCAAGATAACCATTCAGAAAAGCATTGGATACATCTAATTGGAACACCTTCCACTTGAAAAAACAAGCAAGAGAAATAAGAATTCTTATTGTCACCATCTTTGCAACGGGTGCAAAGGTCTCCTCATAATCAAGACCATGGATTTGAGCAAATCCTTTGGCACATATTCTTGCTTTATGCTTGTTGATGGTGCCATCATGATTGAACTTGATCCGAAATACCCACTTGCAACCAATCACGTGCTTGCTGGATGGAGGATCTACAAGCTCCCAAGTATTGTTGGTGATCAATGCATCATACTCTTGCTTCATGGCATCATACCACTCCTTGGTATTGAGTGTCTCTTGTACATTCTTTGGCTCTTCATGAGAGACATAAAAAACATAATTAGTGGAATCAAGATCCATTTGTTTGCCTTTGTCAACATATGAGAGCCTCTTAGGCTCGGATCTATCTCTCATGGATCTTCTTGGTGAGAAAATCCGAGGAGAGTCTTCTTCAAATCTCGACCCCATCACATCATGATTGTCTTCAAAAACAATAATTGATGATGCATCCATAGATTTCTTGATCTCGGCCTCTTCAAAAGATGAGTGTTGATCTTCATGAAAGACAACATCTCTACTTTCAATAACTTGAGAAGTAGAGAGTATAAAGACTCTATAGGCCTTCTTGGTGGATGAGTATCCAACCATGATCCCTTTGCATGCACTAGGATCTTCCTTCTTCCTTTTTTCCAAGGGAATAGCATCCAAAAACTCTAAGGTGATCAACCTTAGGCTTCTTCAAAAATAAGATTTCATATGGTGACTTTCCTCCAAGAGCTATATGTGGGAGCCTATTGCAAAGATAATTTGCACAATTAATGGCTTCTCCCCAAAAATCTTTGGGCAAAGATGTCTCAATTCTCATAGATTTTGCACATTCACATAGAGATCTATTCTTTCTCTCGGTCACTCCATTTTGAGATGGAGAGTAGGCACAAGAAAACTATCTTTAATGCCTTCAAGCTCACAAAAATCTTGAAATTTATTGGAGATATATTCACCACCTCCATCACTTCTAAGAGCTTTAATCTTGAATGAGAATTGCTTCTCTACATAAGCTTTGAAAATAAGGAAATGATCAAACACCATATATTTAGAAGCAAGAAGATATATCCGAGTGATTCTTGTGTAATCATCAATGAAAGTAACAAAACAAGTGGCTCCTCCCTTGCTTGTAGTTGATGAGAAATGCACATCCAAGTGGATTAACTCCAAAGGATGTTTGCTTTTGATAGAAGATCTTGCAAATGGCTTTTTGTTAGATTTAGCAATAGCACAAGCCTCACAAGGCTTGATCTTCTTGGAGAGTGACTTTGGCAAGCCAATAGCTTTGGCTTCTTTGATCATAGAGAGCATGGATTTTTAGTTGGGATGTCCCAATCTCCTATGCCATAATTCCTCCATAGAGAGCTTGTTCACAAGAGCAACATTACAAGCATTCACATACTCATTTGGATCTAGTTTATAGATGCCACCAAATCTAGATCCTAATGCAAGTATCTCATCATTCTTCTTGATAGTGCAAGTATCAACATTGAATTTTACATCAAGGCCATTATCAAGCAATTGGCCAACACTGATAAGATTTTTGGTAAGCTTAGGTACATAAAGAACTTTAGAGAGAGAAAGAACTTTAGAGGATGCAAGCTTCAAGGGAATGTTCCCAATGCCTTCAATAGGACATTCAAAATCATTTGCAGTGTATATTGATTTCTTGAATCCATCATAAGGTGCAATAGAAGAGAAAGAGTCCTTGGAGCTACACATATGTGAAGAGGCTCCACTATCAATATACCATAGGTCGTCCTTCTTGAAAGGAGTAGATGAGAAACTAGAGACCATAAGAGATCCCTCTCCATCACTTGCAATAGTGTCTTCCTTCTCATTGGTAATGTTGGCTTGCTTGAGTTGATTCTTCTTCTTGAAGCAATTGGTGGCATAATGACCTTTCTTGCCACAATAAAAGCACTTGATCTTCTTCTTCTTGAGCTTGTATGATGAAGCATTAGAGGAATCATCTTCCTCCTCATCTTTGTCCTCACAAAATCCATGAAATCACCAAATCAATTAGATCCAAAATGAGGAGTACAATGATACTAGTAGATCCACGAGCTACCACTATGCTTAACTATGATTGGACCATACTTTGTCACCTCTTGATCCCATTGGACCATTGATCCATGCACCTCTTAATTCTATTGGACTATATTCAAGCACACCTCAATTTCCTATTGGACCTCACAAGGTTCCACCTCTAAATCCTATTGGACCTCTTGAAATTCATCAAACAAAAGCTTTACACTTGTCTACACTCTAATTGGCACGTGTTTAGCCTCTTACTCTATTTTGGCTCAATAGTGGCATTACAAGTGGAAATGCATAATTTGCCATCTATGCCAAATTTATTCCTATCAACATCCTACACCTAGATGCTTGATGTAAAAGACATAAGACCCCTATATCTAACATAGATAATCTTTTTCAATTCTTCACACTTGTGAGTAGAGATGTGATCTTCCATGAAGATCAAAAGCTCCAACTTGGAAGCGGCCGAGATCAAGCCATCTAAGATTATCAATCTTGATGCTAATCAAGATGTGTTGGGGTGTTTGAGGAGGAGGATCTTTCAGCAATCACACCAAGAAGATACATGAGAGAGAGATCCAAGCCAAAGAGGCTCACTTATGTGGAGAAAGACAAGCAAGTAGAAAATGTCACCACCTATCATCGTCTTTTCATCTCTGATGAAGAGCCAAGAAATGTCCAAGATGCACTCCAATCCAAGGAGTAGCTGACCAATGATTATTGTCGTAGTATACCAACATAGAATTGTTAGATTTGTGTAGTATTTATGTCGTTCCCCAAGGAGATAGCACTTAAATGCTGTTTAATTGGTACAGTCTTGACTTATTGCAAATGAAATGGAGTCATGTGTTAATCTGGTTGTCAACAGACATTTAATAAGTATCCAGTATTACTTTTGTTGTGGGTGTGTGATGATGACAAATTCATAACAACAATCTTCCTCTATCAAAAAGAGTTCTACAAGTGAAAGGCTATCAAAGTAGCACAAATGAACTACACTCTGACTGATTAAGTTGTCAGCAAGGATTTGCATTATGTTTGGTGCAGACATGTACGAATAGACAAATAGTTAATCTTATTCTTGAACTATTGTGTTCTAGACAAAAGTCCTCAATAACTAAAGTCCAGTCATGGTTAAAGAACTCAAATGGTTCGCAAATATGTTAGAAACATATATGTTCGTTACAAACATGAATACAGATCAATAACTCAATTTCTTAGGCAAGGACTAGCATTTCACATGTATACATACTTCTCTATTAGTGACTATGGAAAACTGTACCAAAGCAATATGTTACTCGGGTGCCAAATACAAAGTATTCACGTAGACGAATAAGATAGTTTGAAGACAGTTCTTTAGATCATCTTTACAAAAACACAGAAAATGAACTATTGTAACTGTCTAACCAGAGGGTGATTTAAGCAATGTAAAAGAGATCGCTAGTAGACCCAAAGTCACTCACACTAAGCAGTGCGGAGAAAAAAAATCAAAGAAAATGATCGTCAATGCTCTATTCACTTCTTCAATCTCACAAGTGCAATAACTCTCTCTCTCTCTCTCTCTCTCTCTCTCTCTCTCTCTCTCTCTCTCTCTCTCTCTCTCTCTCTCTCTCTCTCTCTCTCTCTCTCTCTCTCTCTCTCTCTCTCTCTCTCTCTCTCTCTCTCTCTCTCTCTCTCTCTCTCTCTCTCTCTCTCTCTCTCTCTCTCTCTCTCTCTCTCTCTCTCGGTGGTGTGATAATGAAGCGTGTCTTCATATATATTATCTACGGAACGAGAAAACACATCTCTAGAGATTCCAAATGCGACACTCCATTTACTAACTCTAGTTAATAGATGAATTACAAATACATGTACATTATACCATTGAAGGTACATTTAAATACAAGTTCAATCTACTCTTGGATACGAATCTAGTCGGTTCGTATAATTGACTGAATTAACATTGGTCTAGGCATCGTTTCGTTTCTGAAGGTTATGTCCTTTAGTGAAAGACAAGTCTTTAGCATTTACATCTCAAAAAAATGATATAGGCCTCTTCATATTATACCATTGTCCAGCATATATTTTCATCTTCGAGCATAAGTTGTCATATTTGACTAGATATTCATTATCTAGAAAATATGTGACATCACATATCCCCCTCCTCAAATGTGAAATGTCCTTGCGAACAGATAATCTTCGTTTCGAGAACTATTCATTCCTCGGAAAAGAATACTTTCATGTCGTGAATAAGTCTCCATTTAGATCATCGTTAGGTCAAGTGTAAAGATATTTCTTCCATCGTTAAACATATGACCTTTACTTGGTATTCCATAATCAAATGTTGAGTTAAAATATATTTCAGCAGACATCAAGCATTGAATTGTCTTTGAACATCATTCACATATGAAAGATCAGCATCACATAATCAACAACAACATATACAAGAAGAATTTAAAAAAGATTTCATGTATTGATCTCATCGTGTAATCATTGTGCCATTTCCAAATCTTTTTGACACTCGAGCAATAAGATGTCTTATTTTGCTCTAGTGTCTCTTCTGATAGGTAAATATGGTGACAACCTTATAGGGAGTAAAGTCCCATTAAATAGTTCTTGTACTAACTGAAAGTCTTCTTCAGAATTAATCTATTCAAACAAAGTAGAGGAAAAACTAGGACTGCAATGTTTTCGTCTTTATCAACTCTGCTAGGTCTGAAACCATTTTGATTTACAGAACTTGTAGTAGTAGGCTGGCTTGCAAATCTTTCTTCATCTAATTCGTCACTTGAATGAGGTGCGACTCGAACATCTTCGTCTGAGTGTTCGTCCTGTGCTCCCTCTGTCACAGTTGGTAGATCACAGTATTGTCTACCAAGGACTTCATAACTGACAGGATCATCGTTGGCCATTGTTATGCTCTCATCAAATTTGACATCTCAGATTGTCTTCACTGTGTTTGTCTCTGGCATGTAGACTTTGTAGTATGATGAATGATTGTCATATCCTACAAGATATCCTTGTTTTGCTTTCTCATCAAGCTTCTTTTGAAGCTTATCAAGAACATGTGCATAAGCTGCACAACCAAAGATACAGATGTGAGTCAGATTGGGTTTTCTACCCCAACATAATTCATGTGGTGTCGTGTGAGGAACACCAGACTTTCCTGTCCTGTTCTGAATGTAAGCAGCTGTAGCTACTGCTTCAGCCCATAGCACTCTTGGAGCCTTTGAATAGGCCATCATGCACCTAGCAGCTTCCATTAGAGTCCTGTTCTTTCTTTCTGCTCTAGAATCTTTAAAGTTCTGTAGGAGTCTTTGACAAAAAGAGTACGTGAAATCGTACCCTTTAGACAAGCATAATAGGTCATCAAACTGGTTGCATTCGAGATGTTCAATCCTATGATTGTTCCATGATGGCTTGCTTGATATAGTGCCATTGAGTTCATATGGCATATTCTCCTTTCTGCATAGAGTATCTAGCGAATCATCATGAGTCTGATGCACTTGATCTGCAGGTAGACGTACCTTCAAGTGATACAGGTTGTCTTTCATTAGAGGAGTTCTAAATCCAAAAAAGACGCCTAATGGATAAAACATACTTGCAATGCATGATATGAGAACATGTAGCACATCAAGTACACATAGATCTAAAACTTCAATCCTCATTGATTTCCATGCATGTATAGAACATAAAAAAGCATGAAACATGGTGGAGCTGGCTGCTTTGTCTCCTCCCAACCTTTTATGCATAGATTATGATCAAGAATGCTTCTCTCTAGGCTCACTTATGCACAATCCTTAAGCACCCCTTAACCGTGACCTTTTCTAACATCGACAAACGGCCAATTCCATGCATAGTCGACACTTGTCATAAAAAGTGCGAGGGCACTGGCACCTTGTGCATGTAAGCTCAACCCAATGAGCACATTGCTAGTCTACTTCAAGTTGTATTCTAGAGAAAATAAATAATGTGAGGCCCTCAGTCACAAACTCAAGTTGCAAATAAGGAATCTAACTTGGTCAAAGTGGGACTCACATGGTTCATGTGACTTACTTTGTGCTAATGTTAGAACCATTAGATTGAATTTGTGTTAATTTGAAGGGCTTGGATTAGAATTCTTGCCTCAAGTGGCCAATTAGAGTGAAGGAGGCTCACCTTTCAAATCTACAAAAGGGAGCCATTTCTTTTGTATTGTATCTTCCATCTTTTTCTAATAAAACTCTATTGGATTCATTTCCGAATCTCTCTCTCTCTCTCTCTCTCTCTCTCTCTCTCTCTCTCTCTCTCTCTCTCTCTCTCTCTCTCTCTCTCTCTCTCTCTCTCTCTCTCTCTCTCTCTCTCTCTCTCTCTCTCTCTCTCTCTCTCTCTCTCTCTCTCTCTCTCTCTCTTTTCTTCCCTTCTCTTTCCTTGTGTTATGCAGGTTGAGGCGAGGATATGTTTCCAACAATGAACCCTGTAATACAACCGACACAACAAACATCTATTCCAATCAAGTCTCCTACAATATCCAACCATACTATTGGCAAACGTACTAAGCTCTCACTAGCACCACAATTGTTTGTCTTAAATTTTGTTTAACTAACTCAAGCATTTCACACATTGAGTTAGAAATTAGTTGTTATAGGCACTTTGAGAAATTTCCACCGTAATAAGACTAGTAGGCCTAAAACCATATTGGGCCACCAAAAGTTACATACGATCATCTGATAGGCCCAATCCACACCAGGATGACTAGCACCAGTACTATCATGACATAAATGCAAAATCTCCCTACATAGCTCTTTACTAACTGGAATGGGGAATGGAGAGTTTGCCATTTATTTTAACTATACCATCTGCCATGGTATAATTTAGGCAAGTGTGAGCAAAGAGATCAGAGCTCTCCTTCTAAGACTGTACTTGGCCAAGATTTACCTCTGTCAGAACTTCCTTACAATAAATAATGAGTATTCTCTTCTTGAATCTATCTGATCTCAACAATTAGGTCATCCTCTATGATCACAAAAGACATTTGATATAATATACGAGATCATGCATGATCAGCCACATGATTTTCATCACGTTTCGTGTACCGAATTTCCATATGAAATCCCTACATCAATTTGGCCCACCTAGATAATTGCAGAAATACATCAGAATGTTATGGTAAATTTGCACCACACAAATAATACCTCCTTACTTTCAAAGCATGGACATTGGCATACAAATTTTCTAAACAAGGTTGAGCTTCTTGCTCACAAAGGCCTACCCTCTTGCCATAGAATTGTCCCAATGATGACATCACTCACATCCGTTTCTATGACAAATAGTTCCTAAGGGTCTACAATCTGCCATAGCTTGTTTAAAAGCATTGAAACTTTGTTGTTGAACCGTCCACTTATTATTCTATAGCATATTAGTCAAAGGTGTAGCCAACCAAGACAACCTCTCAATATCATCAAGTTTGTAAGTACGGGCCACAGAAAGAGAACAACAACTTTTCTTCGACTTAGTTTTATGCCTGTAGCTAACATGATGAAACTCAAATACCCTATCTCTTTAGCAAACAAGATTGTATCCCTCAGGGTTGAGAACACAGTTCTAAGATGAGTTACATGCAACACGTCACCACAATTGTAAACCAAAACCTATCCATAAATGTTCTGAGTACATCGTTCATCAACATCATACATGATGTTGAGGGTTTTATGTAGGAATTTGGTGGGCCTTCAACGGATACAACTTAACCTTTTTGGTTCAGAGGTTGCACCAAAATCATGGAGCCTTTTGCCCCTTCCGTGAGCCGCGTTCCGGGGTCCCGTCCCCAGACGTCTAGTTGCCCACAATGTGTGCTCCCCCTTACCCGCAAAGGGGCTGGTACTAGGGGACATTAAACAATTAGACATTTACCACTTATATCCACTTTGAACAAAGTCCCACTTCTACTTATGGGGTTTCTTTGAGTGTGGGTTGTGGCTCCACTTTGCAATTCCAACACTCCCCCTCAAAGTGGGGCACAGGTCACGTTACCTGCTCTGATAGAATGTAGGAATTCAGTGGGCCTTCAACGGATACAACTTAACCTTTCTAGTTCATAGGTTGCACCATGCAACTTACCCTTTTTGGTTCGG
This sequence comes from Diphasiastrum complanatum, assembly GCA_029204225.1. Taxonomy (NCBI): domain Eukaryota; kingdom Viridiplantae; phylum Streptophyta; class Lycopodiopsida; order Lycopodiales; family Lycopodiaceae; genus Diphasiastrum; species Diphasiastrum complanatum. Next base: position 19,095,986 of record CM055106.1, on the reverse strand, counting down.
AGGTTGCACCAAAATCATGGAGCCTTTTGCCCCTTTCGTGAGCCGCGTTTTGGGATCCCGTCCTCAGACGCCTAGCCTCCCACGAATTCAAATGCTCCCCTTTACCAGCAAAGGGGCTGGTACTAGGGGACATTAAACACTTAGACATTTACCACTTATATCCACTATGAACAAAGTCCCACTTCTACTTATGGGATTTCTTTGAGCGTGGGCTGTGGCTCCACTTTGCCATTCCAACATTTTCGTCAATCTGAAAGGCGTAATAGAAAGTCAAAGTGACCAATACAAGTTTTGAAGGTAGCCTTATGTGCATGCCCTTCACGATCTTTCAGTTAGTAAAATCCATTTTTCCAACAACTTGAATAAAATAGTAGCCTTGTACAGTACTAGATCATCAATATGCGAAATAAGATATCGATGCTTGAAAAACTCCTTGAACATTGGGCATCCCATACCATCATTTTCCCATAGAGAGTTCAAGCGCCTATAAGCCCACACACATACACAAGACCCATCTGTTGATCTAGGTCCCTAAGTAAGTCAATTTGTTCTTGCGATATGTTACTTTTGAAACCATCAATAAACATATCCAACAGAAACAAAAGTGCATATACTTATAATGAACCCCCACATACTAAGCTACCATGACCTAAGGTCCTAGAGGTACATTGGGCTCACCTTGAAGTGAATGGATTCTACCATCACGCTGGAACTCATACACATGAGTATCCAAAACGATGTAGAGCTATGTGCCAACGTATCCCAAGTACCACATCAAAACATGCCAAACACATTATCATAAAATCCAAATTCTTCACCTAACTCTGAATGGTTAATGGCATGTCCACAACCTTGAAACCTCCCTCAATTGTTCCCTTTCCATCAGTCCTCATGACTATGTACTAGTACATGGATGGTTGTGTGCTCACGTTCAACCTTTCAATCAGAGAGTCAAGGACATTTTGAGAGGACCTAGTATCAAGTAGAACACACATTCAAAGCACACTAATGTCCAGTCATAACAATCAAAAAGTACTTGAAAATTGACACATGTGTTGCGACTTCGTTTTAAACTAATATCAACCTTACATGATCTTCGACACTTTCACAAGATGATGAGTACTTCTCTGTAGTTCATACTGCTCCAGCTCTTCAATAGACATAGGTGCTCATGCCTTTTTCACTAGAAAATTGCATGAAGTTTGCATTGGATTCCGTGTACATTCCTTCCACATGCATCCTCCCAAGTAACCAAAGCAAAATAAAACTTTTACTCTTGGTCATTGGGAAGTAGCAACAAAGATCGTTGGCCTCTTCTAAACATCAAATTTTCCATACAATCGTTGTCCCTAGAAGCTACACCTACTTGTTGCACTGAAGGACGTTGACCTCTTTGGACACTAGACCACCCATACAATCCTCTATTCTCAAAAGCCCTACTCCTCCTCCTTTTAGGTCACCTTGAAACTTGCCTTTGCACAAATTGACTGTTAAGCCTTTTGAGCCCTTCTTATCCCAGGGCCAAAAACCGCCTGATGTCTTCAAAATTCAAGGATTTGTTAAAAAATCACCTCCATAGATCCACCTTGCAGTCTGCGACTTCCTCAACCCTTGTCAATCTTGCACTCATACCTTCTTGTGGATCCAAAATTATAGTGTTATAGACATGTCCACCTGATTAGAGGTATAAAATGTAGGGAAACAAGAGATCTTGAGTCTTTACACTTCGTTTGATCCATTTTCTGGCTCACTTTCTTGTTGTCCTTGAGTGCTGGACTTTCTTCCTCTGTTGGTTCCAATTTTTGCAAAATTTCATGCCCTTTTGATGTTTCTGATATGGTCCATCTAGGGTAGTTTTAAAAATTTTGTAGCCCTCTTCTCAACACAACCTTTTCTCTGATACCAAATGTCAAACTCCAAAATGAAACTTTACTCTAAATCTAGCACATCAAGTTCATATAGATATGAAACTTCAATCCTCATTGATTTTCCTACACGTATAGAACATCAGAAAGCATGAAACATGGTGGAGCTAGGTTCCTTGTCTCCTCGCAACCTTTGCTGCATATATTATGATCAAGAATGCCTCTATCTAGGCTCATTTATGCATAATCCTCAAGCACCCCTTAACCTTGACCTTTCCTAATGTCGACACATGGACAATTCTATCCATAGTCGACACTTGCCACTTTACAGTACCCTGGCACATATGCAAGCGAGTAGGCTGACATGTATCATTCATACACTATGTCTCAATGAGCATGTGACATGTGTCATGTTTGACTTGTCAACCCTAACATGTGTCACTCATTCACTCGACCAAGTGTCCCAATGAGCATATGATATGTGTGATGTTGACAAGTCAACTCCTACTTTTTAGGAGGTCAATCCAGCCACTCTAGATAAATGACCTAATACCTCATGCCAAAACTAAGCACAACTCTTTGAGGTCCAATGCCAACTAATTGTTGTTTATTTATAGATTACGTACAAAGGTTACCACAAGCCGGTGACTTATCCATTTCAGTAAATTCAATAATTACAAAATGTGCATCTGTCTATGAAAACTGTACATAACTGGGACAAGGAGTATAGGCTCTAGAGTGCAAATGAACCTAGTGCCCACATAAAGAGAGAAAAGTTTAACATAGAGATTTTTCAAGTATATGTGGATGCCTTTGTCCTAGCTTTTGGCAATGTAAATATGTTTATGCATGTCAAGACAAAACTAATATTATCAGGATGAAAGATTTGGGAGAATCCAAGTACATACAAGCTATTCATGACAAGATATAAAGGAGTAGAAGCATCATCTTGAATCAAAGAAGGTACTCAAAGAATGTGCTAAAGAGATTTGGGATGAGTAGCTATAGCTTGTTATGTGTTAATTCTCCTTGCAGGATTGGTCATCAATTGGTGCAACTAGAAATCAGGATGCACATCCTTATGCTCCACAAAAGTAGAATTTGTCAAAGTTACTCAATCTACAATACCAGCCATTTGGCTAAGGAGACTCTTTGGAGAATTAAGAGTGCATATGACAAAAACCTCATGCTCTTGGTAGAAAATCACTCATGCATAGCCCTCTCCATGAATGATGAATTGAATAGAAGGGCACTCCACATTGTTCAGAAGGCAATTGAAGAAGAGGAGTTTGAGCTAAAATGTTGTAAAATTATGAAATGGTCAAAAACATTCTAATGATCAAAGGATTAGATAAAGGAAGCATCACCAATTTATGAAAGGTGTGAATTGACTAACTCTTGATCATGCATGCATTAAAGAGGTTGTTAAAAATTAATTTGCACTTCAATTTGACACTTCTATGGTAGAGATAGAATGTAGACACGTTATTGCGAGCATTAAATGAACTCTCAATTAGGGCCTTTTAGATAGTATTTATATATATTCTCTTCTATACTACGTCATCGACACTGATCAATATAGGTCACCCAAATGAACCTCAACATAATGGACACAAACTTCCATGATGTGAACATAGACTCTATTTGACCATTAGACAGGCATTTGGTGCTTTCCACACATCAAAGGATGAGCGTAAACGCAAAGGGAGGTCGCATCCGAAGAACACATGAATGCTTGGACACGAGGAGGCATCCCGTTGTGTGAGATAACATTCTCGAAACCTCACACAAAAAAGGTAAAATTCGCTACTCGTTCCCAACTACAGAGGAAACCATTGTACATACAATACACATGTCCATAGTGTAACCATTGCCCCGGGGCACCACATAGGGTCCAAATATTTCCCAAATCCATCAACCTTATAGAGAAATTCAAATACAATATACATAACATCTAGGGGACATCATGTCATGGAAAGGAGACAAACTTTAAGAAACCACTTTTGAACTACCATCGTGCAAAGAGCCTACAAATCTTTTTGAGCTTTAATTTGCAATATATAAAGAGAGCATAGGTTGGGACAGGCCTTCAAAAGCGTGTACAAAAAGAGAGTAATCTAGCATACTCACTTTAAGAGAAGCTTCGGTTTTCTTCACTTTCAAGTATAGAGTATAGAGCAGGCTTACATTAAGCTTCTGCATAATATGGTATTTAAACAGCTCAAACATTAAGCCTGCTCTATACTCTATACTTGAAATATTAATAGAGGTTGCCCTTAAGCCTGCTCTATACTCTATTTATGTTAGAGCACTTTCTGTTCTATGTCGCTTTTTCTTGTTCTAGTCTGTTGATTATACGCCCTGTAAATCTTTGTATGTGTTTGTTGTTTTTCGATCGTTTTCTGACAGGGAAAAGCTTAAATTGGGAAAATGAAAATATCGACTTAACAGTCAGCACCTTGAAACGAAAGTTCATTAACACTGCATAATCGAGGATATCTCATCAGAAATTCATGTGAAGTTATTTGAGAAACCCAAATGAAGGCCTCTAGAATGTACACCAGAGATGCATCAGATGAGGTTGTGAGTTGAACTTAAAAATGATAAACGGGAATTACTATACAAACCTATACTGCATCTGTATATACTGAGAGCCTGGAGTCCTTTCGAGTGCAATATAGATGTATGAGAAAGATTATAGGTGAAACGTTTATTCCTCATTTCTAATGGACCGTGGACATAGTATGACTAGCGTAAACTGACTCCTGACTTGCTAATCTTATGATACAAATCACGTTTGTGGGCAGCTGCTCAATATCTAAGCTTTCTTTATGTTTATCTAGTGGCTTAGAGAAACATAGCCTTCAAAAGGGAAACTTCTATTAATATTGCAAAAAAAAACTATCATTGTTAAGTTCAAGAAAATCAATTTAAGTCTCCCTCACGCACATATCTGGGTTGTCAACTTGATTTTGTAAGTTAGCCTCGATGATGCTGTGGAAGATTCCTTTCAGACATTATCTCGTGGGAGCTTGCAATCAACTTGTCCGTGTTGAAAATTAGATGGCGGGCATTATCTCGAGAGAAGTGATTCTCACAAAGTATCCAAAAATGCTAGGTGGTATGTTTATTCAATATTGATCAAGCTGTGTTGCTCTAAGCAGCTGGTAAATCATGGTAGACCGTAGATGATATAGAATACATGCTTGGTCCTCGAGCACTATCGAAGCTTTCATAAACATCAACTACAGGAACCAGGAGGAAAGAATGCTGGAGATTAATTGCGCAAACCTGGTATCGATCTTGCCTTCAAAACTGTTACAACTTGAATCAACAAACGTTTCCACATTTTCCCGCGAATATCAATTACTGATATTCAACGCAGTAGATTGAAGATAATATCACTGGGTTCCCTGAATATATTAATTGATATCCTAATATTTAATCTTTGGGAGCTATAAGAGATGCAGAAAGTCTATAGCGTGTGGAAATCTCAAATCTTTACTATATTGAACACGTAGCGAGCATACACTTTAGATTCAGCCAGGTTTGTATCGTGAAGTACGTCTGTTGATGCTCGTGATAGATATGTATGAAGAATAATTAGATCCTCAGAATAAATTGGTGTTGCGAATTCACAACACCTAATCGACCAGAGAACGGCATCACGTTCGCGCGCTTCAGCATACAAGAGTGCTGGAAATGTAAAATCAAGATATTATATAGCTACAATTAACTAGTTAAATTAAGGTTCTTCTTATTAAAGCACCTTACCAGAAATTCATGTGAGTAGCTATTTAGAAGTCAATTACTGCGATGTGAAAGGACGGGTGGAGCTCAAAAGTTATCCTGATCCAGTTTAGTGACATGTTTCTACTTTCTTCAAGCTCCAGCGTCTGCGCTATCGTCTTGAAATATAATTGCTCAGGTGGTTTTCTAGGCAGAGATACTTCAAAACTTATTCACACACTGGTTATCAAGGATAAAGCTTTCTAATAGCCTTAGTTGTCTAGACGATGTATGTTGACTTGTACTTCTGCACGGAGCAGATGAATTATTCGGTTCAAATTTGAAAAGGGGAAATTTGAACAGTAACGTAAGCCAATGTTTCTCAAGGTGCTGTTACGCTTTCATGGCGTTACATTCAAAGCGCATCTTCTACGCAGGCAAGACTACGTTCTTTGTGGGTCTACATTCAAGCTTCGGACCAGTAGTTATGCTTAGTAGACGTAAATGATATGTTGGCCTGATATAGTAACTATATATATCACATGTTGTATATTGGCGCTGAATTTTCAAAAGATACAAACAGAATTGATCCATTAATCGTCATGGATTCAAGTTTTAAGTTCAACAAACAGGTTTGGAAGGTCTTCAAGGATGTGCCTAGGTCCAAAATAGATTCTCATCAAAGAACTTGGAGGTCAAAACTTTAGATTGATAGAGCTAAGGAGTCTGAAGATTTTCTGCTGACATATAGATCCATTCGCCGTTGTGAGCTATCAGAAGCTGTTGGAGACTAAGGTTGGGATTCGGGAATCGGGATCATTTGCAGGACTTACATTGACAGGTACCTTGTAGCTTTTGTCTGATAAAAGATATTGCGAGTAGCCCTTAAATCATGTCCGAATTCATGACTCGCATTGTGATTTATCGAAAACTATGGCTGAAAACTCTTCTTCGATAGTCGCACAGCCGAGGCAGTCAGCTAATCTTAGCATCGACTAATTTTTCCTCCCTTGGACTGGCTGCACAGATATCTCAGTCGTATCTCCACCAGCTTCTCATTATAGTGGAGGGAATAGCTGATAAACGTTATTTGATAACACTCTCCCGTCTACTTTCAGGTATAAATTGAAGTTTAAGTTGGAAAGAGTCGGAGAAAGTTCTCTGTCATGTTTACCTCTGGTTGCTTCATACAAACAAGGATCAGAACCGTGTTCAAATACTTTAAACTCTATTGACATCCTAAATAATGTTATATAGAGTCGATAGGAATCGAGAGTCTATTATGGAAAAAAATTTATACAGGTAGAAATATCAAACCTGTTTTGTTCAGCAAACGACTGTTGCGAAGCAGTGTAGCTTGCAAACAGGCAAGTCACAGAACATACGTTAGAGAAGCAACATCATATCAAACGCCTTCTTCTTGGCTAAAGAAAACTACAAGATCCGAAAAATTCTAACTTTCAATTAGTACGGTATAACAAAGAGAAAACGGGGAAAACTAGTAACGTTTTTCTGTGCATATAATTTCTTACAAGGATTACAACAGACTTGATGTTCCGAAGGTTCAACATGGCGATTAATTTCATAAAATGTCCTGTCATTCACATAAGGTTCTCTCCTTTGATTACATACTTCAAAATAGCTCATATTTCTTGCAAATGCAGCCTTTAAAGTTTAATTAAGAAAAAACAGCCTTTAGGGGTTCCAGCAGGAAACCTGTTAAGAGCACTATATTGACCTGAAGTAGCGTATAAGCAATCAATCTGCGTAGCGCATGCAATGTCTTAGGCCAGATGAAGTAGCAGCATCCGCTTATAGTAAAGATGGAAAACACATTCGCCTCATTCCTTGTGCTCGTATGCTGCAGCATCCTCTGGGTTGTTTTCTGCTTTTTTTCTGAGCTCTGAAGTAAAATAGCAAGAGTAAACTGGAAGAGGGAATTTGAACAAGTTGCAAATTTCAAAAATGCTCAATCATGAGATCAACATACCGGTGCCGTAGAAAATGGACATACATCTACAGCCATGCAGAGATTGTTTCTCCCGAAAGCAAAGAAGAAAATGCTCTAATAACATTTATGCTTAAAAAGATGTCTGGTTACCAAATTACATCAACTACATCGTCTATTTCGGATCTGTCCATCTCTCAAGATCAGGAGAGAGATTGCTTGAGATTATTAGCTGGTTTTCAAAATGGTTGCCGGTTTCCTGATACCCACTGGGCAAGCACATCGGGGGGCAGCTGATTCAACGGGTTCTGGGACATGTTGTAAAGCGCGATGCTGCAGGGATCATTCTGGGGAGCAGAGTTGGAGAGAGCTGCCAGTTGATTTGGATCTTCATCTTCCAGAGGAAGACGATCGTAAGTCGCTCCAACAAAGGAGGCAGCTATTACCAGCACTGGGCTGGCTGCCATCAAAACACCCACCACACTTCCTCCCAAAACCTGTCCCGGTTGTGAGCCTGCCAATGCCACCGTAAGCCCGGCTACAGCCACAGGTGCAGGAGGTGGCAAAAAAGCCCCAGACAGAGACAAGATCTCAAATCTGCCATGGAAAGTAACTGTAGATCCTGGAGCAGCAAGCTGCCGAAGAGTAACATTTGCTACAGTGCCACTACCTCCTAGCACGCACAACCCACGTTGTCTTCGCCTTGCAAACGCTGCTAAAGTCTCACCCACATCGCAGCCTCCCGCGATCTCCAACACATGAGGTCTCATAGCATTCCCACTGTCTCTTGTAATAATGATGGGCGGTTTGGGCTTATTTTTTGATCCCGGAGGTCGGCCTCTTGGTTTCCGCACGATCTCTCCTGCTTCCCCCATCATTTGTGATGAATCCTTCCCGGCGTTTTGTATATTTCCTTGCGCTGCGCCGCTGCTCCCACTATGCTCGTCCTCAGAGTTGTGTATGTCTCTTGGCTGCAGTGAGAGGGAATTGGGCAGCTGGTGCGAGTGATTGAGTTGCACACCTCCGTTCAAACTACCCATAAACATTCTGAATAATCTGTCTTTTCCTGTTGCATGGGAGCAGCAGCAAATTCTATGATCACCAATGGACGGACAGCAGCATGCGATATAGATGGATTGAAAGCCAGAAAGAGGGAGAGCACAGCCTGAAATCAATCACTGCAGTGGATGAGAGGCAGGCAGAATAATGACAACCAGTGGGATGAAAGTAAGATCCTGATCAGAGGTGGAGACACAAAAAGAGAAGAGAACAAAGTGGTGGGTCTAGAACATAGGAGTAGGAGAAGATAGATGGAGTGACCTGTGGACCAATATCGCTAAGGGCTCCATTACTTTTCTTCTTCTTTCTCGGCTGCCTTCGAGAGACAGAGAGTATGTATGTGTCTAGATACTCTCCCTCTCTCTTTCTTTCTCTCTCGCTTCCTCCTCTTTCTCTCTCGGAAGCAAGTATTGGAGATAATTCCTAACCTAGTTGGAACCCACTACGATAGAGTGTACCTGCACTCTCTTTTCTCTCGCTGATTGTCTCTTTCTACGAAACAGCTGATGAAGGCAAAAAGAAAGCGAGCCTCAAGAAATATAGAGATTTGAGTCATTGAACCATCTGTTCTTAAGGCTTCATATGTGACTTTTTTAATGAATTACATTTCCCCAAGGCTCTACTCAATCTAGTGGGATAAGCGGTTTTTATGTGTGTATGTTACAATTTTTGTGTGTATGTTACATGATGTAATTGGGCTCCAAAGGATCACTACGTCGGCAAGGTGAGTGTTTTTTTGTTTGTTTGTGTGCAGTCATGTTAACCCAACGTTTACCCATATTAACCCAACGTAACCAAGCTCCAAGGGACCATGACATCATCAAGAGGAGGTTGAGAGCATGACCTCTCGATGTTGATGTTAGCACCTAGCAGGTTACATCATAACATGCTTGTAATCAACAAAAAAAAATCATAAGTGCTACTAAGGATTGGAGCCAGCTGGAATGCACCGATTTCCAAGGCAGAACCGCTGGTTGCAATATTCGTCATGAATTTGAGAAAACAACCATTAGTAGCAAATTCTTTCCTTTCCGATTATTTTACTAAATGTCAAGTGAAATAATGACTTATACATGTTATGAAAATTAGAGCTATCCGTTGATGAGCCCAAACAAAAGATACAACATCTGATTAGCAACCTAATTTTGCAAAGAAAATCTAGACGATATCATCAAAAGTATCACATTTGTACTCAAAGCTAATTCGCTTCATAGTCGTGTATATTCCAAAAAATTGCAAAAAAAAAAACACAAGTACAAGGAAACTACACAAATTAGACGTAACTAAGAACAAAACAATCAATCAAGTTGGGTTTTTTTCATCGAGCTACATCAAAGTGTGGAGGGTTACTAATGTAGAGGAGAATGAAGGAGGATGATTGCTAGTTGTGTGTGTGTGTGTGTGTGTGTGTGTGTGTGTGTGTGTGTGTGTGTGTGTGTGTGTGTGTGTGTGTGCGTGCGTGCGTGCGCACGTGCGCATGCAAGGAAACAATCAACGTATTGGGTTTTGTTGATCGAGCTATATTAAAGTGTGGAGGGTTATTAATGTAGAGTAGCATGAAGGAAGAGGATTGCTAGTTGTGTGTGTGTGAGTGTGTGGACGCACACACACACATGGGCGCATGCACGTGCGTGAGTGAGAGGGACAAGGCCATGTGGGCCTAAGAAATTGGCTACAATATCTCTTACAGTTTGGAGTCATTTTAGGGTAATATGACTACATAGCATCAAGGTCGATTATTTCATAATGTAAAATAGTTAAATTATCACATACTAAGCATTTTAATTCTTTTTAGTATATATATATATGTATAATAGCAGAAACATTCAGCTAATAAAATTTTATATATCAAACTACTTTTCATATAATGATAAATTGTTAAGATTAAGACAGATCATTATGAAATTTATCAGATTCATATCAAGATTGGGCAATAAATTTTAGGTTTTTGGTAACCAAGTACTACAGTTATAATTTTCTATAATATGTACATAGCTAAAAAGTGAAAAATAGTGCATACTTTCAAATTTCCAAGAAACTTTTCATAGTGGCAACTTGGCATGATGACACATAATGCTAATTTGGTTGTGCCTGAGATTAAATCTCCATGTCATCCTAGTTCTAGGCTACCTTATGTTTGGAAAAACAATTGGGAACATATTGGTGGCTTTATTGAACAAGCTTTCTTGTGGTAAGCAATATATGGTCAATTTATTTCAAAAAAAAAATCAATGAAATCATTATGCCCCAGAAAAAGTTCCTTGAATAGCTGCTTATGTATTCAGAAATGGGGATATTTTAGATGACCTTTGCACATGGTAAAATAAGCATAAAATTATGTGAAGCTTGTTCGGTTGAGTCATAATTGAGGCATAATTGAGCTCAACCTATTATTGTGAAGGCTACTAAAACTCATTTTCCAAGCATGAGAATTGGCAAATCATGCTTTGAAGGTAAATTTATTTTATGGCCAATAAGTTTTTCTTTTTATATGCTACAATATCCTCGTCTAAATACTTCATAAACTTGTTGTGAGCAATAATCTCATGAGAAGTTATACGAAAATCTTCAAAATATTCATACTATGACAACATGTTGCTTTAATGAAATTTGCGTTCAGTTCATAGTCTTGTGAATCACAGAATTTCATCTAATTATTGTGGATAAAATCTATATGCTAAATTTTTGGCCATTATAACAAATCAAACATTTTCTTTGGGAAATATTGAGGGCTTTGGTCATATTGAAAGCGTGAATATTAGCACCAATAATTGCCTTTGAACCACATTGTCAATATATATAACGAGCATCGGCAAAAATGACCCTCGATATGAGCAACAATCGTTGACAATATAAACGTCAAAATTTTTGTATAAGGAACCATTGATCTAAACCCCAAAATTTTTGAACTTATAGGCATCTATATAACCGAGTTTGTAAATAAGTAAATAAAAATGGATAAGAAAATGGGGCCAAATAGAATTTGATTCTTGTTCGTCATAGTAATAACTATTAAACATTGATAACAAGAGCAACATGAATAGGCATATTATAGCTATCGATACATCATAACATAAAATATTCATGATCATATGAAAGCCTTAATCATCAATACAATTATCATAGGATTATAAAATGGAATTAAGATCAACGTGGAACATATGTCCCATGCAGATATATGTACATATCTTATCAAAAGTGTTACAATGAAATAGCTTTTAAAGTATAACTCATTACAAATAAATGTTCCTAATAGTATTCTAGCCCTAATTGGATCGTTAAAGTCATCATTGAGTGTAATCAAGTATTTTTCAGCTTGCATGCAACAAGAAGCAATTACTTTCAAATGCATATACTCGACAAGGAATGTGATCTTGCAAAAGCTAGAAACTACACACCACTCTAATTGCTGCCCAAATGAGCCATTCTGCTTGTCAATCAGGCTAATCAAAGAGCACTTGCAATTGTTGTAATACATAGAGTTGTACAATTCCTTCTTGGTAGGTTCATAATCTACCACTGGTCTCTCTCTCGTATGACATAATATGGGATGGAGAGGTCACATCATCACTACTACTCCTACAACAAGACACTCCAAGCCAACTCCCACAATGAGAACAAATATATTGGGAGGAGACACTCTCATGGCTCCATCAAGAGAAGACGTGCTTTTGGGTGGCCACATCAAAATAATCTACCAATATAATGCAAGTGATGGGAGGAGAGATTCCTAGTCACTCATTGTATAGCAAGCAAAAGTTGACTAAGAAATTCATGACTCATACTCATTCACATCATCAAGATGAGGTGTTTTATAAGTTGAAGAGAAAGACATTCTAAAAATATTGCTACAAACACAAAAGAGAAAGCCAAAATTTAGGCATACATCGACATGACATGTAGAATAGGCATAAGCACATTCATAAGTTACAACAAATGGATTACTTTCCCTTGCAGTCAACAACTATATTCCATAATGTTACCAAAAAAATTTTTTCTCAATGTTCAAGCTTTTTCATATTTTAGAGAAAGATAGGAAAGAATAAGAGCTAAACCCTTTCTACAACTTAGCATGAACCATCTCTCTCTCTCTCTCTCTCTCTCTCTCTCTCTCTCTCTCTCTCTCTCTCTCTCTCTCTCTCTCTCTCTCTCTCTCTCTCTCTCTATCTAATCTACATTATCTAATCAAATAAAAACAAAGGAAAATGTCAACTCATCTAAGCACTATTGTGCCCTTTACTTTGTGAAATAAAATAAAGAATGATTCATTTACTTTGATAGATCTATGATGAGAGAGAGAGAGAGAGAGAGAAGATAGAAATCTCAAGGATGCCACCATTGAGTTAAAAAGCTTTCAATTATTCATTGTGAAATATGGACAAACACTTCTTATTTATAGTAGTGTGGCCCATAATGTCACTTGGCCCAAATAAATCTTGGCCACACACTCAATATGCAAGTCAATTTTCTCCCTTGATCAAGATCAATGGTAATGACTAGTTTCAAGGGTCTATGTTTCTCCTATATGTTAGAAAAGGGTTTGTGCCTCTCTTGAAATTTATACAGGTGCTAAAAGTATGATAATTTTTAGATGAGCAACTAGAACTTGACCTAGTGTTATCTCCATAATAGAATTTGATATAATTGTGCATAGATTTCTAGTTTTATTTTTGTACTCTAAATTTGTGGAAAGTATAGGGATGTATGCTAAAGAATACATTGGATCAAAGAGCTAACAACATATGCAAGATCGGGCCTGGTGGAGATCATTGCGTACATGAGGGATCTAATAATCAACTAATATAGATATTGTGAGAAATATCAACTAGTTTAGTCATGTTTAGCTCATTTGGCAATTTAGGCCAATATGCATTTTATACTTAGAGATAAACATTTTGAAGTTATTTTAGTCTAAGTTCATTTATATTACCACTTTTGGAAAGTGTAGGAAAAGGAAGTAGTCCAAGTTTGGGAAGATTCAAATTTGAATGCCTGGTACATTGAATCTAGTCCATTTACATTATTTCCTATTGTTGATAAGCTTGGAGAAGGACATCCAAATAGGTCAAGGACTTGTTATAAATAATATACAAGCATGGGAAGAGATTCTCTCTCTCTCTCTCTCTCTCTCTCTCTCTCTCTCTCTCTCTCTCTCTCTCTCTCTCTCTCTCTCTCTCTCTCTCTCTCTCTCTCTCTCTCTCTCTCTCTCTCTCTCTCTCTCTCTCTCTCTCTCTCTCTCTCTCTCTCTCTCTCTCATGCTTATACATGAGTACTCTTTGGGTTCATATATCCATTTTTGCATTATAGTGTTGATATCTTGCAATCTTGTTTGTGTACTATTAAATGAGTTGAGTAATGGATCCACACGTGTGAAATATAGTACCTTACTGCTATTGTATGGACAACAACTTCATTTTATTATATATTTGATGTTTGATCAAGATCTTGTTGAGTTTGCATCTTCTACAGTGTAGTAGATGTTAGATTTCTACATTGTCAATGGTGCTAGATGTGTTGTCATTCATAACCAAAGATCAAAGGGACATATTGGATCCAAGTGATCTGATTATTCTTCACATGGTATCAAAGCTATTGTTGTAGGTTATTGAAGGATCATCCATCTTTAGCAAGGATTTTGAGGAGTTACCAATTCTAGAGTGTGCTAGATTGATTTCTACTCAAAACTCAAGCATTTTTCATGTGTAGAATTGATTTTTTGTAAATCAGAACTCAATATAGGTTTATAAACTTGAAGTAGGATGATTTCAAACATCACTTATTGGATTTGGGTGACTTTAATTTCATTAGATAGGTCTCATTGAAGACTACAAGATTGTATATCAAGTTTGTAGCATTTGCATATAGAATTTGGATGATTCAATTTTTTGTACTTTTGTCAAAACCCTAAATTTGTTTGGATCCCTTGTTTTTGAGGTTGCTGGACTTCTCAAGAGTGTGTTTCAAGTTTAGGAAGTGTAAAATTTCATGATATTGTAGGTTGATCATGTGTTGATCAAGTATCTTCCATTCTATGTGTTGATTTTGCTAGGTTTGGTGCAAGAAAGAGATTTGAGAGGTTCCATATCTTTGTGATTTATTCTTGAGTTCATTTATTGACATCCAAGAGAGTGCTTTGAGCATCCCACACATGCCAAAGAAAGTTTGTGCCAAAACTTGTCTAAACTCCATTGCAAAGTGAGAGGTTGATCTAGTTTGAAAAACATTGGTAAAATTTTTGAGATCTATTTCAAAGTTTGTTGCAAGATTTTGAGTATATTAGGATTTTCACATGGTATCAGAGCCTAAATGTTGAAATGAGCTAAATCCTTGCTTTTCATTCAATTTGATCACAATTTTTTGATCTAAATCTAGTGTAGATTGGATCTTGACATCTAGCATTGATTCTAAAACTCAAAGTGAGTTAATTTCATTGGATATTGATGTTGTGTGACTTCATTTGCAGGTGTTTAGGTGTCTAAAATCAGAGGCAAAGTTGAATTCAATCCACATTACCAAGATAGCAAGTTTTGCTTGCTCCAAGCATTGATTTCTAAGCAAGTTTTGGAGGTGATTTCATACAAGAGGCTTTCTAGCATTCGGGAAGATCAGTTATTTGAGGACTCTTCAAAGCTATTCTAAGAAGCTGAGGACACCTCCTAAAGTGATTTAGGTTCAGTCCATTGACTTATGTATCAAATCATATCAATTTTTCATCAATTTTGATCAAATTTTGCTTGTGATTGGGTAGTAGATCGTGTTGCATCCTCATTAAGTTCCATTTAGATCTTTTGCAAGTGATTTTGGAAGGATATTAGGTTGCCAAAATTCACTCTTGATTAGATCATTTTAAGCTTTTATGTTTTTTGTAGAAAGAGGGGCAATTCTACTAGTTTTGTCTACTTCAATCAAGCAAGTGCATTGTTTCTAGTATTCTATGATTTGATTTTGTTCAAGACCATTCTTAGACCTTTATAGGCATTCTATTACTCATATTTTCAGGTCCCTAAGAAGTGGGATAAGGTAGATCTTCAATCAAATCAATAGAAGTAGCCTTTATTTGTGTCAAGTCCTTGATTGGGAGAAGAGATGGCATCTTCAAATGCATATCTTTGGACACTAATGAGAGGCTCAACAAAACTAACTATTCTATATGGAAAGTTAGAATGGAATCCATCATGATAATGCAAGATCTAAAGGAGATTGTAAATGGTAAGAAGGATGAACCTATTCATCCTCAAGAAAAAGCCAAATACAACAAGAGGTGCAATACTGCACTACATTGTATAAAAAATGAATGTTGCTAATGAACTCTTAAGAGAGGTAGGAGATTGCACTTTGGCTAAAGATGGCTGGAAAAATTCTATGAATCCAAAAACCAAACTAGGATGTTAGCTTTGAAGAATCAAATCTATAGAAGCTATCAAAAGAAAGGAGAGAGTGCACATACTTTCGTCTTAAGAGTGAAGGAATTGAACAAGGAGCTAGCCTTAATAGGTGATCCTATCAAGGATGAAGAGCTTGTTCAACTCATCTTGAATGGAATAAGCTTTGAATTTGACAATTTGGTTCAGGGATATGCAATTATGGGTAAGCTACCCATACTTGAAGAGCTCCAAGGCATACTCATGGCCAGGGAGTCAAGAAGGAGCCAAATGCAAGAGAGGATGGATAGACTTTCCATTCAAGGGGGGATGACCAAGCTCTCTTCACAAAAGGCAAAGGGAAGTCCAAAGGAAAATGATCAACATTCAAGAAGGCTTTAACAAAGCTTGAGGATCAAGAAGGACCTTGAAAGCCATCTCCATCAACCACCAAAGTCAAGAACAACAAATCCAAGGTGAAGCGCTACTATTGTAGCAAGATGGGACATTATGCCTTGTAATGCTTCAAGAGGAAGAAAGATCAAATCCAAGCCAACATGAGCAAGGAGGAGGAGGAGGACAGTTCACATGAGGACTCCCTCATGATCTCCATATTTTCTTCAACAAGCTTCAAAGGAGAAGATCTTTGGTGGATTGATTCGGGAGCTAGCTCACACATGGCTAGAAAAAGAGAGTTTTTTCTCTTCTCTCTTATCTTATGATGGACCTATAAACTATATCTATATATCAAATGATGAAGCTTGCAAGATTGAAGGAGTTGGTAGCATTCCCCTTTGCTTAGGATCCTCCAAAAAGATCAACATCGAAGGTGTTTTGTACATTCCTACAATAACAAAGAATCTATTAAGTGTTGGCCAAATGGTAGTAGACAGTGGTTTCAATGTTGACTTTTGCTTCAAATGAATGTTGTGAAAGATTTCAGATCCTTAAGATCCAATCTACTTGAATGATCTTTGGTTAGAAAGAGAAATACACTACCAATTTCACCAATGTAGAAAAATCAGCATCTACACACAATTTGAGATGCAAATACTAATAGAACTTGATCAAACTTGAATGAAATGATTATGTATTGTTGCTGTCTGTAAAAAACCAGCAAGATACTGTATTTCACACGTGTGGATCCAAAAATAACAAATATAGATCATTTTACACATAGAATTGCAAGCAATCACCAAGATAGTGCACCAATGGATAGTAGAACCCAAGAGAACCATGTATAAGCATGAAATGAGATAGAGAAGAGAGAAGATGACTCTCTCCATGAGTTACATCCTTTTATAGCAGGTCCAAACCCTATTTGGCCACTTGGCTTTCCCACCAAAATGCTAACCCTACCAATTTTGGGTCTAGATTCAATGTACCCAACTTATTCAAATTGAATCTACTCAAACTCGCATTCTATCTTTCCCACACTTTCAAAAAGTGTTTATTCAAATGAAATTTAGACTAATGAACTTTGAAAAGTCAACCTCTAAGTCTAAAACAAATTTTATCCTCAATATGCCAAATATGGAAATATTGCAAAATGTGTTGAAACTAGTTGAATCTTTCACACTCTCTCTTCAACTAGTTTTAGCATAGACTTTGATAATACTCCAAGTGAAGTCCTATGCTTCATAAACAAGTCTTTTCCCAATGTTTTGGTGAAGATATCAGCTACACATTCCCTTGAAGACACAAGTTGAAGCTCCACCTCCTTTGCAATGACTCGCTCCCAAAAAAGATGATTGGGCTTTCTGAAAAATCTAGCAAGTGAAGATCCTTGATCATCCTTTTGATCCATACTATCTCCTTTGTGCAATGTGTAAGAGCTTTGTACTCGGCCTCACTAGATGACAATGAGATAGTGGCTTGTTTCTTTGACAGCCATGATATAGCTCCATCACCTATGAAAATACAATAAGAACTAATGGATTTCCTATCCATTACATCTCCAGCATAGTCCGAATCTGAAAATCCAAAAAGATTAGGTGATGATCCCTCATACAATATGCCAAAATCTTGAGTTCCAATGATGTACCTCAAAACTCGCTTTCCTAGCCTCCAATGCTCCTCACTAGGATCTTGCATGAATTGACTCAATCTTCCAACACAATAGCTTAGATCAGGTCTAGTAATGGTTAGATAGATGAGTGAACCAACTAGCTTTCTATAGAGAGTAATGTCCTTGAAGGATCTTTCATTACCTCTTATAGTAAGCTTTACATGAGACTCCATAGGTGTATCAATAGCTTTTGCATCTACCATATGAAATCTTTCTAGAATAGAATTAGCATACTTCTCTTGACAAATGAAAGTAGATTGAGAAGATCTAATGACTTCTATTCCTAAAATGTAATGCAAATTACCAAGATCATGCACCTCAAACTCCTTCTTAAGAGCATTCTTGATATCCTCCACATCTTGATTGTCTCCGCCACTCAAGATGATATCATCCACATAGATTAGCAAGATGGTAACATCATTTCCAGCAAACCTAAAATAAAGTGAATGATCATACTCACTCATAACAAAGCCTTGAGAGAGTAAAAAAGTGTTAAGCTTAGCATACCAACTCCTTGGTGCTTGATTAAGGCCATACAAACTCTTTTGTAGAAGACACACATGATTTGGCTTTGTTGATGAGATGTAGCTCTCGGGTTGCTCCATGTTTACTTCCTCCTCAAGATCACCATTCAAGAATGCATTTGAAATGTCCATTTGCCATAGATCCCATCCATAAAGTGTAGCAAGTGAAATGATGGCTCGAATGCTTACCATCTTTGCCACGGGTGCAAAGGTCTCATCATAGTCAATTCCTTGTTGTTGAGCATATCCTTTTGCCACTAACCTTGCCTTGTACTTGTTGATAGATCCATCTTGGTTTGTCTTCACCTTGAAGATCCATTTGCATCCAATAGCTTTCTTGTCCTTAGGCAACTCCACTAATCTCCATGTTTCATTCTTCATAAGAGCTTGATACTCAAGATCCATTGCTTGGATCCACTCCTCTTCTTTCCTTGCCTGATCTACACTTGTAGGATCATCCAAAGAGGTTAGGAAAGCAACATAATTTCCAGAAACTACTTGCTTACCCTTTTGATCATATGTGAGCCTTGAAGGTACTTGTCTTTCTCTTGATGTTCTCCTTGGCTTTTGACTTGATGAAGGTCCATCATCACCACCATCCAAAGTAGAATCCTTCTCATCTACATCAAGAATGTTAGAACCATCTACTTTACCATCAATCATGCTTGAAGACACCTTTGGAATGTTTCCCTCATAAAAAATGACATCTCTACCAACAATCACTTTGTTAGTAGAAGGAATGTAAACCTTTACTCACCTCACTATATCCAACAAAAATACCTCTTCTTGAAGATGGATCCTCCTTGGTCCTATTATCAAGAGTAATGTTGACATAGCATGTGCATCCAAAGGTTCTTAGAAAGTTGACACTCGGCCTCCTCTTGAATAGCATCTCGAAAGGTGTCCTTCCATACAAAATAGCACTCGGCCACCTATTGCACAAGAAATTGGCACACAACAAAGCTTGATCCCAAAATGGTTTGTCAAGATTAGCACTTAACCTCATAGCTTTAGCACTTTCACATAAAGTTCTATTCTTCCTTTCAGCCACTCCATTTTGTTGTGGGGTCCTTGATGTTGTATACTCCCTCTTGATCCCATGCTCATCACAAAAGGCCTTGAACTTGTTAGATATGTACTCACCACCATTGTCACCTCTCAAGCACTTGATCTTTGCAGAACATTGGTTCTCCCTTGCATTCTTGAACTTGACAAAGACATCATACACTTCATCCTTGCTCTTTAGTAGATAGATCCAACAAAATCTACTAGAATCATCAATGAATGTTACATACATCTTAGCTCCACTATTGCTAATTGTAGTAAATCCATGAATATCTGAATGTACAAGTTGAAAAGGCTTTGTAGATCTAGAAATAGATCTGGTATAAGGTAGTCTATGTGACTTAGACAAAGCACAAGACTCACAAACATGCTTGTCATTACTTGCTCCACCATCAATCCACCAAGGATCTAGATCTCCATCATTAGCAAGCATACATGAAGACATCACAAAAGCATCATCATTTGCATCTTGCACATCCAAACCATCCTCATCAAGAGTAAGATTACCTTGCTTGTCTCCTTGATCTCTCTTCTTCTTGTAGCACTCACTTGCAAAGTGTCCTTTGATGCCACAATAGAAGCACTTGAGCTTTGATCTATCCTTCTTTTTGCCACTTGAAGAAGCATCCACTTGATCTTGCCCTTTAGACCACTTGCTTTTGGTTTTGCCCTTGAATTTGCCCTTTGTGAACATAGCATCCTCTTGAAGTGTCGATGTAGATCCACCTCTTGCTTGAAGCCTATATTCCTCATTGATCAAGATCTCTTGAAGATCCATCAAACTTGGCAAAGTCTTTTGAATAGCAGTACTTTGAACAATGTTAGCATGAGAATCCAACAAGCCATTAAGAATCACTTGAATAAGCTCTCCTTCCTTAATTCTTTTATCTATGCAAGCTAACTCATCATTCAATGCTTTCATTCTCAAAACAAAAGTACTTGAACTTTTTTCATTCTTTTGCAAACAAGAAAAAATTTGCCTTCTTAGAGTCAACACTCTAGAAGTAGACTTGGATTCATAAATCTTCTTCAATGAATTCCAAGCTTCCAAAAATGATGTGCACTTACCAACTTCCTTGATAAGTTCATTGGTAACATTCATCTTTATCATGTGTAGAGCCTTCTTGGCCCTCTTGTCATACCTCAATTGATCTCGTTGTGTTGCTGGTCTCTCCTCCAAACCTACAACAATATCCAAAACATCATTCATCTCAAGAAGTGACTCCATCCTCACTTTCCATAATGAATAGTTACTTGAGGTAAGCCTATCATTGGCTTCCAGCATGACTCCAATTGAGGTTGCCATGTAGCAATGACCCGATCTTCTCTTTCAACCTGTTTCAATGCACAAAGCACTCCTTTGAACAACAACAAATGCTTTCAAAAGAAATCACCAAGATTTGAAACTATCTCACAAATTCTCTTCTAGCACTTATCCAAGCAAATCAACAGATAGAATCATGCAATCTTGATCAACCTATGATCTATCCTCAATCTAATGACTTTTGCCACTTCCTAAGATTGAAAAACACTCAAATGAAGTCCAGCAACCTCACTATCTAGAGATCCAATCAAAATTAGGGTTTTGACAAAATCACAAAAAATTGACTATTCCAAATCTACATGCAAATGCTGAAAATTTGATATGCAATCTATAAGCCACCACTTAGGCTGAACCAATGATCCAAAAATTGGCCAAATCCAGCATGTGAATTCAAAAAACGGAATTGAACAAGTATATTGACCTATTTAGTGTTTTGATCTACAAAAGATCCAATCTACAAAAGCAAAAAATCCGATTTTGGTGTAGAATTCCTCTCTAGCATGCTCTAGACTTGATATCTTCACCAAATCATTGATAGATCTGATTTCCTCCTTCATAACCTGAAACACAAGCTCTGATACCATGTGAAAGATTTCAGATCCTTAAGATCCAATCTACTTGAATGATCTTTGGTTAGAAAGAGAAATACACTACCAATTTCACCAATGTAGAAAAATCAGCATCTACACACAATTTGAGATGCAAACACTAATAGAACTTGATCAAACTTGAATGAAATGATTATGTACTGTTGCTGTCCGTACAAAACCAGCAAGCTACTGTATTTCACACGTGTGGATCCAAAAATAGCAAATATAGATCATTCTACACATAGAATTGCAAGCAATCACCAAGATAGTGCACCAATGGATAGTAGAACCCAAGAGAACCATGTATAAGCATGAAATGAGATAGAGAAGAGAGAAGATGACTCTATCCACGAGTTACATCCTTTTATAGCAGGTCCAAACCCTATTTAGCCACTTGGCTTTCCCACCAAAATGCTAACCCTACCAATTTTGGGTCTAGATTCAATGTACCCAACTTATTCAAATTGAATCTACTCAAACTCGCATTCTATCTTTCCCACACTTTCAAAAAGTGTTTATTCAAATGAAATTTAGAGTAATGAACTTTGAAAAGTCAACCTCTAAGTCTAAAACAAATTTTGGCCTCAATATGCCGAATATGGAAATATTGCAAAATGTGATGAAACTAGTTGAATCTTTCACAAATGTTTCATCAAGAAGAAAGGTAAGATAGTGGCTAAAGGCTCTAGACTTGCAAACTTTATAAGTTGGATGCATTTGTGGATGCTAATGTTGTCGTGTTGGCCGAGAAGAGCAAGATATCTACCCTCACTTTATGGCACAAAAGACTTGGACATGTCAATTCGGGTTCCATGGAGGCATACAGGAATTTGGCAGTTGAATTGGCATCAGCCTTCCTCACCACCTTGGCTTCTACCCATTTGGTCAAGCAGTCAATGGCTATGATAATATAGCGAGCTTGGGAGCCACGAGTAGCTGGATAAATAGGGCCAACATAGTCTATGCCCAATTTCTCAAATGGCATTTCAGCCAATACAGGTTGTAACGACATTCTATCATTTCTCTGGGTTAGGTTGGACCGTTGGCACACATCACACCTTTTGACCTAATAGTGAATGTCTTTGAACATCGTGGGCCACCACAGGCCGTGTTGTAGCACTTTCCTTTTGGTAGCTTCGGCAGCAAAATGCCCTCCCCTTTTCCTTCGTGGGCGATGCACTACAACACCCGCCGCAATTTGCGACATCTTTTGCGACGTGAATTGCAAGCTTAATTTTTTTTTAATTCGTCGTGACATCTTAAAAATACGTCGCAATGAGAATGTCAGATTCTGACGTCTTCATAACACGTCGAAATCCGACAGACACAGCATGCCAGACTCTCAAAGCATCAATCGGACCGTCAGATGTCGAGAGCCACGTGGACATCGGATTTCAACGTCCACGTAGGACGTCGAAATCCGACGTCCGCGTCTCCCGACATGGACATCGGAATCCGGCGTGTGTTCTACAAAAAGATCCAGAAAACTACCCAAAAATGTTCGACATCCCCCCGATGTGTGTCCCCTCGACGTGTGTCCGTTCATCCGATGTATAATGGGACGTCGGAATCCAACGTGCAGTATAGATGTCTGATTCTGACGTCTATTAAGGGAATGTCATAAAAAATTGTCCCAATGTATATTTGACGTCTGTTCGATGTGTTTTTGTGTCAGATTTTGACGTCTCAGATTAGGTAAAAAAAATAAAAAATGCATAAAAAACAGTGCGCACATTGTTTTTGGTCTATTCTTGGAGTCGTGTTCTTGGTGATGGGGCAAGGGAGATAGAAGAACATGAATGGAGAAGAGAGCAAGAATAATTCGAAATAGCTCTCCCATTCTAATCAACTACTAAATGCAAAAACAGTCTAAGAGACAGCTTATATTAAATGTAATCACAGCTTTAAGTGTTCTAATTGCCCAACAGGATCTTAAAAACTTATTCATACTCTGAAACAAGAGTACAGTCCACCAAAGAGATTAGAGATGGTTTGTATGTGGTACTACTGAAATCAAATTTAGTGTGAAGTATAAATCTAAAATAAATGGAAGAGTAGTATGATAACGCGAATTTCTCAAGCGTCAAAAACAGCCATCGTCTGATCAAAAACTGAGTTGTGGACATCCGTGTTTAGATCAGAGTGAGTAAACAAGCGCGATCAAACAACAATGAAAGTGCATTTAATCACAACAAGCATTCATCTACGTTGTACACAGATAAAAGCAAGCTGCTGCTATATTACACTGAAGCACAATACAAAATAGCAATTACAACAAAAAATGACAATGTAATTGGGATGCTCAAATAATGTGTCTCATGGACGGAGCAACCCGTAATCTGTGCTTGGATGATCTATTTATAGACTTCATTTGTGTATTAATTACATTCAATGCTTGTCACCTAATTAGGAAAGCCATTGTACTTGGAAGTATATGGCTTCTGTGACAACTGTACACAGTATTTACGGTCAATAATTCAGCATCGTCGACACGGACGAGGACGTCGTTGAAACGTTCCTTGTTTATTTTAGATGACCTTCGGGATTTTTCTCTCTCTTCGCATTTTTTGCAAGAAGCCGAAGGTGCCCCAAAAAGACGGTGATGTCTTTAAAACAACTTCAAATATGAAAAATAGATGACCTTCGGGATAATCTTTCTCTTTGCATTTTTCGCAAAGAGCCGAAGGTGTGTTAAAAATAGTTAAACTTTTGAACTATGCAAATGTCGCATTTAGGAGAAATGTGAAAACGCCAAAGCGGTTGAAAAACATAGTGTATTTTTGTAGACTGTTGAAAAAGGTAATGTATTTTTGCATACTTGATCTAAATGCAAGTTTTGTGGAAGTCCTTGAAGATGGCCAAGTCTTTAATGACTTCAAGTTATAGAACTTGACATCTGAACTTTGAAATTATGACATGATTGATTACCCTTTGCTGGAGATCAGCTGGAAGCCCATTGTAGACATTCTTCAAATAAATTGGTTGTCCAAGTTTGTGATTCCTTGCACGTATCTGATGAGCAGACGTAGAACCAAATTTTGGTTTCACCTGATCCTAGATCAATGATCAATAAACATGCAGGAAGAATCATGAAATAGAAATTAGTTATTCACCAAGGAGACAACTGTGGGCTTAATTTCCAATAGTCCCCCTTAAGGTCACGGTTGATGCCTTGGTATCTTTGTCAGGTTCAGCATGTTGAAGAACTTCTGGTGCTTGATCCTGGGAAGTGCTTTGGTGAAGATGTCTGCGACCATTTTTGTTGTGGAGCAGTATTGAAAGATCACTTGTCCTGAGAAAACCTTCTCCCGAATGAAATGATACTGGATTTCTATGTCCTTGGATTTTCCATTAAATCTGGGATTCAGTGATAGTGAAATACAGCTCAAGTTGTCACACAGAATGATGGTAGCATTAAATTGAGTGTGATGTAAGTCGTGAAGTAATAACCTGATCCATACATCCTCTTTTGAAGCTTGACATGCTGCTATGTGCTCTGCCTCTGTCAAAAAAAGTGCAACTAATTTCTGTTTCCTTGAGTTCCACGAAATCGGTCCCCGTACTAGATAGAAACAGATTCCGGAGGTAGATTTTTTGGTAGAGACTGTTCCTCCCCAATCTGAGTCGGAATAGTCTCACAAGACGAGTGGGTCAATAGCATTTCCATCATAACATAAAATGTGGTCTAAACTTCTCTACATATATCTCATCACTCTCTTTAATGCTTTCCAATGATAGATCCTAGGATTAGACATGAATTGACTTAACGGGCTAACTGTATATGCTAAGTTTGGTCTAGTACACAACATTGCATACATTAAAGATCCAATTAGTGAATGATAAAAGTACTTCGCTAAGTCGAGTACTTCATTATCAGTCTCAGCACAATAAGGTTTAGTCAATTCTATACTTGGATCCATTGGCGTATCAATTGGTTTACAATCAGACATATGAAACTTTTCTAAAATGCCTTTTAGATATGTCTACTGGCTAAGGTAGATGTTCTTCTAAAGTCTATCTATCGTAATGTGAATTCCTAGCAAAGAATGAACAACTCCTAATCATGTCAAATTCCTTTGACAGATCACTCTTAATAGTGTGTAGAAGAGAAGTGTCATTAGACAAAATAAATGCATCATCTACACAAAGAGCTATGTGAACTGAATTGGTACTATATGCTTTGAATAAATATTATAGTTAGTTGAATTGTTTGAAAATCCTAATTGAATGAGATAAGAGTTGATTCTATCGGACCATGCTCTTGCAGCCTGTTTCAGACCATAGATTGCTTTGTGCAACTTGCACACTTTGTGCTCTTGGACTTTGACTTCGAATCCTTCCAGTTGGAAGGTGTACAGCTCCTCTTCGAAATTGCCGTTAAAAAATGTTGTCTTGACATCCATTTGGTGCATGTTGAGGTCTTCCGCGACTGCAAACGCAATCAGAGTCCTGATTGACTGCATCTTGACGACATGACTGAAAATTTCTTGATAATCCACCTCTTGGACTTGAGTGAATCCTTTAGCCATCAACTGTGCTTTCCATTAGAGTTGATCTTCTTCTTGAAGATCCACTTGTTGTCGATAACTCTCTTGTGAGTGAAAAAGTCTACCAACATCCAGGTCTGATTCGTCAAAAGTGAGTTATACTCGCTTTCCATAGCTTCTTGCCACTTCACAGCATCCTTGGAGTTAATTGCTTCGGCTAGGCTTTTTGGTTCTTCTGATGAAGTCCAGAATGATTGAGGTGCATGCCTCTCAGGAACTGTTCGAGTCCATGAGGATCTACAGACATTGGGTTGACCAGGATGCGATGATGCTTCTTCTTGAATTTCTTCAGATCTGTTCGAGCTAGCTTGGTCTGGTCTGATGACAGAACCGTCGGCTGCTCGGCTTCTATAGCTGTAGCTGCAGGTTCTGTAGAAGGAACATCAACGTTGGAAGAATTTATGCTATGTAAAATAAGATGAAATGACATATCATCGTTTATCGATGGTTGTTTAAAATCATAGGAGTCTTGTTGTTGACGACTTTGGTGCTGGATCTGTTCTGCATGTAATAGGATGTGGCAGTAGCTTTTGGCCAAAACTTCGCAAGTAGGTGTGCTTGATGTAGCATGGATTTGGCTAAGTTGAGAAGAGTTCGATTCTTCCTTTCTGCAATCCTGTTCTGTTGAGGTAAATAGAAAGTGGTGAACTATCTTCTAATACCATGTTGACCATGTAGTCAGAGATCTCATTAGAGATGTATTCATCGCACCATCAGTTCGGAGTGCTTTCAATTGCCTAGACATTTGTGTCTCAACCATGGTCTTGAATTTCTTGAAGCATTCAAAGGCTTCAGATTTGTGCTTAATGAACATGGCTGTAGACCATCTAGAGTAATCATCTATGAAAGTGATAAAATAGATTGCATCTCAATGATGGAGTTGGCATTGGACCACAGAGATTACTATGTACAAGATCTAATACATGCTTTGTTTTGATGGAGTGTGATTTTGGAAACTTGCTTCTAGAGTGCTTCCCATAGATGCATGATTCACAAAAGAAAGATTTCCTATCTAATGAAAACACACACAAACTCTCTCTCTCTCTCTCTCTCTCTCTCTCTCTCTCTCTCTCTCTCTCTCTCTCTCTCTCTCTCTCTCTCTCTCTCTCTCTCTCTCTCTCTCTCTCTCTCTCTCTCTCTCTCTCTCTCTCTCTCTCTCTCTCTCTCTCTCTCTCTCTCTCTCTCTCTCTCTCTCTCTCTCTCTCTCTCTCTCTCTCTCTCTCTCTCTCTCTCTCTCTCTCTCTCTCTCTCTCTCTATATGCAAAAATATTACCAATGCACTGCACAAAATCAGATAAGTTCAAATACACATTTCTACAACTTTTTAATATTTGAATAAATGTCTCATCTCGTAGAAAGTCTCATTTGGCATTCAAAAATCATTAAAAATATAGTACACAAACGTTTTCCAAAACCATCGTCTTCAAAGGCATCTTTCTCTGTGAAACTTTTTCATCAATTCATGAACATGTGCTAAAACTTGTTGCTCATTAGCCGTCGGCCACGTATACCCCACAATAGTAGCTAATACCATTGCTTCTCCCCTAGATAGCAATCTCCCTTTACTTTGCCATTGTTCCAATTTCAAGAGTTGATTCGCAGTCAGTTCTTCAAAAATTGATCTGATTTCGATCAAACTTTCTTCACTCTCCTTTGTGCAAACAGGGGATGTTAGTCCCTGATGCCATGGTTTTTTCATGACTCGTCGTAAATACCTATATAGTACATGACTCTCTGATATTGGTGCCTGACCAATACGATGTGATACTATATAAGATCGAATGTCTTTTTGCATTTTTGTTGCGTCTAGTAATGGCCAAAGCTCTTGCAACAAAAAGTTGTCACCACTTTGGCCATCCCGACCAGCAAATACAAATGGAAAAACACAATTTCCTGCATGATTCATGCAAGCTTTGTAAGGTGAATCGTCAATGAGACCTGATAACAAGCATGTTTGTGCAAGCTTCCTCATGTCTTGGTCTTAATATATTAATAAAGGAAGATTGATCCAATGCCAAAAGTTCGTTTTCATTACCAACAACAAATCAGCGCGACAATGCTTGCTTGAATGTTCTGTTCATACACACATTGTGCTCAACTCAAATTTCTAAATGTTCAAAAAAAGAACTCAATGCACTCCAAATGTGGCATTATTGACATAAAAAACCATGCATTCATTAGGGGAGTTTTGGGCTCCAAAAAGACCCTTTAAGAATTCGTGCAAGATGTCTTTTATATTATTAAAATATTATAACACTAATACTTTTGACTTGCCATACCTTTTTAATCATAGCTCAGAAGTATGTCACGTAACATATCAATGGAAAGCCCTTGTTGAGCGCTTTCCAATGCACCAAACTGCGCTAAATTCGGACTTACCACTAAAAAGTTATGCCATTTTTAGTGTGGAATCAAAATGTGACTCAAAAAGTTACGTTACATAGATTTCAAATTTGAGTGTTTTGATTGGTCCATGTGTAAGAAAAATTTGAGAAAAAATTTAAAAAGAATCTTTACAAAGGGTCTTTTTGGAATTTAGAACTCCTCTAATGGTATGTATATTCAAGTGTTATTTTCTTAATATATGCACTCCCTTTATATATACAATTTTGTTTTTAATTGCAATATATAACTATCGATTGAATCAAATCTACACATTACAAGCATGACAGTACATTGCTCTATCTCTTTGTCTTTTTCGATATAACATGCTCTCTCCATCTTTCTCTCTCTCTCGAATTTATTTTTCTATTACAACGTTTGCTAAAAAAACTTGCAATTATGCTATATATCAATAATTTATTGTTCTAAAATGTGAAATGTTACTATTAGAAAATTTGTTCTAAAATCTAAAATGTTACTGTTCACAACCAAGACTTGTGAAAGTACTAAAACGACCGACGCTTCTCGAGTTCGGATCAACGTCAAACAATCCCGATTCAAAAGTGGCATAAAAACATCAACGGCTTCTTCACAAAATAAAACCCAACAACAGTATATTTTTAATAGCAACGACTTGAATAGATGACATTATGTACAAAAGAACAAACTGGAAATGCATATAAAAATATTGTATCATAGTTATTACTTCTACATTATAATTGTAGCATAACAACCTCATATACCTTCTTGAGGCTCTTCATTTTTGTCAAGGTCTTGGTCTCTATTCATAATTGGATCAACTGAATTAATTTGCTCATCGTGGACCACACTAGGAAAAACTTCATGAAAAACATCTTGTATACCAGTATTAACATCAACTTTTTCATTGTCAGAATCAATTGAAAATGGATCTTTTGGCTGACTAATAGAAGACAACAGAGTTTTCAAAATTTGGAATCATGTCAACCGGAGATGGTCCCATGGAAGACAAGCTTAAACACCATCTTTGCATGACTCGACTATGGTTTCTCACCTCACTATAAAAGAATTTGGTGTCCAACTCGAGCAGTGCTCGAGTTAGGGGTATTCTGTGAAGCCTTTGTAGACATATGTTGTGGGCTTTTTGGTCTCGAGATTTCTCTTCTGAAACGGTGGCTGAAGTAACTGAGTAGATGGGGGCACTTGGTTTGGTGCCTTTCTTCAAAACTAATGCCCAAGAAAGGGCCTCTTCTTTCTGCTTCTCAATGTTATATCGTTCATATGGTCTCAAAAACAACTTCTTTTTGTACTATTAACTTGAACAATGTTCGAGTTATAATTATGTGGTCTGAGGAAAAACCTCTTGTTGTACTAGTTAAAAGTTGTGGCTCTTTTGGAGGTGCTTTTTACAACCCTTTTGTTGGCTATCTAATTTCAAAAATCCTTTTATGACCATAGAAACATGTTTATAAAAAAAATTAAATTGGAGTCCTATAGAGATATATACGTGCACCTAAAGTTACTCATGCAAAGTGCTGAAAATTGAAGTTTTTTGGAGGTAGATTGCCATCAATACTAAGAATGGCATTGAGTTGCTACAAATTCACAAGAAAGGGCTAATTCAGAAGGAACTTCTTTATATTAATCATACTTTCAAAAATCTCAAATGAATAAATTGCAAGCAAGAATGTGCTATTATAAAGCTCAACAAAACTATTAGCATGAATTGATCAAAAAAATCTTGTAGAAAATGAGCCAAAATGTGATCTTCTAACATTGAGTTAGAGCGTTAGTTTCTCATGAGGTTTGTAGCAAAAATGTAGACCTAGCTACACGTTGATTGAAAAGTTGATGGTTCAGTAGAGAAAAATACATCCAAGTTCCCCGACATATGGGTTGTTCTAGTCTCTCTTCTGAGATATTGTAAAGTAGAATTAGTACAAAGAAGTTGCTTTTAAAATCCAAAAAAAGAGTTCGAATCACCCATCTGTAGGGTAGATAGGTGATTTCACCCTTTTTTTTCTAGATTTCAAAAGTAGCTTCTGTGTACTAGCCATACTTTGAATTACAAGCAAGAATGTGGTATCAAAAAGACTGAATTACAAGCAAGAATGTGCTATCAAAAAGCTAAATGTCAACAAAACTATTAGCATGAAATGATTCAAAAAAAGTCTTGCGGAAAATGAAGTTAAATGTGATCGTTTAACAATGAGCTAGATCATTTCAGAGAGGAGAAAACGAAAGCAATCTCAACTATCTCGGCATGTTATTCGTATACAGAGCGGGAGTGTTTCAAAGAAGAGGAGGTCTCTTGACCCTCCAAATAAAGCGAGGGATTTTTCCAAGCCATCTCCTCTGGATGAGATTCTTTCTTCTAGGCATTCTCGTCCCAATTCTCCTCCTAAGTCTCCTTCTCTTTCTCCCAGAACTCCATCTTTATCTTCTCCTCCTAAATCCTCCTCACCTAATAAATCTCCTCCTCCTAAATCTCTTCTTCCTACCTCCATAAATATTAGTTCCCCTCCACCTGTTCTAGAAAATGATTTAAATGAATTTGTTAATGTAAAGGTAGAATCAATTTTTAATGACAATTCTTTTTCTGGTCTATCTGTATTACTTCTGTCACCCCCTGCACTTGTCTTTGTAAATACTCCTTAATATGTACAATATGACCAATTGTTAAACACGTATCTTAAAGTTTTAGGTCCTCGATACAGTTTTAGGATGTCGAAGACCAATGCTGGTCTCCCCCTTTCTAATTTAGATACAGATGAATTAGAAAGTAGGGACAAAATGCTAGTTGATAATGTAGGAGGTGGGGCCATTCAGTACTAGATGGAGTTTTTCTAGACCCCATTGTTTATAGATGTAGCATTGTTTCCCCTTCAATTCATGGTTGCATTTGATTTCCCTGATTTCAAAAGGCTGCACGATGGTATGTTCCAATACGTCAGACTGGGGACTCCAATTCTCATGTTGCCATACATAACAAAGTAAGTGTCTTTTTTTCAGATTTTATTATGTTGAATTTTTCATATGAATTTTGTTTTAAAATTGATTCTCATAAATTTATTGTTTTCTGATTGCAGTGATCATTGGAGCTTATATTTGTTATCCTTATACGTCAATGATGAGGGTGTGTGTAATCCAATTTGTTTAAAGATGAACTCTATTACACACACATACACAAAATTGCCAAGAGCCATATCCAAAAAATACTGGAACTCTTTCTAGTACCAAATGCAAAAGCATATACAAAGCTAAAAATTGTTGATGCAGAGGTAAAATTGGTTCGATGCACCCTTGTAGTTATTGTTTGGTTTCTTTTCATAACGTGTGCGCTTATCCAATATTCAAACAATATTTTTTGCATATCGGTTCTGTGAAAAATGCAAAAATAAGCTTGGTAGAGGCCAAAAATCTTGTATATAGGATAGACACATGTGTGTGGAGCCTGTTCCCATGTGTGAAACTAGTGTACTTTTCATGTACCATAATCATATATGTTGTACATATGATTTAATTCAAGTTCTAGTGGCTAAAATGGCTAAAAACTAGTTTTCTGGAGATATGACACATGGCACCAATCTAATGATTGCATGAGCCAAATATTTTGAATAGGTGTCACATCCCATGTGTAGAGGACAGCTCACACATGTGGAAATAGCTGAAGTAGGCAAGTTTTTGCTTCTAGAAGATTTCCATGAAGATCTCCATATAGTAGAAAAATAGACCAAAAATGCCCAAAATGGAAAGTTTTGATCCAAGTGTCAAATTGCATGATGGTGACAAGGCATCCTCACACGTGTGAGATCTGCTGCATGATCAGTACCTCGAGCTCCAAAAGTGTATATATAGAGGCTTATTTGGCCATAATCAATGTGAGACACCAATCTTGGTTTTGGAAGCAATTTTGAGTGATTCTCTCCATTTGTCTACATTTGTTTTGATTGTTTTGAGATTCTATCAATGTGTACTTGATTTTCAGGTTGGAGTCCATACTCAGACAATGTTTCACACGTGTGAAACCAGAAAGTACACCTACCTTCAATTAATGATTGTTTTTGTTAGGATTTTGTGTCTGGAATTGATCTAGATTGATCTTAATCTCAAGTAGATTGATAGATCAAGTAATCTGACAACCAATCCCTTATGAGGATTAGATTAGGATCCACTCTTGGTCCTTTTTGTACTTTTTGCACATGGTTTCAGAGCCTAGTACAAAAGGTTTTGTTGAAATTGATAGGGTTAATCCAAATCAAAGCCAAAATTAGCAGTTTTTTGGAAACTAGTCAATTTTTGTGTAGTGAGTTGGATTTGATAGCTATCCTCAAAATTTTTGGTCCAGATCTTGTTGTGGGCTGTAGGAACTCTTTTCACACGTGTGAGGCCGTACAGATCTGGTTTTGACTGAGAAATTTCAAAAATTTATATAATTTGACTCACATACCCAATTTGAGTGACTTCTGGTGCAAAATCAAGCATTTTCTATAGTGAATCTAATCCCTTGATTAGTTCTTGGATTAGATCAGCCAAAAATTTAAGCTTGAATTAGGTGCACTAATTGATCTTCTCTAATTTTTTTTGAGTGTATGTTGAGGTTGAAGAGAGAAATTGCTAAAAATCATAGATTAAGGAGTGATTTTGCAAGTTTGAGACTAGAATCTAAATTTCCATCATTCTAGATTGGTTCATGAGTGATAAGATTGAGTCTATAAGCTTTCTAAATTTCTAGAAGACTTTAGGTTCATACCTCTTAGAGAAACCATAAGAGTTTCTAGTGCTTTTTCACATTCAAAAATGGCATAATGGGTGGTTTTTTGCTTGAAGCTAGTGAAAGACTTACATCCACTAATTATGCTACTTGGATAGTTCGAATGGAGTCTTTGCTTGTACTTCATGATCTTTATGACATAGTACTTGACGTGGAAGTAGAACCTCAAGGAGGAGTTGAGTTGGTTAAGTACAAAAAGAGATGTAGAGTTGCATTACATTGCATAAAAATGAATGTAAGTAATGAACTTTTGAAAGAAATCTCATCTTGTACCACATCCAAAGAGGCATGGGATTCATTAAAAGCCATTTATGGATCCAAGAAGACTTTAAGGATACTCATGCTTAGGAATCAAATCCTTCAAAGCATGAAAGGAAGTAGTGAAAGTGCCCAAAATTATGTCTTTAGGATCAAATCTTTGAATAAAGAGTTGTCTTCTATAGATGATAAAATCAAAGATGATGAATTAGTTCAAATCATTTTGAATGGATTAGGAGATGATTATTCCAATCTTGTTCAAACCTTTGCTATTCAAGATTCACTTCCTAGTATTGAAAAACTTCAAAGTGTGCTTGTTAGTGAGGAGAGTAGAATGCTTCATATCAAAAGTAGGATGAGTTCCTTATCTTTGAATGATGGTGATGAAAAAGCTAACTTTTCTTTGAAAGGCAAGAAGAAGAAGAAGTTTCCATCCAAGAAGACTCAAGACATGGAGATGGAGAACAAAGATGGAGCATCAAGTTTCAAAGGCAAGAGCAATAAGGACAAGAAGAAGGCAAAGTGTTTCTTTTGTGGAAAAAAAGGACATTTTGCATCCGAGTGCTACAAGAAGAAGAATGCCCAAGAGAAGGAAATTCAAGGCAGTCTTGTGCTTGAGGAGGAGGAAGAAAGCAATCTATCCTTGATGGTATCCTCACCACAAACATCTAATCAAGACACTTGGTGGATTGATAGTGGGACAAGCTCTCACATGACTCACCAAAAAGACTACTTTTCTAATCTACTTTCTTACAATAGTTCTAAGAGATTTATCTTCACTGCAAGTGATCAAGAATGTGAGATTGTAGGTGTTGGATCCATTCTTTTATTTCTAGGATCATCTAAAAAAGTAGATCTAGACAATGTTCTATATGTACCTTCAATTACAAAGAACTTGTTGAGTGTAGGACAACTTATGGATAGTGGATTAGATGTACATTTCAAGCATGGAGCATATTCTATCTTGAAAGATGAGAAATGTATTGCTAGTGGTTTCAAGCAAGGGAGGTTATTCAAATTGGATTCTAATGTGATGGTTGGAAGTGTGAACATGGCAAGGTAGGAGCTCACTCAAGTGGAATTATGGCACAAAAGGTTAGGCCATCCTAACTACAAAGCTATGGAGACCATGGTGACAAAGGATCTAGCAAGAGGACTTCCCAAAACCATATCCAAGTGTGGCAAGCTTTGTGAAGCTTGTGGACTCTCCAAATCTCATAAGCTTCCATTCAAGAGATCTTTGATAAGATCTGACTCTCCTCTTGACCTTATACACTTGGATGTTCATTCATTTTCACATGAATCAAATGGTGGAGCTTTTATATATGTCACTGTTATTGATGATAAATCAAGATACTCTTGGGTTTATCTCTTGTCTAAGAAAATTGAAGTTTTTGAGTCCTTTGTAAAGTTCAAAACTCTTGTGGAAAAGCAACTTAATACTAGCTTGAAAGTATTAAGAAGTGATAATGGAGGGGAGTACATCTCCAATAGGATGAAAGAGTTTACTTGTACATATACTCCACAACAAAATGGAGTAGCTGAGAGAAAGAATAAGACACTATGTGAGTGTGCTAAAGCTACGAGATTAGATGCATCTCTTCCTATTTCATTTTGGGGAGAAGCTATTTTTTGTGCAAACTTTCTTTGTAATAGAATGACTAATAGTGCCATTAAAGGACTTACACCTTATGAAGTATTGTTTGGCAAAAAGCCAAATCTTAGTGATTTGAAAGTTTTTGGAAGCACTTGTTATGTACATATTCCTTTAGAAACAAGAAAAAAGGAAGATGCCACTTCTTTCAAAGGCATCTTTGTTGGTTATAGTGAAAGAAAGAAAGCTTATAGGATATGATCCTATTACAAAAATTTGTTGCTAGTGGAGATGTATTTTTTGATGAATCTCTCCAAGCCAAAGGAAAGGTGACTTCTAACAACACTCAACTTGTCAAAGATCATGCTATGGCCGAGGAGGAGCTTCATGAAGATGAAGACCAAGTGGAACCTACTCCAAGTCCAAGGGTGCCAAGAAGATCAACAAGGACAAGGATTGAGCCATCAAGGCTCACTTATAGTGACAAAGGGGAGCAAAGGGAAGATTCTCAACTACTCAACTCTTATACTTTCTTGACTACTATGCTTGAAGAACCAACTAGTTTTGAGGAGCAAATCAGTCTCGATATTGGAGGAAAGCTATGCAAGTAGATTTTGATGCATTAATGGAAAATCAAACTTGGAAACTTGTTGATTTACCTTATGGAAAGAAGCCTCTTACTTGTAAATGGATATATTGATTGAAATATAATCAAGATGGTTCCATTCATAAGTACAAAGCTAGACTTGTAGCAAAAGTTTTTTTGCAAGTCAAAGGCATAGATTATGATGAAACCTTTGCACCTATTGCAAAGCTTGTGACCATTAGATTAATCATATGTCTTGCAACTTCTTTCAAATGGGAGCTCTTCCAACTTGATGTGAAAAATGCTTTCTTGAATGGATTCTTGGAAGAGGAAATATACATGTGCCAACCTGAGGGCTTCATCAAAGATGGAGAAGAAGACAAGGTGTGTCCCTTGAAGAAGAGTCTTTATGGACTCAAGCAAGCACCAAGAGCATGGTACTCTAGGTTGCATTCCTACCTTATTTCCATTGGATTTGTTGTAAGTTCTTATGAACCATCATTGTACTACAGATGTAATGATGGAAAGATAATTATCTTAGTTTTATATGTTGATGACATTATACTCATGGAAATGATCTAGATGGCATCAAGAATGTAAAAGTTTCCTTGTCTAGTGAATCTAAGATGGCAGATCTAGGACTTCTTAAAGTTATACTTGGAATAGAAGTCACTAGAAGTAATGATTTTACCTTCATATGTCAATCTAAGTATGCTAGATCAATCTTAGCAAGATTTGGCATGATTGATTGTAAAGGAGTTGAAACTCCTATGGAAGTAAGTGTAAGAGTTTCTAAGGAAAGTGATGAAGCATCCTTTGAGGACATCGCTACCTATAGAATGCTTATTGGTTCCTTGATATACTTAGCCATCACTAGACCAGATCTTAGTTTTTGTGTTGGCAAGCAAAAAGGGTGTTAAGGTACATCTCGGCTACAAAAGAGTTTGGCATAGTTTATGAAAGGGCTAATATTTGTTTGAGAGCATATTTGGACTCAAGTTTTGCAAGCGACAAGATGGATAGAAGATCCATAAGTGCATTTGCTACATTCTTATGTGGAGGAGCTATATCTTGGCTTTCCAAAAAGCAAGATACCATCTCTCTTTCATCAACAGAATCCGAATATAAAGCTATGAAAACAACAAAGAAGGAGGTTCTTTGGCTTAAAAGGCTTTTGGAGGAGCTACATGTGATCAAGAATGAAGACATTCCATGAATATATTGTGATAATCAAGCAGCTCAACAACTTGCAAACAATCCAGTCTTCCATGCTCAAACAAAGCACATCGAGATTGCACATCATTTCGTGAGGGAGAAAGTGCAAGCAAAGGAGATCAAGCCTATTTATGTTTCATCATCAGATTGCATTGCTGATATACTCACCAAGGAATTGCCTAAAGATCCATTTATAAAATTAAGATTGGCTCTTGGAGTTATAGATAGATCTATGCTAGATTTACCAAGCTAGATTTTTGAGGAGTGTGAAAAATGCAAAAATAGGCTTGGTAGAGGCCAAAAATCTTGTATATAGGATAGACACACATGTGTGGAGCCTGTTCCCATGTGTGAAACTAGTGTACTTTTCATGTACCATAATCATATATGTTGTACATATGATTTAATTCAAGTTCTAGTGGCTAAAATGGCCAAAAACTAGTTTTCTAGAGATATGACACATGGCACCAATCTAATGATTGCATGAGCCAAATATTTTGAATAGGTGTCACATACCATGTGTAGAGGATAGCTCACACATGTGGAAATAGCTGAAGTAGGTAAGTTTTTGCTTCTAGAAGATTTCCATGAAGATCTCCATATAGAAGGAAAATAGACCAAAAATGCCCAAAATGGAAAGTTTTGGTCCAAGTGTCACATTGTATGATGGTGACAAGGCATCATCACACATGTGAGATCTGATGCATGATCAGTACCTCGAGCTCCAAAAGTGTATATATAGAGGCTTATTTGGCCATAATCAATGTGAGACACCAATCTTGGTTTTGGAAGCAATTTTGAGTGATTCTCTCCATTTGTCTACATTTGTTTTGATTATTTTGAGGTTCTATCAATGTGTAGTTGATTTTCAGGTTGGAGTCCATACTCAGACAGTGTTTCACATGTGTGAAACCAGAAAGTACACCTACCTTCAATTAATGATTGTTCTTGTTAGGATTTTGTGTCTAGAATTGATCTAGATTGATCTTAATCTTAAGTAGATTGATAGATCAAGTAATCTGACAACCAATCTCTCTTGAGGATCAGATTAGGATCCACTCTTGGTCCTTTTTGAACTTTTTGCACAGGTTCGACGCGCGCCTATTTCCATTGTAAATTTAATTATAAAATCCTGCGCGTTGAGCCGATATCTCATAATGTTAAAATTTGGATTCTGCAGTCCTCCCAGCAGGTTGATTCTGTCAGCTGTGGTTGGTATACCGTATGCAATGCCAAACACTTTTTTAATTGGCTTGCACTACAAGATGGACTTCTAAATCTGGAAGAGGTAATCTTCGATTAATAACTTTTAACTATGTTTTTATTTTTTTCATATTCACCAATTCCTATTAACTGATCTTTGATTAATTAAATTTAACTGTGTTTATGTTTTTTTTCAGTTTAAATGCCCGAATGTCCCCAATGGAGATAATGCACTTCAGGCAGGACACCATAAAGCTTGTGATCAAAAATTCATATCCAGTTGCAGTGGCCAAGTGTTCTTCACCCAAGCTACTTCCAACTGGAGAAATGGATTTAGAGATCATAGATAGTTGATACTGATTAAATATTCATCTCACTTGATGTGGATGAGACACATGTACAGAAAATTTTAATAGAAATATATTTATAGTTTTTCTATGGTTGTTCTTACTTGTTTTTTTCTCTCTTATCAATTCAGGTTATGATTCATTCATCTTCAATTCTACGGTTTTTCAACATGTTTGTTTTTCATAGCCTTGGTCTGCCTTGCCTTTACCATGGTCTTTTTTGGATATGTTCAGAATGATGATCTGATCGAACCTTTGCCACAACCAATCCAAACATGTGACATTAGTTCACTTAGATTTGTTGCAGCAAAGCTTTGATCAGATCATCATCTGAACATATCCAAATATGCCAAGACAAAAACAATATAGACCAAGGCAATGAAGACCAAAAATACAACTGATATATACACGACTTCAACAAGGGCAAGCGTCGATTCGATCTCTGATTGTAGTGGTCACTGGAGTTCAAGTGACTGAAGATCTCCCAATGGAGATAATGCATTTCCTGCAGGACACAATGAATCTTGCTATCGAATACTCATATTATCCAGTTGCAATTACATTGTGTTTTGCACCATGGAAATGGAGATCATAGAAATGAAAGAGCCTCATAGAAAAAGTGGTTCATATATTTTCAAAAATGATGTATACAAAAAATTATATTACATAATACAAAATTCCATGTTCATAATCTATGGATCTTTAATTTCGATGGATGTTCCAATATCTTTGTATTTTATATGCTCTTCCTGCCTTACTCTTACATGCACAAGAGAAATTGTTTTAGTTAATATATTAACTGATTCACTTAGAAATAGAAAAAAATGAATTATTTTATATGGCATAACGTACCTTTACACCATTAAATCAAAATTGATAGTGTTGAGGTAGATCGAATTGCAACATGTCTAGTTCTGATCGAATGTGATTGAGACACCAATCTTCCTCGACCTCAACCATTGCAAGAATGTTGTCATTTCTTTTCACTGTTATCTGCAGTTGCTCTTGAGGGATTATACCAAAATCTTGATCAAGTGGCTTCCAAACATTTTTGCATTTAATCCATCTTCTATAATACAGCAGCAAAGTGAGCATTTGTTTTTTGATGTGATATCTAAATGTCATGGATGAGTAACATACTCTGCACTCAACTTGCTGATTTTGTTTTGTATCCCCACCATCATTTAACAACTCGACGATTATTTCAGCACTCGAGTCCTTACAAATAAACATTGTTTTTGTTTTCTAAACATTGCATTTGGAAAAAAAATCAACAAAAATAGTAAAAGGTAGATACCAACTTAATCTATTATTCTTTGATCAAGTGCTACATTTTAATATACTCTGAATATCAATATATAGCCTAGATCAAAAACTTTCTAAAATTGATGCATCAGGAGAAATCCATTCCTCACTCGAAAAATCTGGTAGAGGATATGGCTCTAATCTACCAACTAAATCATTTTTATCAAAAAAATAGGTGTGATCATAAAAAAAAACTCCTGACACTAAAAGTGATTTTGGAGAATGACCTTTACATTGTAAAATACCGATATCCGAATGAATGACATCGATTCTTCCTGCAATCGATTGAACCGTTTGCCATTCAACGAAATTTGATAGATACAAATCTGCAAAACCAACAAAAACATCTCAAGAAAAATATAATCTAAAGAAAATGCTAACTCTAAAGAAATTAAATCTAAAACCTTGCAGTTGCATTTTCTTCTATCATTTGGATTCAAATCATGAATGTTGAGCTCATTATGAAGATAAACATGCTGAACTAAAACTTCTGTGATAGATTGACCCACAGGTGATACTTTAAAATCCATTATCCTACCTTTCCAAGAGTTTCTATATATGTTATCCGATCTTTTTTTTTTTCGGAATGAGCCTTTTGCATAGGAATGCATCAAAATCCATTGATATTTTTTATATATTTTTGGTATCCATTGATCTTCTACATTTTTTTCATTGCAAATATTGATTGCATCAATGGTTCCTCTTGGTCTCCGATTATGTGTAGCCATTAGTCAAAAATACGAGTACGCAAGCTGAGAACGGAGAGAATGTAGAGATTGCGAGGTAAACCTAAGAATGACAATCCAAAATAAGAGATAGAATGAAGAAAATGAGAGGTATACCTATGAATGACAAGAAACTACAAGGATTAGTTAACCACAATTCATGACTATTGACGTCAAATCAACCTCGAGTGTACAATGACGGGTAGCATAAGAGTATTTGGGCAGTAACTTCGGTCCAATCACAATTGTTTGTTCTACCCGGCGGGATATTTGAAAATCACAAAAATTTGGCCGGGAATTTTTGTCCATCAACCACTGTTACAATTTGTCACAGATGGACACCATTCATTGGGACACATAGGCGTTGAAAGTGTGCGAAGTCAAAAACAACATCTTGACAAAGGGCCCTTGAGTTCTAATATCCCCTAATGCAAATGCCTTAGGATTTGATTTACAGGGTGTCCTCACTTTTCCATTAGGCCACCTTTGACATTTTGTAGGGCAGTGCTGCCTTTTTTGCCTGTCACAAATCATGTGTAAAAACACAATGTCGCGTTTTTCACCTTTTTTGCCTGTGGAAATTTACTTGTATTTATGCAGATAGTCACATTTTTTGTCTATCTTATTTTACATGTAAATATACAGACTGTGCGACAACATGAGTAAAAATACAACATGAATGGAGGCAAATTAAAATAGGATTAGGAGAGTAGAGGAGATAAATCCAACATGCAATTCCCTTCAGTTTTGGTTTTCATATAGTGACCATAAGGTTCACTCACATGGTTCGGTGCGGTAGATCATAGCCATTGCATTGGCGGTTCCTTGCGATGGCTTGCTATTACGGTTTTCACTTACAACTGTAAGGTTGACTCATACGGTTCGGTGCGATAGATCATAGCCATTGTCTTGGCGGTGGCTTGTGGTTGTCTTCGGTCCCTTCCTTGAAGCCATTTGAAGGACTTTGCGGTTGCCTTCGGTGCCTTCATTGAAGCCGTTTGCAGAACTTTGCAGTTGCCTTCGGTGTCTTCATTGAAGCTGTTTGTAGGACTTTGTGGTTGCCTTCGGTGCCTTCATTGAAACTGTTTTCAAAACTTTGCGGTTGTCTTCGGTGCCTTCGTTGAAGTCGTTTGC
This sequence comes from Diphasiastrum complanatum, assembly GCA_029204225.1. Lineage (NCBI taxonomy): Eukaryota > Viridiplantae > Streptophyta > Lycopodiopsida > Lycopodiales > Lycopodiaceae > Diphasiastrum > Diphasiastrum complanatum. The sequence goes on along the minus strand of CM055106.1, from coordinate 19,054,404 downwards.
AGAACTTTGCAGTTGTTTATGGTTTCTATCTGTGCGATTTTCATATATTTCTATAGTTGTGTAGAAACATGTTCATTTCTGCAGACTGTGCAGAAAAGACTAATTTTGTTGAGGATGTTGAAGATGGCCAGTTCTTCAATGTTCTTCAGATAGCTTAAACTTGACATTTGAATGTAAAAATAATAGGATCAGTTACCCTTTATGCTTTGATCCATGGATGAAGATCAGTCGGAAGCCCAATGCAATTGTTCTTCAAATAGTTCGGCTTAATGGACTTAGAGAAGAGTATACAGATCTTGTGCAAACTTATGCTATAATGGAGGAGCTACCAACTTTGGAGGCTCTTCATGATATTCTTATTGCTAAAGAAAGCAGGCAAAAGAACAAGCTACTGAAGATCAACACACTTTCAAGGAAGGATGGTGGTTATGGAAAAACTCAGTTTGCCAAGGACAAATCAAGAGGGAGGAGCAAGAAAAATTTTTCTCAAGCCTTTACCAAGGACAAATCAAAGGACAAAGACTATGGAGGAGTAGAAGATGATTCAATTCATTCTTCTATCTTCAAGAAGAAGACTCAAGAACATCAAGCCAATATTACGATACAAGACTCACATGCAAGTGAAGGAGAAGCATCTCTTATGATGTCTATTTTCTCCTCTACTCCTTTTAAAGATGTATCTTGGTATATTGATAGTGGTGCATCATCATACATGAGTAGCACCAAGAGTTCTTTTGTTTTCATTGAACCTTTTGAAGAATCTAAAGAATCAATATACATTGTTGTTGGTGATACATGTTCTATTGAAGGAGTTGGACGTATATTCTCGAAGCTTGCATCTTCAATGAGTTTTACACTTTTCAATGTACTTTATGTTCCTAAACTCACAAGAATGTGATTAGTGTTGGAAAGTTATTTGATGATGGTTTTGAAGTGGAATTCAATGTCAATAATTGCTTTAGTAAGAAAGGTGATGAGATCATAGCAAGTGGATCAAGATATGGTGGCATTTTTAAGCTAGATTTACAAGAGAATGCAAGTATTTGTGATGTTGCATTGATGACTTGTGTTTTCGAGGAGGAAGTATGGCATAGGAGGTTGCATGTTTCCAATTTCAGATCTATGTCTATTATAGTAAAGGAGATCAAGCCAAGAGAGGCTTGTTCTATGGAAAAATCACATGTGGATCCATATTTGATGTCTTTTACCAAGACAAAACATCCAATAAAGTTGGAACACTCAGATGTTCACCTTTCTTCATCTGTAAGGAAGAGAGATGCCTCTTGCTTTTTTAATCTTATTGATGGATTCACAAGTAACCAATGGCTAAGTCTTGTTTCTTCAAGTTTTATGGTGCATGTGTATTTTCCATTATGCAAAACTTTGTGGAGTTATGGAGCTATTGGAAGGAATACACTATATGGAGTCTTGTTCAACTATAAGCCTAAGGTTGTGTACCTTAGTGTTCTTGAAGATTATTGCTTTGCATGTGTTTTCTTGGAAGCAAGGAAGGATGGAGATCCAAGTCTATGGATCATGGTTGGATGCTTATCCACCAAGAAGGCTACATAGCCTTTACATTCTCTATCTCAAAGGTGTTTGAGAATGGAGATTTTATCATGCATGAAGATCTATTTTCAATCTTGGAAGCGGCCAAGAGCATAGTATCTCATTTTGCATCACAAGTTATTTCTTTCAAGAATGATCAACTTACGATGGGGTCGAGGTTTGAGGAGGAGTATCCTCAACATGCATATCCAAGGAGATCTTCATTGTACAAGGCGGAGTCATTGTGGTTCTTTATTCATGGAAAAGAAAGATAAGTGAAGGTGGTATTCATTCTATAGTACTCACTTATGTTTCTCTTTCTTTAGTTGATGTACGATCTTGCTTAGTTGAGTTTTATGTATCTGAAAATGTAAGTAAGACTATTCTAGTTTTGAATGAAGTCTTTAGTATGGACATATTACTAGTCATAGGTGACCTAGTTATGTTTCCAAATAATCTAGAAAGCAAGATATTGTACCATCATTTGTGTGCTCTTAAATTGAGTAAGAGCAAGAATAAGAACAAGCTCAAACATATTGAAGAATATGTCCTTTCATGTGATGAGACATGTTGTAAACTTCTTGTGAGGTTAAGTGAAGCATCCAATGAGGACACTTACACCCTCAAGATCAAGTTAGAGTTTGATATCAAGATTAGATCCTTTGTGGATAGAGTTCATAGTGTTTGGACTAATGAAGCTAGTATGCTTAATCTTGATCATAGCTCATGTTTTGACCTATATCTATGATCTTTGTGATCATGATGAGGCTTGGAGCCTCGGATTTTTCAGGATTTTTATGTATCCATCTTCATGCATGTGGACTTCTCAAATATGAGATCAATATCAAGCATGGAGGAGAGGCATATTGACATAGTAGCAAATTGGTGGAATATTTTCAAAGGCATTTGGAAAAGATTTCTATCAAAGAGATCTTATTGTGGATATGGTAAGGGTGCTGCTATGATGGGTTCTTTGATCATCTTCAACTCAAATGCAAAACAAAGAATCCACACACAAAAAGTTCTTCATCAACATCAGATAGATATATTCTATGGAGGTGTGAAGAATTGTAAAACATATCTATCTTGCATATGTTGATTTTGGGAGTTCTACCCATGTAATTTTTGTGAAAGTACTGTACTTTAGGACCATAAATGGATCTACAAAAGATCCACAAGAGTGATTGGATGCTTGCTTAACAATCTATCAAAAAACTAGACACAAAAAAGTTGATCTAGATTGGCAATTTGACAAACAACAAGCATTAACAATCAAAAGCATTGATAAACATTGAAATCCGAGCCCACATGTGTGTAATACAGGCTGTAGTACGGCCTTCAACCTGAGAAACAAGTAGAAATTGATTTAATTTCATTTGGATCACAAAAACTCAATGTACATAGTGAACTATCTTGAGATTGCCAATGAGCTCCAAAAATTTTCTATCTTCTCACTATGGAGAGAGGGAATACATAGCAAATTCGACTTCCTTCTTGAAGTTAGGTGGATTTCCAGCATGTAATAAGGAAGTTAACTCACTCTCCTTGACCTAAAATGAAACCCTAGTCTATTTCCTAGAGTTATGCTCGGTAGGTAGCTAGTTGGTCAAATTTTCACCTTAAACTTAGGTGTAGGTCCTATAAAGTAGGGATGACCACCAAATAGACATGAACAACTCTCTTGACTTGACCTAACCTACATTAGGATGGGTTTCCCATGTGGCATCATGGCCTCACATGTGTGGGACCCACTTGTGTACACAATTTACACTATTCTACATGGTTTTTGATCAAGCTAGATTTGCCAATTTTTGGCAATTCTTCACAATTTTACTATACATATTCAAGGTGTGTGAATTGAGCACATATCCTTGTAGAATAGTCAAGTTTGGGTTAGATAGATCAAGTTCCATTGACATGAAAAAAGTCTAGTTGATCAAATATGACATGCAATTATGTCTACATAGTCTAAAATGACATGCATGTAAAATTAGACATAGAAATGGTCTAATATGGTCTTGTAGGAACTCGAGCCACCATAAATGCATTGTGTCCTAAGTTTTTATTGAGACATGCAAAGCTTGCAAATGTTCTACTAGATACATGCAAGTAGAATTGTAGGTTCATAGTGCAGAATTTGCCACATGGAGAAAGTAGATAGAAGTAGGTAGCCAAACTTACATGCAAATGGATAAGTGTCATGCTTTAGGTAGTTTACATCATTTTTGGTGGTTACATGCTAGTAGTACCATGAGCTAAGGCTCTCCTATATATATGTACTTCTTAGGTGGCATCCTAGTGGAATTTCCACATTTCACAAATTACAAGTGGCATAATGCTCTCCACTAGAGGTCACCATCATATGGTTCTCTCACATTTAAAATGATGAATCAAGCTATCTTGGTGTCATAATGTCAAAATTGGATCTCACACTATTTTGCTTGTAATTGTATTCTCTTTCTAGCTCGAGATTGGTGCATTTTTCATACATTATTTTTCTTGTGTACTTTTTTTATTTGTGAGGAATTAATGAAGCTTTGATCAGTAGCATTCTAGATTACGCTCTAGCCTTAGATCTGATAGTAGATTGTAGTATTACTCTATAAGTGATCTATGTGCCACCATAAAGCATGGTAAAGATCATTCACACTTTGTTGTGGTTCTCCACATGTGTGAATATTCTGGATTTTTCATAGTCTGGTCCAGTGATAGGTGGTGTCGGCTATTCGGATTCTGTAGCTATAGCTGCAGCTACAGGTTTAGTAGAAGAAACACCACAAGTGAAAGATTCTATGTTGTGTAGAATAGGATGAAATGACACAACATCATTAATCAATGGTTGCTTAAAGTCATAGAATGTATCTTCCTTGAAGATTACATCCATAGAAATAAATGCTACATTGGTGGATGGATCATAAACTTTATAAGCCTTATGTTCATCAAGATAGCCAATGAAAATACATTTATTTGATCTCTCGTCTAGTTTCTTACTAAGCCTTCTAGGAACATGCACAAAACATGTACAATCAAAGATTTTTAGATGGTTGACACTAGGCTTGTGTCCATGCCACACTTGATAAGGAGTTCTGTTATGGACAACTTTGGTGCTGGATCGGTTTTAAACATAACAGGCTATGGTAGTAGCTTCTGCCCAGAATTTTACATGTAAGTGCGATTGATGTAGCATAGATCTGGCTGAATTAAGAAGTGTTCGATTCTTCCTTTCTGTAATTTCATTCTACTAAGGTGTGAAGGAGGTTGAAAATTGTCTTTGAATGCCATGTTTGGCCAGATAGTCGGACATCTCATTGGAGTAGTATTCACCACCACCATTAGTTCGGAGTGCTTTCACCTTTGTAGATGTTTGGGTTTCACCCATGGCCTTGAATCTCTTAAAGCATTCAAAGGCTTCTAATTTATGCTTAATAAACATGACTGTAGACCATCTAGGATAATCATCTATGAAGGTGATGAAATAAATTGCATCTCCTAAGGATGGAGTTGGCATTGGACCACAAGGATTGCTATGTACAAGATCTAATACATGTTTTGTCTTGATGGAATGTGTTTTGGGAAATCTACTTCTAGAGTGTTTACCATAAATGCAAGATTCACAAAGAAAAGATTTTCTATCTAATGAAAGAGAGAAATACAACCCATCAACCAAATTATTACAATGCATGTAAGAAAGTAATCTTGTATTCACATGTCCAAATCGACCATGCCACAATAAAGCTTGATCGTTTACATCATCATTTGAAGTACTAGTTAACGCAACAACTGAGTCAAATAGTACATATAAATTCTCTAGTGTAGGTACTCAGAGTAGTATATTTGTCAAAAATTGTACACTGTTTAGATGAGAAAGTAACAAGGTAGCCCTCATCAGTTATCTTTGAAATTGATAACAGATTTTTAGATAGCTAAGGTGTGTGAAGAACATTTAAAATAGAGACAGAAAGATTGTTCTTGAACAGAATCTTGACTGTTCCTTTGTCTTCAACGCGGATGGTGCTTGAATTTCCAAGGTAGATGAATTGTTGTCTAATAAAAGCTTCATACTTAGTAAACCAATCCCTTAGGGGAGTCATTTGTTGGGTTGTGCCACTGTCCAGAGACTAGTAGTCGTAGTCTTCATTGCTATTTTTGCTATAAACCATCAACAATTTTGATGGTTTGTCTTCATCAAAAATTGCTCCTTGAATTTTGTCATATTGGTAGAATTCGGCTATTGGTGTTGCTTCTTCTTGGCCTCGTTGTAGATGAAAATGTATCGTCATTTGCCCTCTTACAGGTTTGTGACTTGCATCGATGACTTTAGTAGATATTGTTGGACTTATCTTCTAAATAGTGAGGATTTCATATTTGATTTTTTTCTTAAGTTCAAGAATGTTGTGGAGAGTCAATTCAACATGAAGATCAAGTGCTTAAACCTGGAAAATGAAGACCTATCAACAAAGTTCAAATAGGTTTGTGTGGCATGGGATCAAATAGGTTTGTGTGGGGCTTTCAAACTCAAAGTTTTTATATAGTGTGGAAGAGAGGAAGGTCAATCTTTTTGAAAGAGCTAAATCCATGAGGGTGAATGCAAATCTTTGTAAGTCATTTTGGGGTGAATATTTGATGTGTTCTAACCTTGTTTGCAATAGGTACTCAAATGAAGACTTGGATGGTAAGAGTTCATTTGAAGTTCTTTTTGGTAAGAAGCCAAGGATGGAGCATTTGAAGATCTTTCATAGTACTTGCTATGTCAACTCATCTTTTGAATTCTTGAAGGGAATATTTTTTGCCTATAGTGAAGTAAGGAAAGCTTATAGGGTTTACATTCCTAAGTCAAAGAAAGTTCACATCTCTAAGGATGTTGTCTTTGAAGAGGAGGATAAGTTTGATGTTGTTGATGTTGATCAATCTAACAATTTTTACTATATTGAAGGTGGTTCTTTTGATGGTGATGGTGGAGATGCTTCTCCAAGTCAAGTTATAAGAAGATCCTCAAGGGAAGACAAAAGCCATGTAGGCTTACATATGATGAGAAGGGTAAGCAAGTGGAAGTGACTCATTTTGCTTTACTCACATGTTTTGGTTCATCTTCTTGTCTAGATGATGTTATGCAAGTGGATGATGGTTTTCATGGAATGGATGCAAGTAATGGATCTGGAAAAAAAAAAAAATTTGTTCAATGGCTTTGATGTTCAAGTGGAAGATCAACAGGTTGATCTCAAAAAGCTTCAACTACACAAAAGGAAAGGTGGCAATTTGGAGCTAGTCAAGGCCATAAATGGAAGTCGAGTGGCAAAGATACTTTGGATTTGTTTTTGTAGGTTATTGAAGACTCAAGTAAGGTCAAGGGAGCAGCAAGGAAGTGTTTTTAACTTTACTTGTTCTATCTCATGTTTCAGCTATTTCATGTGAATGTGTGCAAATTGTCAAGATATGGTAAAACTAGCTACATTGTCTTGCAATATCTTGTTGTTGGAGTTGTACTAGCATTCTTGGCTGGTTTTTCTGATGGAAATGAAGCTATTGGAGGCTCATTATATCACTCATTCATGATCAAGTCTTCAAGTGTTGATAATATCGTATGGCAAGATGGAGATGGAGGCTCATTGATTGATTTTCATGGTGAAGACATATCAAAGAAGGACAAAAAAGAGGAGACATGCAAGCATTGGATGATAGCTATCATTTATTTTTTGGTTACTGTTATTTTCCAGAGAGTTCAAAGTTTGAAGCATGGAGGAATCATTACATTTACATTCTATTTGGTTCTTCATGTTCTAGTTACATCTTGATGGCTTTGCATGGTTAGATTTAGAGTAGAGGATGATGGCATACATGTTTTGGTTTATCAAATTCAGAGAGAAGGAGTGGTGGCTTGTAATATAATGTAGATGATGATGATGAGTCAGAGGATGTGGTTTTTGTTGCCTCTGAGAAAGAGTGATAGCTTGTAGGCACCTGGAGTTGGGAAAACATACCTTAGACGTCTCTGAATTAGCCACTTTGCTACATGTTTCTCACACTACAATGGGAGAGCTTGTGCGATAATAGATTATTGAGTCCAACTTATAAAAAAAATACCAAGTCTAACTTTTTATCCCTTTGAAATTATCAATCCAAGTACGAGTAGACCACACACCTTGCCACTGGTATGAATCATTTCAAAAGTGCTTTGCTCTTTGTCAAAGAGAAAAGACCCCTGCATAAAGAAGACAACATACCTAACAATGTTTGGGCTATCAAACAATTTGAGGTGCATAAAACAAAATGGGCTATTATAAAAACACACATAAAACTCATGTCAGATGCAATGATTATTTGGGTTCTACAAATGAGAAATACATGAGATTAATCAACACTTTGATTAATCTCATGTAGTTCTATGGGAGTGAAAGAGCAAATGTTCAAGTTTTTTAGTGACAATATGAAATACACATGGAAGCTCTTCGCATTCATAACCAATGTGATTGTACCAACTTTTGAAATGTGAAAAGTGAAAGCTAACACCAACCTTGAATTGGATAAAAACATAGACTTGGTATTTTTTATCCAACAAATATAATCAAGTTTTGTAAATTTTAAGATATGTTGACAAAACATCAAGTATAAGTGTCTAGAATAGCAATGTAGAAGCAAAATAGGCATCCCACATTGCCATTATAGTACTTTACGCATTGCAAATTATCTTAGCAATGGTTAACAAATCAATCACTCAATCATAAATCAAGTATCAGAATTATGATAAATCTTGGCAATATATCAAACAAAAAATGTGGAAATAGAGAACTAGCGTAAAATAGATTAATTTTTGGAATTAAATTTCTAGTCAATATCGAGCTAAGACACTTACAATGGATCTCTTAGAAGGCAAGTTTAATCAACCTTGGTTTATGTCAAATTATAGCAAGTAGAGAATGATCTTTGATATTAAAAAAAATGAGAAGGCAATCTTGATAATATAAGAAACATAAAATACAAAAATAGAAAATTAGTTTGAAAGAAAATAGAACAAATTAATTTTTAAGATAAAATTTCAATTCTGTAGTAAGCTAAGCCATATAGAATGGGTCTTTTAAGAGGCAAATGCATTGATCTCAGTTTATGTCAAACTATAACAAGCACCTTTGATCATTAAAAAATGAATTCTAAGAAAGTGCACTTGCAATTTTTCTCTCCTACAATGAACAATCCATTATTAATCTTTTTAAATATGACATCTTCTGTTTTTGAGGATCTAGAACTATTGTTTTATGGTAGTTTAGTTTATATCAATGATTCAGTTGATGCTACTCATAAGATAGCTTCAATGTTTTGGAAATCTGTTTGATGCTTGTGATAGAAAGTTTTTTTTTATTGTCATCAAATCTTCATATGAGATCTATTATTCTATGGTTAATCAAAGTTTCAAAAGACCCAACATTTTTTTTGTGCATGGATAGAATATCATCTCACATTTTTACCATAACATCCCGATTGAGATGAAAATGATGCCATTGGAAAGTGCTTGGTGCCATTGCTTGATGAAAGTTTTCCAATGACACCCTAGATGATCCATTTTTGAGCTTCCATTTAAAAGTTATAGTTGATCAAAGTTTCCAAAAGACCCAATATCTTCTTTGTGCATGGATAGAGTACCCTCTCACTGAGAGGGTACTCTATCTACGCACAAAATAGATATTTGGTTGAGAGGGTCCTCGATCCACACATAGAAGAGATATTCTATCTTTTGAAGACTTTGACTAGCTATAACAAACAATAGCTCAAAATTGGTCATGTAGGAGGTCACTGAAAAGCTCTTGTTGAGTGCTTTCTAATGGCACCATTTTTGTCTCAATCAGAACTATGGGTTCAAAGTTATACTATTTTTAAGAACTATAAACTATAATGTACATAGAATGGTTCACCACCGAAAATAGTGTGGGCAAAAATGACAAAGCATTGGATAGAAAATGAATTATTTTGGTAATTTACATTGACCAACATGGCATTTCTTATAGTGTCTTTTTTTTTTTTAAATTCAAAATTCCTCTAATGAAAAACTCTTTAACATGTGATTATATCATTACTGTGGTATTTGGCATATCATATTTTAAAATCTTGAGATACATACCAACTTACAAAATGTTAAATATGGAAAAAAATTGAAAAAGATTATAAAAAATATATAGGCCATGTCTTTAGATTATCAATGCTATTTACTAATTGAAAAGCTAATATGTAGTTTCTATTTTAAACAATGATTTTCTTTTACATTGAAATCAAATTTACATTAGATTTGCTGGTCTTTTTATTTGCCTTGGGATATGGGTGAACTTGCAAGAATAACTTGTTGTGTGGCTTAGTTTTAATAACTTATCGTCAGCAAATAGTTGTTTGATTACTATTCTATTATTTTTGGAGAGAAATTTTGCTTGAAAGGATTTTACTTAGACACATTATATTAAACAAACAAACATACAAGCTAACTTAAAATATAGTCATAGTACATTTGTGAAATTTTCTTGAAAGGATTTTACTTAGAGACATATATTAAACAAAAAAACATACAAGATAATTGTCTTAATTTTAATCATAGTACATTTGTAGTACATTTGTGAATATTTCCAGTACCTAATGCAAAAGGGAAAAAAGAATGGTGCACATCAAATTATATTTGCAATACATATTTTAGAAAGTTATCTAAGCAACTAGTTATGCATAAATCAATATATAGTTATGTCACATGGTTATATTTTGCTTGAATTTGATTTAGAATTCAATTGAAGTATATGAGAATTTAAAGACATAGATAAAAGGTTTGATATGATGTGATAAAAAAAAAGTATCTATGTTTTTTTGAAGGACAAAATCAACTGATGATTAAACTTAGACTAGTAGTGAGCTTATATATATGTAATTCTCTTATGTGTATAGTCGATTAATTCAAATTTTATTTCAACTATTTGACTATGTAGTAATACTATAATGTTAGCACTACATGCTATATTACACACTTAAATCATATTTATGTGTACTACAAATCATTGTTAATTTCATGAAAGATAACTATTGTACTTGTTTGATTGTTTCTCCTAACTATTGAATGACCACTACATATGTAGAATGTTAATTTTTCGTCATTTTTTTTCCCTTTCTAAAAAGTTCAAAAACATTAGATTCATATCTTATACATTTGATCACGCTTGAAAAATGTTTGAATCATTGAACTCTCCAAAGAAATGATGTTGTTAGTTCATGACTTGAATTCGATGATGCTCTTTAGCATCACCTAGAAGAAAATAATGATTTATTTTTCATGAAGTTAAGTCTTGGTATGTGAGAGGTACGTAGTAGGATTGATTCAGAACATTTTAAACCTTGACATATCACAAATTCATCACAAGACCACCAATTTCAAAGTGATAATGACATAGGTAATAAATACATCATGGCAATTTTGATTGTAGAAATGCGACTACCTAAAACTAAAATAACATGGTGATGTTGAAAGCTGGAAAAAACAAAAACAAAAACAAATATTGGAAATACTTGAGCAATCAAATGTTGTTTCAAACATTCAATTTGACATAAATATCTTTGTAGTTATTTAAAACTAGATAGAGGAGATTTGTAAGTCTCTTAGTGAGCCACTTGCTAAGACTCAAGAGTAATGTGCAAGTTATATTAATCAAATATGATTGTCATTCATTCAAAATGAATTGAAGAGATTTATATTGAGTATGTATAGAAATGTAAACCATATGTATGATCAAGAAAAAACTAGAAATTTGGTCTAATGATATATTGCATGATAGGTGGTATATAATTAGCTTTTAGGATCTTAATAAGTGATGATTATATTTTATCTAAGCAAAACTACTACATGCATATTCCATTGTTGATAATTTGAAACTCATAAAATCTTTTAAATAAGAGAGTTCTACATTTTACTAGTCTACTTAGGAAAATCCAATTCAATTTAACTTTTTTACATCTAAAAAAATTTAGTTCATCACGTGAAACTAGGCTATTTCAACGTGAGCTATTTTAGACCCACATGTGCACAAAAGTGAGCATCAAACCCATGCTTTCTTTTTGGGACATAACTGTGAAAATTTGTAAAAGTTAGCTATCTTGAGTCAGGGGGTTTGTTGACTTTTTTATGTCAATCCACATGTTAGTAGGTGATAAGGCCAATTTTGGCATTAGAGGTAACTTGAGCAAGTTACTGTGCTACATGTATATAGACACATTTATGGAACATCTTGTAAGGGATCCTCTAAGAGGTGGTGAAAGATCCTTCATGGACATCATTCTCTATTGGAGTCTCAAAAGTTCCTTCTTTGTAGCTGGATTTTTTAGACACTTCTAAAAGCTTTCATTGATCTATCAAGAGAGTTGTAAATAGATCAAGCTAAATTTGAGGAGGAGTGTGAAGAATTGCCAAAAATTGGCAAATCTAGCTTGATCAAAAACCATGTAGAATAGTGTAAATTGTGTACACAAGTGGGTCCCACACATGTGAGGCCATGATGCCACATGGGAAACCCATCCTAATGTAGGTTAGGTCAATTCAAGAGAGTTGGTCATGTCTATTTGGTGGTCATCCCTACTTTATAGGACCTACACCTAAGTTTAAGGTGAAAATTTGACCAACCAGCTACCTACCAAGCATAACTCTAGGAAATAGACTAGGGTTTCATTTTAGGTCAAGGAGAGTGAGTTAACTTCCTTATTACATGCTGGAAATCCACCTAACTTCAAGAAGGAAGTCGAATTTGCTATGTATTCCCTCTCTCCATAGTGAGAAGATAGAAAATTTTTGGAGCTCATTGGCAATCTCAAGCTAGTTCACTATGTACATTGAGTTTTTGTGATCCAAATGAAACAAAATCAATTTCTACTTGTTTCTCAGGTTGAAGGCCGTACTATAGCCTGTTATACACACGTGTGGGCTCGGATTTCAATGTTTATCAATGCTTTTGATTGTTAATGCTTGTTGTTTGTCAAATTGCCAATCTAGATCAACTTTTTTGTGTCTAGTTTTTTGATAGATTGTTAAGCAAGCATCCAATCACTCTTGTGGATCTTTTGTAGATCCATTTATGGTCCTAAAGTACAGTACTTTCACATGATTTGTTCAGCTGTAAGAGACCTTATTTCATGTGGATCATCTTCTGGGATATCAAGATCAGTATGTTGGTCCATTGTGTACTATCGTGTATTTTTTGTGTTTTATATGAGTTTTTGATGCTTTTGGATTTTTTAGAGTTTTTGATTTTTTTTTAGAGTTTTTTTTTGTGTTTTTTGACACTTTGGATTTAAAATATATCAAGGTATATTAATCAGAGTATATTGATTTGTATATATCCATAAGGCACAATATTCAAAGTAGTGGTATTGCAAAAAGACTTAGTTGGTAACTATGGCAATTGGCTTGTGGTCAGGTCTTGACCTCCAAGTTGAGTCGGCTCGGTCAAGATCCCAAGGCAATGACTCGGTTGAGATTTGAAAGATAGGCTCAGTCAAGATCTCAAGGCAATGACTCGGTTGAGATCTGAGTTATGGATTCAATCGAGATCTGACAAAATACTCGGTTGACTAAAAAATTTGGTAGAGAGTGGACTGAAAAAATTCGGTCTAGATTGGACTGAAAAGTTCGGTCAAGACTTGAAGTAGAGATATTCGGTCAAGATCTTAATGAGATCGTTAGTCGAGATTTTAATGAAGAGGCTTGGTCGAGACTCGGTCGTGAGACTCGGTCGAGATTCTAACGAGAGACTCGATCAAAATTCTAACAAAAAGACTCGATTGAATTTTGAACTGAGAAAGTCGATCGAGGATTGAATATGGACTCGGCTTGATCCAGACGTAAGTCAGGACTTGGCTAGGTGCAAAACGTGAAGACTCGGTTGAGGATGGAGCCAGAAACTCGGTGGAGACCAGAGTGACAGACTCGATTGAGATGGAGCACGTGAGACTTCAAGAACTTGTTTGCTAGCACAAATAGTTTGGTTTTGTGATTGTGTGTGTCTATGTATTGGTGGAAATGGCGCCAAATGTTCATAGATTCCTACTGAAAATCTGTGAACACAATTTTTTTTTGTCTTTTTTTATTTTCTTGTCTCTGGAAACCGGGTGTTTTTGCCCGTTCCAAGTGATTGACTTCTTGGATCTTTAACTATAAGATTAAAGCCCGATCAAGCAGAAAGATTACTCTTTATTATAGTCTGTTTTCTAGCCTGTCAATGGGATGCTAAGGACTCGTTTACTCCAGATACATGCACACAATTACACATGCAACTGAAAACCCATTCACCAACAGATCTGCGTGAAATACATGTAAATAACCAAATAGTTCCTGCTTCTAACTAACTCTAAACATTAGAAAACAACAATGCACTCAGATTAATCTACAAATCTGAAACAAGAAACAAGAAACTAATTGTCTATCAGCACAATAACAATTCAAAAATTAAGAAACACCCATCTCTTGATTTCTGGATAGCCCAAGAACATCAAGAACTGGATTGTAAGAGGATATGCAAGATCTACAATACAAATCCAGCCTATTTAGTTTACTTGAGTGCTGAAATATACTTTAAACAAGAACAAGAAGTCTATTCCACTCCAATCCACATTGCAAAAATGAAAGAAAGCAGAAAACTTAATCTATTCCACAACTAATCCACAACCATATTCAAGAAATGGAAGTGCATGTTCATAAAAGAATCACTCAAGAAAGCTGTCATGAACAAGGAGCTTCAAGAATGCCAAGAACTCGTGGAGGATCCTCTTTATTCAACAAGAGCAAATGACATTACAAGTATACTGATTCCCTGTTCTAGAGAATCAGTTGGCTAATTTGTTTTGCTTACAGGTTGTGTTTGTGCTTTGTCGGTCAGCAAAAATTGTGGGAACTTGTTTTGAGGTTATCTTTCTTGTTTCAGAGCCCATGGCAGACAAAGGGATCTGATAACGATGTAGCATATGTCCTGCCTATCAGAGGTTACTCAGTGATGAGAATCAACTTCATGTATCGCGATTTGGATTTCGTAGTCACAAAACTTTCGCGAATGAACCACAATCCTTTGTGACAATTTGGATAGAGTTGAGATGCGATCGCTGGACACTGCCAGCTGAATCACTCCTACAATCCTCCAGAATGTAGTCAGGCTCTGCTGATCTACGTTTATAATATTAATGCAGCATTCAACATAGTTTCAACCAAGGTACGAAATTAAAATGAATAAGAAAACTCAGACACGCGATTAACAATAGAGATATTTGTATTCGAGATCTGACACAACAAGAGAAATTATCTATATTAATCTTTCTCTGTTTTCTTCAAGCAATGCATGCAAATCCACGCAGTGTGTTGGCGTGGAGAAAACATGGTTCTCTCATGAGTAATCGTCTCGCTTTATTGGTGGATAGTTAGATCTCTATGGATCTTGATTACAGAGCTCGTCTCGCACGTAGGCGGACTTGTTGTCTATATTTCGTCTTGATTGCTTACTAGCATCAAACTATTTCATGACATTGTACATGTATTCTGTTAGTCTATATGTCAAGTATCATCCAGTAGGTATGGTCGCTCTATGTAAATCTAAGATTAGAGTGCTTAAGCATCTACAACTAATTAGGGAATTACAAGACCTAAAATGTATCTGCTGACGTCATACCATCAGATCAGATATCTGTACTTCTGGGTACTTGCATGATCTTGCTGGTACTCTTTGGAGCGTGCAGGCAGGAGAAGGTTTTGTTTTCGTCAATGGTTTCATTTTGGTCATTTGCCTTCTCTTGTATTGGACCGCAAAATATTCTCGTTTGTGAATCTTTCATGTTTGCGAACCGTTCATCTTTGGCTGCTTTGACTTTCGTGTTCGCAAATCGTTCTTCTTTGTTTTCTTTGACTTTTGTGTTCGAGAAACTTTTCGTGCTTCGTGTCTCCAGATCTTCAAATTCGCGAATGTCTTCGTCGGGCTGAGGGCTGAAAGCTAGCAAGGCTTTGTAATTAGAAACATTTTTTTTCTTCAGCTCCCTCTCAAAGCATGATAGCTTTATGATCTCGAGACTCCTCCTTTGTCTCTCAAAGAGTCCTTTGTCCAGGGCTTTAGTGAAACTGTCAGCAACCATGTCTCTCATTTCGATGAAGGTGGTCTGCAGCATCTTCTTCTCAATTAGATCCTTGATCAAGTGGTACTTGATTGCAATGTGCTTTGTTCTAGAATAGAACATGGGATCTTTCATCAGGTGTATTGCAGAGGTGTTGTCCATCTACAAGACCAGGGGCTCGTTCCTCGTTTCGTCCAATTCGTCCAGAAACTGCCTTAGCCAGATTATTTCATTGGCCATCTTTGCTGCTGCAACATATTCTGCTTCGCAAGATGACTGGGCTACAATGGTCTACTTCTTGCTGACCCAGAGAACTGCTGCTCCTGATGCAATGGTGCATCCTCCCAAGACGCTTTTACAGTCATCCTTGAGAGATGCCCAACTAGCGTCGCTATAGGAAAGTATTCTGACACCTGCACCACGACAATAACACAAGTCATAATTCCTCGTTAATTGAAGATATTGCAAAATTTATTTTGCAATCTTCCAATGTGTCAAGCTTGGATTCGTGCAGAATTGGCTCATCCTGAATACTGCATAAGCAATATCAGGATGTGTATTGTCAGCAAGGTACATGATCAGTGATCCTATCAGCAACCTGTAAGGTGTGAGCTACATCTGTTCTCTCTCTTCCTTAGTCTTTGGATAGTCATCATTTGTCAGCACCATCCCTGCGAGCATTGGAATGTTTTCTCCTTTGCAGTTCAGCATCCCCAAGTCCTCTAGGATCTTCTGGGTGTATTTGGACTGGTGAAGGTATAACTTACCTCCCTTGTAGTCCCTTTCATTTTGCAAGCCTAGGTAACACTTGGCTTTTCCCAGATCCCGATCTCAAAATGTTTTGAGATGTTTACTTTTACTTCAGCAATTAGCTTCTCACTCCTGCAAAGTATCAGAGTGTCGTCCTCATACACAGCCACAATGATGATCTGCCCATCTGTAACTCTGACATATACATTGGAATCAGCCAACAGAGGCTTGAATCCTAATGATTTCAGGGCTTGATCTTTCTTCTTGTACCATTGTCGGACTGATTATTTCAGACCGTAGATGTTTCTATGCATTCTGCATGCATAGTCAGGAAGTGAATTTGAGACATGTCCTGGGGGTTGATCCATGTAGACCTCTTCGTCTAATTCGCCATGCAAGAAGGCTGTCTTCTCATCCACAATGTGGATCCTGAGGTCATAAGCTGCTGCATATGCAAATAACAAACGTAGGGACGAATGTTTGATGACAAGAGAGAAGGTTTCAGAGTAGTCAATACCGTATCTCTAAGAAAAACCTTTTGCTACTAGTGTTGTCTTGTATTTTACCACATTCCTGTCTGGTCCGTATTGGAACTTGAAGATCCATTTGCATTTGACAGTCTTGCGCTTATTTGGTAATGGCTCCAATGTCCATACCTGGTTCTTTCTCATGGACTCCATCTCTGGGTTCATGGCTTGGATCGATCTGTCCTTTTCTGGACCTTCATTTGCCTCCTCGAAAGTCTGTGGTTCGCCACTGAACCCGTAGAACTTTTCTAATGTGGAAGCTGAGCTGCCTGGCACATATCTTGTTGGCGCTCTTCGTGGTCTTGTCGACCTTCTGGGAGATCCTCCTGAAACAACTATGTCTTTGTCCTTGTCTACTCTGCTTGGTCCGGAACCATTTTGGTTTACAAGAGCGGCAACAAGTTTCCTCTCGAATCTTTATTCGTCAGATTTGTCGTTTGAATGGGAGACGACTCAAAAATCTTCATTTTTGTGTTTGTCCTTTGCTCCCTCTGTTGTTGGCGGTAGGTCATAGTACTGTCTCTCCAGAACTTCGTAGCTGACAGGATCGTCGTTGGCCATTGTCCTGCTCTCATCAAATCTGACATCTCTCACTATTTTCACAATGTTCGTGTCTAGCATGTAGACTCTGTAGTATCACGAATTTTTGTTATAGCCTACTAGAAATCCCTGTTCGACTTTCTCATCAAGCTTCTTTTGAAGCTTATCAGGAATATGTGCATAAGCTACATAGCCAAAGATTCTGACGTAAGACAGGTTGGGCTTTCTACCCCACCATAGCTCATGTGGTATCGTGTGATAAACACCAAACTTGTTTGTTCTGTTCTGGATGTATGCGGTTGTAGCTACTGCTTCAGCCCACATTGCCCTTGGAGCTTTCGAGTAGGCCATCATGCATCTGGCTGCTTCCATTAGGGTCCTATTCTTTCATTCAGCAACACCATTGTGTTGCAGTGTGTAGGCTGCAGTTCTTTTGTG
Organism: Diphasiastrum complanatum; assembly: GCA_029204225.1. NCBI lineage: Eukaryota > Viridiplantae > Streptophyta > Lycopodiopsida > Lycopodiales > Lycopodiaceae > Diphasiastrum > Diphasiastrum complanatum. Next base: position 19,036,501 of record CM055106.1, on the reverse strand, counting down.
AATGATGCCACGATCATTGCAGAAGTCAGTGAAGCAATTCGAGATGTATTTGCCACCTTTATCGGTTTTGATCTGCTTCACTTTGCTGCATGTGCATCTTTCTATCCAATTCACATATATTTAGTGAATTTATCAAGTGCTTCAGATTTATTCTGAATGAAATACACTCTGACAAATTTGCTATAATCATCAATGAAGGTTATGTAATACTTTGAACCTCCTACTGAGATCACGTTGAATGGTCCACAGATATCAGAGTGCACTAGCTCCAAAATCTTTGTCGTTCTGTAGGAGTCTTTGATGAATGGTGTGCATGACATCTTGCCCTTCAAGCATGCATCACAGGTGGTCGAACTGATTGCATTCGAGATGTTGGCCCCTATTATCGCTCCATGATGGCTTGCTTGGTAAAGTGCCATTGAGTTTATGTGGCAGATTCTTCTGTGCCACAGAGTGTCTGGCGAGTCGTCATGAGTTTGATGCACCTAATCTGCAGGTAGACATACTTTCAGATGATATAGGTTCTCTTTCCTTCTGCCTTGAGTGATGAGAGTACTGGTACTGGCATCAATCACATTGCATGCTTCATCAAAAAATGTCACACGCATCCCTGCATCTGCTATTTTTGCTACAGATAGCAAGTCTTGTTGCAAAGTAGGCACAAACAGAACGTCTTTGAGTCGTCTGTCTCTGCCATTGGTGTTGAGCCATAGTGAACCAATACCATTCACTTGATGTCTAGATTCATCTCCAAGAATCATGAATCTTGAGAGATCTGCACTTCTGAAATCAAACATGATTCGTCTTGATGTCATAAAGTGTGAGGTGGCTCCTGAATCTAGGATCACCTCATGTGTGTCAGATGTTGATGATGCACACACGTCTTCACAGATATAGGCGGTCGAACAATTTCTATTCGTTCTTTCTTTGCCCATTTTTGAGCTCTTGGGCTCCTCGACATAGGATGAACTATTGTTGTTCTCCTGTCTGTTCTGTGCTGACTTGTTTCTCGGGTTCTGGCGGCAATCCATCGCTGCGTGACCCTTCTTGTGGAAATGGATACACTCAATCTTGGGATTGAGCCAGCATGTATCTACTGTATGCCCGTCCCTTCTGTATCTCACACAAGTCTTCTTGTCTGCACCTTGTTGTTTCGACCTCTCTTTGGTCTTCCAGTTGTCTTTGCTTGTTCTCTCTGTTTGCTAGTCACGATCCTGCCTCTAATTGGACTCCCTCTTAGGCCTAAATTGCTTCTTTGATTTTTTTTTTGTTGCCGTAGAGGGCCCGGTCAGATTCATCTTTGTGATCCAGATGTTCTCTGGCCTTGACCTCCTCTCAAATCTCGCCAATCGTCTTTTCGAGGTTCATGGCGGGATCTTTCGCGAGAAGGGTCCTTGTCGTCTGGAATGATCTGGATAAGGCTCTCAACAGGTACGTGAGCTGCTTCTCAGCTAACACATCGTTCTCTGCTCCAGAGTTATGTAGTGACAGAAACAGGTCCTTTATCTTTCTTACGAAAGAAGTGAGGTCTTTTCCATCCCACTGCAAATTCGTCAACTAATCTTTCAACATCATGATTTGACTTTTTGATTTCGTCTAAAATCTGGCGAGTAATGCATTCCACATCTCCTTAGCTTTGGAGAGTGTAGCCAAGTCAAGTGTGAGACTATCTTTGATGGAAGATGATAGCAAGGCTACTGCCTTGTTGTTTTTCTCCCTCCATTCATGTAGCTCCTTGCTTGTTGTCGTAGGCATTTCTTTAGTGCCATCCACGCATGGGAATAGTCCTTCACCCTTGAGTATCAAAGATGTCTTAACTTTCTAGGCTAGAAAGTTAGATCCTGAGGAATCAAGTATTGTGCAAATCTTGCTCTGCATGCTGCTGATTGAAGCCATTGCTCCTTGGAGTCTTTTCTTTTGTTGATGTTTGTTTGTTTGAATGCTTGGCCTCCTAGATCTGCTAGCTTCTTAGCTATGTCAGAATGTGATAGGATGACCTGCTTTGATACCACTGATGAGTGATCAAGTTTGTGTATCGCGATTTGGATTTTGCAGTCGCGCAAATAAACCACGATCCTCTGTTACGATTCGGATGGAGTTCAATGCGATCGCTGGACACTGCCAACTAAATCACTCCTACAATCCTCCAAAATGTAGTCAGTATGGCCTAGACCAGGTACGTGTGATAAATTGCTTGGCAAAACTAGCTACATTGGTGAGCATCATTTTGATGTTGGATTTGTACTAGCATTCTTGGCTAGTTTTGTTGATGGAAATGAATATATTGGAGTTTCATTATGTCACTCATTCATGATCAAGTCATCAAGTGATGGTGGTATCTTGTGGCAAGATGGAGATGGAGGCTCATTCATGGAGTTTTATGATGGAGACATATCAAGAAAGGACAAAGAGGGAGGAGATAAGCAAGCCATGATCGATCACTCACATTTATTGTTTGGTTGTTGTAATTTTCTAGAGAGCTCAAAGTTAATAGCATGGAGGAATTATCTCATTTACATTCTATGTGATTCTTCATGTCATATTGAGGTGGCATATCACTTTGTGAGGGAGCACGCCATGGCAAAGGATGTGGAGCTTCAACATGTGTCCTCAAGAAAATGTGTAGCTGATATCTTCAGTAAAGCATTGGAAACGGACTTGTTTATGAAGCATAAGACTTCACTTGGAGTGTTTTCAAAGTCTATGCTAAAACTAGTTGAAGAGGAAGTGTGAGAGATTTCAATTAGTTTAGTCATTTTGGTCATATTTGTATATTCGGTAATTGAGGCCAATTTTCATATTAGACTTAGATTTTGACTTTTCAAAGTTATATTAGTCTAAAAGCATTTGATTAAACACTTTTGGAAAGTGTGGGGAACTATAGAACACGAGTTTTGGAGGGATTCAATTTGAGTAGTATATACATTGAATCTAGTCTTAAACATAGTAGAATTTTCATTATGGAGAGAAAACCAAAGTTTGAACTTAGGTTTGGACCTGTTATAAAAGGATGTAGCTCATGGGAAGAGAAGACATTCTCTCTCTCTTATCTCAGTCATGCTTATACATGGTTCTCTTGGGTTCTACTATCCATTGGTGCACTATACTTGTGATATCTTGCAATTCTATCTGTAGAATGCTTATTAATTGCTATTTTCAGATCCACACATGTAAAATATAGTAGCTTACTATTTTTTTATGAACAACAACATTATTTTGTTTTGATTGATGTTTGATTAAGATCTATTAGAGTTTGCATCTCATTCATAGTATAGATGTTGGTTTTTCTACATTGGCAATATTGGTGATTTGCTTGTCTATCTTACCAAAGATCAAAGAGACATTTTGGATCTTAATGATCTAAAATTATTCATGCTTTGATACCATGTAGAAGTACTATACTTTAGGACCATAAATGGATGTACAAAAGATCCACAAGAGTGATTGGATGCTTGCTTAACAATCTATCAAAAAACTAGACACAAAAAAGTTGATCTAGATTGGCAATTTGACAAACAACAAGCATTAGCAATCAAAAGCATTGATCAACATTGAAATCCGAGCCCACACATACAAGCCACAACCTGTTGTATGGCCTGTAGATTGATAATAAAGTATAAATCAATTTTGTTTCATTTGGATCACAAAAACTCAATGTACATAGTGAACTAGCTTGAGATTGAGCTCCTAAGATATTCTATCTTCTCACTACGGGAGCTTGGAATACATAGCAAATTTGACTTCTTTTGTGAAGTTAGGTGGATTTCCAACATGTAATAAGGAAGTTACCTCAGCCTTTTTGCCCTAAAATGAGACCCTAGTCTATTTCCTAGAGTCATGCCTAGTTGATAGCTAGTTGGCCAATTTTCACCTTAAATATAGGATTTAGGTCGTATAAACTAGGAATCACTACCAAAATGACATGACCAACCTTATGGACTTGACATAACCTACATTAGGAGTGGATTGCCATGTGGCATCTTGGCCTCACATGACCAACCCTATGGACTTGACATAACCTACATTAGGAGTGGATTGCCATGTGGCATCTTGGCCTCACATGGACTTGGCATAACCTACATTATACTACATGGTTTTTGATCAAGCTAGATTTGCCAATTTTTGGCAATTCTTCACACCTCCTCACATTTAGCTTGATCTATTTACAACTATCTTGATAGATGAATGAAAGCTGTTAGAAGTTTCTAAAAAGTCCAGTTACAAGCAAGGAACTTTTGAGACTCCAATAGAGAATGACGTCCATGAAGGATCTTTCACCACCTCTTAAAGGACCCCTTACAAGATGTTCCACATACGTATTTATATACATGTAGCACACTTCCAAAACTATACATCATGATAGGCATTTTGTGCACTTGAAGATACATCAATTAAACTATTAAGTGCATAAATAATGTTGCCAAAGACAATTTGCCTTGCTTGATCCACATGATAGAGCCTTGATGGCTCCATCTTGATACTCAAGGTTCTTCTTGGAGTCCTCAGGTCTTGAGCTTGCTCCTCCACTTGACTAGACTCCAAACCATCAACGAATTGAATAAGGTGTTGATCCAAAGGTTCTTATTCAAGTTTACAAATCTTCCACTCTTGAAAGATCACATTTCCACCATTGACAAACTCTTTGGTGAAAAACAAGTAGATTCTACAATCTCTAATTGAAGAGCAAAACACTACCATTATTCCTATCATTGAAATAGGATAATCATTGGTCCTTACATTGGAATGATCATTCTCAAAGCATGTGGAGCCAAAGATTTCCAATACAAATGATGTTTCATCTTTTATGACACTATTCAAACTATTACAAAAATAGTTATCCAATGAAATTGCTTTATCAACAACAAATGGAGATTTGAAAGCATCTTATTTCATTGTCTTGTCATAAAGAGTACTAAACATCAGATCTTAAAGATAAGCAACAAGTCACTCCATGTCTACTAATACTATCCAACAAGTATTCAAAGATAGTAGACTCTCCAATGCTCACCATCCTTGCAAGATGCACACTTGAATGGAAAATCTGCATGCAATTTGATGACTTGGCCTTTGTCATTGAGGACCTCCTTGGAACTCTCATGCTTTGAGGTTGATCCTCAAGATGTTCCTCCTTTTGGTGCTTCTCTTCAATGAAAGAAAGAACACACTTTGCCAAGATCTCCACTTGAGTGATCTCCTCCTTTGCCAAGAGCAACACTAGCTTCCAACTTAAACAATATTCCATGTGTAAATCCCTTTGCAATACAAACATCATTGTTCAAAATGAAACAAAAACCATGCTTAAAGTGGACATCCAAACCACTTTCTAAGAGTAGACCAACACAGCATATTCTTGGTGATTGATGGTACATAAAGGACATTTTCTAGATCCATACTTATTGAGGATTCTAGATACAAAGAGATGGTACCAACACCATATATCCTACATTCTTCATCACTTGCAGTAAAAACAAGCTTTTTAGCATCATTGAATGAGTCTAAGGTTGAGAAAAGTTCTTTTCACAAGACATGTGAGAGTTAGCTATGTATCTCTTGAATTTCCATTGCTTGTTGGTGAGGATGTAGATGCCATCAAGAATATATCTACTTCATCCTCCTCCTCCTCAAAAGTAAAATTTTTGCTTTGACTTGTCCTTTGAACTTGATGCATCATCTTCTTCTTTGGCCTCCTTTGGATGCTTCTTCTTTCCATTGGTCTTTGTTTTGCTCTTGAATGAGAAATTGGCTTTCTATCTCCATTCTGCAAAGACAATGAGCTCATTATTGCCTTCATCCTACACTCTTCAGCCACTAATGCACTATGAAGTTTTTCTATAGTTGGAAAAGTGTCTTGGATGGCAAAACTTTGGACCAAATTTACAAAGTCATCTCCTGGATCATAAAGGACAATTTGTACAAGCTCTCCATCTTGAATCTTCTCTCCAATGAAAGCCAACTCTCTATTTAGAGATTGATTCTAAGCACATAATCAAAAGAACTTTTTGGAAGGATCCTACAAAACAATGCTCAGAAAAATTGAAATTGATTTGATCTTAGAAACTCACAAAGGTTTCACTTTGTCTTGATTACCTCAAATTTGACTTCTAGCCCTCTCTTGGACTTCTAGTCACAGTTCTTACACTCCCTCACAAAGATGAAATGTACATTAGATGAGATTCTATCAAAGACTTATCAAATCCTATCAATTTTCACCATTTTTGGACAAAAACATGACTAAATCTCCCCCACACTGTTTGATGTACTTTCAAGACCTATAAAGCAAGTTTAGAGGACCTTATTTCAGCCTAGATTTTTTAGATCTCATGACCCTATGTCAAATCTAATCAATGGCACTCAATCTTGGTAGCTTATTCTAAGATTTTCACTAAAAATTACATCAAAAGCTCACAAATTGAATTTCTTTGGATCAAATGAATATCATGCATTAAATGCAGGTTCAGAGGTTTTCACACGTGTGAAAAGTACATATTTGGATCCCTACCAAGTTTGGGATCAAATCCCCTCACCAAAATCAAGATTCTAGCTTGCCCTCTCAATACTAGTTTTTAGCACCAAAACTTGCTAAAAATGGATTTACTTTTGATCAATGGTTAATGCTCTTGTACTTGGTTGTGATACCATGTGAAAGTACTGTACTTTAGGACCATAAATGGATGTACAAAAGATCCACAAGAGTGATTGGATGCTTGCTTAACAATCTATCAAAAAACTAGACACAAAAATGTTGATCTAAATTGGCAATTTGTGAACTCGAGGGTGAAGGCCCGTCCTAATTACTTAAAGGCCAAAAGATTTATTGGCTTATCATTCACATAAAGCAAGTCTTGAATCTTAAATGAAAATCAAATAAGACTTTAAATCAAAGTAGCTTGGAAACTAATACTAAAAAATAATGCATTTTATAAACTCATTCACACAACAGCGGAAGCACTGAGGGGTCAAGATGGGGACCTCTTAGTGCTTTCGTTGTTGTGTGAATGAATTTATGAGATGCATTGTTTTTGAGTATTAGTTTCCAAGTCTACTTTGATTTAAAGTAAATTTGATTTTCATTTAAGATTCAAGACTTGCTTTATGTGAATGATAAGCCAATAAATCTTTTGGCCTTTAAGAACTTAGGACAGGCCTCCACCCTCGACTTCACAGTTTGGTATCAGAGCTATGGTTTAATATTTTGTGAACTTGATGTGAAGACCTTGTATGTTCATGCATGCAGAAGAACACAAAGCTCCACTTGATGTTTAAGAGGCCTTGTGCTTCAAAAAGCAAGAACTGCTTGGAAAGATCAAGAAGACAAAGACTCCTGATAGGCATCCTGATAGGCATGATGAAGAACCTAATGACTACGAAACACTGGAAGCCTACTTGCGGAGAACTAGAAGGTCATGTTTATCAAAAACATACAACCCAAGACTAGTTTCAGCCATAAAATCATTGAAGGCCATACTAGTGAAACAAGGAAAGAATTTCTTGAACCATATTGATTGTCCACTAGGATCGCAAGAATGTTTTAAATGTAGATCTTGAAATGCTTTAAAGAAAAACATCAAATAGGATGAAAAATACTAAGTTGTTTCCAAAAATGATTTTGATTCAATACTATCAGTACAGTTTTTTTGAATTTTTCAAACATGCGTGTTATGTGATCTAAGCTTTTAGTAGCTTAATATATGTCAAGTAATGTTGATTTAAGCTCTAAGCTTTTAGTAGGTTAATGCATGTCAAGTAATTTTGATTTAAGCATGCATGTCATGTAATGTTGGTTTACACTTGTTTTCATACTTTATGCAAAAGTAAACCTTGATGATATGTTGAATTGAATCAACCACACATGAGAAAGAATTCCTAGTGATCATCCTTGGAGTATAGAAGCATTGCTTCTTAGAAATGATTTCTTGATAAAGACGGACCTAGATTTCAAGCATCTTTTGAAATCATGAATAGGAAGTTAAACCTCCTAAGACATTATGTAAAAGCATGACTAGCTAAGGAGGAACGGGGACTGAAAACTTTAAGACCACTTTACCCTATCCCATTCCTGAATCCCCAAAAAAACAATATACTAAGAAATTGTTTTTGAGCAATCTAAAACTCATGATGAAAATGAAATGATTGGATCTACTCAATATAGATTCAGTAAGCTAATTTTGAATTCAAAGATTAAAAGATCTAAGGTAGATCGAGGAACTGAAAAGACTCTTCACCCAAAGCTGATCTTAACATATAAGATCAAATTTGAAAGAAAGAAATAAGCATAAACACAATATCTCCTAAAGTTTATAAAGCATTCGATTATGGATGCAAGCTGAATGGAAGAAGAATTCTTCCAAGAATATCCAGAAATTTTTGAAAGATTTAAGACTTTTAGTTGAGAAATTTTTCATTGCGGACAACGCTTTATGCGTTGGAGGGGTGTAATTTGTAGAGACAAATTGTCCCTAAGTAATAAAGACTTTCCTAGTTTAAAAGTCAGATAGACTTTGATGATATAGAATTATCAATGATCAATATTCTTTTAGAATATTGTATGAACTTATTACTTTAATGAATTCAGTAACAGGCATGGATACCTGTAGAACTAAGGTTTTATGGTATTATGAACACTGACCTTTTTTGAAGGGATGTGCAGGAACGCATGAACGTACCTGAAGAATCAGAGCAAGAATAAGAAGCCCTCTGGGCTTAAGGACTGACCTCTCTTTGAGGGTATGCGCAGATACTTGAAAAAGTGCCAGAAGAACAAGAAGCTTTCTAAGCTTAAAGACAGTAAACAAGAAGGCTTTTAACAAAGTCTATATTGAAGGCTCAATAGAGTATATAAAGAAAACTTATTACTAAGTCTATAATGAAGGCTCAGAGGAGTCTATAAGAACAGGACAAGGCCTACGGTCTGATCACCCTAGTGACTTGTTCCACCATGATTGAGGATGGGCAGCCTCTAGAAAATAAGTGCCAATGACCATGATTGAGGATGGGCAACCTCTAGAAAAAAGAGCCTAGAAATTGATGGACATTATGCAGAACAAGATGAACATATACCTTGGCTCTTCCTTAGGAAGACTGCACTTGGGTGAATTCCCAAATTGTAACCATGTAAAATTATATGTAAATAAAAGTCAAGTTTGAACCTTGCACCACCTACCTCCCACCTACTTTTCCACATACATTCTAGGCTATTTGGCACCTAGAATGGGGCGCCCTCCTACACTCTCACTTCATATGCCAAATCATCATAATAACTCTTCCAAGTTAATAGACATCACTCATTCACCCTCTCTAACTAATACACCTCATCCATGCACTCCACTTCACCCTAAGTCCAATTGGAGTCTTCCTCACACCTCATGCCTTGAACTTGACACCTCACTCACTTTGGAAGGACTCTTCACTCTCTATATAAGTGGAAATGCACCCCACTACCAAGAGGATTGAAGGATGATGCATCCAAGCTCTGCCCATTTGTTGTTTGCTGTGTATAGGTGCTTTGGAGAAGAGGATTGAGGCATTACCTCAAGGAGGCTATGCTATTTTTTGGATTGCAGGACTCTTGGATCTCAAACCCTCTCGGATTTCTATCTCTCTTTCACATCACACACACAAACACTCTCTCTCTCTCTCTCTCTCTCTCTCTCTCTCTCTCTCTCTCTCTCTCTCTCTCTCTCTCTCTCTCTCTCTCTCACCTTCTCCTGAAACCATGATATGCCTCTTGGTTCTATTATCCATATGTAAGAATGGTTGATCAATACCATTGCATGTCAGGCTATCTGTGGCCTAATGTCCATGCATGTTAGATCTGAAGCTTGCATGTCATGCCATCTGTGGCCTATTGTCTATGCATGTTAGATCTAGAGCTTGCATGTCATGTTTGAAGCTTGCATGTCAGGCTATTCGTGGCCTATTGTCTATGCATGTCAGATCTAAAGCTTGCATATTGAAGCTTGCATGTCAGACTATTTGTGGCCTAATGTCCATGCATTTCAGATCTAGAACTTGCATGTCATATTCGAAGCTTGCATGTCATGCCTTCTGTGGCCTAATGACCATGCATGTCACTTCAAACTGTTTCATGTCAAGAATCTAAGAACCATCATGTTTTCATGTCAAGAATATAAGATCCATTTTGATTGCATGTCAAGAATGTAAGATCCAACATGATTGCATGTCGGAAGGATTAAGACTTATGAAGAAATTTCTATGCGTCTATTAAGCTAGATATGGAATTAAAATCATTGAAAGGAACTAAGTCTATGTTAAGTTGATGTTCCTACTTTGAGACCCCTATTGGAATCCATTGTATATGTAATTAGCATTGGCCAATTGGATTTGCATAATGACAAGAAAAGAATCCTTTCGGGGGGGTCCCCATCGCTTCCGCTGTTGTGTGAATGAATTTATAAGATGCATTGTTTTCGAGTATTAGTTTCCAAGTCTACTTTGATTTAAAGTCTTATTTGATTTTCATTTAAGATTCAAGACTTGCTTTATGTGAATGATAAGCCAATAAATTTTTTGGCCTTTAAGAACTTAGGACATGCCTTCACCCTTGAGTTCACACAATTTGACAAATAACGAGCATTAGCAATCAAAAGCATTGATCAACATTGAAATCCGAGCCCACACATGCAAGCCACAGCCTTCTGTATGGCCTATAGACTGAGAATGATGTAGAAATCAATTTTGTTTCATTTGGATCACAAAAATGCAATGTAGTGAACTAGCTTGAGATTGCCAATGAGCTCCAAAAGTATTCTATCTTCTCACTATGGGAGCTTGGAATACATAGCAAATTTGACTTCCTTTGTGAAGTTAGGTGGATTTTCAGCATGTAATAAGGAAGGTAACTAAGCCTTTTTGCCCTAAAACAAAACCCTGTTGGCTGATTCTGACGAACCCCCAAGATACTCGGCCAGAGCTACCCAAGAGCACCTCTCACCTTAGACCGATGAGGTCTCTGAGAAGACTCAGATGAATGAAGACTGAGAGCCGAGTATGAGAGCCAAGAAGTACTAGTTAAAAATGACAATCAAGAACTATGTAAGCCTCATGGTGAATTCCGAAAGATGGAATGACCATCATAGGAACTAGTATTTTTAGACTAATGTAATAAATGCAAGTCAAACCCTCTTAAAGAAAGTACAGTGAGCCACCTTTTGATGGTGACCTCTAGTGGAGAGCATTATTCCACTTGCAATTTGTGAAATGTGTAAATGCCACTAGGATGCCACCTAAGGAGCTCTTGCTTATTTAAGAGACTCCCCATTTGTAGAAGGAAAGTTTTTGTAAATGTAACAACTCCATGCTGAAATGAGAAGACTTCCATGAGCTTTGGTGCATTCTTGAGCTCCTTGATCATTCTTGTTTCTTGACTGATGCATTAATGATCTCGCCCTTCCATTTCCTTTGTGTGTGGTTGTGGATCTTAGTGGTGGATTAGATTTCTTGTTTTCTTAGGGATTAATGTAGGTTCCAGCTTTCAGGTAAGCTAAATAGGCTAGATTTGTGGGGTAAATCTTGTATATTCTCTTACAATCTAGTTCTTGATATCCTTGGGCTGTCCAACAATGTTATGAGTTTCTCTTGTAAGTGTCTGATAGGATGTAATTCTAGTGCATACATGTATGTCGGTTCACATCTGCTCTTGAGGTAGTGCCCTCCTGTATAATCTTTCCACTATCTTTGGGAGGCACAAATGCTATACCAATCACTGATGATCAAAGCCTTAGTAAGCATGCTATCATCCATCATTTCTAGCAATGCAAATTATCCAAAGTACATGATCAATAAGCCGAACAAAGGATGATGAGCTTACGTTAGTTTCGTAGTATCTATTGGATTATTCTCCTACTCATCGACTAATCGATATTTTAATCTGAAGAAACAAAGTGTTTCTAAACACAAAGCCTTGCTAGCTTACACCCTCTCGACACGAAACACGACGAGTTTTGTGAACACGAAAGTCAACGAAGACGATGACGGGCATACAGTAGATACCTGCTGGCTCAACCCCAATATTGAGTGTATCCATTGCCATAAGAAGGGTCATGCAGCCATGGATTACTGCTAGAACCCAAGAAATAGATCAGCACAAAACAGACAAGAGAATGATAATAGTTCTTATGTCGAGGAGCTTGAGAGCTCAAAGATGGGTGAAGTAAGCACAAACAAAAATTGTTCGACCGCCTACATCTGTGAAGATGTGTGTGCAGCATCAACGTCTGACACGTATGAGGTGATCTTGGATTCGGGAGCCACCTCGCACTTTGTGACGTCAAGATGACTCATGTCTGATTTCAAAAGTGCAGATCCCTAAAGATTCATAGTTCTTGGAGATGGATCCAGACATCAAGCAAACGATATTGGTTCACTCTGGCTCAACACCAATGGCAGAGACAAATGTTCTATTCATGCCAACTCAGCAGCAAGACTTGCTCTCTATAGCAAGAATAGCAGATGCAGGGATGCGTGTGACGTTTTCTAGCGAAGAATGCAATGTGATTAATGTCAGCACCAGCACACTCGTTGCTCAAGGAAGAAGAAAAGAGAACCTATATCATCTGAAGGTACGCCTACTTGCAAATCCGGTGCATCAGAATCATGACAACTCGCCAGACACTCTGTGGCACAGAAGACTCTGCCACATGAACTCAATGACACTCTACCAGGCAAGTCATCATGGAGCAATAACAGGGTACAACATCTCGAATGCAACCAGTTCGACCACCTGTGATGCATGTTTGAAAGGCAAGATGTCACGCACACCATTCATCAAAGACTCCTACAGAACGACAAAGATTCTGGAGCTGGTGCACTCTGACATCTGCGGTCCATTCAACGTGATCTCAGTAGGAGGTTTAAAATATTATATAACCTTCATTGATGATTATAACAGGCTTGTTAGAGTGTATTTTATTTAGAATAAATCTGAAACACTCAATAAATTCACAAAATATGTGAATTGGGCTGAGAGATGCACAGGCAGCAAGGCGAAGCAAATGAGAACAGATCGAGGTGGCAAATATATCTCGAATCTCTTCATTGACTTTTGCAATGATTGTGGTATCATTCACAAAAGAACAGCAGCCTACACATCGAAGCACAATGGTGTTGCTGAACGAAAGAACCGGACCTTAATGGAAGCAGCCAGATGCATGATGGCCTATTCGAAGGCTCCAAGGGCACTGTGGGCTACAGCAGTAGCTATAGCTGCATACATCCAGAACAGGACAGGTAAATCTAGTGTTCCTCACATGACACCACATGAGCTATGGTGGGGTCGAAAGCCCAACCTATCTCACGTCAAAATATTTGGCTGTGCAGCATATGCACATATTCTTGATAAACTTCGCAAGAAGCTTGATGAGAAATCCGAACAAGGATTTTTGGTAGGTTATGATAATAATTCGTCATACTACAGAATCTACATGCCAGACACGAACACTGTGAAAACAGTGAGGGATGTCAAATTCGATGAGAGCAGGACAATGGCCAATGAAGTCCCTGTTAGCTATGAAGTTTTGGAAAGACAGTACTATGACCTGCAGCCAACGTTAGAGGGAGCAGAGGACGAATACAAAAATGAAGATTTTTGAGTCGTCTCCCATTCGAGTGACGAATCAGACGAAGAGAGATTCGAGAGGCAGCCTGCCGCCACAGTTCTTGTAAACCAAGATAGTTCTGGACCAAGTAGAGCAGACAAGGGCAAAGGCATAGCTGTTCCGGGTGGATCTCCTAGAAGGTCGACAAGACCACAAAGAGCACCAGTGAGATTTGTGCCAAGCAGCTCATCTTTCACATCAAAAGAATTCTGCCGGTTCAGTGGCAAACCACAGACATTCGAGGAGGCGATTGAAAGTATAGAAAAGGACAAATGGATCCAAGCCATGAACGAAGAGATGGAGTCCATGAGGAAGAACCAGGTATGGACGTGGAGCCATTACCTCATAAACGCAAGACTATCAAATGCAAATGGGTTTTCAAACTCAAATATGGACCGGACGAGAGTGTGACGAAATACAAGACAAGACTGGTAGCGAAGGGTTTCTCTCAGAGATACGGTATTGACTATTCTGAAACCTTCTCTTTTGTTGTCAAACATTTGTCCCTACAGTTGTTGTTCGCATATGCAGCATCTTATGACCTCAGGATCCACATTGTGGACGAGAAGACGGCCTTCTTGCATGGCAAATTAGACGAAGAGGTCTACATGGATCGACCTCCAGGATTTGTCTCAAATTCACTTCCTGACTATGTATGCAGAATGCATAGAAGCATCTATGGTCTGAAGCAATCAGCCCGACAATGGTATAAGAAAAAGGATCAAGCCTTGAAATCATTGGGATTTAAGCCTCTATTGGCCGACTCCAATGTGTATGTCAAAGTTACAAATGGGCAGATCATCATAGTGGCTATATATGTGGACGACGCTCTGATACTTTGCAGGAGTGAGCAGCTAATTGCTGAAGTAAAGACAAAAATCTCAAAACATTTCAAGAAAGTGGATCTGGGAGAAGCTAGGTGTTACCTAGGCTTACAAATTAAAAGGGACTATGAGGAAGGCAAGTTATACCTTCACTAGTCCAGATACACCCAGAAGATCCTAGAGGACTTTGGGATTCTGAACTGCAAAGGAGCGAACACTCCAATGCTCGCAGGAATGGTGCTAACAAATGACGATTGTCCAAAGACTGAGGAAGAAAGAGAACAGATGCAGCTCACTCCCTATAGAAGGCTGATAGGTTCACTGATGTACCTTGTAGACAACACACGTCCTGATATTGCTTATGCAGTATTCAAGATGAGCCAATTCTGCACAAATCCAGGCTCGACACATTGGAAGATTGCGCAATGACTTTTGCAATATCTTCAATTAACAAGGGATTATGGCTTGTGTTATTGTCATGATGCAAGTCTCAGGATACTTTCCTACAGTGACGCCAGCTGGGCATCTCTCAGGGATGACTGTAAAAGCGTTTCAGGAGGATGCACCATCACATCAGGAGTAGCAGAGTTCTGGGTTAGCAAGAAGCAGACCATTGTAGCCCAGTCGTCCTGCGAATTAGATTACGTAGCAGTAACAAAGATGGCCAACGAAATAAATTTGGCTAAGACAGTTCCCGGACGAATTAGGTGAAACAAGGAGCGAGCCACTGGTCTTGCAAATGGACAACACCTCTGCAATACACCTCACGAAGGATCCCGTGTTCCATTCCAGGATGAAGCACATTGCGATTAAGTATCACTTGATCAGGAATCTGATTGAGAAGAAGATGATGCACACCACTTTCATTGGAACAAAAAATATGGCTGTTGACATCTTCACAAAGGCTCTAGACAAAGGACTCTTTGAGAGGCAAAGGAACAGTCTAGGGATCATAAGGCTACCATGCTTTGAGAGGGAGCTGAAGAAACAAAGTGTTTCTAAACACAAAGCCTTGCTAGCTTACACCCTCTCAACATGAAACACGACGAGCTTCACGAACACGAAAGTCAACGAAGACAATGACGGGCATCTTCGCGAACTCGAACACTGAAGAGATGAAACACAAAGAGTTTCGTGAACACGAAAGTCAACGAAGGCGAAGACCAATGGTTCGCGAACACGAACGATCCACGAACGAGATTCCCTTGCGATCCTATACGAGAAAAAGACGAATGAGGTAAACAAAACCAACGTTGGAAACAAAACCTGTTCTGTCCTCACACTCCAAGGAGTACCACCAGAGATCACGCAAGTACCAGAAGTATAGAGATCTAACTTGATGGCATAATGTCAGCAGATACTCCCTAGGTCATGGCTAAACTGCCACTCTTGTAATTCTCTGGCTAGTTGTAGATGGTTAATCACTCTAATCTTAGATTTGCATAGAGAGACTATACTTACTGAATAATACTTGACATATATCAATAGGATACACAGTGTGTAACCAAGTATAAGAAAAAAAAAAGACAAGGAGTCTGGTGCTAGTAAGCAGAAGATGAACACAGACAGAAGTTCCGCCTGCGTGTGAGAAGACAATTATGTCTAGGATTAGAAGATTTGATTGTCCGCTAGTAAATCAAGACTACTACTCGTGAGAAAACCGTGCTTCTCTCATGCCAATGCACTGCGTGGATTCGCATGCAGTGCCCTGAAGAAACCAGAGAAAATCAATATAGATTATTTTTTGGTTGTGTCTGATCTTGAATGTCGAATGCTTATGCTGTTTATTTTAATATGTCTGAGTTTTCTTGTTTCCCTTAAATTCTGCACCTTAGTTGAGATGAAGTTGAATGCTATATTAGTTTTATAAACGTAGATCAGTAGTACCTGACTACCCTCTGGAGGATTGTAAGAGTGTTTCAGCTGGCAGTGTTCAGCGAACGCATCTGAACTCCATCCGAATCTTGAAGGAGAGTCGCGAATGTTTCGTGAATTTTTTTTCTCATGATTCTCGTCAGTGGTATCGGAGTGCTGACTCGATTCTCTTCATAATCTTCAACCAGCTTTTATCTAGATCTACAGATTTATTCGTGTTTTTACACAATCTGCATAACTACTCAAAAATGGCTCACAATGTCAACATTTTCGAGATTTTCGTGCAAAATGTCAGATGCCTCAAATATTAAGAAATGACATTGGCGAAGACCTTTGCATTTTTTGTATTTTTTTTGCATGACAGTTTACGTTCAAATCTGTAGACAGACTATTTACAACCAAAGCCACTGACTTGCATTAATTCATCAGCAAGTAATTTTTGAGAAGTCCTAACTGGATGGATGTCAGCACATCACAGCCAACTGGATGACGCATTTGATGACCTAATCACTTAGTATAAATAGTTGTTCATATTCCTACATTAAAAAAGATGCAAATTAATTATCAAGTATTGAATAGTTAGCATTCTCTCTCTCAAGCCTGCGAGCTTGGACACTCTTGAGCATTCTAGCTCACTTTTTTAAAGTTGATTACTGATTGTTATTGCGCTTATTGCTTATCAGCATTGCGCTTAATTTAGACTTATATTTAGTCGCTCAGAGATAGCCTAGAGTACGCGACTTTGATTCGCAACTTGTTGTACTCATTTACATCTGTTTCATTTTCATACTGAATCAATGCTATCTTCTTATTGCATTCAGGTTCGAATTAGAATGTATGCATTTTTGTAGTTCTTTGCAACTGATTATTTGTCTGATAATTCAGTGCTTAATGTTTGGCTACGTAATCACTATAGTACTAATGATTTCAAAGTTAGTTATTATAATATTGAACGTGATTTCTATCACTATTGTTTTGTTCGAAATTGATAGGCGTACTCATGCATAAAGAAAGAGAAAGATAGTTTATTCTGCTGCATACAATAAGTTTTTAATTCTTGTCATTCGAATTTTTTTTATTCAAATTTTATTCGACCTATCTTTTCACACACCTCTTTCCAACATGGTATCAAAGCATTGATTCTTCAAGGCCTAATACTATATCAGAGTGCAAGCTCTAATATTTGATATCTTTTGCGATATCAAATTATTCTTCAGTTCGAATCAATTTGTTTCAGTATCAGAGAATTGGTCCCACAGCACGGTATCTCTCTTGACGTTGTCAGACTAAAGTTCCAGATGGATTCTCAAAGTATAGCCGGTCTTATCGCAGACAAGTTTAGCAGATCCAATTATCATTTATGAAAATTTAAGATGAAGATCTTGCTAATTGCCAATGAGTTGTGGGATGTTGTTACAGATATTGAAGTAAAGCCTGAAGACGACACAACTCGAAATGGAAGTCAAAGGATGGTAAAGCTTTCACGCTTATTATCCTCAATATATCAGATACTCAGATTGGCCACATAGTTGAAGCCAAAACTTTGAAAGAAGTTTGGGACATCTTGAGCTCACTATATGATGTGAGAGACGTAACTACCAAGTTACATCTTTGAAGGAAGTTCTTCACACTCAAGATGTTGAATAATGATTCTCTTTAGAATCATATTAATCAGTTTAAGAATCTCTTGCAACAGATGGCCGCTGTCGGATCAGTCATAGATGATCAAGATGCAATTATGACATTGCTTTCAAGCCTGCCCTCTACATATGAGAACTGGATGATGATCATCACAACACACTCAGATTTAACTCTTATTAGAGTAGTTACTATGTTGTTGCAAAAAAAATAATCTAAGTCTACCTCTTCATCTCTTGTCCTATATGTCAACAAGGGCTTGAAACGGCAGAAGAAGAAAGGCTCCAAGCAGTCTGCATCGAATCAGAAACAGACTCAAGATCAAGAACAATCATCGAATCTACATTCGCTGAACAATCATCGAATCTACATTCGTTGAAGAAGAAAATATTTTGCAGGTATTGCAAGCGCAATAACCATGAGGTTCCAACCTGAATGTTATATTATCAAAGGTAAACACAATCATGTGTGTAAATTCCATACAACACTTTATGGCTTCAAGCAATCTACTCAAGCATGGTTTGAAAGGATCAACACTTTCCTTATTGATCACGGCTACACACCAAACTCTTCAAATTTGAATGTTTACTTCAAGACAGTGCAGCAGTCTTATTATCACTTTATACGTGGATGACATATTGCATTTCGACAATAGAATTGATTCGATAAAAGAAGACAAGTCAATGCTATCTTCTGAATTCTACATGGCCGATCTGGGCGACATTTATTTTTGCCTTGGTATTCAAATCCACAGAGACAGAAATCAAAAGTTGATCTACATTACTCAGTAGAGGTACAGCTACAATATGTTAGTCAGATATAACCTAGTTAATTGCAAGTTAGCTCTCTCACCAATGGAACCAAGTCTCAAATTGTCGAAGGACCTCTTAGAAAATTTGTGAAGCTGGCAATCAATCTGCCTTTGAATTTTGCCAAGCCAAAAGCTGCCAAATACCCCTAGTACCTGGTCGTACCGTTGAGTTTAAATCTGCCAAAACTGCCTACAATCTTTGGAGCCTCCCTTCTGTAAACTTCCCTGCACCCATTTCTATCAAACTTTGGATCGCTCTTACCCATCATACTGATGCAAAAGTTCAAGCCTGCAAACTCGCCGCATAAAAATCCATCTTTTGACACACCTATTGCTTTTGACACTACCATTAAGATGAGCAAATTTGAACCCTCGAGATGTTCTTCTGAACAAACCTGGGCTAGAACAAGGGGCCACTTTGAAACCGGTTTTAATAGAATGAGCTTGCATCAAGCTAGAATTTGGAACTAGAAAGACCCTTCTGTAAGTGCAGATGCGGTGATAAATGTAAAAACATTTTCTCTATCATATGGTTTGGTCACGCTATCTAGTTCATGATGAACAACCTTGCCAAATTCCTCCCTCGCTACAAAACCAACTTAATGCCTTCTTTCTTTGGCTTTGCAAACCTGCTAGGGATGTTGTTAAAGCCCATCTTGCCTTTATGTACATAAAACAACACATGATTGAAGCTTTTGTTGAACTTTCCAATAATCCTATTGCAAAACTTCTTGCACACCTTGGCGATGCCGAAAACATCTGGGAAATTGAATGACTTCTTAAAAAGACCAGTTTCTCTACCTAACACGATAAATACTTCTTGAATACAAGTAGGAAAACAGGATCCTTCACTCTGAATAGTCCAAGCTCAATCATATTATGCAGTGGTAATAAGAAGAGAAAATACTTTCTCAATAAAGGCAATGAGAGACAAAGCAGTGGTGAGAAAGAGAATCTTCCTATCAGAAAGCTAAATTTTTACCGTGATTGATCCATGTGCAGGAGAAAATAGAAAAAATAAGAGTACTGGAGATCAATGCAACTAGTAGGCGACGATTACTGGTTAAAAGAGACAAAGGGAAGATGTTTTTGCATTTACATTACTACATAGATGCTTTGAGAGTATAAACATTAAACTTTATTATGAGACTTTACTTCATATTTTTGGTCATATTGATGAGATCTTTGAGCGAATTGTGTTTGGTTGGACCTTGTTTCCTTGTCTAAAGCATGAATGGTATAAAAAACTTTCAAGTTTTTTGTGATTTTAATGTTGACAATATTCCACTTTGTACCTACTTGAATTCTAAACATTTGAAAGAGTTTTTTGATGAAAGGTTTGGGCATGTTATTTTACTGAATACTGGAATTATCAATAGCAAAATTTTAAGAAACGACTCAGAAGGAGAGTAGATTGGGGTATTTAGGGCTTAATCATATTCCTTTACATCAATCTAATATTAATGAGGTCGCTTTGGAACTGTACCAGGGATGGTTTAAGTTGGCTATATTCTTACCCAGTTATCATAACATGGATCGTAATACTATTATGGAACACGCCTTAATATGCAAACATGTTGTTACAAACTTTTTAAAGAAGACCAGATGGCTTCACGACAAAAATGCTACAAGATATGATTTAAAGAATGCTATGGATGAACGTAACTGGATTACTACCTATCTGTATGTAATGGTGTGGATAAAGCTCAACATAATCCTTGTTCTATGTGTAACTACTTTATTAGAAACTTGGCCTTACAAAGGTTGTCTATGCCTCTTTTCCAGAAGAAAATAACAATACCATTGATAATGCTATGACTAATATTAAGCATGCCTTCTCTAATATGTTGCCAGAATACCTTATTGGGAAAGAAGAATTACTCTTTCTACTTTGTAACTTTAAGGCACATAAAAATTCTTTCATATGGAGTACTAATGCACATGACTGCTACTTTTCAAAGGTGGCCACATTTCTTTCTAGTTCTCTTGGTATTATATCTCCGCTCCTTATGGAGGGTGCAGGCCTTCAGACACATTCATACCAAAGTTACCTAAATGTTGTCAAAATATTGAAAAATCTATCTAATGTTGTGAGTATGGGTCCTAAAAATGCCAAAAATGAATTGAGCTCTTTTGGCTTAGTAAAGACCCATCTTGGAATAAAATATTCAAGGTAGGTAGAATTAGAAACTCGAGCTACCATAGGAATTGCCATTTGTACTTTACATGCCACATTTAATGCATGAAAAGGCTACGTGGCACAATTAGACATAGTGAGGTGGCTTGGATAAGTCTAGATAGCTTGAGAGGTGGATCCACAACTCCAATTCAACTTCAAGTAGGAGAAGAGTGTAAGAAAATGTGTACCCCTATCACTAATAAGCACTAGAGGACATCCGAAATGAACTATAACCTGTTCGTATAGAAATTTTGCGGTAGAACAAGCGTCAGCATTGCGAACAGCTCTTGCTTCAGCCCATTTGGTGCAATAGTCCGTAGCTACTATGATGTAATGAGATTGTGTGTGTCGAGTAGCAGGACTAATAGGTCTAACATAATCAATTTTCCATTTCATCAGCTACACTACTTTAGATCAAGCTTACAAGTTGTTTGATCCTATCGAGTCAAAGATATTCACTAGCCGATATGTCATCTTCATTGAAGATCAATTTATCGACCTCAAGGGAAAAGGCAAAGGCCATATAGTTGACTTGTCCGACTCTTTTGACATAGTAAACTCTCAAGTTCCTCAGTCGACTATTTCTATTGAAGGTCCAAGCTCATCTACTTTTGACAAACAACCTATCATCAGTGAATCCAAAGATGATGATGTTGCAATTTAGCAACTATAGCATGATGAAAATGATCAACTTCCTTTACTACCCAGAAGATCATCAAGAACTACCAAACCACCTAATAGGTATATCGATGAGTCTATAGCTTACCTTGTTGAGGAGCCGACGACTGTTGAAGAGGCACTCGGTTAGTCTGATTTCGATCTCTAGACAGAAGCTATGAATAAAGAGCATTTACCTCTTATCAAGAACCAAACATGGACGATTGTCGAATTACCTGGTAGCATAAACGTAGTTGATTGCAAATGGATTTTCAAAATCAAATTTCATCTGACAGGAACTCTCCACCACTATTTGTACGAACGGTCTTGAGCCGTTGACCAGTTTGTGTCTCAGCAAACTATTTGAAGTCTTTGAAACTGTTGAATGTCTCAGACTTGTTTTTAATGAGCATAATACTGGTAAATCTCGAATAATCATCGGTAAAAGTGATAAAATATAGTGCTGAGCTTAGAGAGGGAGTACTCATAGGGCCACACAGATCACCACATATCAATTCTAGAATGGACTTAGCTCTAGTGGCTTGTCCCCTTCGGAATCTGGATCTAGGCTATTTGCCTAGTAGGCACATCTCATAGACACGAATGTCAGTGGAGGCAGCATTAAAGTTTAAATTCTTGACCATACTATTATGATGCATACACAAAATTGATCTCATGTTTAAGCGTCCTAATCTTCGATACCATAATTGGGCATTTGAAGTACTCACATTAGTAGAAAGTGCATATTCGTGACCCAGAATGTACAAATTACCTTCTCTATTTCTAGAAAAGATTTCTTTATCGTTCTTGTCCAAAATGGCACATTGCTTCAAACTGAACAAGGCTCTGCAGCCCTCATCAGTGAGCTTGCTGACTGACAATAAATTTTTGGTCAGTTTGGGTATGTATAGTACATCCTTGAGCTAGGTCAATTTACCATTTCAAAGATAAAGGTGAATGGATCAAGTTTGCCTTCAATCTATAGTGTACTTGAATCACCGAAGTAGATATAATTTGAATATGCTGGTGTGAGGTCTTTGAATAAGGACTTACATGAAGTCATGTGCTGAAAAGCACCAGAATCGAGGTATCATTCCATGGCTCCTCTAGTGGGTTCATCTTGTATCATTAGCAATGTTGGGTCTTCAAGAGATGTTCTGGCAAAATCAAATTCTCCATCCTGCTGCATCTTCTTCTTTGCTTCGTTATGCTTGAGAACTTGACATTCCTTGGTTTCGTGATTGGTTCTGTTACAGTAGAAGAGTCTGGTCTTGGGCTTTTGATGTTGTCGATTGTGCTGTTGTGATTGTTGGTCTAAATAAGTTTGCTTAGCTTTTGTCTTTTTGTCCTTCGAAGATTTCTTCTTTTGGAGTTGTTGTTTATTTGAATAGAGAGCGACTGTCTTCAAATTCGACATGGATAAGATTTTCCTTCTTACTTCTTCCTATAATAAACTTGTTGTCACCTTTTGCAGAGACAGGTCAAGAGCAGTGCTAAGTAGCAATACTAGATTGTCGTAAGAGGGAGGAAGATAGGACAGAAGAGATATGTTAGCATCTTCATCTGATATTGGTGAACCTACTGTAGCTAACTGATTGAGTAGTTGTTTGAATTCATTTAGATGATCAATGACTAAGGTTGCTTTACTTATCTTGAGTGACAAGAACTTCTTCCTCAAGAAGAGGCGAGTCATTTCGTATAGACCAATAAGAATGTCTCATGCCTCTTTGGAACTGGAACAATTGGCTAAGTGAGCTATTTGTGAGTCTTTGAGATTTAGAGATACAAAGGCAAGAGCTTTGCCATCCTTAGCTTCCTAGGTGGTCAGCATGTCTGGTTCAGCCAACTTGGCTATTGAACCATTGATGTATCCCTAGATTTCTTTTTCTGTGAGTATCATCTTCATCTTGGACTTTCACATGTGAAAGTCATCACCGTTGAACTTGTTGATCAAGCGGATTTTTGAAGATGTTCCTTCCATGATGAATGATCAAAGTATAGTATAATAGTTTTGAATACTAATGGTAGCTTAGAATGATGGCTCTGATACCACTTTGTTGGAGGGATCTCGAAGATATTAGGTGCGGAATAGGAAACAGAGCTTCAACACAGAGAACATTACGAGATCTTTACCAAACTACAACATCAACATTGACTTAGATTGAATGGAAGAATGTTTGGTACGTGTCAAAGACAACCATGAGGGAGCAAAAAACAACTAGAAGTCTGAGACAACCATGCTTCCTTCCACATTAGGCATTTTGAATTGAGTGAGTGTCAATTGAGAAAGAAAGTTATAAATTTTTTTTTGTAGTGCAATACACAAAATAAAATAGAGAATCTAAATTAAGTTGTTATGAATACAATGACTAGATCATGATCCTATGTCCAAGAATGGTTCACAATAGTGGCGTACTGTATGTAGTGATCTTACTTAACTAGCTACAGATTAAATAACTATCTCTATTCCTTGAATGGCTTTCACTCTCTCGGATATCTCTGATTCTGAGGAATCAGATAATTTAAGACGCAATGAAGTTCGCATAGGAATTTTGATTCACTCTTCTCCACTTTCAATATCTCATAATCCCCACATATGCTCATGAATTGCCATTATCTAAATACACATGAAACAATTACAATGACTGCGTGGGTAATGAGCATGAAACAGTGCAATTACTAAAAAATACTAAAGTGCAGTGTGGATGATGTGGACCTCAAGCTGAATTCGAAGTAGGTTGAAGAAGATGTAGAACTCAAAGACCTCGAACTCAAAGAGTTTGTCGTCAATCCTACTTCTGCTCTAGTTGAATGATTGCATAGATGTTCAACTTCAGAGAGTAAGGCTGCAGTGTTGTTGGAGAGAGAGAGAGAGAGAGAGAGAGAGAGAGAGAGAGAGAGAGAGAGAGAGAGAGAGAGAGAGAGAGAGAGAGAGAGAGAGAGAGAGAGAGAGAGAGAGAGAGAGAGAGAGAGAGAGAGAGAGAGAGAGAGAGAGAGAGAGAGTATTTACATAGCGTAATGGTGCTCAGGAATTGAGACAAACTCGAATGATTTGTGTTCTGATGACTCGAATTCTGGTGAGTTGGAGTGATGCTTAATTCCAACAATATCCTCACGAGCTGAGGGTGGTGATGGTATTGGGGGGGGGATTTGTTAAACAATGATGCCTACATGAGGGCAGTGCTAGTTTTGATTCTATTTTGGGGTTTCACACTGGCCTTTGAAAAGTCTAGTTCTAGAATTTGTTTCATGGAGTCTAACTAGGTTTAAGATGTCTTTTTTCACATTGGACAAGGGAAGAAATCTAGTTTGAGATTTTGGTTCATGTAAAATAAGTAGTCGTGCAAAATCCCTTTTCACATTATGTTCTTCCTCAGTTCTCCTCCAAATTTTCAAAAAAGCAAAGAATGAAGCTAATTTGCAATAAACTCCATAACTTTATTAGATCCTAACAAGATTGGGTAAAAATTGGCTTACATTATAGCTAAGACATAGCTATTGGTTCATATATTCAAACTTGAAATATTAACTAGAAGTATAGCAAAAATATAAAATTAAAAGAAAAATTAAAATTGCAACTAACTGTCAAAATATTGGAAAAATCTATCTAATGTTGTAAGTAGGGGTCCTAAAAATTCCAAAGATGAATTAAGCTCTTTTGGCTTAGTAAAGACCCATCTTAGAATAAAATATTCAAGGTAGGTAGAAGTAGAAACTCGAGCTACCATAGGAATTGCCATTTGTACTTTGCATGCCACATTTAATGCATAAAAAGGCTAGGTGGCACAATTAGACATATTGAGGTGGCTTGAATAAGTCTAGATAGCTTGAGAGGTGGATGTGAAAATTGTCAACATTTCCTAGCTAGTTTGAGGCCTAAATTGGCTAAAATTGTAAATAGTTTTGGTTCTGGAGTTTTGCACGTGTGAACCAGGCCACAATGTTTTTATTTACTGTATTTTTTCAGTATGATGAAGTGTCAAACTTCATACCCTTCAAAATGAGACCATTTTGATGTATTTTGGTCATATAAGCCATTTTTAGCTATTTTTCCTATATAGGGAATATCTAGGGTCAAGTACCTTCTAGAGAGAGGAGAGAGAGTCATCTTCCTCATCCATAAATAGTAGGGAAGTCGTGGAGAACAGGTTGGAGAAACCTTTTGTATGCTTCATTGAGATCAATAGATCATTGTCATTGTTTCTTCCTCCATTGAGAGCATTGTTGTGTGTATTGTCTTCAAGCTATTGTGTATGATCTTAGGTGATTTCCAAAAGTGATAGGCTGATGTATTATGGACTGTATAATGCTATTTTGGTCCGCACTTGATGTTTATGGAAGTTTCCATTTGTGATAAATGCTTTTTGATCAAGTTCTTTGCATTCTAGGTAGCATAGAATGTGTTGCCAATTCCTAGCTTATGTAGTTTGGAGTGCAAGCATTCAAGCCAATGATCTTGGAGTTTAGATCCACTTAGGATCTGTATTTTTCACATGGTATCAGAGCTGGTTGGCTTCTATTTACAGTAAGTATTCCATTTTTGGTGATATTTGGATGTTTGATCAAGTTCTAGCATGATTTTGCATTGCTTTGTTGATCAAATCTTACTAACCTTTGTTTTGTGAGTTGAACTTGTGGATCAAAAGCATATTTCAGGTCTATTGAAGATCAGAGGCTGAAAAGAAACTATTTTGGATCAGATCATAACACCTAATCATTTGTGATTGTGAGGCTTGTGCATATTCAATACTAACAATGTTCTTTTCAATCCTATTGTTGACAATCTCCATTCTTGGATGAACACTCTCCTTAAGTGGATGAAACTTCTCCTTAAGTGGATGACAAATGCTCTTTTGAGTGAGTTGTAATTCTCCTAAAGGCTGAGCAAAGCTCCCATTTGGATGAAAGATCCCCTTTTTTGGGTGAACATATTGTAAGCTCCATTGTGAAGAGCATATTGTAAAGATTGTCATCAATTTTGGCATAAATTTTGGTGTACTTTGTTGAGCATGTAAGTAACTCTCCTTATGTAATTTGATTGGAGCATTTGCTGGAAGGTGTTAACCATTATGCAAGTGTGTTTTCAGGTTCTTAACAGGTTGAGGAACATTCTCATGTGAAGTGATCTTAGATCTACATCTAAACACCAAGATTTGACAAGATAGTGAAGCTAGTCTTGTGATTCACTAAGTGTGCTCATTCATTCACCTCTAAATCTTGTATTTATCACTTGCTGGAGTTTATAAACTTTTAGAAGTGTGGTTTACATGTGGTTTTACAGGTTGAATCAATATCTTAGTGTGTTGATCATATGTTGATCAAGTTTGTTCATTACTAGGTAATCTTGGCATCCTAGTTTTGGGTATTTTCTAAGAATGCAAGTAACTCTTCACACCATAACTTGATTTGGTCACTTGCTGGAAAGTTTGAGAGCTTAAGCAAGAGTGTGTTCAGGTTGGTTTGATTTTGTAATCCATTCTTAGTGTGTGCAAAGTGTTGCATGTGTTTCAATCTTCCTTTCTATGCTTGGAAACCATCTAGGTTCAAGATAGAAGTGTTTTAGGGTCCTAAATCTTCATAGATCTCTTTATCTATCATTTGTTGAGAGAAAAGTGAGTGCTAAGTGCTTTAGGACAGAACCTAAAAGTTGAAGAAACATTAGAATCATGGCTTCCAATGGTGGGATCATGCTAGAGTCTAGTGAAAGGTTGAGTTCATCAAACTACTCTACTTGGAAAGTGAGGATGGAGTCCTTACTTGAGTTGAATGAACTCATGGACATAGTTGCAGAAATTGAAGAGAGACCTCTCACACTTCAAGAGCAACAAAGGTTTGATAAGAAGGCCAAAAGGGCTCTTCATATCATTAAAATGAATGTTACAAATGAACTTCTCAAGGAAGTTGGAAAGTGTCAAAGTGCAAGTGAGGCATGGAATGCCTTAAAGAAGCTCTTTGAATCAAAGTCCACATCTAGGGTATTGACCCTAAGGAGACAAATATTTTCTAGTAGGCAAAGAGAGGGTGAAAGTGCTCATGCATTTATCTTGAGAGTTAAGTCCCTAAGTGATGATTTAGCATGCATTGATGAGAACATAAAAGATGGTGAAATAGTCCAAGTTATGTTGAATGGTTTGCTAAATGAACATGCTAACCTTGTGCAAAGTTTTGCCATTCAAAGAGTCTTGCCAAGTGTGGTTGACTTGCAAGAAATCTTATTGGCTGAAGAACATAGGTTGCAATCAAAGCTTGATGGTGCATCCTTGCAAGGTGGAGGTGAAGAGGCTTTCTTCACAAAAGGCAAATTCAAGGGCAAAGGTAAAGGCAAAGGGAAATGGTCCAAAGGTGGTAACTTTGATCATGATGATCACTCTTCCTCTTCCTCTTCTACTAAGAACAATAAGTCAAAGTTCAAGTGCTTTTATTGTGGGATAAAAGGTCATTTTGCAAATGAATGTTATAAGAAGAAAAGAGAGCAAGGAGAGAGGCAAGGAAATCTTACAATAGATGAGGAAGAACATAACACATGTGAATCACTTGTTATGACTTCAAGTTTGTTAGCCAACATAGATGATAATGATCCTTGGTGGATTGATAGTGGAGCCTCATCTCACATGACAAGACATAAGGAATACTTTACATCCTTATTGTCTTATGAGGGAGAAGGTAACATCATCTACACTGCAAATGATGGTCAATGTGACATCAAAGGCATAGGCACTATTCCTATTTCCCTTTCAACAAATAGGAAAGCAAATCTTGAAAATGTTTTGTACATTCCTTCAATCACTAAGAATTTGCTTAGTGTAAGTCAAATGATTGACAAAGGACTTGATGTGGAGTTCATTGGAGATGCATGTTTGATAAGTAAATGTGGATCCTTGATTGCTCAAGGTAGGAGGCATGGTAAACTTTTCAAGCTTGATGCATGTGTGATCTCTAATCATGAAGGATGTATGGCTAGGGAGCAATTGACAAACCAAGAAGTTTGGCACAAGAGGTTGGGCCATCCCAACTTCAAATCTTTGGAGGTAATGGCAAAGAAAGAGCTTGTTCTTGGTCTCCCTAAAAGTCTTGTTGCAAACAATAGTGTTTGTGAACATTGTGCCTTGTCCAAATCTCATAGACTTGCTTATTCTAGATCTACTTCTAGATCTAAAGAAGCTTTTCAACTTGTGCATTCTGATATTCATTCTTCTAGTACAACTAGCAATGGTGGGGCAAAGATGTATGCAACTTTCATTGATGACTTTAGTAGGTATACTTGGATCTATCTTCTTAAAAGTAAGGATGAAGTGTTTGCTGCATTTGTCAAGTTCAAGAATGAAATGGAAAACCAATTCAATACAAAGATCAAATGCTTAAGATCTGATAATGGAGGGGAATACACCTCAAATAGGTTCAAAGACTTTTGTATAGCACATGGGATTAAGAGGGAGATGTCTAGTCCTAGGACTCCACAACAGAATGGAGTGGCCGAGAGGAAGAATAGAACCCTTTGTGAATGTGCCAAGGCAATGAGACTACATGCTAATCTTGCTAAGTCTTTTTGGGGGGAAGCTTTAGCATGTGCTAACTATCTATGTAATAGATGGACAAGTGCTTCCTTGGATGGTAAAACTCCTCATGAGGTTCTTTATGGTAGAAGGCCGAGTGTCAAGCATTGTAGGATCTTTGGATGTACATGTTTTGTCAATATCACACTTGATAGAACTAAACTTTCTCAAAACTTTGTTATGAGTGAGTATGATCATTCTCTCTACTTTAGATTGAATGAAAATGATATCACTTTACTTTTGATCTATGTTGATGACATTATCTTAAGTGGTGGTAACAATCTAGATATAGATGAAATCAAGATGGCACTCAAAAGAGAGTTTGAAATTCAAGATCTTGGTAAACTTCATTATATCTTAGGAATAGAGATTATTAGAACTTCTAAATCTACATTCATATGTCAAGAAAAGTATGTTAACTCTATTCTAAAAAGGTTTCATATGGAAGATTGTAAAGTTGTTTCTACTCCTATGGAATCAAATGTAAAGCTAACTACAAGAAGTAATGAAAGATCCTTCAAGGACATTACTCTCTATAGAAAGCTAATAGGATCTCTTATATGGTTAACCATCACAAGACCTGATCTAAGCTTTGTGGTTGGTAAACTAAGTCAATTTATGCAAGATCCTAGTGAGGCTCATTGGAATCTAGGAAAGAGAGTACTTAGATACATCTCGGGATCTAGAGATTTTGGCATCTTGTATGGAGGTACTACACCTAACCTTTGTGGATTTTCAGATTCAGATTTTGCAGGTGATCAAATGGATAGGAAGTCAACAAGTGCCTTTGCAATCTATCTTGGAGATGGAGTGGTCTCATGGCTATCAAAGAAGCAACCAACTATCTCTCTATCTTCCACCGAAGCCGAGTACAAGGCATTAACAACATGCACCAAGGAGATTCTTTGGATCAAGAGGATGTTATTGGATCTTCACTTGCTGGAACCAGAGAAGACTCCAATCATACTTTGTGATAACCTTTCAGCCCAAAGCTTGGCAAGCAATCCTGTTTTTCATGCAAGGAGCAAGCACATTGAGATTGCTCACCTGTGAGAGATCAAGTCATTGCCAAAGAGGTGGAGCTTCAACATGTCTCTTCAAAGGAGTGTGTGGCTGATATCTTCACCAAACCATTGGGAAAGGACCTATATTTAATGCATAGATCTAATCTTGGAATGTGCTCAAAGGCTATGTTGAAACTAGCATCCAATGTTGAAGAGGGAGTGTGAAAATTGTCAACATTTCCTAGCTAGTTTGAGGCCTAAATTGGCTAAAATTGTAAATAGTTTTGGTTCTGGAGTTTTGCACGTGTGAACCAGGCCACAATGTTTTTATTTACTGTATTTTTTCAGTATGATGAAGTGTCAAACTTCATACCCTTCAAAATGAGACCATTTTGATGTATTTTGGTCATATAAGCCATTTTTAGCTATTTTTCCTATATAGGGAATATCTAGGGTCAAGTACCTTCTAGAGAGAGGAGAGAGAGTCATCTTCCTCATCCATAAATAGTAGGGAAGTCGTGGAGAACAGGTTGGAGAAACCTTTTGTATGCTTCATTGAGATCAATAGATCATTGTCATTGTTTCTTCCTCCATTGAGAGCATTGTTGTGTGTATTGTCTTCAAGCTATTGTGTATGATCTTAGGTGCTTTCCAAAAGTGATAGGCTGATGTATTATGGACTGTATAATGCTATTTTGGGCCGCACTTGATGTTTATGGAAGTTTCCATTTGTGATAAATGCTTTTTGATCAAGTTCTTTGCATTCTAGGTAGCATAGAATGTGTTGCCAATTCCTAGCTTATGTAGTTTGGAGTGCAAGCATTCAAGCCAATGATCTTGGAGTTTAGATCCACTTAGGATCTGTATTTTTCACAGTGGATTCATAACTCCAATTCAACTCAAAGTAGGAGGAGAGTCCATGGATCTATATATATGTGATGTACTCTCATTGAGAAGATGATGAAATTTGTGTATAATGCAAATTTGGAGACTAAGCTCTTTGTGCCCTCTCTCTCTCTACTCGAGTTTGTACTTTCATTTTCTCTCTCTAGCCGAGTTGAGACATTTATTGTACTTAGTTTCATGTTTTGTTGACAGATCTTGCTTGTAACACAATAATATTTCTTGTATGATCAGCTTTCCTATTGTCAATTAATGCTACTCTGTTCTTTATGGTATTATTGGGCTTAGGAGATCAAAAGTACATGTGTAGGGCGTCCCACACGTGTGAATTCATCATGGTATCAGAGCCTACCTAAGATTTACAAGCAAATCTAATTAAAAAGTTTACAAATTTGATCAGATTTCAAGCTAGGAATTGTCTAGATTCTACTTTCTAGCTAGTTTGTAGTTTTTTGGTGATTTAGAGCTTCAAACCACTTTGAATGGTCCAGATCAGGTATTGTATAGAATTTCAGGTGCAGGCACGTGTGAAATCCGCCCATTTTCAGTTTGGTGGTTCTCTCTCACCTTAGATCCAAATTTCATGCAAATTGGCCCACTAGAAAGCTAGAAATTGTAGAATCCGATGCAATTTGAATCATGACAGTTGGATAAGTCAATCAATAAGTTTTAAGCTTTTGAAGAGTCGTAGGTAGGGCGCCTAGACCTGTGGCAAATCGTGAGTACATGTCATTTATTGCTTGAATGATCACAAAAATCATCCAAAAGTTGACCAATCTCATCTATACGTGATTTAGACAAAATTTATAGGTTCTAGGCAAATTGTTTCATACAAATAGATTGTATTTGAGTCAATTTGACATTTTTAGAGTATTTCACACGTGTGAAATTCAGAGAACCATAACTTTTTCTATACTTCATCTTTTTTGATGATTCAAATCTTGTTTTAGAGAGATTGTCAAACTAGTGAGATCTATTTCACAGTTTTTTGCTTTGTCTTACATAGGATTTGGTTTTTTGCCCTTGATGGGTTCCTATAGTGAGAAGATAAGCAATTTTTTCATCCATCTTTTTTGACTTCCATCATTCTTTATGACTTCAATGGGTGTCTTTCTATTAGAAGCAAGTGAGAGATTGTCAACCTCCAATTACTCAATTTGGAAGGTTAGGATGGAATCTGTCTTAATTCTACAAGATGTGATGGATATTGTACTTGGAATTGAAGAAGAACCACAAATTCCTCAAGAAATTCCAAAGTACAAAAAGAGAGCTAGGATGGCTCTGCATTATATTAAAATGAATGTCTCAAATGACATTTTAAGAGAAATTGGTGCTTGTACTAATGCCAAAGATGCTTGGGATACTCTCAAGTCCATCTATGAGGCAAAGAATACTTCTAGACTTCTAACACTAAGAAACCAAAATTTTCAAAGTGTACAGAGAAGTGATGAATGTGCTTCAGCTTATGTAATGAGAGTTAAAGACCTCCATAGAGAATTGTCATGCGTAGGAGACTCCATCAACCAAAATGAACTTGTTCAAGTCATACTTAATGGGTTAAAGGAGGAATATGACAACCTTGTTCAGAGTTATACATTAAGGACACAAGTTTGAAAGCACTCCAAAGTGTGCTCATTTCTGAAGAATCAAGACAAGAGTATAAACTCTTGAAAATGGAGAGATTGTCTCTCAACATTGATGGTAAAGCTCTCTATACCAAAGACAAGCACAAGACAAGAAGTAAGAATCAACACCAATCCTCTTCAAGCAAGAACAATCTTATTTCCAAGGAGAAAGGAGAAGAGGATGAGTCCTCTCAAGCTTCCACATCCAAGAAGAAAAAGAAAAACATCAAGTGTTTCTTTTGTGGCAAGAAGGGGCATTATGCCACCAATTGCTTCAAGAAGAAGAGTCAATTCAAGCAAGCCAACATTTTCAATGAAGAGAAGGAAGATGCTCATGCAAGTGATGGAGAGGGATCTCGTATGGTCTCGAGCTTTTCTTCATCACCTTTCAAGAAGGATGGTTCGTGGTATATTGACAGTGGAGCTTCCTCACATATGTGTAGCTCCAAGCATTCTTTTTCATCCATGTCACATTATGAAGGAGCCAAGAAGTCCAAGAATTTCAAGAATTTCAAGCCATGGGAGGCTTGTGCCATATCTAAATCTCATAAGAAGCCTTTTTCAAAGTCATCTATCAAGACTACACATCCATTGGAGCTCATACACTCAGATGTGCACTTCTCATCTTCAAAGAGCAAGGGTGGTGCTACTTGCTTTGTAACTTTCATTGATGATTTCACTAGATTTACTTGGTTATATCTTCTAGCTTCAAAGTCTATGGTGTTTGACTATTTTCTAAAGTTCAAAGCTCTAGCTAAAAAGCAATTTTCATACAAAATCAAGATTCTTGGAAGTGATGGAGGTGGTGATTACACCTCCAATAAATTTCATGATTATTGTGAGCTTAAAGGCATTAAAAGGGAGTTTTCTTGTGCATATACACCATCTCAAAACGGGGTGGCTGAAAGAAAGAATAGGACCTTGTGTGAATTAAGGCATCCTTGCCAAAAGGCTTTTGGGGTGAGGCCATCAATTGTTCAAACTATCTTTGCAATTGACTCCCTCATGTTGCACTTGGAGGAAAGTCACCATATGAAGCACTTTATTTGAAGAAACCTAAGGTTGATCACCTTAGAGTATTTGGATGCATTTGCTTTGTCTATATTCCCTTGGAAACAAGAAAGAAGGATGATCCTTGTGCAAGCAAAGGAGTAATGGTTGGATATTCATCCAACAAGAAAGCCTATCAAATCTACATGCTCTCTACTTCTAAAGTAATTGAAAGCAGAGATGTAGTTTTTCATGAAGAATAATGTACAATCTTGGAGGGACCGAGATCAAGCAACCTCAAAATCTATCACCTTGTGTTATTGAAGACCATCAACATATGGAGAAGTCAAGATTTGAAGATGGAAGTCCTCGGATTTTCACTCCTAGAAGATCCATGAGGGAGAGATTCGAGCCTAAGAGGCTCACTTATGATGACAAAGGAAAACAAGTGGATCTTGATTCCACTTATGCTTATTTTGTTTCTCATGAGGAGCCCAAAGATGTCCAAGAGGCCCTCAATACCAAGGAGTGGTATGAGGCCATAAAGATTGAATATGATGCCTTGATTACCAACCACACATGGGAGCTAGTGGATCCACCACCTAACATGCATATCATTGGATGCAAGTGGGTGTTCAAGATCAAGTACAATCATGATGGCTCCATATGTGCTAAAGGCTTTGCACAAATATATGGCCTTGACTATGAAGAAACCTTTGCTCTTGTAGCAAAGATGGTGACAATAAGAATCATAAAAATTAAAATTGCAACTAGCTGTCAAAATATTGGAAAAATCTATCTAATGTTGTAAGTAGGGGTCCTAAAAATGCCAAAGATGAATGGATCTCTTTTGGCTTAGTAAAGACCCATCTTAGAATAAAATATTCAAGGTAGGTAGAAGTAGAAACTCGAGCTACCATAGGAATTGCCATTTGTACTTTTCATGACACATTTAATGCATGAAAAGACTAGGTGGCACAAGTAGACATATTGAGGTGGCTTGAATAAGTCTAGATTTCTTGAGAGGTGGATTCATAACTCTAATTCAACTCAAAGTAGGAGGAGAGTCCATGGATCTATATATATGTGATGTACTCTCATTGAAAAGATGATGCAAATTTGTATAATGCAAATTTGGAGACTAAGCTCTTTGTGCCCTCTCTCTCTACTCGAGTTTGTACTTTCATTTTCTCTCTCTAGCTGAGTTGAGGCATTTATTGTACTTAGTTTCATGTTTTGTTGACAGATCTTGCTTGTAACACAATAATATTTCTTGTATGATCAGCTTTCCTATTGTCAATCAATGCTAGTCTGTTCTTTATGGTATTATTGGGCTTAGGAGATCAAAAGTACATGTGTAGGGTGTCCCACATGTGTGAATTCACCACTAACTAGAATTTGAGTAGTTTTACTAAAATGACCATACACCTCCAAATCAAATTAAAAAATCAATAATTCCTCAAATTTTGAGACCGTTGATTGTAGTCCAACAATTTTTTGGGTGCACAGAAGTCTTTAATATAGTAATTTTGATGATTATTATAATGTGATAGAATGCGCAAACACTCAACACATTCACACAAATAAAATCTATACAATATTATTTTTAGTTTATAAAAAATACTAGATTACATCAAGGAAAGAAGAGTTTCCTACAATTTTCTATTCACAAATAGTTCTTTGCACTCTCTCACAAATGATCATTCAAAATGTTTTCTCTATGGAACTCCCTTAAGGGCTCACAAGACCCATTTATCAATATTCAAAAGATGTCTACATAGGAGAAGGACTTTTTGACTACATTAATTAACTCTTATACAAGTTATCTGTGAGCATCACAAGCTTCAGACACATTTTAACTCACATAGAGCATTAATCATAATATTCAAATCCACTCTATCTCTCTAAAATTTATAAAATTCACTTTATTATTGATTATTATCGTCAAACCACTTACTAATTGTGAAATTCAACTTTATTGACTACATCTGGCAAACACATATGAGACCATTCATCTATGTACATAATTGGGTACATTCATTTGCTAGAATATGTTCAATTTTATCATATCCCAATAGCTAATTGATTTTTTTAACTAATTGCTATGTTATTGGCTTCATTCTTTGTCCATGTGAAAGTTAAATTTGTGACTCTCATGTTTCTAGTGTGGTTATCCACTCTATCTTTTCAAGTATCAACACAGTTGAATAAAATGATCACTTTCATTCGACTTTGGAGTCCATATTGACTCTAGTATCTATTGTACAAACTTTTTTGAGTATTTATAGTTTGTCTATCACCTGAGAAAAGTATCACTTTTTTTTTGTAGTCATGTTGTTGATTCTTCAACAAATTATATTGTTGCTAGGTTATGTCTTGGTCTTTTAACACTTTATTTCTAGCAAAGTGTGAATTTTAAGCTAGTTTTGAATGTTTGTCACACTTAAATGCTTCAAAATATAAGATCAAAATGACTATTTTGAAGTTCATAATGATATAAACATATTTTTCTATTATTTATATATTCTAAGTGATTTGTAGTCTATAAAAAGGTAGAGCATTGATTCTTTGCTTATTGTGATATTATAGATTTTTTTTGCAACTAGCTTCAATAATAAGATCCACATTGAAAATATTCATAGATTTCTCTTATAAGTTTTTTTGTGTGGCTAAGAGAATTTCCAAAGTTCATGGAGAGAAAAAGAGATTCTCACTAGCACACCACTTCTTTTGCATGATGAAATTTGTTGTGTTTATTTAATACACAAATCTATGTGTGAGTATATGAGATAGCTTTTTCCAAGCAATAATTCACTTCAAGGCTCTATTTGTATTATTTTTACTTAGTGGATATCCGATCAAGTAGAACTATGTCAGAAGATTATATATGAGTATAAAAACACTCTACATATTCTATATATAAGTTACGTGCATCTTGTTTGAGATAACTTAGTCCATTATATTATTATATACAAATTTTTTTGGCATAAGTAAAAATTTTGATGTCCCAAGTGAAAAATGAGCGTCCCCACTTTTTTACTGGCTAAGTCACTTAACAATATGACATAAAATATGAGTGATATAAATACATATAATCTACCTTTAATTTCATTCAAGTTTCTTTCAACAAATTTGCTATTTAATTATGTTATCTTACTAGTAGATTTTGATTTTAGATTTGATGATACATTTCGTGCCTACCTCGAATCATTATTTTGGTCAATCATTGATACATAGTATACTTGTTTGTTTGTATGTCATGATTATTTCAGGACTATGACATTGTGTACAATGTTAGATTGTGGTTGTTTTGTTCCCATTGAAAAGTTTGGTTGGATTTGATTTGTATTTGATGCATTTTATCACATGCTTCTAAATTTGGTAAATAGATTTTCAAAAAATGGATATTTTGCATTTGGACTCAATCAAGTTGCTCAAAATTGTCTTTTAAAGTAGAAAATCCAAGCTCCTTCTATAATGTGGCCATATTTTGATGTATAAGAAATAATAATTATGATTAATTTTGCACATTTAAAACCTTATAGATTGACCAATTTCAAGGTGATAATGACTTAGGAAATACTTCATATGAGCTTCCACTGAAAATATTTGTCTATACATGAACAACATTTAACATGATGATTTCCAAAAGTTTGAAAAAAAATGTAAGGCTAGATAAACATTAGAAATAAGATGTTTCAAATTTGTGATTTAATAATTATAGCTTTGTAGTTTTTCCAGATAAAAAGATGAAAATTTTTTAAGTCATCTAGTGGGATGTTTTTTCGTAAGGGTATGGTTTTAGTTATGATACTTGGGAATGTTCATCAATTTATTCGAATCACTTAAGGTTATTTTTGTTGGGTATGCATATAAAAATACATCTGGTTAATATGTATTATCAAATATATATATATATCTATATATATATATATATATATATATATATATATATATATATATATATATATATATATATATATATATTTGTGTGTCACATTTGTGCCTATGCATGGGGTAGGAGGATGCATGGGGTGGGCACCCATGCATCCTCCTACCCCATGTACTTTTTCAAAAAAACTAACTAAAATTCTTACATGCATGCATGGGGAGGAGGATGTATGCATCCTGCCCCATGCATGCACATTAGTCCCATCCTAATTCAAAATTCAAACAGGATCTTCCCGCTCGCTTACTTGCTCTCTCTCTCTCTCTCTCTCTCTCTCTCTCTCTCTCTCTCTCTCTCTCTCTCTCTCTCTCTCTCTCTCTCTCTCTCTCTCTCTCTCTCTCTCTCTCTCTCTCTCTCTCTCTCTCTCTCTCTCTCTCTCGCAAGATCCAGGAGCAGGAGCAGGAGGCTCAGATGATCGGCGGAAGGACTTGGACTCTCAGTTGTGGCATGCATGCACATGGGGGATGGTGCAACTGCCTGTTGTAATAGCGAAGATGATCTAATTCCCTAAGGAACATGGGGAGCATATACCACACCTCTTCTGTTTTTGTGTTGAGGTTTCTATTCATTTAGTGCGTCTTCTTGCAAACTCGGAGACAAGAGGAAGGGGGAAGCAAAGCAGAAGCAAAATTGTGGTGCGATCATGCCACTCTCTAAAGTTAAACCAAAAGCGAAATCAAAATCAAAGTCAAAATCAGGGATGTTGGAGGCATATATTTTGCAGCGAACCTCTGGGTTTTTGAACGATGCTTTCCATTAAAAAAAAAACCAGAACAAGAAAAAAACAAAAGAGCGATGTACTGTTTTTAAGGATGCTCAGACATTCCAGCACTTCAGTTCATTTGGACAAATTTTGATTTCATTTGGTACATAATCATTTCATTTGGTTTTGATTTTTTTCTTTTGATCCGAACAACAAATAGTATGTAGCCATTGCATTTGCTTTTAGTTGTTGTCTGTTGATCCGAACAGCAAATAATTCGTAGCCATAGTATTTGCGTTTCAGAGTAAGCATTTAGAGTAATGTCCTTGGTGAACACAATCTTACCTAATCTCAGTCCACATCTCAACAATGGCCAGATTCTACTACAAGGCATATGGTAATCATCTTGGAACGAGACACAAATTTTGGAGACACAAATTTTTGGAGACTCTAGACACGCATTTTTCTAGACATGAATTTTTCTAGACACAAATTTTGGAGACTCAATTTTTGGAGACACGAATTTTTTATGGAGACTCAACTTTTGGAGACATGAATTTCTCTAGACACAAATTTCTCTAGGCACAAATTTCTCTAGAAACGAATTTCGCTATACACGAATTTTTGGAGACACTTGAAACGAATTTCCTTAGAAACAATTTCTCTATAAACAAATTTCGCTAGAAACGAATTGTTATTTATTATTATTATTGTTGTTATTATGGGATTTGTGAAGAATAAAAAGGCATCCAACTTGTCTATAGGGGTTGATGAGGAAAATCATCTTGCTTGTGCATTTACAAGTTGTAAATATCTTTCACTAGCATGTACAAACTCGAGCTACATGACATGCACAATGTCTAGATGGTCATATTTCACATTTGTTCCATTGTATATATCAAAGGTATGTGAATTGAGCACATGACCTTATAGATTAGGGTGAGTTTGAGTTAGGTAGATCTAGATTTGTAGACATGCATAAAAGTAGATGACATGCAAAATCAGTTAGAGTGCATGCTTGCAACATGCAAGTCAATATACATGTTCTACACATGTCCAATTCATCTAGGGAAGTCACATGCAAGGCATGCAAGTACTATTGGGCACATGCATGTAGTTTTGTACATATCTAGTTGAGAAGTTGACATTTGGACAAAGTAGGTAGAAGCTAGGTGCAATTTCAGCATGCAAGCTGTTAGGTGTCAATATGGTAATAGTTTACACTTGATTAGGTGTAGGAAATGCATTGAATGCAAGTAGTACCACGAATTTTTACTCTCCTATATATGTACATATAGTTAACTCCAAAGGATGCTTGCTTTTGATAGAAGATCTTGTAGATGGCTTTTTGTGAGATTTAGCAATAGCACAAGCCTCACAAGGCTTGATCTTCTTGGAGAATGACTTTGGCAAGCCAATAGCTTTGGCTTCTTTGATCATAGAGAGCATGGATTTGTAGTTGGGATGTCCCAACTTCCTATGCCATAATTCCTCCATAGAGAGCTTGTTCACAAGAGCAACATTACAAGCATTCACATACTCATTTGGATCTTATAGATGCCTCCAAATCTAGATCCTAATGCAAGTATCTCATCATTCTTCTTGATAGTGAAAGTATCAACATTGAATTTTACATCAAGGCCATTATCAAGCAATTGGCCAACACTAATAAGATTCTTAGTAAGCTTAGGTACATAAAGAACTTTAGAGAGAGAAAGAACTTTAGAGAATGCAAGCTTCAAGGGAATGTTCCCTATGCCTTCAATAGGACATTCAAAATCATTTGCTGTGTATATTGATTTCTTGACTCCA
Organism: Diphasiastrum complanatum; assembly: GCA_029204225.1. Lineage (NCBI taxonomy): Eukaryota > Viridiplantae > Streptophyta > Lycopodiopsida > Lycopodiales > Lycopodiaceae > Diphasiastrum > Diphasiastrum complanatum. The sequence goes on along the minus strand of CM055106.1, from coordinate 18,996,365 downwards.
TCATAAGGTGCAATAGAAGAGAAAGAGTCCTTGGAGCTACACATATGTGAAGAGGCTCCACTATCAATATACCATAGGCCGTCCTTCTTGAAAGGAGTAGATGAGAAACTAGAGACCATAAGAGATCCCTCTCCATCACTTGCAATAGTGTCTTCCTTCTCATTGGTAATGTTGGCTTGCTTGAGTTGATTCTTCTTCTTGAAGCAATTGGTGGCATAATGGCCTTTCTTGCCACAATAAAAGCACTTGATCTTCTTCTTCTTGAGCTTGGATGATGAAGCAATGGAGGAATCATCTTCCTCCTCATCTTTGTCTTTGGATTTGACTTTGTCCTTGCTTGAGGATTGTTGATGTTGGTTCTTGCTCCTCCCTTTGTGCTTATCCTTGGCAAAGAGAGCTTTTCCATCATTATGAGTGAGAGAGAGCTTGTCCATCCTCAAGAGCTTGTACTCTTGTCTTGATTCTTCTGAAATTAGCACACTTTGGAGAGCCTCCAAACTTGGTAGCTCCTTCTTAATGGCATAGGATTGGACAAGGTTATCAAATTCACTTCTCAAGCCATTGAGAATGACTTGAACTAGCTCATTTCGATTGATGGAATCACCAATACAAGCAAGTTCTCTATGAATATCTTTTACTCTCAAAACATAACTAGATGCACTCTCATCACTCTTTTGGCTACTTTGAAAGATTTGATTCCTAAGAGTGAGAAGCCTAGAGGTATTCTTAGCCTCATAGATAGTCTTGAGACAATCCCAAGCTTCTTTGGTTGTTGTACAAGTACCTATCTCCCTCAATATCTCATTAGAGACATTCATCTTAATGTAGTGGAGAGCCATCCTAGCTCTCTTTTTGTACTTTTGAACCTCTTGAAGAACTTGTGGTTCTTCTTCAAGGCCAAGAACAATGTCCATCATGTCTTGAAGGATCAAGATGGACTCCATCCTCATTTTCCAAATTGAATAGTTTTAAGTGGACAATCTTTCACTTGGTTCCAACAAGGATGAACCCATTGAAGACATTTGAAGTGAAGAAAACTCAAATGATGAACAATAAATATTGCTACACACTCTCAATAGGATCCAATAATAGAGTACTATCTCCTCCTATGAAAGATCTTGCAACTATTTGTGAATTGATTCTCACTAGCTACACAAATCTCTCTAAAACAAGATCTATTTCACATCAAATGATGGAGTATAGGCAAAGTTAGGATCAAACACTCTTAGCACGTGTGAAGTACACTAAGAAACCAAATTTGACTCAAATACAATGATATTGCATGAAACAAAATGGCTAAGATCTCAAAACAGTGCCTAGATCACATATAGATGAGATTGGTAAGCATACAACTGTGATTTTTGATCAACCAAGCAATCTCTTGACCAGACCAAATGTGTCCACCCAGGTCTAGGTGCCCTACCTAACCCTCATTAGAGGAGTTCTCAATATCAAAAAGACCCTTTAAGGAATGCCATGTAGGATATAGAAAAATATCAAAATAAAAAAAACAATATTGTTTATTTGCTTGCCCACACCACTCCCAAGGCCTCCCCGACTCCCAATGATCTAACCACAATGTCTTAGTCACAGTTAAAAACTGTTAACAGTTCACAGTATAACTTACTAAATTCAAAAATATTCCCTCCATTGATTACAAAAAGGGCAATATTTTCAATAGATCTAGAATATGACCGCCATCCCCAAATTCGAATCAGAAAAAATTGCAAAATGTTTACATATGCATTCCTTCCACGAGAATGAAAATATGGGTGCCATCTCCAATTATGAACGCCATCATCACTTTGGAATGGAAATATGAGCGCCAACTACCTATTGGAATGAAAAAATGAGCCGCATTTTCAAATTTGAATCAAGCATACAAGCATGGAGTTTGGATTGATCGTACATAGTATATAATATAATCAAAGATGAGTACTTTGCTTTGCTTCATAGAATCTGGTCATAGTACTTTGATGCAACTGATTACTCTACTATTTTTTTGATGGTGACATTGTATCATCTACATGTGGATATCCCTATTGATTTGGCACCTTTGCAGAGAAGAGGAGGCAAAGGAATTCAAATATCTGCTGAGGATCGTTCTCATTACAGGGCAGAAGGAAAGAAAAAACTTGGATTTGTGGATAGATGGAACATTATACATACAAGATTGTGAAATATTGCAAAACCATGGAAAACAACTTTATATGAATAAAGTTCACTTTTTAGAAGGTGAGTTAATTCGAATATTCTCTTATTGTCAGAATAGAGATTGTCATCTCCAAAAGACATTAGAAGAAAATGAACAACTTAAAAATAATAATGAATCATTAGAAAAGATAACAATCAATATCAAATCAGAACTAGAGCAAATGCAATCAGTCTTACAGTCTATTCATATTGAAAACTTACAATTAGTGAAGAATGTGGATTTGGCAAAGAAGAAGGCTGAAAGTAAGAAGCGAAAGCGAAAAAGTTGCAAGGATATTCAAACGCTTTCAAAAGGAGGTTATCGAAATAGAAGGATCTGTGCATTAAGTAAGCATATTTTGATTTTTGTAAGTTTTTCAATGACATTTGGATTTAATTTCAGCTATGGTGATATTCTGTTAACTATCTGTTTTTTTTGCAGATCTGCATTAGTAGCTCCTCGAAATATTAAAGACAAAGCTTCACTAGGAATGTCATTGGGCACAATATTGACTTGCAAATCCACTGAGCGTATCATGATGAACAATAGGATTTCAAATGTAAAGTGTAAAATAGCAGAGTCTTTGATGGTGGACATTCAAAAAAATTTAGATAAGACTATAGTTCAGGGTGCTTGTGATTTTGCGAGTATTAGCAGAGAAGCATATGCAACAATATTTAAACTAATTAGAAAAGCTTTTAAGCAAGTTCAAATTAGAAAAGTCCCAATCCCTAGGACATATCACTTGAAGAAAGAGAGGGATACATTAAGCATAGGTATGCATAAGATGACTGGATCTCCATTTCATATTGAGGAGGTGTATGAAACTGATGGAAGATCGATATTCTATAATTCATCAAACAATTTATTTGTTGATCTAAATTACTTGCTGAGATACATCGTCACATTCTATGATATAACCTATGAAAAGGTGAATGGCAAAATAATCATAGTACTTAAGTTAGATGAGTCAGAAATTGTGAAAGGGCAAAAGATGGAGATGGTTAGTATAACTCGCATTAATGGTGCTCTATCACAAACAGAGAACCAAGAAGATTTCAGATTCAGTGTCCAGTCGAAAATGATATATGGTGGTTGGCAGCGTTTCAGGTAACTAGCCTCATTATTACATTACATTCATTGAATAGTATTAATACATTGTAAATTAAGTCTGATTAATTTTTTTGGATAGGTGCTAAAAGAGGATCATGATATATTATCATGGATATTCTCAAGGACATCTTATCCTAGGATCATAAAGGAACATATGGATGGAGGAATTCTCAATGTTCCAGGAGTTGGAGACTTCAATATTGAATGGCACTTAGCAGGTGATTTGAAAACATTAAAATGTATGTATAATGTCTCTCACGGTGCTACATCAAAACACCCTTGTTTGTACTGTATGAAAATGGCAAAAGATGTAACTAGGAGTATAGGATGTTATATCAAAAGCAGGACTCCATAAAGGACATGTCAAAATTTAAAAAGATGAAAAGCTTTCAGGAAAGAATGGGAACATGCCAACTAAGCCAAGCATAGGAGGAGCAAAAGCACGTCGTTTCCTATCAAATCATACTGGTAGGACTTCTAATATTCAACACTCAGTCTGGACAGATATTATTGTTGCTACTCATGACTTCGAGAAAGACGACAAAACTAGAGTACTAAAAGTTGATGTATGGAAAAAGCTTGATAGTATGATTGCTATTTTAAGAAAAAAAATACTCTGATATTGATAAGAAAGCTGTCCAAAGGACTTGTGTCGAGTTTGTTAATGCAGTATCAAAAGCATGGAGAGATGATCACATCACTCATTACATGGTTAGTATTAAATTCTTAAAATGCTTTCAAATTTAAATATATATTTAGATCCAAACATAAGACTAACATTATGATTTTGACATATGCAGCACATACTAAGAGATCATACAACATTTTTTGCAAATACATATGGAAGCTTGAGTGTATGGTCATCACTAGGGATGGAGAAGTCACACTGGCAAGCACGAGCAGCATTTCATCGAAATACACAACATGGAGGAACCAATGAAAAATGAAACTACATTTGTCAATTGTTTCAATGGTTCTACCGCAGAGTTCAAATTTGATATATAACAAAGTCCACACAACACAACAAGTTTAGAAAAACATGCAAGTTCATACAGGAAGAGAAAATTAGATAATTGTTGAGTACAAGATCATCATTATCATCAAATCATGACATGTTCAGAATTGCTTTGCAAATTCATTGAACAAGAAAGGAGAAATACTCAATGCAAATGTATTGATTGTATTATACCAAAATACAAAGTGTCAACTATTCATCATCAGATCTTGTGTCAGATTCTATGGCCGTATTGTCATGAAGAAATTTGACAAAGTGTGGTCCAATCATAGTTAAGCATAGTGGTAGCTCATGGATGTACTAGTATCATTGTACTCCTCATTTTGGATCTAATTACTTTGGTGATTATGTGGATTTTGAGTTTTATTGGATTTCTAGCTTTCTCTCTCTACCTGAGAGCTCATGATGGTTTTTCTCTCTCTACCCTAGGAGAGCAACTTGTTTTTACTTAGAATAATTTTTTAGTACTTCCCACACGTGTGAGTGAGAGTTGGAAGTGATTGAATGCATGTAGTAGTGTGTTTTTGCCATAGGATCTAAGATTGATCTTGAATCTCAATCTAGTCTTGATCTTGGGACATCTACACACCTTAGGAGATCACAAGTACATGTTGTGGACAGTCCACACATGTGAAATCAACAGCATTTGATCAAGGGAATATCATCCTCTTTGATGCACTTTAGCTCCATGATTAACCTCTTGATCCAAAGCACCTCTTTAGTTGTTGTAGTGAGTGCTTTGTACTCGGCCTCACAAGATGATAGAGATATGGTATCCTGCTTCTTTGAAAGCCAAGACGCAAGATTGCCTCCAAGAAAGATAGTATATGCATTAATGGACTTTCAATCCATTTTATCACTTGCAAAATCGAAATCTGAATAGCCAACAATGGTCAGATCTTCATTCTTGTACAATAAACCATAATCTTGAGTAGAAGATACATATCTTAGAACTCTCTTGGCCATCTTCCAATGTTGGATCTTGGGATCTTGCATAAATTGACTCAATTTGTGCACACAATAGCTCAAATCGGGTCTAGTGATAGTAAGCCAAATTAAAGAGCCTATAAGACTCCTATAAAGTGTGATGTCCTCGAAGGATCTTTCATCACCTTTAATAGGATCTTTTACATGTTGCTCCATGGGAGTATCTATGCCTTTACAACTTTGCATATTGAATTTTCTCAACATAGAAAAGACATATCTAGATTGACAAATAAAAGCATACTCTTCATGAAAATCAATCTCAAGGCCCAAAATGTAATGGATCTCTCCTAGATCTTGCATTTTAAATTCTTTTCCTAATGCATCTTTGGTATCTTGAACTAGCATGAAACAACTTCCACTAAGAATAATGTCATTTCCATAGATTAGGAGAATGACAATATTACTACCATCAAATTTTAAGTACATAGAAGGATCATAGTCATTAAGCACAAATCCTAATGAAAGTAGAAAGTTGTTGAGTCTTGAGTCCATGATCTAGGTGCTTCTAAAAGCCATAAAGACTTCTAAATAGCAAACACACTTTAGATTTATCCTTGGTAAATCCTTGAGGTTGTTCCATGTATATCTCCTCCTCAAGATAGCCATTCAAAAAAGCGTTGGAGACATCAAGTTGAAACAGTTTCCACTTAAAAAATAAGGCAACAGAGATTATGATTCTTATTGTCACCATCTTTGCTATAGGAGCAAAAGTTTCTTCATAGTCAAGGCCCTATATTTGTGCAAAGCCTTTAGCACATATTCTTGCCTTGTACTTGTTGATGGAGCCATCATGATTGTACTTGATCTTGAACACCCATTTGCATCCAATGATATGCATGTAAGGTGGTGGATCCACTAGCTCTCATGTGTGGTTGGTGATCAAGGCATCATATTCAATCTTCATGGCCTCATACCTCTCCTTGATATTGAGGGCTTCTTGAACATCTTTGGGCTCCTCATGAGAAACGAAATAAGCATAAGTGGAATCAAGATCCACTTGTTTTCCTTTGCCATCATAAGTGAGCCTCTTGGGCTCGGATGTCTCCCTCATGGATCTTCTAGGAGTGAAAATCCGAGGACTTCCATCTTCAAATCTTGACTCCTCCATATGTTGATTGTCTTCAATAACAATAGGTGATAGATTTTGAGGTTGCTTGATCTCGGCCCCTCCAAGATTGGACTTTTTTTCTTCATGAAAACCTATATCTCTACTATCAATTACTTTAGAGGTAGAGAGCATGTAGATTCGATAGGCTTTCTTGTTGGATGAATATCCAACCATTACTCCTTTTCTTGCACAGGATCATCCTTCTTTCTCATTTCCAAGGGAATATGGACAAAGCATATGCATCCAAATACTCTAAGGTGTTCAACCTTAGGTTTCTTCAAATAGAGTGCTTCATATGGTGACTTTCCTCCAAGTGCAACATGAGGGAGTCTATTGCAAAGATAGTTTGAACAATTGATAGCCTCACCCCAAAAGTCTTTTGGCAAAGATGTCTCAATTCTGATGGTTTTGGCACATTTACACAGTGTTCTATTCTTTCTTTCAGCCACCCCATTTTGAGATGGTGTATATGCACAAGAAAACTCCCTTTTAATGCCTTCAAGCTCACAATAATCATGAAGTTTATTGGAAGTGTACTCACCACCTCCATCACTTCTAAGAATCTTGATTTTGTAAGAAAATTGCTTTTCAACTAGAGCTTTGAACTTGAGGAAATAGTCAAACACCATAGATTTTGAAGCTAGAAGATATACCCAAGTAAATCTAGTGAAATCATCAATGAAAGTTACAAAGCAAGTAGCACCACCCTTTCTCTTTGAAGATGAGAAGTACACATCCAAGTGTATGAGCTCCAATGGATGTGTAGTCTTGATAGATGACTTTGAAAAAGGCTTCTTATGAGACCTAGATATGGCACAAGCCTCACATGGCTTGAAATTCTTGGAGATAAGATTAGGCAAGCCAATAGCTTTGGCTTTTTTGACCATGAGCACCATAGAATTATAGTTAGGATGTCCCAACCTTCTATGCCATAGTTCCTCCAAAGACATATGAGTAGCAAAGGCACTATCACAAGAGTTAGCATACTCTTTGGGATCAAGCTTGTAAATTCCACCATATCTAGACCCAAATGCAAGGATTTCATCATGATTCTCGATTGTACATGTATCAACATTGAAATTCATGTCTAGTCCACTATCAAACAATTGCCCAACACTAATAGGATTTTTTGTTAGCTTGGGAACAAAAAGTACGTTAGACAGAGAAAGAACTTTTGATGAAGAAAGCTTTAAGGGAATGGTCCCTATGCCTTCAATAGCACACTCATGATCATTTGCTATGTACACGGACTTCTTGGCTCCTTCATAAGGTGACATGGATGAAAAAGAATACTTGGAGCTACACATATGTGAGGAAGCTCCATTGTCGATATACCACGAACCATCCTTCTTGAAACGTGATGAAGAAAAACTTGAGACCATAAGAGATCCCTCTTCATCACTTGCATGAGCATCTTCCTTCTCTTCATTAGAAATGTTGGCTTGCTTGAATTGACTCTTCTTCTTGAAGCAATTGGTGGCATAATGCTCCTTCTTGCCACAAAAGAAACACTTGATGTTTTTCTTCTTCTTCTTGGATGTGAAAGCTTGAGAGGACTCATCCTCATCTCCTTTCTCCTTGGAAATAAGATTGTTCTTGCTTGATGAGAATTGGTGTTGATTCTTACTTCTTGTCTTGTGCTTGTCTTTGGTAAAGAGAGCTTTACCATCAATGTTGAGAGATAGTATCTCCATTTTCAAGAGTTTATACTCTTGTCTTGATTATTCAGAAATGAGCACACTTTGGAGTGCTTCCAATCTTGGTAGCTCCTCCTTAATGGCATAACTCTGAACAAGGTTGTCATTTTCTCCTTTAACCCATTAAGTATGACTTGAACAAGTTCATTTTGGTTGATGGAGTCTCCTATGCATGACAATTTTCTATGGAGGTCTTTAACTCTCATTACATAAGCTGAAGCACATTCATCACTTCTCTATACACTTTGAAAAATTTGGTTTCTTAGTGTTAGAAGTATAGAAGTATTTTTTGCCTCATAGATAGACTTGAGAGTATCCCAAGCATCTTTGGCATTAGTACAAGCACCAATTTCTCTTACGATGTCATTTGAGACATTCATCTTAATATAATACAGAGCCATCCTGGCTCTCTTTTTGTACTTTGGAATTTCTTGAGGAATTTGTGGTTCTTCTTCAATGCCAAGTACAATATCCATCACATCTTGTAGTATTAAGACAGATTCCATTCTAACCTTCCAAATTGAGTAATTGGAGGTTGACAATCTTTCACTTGCTTCTAATAGAAAAACACCCATTGAAGTCATAAAGAATGTTGGAAATCAAAAAAGATGGATGAAAGAATTGCTTATCTTCTCACTATAGGAACCAATCAAGGGTACACAACCAAATCCTATGTAAGACTTAGCAAAAAAACTGTGAGATAGATCTCACTAGCTTGACAATCTCTCTAAAACAAGATTTGAATCATAAAAAAAGATGAAGTATGACAAAAGTTATGGTTCTCTGAATTTCACACGTGTGAAATATTCCAAGAATGTCAAATTGACTCAAATACAATCTATTTGTATGAAACAATTTGCCTATAACCTATAAGTTTTGTCTAAATCACATATAGATGAGATTGTGTAGCTTCTGGATGATTTTTGTGTTCATTCAAGCAATAAATGACATGTACACACGATTTGCCACAAGTCTAGGTGCCCTAACTACGACTCTTCAAAAGCTTATAACTTATGATTGGCTAATCCAACTGTCATGATTCAAATTGCATCAAATTCTACCATTTCTAGCTTTCTAGTGGGCTAATTTGCTTGAAATTTGGATCTGAGGTGAGAGAGAACCACCAATCTGAAAATGGGCGGATTTCACACGTGCCAGCACCTGAAATTCCGTACAGTACCTGATCTGGCCCATTCAATGTAGTTTTAGCTCAAAATCACAAGAAAACTGCAAACTAGCCAGAAGGTAGAATCTAGACAATTCCTAGCTTGAAATCTGATCAAATCTGTAAACTTTTTGATTAGATTTGCTTGTAAAACTTAGGTAGGCTCTGATACCATGCTGAATTCACACGTGTGGGATGCCCTACACATGTATTTTTGATCTCCTAAGCACAATAACACCATAAAGATCAAACCAGCATTGGTTGTCAATAGGAAAGCTGATCATACAAGCAATATTATTGTGTTACAAGCAAGATTTGTCAACAAAACATAAGACAAAGCATCATAATTGACTCTACTCGACTAGAGAGAGAAAATAGCAAGTACAAAACTCGTGGAGAGAGAGAGGGCACAAAGAGCTTGTCTCCAAATTTGCATTACACACAAATTTCATCATATTCTCAATGAGAGTACATCACATATATATAGATCCATGGAGTGGCCTATAACCTTGAGCTTGATACTCAATAGAATCTAGCAAATAGGTTATTTCATCTGGAGCAACTCTGTGAAACACGACGGATCAGCATCCATGCTCAACAAGTCCACAAACGACGACAAAAAATATGGCATGATCGATCATTGAAACTTAGAAACTTCCAGGTTGGTGATAAGGTCTTGCTATACCAGGCCAAAGCCTTCAAAGGCAAACTGAAATTTTCTGGCCAAGGACCTTACGTCATTAAAAAAAATCTTTGCCTCTAAATATGTACAACTCCAGACCCTTCAAGGCGATATCCTCGACATTGTGGTCAATGGGAGCTGACTGAGAAACTACAATGAACCCTATTTTTATCTTTATATATATTAGTTGTTTTTTTTTCTAGTGTTCTTCTTTATTTTTCTTATTGTCTGCTTGCCATTTCGACAAAAATTTTGTTGTGCTTTCTTGTTCAAACCATCAAGATACTATCAGATCAAGTATACCAACAGTCTTCTTTGAGAAAACCACAAAAGCCATTAGTTTCAAAAGAATTGTCTCACACCATCTCAGATAAAATTCGCCTTACCCCTTTTTTATAGTGCACGATTCATTTTTGGCCTCCACGAATTTTGTCTCAAAGAAAAAAAAATTAAAAATAGAAAAAGTTAATTTTTTTAATCAAATATCCACTATTAAAATTCGTAGACAATTCGCTGAAGCTCAAAATAATTCCTACAATTTCTCTGCTATCTCTACAAATTTTGATCAGACAAAGTTTTGCACTGTCAAACATTTTTTCTCTTTTGGCATAAAAAAATCCCTTACAAGAATTTGTCGACCATAAAAACGTTGCCTCAAAATTTGCAACCATCATTACCAAATCGTGAACCAAAAAAAGTCTATATATAGACCTTCACCCTTCTCTCCACGAATTCATTTTAGATTCCTGCTCTCGAGTTCATGCCAAAAAATTTCAAAATTCTCAAAGCAATCTAAAATCATTGCTATTATGGCCTCCCACGATTCCTCGCTCAGTTTGCATCGCTGTAAAACCCCTCGCCCTTATTCAAGAGACATTTTTATGATTTGCATCAAGAATTACGCCGAGCAGCTCATCCTAGCCAAGGATATCCTCACAACCCTTAGCTTTGATTTGACTCATTTCCGTGACCAGCAAAGCGAGAGCCTGATTCAAGCGGCCTACTCCACCTATTCAAATGAATTCCAAACTTTCAAGCTTACATCTAAGAGTGGCAGCTATACAATCATCAACGTCTCTCCTGAGCATCTCCAGAGCATTGGGTTCCCTAATCTCAGAGAGACAATCCATGGCAAGGGCACCAGCTATGATGCCAAGTACTTTACAAAGTTTTTGACAGAGGACGGCAAAACTATTGCCCAAACCAATGGCAGGATCACATACGCCTCATCACAGATCCCCATCTATGGGAAGCCTCAGAAGTCCTTGTCACCATGGTCGAAGTGCATACTGCCAAGATGGATCGCATACCACCGAGCGACCTCTTCTCTTTAACTATCACGATCCCACTCAAAATTACAAGTGGGCTGAGAAGGTAGTAGAGAAGCTATGCGGAGCCCTGAAAGCCAGAAAACCAACTACCAAATGTGGATATCTCCTCCACATGTTGGTCACCAAACAATTGGGGTCTAGGCGGCTGCTGCCATCAAGGAGCTAGATGATCTCTATCCCCATAATCCAATCTCCCTCACTTGCTCTCACACTCCCACCACCACCCCCACCATTTACTGCCACCTCCACACCATCACTAACTCTCAACATGGGCTTCACTTCCACAATTTTACAAAAGCCCCCACCTATAAAAATCTCCACCCTACTTGACTCCACAGTCAACGTAGATGATTTTGCATTACAAATACTAACCACACTTCCATCAACTGCTGTCACTACTAACCCAATCCACACATCTCTGCCACGCAGTATCTCCCCACCTCTTTCACCCATCAATCCTCAATCACCTCCACCTGCCTTTCATTCATCTCCATCTAACCATGCTCCTGATTTTCTACCCTTTAGCCCAATGTCATATCCTAACTATACACGCACCCTCCCTGACATTGGTCCTTGGGAGCAGTTACCCCTTGCAGCCCAAAAAGCGGTATGGTTGGTGAATGAGATCCAATACAATCTATTCGGCACCCTAGGGGGACAATATACTATGTGGTTGCTCGACGATGGTGCTATGGCGGACCTTCAGAAAGAAAAAACAAGGCTGAAAGAGGAAAACAAACAACAACAGCTGCAGATTCAAAACAACCATCGATAACCTCAAAGCCGAAAGGGATGAGGCTGTAGCAGATGCACAAGCCGCACATTCCGCTATGAAGGAACAGTTGGAATTGGTGGACTTCAACGACTTCGCATCACCAGCTATTCCTGAGAGAACTGCCATTCCAGTGGTGGCCTATCAAACGCTGGCCCAAAAGTTGAAAGCCACGATGGAGCAGCACACAAAATTACAACAATCATACCTTGCTTCTGTCGAGGCCCTGAACCAGCACATTGCCACCTTGGAAGAATGCTTAAAGGCAGCTGTTCAATCTACACCGTCTGTTCATGCACAGCACGCCCAATTCCATGATTCAGGGCACCACTTTGATGGACAGATGGTGGAGATGGAGCAAGATTCCAACAGCCTCCTCCTGCTACTCAAGGCTCCTCATTTCAAGGCCAACCCCTGGGGCAAGGATCTTAAGCACCAACCAATCCATCAGGCTCTGGGGGTACCATCTTCCAACATTATCTTTTTCCTTCCACCGCTTCTAATCCTCTCGACACCACTAATCCCTCATTTATTCCACGACAATTTTCTCCTAAGTCACAAAGAATTGCTGAAGCTAACCCCTCAACTCCTCTCTCTCCTGAACCTGATCCCCAAATTCAACATGAGATTGTCTCTGAAGCATCAACCATCCGGCATAGAATCATGCCCATAGAATCAAGCAAGGAGTTGCGTGCCTCTCAGAAGTTTACCAAGAAATATCCAACGAAAAAGAGCTCGGTGACTACATACTGCCAGATTTGGACCAGAGGCAAACACATAAAGAAGCAATCAAACTCCTAGATCCACAACCTCTCTGGCATCATCAGCTCTTCCTACAAAGTAGGACCTCAATGGCACGGTATATCAAAGCTCCCTCCTACATGTGCACAAATCCTTATTACTATCTAGTAGCGAGGCGAGAACCGTTTCCTACCACCAAGGGCAAGAATAGAATATTTTGGCCCGAGCTCATAGGCGTTGATATTTGCAACTTAGCCGAAGACATGGTCACCAACTACCGAGTATTCTACCAGAAGCACCATGGCAATCTTGATCGCGACGTCAGATATTTTGTGGATAATTGCAGCCTGGTAGCATTTCTGGCAGAACTCGAAGGTTTTTGGGATTGAGGGCTACCCCCAATAAACCCCTGTGAACACAAGACAACCATGTCAGCATGCACTAAATTCTGCCCTGCACGTTGATATGGTGGAGCTATGAAAAACCCATATCTTTCTACAGGGTATGTTCCATTATTACAAACCCATGCCCTTCTTGAACAAACTATGGCGGCAAATGATGGAGGGCATCGGCACTACAATCTACCACTCCCGACAGCAACAGTCTCGCCTCCAAGAAGCACAAAAGATCCAGGACAAAAAGGCTTCGATTGGTGTGGGACCACCAATCCAATAAGGAGGGGGATAATGTTAGCAACGGTGCTAACACAGAGAAAATAAAAAGAAAAAAATGAAACTCTGTGGCATGTGTTTTGTAAGTCCACGTACGAGTATCTGTCAATAAACTTCAACCATGGCATGTGCTTTGTAAGCCCATGAGTAGAAGCTTAAATAATAATAAAATAGCTTAAACTTAGATTTAGAACTTAGACTTAGGAAACTTAAGATTAGAAATATTTTATCTCAAGTTTTTCTAAGTTAAGAAACTTTGAAGTTCTAAATCCTAAGTTAGAAGTTCTAGAAAGGCTAGAAATAGATTAGTCCCATTAGTTAGTAGATACTTATGGAAGACCCTCCTTGCCATAAAAGGAGAGGTATTTGCCTTGTAAACAACACTCTGAAATTATGCTAAATTGCTCTCTCTTGAGATTATCATTCTATTTCTTTGTGTATGTAGATCCCGAAGGAGACAAGAAAGAAGTTCGACTTCCAAGGTCTCAAGGCCATCCTTATCGAATATACTTTCTCCGACAATACATATAAGTTGTACGACTCTGATACCCAGTAGATTTTATTCAGCGGGGATACAGTCTTTATCAAGGATCAGTTCAATGACCTCAAAGGCAAGGGCAAAGTTCCAAATGAACCTTCGACACCTGCCTCCGACATGACAATTCGAGCCTAGTCGATCGACTACTACAACGAGTCAGACAAAGAAGCTGCTGAGACTTAGCAATGACAAATCCAAAGATTGGATCATCAGCCGATGCCACTTCCAAGAAGATTGAGCCGAGTGTGCACACAGCCCATGAGGTATATTCCTGAGTCTACCTATCTTTTAATGTAGGAACCAACAACTGTCGAGGAGGCACTTAGCCAACTAGACTCTGATCTCTGGAGAGAAGCGATGGACAGAGAGTATTCCTCTCTGATCAAGGACCAGACATGGTCACTAGTCGAAGCTCCCATTGGCATCAATCTTAAAGATTGCAAATGGGTCTTTAAGATCAAGTACAATGCCAATGGAGCTATTGGTCAAAAGAAGGCACAACTAGTAGTGCAAGGATTCATTCAGATCCCCAACATTGACTACAATGAGACTTTCAGTCCAATAGAAAAGCACTCATTGATCCGAACCCTCCTATCGTATGTTGCAACAGCCAATCTCAAAGTACATCAACTCGATGTATAGACGGCTTATCTAAATGGCGTCATCGAAGAAGCCACTTATATGTTCCAACCTAAAAGATACATTCATGCAGGTATAAAACGTCATGTTTGTAAACTCCATACAAAAATTTATGGCTTGAAGCAATCAACCAGAGCTTGGTCTCAGAAGATCAACACATTTCTCATCCGACAAGGTTTCCAACCAAGCACTACCGACTGCAATGTTTACTTCAAGTCAATGCAGCAATCCTTCATTATCATCACCTTGTACGTTGACGACACATTGCTTTTCAGCAACAGTACAAATCTGGTGAAGGATACTAAACATATGTTATCTTTCGAATTCAACACGACTGATCTAGATGAAGCTCACTACTGTCTGGGCATTCAAATCCATAGAGATAGAATGAGACGGCTGATCTTCATTATTCAGCAAAGGTATCTTCACAACATTCTCATCAGATATAATTTTGATTAATTGTAGATTAGCTCTCTCACAGATAAATCCAAGCCTGCGATTGTCGAAAAGGACCAATGTCCTCAGACCAAGTAGAAATAGGAGCAGATGAATGAGTATCTGTACCGATCGATACTTGGATCTCTCATGTATGCAATGGTCTATACAACATCTTGTCGGAAAGTGGTATGCAGAAGATAGTTCTAGCTCAAAAAGAAACAATTGAAAAAAATTTGTGTTCTAGAAAGAAAACCTTTCATGTATGGCGGAATAAACTATCTTCATCTTTCCAATGCATGACTACGCCTATCAATTTCAAACAAGACAATAGTGATAGAAATCACGTTTGAACTTATAGTAACTAACTTTGAAATCGTCAGTACTACAGTGATTACGTAGCCAAACACTTAAGCATTGAAGATTATCAAACAAATAATTAGTCGTGAAGAAATACAGAAACACATACAGTCTAAGATGAAACTGAACGCAATAAAGAATAGTATTGATTCAAAACAAAAGAAAAGTAAATGAGTAAAATAAGTTGTGGATTGAAGCCATATACTCTATGTTATCTCTGAGCGGCTAAAAATGAAAGTCTGAATTAATGCGCAATGTTGATGAGTAGTAGCTCAATAGCAATCTCTAAAACAACTCTAAGAAGTGAGTTAGAATGCTCAAGAGTGTTCAAGCTCGTAGGAGAGAGAGAGAGAGAGAGAGAGAGAGAGAGAGAGAGAGAGAGAGAGAGAGAGAGAGAGAGAGAGAGAGAGAGAGAGAGAGAGAGAGAGAGAGAGAGAGAGAGAGAGAGAGAGAGAACTAACTATTCAAGCACTTCTGATAATTCTGGTTTTCAATGAATTAATCTGTATGAATATGAACAACTATTTATACTAAGAAATTAGGTCATCAATTGTGATTGCCAATTGGCTGGTGATCGGCTGGCATCCATCCGATCCTTGTCATTAATTGCTGATAAGCGGTGAAATTGACCGTAAACGTTCTGTCTGCATAAAGGAACCAAAACTGTAGCTCTGCAGAAATGAACTAAAATAGACACAGGCGACATTGTCGTTCGCAAAATGTCGAAAAAGTCGAAGGTGCCCTTAAATCTCATTTAGGGTTGCCCCACACTTTGATAGAGTCATTTTTTTAACATTTGAGGCTCTTTGAAAAAAGTAAAAAATGCGACTCTGCATATTTGCACGAGATTCCTGACAGGTGAAAAATGCGAAAAATGCGACACTGCATTTTTACACGAAAAAAATGCGACATTGTTGTAAACTTTGTGTAATCTTGCAAACTGTGTAAAAACACTTGTAATTCTGCAGACTGTGTAAACACACGGAAAAATCCACAAAACTAGATAATTATTGGATGGAAATTAAAACCGATTAGACAATTGGTAAGAAGAAGAATAATCCAACAGGTCTGATATCGCTTTTGCGGTCAGTTCACTCAATTAATTCATGGCTACTAATCCTAGCATTACCCATTGGAAGGCTCTTATAAGAGTCATGAGATAGTGTCTTGAGCACGCGATTTCATCCGCTATTGTCTTGTGCTCATAGCATCAAACTAGCGTGTATTTCTACACATTAATCTGAATCAACTACTATCTTTATTGCATTCAGAGTTCTTGTCATATGCTACTATTATTTTTGGAATTTGGTCCTATCAGTGCCAAATTATTAGTGTTTGCACTATGCACAGTTCGTTTCCCAATTGGATGCCAGATTTACGAGAATTTCTAATCATAAACTCCTGCTATTTACTAAAAGTGTTGTCAAACATTGAGTCTAACTTGCGTTTGGGCTGGAATTGTTTTGGACATACATGACCATGCATTCATTTGCAATAGAGGACAATAATGACAAGAGCAAGGACTGCTAAAAATAATAATGGTGCTCATTTCAGGCTGTTCAAGACATTTCTAGGGCATTTTTACAAGGAAAAAAGAGAAAAGGGAAAAGAGAGATAAGTCAGAATTTTCACATGGGATTTGTACATGGACGAGCATAGTTGTACAAGATGAGATTTTCTACGTACAGGGTTCCATCAAAACTTTATCTAACCTACTCCAATCAAGACATCCTTCCTTTTGATCAAACAAGCATCTCCATCAAACTCCACCTTGAGGCCTTTAACTTGTCGTCAAATAAATAATAGTCTATTATTATATATTCTATTTTGTTTGCAAAGTCTCTCTCCTCCAACATTTGAAATATTTGATTTGTACATTAAAAAATAAATGAAATTATTTGAACCAGTTGATTATATAAAAATTGATCTAAAAATCAAAATAACACAATCTCAATTGAAATTGAAATTGAAATTGTGCTCCTAGTCCAAAATTATTTAATATGGACATGATATTCTTGTAATGTTATTCGATGTGTAAATGCCAAGTAGAAGAAACAAAATTCAAAATTGTATTTTTCAGTATCAAATTTTCATTCTTAAGTCACTGATAGTTTCTCCTATCACTTAAACTAATTCTTTCACATGGATTCCCAAGGGAAAGCCAGTCCTCTCATGTACAAGCTTGATGGAGCCAATTACCATCTGTGAAAATTTAAGATGAAGACTGTACTAATGGCAAAAGAATTGTATGACGTTGTCACAGGTGCAGAAGGGAAACCCAAAGCGGACGATGTGGCAATCGTCAAATGGAAGCTGAAAGATGGAAAAGCTTTCGCGCTGATCATCCTCAACATCACGGATACATAGATCAGCCATGTATCTGAGGCTTAGACATCGAAAGAAGTCTGGGACATTTTGAGCACACTAAACGAAGTGCGAGATATAGCTTCCAAGCTACATCTCAGGAAAAAATTCTATTCTCTCAAGATGACGAATGGTGATTCTTTGCGAAATCACATTAATCAATTCAAGAACCAACTAAGGCAAATGGCTGCTGTCGGATCTGTCGTAGACGATCAAGACGCAGTGATGCAACTGCTTATAAGCTTGTCAAGTTCTTATGACAGCTGGATGATAATCATTATGACTATGTTGTTGCAGGAAGACACGCGAAGGAACGAGGCCTCAAGTTCCTTAGCTGATTCTCATGCCTTGTACACCAACAAGGGCACGACAAAGCAGAAGAAGAAGAAAGGCCCGAAGCTATCAAAGCCAGACCAGAAACCAGCTCGTCACAAGGAACAGTCAAATCCGTAGACAAAGAAGAGGCTATTCTGCAGATACTACAAACGAAACAACCATGAAATACAAGACTACCGAATACTTCAAGCGAAGAACGACAACAAAGGGCAGTCGAATCAAGTGGCAGCTGTAGAAGCTCCACAGCCCATTCAAAAAGCGGATCATGATGCCTTCATGACCAACCATCAAGAAGCATCTGGTGACAGTTCTTGGTTCCTAGATTCCGGAGCCACTCAGCACATGACTAGCCTGATTGGCTGTTTCGAGTCCTATACATCTTATAGTACCCAGAAATTCGTTCACCTTGGCGACAATAGCACACAAGCTATTAAAGGTGAAGGAACTATAAGATTATGCTTTGCAAATGATCAATCTAAGCTACTCTCCAAAGTTCTGTATGTACCTAAGTTATTCATGAATCTGCTCTCTGTAAGCAGAATCACAGATCTAGGACACAAAGTAGAATTCAAATGTGACCAATGTAAAGTAGTTGATAGGACAGGCAAGATCCTAGCACTCGGAAAGAGACATGAATACTTGTATAAATTAAGTCATTGTTATTCTGCCTCTAATCAGGCTCTCGGTACTTCAATTCAATCAAATAAAGGTTTACTTTGGCATTATAGACTTGGTCATTTAAATTATGTTGTTGTACAATGAATGTCTAGACAATCTATTTCTTGATCTCGACTATCCTCGCGAAACAGTCGAGCTACCTGTCTGTCAAGATTGTCTAGTTGGAAAACAGACTAAGAAGCCATTTAAGTCAAGCCATCAGCATGTTGCTAGAGGATTGCTAGATGTTGTACATTCAGATATTTGTGGCCCGATGAAAAATCCTTTGCTAAAGGAAGCCAAGTATTTTATAACCTTTATTGACAAATTTTTGAGAAGAACGATGGTGTACTTCATAAAGAAGAAATTAGAAGCCTTCAACTGCTTCCGAATCTTCAAGGAGCATGCAGAAAAGGAGACTAGAAGGACTATCAAGACCCAAAGGTCAGATAACGGTGGAGAATATATCTCTGTCGAGTTCAAAAAGTACTGTTAAAGCCAAGGCATTGAGCAGCAATTCATCACTCCTTACAGTCCTCAGTCTAATGGCTTAGCTGAGAGGAAGAACCGAACTCTGGTCGAATCTGCTAAGTGTATGCTAGCACGTGCATCGTTGCCCAAGAGGTTCTGGGCTGAAGTTGTCTCCACTGCAGCTTACATCCAGAATAGATGTTTGACTAAAGCCCTCTCAGACAAGACACCCGATGAGGTGTGGACAGGCTCCAAGCCTTCTTTGAAGAACCTAAGTGTTTGGGTGCATTGCCTACGCGCAGATCCCAAAGGACACAAGGAAAAAATTGGACTTCCAAGGTCTAAAGGCCATCTTGATCGAATATACTTCGTCTGATAACACCTACAAGCTGTACGATCCAGATACCCAGAAAATCTTGTATAGCCGGGATACAATCTTTATCGAGGATCAGTTCATCGACCTCAAAGGCAAGGATATTGCTCAAGAAGAACCTTCATCACCTACCATTGACATGACAATCCGAGCTTCTGGCGTAGGAACGTCTATCGTCGACCCACTTTGAGACAACGAATCAGACGAAGATGTTGCTGCTACCCAGCAACATATCCCAAGAGTAGTTCATCAGTCGAATCCTCCCAGAAGATCAAGTTGAGTGACGTCGTTGAAGAACCAAAGCCTATGCATGATGTGCCACAATACTTCAAGGATTACGAGATGGATGAAGTGCCAGTGGTCATGCCCAGAGCTAAGAGAGAACCAATAGAAGACACCTCCCAAGGAGCCAACGTTTATGAATGCCCTGCCCAAACTAAAGAGATAGATCTAGTTGAGAAGGGATAGGAAAGTCATATGGTATTGGTATCTATTGGAGAAGACGTAGAAGGAGAAGAACTCAAAGATCTTAAGGCCCTTCTTCACAAATACCACAACTATCTTGCTTGGAATTACACTAAGCTAAAGGGCATATCACCAGATGTTGTGGTTCACACCATTCCATTGGTTGATGGAGCAAAACCCACTATTAGTAGGCCTTATCGATCTAATCTACACTATGCCCAGCTAATCCAAGAAGAGTTGAAAAGGCTTCTAGATGTAGGATTCATCTACGAGATGGAACACACAAACTGGGTATCACCTATCATGGTAGTACTTAAGAAAAATGGAAAACTTAGAATTTTTGTGGACTACAAGAAACTGAATTTAGTCACCAAGAAGGACCATTTTCCCCTACCATTCATGAAAAATGTATTAGAGAGAATAGTTGGAGCATAAGCCTACAACTTTCTAGATGGGTTTAGTGGCTATAATCAAGTGCAGATAGTCCCAAAAGATCAGCACAAAAATGCATTCTCCACCGAGTGGGGAATGTATGCATATAGAGTGATGCCATTTGGATCATGCAATGCTCCCAGCACCTTCAAAGTTTTTCTTTGAAAATTCTTTGAAATTTTCATGGACAACTTGTGTGTCCACTCCTCTAGAGCCCAACACCTAGCTTGCTTAGAGAAAGTGTTCATTATTCGGCATATTTCTAAACCCGGCCAAATGTCAATTTCTGGTCATGCATGACATAGTGCTAGGCCATGTAGTTTTAAAATATGGTATCGCTATTGATGTTGACAGGATCCGCATAATACTTGTTTTGCTTGAGCCAGAAAATGTATATGAAGTATATATCTTTATGGGGCATTGCAACTATTATTGGAGGTTTGTCTTGAATTTTGCTAAGCTGTCTCATTTGATCTACAAGATGACTATCCAACTAGAATGGACAGTTTAAGCCACTGAGGCTTTTCATAAACTCAAGAAGGCCTTAGTAACTGCACCAAACCTTTGACCTCCTATCTGGACCATAGAATTCCATGTCTATACAGATGGCTCTAACTATGCCATAGGGAGTGTTCTAACATAGCTTGGGGAGTACAAGAAGGATTATCGGATTTATTTCGCCAGTAGGTAGTTGATTCCCGCGGAGATGAACTACACAACCACAGAGCGAGAAGCGCTAGCCATGGTATATAGCATGAAGAAATTCCACCGTTATCTACTAGCCAATCCATTCATTTTCTTTGTAGATCACCAAGCTCTATTGTATCTAGTAAATAGACCATGCACAACCGAAAGGATCACCCGATGGCTGCTGCTCTTCCAAGAGTTCGATTTTAAAATAGTTGTTTGCAAGGGGAAACAACACTATCTGGCTGATCACCTCTCATGGATCCGCAATGTTCTTGAGAGTAGAGGGATTGATGGCGAACTCCCTGACACCATCCTATTCCACATCGATGTCATTCTTGAGTGGGCTATTGACATCGTTGGATACCTTATCTCGGGACGTCCTCTCCCTCTGATGAACAAGATCGAATGATGCAGGTTGATTATCAAATCTACCTCTTTCACATTGATATTAAAATAGTTGTATCGCATCTGTAATGATGGAATCATACCTTGCCGTGTCCTACTACATGAAGTGTCCCAAGTAGAGAGTATCATCCACAAAAGAATAGGGAGAGGCCATTTCGCTACCGAAGCTACCAATAGGAAAGTGTTGCAACACGGCCTATGGTGGCCCACAATGTTCAAAGATATTCACTATCAGATTAAAAGGTGTGACATGTGCCAAACGAACCCAAGAAAAGGATAGAATGCCACTACGACCTATATTGGATGAGATGTCATTTGAGAAATGGGGCATTGCCTATGTTGGCCCTATTCATCTAGCTCTTTGTGGCTCCCAAGCTCGATATATCATCATAGCCACTGACTACTTGACCAAATGGGTAGAAGCCAAACCCTTGAGGAAGGATGATCCAACTCCACTGCTAAATTTGATGAGAATCGTGAGAAGAAAATTCATGAAACAGTCGCGACTCTCTTTCAAGATTCGGATGGAGTTTAGATGCGTTCGTTGGGCACTGCCAGCTGAAACACTCCTACAATCCTCTAGAGATTAGTCAGTTACTACTGATCTACATTCATAAAATTAATACAGCATTCGACTTAATTTCAACCAAGGTAAGAAATTCAAAAGGAACAAGAAAACTCTAACATATGAAATAAACAGCATAAGCATTCAACATCCAAGATCAGACACAACCAAAAAATAATCTGTATTGATTTTCTCTGATTTCTTCAGGACACTGCATGCAAATCCATGCAGTGCGTTGGCGTGAGAGAAGCACGGTTCTCTCACGAGTAGTAGTCTTGCTTCACTAGCGGACAATTGGATCTTCTGATCCTAGACAGAATTATCTTCTCGCACACAGACGGAGCTTTTGTTTGTGTTCGTCTTGATTGCTTACTAGCATTAGACTTCTTCAGTGTCTCTTCTCTTAGTTACACTCTGTGTATCCTGTTCTGATATATGTCAAGTATTATCCAGTAAGTATGGTCTCTCTATGTAAACCTAAGATTGGAGTGATTATACATCTACAACTAATCAGGGAATTACAAGAGTGACAGATTAGCCACGACCTAGGAAGTATCTGCTGACGTCATGCCATCAGGTCAGATCTCTGTACTTCTGGGTACTTGTGTGATCTCTAGTGGTACTCCTTGGAGCGTGAGGACAGAACAGGTTTTGTTTCCACCGTTTGTTTCATTTACCTCGTCTGTTTTTCTCTCTTGTTGGACCACAAAGGAATCTCGTTCGTGGATCCTTCGTGTTCATGAACCGTTCGTCTTCGTCTCCGTTGACTTTTGTGTTCGTGAAACTCTTCGTGTTTCGTGTCTCCAGATGTTCGAGTTTTTAAATATCTTTGTCAGGTGAAGGGCTGAAAGCTAGCAAGGCTTTGTAATCAAAAATACTTTGTTTCTTCAGCTCCCTCTCAAAGCATGGTAGCTTTATGATCCCGAGACTTCTCCTTTGCCTCTCAAAGAGCCCTTTGTCCAGAGCTTTAGTGAAGATGTCAGCAACCATATCTTTCGTTCCTATGAAGGTGGTCTGCATCATCTTCCTTTCAATCAGATCCCTGGTCAAGTGATACTTGATCGCAATGTGTTTCATTCTTGAGTGGAACACAGGATCTTTCGTCAGGTGTATCGCAGAGGTGTTGTCCATTTGCAAGACCGATGGCTCGTTTCTTGTTTTGCCCAATTCATCCAGGAACTGCCTTAGCCAAATTATTTCGTTGGCCATCTTTGCTACTGCTACGTACTCTGTTTCGCAAGATGATTGGGCTACAATGGTCTGCTTCTTGCTGACCTAGAGAACTGCTGCTTTTGATGTGATGGTGTATCCTCCTGAGACGCTTTTACAGTCGTCCTTGAGAGATGCCCAGCTAGAATCGATGTAGGAAGGTATCCTGAGACCTGCACCACAACAATAATACAAGCCATAATCCCTTGTTAATTGAAGATATTGCAAAATTGTTTTGCAATCCTCCAATGTGTCGAGCTTGAATTTGTGCAGAATTGGCTCATTTTGAATATTGCATAAGCAATATCAGGACGTGTGTTGTCTGCAAGGTACATCAGTAAACCTATCAGCCTCCTGTAGGGTGTGAGCTGCATCTGTTCTCTTTCTTCCTCAGTCTTTGGACAGTCATCATTTGTTAGCACCATCCCTGCGAGCATTGGAGTGTTTTCTCCTTTGCAGTTCAGCATCCCAAAGTCCTCTAGGATCTTCTAGGTGTATTTGGACTGGTCAAGGTATAACTTGTCTCTCTCATAGTCCCTTTCAATTTATAAGCCTAGGTAACACCTGGCTTCTCCCAGATCCACTATCTCGAAATGCTTCGAGATGTCTGTCTTTACTTCAACAATTAGCTGCTCACTCCTGCAAAGTATCAGAGTGTCATCCACATAAACAGCCACTATGATGATCTGCCCATCTGTAACTCTGACATACACATTGGAGTCAGCCAACAGAGACTTGAATCCCAATGATTTCAGGGCTTGATCCTTCTTCTTGTACTATTGTCAGGCTGATTGCTTCAGACTGTAGATGCTTCTATGCATTCTGCATACATAGTCAGGAAGTGAATTCAAGACAAATCATGGGGGTTGATCCATGTAGACCTCTTCGTCTAATTCGCCATGCAAGAAGGTTGTCTTCTCGTCCACAATGTGGATCCTGAGATCATAAGTTGCTGCATATGCAAACAACAGACGTAGGGATGAATGTTTGATGACAGGAGAGAAGATTTCAAAGGAGTCAATACCGTATCTCTGAGAGAAACCCTTCGCTACCAATCTTGCCTTGTATTTTATCACACTCCCGTCTGGTCCATATTTGAGTTTGAAAACCCATTTGCATTTGACAGTCTTGCGCTTATGAGGTAATGGCTCCAACGTCCATACCTGGTTCTTTCTCATGGACTCCATCTCTTCGTTCATGGCTTGGATCCATTTGTCCTTTTCTGGACCTTCAATCGCCTCATAGAATGTCTGTGGTTCGCCACTGAACCCGTAGAATTCTTTTGATGTGAAAGCTGAGCTGCCTGGCACAAATCTTGCTGGTGCTCTTCGTGGTCTTGTCGACCTTCTGGGAGATCCTCCCGAAATAGCTATGTCTTTGCCCTTGTCTGCTCTGCTGGGTCCGGAACCATCTTGGTTTACAGGAATTGCAACGGCAAGTTGTCTCTCAAATCTTTCTTCGTCTGATTTGTCGCTCAAATGGGAGACGACTCAAAAATCTTTGTTTTTGTGTTCGTCCTCTGCTCCCTCTGACGTTGGCGGTAGGTCATAGTACTGTCTTTCCATAATTTCATAGCTAACAAGGTCTTCATTGGCCATTGTCTTGCTCTCGTCGAATTTCACATCCCTCACTATTTTCACAGTGTTCGTGTCTGGCATGTAGATTTTGTAGTATAACGAATTATTGTCATAACCTACCAGAAATCCTTGCTCGGATTTCTCATCAAGCTTCTTGTGAAGCTTATCAGAAATATGTGCATATGCTGCACAGCCAAATATTTTGACGTGAGAGGTTGGGCTTTCTACCCCCACCATAGCTCATGTGGTGTCATGTGAGGAACACCAGATTTACCTGTCATGTTTTGGATGTATGCGGCTATAGCTACTGCTGCAGCCCACAGTGCCCTTGGAGCCTTCGAATAGGCCATCATGCATCTGGCTGCTTCCATTAGGGTCTGGTTCTTTCGTTCAACAACACCATTGTGCTATGATGTGTAGGCTGCAGTTCTTTTGTGAATGATACCACAATCATTACAAAAGTCAATGAAGCGATTCGAGATATATTTGTCACCTCGATCTGTTTTGATTTGCTTCACCTTGCTGTCTGTGCATCTCTCAGCCCAATTCACATATTTTGTGAATTTATTGAGTGCTTCAGATTTATTCTGAATAAAATACACTCTAACAAACTTGTTATAATCATCAATGAAGGTTATATAATATTTTAAACCTCCTACTGAGATCACGTTGAATGGACCGCAGATGTCAGAGTGCACCAGCTCTAGAATCTTTGTTGTTCTGTAGGAGTCTTTGACGAATGGTGTGCGTGACATCTTGCCTTTCAAACATGCATCACAGGTGGTCGAACTGGTTGCATTCGAGATGCTGACCTCTGTTATTGCTCCACGATGACTTGCCTGGTAGAGTGTCATTGAGTTCATGTGGCAGAGTTTAAAGTGTCTGGCGAGTCGTCATGGGTCTGATGCATTTGATCTCTTGGTAGGTGCACCTTTAGATGATATAGGTTGCCCTTCCGTTTGCCTTGAGCAATGAGAGTGTTGGTGCTGGCATCAATCACAATGCATGTTTCGTTAAAAAACGTCACACGCATCCCTGCATCTGCTATTCTTGCTACAGAGAGCAAGTCTTGCTGCAGAGTTGGCACGAACAGAATGTCTTCGAGTCGTCTATCTCTGCCGTTGGTGTTGAGCCAGAGTGAACCAATACCGTTCACTTGATGTCTGGATCCATCTCCAAGAACTATGAATTTTGAGAGATCTGCACTTCTGAAACCAGACATGATTCATCTTGATGTCACGAAGTGTGAGGTGGCTCCTGAATCCAGGATAACCTCGTGTGTGTGAGACATTGATGCTGCACACACATCTTCACAGATGTAGGCGGTCGAACAATTTTTGTTCGTTCTTTCTTCACCCATCTTCGAGCTTTCGGCCTCCTTGACATAAGAAGAACTATTATTGTTCTCCTGTCTATTCTGTGTTGATCTATTTTTTGGGTTCTGGCGGCAATCCATGGCTACATGACCCTTCTTATGGCAATGGATACACTCAATCTTGGGATTGAGCCAGCAGGTATCTATTGTATGCCCATTCTTCTGCATCTCATGTAGGTCTTCTTGTCTGCATCTTGTCCTTTCGACCTCCCTTTGGTCTTCCAGTTGCCTTTTTTGGTTCCCTCTGCTTGTTGGTCACAATTTTGCCTCTGATTCGACTCCCTCTTAGGCTTGAACTGTTTCTTTGAGTTTTCTTAGTTGTCGTAGAGTGCCTGGTCAGAACCATCTTTGTGATCAAGATGCTCTATGGCCTCGACTTCCTCTCGAATCTCGACAATCTCCTTTTTGAGGTTCATGGTAGGATTTTTCGTGAGCAGGGTTCATGTCGTCTGGAAAGATCTGGGTAAGGCTCTCAACAGATATGTGAGCTGCTTCTCAGCTGATACTGCATTCTCTACTCCTGAGTTGTGTAGTGATAGAAACAGATCCTTCATCTTTTTCACGAAAGAGGTGAGGCCTTTTCCATCCCACTGCAGATTTGTCAGCTGATCTTCCAGCATCATAATCTGACTTCTTGATTTTGTCTGAAATCTTGTGAGCAGTGCATCCCACATCTCCTTAGCTTTGGAGAGTGTAGTCAGGTCAAGTGTAAGGCTATCTTTGATGGAAGATGATAGCAAGGCTACTGCCTTGTCATTTTTCTCTCTCCATTCGAGTAGCTCCTTGCCTGTTGTCGTAGGCATTTCTTCTGTGCCATCCACCCAGGGGAAGAGTCCTTCGCCCTTGAGTATCAAAGATGTCTTAACTTTCCAGGCTAGAAAGTTAGATCCTGAAGAATTAAGTATAGTGCAGATCTTGCTCTGTATGTTGCTGATTGAAGCCATTGTTTCTTGAAGTCTGTTTTCTTGTTGATGGTTGATTGTCTAAATGCTTGGCCTCCTGAATCTGCTAACTTCTTGGCTATGTCAAAATATGGTAGGGTGGCTCTGATATCACTGATGAGAATCGTGAGAAGAAAATTCACGAAACAGTCGCGACTCTCTTTCAAGATTTGGATGGAGTTCAGATGCGTTCGCTGGGCACTGCCAGCTGAAACACTCCTAAAATCCTCTAGAGAGTAGTCAGTTACTACTGATCTACATTCATAAAATTAATACAGCATTTGACTTAATTTCAACCAAGGTGCGAAATTCAAAGGGAACAAGAAAACTCAGACATATGAAATAAACAACATAAGCATTCAACATCCAAGATCAGACACAACCAAAAAATAATCTATATTGATTTTCTCTGATTTCTTCAGGGCACTGCATGCGAATCCATGCAGTGCGTTGGTGTGAGAGAAGCACGGTTCTCTCACGAGTAGTAGTCTCGCTTAACTAGCGGACAATTGGATCTTCTGGTCCTAGACAGAATTATCTTCTCGCACGCAGACGAAGCTTCTGTCTATGTTTGTCTTGATTGCTTACTAGCATCAAACTTTTTCAGTGTCCTAGTTACACTCTGTGTATCCTATTTTGATATATGTCATGGTCTCTCTATGTAAACCTAAGATTAGATTTATTATACATCTACAACTAATCAGAGAATTACAAGAGTGGCAGATTAGCCACGACCTAGGAAGTATCTGCTGACATCATGCCATCAGGTCAGATCTCTGTACTTCTGAGTACTTGCGTGATCTCTGGTGGTACTCCTTGGAGCGTGATGACAGAATAGGTTTCGTTTACCTTGTCTGTCTTTCTCTCTTGTTGGATTGCAAAGGAATCTCGTGTGAACTGTTCATCTTCTCTCTGTTGACTTTCATGTTCACGAAACTCTTCGTGTTTCATGTCTCCCGATGTTTGAGTTTGCGAACATCTTTGTCAGGTGAAGGGCTGAAAGCTAGCAAGGCTTTGTAATCAGAAACACTTTGTTTCTTCAAGATTCCTGTATGAGAACATCTTAGTATGTTTTGGGTGCCCACTAGAACTCATGAGTGATTGCGGAACATATTTTCTAAATGAGACTATCACTCACCTTTTGTCCTTTGATTTGGTTGTCCATAGGAAGACTACACCCTATTACCCACGCTGCAACGGACAAGCAGAATCATCGAACAAGATCCTCTACGGAATTATCACGAAGATGGTTGAAGCTTCGCGATCGGATTGGAAACTCGTGAGTGATCGTGGAATGTATTTTCTAAACGAGACTATCACTCACCTTTTGTCCTCTGATCTAGTTTTCCATAGGAAGAGTACACCCTATTACCCATGCTACAATGGACAAGCAGAATTATTGAACAAGATCCTCTGCGGAATTGAAACTTCGCGATCGGATTGGGAGCACAAACTTCATGCAACTTTATGGGCTTTCAGAACCACATTCAAATTAAAGTGAGTACTGGACAAACTCCATTTCAAATGGTGTATGGACGAGAAGCCGTAATGCTTGTTGAATTTGTTGTTCCAAGTCTGAGAGTCGCCATTGCCAAACGACTTAGTACAGAGGAATCTACCAAGAAGAGACTTGACAACCTTCTTCAGCTCCACGAAACTCGCTTCCTAGCACTTCACGCCCTAGTTATAGAGAAACAGCGTAGGAAAGCTTGGCACAATCAAAATACCAAGACCAAGGATCTCGTCGAGGGAGAATTGGCCCTGTTATACATTGCCAAAGCTCATAAAGACAAGCTCAAATTTCAAGGAGAAGGACCATACAAGGTAGTAG
Source organism: Diphasiastrum complanatum (assembly GCA_029204225.1). NCBI lineage: Eukaryota > Viridiplantae > Streptophyta > Lycopodiopsida > Lycopodiales > Lycopodiaceae > Diphasiastrum > Diphasiastrum complanatum. The sequence goes on along the minus strand of CM055106.1, from coordinate 18,967,226 downwards.
AGATCCCACCTAATTGCGCAGTTATTCTCGCTGACCTACAAGGCAAGCTGTTCGACAAGCCCATTAATGGCAGTAGGTTGCATCGCTACTACCCTGTCGAGCTTGAGCTTAGGGATGTGCCGGAAGCACCATCCTCGTCATCCTCGTTTGTTCATGATGAGCCATCCACACCTTGTTAGCTAGCCTAGTTAGAAGTAGTTAGTTAATTTTGATTTAGCTTAGCTAGGTAGATAAGTTAGATAGTTGTCAACTAAAATAGATGATGGCAATGGCTAGTTAGTTGTTGATGATAGTTTAGATCTAGATTGTTAGGAGTTAGATCCATATCGACCTAATTAGATCTAGAGTAGTTAACTCTTAAGCTAGGATAGTTAAGTTAGATTAGATCTACATAGCTAGGAAGATTAGTTTTCAACTAGATGGTTTCATTTTAGATATATTTTAGGTAATTAGCCAGTCTAGTTAGCAAGAGCATGCCTAGGTAGGAAGCTTAAGTTAGACGATCATGACCCAATAACTAGGATTGATCCAAGTAGACATGATTAGATCTAGGCTTTTAAATCAGTTAGAATAGATTTAGGCCTAGTCACCTGTAGAATAGCAGATCATGACCCTTAGGTTAGGGTAATCATTGACCATGACCCTTAGATTAGATTATCTCCTTAGATGGTTGGGTAGATTAGATAGTTAAATAGTCTATCCAACATTATTGGCTAGATTAAGTAAGTCTAGGTTAGGCATGAAGTTAGATAGAATAGGGCGATCGACCCGATTAGACTAGGTTGTTGTCCCTTTAGCATAGTTTAGTTATAATTTTAGGATAGATAGGAAGCTAGATAGATCTAGTATGTCTTTCAATCAAAGAAATCTTATCTTGGCTATGGTGATCTTGCTGCAATTTCGAGTTTCTTGGCTAGTTGTCACATCATATCCATGCCAAAGGATCCACTCAAGAAGTTTCTCAAGTTTCTTGTTTGATCTAGTATCTCATCAAGCTAATTTTTGAGGAGTGTGGAGAGTTAACAAAATTTAGCTCGATATTTTCTCATCATTATACACATATGTAGATCCCACATGTGTGGAGCATGTTCCCTGTGAAAAATTGCCTACATTGGCAAATCTAGCCATGTAGAATATTGTACATTTTGTCAATATTGTTTGTTGGTTACTTGAATGGCCAAAGTGCCACTTGTACATACACACCTAAAGTAGGTTACCACGAGTCAAGAGGAGTGGTTGTGTCTATTTGGTAGTGATTCCTACTTTGTAGGATCTAGACCATGATTTATGATGAGATTTGTACCTACCATGCACCTACCAAGCATGACTCTTGGATCTAGGCTAGGGTTTTCACATTAGGGCAAGAAAGTGGAGTCTATTTCCTTATTACATGCTGGATTTTCACCTAACTTTGCAAAGGAAGTGTGTTTTACTATGTATTTCCATTCTCCATAGTGAGAAGATAGAAACTTTTTGGAGCCTCAAGGAGAAACTCGAGTTTCCTCTCATTGTATGGTGATTACTCTATTTTTCCAATGAAACCCAGCTTTGGCACTTTGTAAACACTGTCTACAGGCCGTACTACAGCCTTATTTCCACACGTGTGGAGTTGGATTAGACTATTTGATCAATGCTTTGATTGTCTCTACTTGTTTCCTATCAAGCTGCTAAACTAGATCTTGTTTTCTGATGACTAGTTTATGATAGATTGTTTAACAAGCATACAATCACCTTGTGGATCATTCAAAGATCCATTTACGGTCCTTAGTACTGTACTTTTCACATTCCCAAGTGTGAAGAATAGGCATAATCATCTTAAATCATTAATCTTGAGTTTTGGGGTTCTCATGTGTGGAGCATGTTCCCACGTGTGAAGAATAGGCATAATCATCTTAAATCATTAATCTTGAGTTTTGGGGTTCCCATGTGTGGAGCATGTTCCCACGTGTGAAGAATAGGCATAATCATCTTAAATTATTAATCTTGAGTTTTGGGAGTCCTATACCAAAAATACCCCTTATACACATGTTAGTAGGTGATTAGGCCAAAAGCTACTTTTGGTGATTAGGCCAAAAGTAGCTTTGACTTTGCTTGACGTAGTGTAGGCCTTTGACATTTGGCATGATGACAGAGGGCTAGTGACAAGTCTTTTGATGTTGTAATATTGTCATCTGACCAATCGCAAGAGAGAGATGCATCATAAATGGTCCAATCAATGTAGGAGATGACAAGTCAATGGACCAATCAAATTTAGAGGTGCTATGTAAGAGATCCAATCATTTTACTTGCTTACTACTCATGGATCTCAAACCACTATATAGAGGAGCTCTCTCTCTCTCTCTCTCTCTCTCTCTCTCTCTCTCTCTCTCTCTCTCTCTCTCTCTCTCTCTCTCTCTCTCTCTCTCTCTCTCTCTCTCTCTCTCTCTCTTTGTACATGCAATCAAGTTAAGAGTTAATGCAATTTTGGTTCACATACATATTTTGGTCTATTCTCACTCTACTCGAGTGTGTGCATATTTTCTCTCTCTACATGAGAGCAACATGCTTGGTTTTGTCTCTCATAGTGAACTTTACTTTTTTTTTCATGTGGATGTGAAAAAAAAGCTTCTCTTTGGATGATCATAACTTTTGTGGTAGATGAGCTCTTGCCTTGATTCAAAGCTTCATAGATAGCCCTTGAAAATTCAATTTGATCTATTTTGGATGCATCTTGTGCAACCTTACATGCATGGAGGTCGTTGTAGATCTTTGCATGGTCCTCAAATCTCAATTTTTGACACACACACACACACACACACACACACACATTGACAATATCAATTGTATGTTAATAACTGGAGTAGTTTCAATTATCGCAATATTTATCTAATATTGTAATTTTAATGTATCATTTCAGAGTATTAGTAATACATAATCTAAACCTATAATTGATAACATTTTATTATATCTGAGTCAAACCTATCATAAAATCATAGTATAATGTTTAAAAACTATCAAAAATAGAAAATTGTTTCATGTTTAGTTATTCAACTTTTGAACAAAATAATAGTAAATATGCAATATTATGTGTGGTTGTATTTTTTGAGATTCCGGTATGAATTAACAACTTATACTTACAAATAGAAAAGTAAACTTGCTACTTTACGTTCTCTAAGCATAACGCGACTTATAAGTCTTGAAGTTACATGTTTTAAGCTAGAATAACTATAGACCATTTTTAAGTTATTATTTAGAACTACATATATTGTCTTTAACGCGTAGATATTCGAGTGAAAACATACATGTCTAGCATTTTAGGAGATTAAAAAAATATTAAAGTATTTACTTTGTGCTACCTAATCATACAAGACATAAATTAACTATTAAAAACATATATTGTCAAATGGAATTCTCATTGGGCTAAGCGATAAAGAAAATATGTATTATATATTGTACTTAAGACAATATGATCAATTTAAATTATATCATTTCTAGTTTAGTTTTTATAGGATTGAAGTGATTTTGAAGTACATGATGGTTTAGGTTGTAGAGATGTATGACATACAACAATCACATGACAATGACTCTAGATAAGTCTTGAGAAATGTGATGTGTCATGTTATAATGCACATTGTTGACATCAAAATAAAAAATCATGTGTTTGATTGATTCAACACTATTGGGCCTACCATTATAAACTATCTATTTTTTTCAATAATGTTTAAATAAAACAAATTCCACTCCTTGTTTGATGATTTATATATTCCTTATTTTACAACTAACAAGTATTTCATATTTGGACGTTTTGGTGAGCACCTTTTAGTTTAACAACATAGCATTCTCTTGATTTTTGAGATAGATATATATTATTTAACATATGGCCCCATCTTTTCTCTGAGCTCTTATTTTGAAAAAAGCAAAGATCCAAAAGGTACTCACTTCGTTCAAATTGAATTTCAAAAACTATGCACCATATCATGTCCCTTACATGCCAATGTTTTAGGTGCAATGTACAAGGTTACAAACATGTCTTATGTATTACATTAACTGATTCACATCTATGTTAGCACTGGGAAATTCAATACGACATTGAAAATCACACCCATTATACTTTACAGGCTTGCAGTTATTTGTCATTTTTTAAATTTTTCATATTTTTATATAATCATAGTGAATCTTAAAAAAATAATGCAACAAAAATAAATATGCTCAAACAACTAGGTCATTATTAGAAACTATATTATCTCATGTGGCAGGGTGTTATTAATTTGAAATTGCTTATCGATGTTACTAGTCTTACCCGTTGAAGATTAAAAAGTTCACTTATAATATGCACATGGCATCATGCTAATTAAATAGCAAATAACAAAGTTCATTCCGTGCAAAAAGGGACTCAATAGGATTTAAATCATATCTATCCAATTTGAATGGAACAAAGAAAGATATGTTAGTGTAAAAAGTTAATTGACCTAGTTCAGTGTAGTTTGGTCGATGAGAATAGTTTTATGACTTGGTCAACATGAGGCAACTGCACACGCATCTCAATGCACATCTGATTGGGAGCATCAGTTATCATTGATTGTGACATCCTCCACTGCCACCACTATGATGTATTCCAAAAATTGTACTTCGTGAACCCACCTACAATTATACTAGTCATAATTTTAAATCTTGCAATATTTCATATTTTATTTTGCTACTTACGAGGCCTTTACAATCACCAGAAAAAATAGGCCTTAAATGTCTATTTCAGGTGATAAAATAGACAACAATTGCTTGAGAAAAATGTATGATAGCTTGTAAAAATTATTTTATGATTTCAGGGTGATATAATGTTTTGGTTGATTAGAGAAGTATATTTGTATTGAAAATATGTCTATAAACAATCATAAAATTTATGAGCATGATCAAAATACTCAACAATAAAAGTTATTATGGTCTATAGACCTAAATTCTCATGGAATAAAATTTTACAAATGAGATTGAATAAATTTTTTATTCTAAGAATTGTTTAGAATTAACGAGAGATATCATGTCACCAAGAAATTTGAAATAGGCATAGTCGTGGTCTATTATATCCAATTGCAAGCTTACAAATTAAAGATTTCTCTCCAAAAATAAATATAAGAGCATGAAACCTTACAAATAATACTTGATAGTATTAAATATGAAGAAAAAAAAAAAGACATTCTAGCAAACATACTAAATAAAAGAAATGTTTTGAACCGACTTCTATTCTAATTGCCTCAACCACTTTTACGATTTGTAGCAAAACTTCAGACCTAGCTACAAATCGATGCAATTTTAAACCTTCTACACAACTTTCAAAAATCTCAAAAGACTAAATTGCAAGCAAGAATATGCTTTTAGAAAAATGAATGTCAACAAAACTATTAGCATGAATTGATCAAAAAGAATCTTGTAAAAAATGAGCTTAAATATGATCTTCAAACATTAAGTCAGAGCATTACTCTTTCATGAGATTTGTAGCAAAAATTCAGATCTAGTTGCATGTCGATGTGATTTTGACCCTTCATGTTTGATTAACTTGACATAAAAAGAGAAAACGAAAAAGATTTGCTTTTAAAATCCAACAAAGAGATGGAATGATACATCTGCATGTAGATGCGTGATCCTTTTTTTTTGGATTTCAAAAGTAGCTTCTTTGTACTAATCATACTTTCAGACTAAATTGCAAGCAAAAATGTGTTATCGAAAAGCTAAATGTCATCAAAACTATTAGCATGAATTGATCAAAAAAATCTTTAGAAAATGAACTTAAATGTGATCTTCTAACATTGAGTTAGAACGTTAGTATTTTCTTGAGATTTGTAGCAAAAACTCAAACCTAGTTGCATGTCGATGTAATTTTGACCTTTTTACACATGTCGATGCAGTTTTGAGCTTTTTACACATGTCTAGCAAATGCGTGATACTAGTCTCTTTTTTGTAGCAAAAACTCAAACCTAGTTGCATGTCGATGTAATGTTGACTTTTTTACACATGTCGATGCAGTTTTGGCCTTTGTCTAGAAAGTGGGTGACACTAGTCTCTTTTTTGAGATATTGTAAAGTAGAATTAGTACAAACAAGCTACCCCTTGTTTTGAGACTTAACATATGCGTTCACTTCTAGAAGAACTTAATAAAGGCTCTAAAACTTCGGCCTCTTGAGCTTGAAGAATTTGTGAAACTGGCAAGCTTCTATAAAAAAAAATATGCTACAATTCTAATACTTTGAACTAGATCACATATGCATGAGCATTAAACCTGAAATATTTAGCATAGTATCTTGTAATTTCTATTACTCTGAATTTTTAAAAATGGAGGTGGAATAACCCATATGTCGGCAGATGGGTGATTTCAATCTCATTTTTAAAAAATTCAAAATGAATGGAAACAAAATACTATGCTAAATATTTCAAGTTTAATTTGTCGATAGGTGGGTGATTCCAATCCTTTTTTTGAAATATCATAAAGCAAAATTGGCACAAACAAATTGGTATAGAAATCCAAACAAGGGAGTGGAATCACCCATTTGTCGGCAGATGGGTGATTCCGCCCTTTGTTTTGGGATTTTAGATATGCATTCACTTTTAAAATGACCTAACAAGGGCTCTAAAACTTTAGCCTTTTTAGGTTAAAGAATTTGCGAAAGTGGCAAGCTTTTATAGGAAAAATATGATACAATTTAATATTTGAACTAGATCACATATGCAGGAGCATTAAGAGCGAAATATTTGATATTGTATCTTGTTTTTTTTCACTCTGAATTTTCCAAAATGGGGTTGGAATCACTCATCTATCGACAAATGAGTGGATGATTTCAATCTCTTTTTTGGGACATTGTAAAGTAGAATTAGCACAAATAGGTTGGTTCAAAAATACAAAAAATGGAGCAGAATTACCCACTTGCCGGCAAATGGGTAATTTTGACCCTTGTTTTGGGATTTTAGATATTCGTTTACTTCTAAAATGACCTGACAAAGACTTTGAAACTTCAGCCTCTTGAGCTTGAAGAATTGTGAAACTGGCAAGCTTCTATAGAAAAAATATAATACAATTTCAATACTTTGAACTAGATCACATATGCATGAGCATTGACCTTGAAATATTTAGCATAATGTCTTGTTTCTATTTACCATATGGCACAAAAAATGAGCATAAATTTGTCACATCCTATCCAGATCTAGTATTTCATAGTACACCATCAAGATCGTATGAAAAGAACAAAAAATAACTTTTGATATGTTTTATCAAAGATCGAATCTGTGAAAAATTGCCTATGTTGGCAAATCTAGCTATGTCAAATATTGTAAATTATGTACATAGTGGGTCCCACACGTGTGAGGCCATGAAGCCACATGGGAAACCTACCCTAGTGTAGGTTAGATCAAGTCGAAAGAGTAGGTCAAGTCAGTTTGGTAGTGATTCCTACTTTATAGGATCTGATTTCTAGATTTGTAGTGGAGATTGACCAACTAGCCACCTACTTGGCATGACTCTTGGAATGAGGCTAGGTTGGCAAATTAGGGGTTTTGATATTCAACGAGTAAATCATCTACGAGTTTTGAGAGTTTTCTTCGTATCTTCATTGCAAAATTTCATAGCACATGGCATGCTAGCAAATGTAGGCCGCTGGGAGGACCAAGTTCGTGTAAAATTCACACGTGTGGAGTGTCCACCACATGTGATAATGACCTCCTAAGGTGTGTGGATGCACAATGATCAAGATTAGATTGAGATTCAAGATCTATCTTACTCTCAATGGCAAAAACACACTACTACATGCATTTACTCACTTCCAAAGTACATACACACGTGTGGGAAGTGTTCCAGAATAAAACTAAGTAAAATTAAGCTCCTCTCCTCGGGTAGAGAGAGAATCCTACCAATAGCTATAGATCCACGAGCTAACACAATGCTCAAACATGATTGGACCACACTTTTGCCACCTCTTAATCTTATTGGGCCATTGATCCATTCATCTCTTGATTCTATTGGACCATTCATGGATCCACCTCTGATCCTATTGGACCATTCATGGTTCCACCTCTAAATCCTATTGAACTTCATCAAACAAAAGCATTACACTTGTCTACTATCCATTTAGCTCGAGTTTTGCCTCCTACACTACTTTGGCTCAATAGTGGCATTACATGTGGAATTGGACAATTTGCCATCTATGCCAAATTTGACCCTTTCAACATCCTACACCAAGATGCTTGATACAAAAAAGTATAAGACCCCTATGACTAACATAGATAATCTTTTTGCATTTCTCACACTCCTCCTGAAAAGTTATCTATTGAAGATTAAGCATTGATCTTGAGATTACTCTAAGATTAGATCTATGCTTGATGAAGGCACCCTTGCTCAAAGGCTTGGTGAGTAGATCGGCAATACAACCTCCTGAAATACTTTTGCTATCATCCTTCATGGATGCCCAGCTTGCGTCATTGTAAGATTCGATCCAAAATCCAACTTCCTTTGAATAACACAGTCCATAGTCTTTCGTTTCTTGGAAATATTGTACTACTTTTTTTGCTAACTTCCAATGCAACGATCCTGGGTTCTGATTAAATTGGCTCAGCCTGTATACTGCAAATGCTATATCAGGTCTGGTGTTGTCTGCAAGATACAACAATGATCCAATCAGCCTTTGATAGGGTGTATTGGCCATTCGCTTCTCTTCCTCGAGAGTCTGCGAACAATTTGCCTTGCTCAGTATCGTTCCAGGTATCATGGGAGTATGCAAACCTTTGCATTCGAGCATATTGAAGTCTTCAATGATTTTTCGAGTGTACTTTTGTTGGTGAAGATACAACTTGCCACCTTCAAAGTCTCTTTCGATCTGTAAGCCTAGATAGATTTTTGCTTCTCCTAGGTCAGCGATCTCAAATATTCCAGAAATGTCTCTTTTGACATTTGAAATTAACTTGTCTTTTCTTGAGAAGATAAGAGTGTCGTCAACATAAACAGCTAGAATGATAATTTCATCTTTGACATGTTTGATATAGACATTTGATTCAGCGAATGAAGGTACGAAACCTAAAGTACGTAGTGCTTCGTCCTTCTTTCTATACCATTGTCTGGCTGTTTGTTTCAGACCATAGATGCTTTGATTCATGTGACATCCGAATTTTGGATATTCTTGGCTTATAAAACCAAGTGGTTGATCCATGAATAAATCTTATTCTAATTCTGCGTGCAAGAAAGCAGTTTTCTCATTCACAATATGGATTTTGAGATCATGAGCTACTGCATAAGCGAATAACAAGCGAAGTGATATGTGTTTGACTACAGGTGAGAAAGTATCAGTGTAGTCGATCCTGTATTTCTGTGAAAAACCTTTCGCAACCAACCTTGCTTTGTATCAAATGTTATCTCCATCAAGACCTATTTTAATCTTGTAGATCCACTTGCATTTGACTGGTCTTCTTCCATCAGGTATTGGTGCAAGTGTCCATACATTGTTCTTATACATGGATGACATTTCGCCCTCCATTGCTTGAATCCAATGATCTTTATTTGGTCCATCAATAGTTTTCTCGAATGTTTGAGGTTCGTCTATGAAGCCACAAAATTCGACGGCTATATTTGTTGAAACATCCTGACCAAACCTTACTGATGGTTTTCTTTGTCTATTAGATCTTCTCACAGTTTGTACAGGTTTCAAATTCAATTTTGCATTTTGGGTTCAACCTGGTTTGCTTGAATTTGAATCGGTGATTCGAGTCTTTTAGGTACTCGATCTTGAACTCCCTTTGAATCTGGTAATTCTTGTTTAACATCTGCTTGTTTTACTTCTGTCGTTGGTAGTTCATAATAAGTCTTCAGAATTTCATAGTCGACTAAGTCATTGTCTGCTATGTACTTTGACTCATCGAATTTGACATCTCGAACAACTTTTATTCTGCCAATTTCGGGTATGTAAACTCGATAATATGACGAATGTAACTCGAATCCTACCAGAAAACCTTGTTCAGTCTTTTCATTGAGTTTCTTTCTCAATTTATCTGGTATGTGCATATAAATTGCACATTCGAATGTCCGAACATGAGCAAGATTGGGCTTCGACTTCCATCATATTTCGTGAGGAGTTTTATCTGCTATTCCAGATTTCAGAATTCGATTCTCAAGATAATTCGACGTAGCCACTGCTCCGCCCACAACTGTTTTGGTGCCTTCGCATGAGCCATCATACACCTAGCAGCTTCCATTAGTGTACGATTGTTGCGTTCGGCAATTCCATTGTTTTGAGGTGTGTATGATGCAGTCTTCGTATGCATAATACCACGATTAGTACAGTAAGTTTCAAATTCGTTGGAAATGTACTCACCTCCACGATCTGTGCGAATTTGCTTCAACTTGTTGCATGTCTGCTTCTCAGCCCAATTCATATACTCAACAAATTTCTCGAAAGCTTCTGATTTTGTATGAATAAAGTATGCTACGGCAAACTTGTTGAAGTCATCAATATACGTTATGAAGTATTTTGCATCACCTAAAGACAATACTCCGAATGGTCCACAAATATCTGAATGCACAATTTCCAGTACCTTGGTTGCTTTATAAACATCTTTACTGAAAGGTGTTCGAGTCATTTTGCCTTTAAGACAAGATTTGCAGGTAGTTCGAATATCTCGACTCTTGATTTCAACTCCTTCGATTCTCTGACTCTTGTTGGCTTGGTACAAGGCTTCCATGTTCATGTGACATAACCTCTTGTGCCACAGAATATCTGTCGATTCTTGAGTTTGATTAGCTTGTTCGATTCGAGTTCGAATGTTCAAGTGATACAAATTTCCTTCTTTGTTGCCTTTAGCATTTAGGTTATCGGAATCTTCATCGAACAATTTACAAGAGTCCCTTGTGAAGGTTACTGACATTCATGTATCGACTATCTTTGCCACAGATAGAAGATCTTTATCAAGAGTAGGAACATAGAGAAATTCCTCCAGTTTCTTGTCATCCTGATTCGTCGGTTCCATCAACTACATGCTTAGAACCATCTGCAAGTATAATGAATCTCAAATAGTTCGTCTTCTTGTACTCAGACAAAATTTGTTTCGTGGAAACAAAATGTGAGGCGGCTTCCGAATCAAGTACTATTTCTCGATTTTTTGAATTTGATGAACAACATAGATCCGCACAAACATATGCTGATGAGTTTCTTGTCGTCATGTCTTATGCTGCTTTGGAGCATTCTGCTTTGTCTTCGACATAATTTGAATCTGAAGGTGCACTTCGATTCTACTCCTTGTTTCTGGGATTTTGATAACAGTCTACTGCTGCATGACCTCGTTTATGACAATGAATGCAATCAATTTTTGGATCTAATCAACATGTAAGAAATTGGCAAAAACCTAGCTTGGTATTTTTTATGATAGAAGTTTGTAAGTGAATCTCACATGTGTGGAGGATGTTCCCACGTGTGGAGAATTGTAAAGTAAATAAAAAATGTTTGATATAGGAGTCTCATAGAATTTCATAGTCAAGCATTTAGGTGTAGGATGTTGATAGGGTCAAATTTGGCATAGATGGCAAATTATCCATTTTCACTTGTAATGTCACTATAGAGCCAAAATAGAGTAGGAGGCCAAAATCGTGCCAATTAGAGTGTAGACAAGTGTAATGCTTTTGTTTGATGAAGTTTAAGGGGTCCAATAGGATTTAGAGGTGTAACCATGAGTGGTCCAATAGAATTTGAGGTTTGCTTGAAAATGGTCCAATAGAATTGAGAGGTGCATGGATCAATGGTCCAATAGGATTAAGAGGTGGCAAAGTGTGGTCCAATCATAGTTAAGCATAGTGGTAGCTCATGGATCTACTAGTATCATTGTACTCTTCATTTGGATCTAATTGATTTTGAGATTGAGTGGATTTTGAGTGTCATTGGATTTCTAGCTTTCTCTCTCTACTCGAGAGCTATTGATGATTTTCTCTCTCTACCCGAGGAGAACAGCTTGTTTTTACTTAGATTACTTTTGGAACACTTCCCACATGTGTGAGTGAGAGTTGAAAGTGATTGAATGCATGTAGTAGTGTGTTTTTGCCATAGAATCAAAGATAGATCTTGAATCTCAATCTAGTCTTGATCTTGGTGCATCTACACACCTTAGGAGATCACAAGTACATGTTGTGGACAGTCCACACGTGTGAAATCAACATGGTATCAGAGCCTACCTAAAGTTACCATGCATTTTGATCCATTTGAGTGAAAACTATTCATCAATCTTGAGCTAGAAATTGTCAAGATCCATTTTCCTAGCTATCTTGTCCAATTTTGGATCAAAAGAGATCAATAGGGCATTGATTGGGCCTGACCTGGTACTGTACGGAATCAGGTGCTCAGACACATGTGAGGAACATCCAAATTCAGTTTGGGAGTTCTCTTTCATGTTTGATCCAAAAATCTTGCTAGATAGCTTGTTTTGAAGCTATTTTTGCCTAGTTTCTGATGCAATCAATTTCATTCCATTTGGTTGAGCCAATCAAAAGTTATAAGCTTTTAAAGAGGGTTAGGTAGGGCACCTAGACCTGGGTGGACACATTTGGTTTGGTCAAGAGATTGCTTGTTTGATCCAAAATCATAGTTGAATGCTTACCAATCTCATCTATATGTGATCTAGGCACTGTTTTGAGATCTTAGCCATTTTGTTTCATGTAATATCATTGTATTTGAGTCAAATTTGGTTTCTTAGTGTATTTCACACGTGCTAAGAGCGTTTGATCCTAACTTTGCCCATACTCCATCATTTGATGTGATGTAGATCTAGTTTTGGAGAGATTGAGATAGCTAGTGAGAATCATCTCACAGTTTGTTGCAAGATCTTGCATAGGAAATGGTAGCACACCATTATTGGATCCTATAGTGAGAGAGAAGCAACATTTTTTGTTCATCACTTTTATTTAGCTCCACTTTACATGACTTCAATGAGTTCATACTTGTTGCAGCCAAGTGAGAGATTGTCTACTTTCAATTATTCAATATGGAAGTTGAGGATGGAGTCCATCTTGATACTCCAAGATGTGATGGACATTGTACTTGGGATTGAGGAGGAGCCTCAAGTCCTTCAAGAAGTACAAAAATACAAGAAGAGAGCTAGGATGGCTCTCCACTACATTAAGATGAATGTCTCTAATGAGATATTGAGGGAGATTGGTGATTGTTCTACATCCAAGGACGCTTGGGATTGTCTCAAGTCCATCTATGAGGCTAAGAACACCTCTAGGCTCCTCACTCTTAGAAATCAAATCTTCCAAAGTAGTCAAAAGAGTGATGAGAGTGAGAGTCAAGGATATTCATAGGGAGCTTGCATGTATTGGTGACTCAATCAATCAAAGTGAGCTAGTCCAAGTCATTCTCAATGGCTTGAGAGATAAATATGACAACCTTGTCCAATCCTATGCCATTAAGGAGGAGCTACCAAGTTTGGAGGCCTTTCAAAGTGTGCTTATTTCTGAAAAATCAAGACAAGAGTACAAACTCTTGAAGATGGACAAGCTATCACTCAATCATGATGATGGCAAAGTTCTATTTGCCAAGCACAAAGAGAGGAGTAAGAAGCAACACCATCACTTCTCTAATGACAAAGCTAAAGACCAAGATGGAGAGGAGGAGGAGGATACCTCTCATGCTTCTACTTCAAATCTCAAGAAGAAGAAGATCAAGTGCTTTTATTGTGGCAAGAAAGACCATTATGCCACCAATTGCTTCAAGAAGAAGAATCAACTCAATCAAGCCAACATCACCAATGAGAAAAAAGACTATATTACAAGTGATGGAGAAGGCTCTCTTATGGCATCAAACTTCCCCTCTTCCACCTTCAACAAGGATGACTCATGGTATATTGATAGTGGAGCATCTTCACATATGTATGGCTCCAAGCACTTTTTTTCATCTATTATGCCTTATGATGGAGTCAAGAAGACCATATACATTGTAAGTAAGCATGAGTGCAATATTGAAGGAGTAGGGATTATTCCCTTGAAGCTTGCATCTTCTAAAGATCTCTTTCTTAACAATGTTCTTTTTGTCCCAAAGCTTACAAAGAACATCTTAAGTGTTGGCCAACTTCTTGATAGTGGCTTTGATGTCAATTTCAATATTGACAATTGTGTGATCAAGAAGGATGGTCAGATCCTTGCATATGGATCAAGATTTGAAGGCATCTACAAATTGGATCCAAGTGAGAGTGCAAACTCTCTTGATGTTTCTTATATGTCCAATCTTTCAAAGGAGGATGGATGATCACACAAGATGCACATATCTTCTCTCTTCAAGTATTATGGTGTATGATTATTCCTTATTATTCAAAGCATATGTTGAGAAGAAATTCTCATTGAAGATCAAAGCTTTGAGGAGTATTGGAGCTCTTGAAGGAATAGCACCATATGAAGTTTTATTCAAGATGAACCCTAAGGTTGATCACCTTAGTGAACTTGGTAGTGCTTGCTTTGCACATATTCCCTTGGAAACAAGGAGGAAGGATGATCCAAGCTCATGGATCATGATTGGATACTCATCCATCAAGGAGGCCTTTAGTGTCTTTACACTCTCTATTTCAAAAGTGATTGTGAATAGAGATGTCATGTTGCATGAAGATTCAATCTTGGAAGTGGCCGAGATCAAGGCTTCTCAAGAAGCATCACAAGTTATCTTTTTTGAAGGTATTCAAGTTATGATGGGGCCAAGGTGTGAGGAGGAGTTTCTTCTTCATATGATTTCAAGAAGATCTTCAAGATGCATGGTCGAGCCTTATGGCTCACCTTACATGGCAAAGAGGGGCATCTTTCATGTTGTATCTATTGCATCACATTCATATATGCTTCTCTTCCTTTGCTTGAAATGCTATCTTGCTTCATTGAATTTTTTGGATCTCAAAGTTCAAGAAAAGCTATACTAGTTTTGTATGATGCTTATGGTATGGACATGTTTCTTGTCATTATTGACTTAGATATGTTTCCAATACTTTTTGAAAGCAAGATATTGTATTGTCAAAAGTATGCTCTTGGTTCTAGAAAGAACAAGATTGAGCTTGGTACTCACTTTTTTTAAAATCATGTCTTCACATGTTTTGAGGCAAATTGTAAACTCCTCTTGAGATCAAGTGAAGCATCCAAAGTGGACACTTACATCCTTGAGAGAGTAACTAGCCTAAAAAAGATTAAGGTAGTCTTTGATATCAAGATTAGATCCATCATGGATATAGTTCATTGTATGTGGACTAGTCAAGCTAGAAAGCATAATCTTGATAATCATCATTGTTTCACATCTTATGATCTTGATCTCCATGATCCTTATGAGGCTTGGAAGCCTCAGAGAATATTTATGATGCATCCATCATGCAAGTGGAACTTTCAAAGCAAAGATCATCATCAAGCATGGAGGAAGCCCATGATCATAGTGGCATATTGGTGGAGCACTCTTCAAAGGCATTGGCAAGAGATCTCTACCAAAGAGATCTTATCATGGATATGGTGAGGGTGCTGCTATGATGGATCCCTTGGCTGATCTTCACTTCTTATGCATACCAAAGGATCCACTCAAAAAGATTTACAAACTTCTCAAGTGATCTAGTACCTTTCCAAGCTATTTTTTGAGGAGTGTGAGAAATTGGCAAAAATCTAGCTTGGTATTTTTTATGATAGAAGTTTGTAAGTGAATCTCACATGTGTGGAGGATGTTCCCATGTGTGGAGAATTGTAAAGTAAATAAAAAATGTTTGATATAGGGGTCTCATAGAATTTCATAGTCAAGCATTTAGGTGTAGGATGTTGATAGGGTCAAATTTGGCATAGATAGCAAATTATCCATTTCCACTTGTAATGCCACTATAGAGCCAAAATAGAGTAGGAGGCCAAAATCGTGCCAATTACAGTGTAGACAAGTGTAATGCTTTTGTTTGATGAAGTTTAAGAGATCCAATAGGATTTAGAGGTGGAACCATCAGTGGTCCAATAGAATTTGAGGTTTGCTTGAAAATGGTCCAATAGAATTGAGAGGTACATGGATCAATGGTCCAATAGGATTAAGAGGTGGCAAAGTGTGGTCCAATCATAGTTAGGCATAGTGGTAGCTCGTGGATCTACTAGTATCATTGTACTCCTCATTTGGATCGAATTGATTTTGAGATTGAGTGGATTTTGAGTGTCATTGGATTTCTAGCTTTCTCTCTCTACCCGAGAGCTATTGATGATTTTCTCTCTCTACCTGAGGAGAGCAGCTTGTTTTTACTTAGATTACTTTTGGAACACTTCCCACACGTGTGAGTGAGAGTTGGAAGTGATTGAATACATGTAGTAGTGTGTTTTTGCCATAGATCTTGAATCTCAATCTAGTCTTGATCTTGGTGCATCTACACACCTTAGGAGATCACAAGTACATGTTGTGGACAGTCCACACGTGTGAAATCAACATGTATGCCCTGATCTTTTGCATCTGTTGCAAATCTTCCTATCACCAGAATCTTTCTGTTGTTTTCCTGATTGTCGATCATTTGTCTTCGATTCGTCTAAACGATTTTCATTCTTCTTAGATGACTCCCTCTTAGTCTTAGACTTCTTCGAAGATTTATTCTCCTGAAGTAAATAGAGCATTTTTCGAATCACCATTATTGTCATAGCGTTCGTGAGCTTCTACTTCCTCTTTAACTCCATCTATTGCCTTTTGAAGTGTCATAGTCGAATCTTTTGCCAATAAAGTTCGAGTTGTGTGGAATGACCTGGGTAGGGCTCGAAGAAAATAGCTAAGCTGTTTTTCCTTTAAAATTGCATTTTTTGTGCCGGAATTCTGCAAAGAAATAAACATATCCTTTATCTTTCGTACGAAAGTGGTCAGGCCTTTGTTGTCCCATTGTAGGTAAGTTAATTGGTCTTCCAAGAACATGATTTGATTACGAGACCGAGTCTCATTCTTGGTTTGTAATTCTTCCCACAATTCTTTCGCGTTCGAAATTGATAAAAGATCTAGCATTATGTTGTCATTCACTAAAGACGCAATAATTGCTATTGCTTTGTCATTTTTCAAACTCCATTCTCAAAGTTCTTTGCCAAGAGTGATTGGCTTCTCTTCTATTGGTTCTACCCAATGTCAAAGACCTTCGCCCTTCAGTATGAGTGAAGTCTTTAACTTCCAAATTAAATAATTCGAACTTCTGTATCCAAGATCGTACTGATTTTAGACTGAATGTTGTTGATCAAAGACATCTTCTAATTTCCTGAATAAGCTCCAGATACGGCTGTTGATGGATGTGTGAAGGATGCTGAGAGAGGTGCGCTCTGATACCACTGTAGAAAAAATACTAAGAATTCTTCCTTAGAGAACACGATGAAAGTTTGAATAAATCAAACTAATATCAGTGTCTTCAATCGGGTCTGATTCTAATCTATGTACTAATAGAGCAGTTTTTACCTTGATTGAATAAAGCATGCGGAATTAAGAGATATATTGCGTGAGTGTGATAGATAATTTTAGACATTTAGAAAACAATTGATAAAATCATCTGATAAGAAACTTTGATCAAGAATGAATTTTTATAATTCTGATTCTGATTTTTCAGTATACTTTGCTGCCTTGTTTCTCTGTTGTGTCTCTGTTGTTACAACGAGTAGCGTTTCGCGACAGTAGATATTTCAGTTGAACAAGAATCAAAAATATTTCGCAATGATTTATTGTTCGCGAATCTTTCGAGTTTCGAGAAGACACTGTTCGCGAAACTTTCGAGTTTCGAGTTCGAGATTGAACAAGAATAAAAATGTTTCGAGTTCGAGTTCGCTGCTCAGCCTTTCTCAATTAAATTTTCACATAAAGTATGATACTATCTTCTCCATAGAACTCTATCTCACACATAGAGTCACTTGCCTCAATACAACTGTCCACCAACTTAGAAAGCACTGTCAACATGACATCTATTTTATCACTGCTTATGACAAATTCATCAAGAATGCATCCTTACATTATGTCGGATGCATATGAAAACTTCCAATTGGTGTATGTCCATTTCTTTGATTAAAAGATTCAAAAACCTCCATTATGAAACACTTATTTTGAATATTTTCCAATGCATCCCTATACCAAAATCATCCATGATGAGAGGTTTATTGTTCTCTAAGTCAAAACATTTTAGCGATGAGAGATTTTCAAGTGATGGTTGTTGTCCACCTCAAATTTTTTTATTAGGGACCATCTTTCAAAGGCACCCCAAACACATCCATCCACCACTTATTACTAGCTTTCTACTGGTTCAATGTGACTTCGTTTTTTTCCAAGCTATTGAAAGTATTACTTGGAGGATATTATCAAAGCATCTTCTGTTTTTAAAATTACGAGTTCTGAATCGGCCGGATAACCTTTTGAATTCTTCAAAAATCATTTTAGTGAGTTCATATTATACCCCAACACTATGTGATGTTTGAGGATTGGTCACTAGAAGTCCATAGAGCAAAGTCCTTGGTTGGTGGCTTACTAGATTGGGCGCTTGACATGAAATGTGCAAGAAGCAATATATTATGAGAGCTGCTACATGATTGTACTACCTTCAAGTGGACCCCGACAAGTTGCTATGGCTTCATTGTGCCACACGCTAATGGCTAAGACAGACCCTTTAAAAATCACGTACAATATGTAACTTTTGGGCCAATGAACGGGAGACTCTAAAACTATGGTAATACACACTACTTGGAACCGACAACTCATGTTTCCAATTTGAATGAAAGCCCATCTTCCTAATATTTGTGTTGGCCTAGTAGGTCCATGTGGACTTGCGCCAGAGGTCTTAGTTTTCTCTCATGGCCCTCCCAAGACTAGATCATGTATTATTCTCTAGAACATGACACATTCCCTGAATCCAATTTTGGGGCCAACTTCGATGGGCTATCATATTGATACAACACCACCTCTCTTATTCCTGAAAGTTCCTATAGCTTTGTATTTTGATTTCAATCAAGTCAACTTGTTGAAATATGTAATCTTGCAGCCTATTACCTTTGAGTGGTCAAAGCATTAGCATGTGGTAACTCTTAGCCAAAGAACAAAATTACACATTGGAATATACAACATAACTAGACAACATAAATACTAGCTTTGTGCATGGTTTTGACAATTTGAAAACCCATCAAAGAATTGGTCAAAAGATTTTGTGAAGAGAATACAAGTTTCATAAATAAGTTGTGTATTGAAAAAATTGTTGACATGATTGTAAATTCAATTATTCAAATTAAATTCAAAACATCTTCACGTCAACTTATGTAGAGTTAGCTTCGCTAATGTTGCTCCTCTTTAGCTACATTTTGTGAAGGTTTCACATGTGTAAAGACCTGTCCAACACCCACAATGATCTTCTAACGTAAATTGTGATTGCACATAGATCTATCACCTAGATTGCATTCTACATTCTTCTTAGATTGATTCTAAGACGAGCACAATTTCATGCATGATGAATCCACATTCAATTGGCACAGCAATCAAAGTACATGATTAAACTAGGTTCTCAACATGCTTTTAGAGAGAGAAAATAGCCTAGTAGAGAGAGAAAGTGAGTGAGCCCTCAAGTAGAGAGAGAATATGAGGACAAACAATGTGTATCGCATAGATTGTTTCACAAAAACTTATATACAATAAGAGAGCTCTTTCATATAGTACTAGCACGAGATCTAGCATGAGGAATGCTTGAGAATGATTGGACCCCATTGATTGCCTTTCTACATCATGATTGGACCCCCCCCCCTCCCTCTCTAGATTTGCACCTCTCATCATGATTGGACCTCATGATTTTCACCTCACAGTTCCTCATGATGTGCACCACTGAACATGATTGTTCCACATTTAATGTACCTCTTAAAGTGATTGGCCTTGTGATCTAAGCCTCAAATAGATGCATTTCAATCTAACATCATGTGACAAATGTCACTATCTCACTAGATCTCAAATTTGAGGCCGATTGACTATTCACACTCAACATAAATGAACTAGAATGATTAGGCCTACCCTTCACACGTGGGAACATGCTCCACACATGAGATTACATATGTACATGAAAGATAAACTAATCAAGCTAGATTTTGCAAAATCTTCACACTCCTCAAAATTTAGCTTGACTACTATGCTAGTTTCCTCCAAAACTTAAGTAATTATGAATAGCTTCTCAAGTCGATCCTTTTGTGAAAATTTGAAAAAGTTATCTATGTTGAATTAGGGGGTATGTTGACTTTTTTATGTCAATCCACACGTTAGTAGGTGATTAGGCTAACTCGAGCAAGTACACATGATAGATGACGATTAGGCCAAATCCAAGAGTAAGTTAGGCACTTGTTGGCACATGGCATGATGGTAGAGGGCTAGTGACACCTTCCTATGTGTTGTATTGAGATCATGTGACCAATCACAAGTAAGAGATCCATGAAATTGGTCCAATCAAGTTTGAGGGCCTATATGCCACTAAGCCAATCAAATTAGGAAGAGAAAAAGAAGGGGTCCAATCATGTTTCACTCCTCTACCTCGAGTTGCTACTTATATGAGTGATAGATCGATTCTATGTAAGTTTTATGGAGATTATGAGAGTTTCTACATTTTGAGTCTTTTTGGCTTTCTCTCTCTACCCGAGGATGTGTACTTGATTTCTCTCTCTACCCGAGAGCAAGGCTTTCTTATAATTAGTTATTTTTATTACAAGTCTCCCACACGTGTGAATGTACTTTGGTGAATGATTTGTGCATGTTTCATTGTGCTCTTGCCTTAGATTTGTGTTGATGTGGTGGGACATGAGTTAGAAGATTTGTATCATTACTTAGGTACCGAGATTGTTTTTCTTGAATTTAGCCTAAAGCAAAGGATAAAAAGTCTTCTTTTCAAAGAAAGAAAAAGTAAAAGTAAAAGATGTTCCCTCTGGAACTAGTGGGTCAAAGAAACGATCTTCGATGGACCAAGAGACCTTCGCCAAGGCTAGGAGCAACAACCTATGCTTTGATTGAATGGAGCTAGGACATGTCGCAAAGGAATGCCCAAAGAAATGGAAAAATGTCAAAGATGTTTTAATACGGTGGTATTTGGCCCCCATGACCTAATTCGAATGAATGGTGCCATAGGTGGCCAAGCCGTAACAGTTTTGTTTGATGATAGTTCTACACACAATTTTATTAACTCTAAATTGTTGCAGAAGCTAAAGGTGAACACAAAGCAAAGTAATCAATGTTGTGTGATGAAGCTGGCCACAAGAGCAAAAAGCCAAGTGTGGGCCTGGATAGGTCCAGGTCTACCTTTGCAAATTCAAGCCTTATAAAGATAGTATAGACTTTTGGACAAAATAGATGTAATATTTGGGAAGAAATGGTTTATGTACACAATGAGTCACTGAAGGAAGACTATAAGACTCACAGTTTATCTTTTATGCATAATGGCTCCTTGATAGAACTTAATAGAAATGTTGATATTTCTCCTTTGTACTTGATTTCTGCTATGGAAATGATTGAACGCATAAATGATGTGGATTGTGATTCTTATTTATGTCAGTTAAAATATTTTGTTTACCATGACTTGCAACCCTTCCTATTTCTCAGCATCACCATTTTCCTTACGTTGACACTCAAGATAGTGGCTTTATGAGGAAGCAGAGCTATAGGCCGTGTATCAAAGACATCAAGTGCTTAAATATGCATTAGGCATATGCTTTGTCATTGGACTATATTCTTTGGAACCTTATTTGTTATTCAGCATTTATGAGCCATTTGCGGACATTGATGAGTATATTGTCGTATTTGGGCCCTTTGAACCCTAACTAACAAGTTTCTTAAGATTTGGGCAGTTGCCTTATAGCATGGGCCTAACAGCAACTATGCGTTAGGCACGTTAGTTAGACGAATGGTTGAGAGCTAGAATTTCTATCAGCTATGTCATAGTATAGGTAGATATGTACTTTCAAATATCACCAATGTCCTTCCAACACTTGTGTTGTTTAGCTTCTAAGTAGACAAATAGAAGATGACTCAAAAATCTGCAGGTATCAGTTTTGTAATAGGCTATATGACATATGATGGCACTAATACAGAATCCTTGCTCACCTAAAACAGACGAGGAGATGCAGAAGAGCAGAAAGTAATTTTGGCCCTCTATGAACAAAGAAAAGTTTGCCATAAGTAACAAAAGATTATAGTGGAACATTGAAAGTGCATGGTAGTCGAGCAAAAAGCCTTGCTTTCTTCAATATACAAACTTTGATTCTCAAAGTAGAAACTTCATGCTTTTTATTCCATATAGGTGCTATAACTACAAGAAATTGCAGTGAAGTACGTGATTCATACTTGATTGCTAGCATTCCCTTATGCCAGACTAATACAGCAGAAACCTAAAAAGTCGACTTCTCCGCATTTATTTGGGATCCTTCACTTTTCCTCGAATTAGGCCAGTATCCTAACAATAATAAGTCATCGTGTTAAACAGGCAATGGATCTGCTGTATGTAGGATTTCTCAAGTGCCGACTATCAATGTGAAAGCATAAAAAACTAGAAAATACCTGAGGATCAGGTCTAGGCCATACTTTTTCAACATCAGGATACCGATCATTTTCCCTCCTAAGTGCAGCTCTTTCCTGTGATCAAGACCAACAAGAGGGATAATACAAATTGAAGCAGCGGAATAGGTCCAACATTCAAGAGTTGTTTAACGAGGAAACATAGACAATTGCCCATGTCTGGAACTCGATGCTTTTTTAACAGGAATGACATGCAGGACGTAAAAAAGGAAGAAAACTCTAATGTAACAATCAAAGAAAGATAGACGCAATCACAATAAGACTCTCTAATTGCAACAAAGAAATCTCCGGCCTTACACTTCACATATATCATGCCAATAACATTCACAAGAGAAGAGCGTTCGTTTACTTCCAAACACTGCTGTTACTCATTGCCAATTACAGCACTCATGATTGTCTTTAAATATTACTGAGTTTAGACTGCAGCTAAGAGGTTCTTCATGGCTGTCCAATCTTTGTCAAAAAGCCCGCCTTTTGTTAATGGTAGAGCACTATAACAAATTTCTTCGCTTAATGTGACAAAGAAAGTAGGCCCATCGGGGGATCAAATAAATTTAGCATACCTCTTGACAAATTCAAAGAGATTCAAAATAATCACAAAAATTGCAGGTAATTTAGGTCCCATAAAACAGATTTTAAAAATACACGTGCAATGCAAATCATAGCCAAATAAGGCTTGAAGATCAAATCCATTCATCAATTCATACACTATAAAACACCCAATTCTTCAAGTGCAATCCAGTGCACAATCAATCAATGCTCAAAACATAAAGCCACGCCTAGATTTGCAGCCTTTCATGCAAGAAAACTTGCACCCGAGGTCTGAAACTGAAAAGCACTTGCATAATGAATTCAACATCATAGTGAAGTATGGCATAACAATGCATGTTAAGTGATGGCTAAGTTATCAGTAGTATGGAAGGAAATTGAGTCTGGCTGTATAGCCGTAGATATAAGACATGATACAAAGCTGAAAAAGGTGGATGGCGGCCATAAAGTTTGGGACGTGTTTTCACCTCAAAAACTGGAAAGAATTGGAGGACTCAGGACATAATGCAATGGTGCATTGTCATAGCAGTTGTATACTCCAATTATAAGACTTTCAAACCACAAAAGTTCTCAAAATGTCTCTACACAAGAAATAATATATCAAACTGTCACTTGACTTATTAATTGGCTGAATCCTGAACCCATTGGAACTTAGTATAACATTTAATATGTTAAGTTTCTACAACCTTTGTAGGACTTCGATTCAAAAGATAAACCACTGTTTTAATTGCTTCACCCCAAAACATATTTGGAAGATTTTTACTCTTGAGCATACTCCTCATAGTTTCCACTATAGACCGGTTCTTTCTTTCTGCAACTCCATTTTGTTGAGGCATGTCCATATTTGCAAATTATCTCTTTATACCATGATCCTTGCAAAACACCTGAAATTTCGTAGAAAGATACTCTCCCCCTTTGTCCGAGCGAAGTATCTTAATTTGTCTATCTATTTCTTTCTCCACCTGTATCTTAAACCATGTGAAATATTTGAATGCTTCACCCTTATTCTTCAGAAGATAAATGTCTTCCTAGGATAATCATCCACAACCACCATAAAGTAACTTGCTCCCCCATAAGATTGAGTCCTCATAGGACCACACAAATCTGTACAAACAAGTTCTAGAACATTTTTCACCCTGAATGTACTAGGCAAAAATTTCTTCATATGATACTTGCCTAAGACACAACCTTCACAAAACTTGTGATCTGAAACGACTTGAGGAAAACCTGTAACCATGTTAAATTTCCTCAAGACATGTAGACTTTTGTAATTCAGATGTCCAAGCCTCTCATGCCATAACCTACTCAATGATCCAATATCCACAACACTTGCATGACGATCCACCACCTGAGCTTGAAGTTTGAACAACCGCCCTGCAAGTATGCCCTCAGCTACTACTACATTATTTTTCCTCTTGATGAGACACCGTTGTTCCACCATGTGTTGCTTTGCAATAGCTGATACTAAGAGTAAGTTTTTCTTGATTCCTGGTACATAAAGCACATCCTTCATGTTTCCAATCTTCCTTGAAGGTAGTTGAACTTGTATTTTTACAGCTCCTTTTATATCAAATGTGTAACTGTCTCCCAACTTCACATTTGGCCCATCATCTAATTTTTGAAAATTAGATAGCCACCTAGGTGTCATACGCTTTGAAGCTCCTGAATCAATAAACCAATAGTCTTCCTCCTTCGAGAAGCCACTACCAGAAGACGTCGATGCCGAAAACAACTCATAGTCTTCAAGATCCAAAGCACTCAATTTTGCATTAGATGTTTCTTCTTCTTCAGCAAAATTCTCGTCCTGCTTTTTCTTGAACTTGTTATGCCAACATTCCTTTGCATAATGTCCTGATTTTTTGCAAATTAAGTTGTTTCCTTTTCGAACCACTTTCTTTCCATCTTTTGATCGATTTGATTTATTCTCCTCCATATCTGCTTCTTCTTCTTCCTCTTTCTCCCTTTGCCACCCTTCTTGGAACTTTTCTCTTGCTTCTTTGCGAGGAATGCCTGTTCCTCGAAATCGTCCATGTTGACAATATCTTGTCGTCTCATTTCTTCTTGTAGTAAGATGGCATCATCGAAAGAAGGCCTCGTTTCTCTTAATGATAGCATCATTACAAAGTTTTGATAGGCCAAAGGTAGACTATTAAGTACAATGGATACCAACATTGAATCTTGAACACTTTCTCCAACGGCAATAAGTTGTCCTCTCAGATTTTTCACCCGATAAAGTAGTCCGTTACTGATTCACCTATACCCATCTTCAATGTGTGAAGCTTATTAGTCAAGAACAAGATTCGTGATTGATTTACCGTTTCATACAAGTTCTCCAGTACATCCCAAGCCTCCTTGGGTCCAACAGCATCTCTGATATGAGGTATGATCATATCCCTAAAGGACAAGTTAATGATATAATGAGCTTTTCTTCTACATCTCTGATACTCCCGCAACTCCCTTTCAATGGGAGGAGGTATCTCAACACCTGTGACGATATCCCAAAATTCTCTATCCTGGAGAATATTCTGCATCTTGAACTTCCATATGTTGTAGTTCGTTCCATCTAGCTTGCTAGACTCCGGTAACACAGCATAATTCAATCCTGCCGTAATACTGATCTATAGCAACTTCCAACAACTTGATTTTGCTCTGTCAGACTACCAATGAACAGATCTGTCAGAAAACCAGTGAACAGATCTGTCAGACAACCAACGAACAGATCTGTCAGACTACCAGGGAACAGATCTGTCAGACAACCAGGGAACAGGTCTGTCAGACTACCAGCGAACAGCTCTGTCAGACTACCAGGGAACAGCTTTGTCAGACAACCAGCGAATAGCTCTGTCAGACTACCAGTGAACAGCTCTGCCAGACTACCAGCGAACCAGCTCTGTCAGACTACCAGCGAAACAGCTCTGTCAGACTACCAGCGAACAGCTCTGTCAGACTACTAGCGAACAGCTCTGTCAAACTATCAGTGAACAGATCCCAGATCTGTTCTGCAGTGATCCAAGATTATAGACAGTCAGTGATCTGCAGGCAATCAATCTGATTTCTGCAATCAGTAGGCAGCAATCCAACATGCAACCAACAATCTGTCTCAATCAATCTCAGTGATAGACACTAGCAGCAGATCTGATACCACCACCAGCGATCCAGGTGCAGAGATCCAGATCCGTTGTCTTCCCAACACCATCAACTCCGCATGCAGCTTTGTCTTCCAATTAATCTTCTTGCAACCCTGCAAACAATCTCTCTCTCTTACCAAATAGCCTGCTCTAATACCATGTCAGATTCTAGATGAAGTTACTAGTCCTACTAGCACTCACACAAAACCAAGCATAGAGAGAATTCAGATCATAGGAGAATTGAGCAATGCTCTAGCATATTGGAATTATTGTGGTGGGGCGCTAGCCTACTTAAATAGATTCTCTAATCAATGAGAAAAGCTAAGAACCTAAAGTAAATAGCAAAAGAGCAAAAGCTAATTGCTATAATTACTACCTATATTGGGTAAAGTCCCAAGATGAATTTCTAAGTACTAAATAGATCCTAATTTAGTTGTAGTGCACCCACCTACATGCAGAAGCTTTAAAAAATAAATTTACTATAAATAGAATGGCCCCTAAAATAGCACACAGGCACGGCCAAACTATCATTAAGGGGTATCAAATAAACATTAATTCCTAACAATTTGCCTAGTTCAGTCCTCATGGAGGGCCAATAAAAGTGCGATTCAAGGCAAGTAAAGGACCTTTGAAAGCCAAAATGACCGCCAACAGCTGAAAGATGAGCATTTGATAGCAGCTTGGGGTGAATATCAAGTGTACTAGGAACACATAGTGCGCCTAATGGTAAAGGCATCTATCGACTAGAGAGTAGAATTGGTGGGGTCTTGGAAAAAGGCTCTTGCAATGTGTGTGTGTGTGTGTGTGTGTGTGTGTGTGTGTGCATGTGCGTGCGCAAATTACTTTTTGGGGGGCAATATTGGATGTCAAAGTGGAAGATTTGAAGAAACTGGAGGTAATAGAATTGATGGTCCCAGAGGTCTTTCTAAGAATATAAATAATGTAGTGACTAGTGATAAAAGAGGACATCAAAAAAGACATGGTGCAAATAGTGATGTCATTTCTTAAGGGCATAAACAACAGGACCCATAAGAGCTCTTTTTGTGGATAGAGCAACATTTTTCATAAGAGCATCTCCATTCCATGTCGATATGCCTCTTAACCATCGAATCACCGCCTACTAGTCCTATCCCCAGCCATGACCATAATCCGCATACAGTGACTGCAAGTTCGCCTACAGGTGTTTCTCCGTCTATGCAAGCTCACATGAACAGTATGGAGAGGGACCATGGCAGAGATGTGAGTGATGCTCTCGACTCTCGACTATGGCTAGAAGTTATGTGTCAAACTCTCAATACGCTCCACCATATTCATATCCTTCTCCGTCTCCTTCTATACCTTCCGGTTTCTAAGCCCACATTGACGTACATCAACAATGGCTTGTGGTTCAGAAGGTACAGATCCTCTAGCTGAACTAACTCTTCTATTTGAATCAAACCATCCTTTGCACCAAGTCATTCCTTTAAACAACTCACGTGGAAGACTGGATGGACTTTGATTCCTAGCGAAAGATCTAGCCGATAGGCATTCCGATTGAGTTTTTTCACAATACGAATTGAAATGAGAGGACACCTTAGGACATTTGCTTGTCCTCGATACCTTGGAATCTTTTGGAATTCTAAGGTAGGCCCAATCCCCTTCCATAAAGACCCGAGGATGCCGCTTTTGATTGGCATAAAAACTGGGCTCTATCCTGAGCCGCTTTCACATTATCTCAAGCGACAAGCAGCATTTCTTGCATATCTTGCAAGAAATCCACCACTACATTAACCTTGAGACCTTTGAGGTAAGAGTAAATGCGTCTCCGATTTATCTGTGTTCTATAATATACTGAATTGGACCTATAATATACTGGAATCGGACCTATAATATGTGTTTCTTGTAGTTTCAAGTTCAATTTCAGTATATTATAGGTCCAATTCCAATACATTTCAGGTCTCAAAAAAATTTGGGTAAAGCAAAGAAAACAAACAAATTTGGGATCCGCTGCAACAAAATTTGCGAATCGCAATTCGCTGCAACTATGACTAAAATATACTAGAATCGGACCTATAATATGCGTTTCTTGTAGTTTCAGGTTCGATTTTATTATATTAAAGGTCCAATTCCAATACATTTCAGGTCCCAAAAAAAATTGGGTGAAGAAAAAAAAAAAAAATTCCGATTCACTGCAACTATGAGATGAAGGCGTCATCTAAGTAAACACTAACAAACTTTCCTAGATATGGACGAAGAAGATCGTTCATCATTTGTTGGAAAGTCGCAGGGCATTCGTCAGCCCAAATGGTAAAACTAGAAACTCATAGTGACCCTATCTAGTCCTAAACTCCATTTTCTCAACATCGTTACTCTTTATTCGAATCTAATGATACCCTAATCTCAAATCAATTTTGAAGAAGTACTCCATGAAATCGATTAACCAGTTCATCCATTCGAGGTAAGGGGTATTTATTCTTAATGGCTAATTTACTTAACTTTTTATAGTCTATACAAAGACGTGTTCCTTAGTCCTTTTTATTGATTAATAAAACAGGAGCCCCCAAGGGGACTTGCTAGGCCTAACATGGCCCATCTTAAGATAGTTTTGCAATTCTTTAAAAAATTCATCCTCGGTACTGCTCATCCTGTAAGGATATAACAATACAGGCAAGCTACCAAGAAGGAGTTTAATGCCATGGTCAACTTCCCTAGAGAGGGGAAGACCCTCAGGTAGCTGTTCTAGGAAAAAGTTACTAAATTCTTGTCTAAGTCTTCTAAAGGTTTCACGTTCTAGTGAATTTTCTTCCTTTAGATGGTTAAGCATTAGTGTATATTGTAATTTTGTAAATTGCATTCCTCATGGTAAGTGAAATCTTTTAACCAGCAAAAATAAGAATCATAATCGGGATTCGGCAAGATTCATACATTCAACCAAAGCAAAAGAATATAAGGAGACTATGTAACTCACAGTTTGTCGTTCTTGCATAATGGCTCACTCATAGAGCTTAATGGAGATGTGGATAGATTCACAACATGAAAGTCTAAGTTATCTCTGTAGGCCTAAATTTGTAGTGGTAGAAGCGGGATTATCCGGTCCCATACTCGACTCTCCCGTTGCCAGCTTTACCACATATCGGTGGTCACTTTGCTTTGTTTCCACCTTTAGCCTCTACAACAACTTACAGTTAATAAAATTATGTGTACAAAACTGTGACAGGTTGGCCACCAACAACCCCATTGATCCAAAGCAAGCCATAACTTCTACAGGAGGAGACATGGGCTGTGTGAATTGGTTAGGATCCATGACTAGGAAGTAAGAAGAGGATTTAAAGTGCAAGAAGTGGTATTGTCCATGGCTACCACAAATAAAGTATCAACTAGAGAGGGAAAGTCTTGAATTGTCAACTCCAATGTAAATACGATCGACTTTATGTTATGACGTCCTTAGGAAATGTAATGTGACCGGCACTTGGCTCTGTCTTGTGTTAAGAAGGGGAGGTGGTGGATCGCCGCCCTAACTTCTATGCACATGATCCACCCCACCATAGGATCAAAATCCACCCTTCATGCCCTGGCATGTCAACAAGTAGGATTCGGCCTCCAACCCTAACGATGTCCCATGCCGCCGCTAGAGCCATCACCCATCTAGTTAGCTCTCATCCTAGCTATGCATAAGCGCTCTACCATCCACCTTCTCCTAAGTAGATAGAATGTAACTGAGATCTTCTCCCCTAGTATACCTTCAAGGTAGAAGTCTCCAAGCCAAGTACACAACCCTGATGATGACAAGCGGCATACATGCGATGCGGTCCATGAGTCACTGGTCAAGTCAATAGGCCCAATCCAACGTCCGATTTCAAAGTTAAATTTTGGGGCTTAATGGTCTGAGTCCCTAACATAAGGCCTTCAGTTCTTAACGAAAGTTGCAAAACCATGGAAGAGGCAGTTGCAATAGTGCTCAACTTTGAAGGTAATGTGCACAACAGGAGGTTCATTCTGCACACCGGCCTTCTTAGTTTCAAAAGCTTGGAGAGACAGTTTTGTGACAATAAGCATCCATCCGCATGGGAAACTTCGACACATACTCAAAATTCAAATATACCAAGAATGCCAAATTATTGTATTAACAAGAAGAAGAAAACAATAGCATGTGGTCAAAATTGTTACATATATCCCATGCCAACTGAACAACACACTACTACTTAGATCCCATGATCTCCCATGCCAACCTAATGGACTACAAGTGACTTGAATTTAATATTATATAGCACTATAATGTCAAGACTAGTCCATGGTTACCATATACAACCATGCCAACCCTCCATACTAAACCATCATGAAAGTACACCCCTCAATGCTAAAGGATGCATAGTATCTAAGGCCACAAGTGAACAGAGAGCTCCATTGAGAATTCTGACACTAGATCCGGTGTTGTTATAGCATTGTTGGTACACTACGATGTATAACGTTCATTGAAGGAACAAGAGCCCCTACCCCTATTGGAACAATCTCATGTGCGTGCTTTACATATGCATATTGTATCATACGAATCAAATGGCTCATGTGTAAGCTTTGAAACAATCAAAAGAGCAATGGTTATCAACTGATGAAAGGATTGTACAAGTGCGACACCTAGACATACCTCATCCTCGTGAGATTAATCCAATACATAATGTGTTAAAAAAATTGCGCTTGTACTATGAATGGCTCATCATCGTGATGTTGTGGTTGTATCTCATCTTGGATACGCTTTGGCTTCGTTGTGGCAACAGGACTCAAGAGCTATAAGGTATGGAATAATGGTAGGAACTAGATACCTCCTCTTCACATGCATCTAATGGGTAACCTTTTGCATGTGTCTCATCTACACATGCTCATGTTGCATGACATACATGTTGATGCTCTATCTCATCTGAATGAACCTTTATCTCCTCTGTGCATACATGTGTTGTGGATGACAAATCTCCAATTAACATTTGTCATATTTAATTTCATAGAGTTCAGCTGATTGCATAGCATCTGCCAAGTTCCTCAGCCTGAAAGCTGGAAGAAGGGTTAGGAATAAGTCTATAAATAAACCTCCACATCCTCCTTTATCCTCAATGCCTCAAACAAATAAAGACAACACCCAAAACCATAGTTACCATCTAACATGGCGAATGTGCAAATCCTAACAAATGTTGCCCTCTTAAAACCCTAACTTTTTTTTTTTACAGAATTTGGCTTAGAACTTTGTATTGGGACTTGCAAGAACAAAATACCTCTTACAGACTACGAATGTACATAGTAAAGTTTAAAAAATTGTATTACAACTTACACTAAATTATGTTTAGCTTCACAATCTACAATCATAAATGATTGATTATTAGGCCACAAGCTACACTATACCAATGTATAGAGCCAATGCTACACAAACTTGAAAATTTTCAAGCGACTACTTGTTTCTTTACTCATTTTAAACATGAAAATTGACTCTGAAATTTGTACTCGTATTTTACACTGAACCTCCAACAAACGCATTTTTGGCAAACACCAAAAGTTTCAAAGTGACTATTTTCAAAGAGCTTCATCTACCTCATCTAACAAAGTTCGAGCAATTGATAATTACTAACCAATGGAGAAAAAACCAAAAACTATCTCAAGAATTAATCTCTTGATTATAAACTTCATCAACCTCCCACATGTGATTGTCCACCAAATATCGACAACGCCTTCCAAATGCAGCATTGCAAACTAGATTATAGTAACATAAATAAACTCCCATCTTACTCAACAACTCCAATTCATCTAGCCACCCTTAAACTTCTTTAGAATCAACTTATTATTGAAGTCTTTGCCATCCAACTCGATAGATCCGAGTAAGTTTCCCCTCTACCCACATAAAGATTGCACAAATTGTGAACAAGAAATTAACTCCCTAGGTTCAATCTCCATTTGAATATAGGCTCTCAATTGCACAAGTACACCCTCATTCTTGTGTTGAACCATCTATTTCACCTTGTAATCCTATCCACTTCTATCATTGCCAACAACTCATGAGACCATTATTTCGCCTCTTCATAACTTGCTAGTTGTCGACTGTCCTCTATCAATTATAGTTGCTTTCTGACCCATCATGAACTGCATATTCAAAATTCTTCCCAACATCCTTCTGTCATCCAACATGAACCACGTTTTATTACATTAATCAAACCCAAATTCCAGTTTAGAAGGATAACCAAGATCCCTAAGCTACCTCTTCTCTTTTGGACAGCCGAAGTTTAAATTTAAGTTGTTTAACTTCTAATAATAATTCATTCATACTCTCCTTCACTCTTAATTCCAATTGAGCCATACATTGTAAAACCTTGTGAAGAACAATCCTAAATCCTTCTGCATGCTTACCACGACCGAATATGGTTGTTGGTGACTCCTCCCTTGAGCTAAGACCAGAATTCATTCATGGTGAAACATTTCCTCAATTCCTTGAACCAACATTGTCTTCATATAGATCTTCTCATCAAACAATGATAACCAATCTTCTCATCTGTGAAGTTACCAACTAAGCTTACTGATGTAACAGCTCTTTTCTCCCTACCTTCTAATTTCGACATATAATGTGATTCACTTAAAGTCCACTCAATCTTGATTAATTGTAATCTACTCCCACATTATTCAGGACATTAACCCACTTAATACAAAAAATATGCCTCACAAATCAGAGCATATCCACATTCAGATACAAATGAACTAGAGATTGTAGGCTGTACTAGCTCTCTCTGCTGCATATCGTCAACTGTCCTAAATCTGGATCGATGCCACTAACTTAATGAAGTACCAATCTAATCAATGATCACCAAAACTAGGGCATCTCTTTTAATGAATGTGCATCAAAACCAACTAGTAATTCAACAAACAAAATCTTTACTAGAACAAAATTCATTTCAGAATGATTGTTAAAACACACTTCCTAAGCTAAATCAAAGATAGAGTTCTGATACCACTATAATAGATCTAAATGATGAGGAACAATTAGCTAACGTAAATTGTCACAAACAGGGCCAAGAAGTAACAAAAAATACGCTTAACCGCAAAGAGGATAAGAGTGCCTTTGAACTTAGGCATAAAAGCTCCAAAGAGCTGAACTTTCAAAGATGATTAACGGTAAGATCCAAAGCAAAATCCTCCCTTCTTCATTACCAAGCTAATGCCTATATGAAGCCTCAATCATGAAAGCTCCAATTTTTTTAAATCCAAATTCTACTCCAAGCCTAACTTAGGCCTTTAAGAGCCCCTAAATTACACCTCAATTCTCTGTGGGAACTCCAATCACATATACCAGAAGCTAGGAGAATGTACAATCAGTTTCATAAAAATTATTGTTATTTGATGCCATTTTACCCCATTATATGAGAAACTAATCATAAAAACCATATTCCCAAGTGACAGCTGAGCTTATTTTAAGTCAATTCTTTCTTTTACAATGGTACCTCACCCGATGAATAAATGCCCAGATCCTTGTATATCGATTCAGAGAACCATCCCGACAATATCAAAATGTCCCCAAAGGCTCACCAAAGATTGGAGATTTGCCAATTCGGCTGAAAACGTTAGAGCCCATGTCACTTGTGAAGAGATCTTACAGACAATGTCCTTTAGTATTAGCCAAAATAGAGGCTACAACAGACAGCACCCACATTTATATATATAGAAAGGGATGCAAAACATCAAGAAGCGGAATACAAAGTTCAAAATAAAAGAAAAAACCTCGAGAACACATACAGCTTTCTATTAGACAGATTCATGACCACATGAAACAAAAACAAAGGTATAATTTACAGCATGATTTCACAACATTTTGGAAGTTGTTAAATTCGCACCGATAAAACTGTTTTGGGTAGAGAAAGTAAAGGTGGGGGCAAGGACATACCTCTCGCTCTCTCTGGGCCTCCCGTTCTGGTTTGATCCACAAATAGTAAGCCACAGTGCCTGCAACCGCCCAAGCAGCTAGATTGTTCCATCCCCGAACTCCACCCAGCGCATTTCCTACAAAGCTGCTGATGTTGCCCACAACGGTGTTACGCGCCATCAATCCAAGCCAAACGTGGAAATATCTGTCTGTTTGGATGTAATTGAGCTATGAAACGGCCTTGCTTCCCGAAATCATATGAACAGATGGATCACTTACTTTCCTTGAATTGAATGCAAAACCTTGTGTTCCAAGAGAAGAGAAGAGAAGAGAAGCCATCAAAAGAAACCTCTCTAAATTCAAGGGGGGTCTTGGGAAGGCCATCTTCACGTGAGGCTATAAGGAGTGTACTAGCTAAGAGCTGTTCACGTGGGGGTAGAAGGGGTGTGCTAACTAAGAGTTGTGGGGCTCCCCACTTGGAGTTATCTAATCCAATCCATTAGTGAATTGGGTTAGTGTTAATGGAATAGATTAGGTTTTTTTAGCTCTTGTAACGCATTTGAAAGGCCATGGTTAGTGCTCTCTCACCGAGAGTGCGCAGCGTTGTTGAACGTTGATGGAAATAGGTTGTTGTTGTTTTACTGGTAGTTGCCTTTATGATGGTTAGAGATTACTCCTCTAAATCGTCGGTGGTGTTGGTGCAAATATTAATCTAACATAGTTTCCAATGGGGTAGTGTACTTGTTAAAAACATGCTAACAACAAACGATAAATGGGGCCCCAAACACCCTTTATAGTTAACATAATGATATTAAAATCGCCCCTAAAATATGGAGCTAATTGCAAGTGCCCTAACTCACTAAACAAACATATGGCCCTCCCTTGTGGGATTACTACTTTACCCATGTATGTAACTCATGGATCATATGAGTGTATTTAGATGGCAAGGGACCCACCCCTTGGAATGGAGAGGGCCATGATTATTGTCGTCGTAGTCTTAGTGCAAAATACTCTCATCTCAAATATACCAATTCTATGGGGCTTAAAGGCAAGTAGTTCGACATGGCATGCTCTCAAACCACAAGTCCCCTTCCTCCTTATACTCAATGCCATGGTGCTTAAAAGGCAAGTAGGTCGATGTGGTAAGCTCTTAACCACAAGTTTCCTTGCTACTTGTACTCAACTGCCCTTATGCACATGGCATTTGGCCCGCCGTTAGTGGATTTGTTGTTGAGAAGGTTTTAGGGCCAAAGCCTCAACACGTGTTTAAATACAAGCATATAGATGGGTAAAAATCGGTTTGTAATAATTCCATGAATATATTTGCCAAATGTTCAAGAGATCTATGTGTTGACAAGTGGTAAAACTTGAAAGACCAATTTACCTAGGTAGGTTTTAAGGGTATTGTAGCATGAAAAATTATTAGGAATTTTTCAGCTTATTCAACTTCGCCGAAGTATTCCATGATTAAGCGT
Organism: Diphasiastrum complanatum; assembly: GCA_029204225.1. Lineage (NCBI taxonomy): Eukaryota > Viridiplantae > Streptophyta > Lycopodiopsida > Lycopodiales > Lycopodiaceae > Diphasiastrum > Diphasiastrum complanatum. The sequence continues at coordinate 18,931,696 of CM055106.1, read as the reverse complement.
TAGAATTTGCCCATTTCTCCAAACTTTCATTTTCTCTTGTATGTATTTTTTCACGTAGTTGATTGGAGTCAAACTCCTTACCTCTATAATAGTTAGAATGCTCAATTCTGGTAAATATCCATTCACATTTTTTTTTAATTGAGCAAAATAACAAATGAGAATCTGATCCAAAATCAGACTAAAAGTTTTTGGTAGCGATGCTAGGGAGATATATGCCAAATCTAAAAAATTAAATCATATACATTTAATTTTTTTGTTATCTTCATAGGGCACTTATTGTATTTCCTTGTGTGTAATTTATATGCTCGCCAATTAACCTAGTCAATGATAAGACCAACATTCACCAACCCTACAAAATACTAGGTATTTCTTTGAGAAATCCATCCATATAATTGTTGTCCAAGAATTATCAATGTATTGAGAGATATTTGAATTAAAAGTCCCATTGAGCTAGTTATAACTGACTGCTTCTTCGACAGTAGTTGGCTCTCGAATGAGATAACAAGCAAACCTTTCTTTTTGTCTCTCTTTCTTTCCTAGGCTTCGATGGCTCTAGCTTTTGGTTTCTTTGGTTTATCTAGGCATCAATGGCTCTAGATCCTCTCCTCTCGAGGTTGATCTTCTCAAGGGAGGTGAACAATGTAGTAAAAAGCCTACCTACGAATCTTAATAATCACTTTTCAGTGTGTGAGGATCTAACAACTATTTTCTTAGAATGTGGATCTTATGGATTTAGTTTCTTGAACTAAAAGTGGTGAATCCTTGTGCTAATGATAGAGCTAGTGATAGCATGATTAACAAAAACACAACAAGCATTCAACATCCATAAAGATCACATACAAGGAAAATAGGAGGTCCTCTAACAATGGAAGTAGGAAGATGAGGAGATTCTCTCTCTCTCTCTCTCTCTCTCTCTCTCTCTCTCTCTCTCTCTCTCTCTCTCTCTCTCTCTCATGGATTCTTCCTCATTTTTATTCATCGTGTCTTAAAACACAGAATACTACAAATAAACAGTCTCTTCAATAAACAAGGTTTTTTGACTTGCCCAAGCTTCAAATTTTTGATAGGCTTTTCTTATGAAGTTAAAAAAAACTCCTAAAAAAAAGTCGTAAAAAAAAAAACTACACTATACAAAGGATTTTTTAAATTGTTATTGTAAAAGAGGGAAAATAGATACCACCTTCTTTAAACACATACCACCTTCTGGGAAACTTCGAAATGTGACTCTACATAAACCTGTAGTTTTCGACACTTTCTCTTCACAATACTAAGAGGAGCTTCTTCGGTTTCTTATCTACAAATAGTGCGCCCTACTGGTGGCAATCATTCACAAAGATCTAAACAGGTTGCTCTCGTTTTTCTCCTCTTGCTTTCTCGTAACTTCAGAAGGGATGCTCTCATCATTGTGTAGATACTTATCAGCAAATGCTTTCCTTACATATGTCTTAAGACTAACAATGGTTGTATTTGAGTTTCCTCTATCAAAACTGAGGCACAATTTGCCCAAAAGGCAGCGATGGAGGCCTTTTGTATCTGATGAAATCTGTTCACTATCGCTTCATAAGCCAAGGGTTGATAGCTTGTATGCGGCTATCCTTTGAAGCTTTTTTGGATTTAAGCAAGCAGTTGTCCCCAGCGATGGACAACATGCTATCTTTATCACTTTTCCTCATATCTTATGGAGTATGATATGCATGAAGTCCAGCGATGGACAACATGCTATCTTTCTCACTTTTCTTTACAAGTTTATAAAGAATGAGATGCATGGAGTCCAACGATGGACTACATACATTCATTCTCACTTCTGAGACTGAGCATTTGATAAAAACTGAGTAGGAAGTCCAACGATGGACTACATGCATCCATATTCTCATTTGAGAGTAGGCTTTTCACTAAATACATGAGGAAGGTCCAGCGATGGACTACATGCTTGTGCTCTCTCTTGTGAGAATAAACTTTTTGCTAATGATACATAAGAAGTCCAGCGATGGATTGTATGCATTTACATTCACCTATAAGGAAATTTGATTATGATAAATGCGTGGGGAGTTTTGCGATGGACAGCAGGCTCTCCCTCTCACTTCTGATTATACTTAATATGAGCAATATGAGGGAGATCCAACAATGGACTCCTATTATGGTCTTTTCACAATAATATGGTGGGATTATAAACTTTTGGCTCATCATCCTATTGTGAACAGTTTTCGCTTTTGCTCTCTATAACTCGTTTTTTCAGCTTTCTAAAAGTTTAGGATGGTTTACGTGTAAGAAACAATGTATGTTCTCTATTTTTATATAATCGAAGTACTAACACTTTTTGCTAAACTGAATGACTATTCGTGCGTGTGATAATGTAGCGACATCCGTTGCTACGAACTCCTTTATTACACTTTGGTTCTTACTTGAACCAAGCATTATCGTATTCAAAGAAAAGGTACACTTTTTACCGATATTCTACAAACAGAAAATACACATCGCTTACACCTTTCATCTCTGTAAATGTTATTAAATGACAACTTTAGTTTTCTCTATGGTATAAAGATAGCACTCCTACGGAAAAACTACTATGGCAGCATCTCAGGAAGTTTCGTCTGCAAACATTTAGGTATGGTTTTTCGTTATCAATTTGGATACGAATGCTACAATACACGGACAAGTAACATTTTTTGTGCAAAAGAAATACAATAACCTCGGTTATGATCCTTCAAAATGCATCTTTTTTCTATAAAAAGATTTACTCTAGTTAAAAAAAAACATTACTACTGAATAATCTCTAATGAATGTCACGGTAAGGACTCCAATTAAAACGGTCTTAGACAGCATGGAAATGCGTAAGACACATGGTCTCTACGAAAGGGTTAGTATGGCACGGATCTGCCATAATACCTAGTAAAGACATTGGAAATCACTTACTAAATGATCCAACTTATCTATCCAAAATAGTGTCCAAATATTATGGTCGTTATGTGATTCCCACATAACAATCATGATATCGCCTTACCCTACCCTATCAAGTGTCACTTTAGACCCTTGGTGAGATACAATTGGAAAGCACGGATATGCTCAAGAGTATGGACAGTAGTGCGTGACATATCTTACTCCATAAGGGTCACTTGGATCAGTATAGCATGGATGTGCTATGATACCAGCACACGTGTCCACACCAGGTCTTCTGGCTAAGTAAAACTCTAAACGATTAAAACTTTTCATACTTTTATAAGCATAAAATGAACTGATATGGAGCAATTGACCATAAGCTGATCAGTATGCACTCGCCCTGATACGGTGATATAACGGCTTGGCCTATCGCTAAAACATCATATGTTTGGGAAGACTGGACTAAGTTTTATATTGTTATTCAAAGCTGTTAAGTAGCATAACTTCTTTTGGACATGAATAACAACTATCGTTCAGCTATGGCACATGTCTTCCTCACTGAACTAACTTGAGCGATTTTGTTTTGTGGATGGTGGCAGGTATCAGCTGGACGTCTTGAAAGTGGTTATGCTTTATGGTGCTTTCTAGTACTATATTTTACTTTTCAATTGTATATTACCTTGTTGGATTATGAATAAGTGGACATCACCATGTTAGCTAATATTTCCGCACAGAAAATCAGACTAATTTTGGGCTTTCTTTTTTCAAAACTGCAAAAAATCGGCATGTAAAACCCAGTTACTAGAAAAAAAATATCGGCATATAGTTGCCTCTGTACAAGGGTCCGAGCCTACCTCTAAAGTGGCTAGACAAGTTATAGTAGTTTTTTGACGCTCTCAAGAATCGTAAAAAAAAAATTGCTATATGTAAAGCCGAGCGAAAAGTGTCGGTCCACTTAGAAGTGGGTCCCAGCCCGCCCTTAATGAGGCTATAGAAAAAGTTTGCGACCTTAGAGATGGCTTGTAAAAAAAGTGTTTTGCGACTTTTTAGCCAGTTGTAGAAATAGCCGGCATAGCCTTGCTAAAATTTCACCATGTAAAAAGTTGTTTTGCTAATATATGTTTACCTAGTGCATTTGCAGAAAAACCAATTTGTCGAAAGAGCTCTAGTCATAAATGTTGCAGAAGCCAGTTTCAAGAAAAGAACCGGCGAAGAAAAAATTCAGTGAAAATGTCGTCACCAAAAATATTATAACAGGCTCAAAATACCATGGAAATCCTAGCGACAATGTCAAGATAATTTCGAGCACAGACAGACCACGTGCCAAGCAGTACAAACACATGGAAAAGCCGACAACATAGAAAAATTGGCAATCTGAAAAAATCGACGCAAAGAAAAATGATGGGCCAGCTACACCCATAGGGGTTGACTAGTAGCTACTAGGTTGGTTAACAAGGATAAGGCAAAAAGGTTCCTTGCCCTAAGCACGTACTATTTTGGCAAAAGGCAATCTAAGGGAAGAACCACTTGGGGAAAGCAACGAAAACAAACTTGAGAAGCGTGAAAAGATAAACTTCAAGGTTGTTGAGCTCCAAAACCCAAAAAAACACCCTATTTGGAGGAGGGGAGCAAGTGGGAGAATCTACTAAAATAGGTGAACCCTAATAGGGGAGGGACATATGGCAAAGAAGATATGAAATGCATGACAATTGACAAAATGTCGTATTGAAGGGCAACTCTTGGGGTTGGCTATATAAGAGATTCCACTCCTTGTATCAAAAACATAATAGTCGAATAATGGAAGATGGTCGAATAGTTGAGTGATTGAATAGTTGCATAGGTGAAGTATAGGAGGAGTATGGGAAGTGTGTCATAATTGATAGTCTTGTGGGTTATACCATTTTGAGTAGTATATTTTGAGAGTTGAGTCGTTTCTTTCAAGTGATGTTAACCAATTTGAGAGCTTGCTTGACGAAGAAAAAGTATGGTGGTTAGTCTTATTTTGTTGTTTGTCACTTGTCGGAAAGAGCTTTGTGAATGATGGAAGTATGTGAGTGCATGATTGTTGGTTAGTGAAAAATGCGCTTACATGGTTTCGGTGAAAAGTCACTAATTTTTCTTCACTAGTTGTGATTCTTCACTCATGGGTGCTTGTTATCGTCTAATCTTATGGGAGTGTAATCTTATGGGAGTGATGGATTTGAATCATGAGTTGAGGGCCTTCTTCAATTAAGTGTTCATAAGTATCTATGTTGGTTGGTGTAGAGGGGTTTGTTCCAGGCGTCAAGGAGTTTGTTAAGAGAGGAAACTGTTCATCAATTTTACTATAAGAGAGTCAAGAGTCTTTGAGAGAAAGGGTGATGCCTTTGCACATACCGTTGCAGAGTTCGAGCTATGTAAAGCCAAATCATTCACACCTTTGGTGCGCTAACCCTCTACCAAGTTCTGAGTGATAGCTCATGAAATTATCTGATAACCAATTAGAGAACTACATTATATAGACCAATCAATCTCTACTCTCTGTTGGTCGTCATCTGTAAGTGCATTCTGTAGTTAATCATACTCTCAGAAAAGGAGGCTCTCCACACTTCTTCGCTTGTCAAAGAGAGCACTCTTACTGATCGCTGCTCCAACACCTCATCGCCATACCACCAGCAGGATCGCTGGCCAAACACACAGCTGTGAGCAAGTTTCCCACCATTTGATGATGGCTCGACCTACCACTATCAACACTTCATCGTTGCCCAATCGCTGCTCCAGCAACGCATCAATGACTGAGAACCATTGTGGGAGAACCATCTGAGGCTGTACGAGCTAGTCCATTGCTGCATACAGAGCCCTCTCTGAGAAAAAATACCATCAAAAGAGTTGATAGAAACCTCTGCTCCATCGTTGATAACAACAGCCATTATGTCTTCCTTGTGAGAAGATAATCCATTTATCAACCTTACTGTCAGTCGCCATGTTAAGAGCTGTCTATTCAACAATGAGGAGCGCTAGTTTTTCAGTAAACATCACAATATAAGCAATGACTGCCCACCTGCTAAGCATCTGCCTCACAGCTACAGACCTGAGGAAGATCAATGGATGAGTCACCGGAGGTTTTGTCCTGAACCTTACCCGAGCAGATCTGTGTTCTATGTATATCATAACCATAGTTGTCTGGGACAGAGAGTTTATAGCTGCAGCCTACAGTTGATGATTCGTTGGTCAGACCATGCAGTTTACGAGTTAATTCTTGATAAAAATTAGCTGCGGGGTGCCTCCATCGCTACTAGTTCCTATGATACTGCCTCCAATGCTACTGACCTTTTGTGAGACAACTTTCTACCTACCTGTCTAAGGGTTCATGCCAACATAATGTCAATCGGTGAAAGCAAGACAAACTGCAAACAGAAAGACGCATTCATGACTATATACCTCTTGCGATAAGCTGGTTTTTCTCATTCACACCTTAGGTAATGTTTCTTCTCAAAGTTGCTATCTGTATGATGAATGTAATCTCAATGGAATGCTTACGATGGTACGTGTGCATGCTTTTAATTATACATGATGAAACACTGCTAACGGGTTAGACTAAAGGATGAAGGGATGTAAAGTGATGCATGAAGGGTTCTTAACTGCAAGAAATACGATAATGACAATCTGACTCTCCTAGATTGCATGGGTCTTTGACAGTTAGAAACACGTACTTGTTATTCATATTCACTTGAATCAACAAACGTGTAGTTTGGCCAAAGTATGTGGAACGTGATGATATGCATGGTGGAAGCTTAGATCGTATTAATCTTAGCATGCTAATTATATCACTGTTGTTATTGTATGTGACGTGACTTGTATAAAGAAACTGTTTTCTATTGATAAACCGTCAGTTGATACTACTCAATTCTCATGTGTTATTGATGGTTACTATGAAAAGCAAAGTTGAGCAAGCATATCATTACTGTGTTATATGAAGTTGCTAACTTAATACTGGGCCTGACCTCTTTGAAACACAAGAGCGGGCAGTCCACCAAATGTGGCCGAAATACACCGCTTTGGTTAAGTCTCACTAGTCACACCCATTGTCGGAAATATCTAGCGAAATACCTAGACCTGACGGATGGCAAAATACTACCGCTCATCAAATAGAGCGGTACATATAACTTGCACCCCACAGACACAAAGCACATAATCAATGAGCAAATGTTATGTAGGCCCTAAAGAAAAGCTTATTCATCAAATGAGGACCTATAAATCACACCCTACTGGTGCAAAACCACTCTAGAGAGCATGACGCCAAACACATGGGGGTAGGGGCAGTCACTAAGGGTAATACTTAGTAAAGAAAAACCACATAAAACAAAAATGGACAGTCACATATGAGTAGAGTTGAGTACAAACTCCTGCCATCACTCGACGATGTGTGCCAAATGTACAGAAGAGGAATATTACGATACCACTTCTACACCCCAGAGTTTCATCATAACCTACTTCTCGGTGATAATTTGGTTAGGGTTCAGCATTGTGGAGAACATAGCTATCTAGAGGCATGTGAGCTTGTGATTGACGGGTATTGGCATCTGACAGACGCTACCTCCACTTGATATGCAGAAATAACACAAGCTCTTACACAAACTCCAATCTTTGTCCCACCGGTACACTCATCTATAGCATCTAACAGTGACATCGGAAATCTAGTGAATGATCCTAGAAGAGTATGGTTTCAACACCCTAAATTGGTTTTAGAAACTCCCAGTGAAAGTCTTGCTAATGATTCTGTTACTATCCCCCATGTGCAAGTACAGATGATCTAAGAATCAGAGTCTATACCTAGAAACCAAGTAAAGATAACAATCTCTCCTTGTAATCATACTTCTGAGAGCCTGGAAACTCTCATTGATTGGGGAGTACGGGGTGACTAGGATGACCCCCAGGGTTGGAAGCGGTAATTGACCCTAGTCATTCGCGTAAGGGCAGTGTGGGCCCTTTTACTCGCTGGGGCTTTTTGATGGGACCAACCCCCTATCAGAAAAATCTCTAACAACTGTTCAGATGAAAAAGCAACAGTGTAGCCCTCGTCAGTTATCTTGGAGATTGACAATAGGTTCTTAGATAACTACAGTATGTGAAGAACGTTGGGAATGGAAATAGAGATATTGTTTTTAAATACAATCTTGATTGTCCCTTTGCCTTCAATGCGAATGGTGCTTGAATCTCCGAGGTAGATGAATTGTGGTCTGGTACAAGCCGTGTACTTCGTAAACCACTCCCGTCAGGGTGTCATGTGTTGCGTTGTGCCACTATCCAGGTCCCAGCTATCGTAGTCTTCGTTGCTACCTTTGTTGTAAGCCATTAACAAGTCTGATGACTTGTTGTCATCAGAGGTATTCTCCTTGAACTCTGCCACATTGGCGGAGTTGGGCTGCGGTTGTTGTTGCTTCTTAGCCTCGTTGTAGATGCAAATACGACATTCTTTGATGTCATGGTTGGCTCTCTTGCAATACCTGTAGAAGAGCTTCTTTCGCGATCCATTATTCTCTCTTTGAGTGTGAGGCTTCTGTTGCTGCTACACCTAATTCTTGCCCTTTGAATTGTTCTTCTTCTTTGTGTACAGGGCCAAGGACTTGTCTTTCACAGATAGGTCACTAGTTTTTCTCAGCATTTCTTCTTGGAGTAGATGATTAGTCACCTTATGGAGTGTCAGATTAGGTTTTGTGGAGATCATGACAATGAAGTATTCGTAGGACTTCGGCAAAGAAGAGAGTGGGGTCATTATAGCGTCATCACCTTGAATGGCACATCCCACAGCTGATAGTTGATCCAAGAGGGATTTGAAACTATTGATGTGAGAAGTTATGGCAGTGGAATTGGAAATCTTCAGTGTAAAGAACTTTCTCCTGAGGTGTAACCGCGTGGTTACATCCCGAGTCTCATACAGATTAGAAAACAAGTCCAATACTTCCTTTGAGGACTTGCAGGTGGTAATGTGAGATATCTGGGAGTCAGCCAGATTCAACGTGATCAACTCAAGGGCCTTTTGATCTTTTATCTTCCAAGCCTTTGCAAGCGGAAGATCAACATCGTCTGATTTCGGGTCAGTAGACCCATCTACAACATCCCATAGATCTCTGTCTATCAGCATCATTCAGAGTTTCAGCTTCCAAATGTAGAAGTTGGATCCATTGAACTTGTCAATGACTCTAACTTCGTTGGATGCAGAAGATGAAGTGTTACCTGCAGAAGACATGTTGATAGTAACTGAAATAGATATACTCTCGATTTACTTAACTGATGTTCTGATACTAACTGTATGAATCGAGTAGATGAATGGAACGAACGAGTTTAACGGAACTGGTAAGCAGATAAGTTTTGTTACAAGTTGTTCAATCCAAACGAGAGAAAAGAAATAGTGCGGAACAACTCTCGTTTGATATAGGACTGGGTTTTAAAACAAAACCAATGCGTGATCCACCGAAGTGTGTGTGAGTTACTGTCAAGATGGAATGTTCTATTATGAAATGAAGCATGGTGCAGAGATTTTGTGCTTGTTCCTCAGGTGTCAGAGATGATCGTAGTTTGATCATATACTAAGGAGTCAGAGACGTCCGTGATTTGTCAAAGTGAGTGAACAAGCGCAACAAGCAAGACAAAGTAATTCAATCATATCACAACACATTCATAAAACATCTACGTAAGACATAGATGAAGAAATGTTGCTTGTATATTACATTAACTGCTAGTAATGGAGCAAGAGCGACAATTTGTATGTTACAGCCTAGAAAAGAGATGTGACAGAAATGCTAAATCTTCTGCTCTTGTGCACACCGCTCAATGAGAGCTTGAGACGTATTTATACACGTTGTGCTTGTTCGTTTACAAGAAATGGTTTTAACTAATCTCTAATTACAGAAGTAGTTTAACTATAAGTGCGTACTTCACTTAGATTTGAACTTCGCTTTGGGAGCGTGAAAGAAACGATGTTTATCGCAGCCATATGGAGATTGTTTTCGCAGTCTTGTGGTCCCTTGGTAGTCTACCTTAGCACGTATGTTGTGGTTTTCCTTAGTCTTCATAGTTTGACTTTGCAGTGCTAACAACTTGTTGCCTTTGCACGTGGAAAAACGTAGCTGCTGCCTTTGGCATGTTGCGGTTTTGTTGTCGACTGCATTTGGACCGCATTTGAACCATAAGAAGGCTCAAACGATGTTGAAGTTATTAAAGGTGGCCAGGATTTTAATGTACTTCAGATTCTTGACATTCGAATGTTGAAATCTATTAGGATTGGTTACCCTTTGATCCGGATTTTGGACTGTCTACAGAAACCCGTGTATTTCACCAGATGAGAGTCTGCACCATAAATAGAGCAATTTGCATGTCTGCGTCTGTGTCCAAAAACATGACCAAAAATGCAAGTAGCAAAACAGATATTCATGATTCCTGCAGGTATCAGATGAGCAGATAATAAACCAAAATTGGTTGCATTTGATCCTAGATCAATGATCAAAAATATGCAGGAAGAGTCTTGAATAGATTGCTTTACCAAGGAGAGAACTGGGAGCTTAATCTCCAACAACTAAAACATGGATCACTAGAAGCACATGCGCGTTGCACATTATTTGAGGACTTGCTACATAGTGTACATAAAACATCGTCTGCCCTATAATTTAAGTAGCAAGCTAGCATGAGGTTGAGCAAATGAGTGTGGACCTCATCATGAGTATGGTCTTTTATATGGTTGATGGGCTCAAGCATATATAGTTATTAGTTTTTCCCTGATAACAATCAGTTGGGTTGAACCAGCTGTCAATTTTCATCCTCATCAAAGACCCTTAGACAATACAAGCATGCTTTATCATTTTCCACCGTTAATAGTACTCAATAGCACACATGATCCAATGTCTTGTTGCTTGCTATTCAACGAGTACTTACGACTATTGGCCAAGTATGACTACGATGTTTGATGGCCTAGTACAATTATAACCACCTAGTGTTCGGACATGTACTTCATGAAGACCTAGTACATTGTCAACCACTTCTCGATCTAACAAGGCACTTCAAGCAAGCGCATTAAACTCTATCATGATCTATTGTGTGCTACCATACAATGATCGATCCAATGCCTTTGGCTCCCAGTGCAAACCCTACATATATATCTCATAAGCAGCAATTATTACTAATCGTCAATCTTATTGTTTATCAATAAGAGATTGATCCAAAGCGGCTTCCTTTCGCCTTAGATTGTTCAAGACAGAGAGTTAGTAAGAGAGACAACTTCGAGCACATGGTTACCACGCAATTGCATTGTGCTCATTTCAGCTGATTATATACATACTACATTATGAACTCAATCTAATCATCTCATTGCGTTCACTTACCATGTTAGTATGAATGTTATGCTTCTCTGATTTACTGGCTTAAGCACTTTCAGCTCTTGTATAGTTTTGTCTAAACATCTCAATGCTTCTGCAATACACGTATTTGTAGCCATTTGTGTTTGTCTACATAATCAATTGAATCGATCTTGATGATTTCAAATTGAGTATCAAGTAAAATTAGTTGCAACCTTTGTTGCGATACAATTTGTTTGAATTTGATAGGCGTAGTTCATACATTGAGGGAAAGGAGTCATTCATCAGAGCCCGATAGTTTGAATATAGTTTTTTTTTTCTATCCAGCCTTCCATCATTCCCTTGGACTCCTCATTTATTTCTCCAACACCATTTTGGCCATTCTTAATTAAGCAACATTTTAGTGACCCGTTGTCACATAGGTGCAAGTGAGGAGGACCCACTTTGTGTTTTGAATCATCAACTTAGTGCACATTAACTTGGAATGACTCTTAAAAGGTCTAATTATCTAAGCCCAATACACTCCATTACGTTCAATGTTTGGGAAAAGTAGACATGTTTTCAGAATGAAAGGAACAAACTTTCTTGAAAAGCTGGCAAGAAGGCTTTTTTGAAAGATAAACTAGTCGAAGATATAGATCTTTGAAAGCATGTGAAGACCAACAAATTGAAGAGTGCTACTTCAGTCACTATAGCATGGGCAAGAACATTGCATGCTACGTCGTTGACATCTAAGAGCCTTGTGTTGGAAGAAGGAAAGATGATACGATAGTAATGAAATACCCTCCTTCAAAATGGGTTAATGTCTGCCCTTACTGCAGCCTGGAGGCCCTGTACAAAGATCCACAACACATAAAATGACAATGTACATGTTGATGAGGATCAGAAGCAACCTAAAAGTAAAAGTTGCTATGCTGATAACGACCACACTTGAAAGAAGATAATGTAAGACATGCCATAAAGAGAAAATGTGAAGAGACTGAGAAATAACATGTGGCACTACATTCTCGTTAAGGAAACAAAAGTGACCCTGAGGTAATTTCAGCACTGATTGCTTGAACTTGAATTTGCAATGCTCATCACATTGATAAAAGATTTTGCACAATAGTTCAAATAGGACTTGAGGGTGCAGTGCTCACAACTAAAGATTCTGAACCTTCTCGGATGGTCATTGAATTCATGTAAATATTGAGAAATCCTTAGGAAGAATGAAGTACAATTATAGCCAGAAACAAATAAGAGAACCATTACATACATGACAGGCTATCGGTCGGGATATAAGTTACATAGATTGAACAGATCAAGGTTGATGGCTGCTTGATCTACCAAAAGCCAAATCCTTAGGCATTGCCTACCCACACTAACAATCCCACGTACATAAGAGAACCTACCATCGAATGATAAGGATACTCATGCATATGCTCTTTTTCTTCTATCGTCTGAGGACACTGGTCCTTTGACAGTTTGAGTCATGGGTCCATTGGTGAGTGAGCTAACTTGCAATTCATCAAATTATATATGATCAACATATTGTGAATGTATCTCTGTTGAGTAATGTAGATCAACTTCCATTTTTTGTCTCTTTGAATTTGAATATATAGACAATATTGAGCTTCGCCTAGATTTGTCATGTCAAATTTTGAAGACAACATGCATGTCTCATCTCTTATTAGTTATTGCTGAAGAGAAGTGTGTCGTCAACGTACAAAGTGCTAATAATAAAAGAATGCTGCATTGACTTGAAGTAGACATTCAAGTCTGAAGTGCTTGGTTCATAGCCATGATCGATAAAAAAAGTGTTGATCCTCTAGAACCATGCTTTAGCAGATTGCAGATTACATACACAATTATTTTTGCCTTCGATAATGTAACTTTCGGGGTGTGTTGTGATATCTTCTTCTCCCACGATATCAGACTTTAGTGGTTTGATTCTTTTGCCAGTTTCCAATTCTGCACGCTCCTTGAATTGTCGATTTTTTTTTAAAGCCTCTGAATTTTGTTTAATAAAATTAACATATGTCCTTCTTGAATATCCGTCAATGAAGGTAATGAAATATTTTGCATCAAGCAATGATGGAGTTTGCATTGGACCACATATATCTGAGTGAACAACATCTAGAACATCTTTTGCTGCATGCCTATGACTCGATCTAAAATGCAGCTATGATCGACATGGAGGTCGACTTTATTGATTGGATAGTTGAGATCAAGGGCTAAGAACTATTTCTACATGTTCGACATAGATGTATGATTCAAATGTCCTAATCTATTAATCCAAAGTAATGCCTTATTGATTAGAATAGAGGTATTCAAGGCTTGACTTGTATCAGAATAACAATGAATCAATATATATATACATATCCATGCCTCTTGCCTAGTGCAAAGATCTTATTTGTCCGATTGATAATTTGACATTGATCAGACTCAAACTCTACCCTGTGACCTAAATCAATTATTCTACTTACTGACAACAGATTTGTAGAGAGTTTAGATACATGTAAAACATTCGATAGTAGTTTGAATTGATCATGATGGAACATCAATCTTATAGTGCCTTCACCTTCGATAGTTTGTTTACTATCGCCGCCAACATGAACGAATTTCTTTGTACTGTAAGGTGTATAGGAGTGAAAATGCTCACAATGACTGGTCATATGTTGAGTAGCTCCAGAAATCAGCTAGCGATATTCAAGGTAAACTCTATTATTTTTCATATATCTTTCCTCTAATGATCCAACTTGGGTAAATCGTTCTATTCATAACAGACGAAAACTGGAACTGTCAGCCTCCGACACCTTCGATAGCTCGTCGTTGTCGAATCCACCTGTTAAGCGATTCCCATGTATTTCTGCAGACTCTGTAGAAAACTGCAAAACTGGATAAATGAATGGATGTAGATTAACTATAGGATTATGGGAGAATACCCAACACCTTGAGCTCCATGTTTAGTACCTATGCAGAATGGAGAGGTTGGGATGGAGAGCTTATCTCTCTCTCTCTCTCTCTCTCTCTCTCTCTCTTCCCAAAAAAGTGCATACTAAAAAAAGGTAGAAGTTTGTAAAATAGAAATGGGAGAGCTAGTTTTAGGTGTTCTTCGTCAACTACATTGTATGAGATTGTTGTAAGAATGATGGATAACATGAAAGTATGCAAAAACTTTACTGGTGAAAATGTCATGTAAATAAAATTCAAATATTTCCAAAATCTATCTGTCATATGATGTATGTATGCCATGTACTTCCGTATCCAAGAACTTCATAGGTGAAAATGTCTTATCAATGGAAATCTTTTTTGGTCTCCAAGGCAAGGCTAGAATGCTTGACCAAAAAAAGTTTGGATGCCAAGCTAACTAATCCAGCCAAACCAGGTAGGTCTTGTCAATGGAAATGGGACCTTTTCTTTGTAAAACCTTAAGAAAGGAGTTCGGGTTGTTTTGGACCAAAGTCACCGTCAAATTTTGACCCTGGTGACTCATCGAGTCACTTGCTTTGAGGCTTTCTTGCACTATCTCTCTTCATAGGTCTAGGGTTTAGGGTTTAAGGTGATTCGGCTTGATCGATAGACTGCTGGATCGATCTGGCCATAACGTATTTCCAAACTTTTGCTTTTTGCGATGCAAACAAAGCATGCCGTAATCTCCATGTTCTTACATTGTGGTTGATTTCATGATACCTTTTATTACAGGCCTAGGGTTTCAGGATTTTCAGGGTTTCAGCTGCAGTGTAGTGCAGTGCGACTGTTGCTGCCTGTGGATCGATCGGTCTTATCCGGTTGAAATTCTGGCAATTTGCAGAAGTGCTATAAATATCATCTCTTATGGTTTATGGATTGATACTAAGCATGGTGTATGCCGATTGTGTTGAAGCGTATTATGATCCGATCCTATATACTGAATCAGCTAGGGCTTGAAACTTTTAGGGTTTGCACTGGCTTAGCGACATTGCTTCTGCTGGTGGATTAATCAAAGATAGGTGGTATGCCGAAGGCCGGGAGAAAGAGGAATGTTGGGCATGCTCCCAAAGGTGTGGGCAGAAAGGCGAAAAGCTCAAAGGTGGCATCGGCTGCTGCTGGTAGAGATGATTTTTTTGCTGCTGAAGATGAGGAGCTTGTGAGTAGTGAAGACGAGCAAGGTGATCAAAGGCGAGGCGGTGCAAATAGGGAGGAGGAAGATGAGGAAGAGAATGATGATTTGAATGGTGCAGAAACTGCCGATGAAAAAAGGCTGAGATTGGCCAAGGCTTACCTTGACAGGTTGAGGGCGGCGGCCGAAGAAGACCAGGATATTGATGATGAGCGAGAGGAGCTGGAAGGCAGGCGTGACTCCTTAGTGGCAGATCTTCTTAAACAGGAACAGTTGGAAGAAAGTGGACGTGTCCAACGTAAGCTTGCGGCCAGGTATTGTGAAATGAAAAAGCATCAAAATAAGAGCAGACTTTGTGATTAGAATTACTCTCCCTTGTGTTTTACTCTCTTCAACTGCTGTTATAAGTAGGGGTGAGGATATCCAGTTGAATTTTTTCTTTGAAAATTGGGAAGACGCTCTCTATGAGGACACATGAATCACATGAATCAACAAATTAACACTTCTTATCCCGTTTGGTAGAATCTAAAATCCATAATGATAATCACTTCTGACACATTGTACATTTCTATCATGATTACTTACAACTTTAGCTAAATGATTTTATTGCTTGATAATAAACTTCTTCCTTTATTCAACTTGCTTCTTTTACATTTGAAAGTAAAATGCTTTGTAAAAGTAGTTACTTTCCTTGTCGAGCTGATGTCAGCTGTTGTCATGCTACTTCCATGTTCCTCCATTGTTTTGCCTTGGAGAATATTTTTCCTAGAATTTAGTATAGACATTCCTCTTTTCCTGAATTTTTAAACAGTTCTTCATGTAATAGCAGGCCACATATTAAACTAGGCTTTTTCTTACCGACAAGCTCACGAAAATGTTGTTAGGAAAATTGTCTATTTGATTCTATGATGCATAAAATCCTATTCCGTATTTTATGGTATGAAACGTTCCCTACATACAAATTTCAAAATGTACCCCGTTTTGTACATACAACACATTATCAAACTTACTAATCACATATTTAGGGTTTTTGGAATCCGATTTAAGAAATGTTTTTTCAGCTTAGGGGGTGGTTTTTGGGGAGATAGCAAACAATGTGAATGATCTCCTAAAGTGTGAATGATTGCACATAGATCCAATACCAATAAGATAGAATGACTCTAGCTTGGCAATTTTAAGGCAAGAGCACTTAATACATGCATAAAACATTCACCACTCATCATACACATGTGAAGGAAACTTGTAAGTAAAGGACCTCGATGTTGATGCTACACTATGAATATGTTCATCACAATCTTTCCTTAGTATTAGCTCGGAGTCTACACAAATAATCACTGAAACAAATTACTGACAAAGAACCTAAACCTCAATGAAAGCTCTACTATGAAGTATGAAAATGCTTAATAGAAATTTGAAAAGTTAGATTTTATACCTTACTTAGTGTATGCATTTCTAGACCGTTTCCAGTGTTTCCTCGAAACGCGTTTGAAACGGGACGTACGAAACGACCCCGTTTCGAAACGCCGTTTCAGTGTTTGAAACGATTGGAAAAAAAAAACCAATTTTTTTTTTTCTGAAACCGTGCCATAAGCTTTGTAGTATGTACTGGCAATGGGCATGAACAGATTCTCGCAACCTAATAACCTATCCATGATAGTATTAATAATTGATTGAGGAAAGTGACCATAGTCACCATACACAGCTTCTCCTCTTGAAATTGCATTCTCTAGAGCATTCTCATGAAATTGGATGTATCTACTTGTTACTAGACTGTCTATGACATCTGTAAACCCCAAAAACCATGCCATAAGCTTTGTAGTATGTACTGGCAAACAGATTCTTGCAACCTAATAACCTATCCATGACAGTATCAATAATTGATTGAGGAAAGTGACCATAGTCACCATACACAACTTCTCCTCTTGAAATTGCATTCTCTAGAGCATTCTCATGAAATTGGATGTATCTACTTGTTATTAGACTTTCTATGATTTCTGAAAACCCCAAAACTCTCAAAACCACATTTAAAAAAAAAAAAAACCAAAAAAAAATTTCCCGTTTCGAACCTGAACCATACGTTTCTTACGCGTTTCAAATGTGTTTCAAACACGTTTCGAAACGATGTACGAAACGCGCCCATGAAACATTGACCGTTTCTTTGGGTTAAAGCCGTAGAATTGAAAATTTTAAAAACAACATGTTTAATTCCCCTCACTTTCATTGCAATTAAATAATAAAGCTTAGGGCCATACTCTACAAATGGCGATCTTAAACAAGCTCGAGTGATCTGATTTTGGAAAATGTTTTTGCAACTTGCAAGATTGTTTGGCATGGCCCATGCCATTAGGATGAGAATGGTGGGTCTTTGTGCAACATGAATGTGCGTGGATTGTTTGGTGTGTAACTTTACTTTCTTTTTCTCTTCATGAATCGCTATTCAAGAATGGAAAAATGCAAAACAGGAGGCTCTAACAAATGGAAGGTGGATGATCTACAGGGATGGTATCATTCAACTTGTAGATATTAAACCTCTTGCTATTAATGAGATATCTAAGATTGTTCAGAGTTAGGTTGAGAGTTAGAGAGCATTGAAGAGATGCCCAGTTGAACTTGTAAATGGTCTTCGTACCATATAATCTTGGACATTATTCTCTTCTTAGTTAGTTTGGTTTTAGTTATGTTGTTTTGACGGCATTGCTCCATCTTGGTGCCATTCAATCTGATGTACTTGTTCATCTTATATGCCTTTTGGCATGGAAAAGACGTTAATAAAGCTTTCTCTCTCTCTCTCTCTCTCTCTCTCTCTCTCTCTCTCTCTCTCTCTCTCTCTCTTGCTCTATGTATGCCAAATATTGAACCGTATACTCTGTTTATAACCTTGAAGCTTGTTACACCCTGAATTGTATTAAGTATGATCTCTTAAATTGTAAATTTTGAGCCGTGCAAGCTCATAGGCCCTTGCTCACTGTAGTGTGGCTAGTTCAGCAAGGCTTCATGGCCGTACTATTTCATTTTTAAAATGGGGAAAATCTAATTTATGCAATGAAATGCTAGGGATGTCCCAGTCTATCTAGGAATTGTTCTAATTTGTTTCTGGAGCCGGCGTAAAACGAGAGAGGTTACGATATTTTGTTGGTTTTTTTGTATGACCAACAAGCTTAAGCATTAAGGTTTAAAAAAATAGAAAAAATGTTTCTAACAAAAAAGCGATCATCTCTCAAAAAACAGTTTTGTATATGCCCATTCCATAGTCCATGCAAGTATGGTACAATGTACCAGCATAGCTAATTGTTATCGCACTACATTCTCATTGATGTGACCATCTATTATGATCAAATCATGTACTTGGAGCAGGTGCGTTGGCAAATATTCCTCCTATGCTAAAACATCTCTTGCATCATCAAGGCCATCCATCTTTGATTGTCATATGATAAAAATGAGTGGAGTGTGATTGGCAGATCACAAAAGAGACAATAACACCTTTTTTTGACCTAATAGTAAATAGGGGATTGAAAGACATTGAGCCTTTGTCTCAACCTTACCCATGTAACACAATTGTTAAATGTTGTTAACCATGTGGGTCCCTTGGAATTGACCCGTCTCCACATGAAGCTGATGGGATGAAACTCGGAGTTACCCAAAGTCAACTTTAGACTATGGGATAACCCTGAGTCTAGATATCGATGTAGGATCAGGTCTTCAGTTGTGTCCAACTTCAAAAAGTGGTTCTTATCGTAGTCTAGCTTGGACCAATCTCGTTGAGTGTATGCTTGAAATATGCATTGGAAGGTACAAAATAGATGTGCTAGATGAGCCTAATTGCATGAGGTTTGGTAGTACCAGGATGAGCAATGCCCTAGATTATTCAAGTGCTCTAGTAAGCATGGACCGGCCATATAAAAATGAGGCCATTAGCCCGTATTTCTTGGTCAAAATTTTCTGTTATTAGTTGTATATTGGGACAAGATTATGATATTACGATTGTAACAATAGGAAAGTTCATCCACAAATGCCCTTGATTGACTAAACCTTTTGTTGTGCGTCTTTATTGTCCACGTATTTGTTCTCCCACCATTTCACACTTGTAACTAGTTACCTTTCCTATGCATGTTCACATGCTGTCCCCAAAAAAAATGAATGGTTGGAATTAGTTTGTGGATTGCTTGAGAGAGAGAGAGAGAGAGAGAGAGAGAGAGAGAGAGAGAGAGAGAGAGAGAGAGAGAGAGAGAGGTTATTGTTGGCATTTATACAATGGTCCACAAGCTATTGTTTCACATTCAACTGTATGAGCAGTCTTTGATGTTCCCGGTCCACTTGTTTTATCTCTTGTACCAGAGTTTTAAAGCCTTCAACACTATCTGATGGGAATAACGTCAGTCGACGCCATAGACAATCTGTTACAGCAATAACACTCACAGAGGATGATTCTAAAGGTTTTGCTGCTTCCAAAGATGGTTTGATTGTTCAGTGGAATATAGAAACGGGACAAAGTGATATGTATGTGTGGCCAAATCAAGAAGCTGCATCATCGGTCCCGGTGTCGAATTTGAAACCCAAAAGGGGTAAAAAAGGCAGGAAAGAACAAGGAAGCAGACATGTGTTGAGCTTAGCAGTTAGTTCTGATGGCCGCTATTTAGCTTCAGGTGGCCTGGATAGAAGTGTACATTTGTGGGATACCCGAAATCGAGAACACATTCAGGTATTTCTCACAATGCCATAGATGCATTCATTTTTTGTGATATCCTTGTTCATTCCAATGGTTCCATGTGGCTTTTATTGTCACAAAGAGCACAAAGTTGTCCTTGAAAATTATTGTAGGGTTTATCTCCGTCAGTTTTGTGTGGGACATCTTCTCAAAGCTTCATAAATTTTTTCCAAGTTTTAATCTAGGGTCTATTATTTCTGTATGATTATGGACCTACTGATTAATTGTGAGATAAATTGTGCTTTTTATAGTTTATGTCGACGAATCATGAAAATTGTGCGTTGTACCCAAATATGTGGTGCAAGTTACTGATAATTGTTAGTGGTCATGTAATCTCGTGCAAATAACTGCATGTTTAATTATATTTCATGTCCTGAATATCCAATTCATGAACCTAAGGTACACTCTATGTGCTTTTTATAGTTTATGTCAACGAATTATGAAAATTGTGCGTTGTACCCAATTATGTGGTGCAAGTTACTGATAATTGTTAGTGGTCATGTAATCTCGTGCAAATAACTGCATGTTTAATTATATTTCATGTCCTGAATATCCAATTCATGAACCTAAGGTACACTCTAACAGGAGTTCTATGGAAGTTCCACCTTAGTTTTTCCAGAATGTTTGATGCCCAAACGTCCCTGAAACTTTTGCATGCTGGTTCTGTGTTCAGGCTCCATATAATGTGCCTTTTTTAATCTTTAGGTTCACCTTTTTCCATGTATTATTTGAGTATTGGTTTCTTTTGGAATTTTTGTTGATAGCTCTCCAGTAGCAGATTTATTTGTTTGATCCATCTCCCCATATAGTTTCACCTTTCTTAGATGAATCGAGAAAGTTTTATCAGGTTTGATATTTATCCTTGCACTCGAGCAATTTTAATCAACATCTTTGCCATTCATTTCTAATAGCTTAGCCACCTCTCTGCTGCTCTTTCGCACATGAGATTACCTCACCAGTAAGGATATATAAATGCCTTTAAATGAACACCATGTTGGTTGTTTTGGTGAGGTTTTCTCGGCGGTCTGAAGTAAATCTTCAATTTTGTCTTTTGTTACTAATTCTCCTGTACAGCTCAAAACTCCTTAGCAATGCAGGCTCTCAAGTGGATGGAAAGTGCCTAAAAGATCATCAATGTAGCACTGTTGGCTTCATCTGGCAGAAAATTTGTGACGTCTCCTAATCTCATACATTTCCTGATATTTTGTGACATGAAAAGCCCATCTTCAGATGAAAGGATGATTGAATTTCCATGTGCTACCTTATTGGGGAATTTTAAAGTAACAAATATAAACACAGGTGGGGATTGTAGCAACAAAGTAAGCTAACAAGTGTTATTCTGTAATTTGTATCAAGTGTATGTTGCATTGAGCTGATCTCTTAGCAACTTGGAAACATTGGACTTGTATGACTGGTAATATTGCTACAATTCTTCTATTCTGTGTGTTTATTTCACCTACGAATAAAGTTTAAATTCTCCTGTAGTTCATCTTGTTATTTTAGCATCTTCAGCTGCACAATGTACAGTTGCTAGAACTATCCAATTTAATTGGCAGTTTCTTGGAAGTTCTTCCTTAAGGGCCTCTTGACTTGTGTAGATAGGATCTTTTGCTAATCATTTAACAACTATTGATTTTGATGTTTCTAAGCATCTATAGCATTGCTATCAATTTTTTTTTCCAAAAACTAATGTTTTGCCAAGAAAGAGTTAAAAAATTGCTTCCCAGAACGTGGATGCAGTGGAAAGCAGAATAAATTGCTTCCCAGAATGTGGATGCAGTGGAAAGCATTCTGCTCCTATGAGACTGATATAGTCACTACTTTATACAAGCATGAATTGTGACATAATTAACATGTTATTTGAGTTTGTCATTCTTGATATATGACAACGTCACAAAGAGAGTTTTATTGTATGTAATATGTATTATGTTTTCTGTTTACCTGAAATTTCATTTGATATTTAACAGTTGGTTTTTTTGTGATTAATTCCACGTCTCAATAAATACATTTCAATGATTTCTTTTTGTGAAGATCTGTAGGGTATATGAATCACATCGAGGGTGTATGCAATGACACCCGTTCCGTTCCCAAGGAACGGTTCTAGGAACTGTTCCTAAATTTCTTTCTCTGATTCAAACTGTTCCTTAGCTGTTGTATGAAGAGAGCTTTGTCTTCTAGCCCTTCCTATGATGAGTTGCTTCACCTTTGTGTGTTCTGATATTACTTTAAGCTAGCAAAAGATGGCCAAAATGGTCTTTATCATAAAATTTGAAAATTTTCTTTGCTGCTATCAGTTTGTTTCTATTCGCTGGTCCTTTTTTTGCCTTAATGAATGATTTTATCTGACAATCCTTAATAAACAACTTTATCTGACATGAAGAGTTTCACTTGTTTATTAATGCAGGCTTTTGCTGGTCACAGAGGAGCAGTTTCAAGTTTGGTGTTTAGACGGGGAACACAGCAACTGATGTCAGGATCGTTTGACCGCACCATAAAATTATGGAGTGCAGATGATAGGTCTTACATAGATACACTTTTTGGTCATCAAAGTGAAGTTCTTACTCTTGACTGTCTGCGGCAAGAGCGTTTGCTGTCTGCTGGTCGAGATCGTACTTTAAGAATTTGGAAGGTACTCTATGCAGACTTTTTAAAGTGCCAGTTAAAATTTATGATGAAGGACATATGTCAGGCATCTTGTATATCGGTTGAGTTTCTTATGTGTGTTCCAAAGAAAATGGTTGTTTGTTTACCAATTCTAACTTTCTTGTTGGTTAAAATCAAAATATGCTCCATCTTTCCTTGTAATAGTTTCTGTCATGCTGACTTAGTTGTGTTAAAGGAGAATAGGTTGGGAAATTTTTTTCTAAAAATCCCAAATTTCACTTTACAACTATTATCAAGTAGAAGATTATTGATGCTTCAAACGCCCAATATTTCTCCTTGTCCTTGAACTCTTTTCCTTGCCGTAGTTGATGCAATCTGAAATTTCAAATTTGTGTGCATCTTTTGCATTTACACGGGTTCAGTGTTCTCATGTGCACTAAATCGATGCTGTGGCAGAGTTGGTTTAGGAGAGATTGGCATATGGCTGGCTGGTCCATGAGTCCAGCTATACCAGGTCCACATCCACTGTGATTTAGTGTCTCTCTGTTGTTTGCATGTTTGGATTGTTGCCCCACAACGAAAAAAAGGCATTGATGACAGTCTATTGGTTGCTTGACATTTTTTTTCTGCATGTTATTTTATGCTCGTTTTCCCCATGATCCTGTAGAAATATACATAAAAGTTCTGCTGATAGTCCTTTGGTTTGAAGGTGGAGAAGCATTCGATAAATGGTGAAGCCAAGCATAGTTCCTAGAGGCCAGAACCATGCAGACAAAATGCATAATTATGATCAAACATACTTGCATTGGATTTAAACTTGTATGCTCTGCAGTCGCTACAAACACGTTCATGAACTTGTTGGAAACTTCAGTGTTCATATTCGGAGGCTTTTATGCGATCACTAATTATTATTGTACCATTCATGGAAATTTGAATATTGTGATATGTGTCATGCATATTTTGAAGCTGTTCTTTCCTACAATCACCTTAACCTATTCCAACTTAATCTAGTCATTTAGGTTTTTTTTCCATGAGATTGTATTTTTGATCATTTTGTACTTTTTGTCAAACTCGCAAATGTGGTCCCAAACTGTTTGAAGGATTCAAATTTTTGCTCACAACTATCCAGAGGTGTGGACATTTTTGTCACCCATGTATCTTCATGAGTCACTTCCACAAAGTAATTAGTTTCATATCTTAGAAGTTGTCTTATGCTAAAATTTCAGGATTTCAATGTTTTGAACTTTCAATGTCCTTGGTCTTCATCCATGTGATGGCACTGGGTGATAATCTTGGAAGTACTCGGTTCTTGACTTCAAACTTTAAAAGCACTGTATTGTTTGCGATTGCAGATTCCTGAAGAAACACAGCTGGTATTTAGGGGCCATGCTGCATCACTGGAGTGTTGTTGTTTTATCTCAAATGCTGAATTTTTATCAGGATCTGATGATGGTTCTGTTGCTCTTTGGAGTACAATGCGCAAAAAACCAGTATTTCTTGCAAAGAATGCTCATGGTAATGCTGCAGCTCATGCTACCTCAGATGTGCCACATGGCGACAGGAACCATGAGGATTCTGGAATGAAAGTGTTACCCAATGATCATTCTCACAGTATGCTTTTTTTATTTCATTAAAGCGACCTTACATATTTTGCTCTTGTCAGTTGTGTAAACAGTAGTTTGTTCCCTGATTTTAGTTTCTCAGAGGCTTGAAAAGAAAAGCTTGCCTAGGGCAGGATTCAAATTATCACCTGTTCAAATTTGTGGTTAACTTGTATTGTCA
Organism: Diphasiastrum complanatum; assembly: GCA_029204225.1. Lineage (NCBI taxonomy): Eukaryota > Viridiplantae > Streptophyta > Lycopodiopsida > Lycopodiales > Lycopodiaceae > Diphasiastrum > Diphasiastrum complanatum. The sequence continues at coordinate 18,907,317 of CM055106.1, read as the reverse complement.
TGCAAGTTCATTACATCAGAGTACAGTTACTTCTTCTTGCACTGAAACATGACAACATCTCCAGCTATTTCAATTTGGTCAACTGTGTTGCTATAGAGATATTACTGACCATTGCATTTTGATTAATGAGTTCCTTTTTTTCAACTAAGTTTATGTAGCTAACTGTTGACATTGGAACATTTTTGTCAGAGAACGGTTTTCTTGGAGCACACACATCTGTCCACTCGTGTGGAGCAGTTGAGTCCTGGGTTGGAGCAGTTTGTGTCTGCAGAGGTAGTGACCTTGCTGCCTCAGGGGCGGGAGATGGTAGCATTCGGCTTTGGGCAATTGAAGAGGAAAATCGATCTCTGCGAGCTTTGCACAGTTTACCAGTGGTGAGTATTTCTTCTCTTTTTTGAATGGGTGTGCTATAGTTGTTCAAAATATTACATCCATCACTACCACTGGTCAAGCAAAAGTTACTAAGAAAAGGTCTTCTATTTCAGTTTTTAGACATCTGAATCAGGATCTGAGAAGTGGAATAGAATCACCTTGCTGTAGGAACAGCACCAATTTAATTAGATCTAGAGAGGCACACAAGAAGCAAGAAAATGATGAGGTGGCAAAAACTTGAACAAATTGGAATTCTAGAAACTGTTAACATGTCGAAATCAAGATTTGTAAATTGCACCAAAACACCTTACTGTAGGAAGATAAAGTCCACAAATAAGTATGAAAGTGACAATATCATATGAACCATAGTTGCAGCGCGATTCGCGAATCGCGATCAGAATCGCGATCCCGATTCGCGATTCGGGATTTTCCCAGAATCGTGTAGAATCGAATTTTTTTTTTTTTTTTGAAATTTTTTTGTGCAATATGGGTATCAGATGAAAGCTCTGATCGAGGGGAGTATGATTGTGTAGTTTGCCAACTGTTTCAGGTGCAGGATGGTCCCTTTACGCTAAAGCTGCATCCCATATAAAAAAAAGAGAACACATTGGGGCATTCCTAGTGAACATAGCAGGAATCTCCCTTTCTCTGATTCTCCCTCTCTCTATCTCTCTCTGATCACGATTCACAACAAACGGAACTAAAACCATGCTGAACAAAAACCTAGCTGAATCATTCTGAACTTTAGCCTTAAATGAAACAATTTTTGACAAAACAACCATACTCTCTCTCTCTCTCTCTACAATTATAAATCATAAACCATAAAACCGAAGTTACTAAACTAAAACCACAAAGAACAATACTGAATCACGACAATGCTGTGAATAGGATCATCATAATATATAATATCGGGCCACATGGCACCAAAAAGGGGTACAATGATGTTCCATGAACGTAATGAAAACTATATAACTAAGGCTCGTCAGAGTCATGGTAGGATAAATCATCCGAATCTGTGGACTGCAGATCCCATGGGTCCGCAGATGAATCGGAACTGGAGGGAGCCATATGTCGTGGTGTGGCCCTGGCTCTGCTGCGTGCTCTGGATCCTTGCTGCGTGCCCTGGCTTTGGACCACCCCCCTCTCCCTGCCTCTACCTCTGCCTCTACCTCTGCCTCTCTCCCCTCCTCTGGCCCCCATCTGGCTGCCCCCAGCCCTGTGTCTACTCCGTCGTGCCTGTGTGTCAGGTGGCCGTAACCCTACGCCCTGGGATGGCCCTACCCACTGTGATGATGCCTGGCCGACGACTGCCTGTGATGCTCCACTCCTGTCTACAAAAAGAGTACTCAGCCCCCCCCTCCTAGAACCTCTAGGTCTCCCCCCAGGCCTACGTGCAGGAATGGCTGGCTCCTCTGTCTCTGCATCAGGGTCCACCAGCAGGTCAGCCAGGTCATCCCCCTGTGCCTCCGCCCACATCTCCTCGTCCTCCTCTGTATCTCCCTCAACCCACTCCTCCTCCTCCACATAGTCTGCCCCGAGCATCTCTCCACCCTCTGAGACCTCGTCATCTCCCTCCTCAGCCCTCTCCCTCTGCCTCTCTGTCCTCCTCTGCCGCCGTAAAGCCCGTGCGTCAGCCTATGCCTGTCTGTAGAGCTCTCTATGGATCTCATCATCCATCTCCTCCTGTGTGGGTGGTGCCCGAGGAGCAGCAGCTATCGAATCCACCAAGCAAGTGTCGGGGTCCACCTGCAACCAAAAACAATACATTGTTGTTAGGCAGGTATTGTGCAACTCACTGCATATTTTGAAAGCAAATCAATTCATCAAAGCATACCAAGAAAAAAGGGGTGATGATGTGACTCACCTCGAGCATCTGACCCTCTCCTCGTGTGCGCCTCAGCATACGGCCGTTGGTGTTCACAAACACCAACCGCCTACACTGCTTGATGGACAACCTGTTCCTCTTCTGCGTGTGATACAAGGCCCAGGTGCTCCAATTCTGCTCACAAGCTCCTGCAGAACAGTCCTGTGCAAGGACTCTCTCAGCCAATCGCCTCAGGTCACCTGTGCTGCGCCCGTGGATGCACCACCATGTAACGGGCCTCAGCTGATCCTCCCTCCGCTGACTCTGCTCTCCATCGAAAGGAAACTGGAAGCGCTCAAATGCGAGCAGCTGGCTTGCAATGTTGGCCAGCATCGGACCTATTGGCAAAAGGAAAAACATGGCACATGTAAGACCCCTCAAATTCAGACACTACCAATGAGTACAATACTGCAGTAACATTGCTACCAAATGATTTCTCACACGTACCTAGTCCGGGCCATACGCGCTCCGTGTACTCCACCCATCCCCGGTGCAGCTCCGGATCGTCCCTCTCTCGTGTAGAGCGCCACAAGGGGTGTAACATGTGGGCTACGGCGTGGATGGGTCGGTGGAAGTAGTCCCATCTGGCCTCCCAGATGCGTGAGATCTTGCGCCTCCTGCAGCAGACAAATTACAACAATCACTAAACCATAGCATAAAAGAAACGCATTAGACTCGAGTGAGAAACAACAAACTAGACACTAAAGAGTCATACCTATGCTCGTCCAAGACTGACAACAGAATCCCCTCGCCGATGCGCTCCATGAACTCGTAAACGAGACCGAGGGTGCACCCCTCACGGTCTACCAGATGCAGCACTCTGTAAATGGGTAGTAGGATCCCACTAATCTCCTCAGCAGCTCTCCAGAACTCGTCGCCGTACACAGTGGACTGGAAAAATGCCGAATGGGGGAGGTCTGTAAAGTCCCGGAAGGCCACGCTGGAAACCATCCGCCGCAATGCATCCTTCACCACCACCAATCGCTCTAGCACCAAGAAGTAAAACGCAAAGCGTGTGGGTGCGGGCTTCTTCAGGTTTAGGGTGGAGAAGGTGCGGAACAGGGCCAACACGCGCCTCTTCCTGGTGACAAAAGTGACCAGGCGCATGGCCGTAGAAGTGATCTGCAACACAAACACCCAGTAAAATCGTCGAGTAGATGCCTGCCAAGTATTCACTTGCGAAGATTGGACGCCCACGGCTCTCAGAAAAGAAATTTGCCTCCTCCACTGCTGGCGCGGTTCTGTGCGCGAGGCGGCGGCCGAAAATCGGGTTTTTTTTTTTTTTTTTTTTTTTGCGATTCTGTCCACGATTCGCTGCAGCGAATCGCGATTCCCGAATTGCGAAGCTGGCGAATCGCGATTCGCTGCAACTATGATATGAACTAGCAAATTTTGGATCATTTGTGCCCTACTTTTTGCTTCTCTAATTACAAAATTTTTACATATCCTTAGGCAGACCCTACAACAAGAGATCTGAAGTTACTATCACAAAAGATAGAATTGAGCTAATAAAAGCATTTACTTCAACTCACAATGAGTCGTCAAGATGGGGACCCCCCTGTTACGGAAATCTTATTTTGCAATTAACCACAGATCTTAATTGGTCACATATACATTCAATGGAAGTCTCAACTGGGATTTATTCTCAAGAAAACATAAACCAATATGTATGTACAAACCATAGTTGCAGCGCGATTCCCGAATCGCGATTCCGATTCGCGATTCGGGATTTTCCCAGAATCGTGTAGAATCGTTTTTTTTTTTTTTTGAAATTTTTTTAGGCAATATGGGTATCAGATGAAAGCTCCGATCGAGGGGATTATGATTGTGTAGTTTGCCGACTGTTTCGGGTGCGAAACACCAAAAAGTGTGTTTTCACTCGGGGAGTTGGAAGGCCAAATCATGAAGAGGCCTTACCGTCGGGGCCGGGGTCTACCGGCAGCCCCCGGACCCCGCCGTTGGGGGGCGTTGCCCCCCAAACCCCCCACCAGGGGGCTACCGCCCCCCGAACCCCCCGTTTCCCGGGGGGGCTACTGTCCCCCGAACCCCCTAGAGCTTCTTGCTATATAGACATTGTAGATAAAAATGCCACCGCCCCCCTGTAGATAAAAATGGGGTCCAAATGCGCGCCAAGAAGGGCCCAATATTTATGCCCCCAACTGTATGTACATTGCACTCACATCTCCAGTGAACCAATTGCAAAAGTGATCATCATCCATACAGTTGATAGTCCAAACTGTAGCATTAACATTTACTGAAAACCAGAGCAAATGACAACCGGATAGCTATTGAAAATAAGATCTGTTTGTGCCTCATCTACTGCACTTCTGAGAGGCAAAACGTTGGTTTGACCATTGATCCCCTAAAAAAATTTCAGCAATAAGCTATTTTTCCAAATTTTTTTTTTTTTTTTTGCGATTCTGGGTCGCGAATCGCAATTCGCAGAATCGCGACTCGCGAATCGAGATTCGCTGCAACTATGGTACAAACCAACGATATCACTCTTATCATTTCCAATTTCTCCTTCAGGCATTCAGAACCTGAACCTAGTTTTACTTCATGTTAGAGGTACACAAGTGTGAAGAGAGAGAGAATGGTAGAGAGATAAAATGGGGGTTTATAGGCCAAGTGTAGGGAGAAAATGGTCAACCGTAGAGGGAGAGAAAATAAACACGAGTAGAGAGAGAAATTAGGGGGTGAGGGCCGAATGTAGAGAGCGAGTGAGAAAATGAGGGTTGGTTGCACCTCCTTATATGGGGAAGGGTGAGGTTAATTCAAGGTGGATTCTCAGGTGTATGACATGGCGTCTTATTATGAGGCTGCCATACACCGGGTGGTCTACTAAGGGGTGATTAGTCCATTGATGGTTCACCAATTGTCATGGTCATACACAAGAACCATTCTTCTTTGGTCACGATGACCATTTGTCTTTGAAAGGCCCTTTTTGAGTTCTTGTTCTTAGGCCGTGGCTTCTCATCTTAGGTACAACAATTTGCAAAATGTTGATCATATAACAGTCTCATTAAAAGTAATGCTACAATCAGTTATAGGCTAGCGTGCAGCCTCGTAGAGGAATATCAGTATGAATCTACTCTAAAGACTAATAGATCAATAAACTATGAAATGCATACTCTACATACTATTTTACTCCAAGGGACAATTGATGTAGAATTTGATCATACAATGGAAGTACTTATAGATTTCTTTGATAGTGACATCCTGGTAGCATATGTGCTCAATCATGCGTTAGAGAGGGGATGACGACTCATTGTCTAAGCGCATTGCCTCCCACAATGGTGAATTTGGGATCATCCTCTATGGACGATTGGTGAGTGGTGAGTAACTTGTTGTATACCATAGCTGGCATCAAAAATTTAAAAGAAAAAGTGATTCAGAAGCATAGAAAAGCAGACATACTTGTGATGGTGTTAATGGATACCATAGTTGGCATCAAAAATTAAAAAGAAAAAGTGATTTAGAATCATAGAAAAGTAGACATACCTGTGGTGGTGTTATTGGTGGTGCAATCGTGGTAATCCATTTGTGTTGAAGTTCGGCAGGAAGATGGCATGGATGGTTGTGTGGTAGAGGTGGATGGTCTAAATGGTGTTGCGAATGATGGGGATATGGCATGGGTAGGTTGGTTAGATGGTGCTTTAGGAGAGGTGGATGGTATAGTTGATAGAAGGGGGGGCCCTGATTTGGTGGTGCTAGGTGAATGTTGTCGAGTGATGCCCTTCTTTCCCGAGTGGCTCTAGCCTTGCTGTTGTTGCTATGAAATATTTAGCCCTGCCATTTTTGAGATCAAACATTGCCGGTTTGCATCCTCTAGCGACTCACACACATGATGAGGAGATGATCCCTTAGCCTGCTCAAAGTGCTAGAAAATTCTAGCTACAAAAGTGACTACACTAGTGGCTAGAACCCAAGCTGCCATACCAGCCGAATTCAATTTTAATAAGCTCTTCCTGCCAGACGATGAATGTCAATCTTGGCATGGTTGCCAATGCTACTAAAACAAAGCTGAAGAAATGAAAAGCCCTACCAATTCAAAACCGAAAAAAAACAAAAAAAATAGGCCTAATAACTTGAAAAATAGGCCCAAAAAACTTAGTATACAAACTCGAAAGCCAAGTACAACCACTATGTTTGAATGGACCACAAAAGGTCAGTGATCAACCTTCAAGTGTACGCCCCCAACCTAAGATGCTACCTCGTAGCCTAGAAACCTTAAGAAGCATAATCTACTGGGAGCACAAGAGGGCATACAAAAATGGTGCTAGACCTAAAATGAATTTGCTATCATTCATGGGGAGGTGATAAAGATGATGTATATTGCCCAAAAAAACCCCCAAACATGCTATTTGTTACAACACTTTTTGGGAATCTAGCAAAGTTAACAAAAGTCTCTGATAGCTATCACTGAAGCATTGTAATACTTACCTCATTTGGAAACAATCGTATTTTGTCAAGAAAGTAGGCGATGACACAGACTAGTGTTCCTCCTTGGCTGTGTTGGATTTCTATCCTCTCTCTAAGTATCAAATTGACAATTGTCAGAGCCAACTGTCGAAGGTAACTATCACAACCTTCGACTTTCAGACGGAACAAAGGTCGACACTGTTCGACTTTGGCACTCCAAATTCGAGTCCAAATCAAGCAACCATCGCTGGCTATCATTATCGTCATTGCCAAAGTGTATTCGACCATAAGCTATTAACATCAATTTGACATTCGATTCGATTCGATTCGATTCGACCATCTTTTAACGATCGTGCAGAATCTTCAAGAGAATAAGATTCTATCAGATGGCGACTGTCAACAGCTGAACATAGTGCTTTTATCCATCTTGTAAATGCATTAATAAAGCATACATTTAATTGTACAAGTACCATGTATATATATTTTCGATGGCGCATCAACGAACAATCTAATCATCCCATGACTCTATGAATTAATGCGAAACAAAGCGTTCTATTTGATCTTCTTCAGCTTGATGTTTCCGGGCTTCCCATTCGGCCGGGTTATTTGTCTCAGACGTTATCTTTCGGCCTGCGTTACCGTCCTGGTCAGTTTAGGGTCTCTTCTCACCAGCTTGCTATTGAGACAGGCAGATACACAGACAAACCTCGACCGCTATGGATTTGTCAGTGCTGCTCTATACAAGAGATTGAGGATGAGTTTCCAATGTCCAGCCTACTATGAGATCAGAGGCAGATACCATTGCTTATACAAAGATACTCCACTTACACTTTCCTTGCCTTCTCAGATGCGAGATGTGTTGGTTTATTATTGCGAGAGATGTTTACTCTGAGATCTTCCTTTTTATTGGATGTTTCTGAGGTGGATCATAGCCAGTCCCACATTACACACTTTTTCCAGAAGAGGGTTAGAGATGAGACTTCTGACAGTGAGATAGACATTCCAGTACGACGACCGAAGCTCCAGCATTCTCTTCGCTCCTCTAGGCCCAAGGCTCTTCACCGGAGGCCAACACCTGCTTCGCACCATATCACGCAGTTTTTTATATCCACTTAGCCAGTTAGCTAACTTATTTCAGTTTTCTCTTTCCCTCTGTGTAGCTGGTGGTTAAGCTACTGATATTGTACCCTCAACAGAGCTGGAGGTTAAGCTTTGTTTTTCTCCATGTAGGAATAAGTCCTACATGGACAATGCTCCTTCTTTTTTGATGTACTTTCTACTTGTCTTATGTGCCCTCGGGTACTTGACAGACATTTATATAATAATGCTAATAATTCTAATTCTCTCTTGCGCGCGCGATGGTGGCTCCTCTCGCGATGTTGGCTCCCCCTTGCTGATCCTCCACCTCCAACATGTCCATCGCTGCCTTCACCCTGTCGACCTGTCCATCGCTGCCAGCCCTTCATCCATCGCTGCCAGCCATCTCCCTCCATCGCTACCAGCCCTCTCTCTGGCCAACGATGGCCCCTCCTCGTGCTGCCTGTAGGACAGTCCTACCCCCTCGCCCTTCTACCTCACCCCCTCCCCTCGCTACCTCACTCACCCCCCCCGCTACCTCACCCACCACCTCCCTCGCTGCTACACCACCCACTACATCACCCATCCCCCTTGCTACCTCACCCATCCCCTCACCCACCCCCCTCGTTACATCCCCCATCCCCCTCGCTACCTCACCCACCCCCTCCCTCGCTGCTACTCACTCCCCCCCCTTGCTACCTCACCCACCCCCCCCCTCGCTACCTCACCCATCTCCCTCCACACCGTTGCTGCCACCTCAGTAGTACTCCTTGCTGCGGCTGCCAAGAACGGTGCTTCTGCCAAAAATGGCACCCTCGTTGATGAGATGCCTGCTGTTGCGGCTGACATGGCACCCCCCTCCACATCGTCCCTCTTCTCTTCTTCTTCTTCTTTCACTCCTTCTCTCACTACTGCTCCCCTCTCTCTTTCATCCTCCTCTTCCGCACCGTCCTCACACCAATCCACAGCTCCTGCCACCGCACCCTTTCCCTACACTCCCTCCAAATCAGTTGTACTCTTTTCCTCTTGGGAAGCTGACCAAATGAGAGCAGATTTCCAACTCTTGAAGCAAGAACTTACACAGTTGAAAGAAGTAGTGGTCTCCTTAGTAAAGAAAAAGAACCTGTTGCAGTCTAAAGTCGCCTCATTGGAGCACGTGATCAACACTAGGTAAGTTGCAGCCTCGGAAACGCACACCACCATGATACGGGAGCTCGAGCACAAAATTGAACAGCATAATCTCAGCCACCATTTCGGAAGAGCGGTCAAGGGAGCAAAAAGCTCATAACATTAGGGTTCGTGGGATACCGGACACACAGGATGCCATGGCCGAAGCTACGAGATTTCTCGAGACCACTCTAGGACATGTGACAGATGGACTAGATATAGCTTGGAGGACCACCAGGGATGCAGCTACACTGATCATCCACTTCACATCCCTAGACAGCCGCAGAGAGGCCTTACGCTGTAGAGCCCAGTTACGTGGCACTGTCATATTTATGGATGACGATCTTACCTACATCCAGGTTGAGGAGAGGTGTAAAGCCTTCCAGGCGGCTCGAGAGACTGGTAGACGAGTTATATATCGAGATGGTCAAATACGATTTGTTGCTGGCACCCCTAACCGTTCCCAGAGCTAGGAATTTGGGGCCCCCCGGGATTGGTGGGAGCATCCCGGGGCCCCATCCATACCATCTTCAAATTGGGGTATGGAATTGTGATGGCATCCACTCATCCTCTATAGCAGGTGATCTGATTGACTTTATCACTGGACGAGACCTATTGTTTTTTATGGAGACTCACGAGAGCCAGGTGCGCGGTTTACCCACCTTCTCGGGATACAGATGGGATTTAGTATACAGATCTGAGACTAGATCAGCCAGTGGCCGTGGTTCGGGAGGAGTAGCTTGTCTCTTCAGAGAGTCCCTTCATCAGATGTTTGAGTTCGTCAGACATGATGAGCATGCACGGTATATTTGGCTTCATATCACAGGACGAGCGATTGGTTTGGACAGCGACGTCTTCAGTGTTGCCTGATTGAGGCAGCCTTCCAGCTTATCACGTACATCCAGCGAGCTCAGGCACTTCTTGATACCGAGCAGAGATATACGCGGATTGCACTCATGTCCTCTCATCACCTTTAGACTCAGGGATACCGGCTATCGTGGTTCTCTCAAGCATCACACTTCCTCATGGAAGCATTTGGTATCACTATCACTGATCTCCCTTTGGGTACACACCAGTACATTAGACGTTTTTTATACAGAGCATATCTCGACCGTACCGGGCGTCACCAGCTGGGGGTTAAGCCTGACTACTACCGGTGTTACAATCTTACTTACTGCAAACCTCCAAGTGCTGGTTAACCACAAGAGATCGAACGATTCACGTTTCACCCCGCCGTAGGACCTAATCCGGGTCCACCCACCGTGCCCTGGCCTGTGACTGTATCAAGCTGGATCCGACCTCCATCCCAGACGGCGTCCCATACCACCGCCTAGGCTCTCAGCCATCTCCTGCCTCACGCTAGCAATACATCCTGGCCATGCACACGCTCTCCATCCACCTCCTCCTAGGTAGACATAATGGATGGCAAATGAGTCCCCCTCCTCTTGTATACCTCCAAGGAGAGAGACTCCACGCCATGTGCACTCCTGGATCATGACACGTGGCAACCATGCAGGTTCACGAGTCATCGGTCAAGTCTACAGGCCCAGTCATCGTCCAGTCTCAAGTCTGGGTTTGGGACCCAAGGGAGTTGGGTCCCTAACATTCCCTCTTCCTTAAAAAATTCCTTATCTAAGGAAGGAATCCAGGGAATCTCAGTTTAAGGTCACGTTCCTTCTCCCAAGTATCATCGTCCTCAGAACTTCCTTTCCAACGAACCAAGTACTCAGTTACCTGCCGGTTTCTGAGCCCACGTTGACGTACATAACCTATGGCCTGTGGTTCAGTAGGTACAAAGGATGATAGGTCCTCCAGCTAAACTAAGTCCTCCTAAGGCATTAAGTCATCCTTTCCACCAAGTCGTTCCTTTAAACGACTAATGTGAAAAACTGGATGTACCTTAACACCTTGAGGAAGTTCCAACTGGTACGCATTCCGAAACGCTGTTTCAGTGTTCGAAACGACCAAAAAAAAACAAAAAAAAAAAAACCAATTTTTTTTCCGAAACCGCGCCATAAGCTTTGTAGTATGTACTGGCAATGGGCATGAACAGATTTTCGCAACCTAATAACCTATCCATGATAGTATCAATAATCTCAATAATTGATTGAGGAAAGTGACCATTACAAACAGGACTTCTCCTTGAAATATTTTTAATCTGAGTGATAGAAACTACTATTCCATCGAAATGAAAAAGTAGCAACAGTGGGCTGCTTTTTACTTGACCACAAAATTGCAGAATTTCCATAGAAAAAGCAATGTCCACTTGTAGAGCGTCTAGTGTCTTGATCTCCACCCCAATCCGAGTCACTAAAACCAACCAAACATGCATCATCACAAGCAGGAAAAACCAGTCCATGACTTCTTGTTCCTTGAAGATATCGAAAGATTTCCAATGTGATGTCATCGGGGCATGCATGAATTGACTCATGAGTGAGACACTATAAGAAATGTCCGGTCTTGAATCACATAGGTAAATGAGACAGCCAATAGCTTGACAATATAAAGTAGTGTCAAATGATTCACCATCACCGTGACTACTTAATTTCAGACCTGTCTCCATAGGTGTAGCAACCGGCTTGCAATCTTCCATCTTGAACCGCTTCAAAATCTGCCCAATGTAGCGTTTTTGAGAGATGAAAATTCCTGCCATTTCTTGTACAAATTCAAGACCAAGATAAAAGTGCAATAGGCCTAAATTTGAGGTTTCAAAAACCATACCAAGATCAAGTATTACGACATCAATCTGCTGCTCATTACTTCCCGTAATAATAATATCATCAATATAAAGCAAAATAATGATGATATAATCTGAAGTATGCTTGACATAAAGAGTAGATTCGTTAGGACTATTAGTAAACCCTCGATCACAAAAGTAGGCATGTATCTTTTGATACCACATCCTCGGAGCTTGCTTCAGTCCATAAAGTGCCTTCTTGAGAAGACAAACTTTATCTTCTTGGCCTTCAACCAAAAAACCAGCAGGTTATTGAAGGTACACTTCCTCATTGAGATCACCATTGAGGAATGCTGTCTTTATGTCAAGTTGCTGCAAATGCTAACCAAAATGGGCAGCCAAAGAGGTTACTACCCTCACAGTAGTCATCCGAGCAGTAGGAGAAAAAGTCTCCTCATAATCAATCCCCTTTTGTTGAGCATAGCCTTTGGCGACAAGCCTTGCCTTGTACCTTTCAATGGTACCATCTGCCTTATACTTGATTTTGTATACCCATTTAGAACCAATTGCCTTCTTCCCATGAGGAAGATCAACAAGAACCCAAATTTGGTTCTTCATAAGTGAGTCATACTCATCTTGCATCGCATCCTCCCAACATTTTACTCCCTTGGCCTGCTTATAGAAAACAGGTTCTTTTGCAACATCTCCATGAGATGTAAGAGCAAAATCTGAAAAATCAGCATAGTCCACTGATTTTGTAGAGGCACGTGTCTTTCCATCATAAAATGAACTTACTTTGCTGTCCCGCAAAGTCGACAATAGCCACCGTGGGACTGTTTTGGGCTGTCCAACAGCCATGTCTCTTCTTACAATTTGCTGTCCAAGATCCTCCGACACCGCACTTGGCTGTCCAAGATCTTCCAAAACTGGTCCTTGCTGTCCAACAGTTCCTGCAGGCTGATTATGAGCAACAATGGGGGGTTCTTGATGAACATTAGGCTCTAAACTTGATGAGGTGTTGGGCAGGTCAAAACTGGTTGATTGCTGCCCCTTATCTCCAGCAATAGAAGATGGTACCAAATCTAGAAAAACTTCAACATTCACACTATGTGGGCTGTCCAGTTATGGACTCGGCTCATTACATTTGCCGCGTCCATTTACATTCACTTTACTTTATGCATAAGCAGGCCTTGGGCCCTTTTTTATTCATTAGTGACACTTAGACTATGTGGTTGGCCTTTGGCCTTATTATTCATTATTAGGCCATTTGGACATATTACTGGAGAGTGGGGGCCTTCTTGGAGGGCGCACTATTTTTCCTCCCAGTTGGGCCCTAGCCACCGGAAGCTTCCTTTTAGGGCTTCCTCTTGGCTATAAGTAGGGAAATTGTGTCATTTGTTATTCAGCTGATGATATTGATCTCTCTCTTTAGTCTCTTTAATCTCTCTCTTTCCTGCTTTCTAGGGTTAAGTCTTGCTTATGTGCTGCTTTCATAGCTTAAATCTTGCTTATGTGATGCTTTCATAGCTTAGCTCTAAGCTGTGGCTCTATTCATAACTTGGTATTAGAGCACTTTCCTGATTGCTGAATTTCAGATCTGATTTTTTGATTGGGTGCCCATTTTCCTTGCTGATTTTTCTCTCTTTGCTGAGGGCTTTCGTCTCTTTGCTTCAGCAACATTCAGCACAGTTTGGAGGACTAGCTCCCATCAAAGCATTTTCCTTGGCGGAGCTTTAGCAGATAGTTAGCGGAAGTACTTTTTATTTTATTTTATATTTTGGGCAGATTATTTTCGGCGCCCAAGTTCCAACCCTCTATCACCCATTTCCAGCTTGTTTGCAAGCTCTCTAGCGCCCAATTCCCTCATCTCTTTCGTCCGTTCCTCCTTCCATTTTCAGCCCTCTTTTCACTTTTGTTTGCAGGCTGTCCAGCCGCTTCATTCTTGTCACTTTCGTCCGTTTTTGTCTCCGTTTGCAGCCATTTTTCACACCTTGTTTGCAGGCTGTCCATCGCCCATCCTCAACCAAATTTCACCAAATTCCGACTCCGTTTGATACTCCAATTTGTCACTTGCCTCCTGGCTGTCCAACGCATTTTTACATCCTTCATTTTCACTTTTTTCATTTGCTGATTGTTGCCCTTTCTTAGTTGTGATAATAGTGGTTTTAATAGGCTAATTTGGGGTGACGACAAGAGTCCGCTCTCTCAAGTTTTCGTCTATTCCTTCCACTATCATTATGGCACATTCACCTATACCGAATGAGACTACTCAAGAAACCTTATCCGATCAGTTTCGTCGCATGGATGAGACCCTTTCTGGCCTCGTTCTTCGCTTCGATACCGTTATGACGGGCTTTGCTACTATGCAGTCACAGATTGATTCTTTACAACCTCATGGTCTTGGTAAAGCTCCTGTTTTTCCTCCATTTGGGCCTCCATTTGGATTTCCATCCTCTTCTCCTTCGCTTGGCAGTGGGGTTCATTATGCACCAAACCCACCCCCTGGCTTCCCACGTCAGTCAGCTCCTGCGCCACATTTTCCACGTCATCCAGCTCTTGAGTCACAATCATTTGAGTCACATGTGTCATTTGAGACAGTCATAGAGCTATTTGAGATAGTCATTGAGTTACCTGAGTTAGTTCATGTCTCGCATAGTGACTTTGAGTCACATCTACAGGTTGATGTTGCACAGGTTGATATTGCAGATGCTTCACAAGTTGATCTTACAGATACTACAAAGGTTGATGCTGATATTACAGATATTGTAGCCTATGTTCCTTATCGCACTGCTTTTGAGTACCATGCTAGATGTTGTAGCCTATGCTGCTTATTACGATGAGTCTATGGTTGTTCTTTTAGATGACTTGCCTACTCATACAGTAGTAGCACTACACATGTCACATGCTTCTACATTTCATGATGGTTCCTACGTTGGGTGTCCTATCCCTCCGTTGATAGTTCCTATTCATATTGTATATGCGGATCTTCTAGATGCATATTTAGGCCAGAGCTTATTAGTTGGTGTTTCTGCTATTATGCCTAAGTATGATGTTATTACATTTGTGGATCATGCTCATCTAGATGCTATTTTATATTCATGGCTACTACGCCTCCTTTGGCATGATGACATTGTATATTCATGGTCCATGAGGATACCTTACAGTATTGTTGCTTTACACTCATGGGCACTATGGATCCCTTGGCATGACGACATTCTACATTCTTGGGCATTGCACATACCTTGGGTTGATGTACAGTTGTCTGTTCCAGCTATTCTTTGTCAGGGTGATCTACCACAATTTCCTTGGCATTCATGGTTGCTGCATGATCTCTTTATACTTCAGGTTCCTTGGCATTCCTGGTTGCTGCACATAGCTTGGTCTTTGATGTTGTTCTAGAGTGGTTGCTGAGCTGTGCTTTTCCGATGGTATTCTTGGGCTATTCGACTAGCTTTGGATATCTCCGTTGTTGGGGTCCTGCATATCGAGATTTTTTTATGGTCTTCTTGGGCTATTCGGCTAGCCCTGGATATTTCACTTGTTGGGGCCCTTCACTACGACATATTTCTTTGGCATTCCTGGGCTATTAGAGTACCTTGAGCGAGTTTTCTTCTCGTTTGGTTTTCTTTATGCATCTACATTAGTTGCTTATAGTTGATGTACAGTGCTTTGTAGTTGCTTATAGTTACTGTACAGTGTTTCGTGGAGTTTGTGTGATACTTTTGGAGTACCTGTTGTGACGACTTATGTCCTCTCCGAGACCATCAGGGTACCTTGAGAGAATTCTTTTCTCCTCTCTTGGATAGTTTTTGGGGATGTTGCCGCCATATACTTCAGTGTTGCTCATATGTGCTTTGATACTCATTCCCAACTACACGTGGATATTGCTCCGATGCTTGCTACTGATGTTGCGGATCCTGTTCCTCGTTCCAGTGCATTTCTTCTATTCCTCACTTGTGCGCCTGGTGTGTACTTTGGGATTACACTTGTGGCCATTTCCGATGGGTCATCCGATTCTCCATCCGTTTTTGGTGTATCCTATGATGGATTGGTATGTCCATATGAGGCCTTTTTGGATGAGTTTTTCGGCTACAGTTTGTCAGTTGGGGCCTCTACTATTTCTAGATTTGTTGCTACTATTTTCATGCATCATGTCTTTTTAGATGATGCATTGATTTCTTGGACCTTCTGAAGCTTTTGGCATGTTGCTCTTCTCGTGATATGGGCCTTGAGGGTACCGTATGCCATTGCTACTTCTCATTCATGGGCCCTATGGATACCTTGGGCTTTTGACCATGTTGGTGCATATTTCTCCATTTTAGCTATCCTTTGTCAGGATGATCTCCTTGGTGCTAGTCTTCCGATGCTGCTATCTTTTCTTGGGGCACCTTGCACATATGGTTGATGGTTACGTGTATCATGCGGCTATTCGCGATGAGTGTCCATCTCTTTTCTAGTTTCCTTATTGGCTTCCTGTTGCTGATGCAGTTCTACCTTCTCGGGCTTTTTGGATACCTTGGTATGATGTCCCTATCTTTTGGGCTGATCCTCTACTAGCGTGGGCATTACGGATACCTTGGCACTCCTGGTTGCTGCTGGATCTTCTTCTGGTTCCTTGGCATTCCTGGTTGTTTCATATTGCTTGGTTTCTGATGACGCGGCTGAGATGTTTCCTTCGTCGCCATGATGTTGATCCTGAGCTGTTCCCTTTCTTACCAGCTGCCATGCACCAGGTTCGCCTTCACCATAGTCGACGCTGCCGACAGATTCAGTTTTCGATCCATTGGGATGGTTGTCCTATTGAGGAGGCCACATGGGAGCCTATTGATGTCTTTTATCATACGCCATCACTTGCGGATCAGGATCGTGCTCTTGGTGCACTTGTTGATTCCTCTACATCAGATGTTGTTCTAGCTGTTGATGCACCAGGGCTTGTTGCTACTTGATCCAGTTTCTTTTCGGCAGTTGGGTCTTTTTCTTTTGTGCCAAGGAGAGTTATGGACTCGGCTCATTACATTTGCCGCGTCCATTTACATTTACTTTACTTTATGCATATGCAGGCCTTGGGCCCTTTTTTATTCATTAGTGACACTTAGACTATATGGTTGGCCTTTGGCCTTATTATTCATTACTAGGCCATTTGGACATATTATTGGAGAGTGGGGGCCTTCTTGGAGGGCGCACTATTTTCCCTCCCAGTTGGGCCCTAGCCACCGGAAGCTTCCTTTTAGGGCTTCCTCTTGGCTATAAGTAGGGAAACTGTGTCATTTGTTATTCAGCTGATGATATTGATCTCTCTCTTTAGTCTCCTTAATCTCTCTCTTTCGTGCTTTCTAGGGTTAAGTCTTGCTTATGTGCTGCTGTCATAACTTAAGTCTTGCTTATGTGATGCTTTCATAGCTTAGCTCTAGATCAGCTGTGGCTCTATTCGTAACTTGTCCCCCTTCAAGATATGAGTTGGGGCCACATCCAATGAATTCTTTTCATCAAAATGCACATCACGACTAACAATAATCTTGTTAGTGCTCAAATTGAACAGCCTATAGCCTTTGCTTTCATTACTATAGCCAACAAAAATGCATTTAACTCCTTTATCCTCAAGCTTTGTACGAAGTTTATTTGGAACAAAAGCATAAGCCGTACAACCAAAAATGCGAAAGTGAGAGATTGTAGGCTTCTTTCCATACCAAACTTCATAAGGAGTTAATACTTTCAATGCTTTAGTAGGACAACGATTGCTTATGTATGCTGCCGTTATAACCGCTTCAACCCAAAACTTGTGAGGCAACCCCTTTGCTTTGAGCATGCAACGGGCCATCTCCATAAGTGTGCGATTCTTTCGCTCGGCAACACCATTTTGTTGAGGCGTATAGGGAGTTGTCATTTGATGTAGAATTCCCTTTTCTCGAAAAAATGCACCGAACGTATTCTTAATGTATTCCCCTCCTCGATCGGTGCGTAGGGTCTTCAAAGAATGCCCAAACTGATTTTCCACCATTGCTAGAAAATCTTTGAAACGTTGAAAAACTTGCGATTTAGTCTTCATAGGATAGATCCATGTAAAACGGGAAAAGTCATCAATAAAAGTCACAAAATAGATGCACTTCAGTGGATTTGGTCCTCATTGGACCACAAACATCACTATGAACCAAATCAAATTTATCAAGAACCCTTATAGTTCCATCATTTGGAAAAGGTTTCCTTTAAAACTTTCCAAGTATGCACCCCTCGCATACATGTCCTTCCGGCTGCTCAATAGTAGGAATGTCTTCTACCATATTAAATGTCTTCAGCTTCTTCAAACTTGCAAAGTTGAGATGCCCCAACCTTGCGTGCCACAATTCAGCCAACTCTAATGATTGTGATGTACTTTGAACTCAACAACTAGTCGTTGCTTCAACATAGTTGAAACCGAAAGAAGATTCTTCTTGATTCCCAGAACATAAAGCACATTCTTAATGTACTTTTCTTCACCATTAGGCAATGATGGCTACAATTCCAATTCCATGAATAGAATAAGATGCATCATCTGCACATTGTACCTTACTTCCATTTTGCACTTTCACTAATTTAGTGAATGCTTCTTTGCGAGAAGTCATATGACGAGTAGCACCACTATCAATCACCCATTCAATGGGCTGAAAATCAGCAACTTGCAAAATCAGCTCTAGCTTCAAGCTCTTGCTCCAAAGTAGCAAGTGAAGCACTAGTATCAATTCCCTTACTCTTCTCTTTCGCAAGCTTCTTCTTACAATCCTTGATGAAGTGCCCATACCTTTTGCAATAATGGCACTTCCCTTTCTTCTTTGAGTGTTGACATTTTGACCTCCAACGGGCTTTTGCTCATCCTTGGAAGGAGGATTCCCCTTTCCTTTTGACTTGCCTTTGCCCTTGCCTTTCGTGAAGAAAGCTTGATCTTGTTGAGTGTCACCCGCAAAGTTTTGCCTCGTTTGCTCCTTCAAGAAGCAGCCCAACAAGTTCATCAACGTAGAGTTGCTGTCCCCTAAGAGAGATACTCAAAGATGAAACAAATGGAAGATAAGATGAAGGTAATGAGTTGAGAGCAATGGAAACAAATTGAGCATCCTCAATTATCTCATCAATATTGAGAAGCTCCTCACGAAGATCCTTGATCTTCGTCAAGTGATTGGTCACTTGATCCCCTTCTTGCATCTTCAACAAAGAAAGCTGATTTCTAAGATACACCACTCTTATTGGATTTTTGACTCTCTACATAGTATAAAGTGTATCCCACGCACTTTTAGATGTCTTACAAGACCTAATATGAAGTAAGATAGATCTTTTCACAGCAAGAGCAACCATAGAATGTGCTTGTGCATCCCTTCTATCCCACTTCTTTTGTTCTTCCGAAGATGTAGAAGATGATGTTGATGATGATGATCCACGAGTTGTAGGAGGTGCCAAAGATGGAGGCCTTTCCTCATCACCATTGACCAAATCCCACAGCCCTTTCGCTATGAGAAGATTCTTCATCATGTAACTCCACAAGGAGTAGTTTGTGCCATCCAACCGATCTTCACTAAACAAAGAACCGATAGCTTCCGATTCTTTAGCCATTACCTCCAACAAAATTTCAGCTTGTAGTAGATAGGAAAGAGAGCTTTTCCACAACCAAATCTACGCAAATATTTGCAGCAAACAAAGAGTTGAAAGTAGGAGCACAAGATGTCTTAAAAGTGCCCACAAGATAATGGAAAGATGGCTGTCTTTCTGCACAAAAAAACCAGCTGCTTGAAAATTAGGTTAGCTTCGATTGAAGCCTACACCGAAAGCTAATTAGGAAGCCAAATAGTGTGATCAACACACACTCCAATAGGGCTGTTGAAAGCGCCCTACTACTTGCTGAGAATCTGCAAATTTCCAGCCACAAGTTGACCTAACCCTGAATAGGGTTTACTGAATTTTTGGGTGCCCTCCTACACAAATGCAAACCTGAAAACAAAAACAGCAAGATAAGGAGACACCACAACCAAAAATCAGTAGCAGATTTTTGGGCGCCCTCCAAACAAAACTTGCTGAAAACTGGTTGCATAAAAATCAGATTTGAGATTCTGATTTTTGGGTGCCAAAAATTCTCTGATGGCCGCCCTCCTTCAACCTGAAAAAAGACAAAAAAGCTGATCCAAACTCCACTTGAAAAGATCAGCAAGATGCTGAAATTTCACAACAAAAAGCAGAGAAGCTCCTCTTCTGGTAGGGCGCCAACAAACAAGCTTGCTGCAGATCCGGTAGCTCTGATACCATGTAGGAAAGCAAGAATCAAGTCACCAAGATCTAGTTATCAATCAATCTCCACAGAAAATAAGAGAGAAGTTTTGGGCGCCCAACTCTGAGAGAGAGAGAGAGAGAGAGAGAGAGAGAGAGAGAGAGAGAGAGAGAGAGAGAGAGAGAGAGAGAAAACAGCAACAAGAGCAATGGAGAGCAATGCTTAGCCAAACTGTAAAACTGGAATACACAATGAACATCTAAGTACTCTACCTGGATGTGACCAAATGCCACCAAACCCTAAGGTTAACCACTTACTAAATACAGGGCACCGTTAAAAGTCAAGATAGGGCCCCTAAACAAAATTAGACACCTAAGGACCCACGAGTCAGGACATAACCAAAATTGGGTCCAACTGAACTTAAGACAAACTTAAGATGGCCTAAATAACTAAATACCCATGGTTACACAAATCTCGACCTTTTGGGTCAAAGTAACCTATGGATTAACTTTAGCATAGTCATTTATTTCTAACACTTATCGCTAGGATATGTACCAGACAGCTCACCAGCCACATCCTAGCTCTCAGGCTCAGATTATGTCTTTGTTCACTAGGAGACGGACACGTCCCAACGACGATGACGACGACATACCACCTCATCGATGTCAGAGACAATGTATCACTCATAGTCATGCAGCAGTTCACACTTCTCGCCTTGTTACGAGAGTACATAGTTTTCACCCTCCTAGACGACGTCAGGGACGGTCCATACCTCCTGATACAGCTCGTATTACGTCTTTTTTCAGCAGCAACAGTATCTGACACTCTCTGATACTACTCTACTCTACTCTACTCATGGCAGCTATTCTTGCTCCCACTTATGGACAGTTGGCAGTTTGTAGTTTACAGTTATATTACTCATTTTTCTTTTATGCATAGTTTTTTCTTGGAGACGTTTGTATATGCTCCCATGGTTTTCACATACTTGACATGTACTCCTTTTAGTCTTATATGCCTTTTGGCATGGAAAAGACATTAATAAAGCTTTCTCTCTCTCTCTCTCTCTCTCTCTCTCTCTCTCTCTCTCTCTCTCTCTCTCTCTCTCTCTCTCTCGGGCTGGCGCCCTCCATCGCGCGCCCTGGTGCCCTCCATCGGTAATGGCTACCCGGTTCTCCATCGCGCCTTGCTCTGTCGCTGCACCCTGGATTGTGCCCTGCTCCATTGATTATGGCTCCATCACTGATTGTCGCTGTTGAACTTGGCCAGCGGATTGCTACTGTCTGTCCAGCTGAACTGTGTACTTGTCCATTGTCCAGCGGACCTGCTGCATTGCTGCCTAGCGGCTCCATTTGTCAAGATGTGAGCGCGCTCCCCAGTGCTCCATCTGCCAGTTCCACATGGCTCCATGCAAGCAGGGGGGAGGTAGCTCCCCCCACTCTCCACCGCGCCCTGTTAGCCCGGAAAACACCTCCATCTCCGGTGGAACCCCTTCACCTTCACCTTCACCTCCTATTCCAGTTGCAATCCCTATCTCTCCGTCAGATCCTATTCTTGTTAATAGTGAGTCCATTATAGCCAATCCTTTGACCCCAAATACCCCAGAAGAGGAATCACTTACTGCGTGGATCTGCATGCAGTGCTTGAAGAATCAGAAAAATCAATAGATGATTTTTGTAGCTATTGTGCACATTATTAATCTAGATGATTGTATGATCTCGAATTTATTTTCGTCTGATGTTATTCGTGTGTCTGATTCGCTTGTTCATTCTATTCCACACTGCCTCTAGCTTTTATGATCTTCGTCATTCGTGCAGATTAGTTACGTTCCTATGAATATCTCAAACCACCACAAAGATATGGATACTGCATGGTGGCCTAAGAAAGATCCAGGTACTCTTGTCATACGCTTTGCATCTGCAACTGGTCGTCATGAAGTGCTAGGGAAGAGATCTACACTGTGGGGCACCACGATATACCTGGATGAAGACCTTACTTTCATTCAGGTTCAAGAACGGAAAAAAGCAATACAGAAGGCTCTAACGAACGAAAAGCGGTTGATCTACAGGGATGGTATCATTCGTTTTGTAGATATTAAACCTGTTGCTATTAATGAGATATCTGAGATTGTTCAGAGTTAATGAGGGAGTTAGAGCACTGAAGAGATGCCAGTTGAATCTGTAAATGGTCTTCGTACCATATAGTCGTGGACATTATCCTCTTCTTAGTTAGTTCTGGTTTTAGTTATGTTGTTTGACATTGCTCTGTCTTGGTTCCACTTTATCTGATGTACTTATACGCCTTTTGGCATGGAAAAGACGTTAATAAGACTTTCTTTCTTTCTTTCTGTCTTTCTCTCTCTCTCTCTCTGACCTCTAGAGTATTGTTTTAGAGAGATCGTGCATCTGCAAGCATTTGGACATGTACACTCTTTCGACTGAAGAAATTCGTTCCCCTTGGAGACAATAGCTCACACATGATTGAAGGTGAAGGTACTGTCAAGCTGAATTTTCAGAATGGACAGTTTAAACTCATTCCAAAAGTATTGTATATTCCAAGTCTAGCAACCAATTTGCTGTTTGTCAGCAGAATTACTGATTTAGGACATAAGGCAGAGTTTGAATCGGACTCTTGTAAAATTCTTGATAAAGAGAAGAGAGTCCTTGCACTTGGAAAAAGGCAAGGATATCTATATCTGCTTACTCATTGCTATTCTGTGACTGATTGTGCATTAGGCAGCTTAGTTTTGATTAATAAAGAATTGATTTGGCATTATAGACTTGGGCACTTGAATCATGTAATTCAAGGAGTATTGTTCGACAAATGGTATTGAACAACAATTCGTTGCTTCCTATTCTCCTCAGTTCAATGAACTTGCAGAAAGAGAACATAACCTATACAATCAGATTCAGAAAAAGAAAAAGAAGTTGCAACTCGGGAGTAGCCGACACAACATCGAATTTTGTAGCTAGAAGCACCTCCCAAAAGATCGACACGAATTCGAACTCAGCTTGTTCGATTCATTGATGAGTATGCTCACTATCTTTCACAAAAGCCAACCATAGTCGAAGAAGCACTCACACAGGCCAATTCAGATCTTTGAAAGAAAGCTATGGATAAAGAATACAACTCTCTGATCAAAAGATATATCTTTAATATGCTTACAAAATTTGATTTCATGAATTGCAAGCTTGTAAATTCTCTAATGGATCCAGGTCTTGAACTTTCGAAGGAGCAATTCCCTCAAACCAAAGAGGAGAAGGACGAAATGAAGGGATATCGATTCCAATCTATTATCGGATTCCTCATGTATGCAATGATCTTGTTAGAATCCCCATCGTCGTTTCGGTCATTGTTAAGATACAATCAAGTGTCGAACGCTATGCTACCGCCCATCCATAGAGGTACTGCCACCTCTCCCTCGTGCACTGGAGCTATAGACCACCATCAAGCAAGCTCGGATCTCCGATAAGCCATATCACGAAGCCTTACCCTTGACCCTTGCCTACCTACATCCTGAGTAATTATCTTCACCTGACCACCAGTGGAAGAGCTATTCATTCTCCAGGAAAGAATGAATATCAAGCTCATGGAGATCCACCTCTATATACGTAGTCCAGGTGCGGTCATCTCCGACCATGGGAGTCACGCATGACCAACATGCGTCAGTTGTGCACATTGACGCGGGTCCATAACAAAGGGTCGCCCGTTACGATACCTAATGTCGAACACGAACTCCTGAATTAGTTCCGACCATCTAGCCTTACGGCCACGAAGGTCCTTAGCATCACATATATAGTTAAGGGATTGGTGATCAGTCATCACCGTAAATCTGGCACCATAGAGATAATGCCTCCAGATTTTTAACACGTGAACGACTGCTAAAAGCTCCTTCTCATACTATTCTGAGGTTTCTGTTCTTCTTTAGCTGTTGAGGCCATTTCCCAAAATTTTTTGTTAACCTTGTCACTTGTTGAAGTATCAATACACTGCTTGAGTGCTTGTTACAGTAAATCTGTTTTATGTAGGACCTTTTGTGTACTTTCTCTTTTATCCTTGGTGTATCTTTCTGATAGTTTCTTCTCCACTTCATTTTTTCCTCTCATATTTTCGATTCCCATGATACTTTTATTTCCTAAAGATTGTCTTGTTGTAAATATTGGATTTATTTCATT
This sequence comes from Diphasiastrum complanatum, assembly GCA_029204225.1. Taxonomy (NCBI): domain Eukaryota; kingdom Viridiplantae; phylum Streptophyta; class Lycopodiopsida; order Lycopodiales; family Lycopodiaceae; genus Diphasiastrum; species Diphasiastrum complanatum. The sequence continues at coordinate 18,883,339 of CM055106.1, read as the reverse complement.
GAAGTGTTATGTCAAGGGAATATATTAAACATGCATTCTGAATGGCAGAGGGCATCCACAAATACTTTCCCCATGTTCTGGACCTTTCAGGAGCCGGCATTGAGTATAAAAAAATGTAAGAAAGCTCATTGAATAGACGCTGTCTAGACACACAACATCTGTCGGCTGTTTTTGTATCTGACGTTTTTTTTGACCTTTTCTTGACTGCCAATTTGCCACTACCTCAAATTTGTACTATGTTGACTTGCTTCTTAGCAACTTCACAGAGGCATGTTCAGTGTGCCACAATGAATAATTTGAGGAGTTATTAGCACAGGCATTTGACGCTGTTTTGCGAGCAGGTATTTTAGGCTGATGAGACTGAGGCTAGCTGCATCTGAGGCTAGCTGCTTGCAAGCGCTGTTATGTCTGTGAGATTGGTCCATGGATCTAAGATTGCAGTAAAATAACAATTCTTCACGGTAATTTCCTCCAGGCAAATGCCCAGTAAGCGGAAAATTGATTTCTTGGTACTGTGCTATTGAACGGTTTAACTCTGGAGTAAGGGCACTCCCAGGGAATAGAGTTAAATTGTGCTCGTGGATTATTTTTCTAAATTCATATATTTTTCTTTTTGATTGGCAAAGCACCGAAAATTTTGAGTTTGCGTTCTAATTGATTTCGGCAAAAGCTGTTAGCAAGATACTTATTGAAGATGAAAATCAGTTTGAACTAATGAAATACCGGTTGAAATGAATGGCTAGTAGAACTTTTTATTCGGCAAAAACATTTTGCTGAATACAGTAAGAGAGGGCTGAGAGTGCCTAAAGGGCTACCCAGGCTGCAGGCATAGCAGATCACACTACCCCTGGAGCTTGAGCCTGGGTTGAGGTGGAAATGGCTGAGCGGAGAGAGAGAGAGAGAGAGAGAGAGAGAGAGAGAGAGAGAGAGAGAGAGAGATTTTCTTTGTATATCTTGGCTTGAGCTTAGCGACAGTTACTTTCTGGAAGAGATCTCAGTGGAATTGTGTCCAATATCGGTGTGTTGGCTATGACTTCCTTTCCTCTGCTTGAGTTTGCGAGCTCAGATCCAATCTGCCAGACAAGTGAGGACATACAAGAGAAAATACTTGTTTGGTGTTAGTTTTCCCTGTCTCTTGTTTTGATTTTGAATGAGCTTTTAAGATCAGGAGAACATTCAGGAAATCATCAGTATTTCCTTTCATTCAAGAATTAAGCTAGTTGTGGTACTTTTTAAGAGGTCTATTACAATCTTTCCAACATAAAGTTTGAAGAGGTATTTGAAGCTATTGAAATTTAGGGGTGATCATGCCTCGAGACAATTTTTATCTTATTGCTTTCCGTTGTCATTTTACCCATGTAGATAGATGTGCTATTCTGTTGATACTTTCCTGTGAGTAACATGTACCTTACCAGGAAAAATTTGGACTGTTTTGATGCACAGAAAGGATTTGTCAACTCTCTCGCTTTCGCTTATACTGGTCGATTTTTATTGGCAGGAGTTGGCCAGGTTTGCTACTCATCTTATTGTTATAAATTGATATTCAGTTTATATTGTATGAGGCCCTGTTGTTTCTGCATTTATACTCACTCTGCTTAATTTAGTACATCTGCTATGCTTTATCAGTTTTTCAGTTGCTGCTCTTTCCTGTGGGGGGTTGAAATGTGGGGTTTGCATCAGAAGGGCGGATGCTTACCTTTTCATCTAGCCAGATCATGTTTAGAAATACTATGCCTGTGGTTTCAGTGGCTCTATACCATGCGGCAGTTAGGGAGGGATGAGAAGATGAGTACTACCCCAGTAGCTTGTATGCTAGTTCAATCTTGAAACTAGTGTTTTAACTTTTAACATGTTATATTTTATGTTTAAATCCATAGATGCCTTTCTCTCGAAAGTTTTCAATCGTAGTAATGAGGGTTTCAATTTTGGATCTAGATGGATGCTTGAGCTGCTAAACATTTGAGCCACCACAAGCTTATCTTCATTGAAGTCAAATTGTTTATGAGACTTAGTTAGGCCTCCTGATATTCTAGTAGGGCTCTGAGGCTTTTGTTCCAACTTCCTTGTGAAGTTTTTGAGCTGGTGAGATTTGGAGTTATAAGATTATACTTTGGGAGTACGGCATTTCATCTCTGCAGAAAACAATCTCCCATGAGCTACTTGAGTCCAATGTTGCGAGAATGATCATTTAAATTAAGAGCTGTAACTTTTACTCACACCTGTGCGCGTTTTAAAAGTCCTTGCTCTGGCGGAATCAGGAATTCAAAAAAGAGGATGAATCTGGCCACTTGATGATATAAAACCAGATCAAAAAATTGCGCCGATGATCAAAACTTTGTTTTCATGTATGATCGGTATAGAACCTTATCATCTAAAATTTTTTCTTCGAGTTGTTGATCGGTTGGCATCTCACAGGAACCAAGACTGGGTAGATGGGGACGTAATCCGGAAGCAAGGAATGGAGTGGTGATGCACAAGATTGACTACTCATAAAAGTGATCGGTGCAAGCTTCACAATGTCATGGTTAATTATTGGATAGCAGGTGCTCCGTTAAGTTTGTCCCGCCTTATGCCATTTCTTGTAGCATATGATAGACCTTTTAGCATTGGCTGGACAGGGCTTCTAGATTTGCAGAAGGCCAGCTGAGGCCACAAGTTTTTTCTGCATTTTTTCAGGAAGAAGCTGAACTTAAAAAGCTTCAATCATTCAAATGCATGAGAATGAGTTTATTTCTCTTATGTAAGAAGCCGTTCTCTTTGATTTTGACGATATCAAGCACTGGATCAGGTTTGTTCCATGCTCTATAAGCTTCAATAGTAAAAATTGGCTATCATCAGTGTGGGAATGTGAGCTCCTAAACTGGTGTCCAAAGGTCTTGCTTCTTTTTAACATGAGAAGTGTCAATATCGGCTTGTCATGATGGTTAACCCATTCAGATGTGGACTCATCCTTTTTGACCAATTGTTATTTCAGTATGTAAGCAGTTGCGCAATGAAACTAGCATTATGATTATCTCAAAGAACTTCACGAGGACATTCATTTGTGTCTGCATCCAAGAAACATGTGCGATGTACTGCAGAAATTTATGCTCATATCTTTAAATTAACCTCGTGAACATAGTCAGTTTTGTTAATATGGATGCAACTTGATACATTTTGATCATTATTATCTGACATGGTTTTGGTACTCTTTTGAAGTCTAGAATTTGACAAAACCCTTGCATGTGCTCAGTGATGAGAAAATTTCTATCACTAATGTGTGAGCCTGATCAATTTTTTTAACACCCCACAATCTTAGACATCACTATTGTTACATATAAGCAAATTAGATTGGCGCCTGATTGGTGTGTATGGCAAGGGAAATGGATCTGGCTCTCAAAATCAATGGGTGGTCTGACCTATCGATTTGTGGGACTTGGAGGAGAGTCTCATTCAAAGACCTTAGCTGATCTTCGGAGAACTGTACAAAAAGCATTGTTGAAATATGATGACTATATTGAATGCACGTAGTACTGACAGTATGAGACTAGCAATGAAACTCATTCGGATGGGATTCCAATTATAGTTACCAAGAACCTAGATTCGAATCAATTCAAACTCAAAACTTCCAAGATTTGAATTGAACAATTTTTCTTCAAGAGATGTCCTTTTGGAGGAATAATCACAAATTCAGGGTTTTTGGTATGCTAAATCATGTGAAATATTGTTGATGAAACAAAATAGAGATACACGTTTCAAAATCCATAATGCATTTGAGAAATTAGGTTCTCTACTTGAGTGTTAGCACATTTGAGTGTAAGAACAATTGAAAGTTGTAAAAATCAAAGATAAAGATTCACTCAAAAAATATACCCATTTCAGGAAATACTCTGATTGGCAAGCTGAAGTGTCATACTCCCATACAAATTGAATGATTTGTAGGAAGGCCACTAAAGCAATTGAATAGATATTGTTGACAGGCTCAATAAACCCCTTAGAAGTGATTGTTGTAATAGAAAATTATGAGGCATATCAAATCTGAAGGTGACAATTGACTAAAAAATGAAAATGCAAAAAAGAAGTGTCAAGTTCTTCCTGGTCAATATTGGGGATGAACAATATGCCATCAGGACTAGTTTTAATTTTGGCAGTGCTGAAATAGAATAAGACCTAGATGCTTCAGCGAACTACATAAAAAAAGAAAAATCTCATGAGAGGAAAAATAAACATAGGATGAAAAAAATACTCTAAAAACAAAAGCGAAGGAAAGATCTGGCAAATCTAACAAAGAAAATGGATGATTGCAAAGTCCAACTATTAATTCTAAAATCCAGAAGAATGCAACGAGCAATCAAGACCAATATTGTTTGGAACACTAATAGTGGAGAAGAATGACACTTCCACAATCAGCTTTGATAGGATGTGTCGGCCTATAAAGTAGAGTCCTTCCTCCTATCGAAAGTTTAAAAGCATAAAATGGAAAAAGCAAATAAAAGAAACAAACTTTTTAGGTGGGATGCATCTTCTAGCTTGGTTGTAGTTAATTTGTAGGTACTAATGGTGAATCATATCTTTATGGGTCCAAAATGGTAATATACGTGCCTTGACTTGTCACACACATGCCACAAATACTTAGTGAAATAAGTAAAAAAATGCTAGGCTTGATACTTCGCTCGACTCGATTGGGTGTCAACTCAATTTGGTTCGAGCACCAATAGTTGTCGAATGGTATCGAATCGATATTTTTATGCCTACTTTTTTCGCAAAAGGTTAAGATACTATTAGATATCCACAAATGTACATAAGAGAGTTCAAAAGGTCATCTTAGTAGAAAGTGTCCATCTCAAAATGGTGAGAACTGCATAGTACAAAAAGGACTATTCGCTCTCCGCGTAGGGAGGCAGTTCGAACCTAAGTGCAAACAATGTACAAGTAATAGCTAAAGCAAGTAACAACAAATTGGAAACAGCTAACAACCAACGGTGGTGTAGTAGAACCATAAAAAACTATCTGATTGCGTCAAATCCACAACTTCCATAACATAGACACCTTGTAGACATGCCAAAAAGCAAGGCAACCCAGAGTCACGTGAAAAGAATCACCCAAGTGAATGGTGTCAACCGAAAACTGGGGAAAGCACATCCACCGACCGAGATAAGGGCAAAATCCTCCTAGAGGTGCCTACTACAATGAAGAAACAAACGCTCAATAAACTCCTTTTGTAATTGGCAAATTGGGCAAAGGTGGTCAGTAAGAAAGGGCTGCTTGGCATAGAGGGAAAGAGACTTGGTGATGGTGTGGTAAGCAAGGTAGCGGAGTTTACCTACAAGTAAAGAGCGAATGGTAGCAAATATGGAGCTCCAGACGATGTGTAGGTCAGGTCGGCCCTAGCTGGTGTTAAAGAAGGATGGAAAGAGGGAGGGATTGGCTCCATGGTGGGTCTCAGGGTAGGCAAGGAGGGAAGGGGAAAGGGGGCTCCCAACTGTCGATTGGAGGAGAGTGAAGGCCAAGAGAGGCAAGGTCCAAAAGGGAGTGTTCGTTAACATAAAGGGGGGCTTGGGGCAGGAGGTGATCAGTGGGAACATGAATGAGCTAGCATAGGGCAGTAAGGCCCTTAGCTTTTAGGGCAAGGCAAAGTTGGGGGTTAGAGCGAAACCAAGGAGAAGAGTGGAAGGGAAAAAGAGAAGACATCCAAATAGGTTCATCAGGCAGGATAGGAGTGGTCGGGGACCAGTGAAAGAGGGAAAAGAGGTCAAGAAGGGCAAGGGCAAGGTTTTTAAGGATGAAGGGTCTTTTTAGGCGAAAGGAACCACCAAAACCGAGGAGCCTAACGAAAAAGAGTAGAGGCTGCAACAAGGGAGGGGCAGCCGCGGCCTGGGACAAGTAATGGAGGAGGGAGTGCCATTGCTGAGATGGGGCAAGAAGGGAGGACAAACATTGAGAGCGACCAAAGATTTGTTTTTAAGAAGAGGGTTTGGTATGCCTAACCCGCCCATGACCAGAGTGGTCACAACGCCCCAAGGAGAGGATGCTTCCCTGCCCAAAGAAAGTGGCGAAGCAAGCGGACGATAGAAGCAAGAAGAGAACACGTACAAAAGGAGGAGAAAAAGATTGGATAATCAAAAAAAATGTGGTGGACAACAATGACACGGGCTGCAAAGGACATGTAGCCAGGCTCCCAAGGTGCTAGTTTGGCCGTGAAGGAGGCCAGAAACCAGTCAGAGCGTTGGCCAGAGGAAAGGTGTAGGCCAAAGGGGAGTTCTGAGCACTCGAGTCACAGCCAGGTCCAGACGAAGGGTCATGGAAGGAGTGGAGGAATGGGCAAGAGAGTCGAACATGGTCCAGATATTAAGGATGGAGTCCATGATGCTCCGGCCTTTAAGAAAGCCGAGCTGTTCAGGCAAAAGGACAGAGGCAAGATGAGGGGAGAGGCATCGGGCCAACATCTTTGCTATGATCTTGTAAGAGACGTTAAGCATTGTGAGGGGATGAAAGTCCTGTAATGCCTAAGGACAAGGTTTCTTGGGAATGGGTCTAATTAGCCTCTCATAAATGAAATCCGGCAAGGTGCCCGACATGGAGGCATGATGGACAATGGAAAGCAAGCCCGGGCTAAGCTGGTCCTAAAACTTAATGAAGAACTTAGGGATAATGCCATTAGGGCCAAGGGTTTTGCCTAGAGGCAGATCTCGTAGAGCATAGTGAAGTTCTGGCAAGAGAATAGGAGCATCAAGAGAGGAGATAACTTGAGTAGGGAGTGTAGAGCTAGTGGCACAGAAGGCAGCCAACCTCTCCTCTTGGGGTGGGAGAAGAGCCTGCATGGAATGGAAATGGGAAACAAAGGCCAGAACCATGGCTATTGGATCCACAACAGGAACCGAGAGTGAGTGGACTAAAGTGGCCTCATGCTTACGGCGAAGGGAGCGAAAGAAAAAGGAGGAGGGGAGATCTCCTTCCTTGAACAAGTAATTTTGGACTGCAACATGAGTCCAATAGAGACATGAGCATCAATATGACAGAGAATGAAATGACAAAGGAGCTCAAGGCGGGCAAAGGCATAGCGGTCACGGGAGAGCTAACACGATTCAAGAATGCTAGGAATAAGAGTGGTGGCGAAGCTAGAATAAGAAAACCGTTAGTGTTGACTTCTATGGCCATATCCCTCGAATGGACCTCTCTTCTATCGAAGGCTATGATGTCTATGATTGTGGGTCCTAAGACTCGTAATACTAAGATATATACGGTGTGGGATGGCCAGATTGGCCTTGTCCATTCTTGTCCACCCTCCCGTATCAATATCTAATGCATGGATCTGATTCGGTTGGCATCCAAACAACGAGTTCTAATTTCTGGCCCCTAGAACACCATGAGTTTATTGGTAGAACACATGCTTACTAAGTTCTTGCCTGGTTGTCTTGGGGGGTAAATACTACGACTAATTTGTTAGTAGGTGGTACCTGTGAGGGGATGTGACAATTTACTATTAACTCAGTGTATCAAGTGGTCACTATGCCTACAATATAAATCCAGATTAGATTGGTGGTCATTTCATACATGTGTAGAAACTTCCCTATGCCTTACTCAAAACAATCTATTGCTTGGGATTAAGAGTCAGTGAACGTATTGGCTGTAAAAGTGATAAAAGACCACACCTTGCTACTATCTGATAGAAATCCCCTAGTAAGGGTAGGTCGCTTAATGCAAAGCTCGTCATGTGAGACCAGGGGTTGTAGTTGTGCGTTCAATAGCTTGCAGCTGAAGGATGTGGGTGATCACTAATGTTAAAGCTCCTCCTCCTTGAAAATAGCTGCAACTCCATGAGGAAATCAAGAGTCCTTGACTTATAAGGATCACAAAGATCCAATATCATGTTACCAAGATGTTGAGAATTAGACATATCAAGATTGGCAAGACTATGCATGCTAAAATAACAAAAAGTTTGCATCATATCTTATGCTTGCTTTCCATGCTAATCTCAGATCTAATGAGGCTAAATACTTCATTAGGGATACAAGTGTCATTGGAGGATGATTCACTTATTCTCATAAAGAGTTTATTATCACAACATGAAAAAACATTATCATCCAACAACTTGCATAAAATCCGAAAGCAAGTAGATAGATATTCCAAACATAAACTAATGACATGCTATCTATTGGAGATTCACAAATTATCAAAGTTTTGTATTCCATCAAAGCATCATAGTCATGTGGAATTATCTCAAGTCTACTTTGAGATTTAGACACATCATCAAAGCAACTTGATTCACCTATCAGAGAAGTCATGGAAATGTTAGAAGTAGATGAGATAGTGTCTTACCTTTGCATATCTTTTCATGCAAACAAGCCTTGTTGGCTCCTCCCTAATGCTAGAGAAAGAGGCTCGGAGGAACCTTGGATTTGTTGTGACTCTTTAAATTGCTCAAAAAATTCATGGTTAGATGCATGTCTATCTCCTTGTGGGTAGTCTAGCCACCAAGGACAAGTCTTCCACTCCCATTCAGTAATGCCTATGTCACTCCACTCCATGGAGGTAGGTCCTACATGAACCAACTAGTCTAGTACCTCCATAGGCATTCTTGAAATTTTGATTGCTATCCAAAAGTGACATTGCAATTTGAGAAACCACATGTCAGACATAACACAATGTGTTGATCAAGATGAGCTTGCTCTCCATTAACTGATAGATAAAAATATAGATAAAAACATACATTTTTTTAGTTAATACTTGTATACCAATTTCTTCAAGGAAATTAGAAAATGAGACTGCTTGTGTTTATATGTAGCATTCTTTATGTCCTTTTGAAAATAAGCAAATCTTTAATTAAAATATAATTGTCTCTATTTTTTTACAAAAATTCTCATCTCCCTCATGAAGGATGTCCTCAACTACTGTTCTTAAACTAATCACCATGTCTTTGGCAATTTGTATCATATGAAACCAATAAGATTATTTGGCCATGTATTGTCGAAAATTCTGGTTATTAGAGCTCATGCCAAAATAATCTCTTAGTTGTTTTTATCTCCCACCGTCATATTTAAGACTTGTTTTTTTATTCTACATTGCTAAGTATGAAAGTCAGACGATGATGTACAAAAAGGCCATCAAATCTTTTTAGATAATCGACATAAGTAAATATTTCTTTCACCTTGAGAAAGATATCTAAAACAATCTAGTCCCATTTTCTAGATTGGCAATCGTTAAGAGCTTGTATGTTTTATCTTTAATATGTGGTTCCATAGGCTACAATAGGTAACATTGGCTCGTCGATGGACATATGTTTGAGAAGTCATATTTTAAATTTGATAGAAGAGTACTACATACCCATTAGGACAAGTAGATTTCAACAAATACCTGAGCATGGGTCTTCTATTCTTGTTCAAGCTCTTGTAAGAAAAGCTTTTGCCTATCCACTCCTACACATGACATGGAAGAATCACATATTTGTTGACAGTAAAATGTTTAAAAGCCAAAGCAAATAATTAAATATGTAAAATGTCTTGTCCATCTCTCTCTCTCTCTCTCTCTCTCTCTCTCTCTCTCTCTCTCTCTCTCTCTCTCTCTCTCTCTCTCTCTCTCTCTCTCTCTCTCTCTCTCTCTCTCTCTCTCTCTCTCTCTCTCTCTCTCTCTCTCAATAATTTTCTCTTCGTCCATCTTCAATATTCTTCAAAGATGTGTCTTAGCAATGTTTCCTTGTTGGCTTTTCCAATTTTTTGCAAAAGAAAAATGGCATTTAGTGATTGTATGTGGCACATGGACTCTAGTCAATCTATCAATAAGAAACGGAACTTGTATTGATTGGTCCATTACACAAAAATAAAAAAATTTATTTAAAACTTTCATATGTTTCATGTGACTTTGGAATTTTTTTTTTTTTTTTTTTGTATTTTCTTTATGAAATTCAAAGCTAGTAAAGCTTCTCTCTCCTACCACCTCATTGACAATCTACACAAGGGTGTTTTTTCTCGCACATTCGAGAATTTTACACAAAAATCAAGATATTAAAAGTTTACCAGTGGACAACTACAAGAGTAAACCAAAGCATACAACAAACAAGAAAGCTAAAAGTTACCCTCTTTAGAACATTTTATCCATGTCTTCACATGTGGTTTCCATTCCTATATATAAAATTTAGTTATTTCTTGCTTTGGCTTTCTAGGTCTTGTCAATGAGATCAAGAGGTCACAATCTCTTTGACATATTGAGAATCACAAAATGTTTTAGCAACTTCAACAACATTCTCCTTTGTAGTACAAATGGTCTTGTTGACAATTAATTGACACAATGGAATGGGTGGAGGAAGTGTGCTCTTTCTCACTCAAAAGGTCAATACGTTCTATAAAATGTTTGTTTCTATACAAATTATGTCCGCTTTCTCAATTTTCTTAAAAACAGCCTATTGAATATCAATTCCCACCCCATCATCTCACTAGTTCATGTCTCTTGCACTTGAAATAGATTAACCTCATTAATGGAAGGTTGAGATAAAGACAAGCCCAAGGCAATGACTCTTTTTGGGTTGCTAATAATGATGTCTCTGGAATGTGGTCTACCATCATATCAATGTTATCCTCACCACATGAGGGCATTTTGTCTTAGACTCTTGAAGAGAAAGTTTATATGCAACAACCACATGAGTTCATTGTGCAAGACAAGGAGGACCCTGTTGAGATTTCACAATTCTAGCTTGACCAATTTTGGTCACATGCATTGTAATTGGCAAGATGGCCATGTAAATAGATGCCACACGTGCCAAATAGCATAGGATGCTTTGCCAAGGCTTCATTACTCATATTAAATTGTGATAGCATCTTTGAAATGAGGGCAAAGTGTGCTTAGATAAGCTAGATATATTTTAGGAGCTAAAAATAGCATGTTTTAAATTGTTTTTGGATCTTGAGATCTTGACCCCATATTAGGGTGGATCCAATGACCTATTAGGTTAGATGTTAGGGTTAGGTTATGATAAGTACAGATATGCCCTAAAATGTTCAGATCCAAGCTTGAAATGTATAAATGTATGATGGGATCTCCATCCAAATATGAAAAAAAATTGAGTTTTTCCACTTCTATCAACAAAGTCTTTGGTTGGCGAGTTCTAACTATTGGATGTGAGTGATTTTATGCATTAATTACTTGCTTTGGAAGGTACAGAAGTTGTGTACAGGTCTGAGAATAGTGTATTTGATCAAATCTATGTGCCTATTGTGTTAAATGCCAAATTAGCTAGTTTTGGCAACTAGTCTTGATTCTAGCTCATAGTTTGGATCTAGATCTTTGATTTGTGCATTCTCCATCACTTTCAGGATTGATTGGGATTGAATTTTCAGTAAAATTTTGTCATGGTATCAGAGCCTAATCAAAAGTGAGCTTTAGATTTGATTTTCTCAAGCTTAGATCCTAGATTTGAGTAGTATTGGGTTTTCCCTTGCTACTAGTTGCTAATCTAGTGATTGTACCTCCAAATTTGGTTTCATTTGAGTGAGAACAGATCAAAGGGAACTGTTTTTGCTGAGTTATAGCTGCATGAACTGAAATTGACCCATTTCCATTCAACCAAACCAAATTAGAAAGTTCTTATGAGTTGAATCTTGGAGTACTTGTTTCCTAGTAGAGATTTTCATAAGGATTTGAATGCCACCACTCTTTGGAAGTTTGGATCAACCATTTGAGAGCTTAATTAGGTCATTCTTAGGCTTTTTAAGGTCCTAAAATACACCTTTCAGGTTCAAATCAAGTGTTTTGATGATTTCTTCATCTAGAAATATAAAACTAGTGAAAATTGTGTTTCTATTCTACTCGATTTTGGATAGGTTTGTGATTGAATATGTCAATGTGATTTAGCCTAAATTCAGGAGGCTTTATTTGTGAGACATTTGTATGCTATAAAGTGATCTTGGTTCTGTATAGGTGGAATCACCCTTCTTGTGAAGTTGAGATCAAGGAGGAGACTAATTTTGATCAAATCTATAGTAAACTGAGCTAGGTTTGGATCTAGTTTGGATCTTGAATATTGATCAAACTCAAGATCACCTTAGATCTTGTTGAGAAATCAGAGAGTGATTCATCTCAAGTCCCGAAGAGAGTGGGATAGCTAGTTGCTATCATATATTGTACAATCTATCTTGTTTCATTGAATCTATCTCCCTATCATTGAAGATGGCATCCATCTCCCTATCTCCCTATCTCCCTATCATTGAAGATGGCATCCATATGTACTTATCTTTTGGATTCTAGTGATAGATCGAACTCTTCAAATTGTTCAATTTGGAAGTTAAGAATGGAATCCATCCTTATCATGCAAGATTTGATGGATATTGTGAATGGAGAGGAAGATGGGAAGCAACTAAATACAAGAGAAGGTGCAAGGTTGCACCCATTATATTAAACTGAATGTTGCAAATGATTTGCTCAAGGAAGTAGGAGCATGTATCTCAACCCAAGAGGCTTGGGAGAATCTTCAAAAGATCTATGAGTCCAAGAATACCTCAAGATTACTTTCCTCAACAACCAAGTTCTTCAATGCTTCCAAGGGAAGAGTGAGAGTTGTGAAAGTACTGTACTTTAGGACCATAAATGGATCTACAAAAGATCCACAAGAGTGATTGGATGCTTGCTTAACAATCTATCAAAAAACTGGACACAAAAAAGTTGATCTAGATTGGCAATTTGACAAACAACAAGCATTAACAATCAAAAGCATTGATAAACATTGAAATACGAGCCCACACTTGTGTACTACAGGCTGTAGTACAGCCTTCAACCTGAGAAACAAGTAGAAATTGATTTGGTTTCATTTGGATTACAAAAACTCAATGTACATAGTGAACTAGCTTGAGATTACCAATGAGCTCCAAAAATTTTCTATCTTCTCACTATGGAGAGAGGGAATACATAGCAAATTCGACTTCCTTTTTGAAGTTAGGTGGATTTTCAGCATGTAAAAAGGAAGTTAACTCACTCTCCTTGACCTAAAATGAAACCCTAGTCTATTTCCTAGAGTCATGCTTGGTAGATAGCTAGTTGGTCAAATTTTCACCTTAAATCTAGGATTTAGGTCCTATAAACTAGGAATCACTACCAAAATGACATGACCACCCTATGGACTTGACCTAACCTACATTAGGAGTGGGTTGACATGTGGCATCTTGGCTTCACATGTGTGGAATCCACTTATGTACAAAATTTACATTATACTACATGGTTTTTGATCAAGCTAGATTTGCCAATTTTTGGCAATTCTTCACACTCCTCCTCAAATTTAGCTTCATCTATTTACAACTCTCTTGATAGATGAATGAAAGCTTTTAGAAGTGTCTAAAAAATCCAGCTACAAACAAGGAACTTTTGAGACTCCAATAGAGAATGATGTCCATGAAGGATCTTTCACCACCTCTTAAAGGATCCCTTACAAGATGTTCCACAAATGTGTCTATATACATGTAGCACACTTCAAAAACTATACATCATGCCAAGCCATGGATTCCAAGGCATTTTGTGCACTTGAAGATACATCAATAAAACTATTAAGTGCATACATAATATTGCCAAAGACAACTTGCCTTGCTTGATCCATATGATTGAGCCTAGATAGCTCCATCTTGATACTCAAGGTTCTTCTTGGAGTCCTTAGGTCTTGAGCTTGCTCCTCCACTTGACTTGACTCCAAAAAATCAATGAATTGAATAAGGTGTTGATCCAAAGGTGCTTCTTCAAGTTTACAAATCTTCCACTCTTGAAAGATCACATTTTCACCATTGACAAATTCTTTGGTTGAAAACAAGTAGATTCTACAATCTCTACTTGAAGAGCAAAACACTACCATTACTCCTATCTATGATTATGCTATTGGAGCTGTTTTGATGCAGGATGGACATCCTGTGGCTTATGAAAGCAAGAAACTCAATCCTGCTCAGTCCAGGTATTGCACCTATGAGAAGGAATTGTTTGCAATTGTTCATTTCTTGAAAATTTGACGACATTATTTGTATGGAACCAGATTTGAAGTTTTGATGGATCATCAAACTCTTTGATATTTCTGTGATGCTACAGATTTCAAAGGGAGGCAAGCTAGATGGGCTGATCTGATGCAAATCTTTGACTTTTCTATACGTTATTGTAAAGGAAGTCAAAATACTCGAGCGAATGCTTTGAGTTGGTTACCAATTATTAATCAGTTGTGATTTACCATTATAGAACCAGGGTTGTTTCAGTCTCTTCAAGGACTATATGAGTCCGATCTTTTTTTTTGGAAAGTATTGGCAACAAGTACTTTCGGGGGTCGATTCAGGTTTGCAAGATTCCTCGAACCACGGAAAAACTGAAATGGATTTCCTAATTCGAAATAGGATTTGTTTCGTAAAGGAAAGGTGTGTGTGTACCGGAGAATGACATTGTAAGGGCCCAAATCTTGCATGAGTGTCATGATAGTCCATGCGCAGGACATCCGGGTATACAAAGAACACTTGACTTAGTTCGAAGGCAATTTTGGTGGCCTAAGATGAAAAGTCAGATAGAGGCCTATGTACTTAAATGTACTAAGTGCCAGTTAAATAAAGCAGAAAGGCTAAAAGCTAGTGGCATGTTGCATCCTTTAGATATTCCTACTAGAAAGTGGGAAAGTATATCTATGGATTTTGTGGTTGGGCTTCCACGTACATGGAAGGGCCACAATTCAGTTTGGGTCATTGTTGACAGACTTACAAAGTTTGCTCAATTTATCCCAACAAAAACTATAGTTAAAGCTTCAAAACTAGCTCAAGTTTTTGTTGAGAAGCTTTTTTGACTGTACGGGCTGCCTTGCCATATTGTCAGTGACCATGACCCAAAATTCACTGGGAACTTTTGGCAAGCAGTATTTGAATAGTTGGAAACAACTTTAAGTATGAGTTCTACAGATCATCCGGAATTAGACGGTCAAACAAAAAGGACCAATCAGATGATGGAGGATATGCTTTGAGCATATGTGGGCCATCGGTAGTCTGATTGGGAACAGTATCTTCCACTGGTGAAATTTGCATATAACAGTGCAAAACATTCAGCGACCGGATTCAGCCCTTTTCATGCTTATGTATAGTTTTCAACCTCGATCACCAATTAGTGTTGGCATGAAAAACGTACGGGTGCAAGCCGCAGCTGATTTCCTTGCGAATATGCAAGAAATGTTACAGCTGGCTAAAGATAGCATAAGAAGTGCCCAGGACAGGGCAAGGCACTATGTTGATTTATCTCGAAAGCACAAGGTATTCATGGTCAATGATTGGGTATTTTTGAGAGTCCCTAGTCACTCTAGGGGCTTGAAAACTATTAAGTGTGCAAAGTTGGTGCCTAGGTATTGCGGTCCTTTTAAGGTTATCCAAGTGATAAACAAGGTTGCATACAAGCTAGACCTTCCAGCTAACGTTGGAATTCATCATGTTTTCCACGTTAGTAAGTTGAAACCCCCGTTGGGGGTTGGGGAGACCTTGGTCCCTGTGGAAGATCTGCTGGAACTTCTTCGTGATGAGTCCGTGAGTGGACCAACTGAATCCGAGGCAATTGTTAATAGTTGGCAGAGGAGTCTACGGAGTAGAATGCTTTGGGAATTTTTAGTCAGGTGGAGGGGCAAATCAGAACAGGAGGATATCTGGGAAAAGGAGGCTGATCTCCAAAAGAATTTTCCAAACAAAAAAGTCACACTTAGACTCCTTGGCAAAGAGCTTTTCCCTTCTTAGGATGTCCAAGACAATCCTAAGATGTTCTTTATGTTCCGCCATAGTCTTAATGAACACTAGGATATCATCTAAGAATACCACTACGAATCTTCCCAAATATGGCATGAACAAATCGTTCATCATCTGTTGGAAAGTTGCTGGTGCATTGGTCAAACCAAAAGGCAACACCAAAAAATTGTAGTGACCAAAGCGAGTTCGAAACCCGGTTTCTGGTATATCTTCTGTCTTAATGCGTATCTGATGGTAGTCCGATCTTAGATCTATCTTGGTAAAGTACCCAGCACCACCAAAATAGTCTATTAGATCATCCATCTACAGCAGTAGATATCTATTCTTAACGGTTACCTTGTTCAATTTCTTATAGTCGACGCAAAACCTTGTAGTCTCATCCTTCTTGGCAACCAAAACCACTGGTGATGGTTGTACCCACCCCTTTTTCAGGTAATCATATAATTGCCTATTTACCTCAGCCTCTTTTGATGCACTCATCCTATAAGGATGCTGTGCGATTGGAATTGCTCCAGATATTAGGTCAATTTTATGATCAACTGTCCTTTCTGGTGGTAAACCTACAGGAAGGTCTAAAAAAACATCATTGAATTCCTGCCTAAGTTCATTATAGGCTTCAAATTATGTAGTGTTCTCACTGGGTATATTCATGGCATTTATGTCAAGTTCATCATCATTGCAGCAAATGATATCATTATGAAAACATAAATAAACTTTAAAATTGCAATTTTTCATAAGAGAATTAAGTTCTTGTTTAGAATAAGGGTTAACATTTTTAATGTCAACACTTAAACTAGCCTTGATCTTAATTAAAGAATTCTCATGCATAAAAGATAAAGATTTTTCAACAAAATCAATTCTCAATGACTTGTTCTTATCAAAATGCCATTGTTGCCCAAGAACAATATCATTAGCTAATTGAATAGCATGGAATTCTAATTTTTCAGAATAATCTTGAATGTTCAATTCTACATCAGGAACAATAAAATCCATCAAATCGGAATTACTTCCCGATGCCATTGTCACATGGTATTTTTTCTCACTTTTTTTGGTAGGAAGGTTTATCGTCTGCACCAAATTTGCATTAATAAAGTTATTAGTGGATCCCGTGTCAAAAAAAACATTAACAACTTGATCATTAACTTTACCTTTAATGCAAATAAGGTCATTAGGACCAAAAACTAAAGAACTAAGAAAACAAACATCCATCTCATTACTTCGAGATAGATTACCTGAGGTTGAAGCTTGTTTTTTGATGCAATCACGTGCAAAGTAACCCTCGCCATTGCACTTGAAGCACATGTTCTTCTTATGAGCTTCAGCTTTATCATTGCCACCGTGATGATTTTTAAAGTTTTTCTTGGTTTTCTTAGGATTGTTGGAATTGGGATGTATTTCACTAACAGCTTCCCAATCATTCCTCTTAAATTGAAAACCTTTTTTCTGTTCATTAGGCTGTTGTCATCAAAGTATTTTGCAGCCCTTCTAGGGTTTTTGGATGGTTCCTACGAACATCCACTTGATAATCTTTTGGTAACCCATCAATTGTACCTTAGGTGGAATGTCACTATAAAGTGGATTCAGGTACTCATGAAAATCTTGAATAAATTGTTCCAAACCTTTATTCATGGTTAGATGACTCAACTTTTGGAAGTGTTTATAGTCATCTAAAAGTGGTAGAAAATAATCCCTAAAAAACTTAAGGTTACCTGCTTGCTTTGGTTTCCCCTTGTCTTGTTTTGCCAGGAATTTGCGACATTCACACTTCCAATGGCCCTTTTTACCACAATGGAAGCACTTGCCTTTCTTCTTGGTCTTATTGGAAAATCCCTCATCCTCCTGAGACTTGGCAAATTGCTGCTTAGACTTATTCTTGCCCTTGCCCTTGCCTTGTTTTTGGCGTGTCACAAGTGTCTGATCGTCAGTATTTTGACGTCTAGCTTTCACCATTTCTCGTCGTTGCTCTTCCTGCATCAAGATTCCTGTGAGCTCGTCAAAGGTTGGCAGTCTTTCCCTTGATGCTATTCCACTCACAAACATCTGTTAAGGTTCTGCAATGCCGCACAATGCATTGTGCACCAGCTCGACATCACGTATGCGCTCACCAATAGAATGTAGTTCATCCCTCATTGTTTTGATTCTGGTCATATACGTCTGAATGTGGTCTCCTTGTTCCATTCGGGCACTATTCAGCTTTGACTTCAGAAACATGATTCTTGACGGATTTGACGTCTCGAACTATCCCTTTAGCACATCCCATGCCTGTCTGGGTGTAACAACATCACAAATGTGGGTAATGATGTGATCCTTCACTGACAAGTTAATGAAGGTCAAAGCTTTCCTCATCTTTTTGTCGAACACTTTGATATCCGCTTCATTTGGCGGTCTTATCTCATCACCTGTGACGACTTCCCACACGTCTTTCTCCATCAGTATGTTTTTCATTTTGAATTTGCACACTGCATAGTTGGAAATCCCGTCCAATTTGCTACTTTCACTCAAAATGGAGTCTCCCATGTTTGCCATCGCAAAACTGCTTGAAACTTCTGTCGTAGGCTAAAAGCAGTATGCCAATGCCAACTGCGATGTCAAAAGTTGAAAATAATGACTTGCACTTTTTCCCTTACTAGGCCACTTGCCGCTTTTCCACCAATTTGAAAGCCAAATCGGCGTCGCCTTCCTAAATGCACTCAGTCGTCAACTCCCAACTACGTGCCCAATGGAATGGCGAAATCACTTTTGGTGCACTCCAAACACTTTCTCCATTGCAATCACTCTGTTTGGTTATACCGTAGTTGCAGGTACAGTCCGGGTGCCCTTCGTTTGGAGGTTATAGCCTTTCGTTTGGGTCAAAACGGGCAAAGGACCCAAAAATAGGGATTTTCCTTGTTTTTGAGTTGTTTCTTCACCTTGAAGAAACTTCACACTTCACTTGTGAAAGGACCCATCTCCAATTTCAGTATGAAAATTTTTAATGAAATTGAAGGCCAAAATGCACTTCAATTCTTCAAGGCCCTCTTCAATTGAATCCAATGGTGGGTTTTAATCCTGCGGCTTACATTAGTCTCCCCACGCTCAATCCTCACCGTTGAATCAACTCATCATCGATTAGATGGCTGTCAGCAATTTGGGGCTCTGAAATGGACTCTCCAGCCGCGGATTCCCTCAAATACACTACGTTGTCTGCCGCGTTGGGCGCGCGCGAGCTGCCTGCTCTCTCACGGCTTCCTCCTCCTCTAGCTTACCAGCTATGGCTGCCCTCAAGGTTTTCTAATTACTTCACAACCACAGCCACTTCAGACCTGATTTGCACTGCTAGGGTGCCCTCCTCTGGGTTTTTACAGCTTGCAAAATGGTTCAGAATAGAGAGAAATCTTTGATTTTGTGCTCCCAAACCCCAGACCAGGGTTTTTCACACAAATCTCTTCTTGGCTTTGTTCTAACATGCCTATCCTCTTGCTCTGAAGTCGCCCTACTGCTAGAACTCTAATGCTTGAATACGTTTGTCAAACGGTGTCCGATTGAATGCACACTGACTGCAAACACTAAATAGCCTATTCCAAAATTTCAAAATTCCGTTTGCTGAGGTTCTGATTCAGCCGACAGCCCTTGTCTTTGAATCCTCACACAGTCTCAAGCTCACCAAGCTTTTGTGTGCCAAACTCTCTGCACCAGTGCTTCTCCTTCCGTCTTCAACCCGCCGTAAACCCCGAACTCTCAGAAGACAGTTCTCCCGAAGCTCTCTTCAACGACGATGCTATACTGTGTACACTCCCTGTACGGCTCTAATACCAACTGAGAATTTGCTTCGAACAGGAACACAGATTATGCTACACAGTAACACAGACAGAAAACACTCTCCACAGCAAGCTCACATAGCAACTGTATTTCTCAAAATGAAATTACACTGTACATATAGTTGTTCATTCAGGCAACCCATGCATGACCCAGGTTGTCGTTGGCGGGATGCGTGTCCCATCGACTTGCCTCATGGCGAGGCCAACTGATTCTACTTTAATTATAACTCCTTGGAGATTAATTGCCTCAGTTCAAATTGTTTTTTTTAAATAGGGGGCTGAATTTTTTATAAGGGGCTGAAGGAGAGGAGGGAGTTGGATGGAGATACTAAGCAAAACTTATCATATGTGTCCCGTAGCCTAAACACAATTGTAAAATCTTTGGACATAATGGTGACTCAGTTGGCAACAACTTAATCTTAGAAGAATTATACTTGAAAATCTTCATAGGCATTGTGCAAAGCTTCCACTACAATGACTATCCATCTCACATCTCTAGAAAGATTCCTTGTGACATCTCTGATGGATCTTTGGATGTGAGCCTTAGGAATCAGAAGATGGCTGGTCTTTTACAACCTTCGAATTCACGAGGTCTAACCCTTGGCCTTGGAGGCGGTGGTGGACGTGGTCATTACAATGGTGGATTTCATTGAAGTGGTATCCCACCAGGATGAATGTGAGCAGTCTTCTTTATACAACAAGCCATGAAAAAAAAGGATTTGTTGTATCGGATTAGCACGCTTGATTGTAATAGTAAAAAAGCAAGAATGGTTGGCATTCCCCGAAGTGACATCAAAATGCTTTGATATTGAATCACAGTGTGAGTAGAGGGGGTTTTGACAATCTGTGAGTAAATTCTTTGCAAGTTTCACGAGTTTTATTTACAAATGATTTCTAAAATTTCATGGCACATGGTATGCTATCAGATATATAGGCTTTATATATAACTGTTTTCTATTAGATAAAAACTAGCTTTGATTATACCAATGGATTCTACATAAAAATTGGAGCACTTTTGCTTTTTGAACCATCTCAATCCGAGCAATAGTAAGAAAGTTATGACAGTTCAACGTTTTTAAGACTAGAAAACATTGTCCCCTTGGAACATAAAAGGGGTAGCACGCCATCGTGCTATCAATTTGAGTTAAAGGCTAAAAGCTTAAATTGGTAGCACGCCGGCATGCTACCCCTTTCAAGCTCCAAGAAGAAAAAAAATTAGCGTAAAAAACTTTGAAGGGCGATAACTTTCTTAACATTGCTCAGATGAGATGATCCAAAAAGCAAAAATGCTCCATTTTTCATATAGAATACATTGCTTTAATCAAATTTGATAAAAAAAAATTGAAAATATTTTATTATTTTATCATCTCAACATAAGCTTAATAATTAAGTTACAGCCTCCATCTAGAAAATACAATTTTTTTTTTTTTACCAACACTGATTTTATGATATCTATCATAGGCTTGGCCACATACCATCATGTCTTTTAATGTATGGTCATACATCAATCCTTGGCAGTAGAGAAAAATGTTTTAGCTTGATCAATGTAAAATTAAAGTGATTATGTTTTTTGCGTTCTCAATGATATAGCATACTATGTACAATTTGCAGACAAACATGATTTGTAGAAAACATGATTTGCAGGCATCTTTTAACTAGTAAGAAAATAAACAACGTGATAATAAAGTATACAAATAAATTTCACCCCCAAAAGCGAAGTAGAATAAATTTTAAAAACCTAAAAACAATGTAGCATGCCATGTGCTATCAATTTGATGTAATTTAAAAACACTAAATTCACAAAACTCGTAGATGATTTACTCGCAAAATGCCAAACCCCACCAACAACCACCACATTGTATTTACCATCATTTTTGCAAAAGAAGAGTGTATAGTGGTAAAGGCTAGTGTTGTGTGTGTGTGTGTGTGTGTGTGTGTGTGTGTGTAAGCTTTCATCTCTCTATTGTGACTTTGTGCTTTCATGCTTCTACTATAGTGATTGTATTCGATTGATTGCTATGATTGTAAACTATGTTGCTGGATGGTTACAAGTTAAGATGAAAAAATTCATGTATCTATTGTCTCCATTCCTACAAACTGGTATCAGAGCTTTTTTGGTGTAGAGAGCTAAAAAACTTAAAAGTGGTAGGAAAAACTATTTTTTATTTTGCTTTCAAGTTTGAGTGCTTGAAATCACTTATATATAAGCATAGTTTGATGGAGCATGGTAGGGCCGGTTAGAGATCAAACCTGACTACTATCGGACTCATTTTTTTGGAGGATAAAGGTTGTGAGGATTGGATAAAATGAACATAAGTTGATTTGGAGAAAGTTGCACAATATATTGTTTTCGAGCTTTTTGGAAATTTGAAGATTTGACAGATCGTAACTTATCATTTCTCGATCGAATTAGGTATTATATAGCTTCAACAGATTTTATGAAATGCTAATAGAAAAACTATGAAATAGTTTTTGGTCATATGTAGCAGCTTCGATGTAGTTAGCATTCGAAGCTTCAAATTTTTTAGTGACAATAATATTAAAGATTAGGGAGAAAAATGAATAGTTTCTGCAATAACAAAAAGTTAGTCTGGAAGCCTCATAATGATAGGACACTCATGGAAAAGAATGCATACTGAGGCTTTATGTAGATCATAGAGATCAATCAATCCTTCAAGAAGATCAACATTTCTTAAGCATTTGTGTCAAAAGCTTATAACATAATGTTAGGGCATTTTTTGATAGGGGATTGGTCCAACCAAAAATCCCTTATGAGGGAAGGCCCACATTGCTCTTATGCAAGTAATCAGAGATTGGCCTGACCACTTCCAATCATGTGTTGGAGTTTAATCTTACTCCTACTCATCCTTTTACCCCCTTCATCTCTTAAGAAAAATTACTCCCTCAAGCATTCTACAAAAAATACGCTATCTTTTACATAGTCTGCAGAAAGACACGTAAAGTCCAAATAGGCAGATCCGCAACCGCATCGCAATGCCTTGCCTACGGTCTGAATGAAGTGAACTAACCGCAAAGTCTTTCCTATGAAGTTGAAGCAAACCAACCGCAACGCACTACAACAAGTCTGCAAGGACTCACATACGAAGACCAATGAAATGAGTCAACACAATGAACTGCAATATTCCAGCCTACAGTCCATTACGATAGCAAACCGAAGGAAAACAAAGGCACCGCTAGACACCGTAAGTTATCACTTAACGGTCACCTACGAAGTGAACGAACGGCAACTGACCGAGCTACAACGGCTTTCGTGTACATTCACTCTGGGAACTTGTGGACGAGCCATGGTGGGAAGTAAACCACAAGGTCAACGATTGTAGTTGACATACGATTTTCATCTTCACGCTCCTATGGTCAGTGCCATATTTTCATGCTCTTGAAGGAGATTCTTTTGTTGTACCTCTACATGTCTTCATGATGCACCAATAACCGATCTACTGGTCAAATACAAGGGCTACTAATAATCTTTTAAACTGTAACTAGAATAACCAAAGATCTTCTGACACTATATAGACATCTGAATGTCTTGAAGAATGAAGATGATCGATCAATGTATTCATAGAGATCAAACGACAAAAAATAGTCTTCTTGTAGCTGACTCCTCAGAGTTAGTGATGATTTAGAGAGAGAGAAAGAATATTCTGAAAGATAGCATTCGTTAGCCTCTGCAAGTAGAGTTAAAAACATTGTGCCATTGTCTTGTGATCTGATATCGTTGTTAATACAACTTTATACAGAAGCACTATTTTTCATATTAGTTGTATTCATGTTGCATGTCTAAATGCCTCTCACTCTTTCTCTCTATAATCAGAACCATTAATGAAGAACTGTATGGTTGTCTTAGACGCCTAAACAATTTACATTTCTTTCTATCAGAAATAGATAATAGCACGACTATTTGAGACGTCTATTTCTTTCGCAATCTCTATGGCTGTCTACGACACCTGCTTTGACATCTAAATTAAATCAAAACTGCTCTACATTCTTAGTCAGGCTAAAGTAATTTAAGATCTTTATTCATCAATTTTTGAACTGTTTCATCATTATTTTCTTTGATTGGGAGTGAGGACCTCTATTCTGATGTGACCTATTAGAATACCCTTCGTGTGTGTCAGTTCGTCATCATCCCCAACAAAGTGGTATCAAAGCATGGTCTTCAATTTGATAGAGTTTCATTATAGAAACTTAGAGGCCAAAGAGGGCCTTTGAAAATGATGTTTTTTTTATTTTTTTCTTATTTCCGTTGCCATGTGGACCAATTGAGACCTTGAAATCGAGATTCTACATAACGTAGAATTTTACAAATATAAATAAAATAAAAACTTTTAAAATATATTGTTGTTTTGTCGGGCAGCATGTGGAAATGCTATTGGTTGATGAGGCCTGTCCTTCCAGCTCATCACTGCCCGAAGAGACCCAAAAATATTGAAAATGAATATGACCGATGAGAATGGTTGAGATGAGAAAATTGATGTACCATTAATGTATATGCATTGTCAAATCACGGTTAATAGGGTTAACCAGAGTTAATTCGTGGCACTAAATAGATCAGTGTTTCAAATTTACGCCAACACATTTTCTCATATTCATGGCTTTTTGTCTACGCAAATTTTCAGATTCATAGTTCATTGTTTCAGATTTTTGCATGCACATTACGAATGGCGCCATCAAGGAAGCCGTTCTCCTCAATCGACTCTGTGCTTCTATTCAACGAGATAGATGATAATGGATTATGGGTGCCAAGAAAATATTCAAAAAACTCTTGGGTTTTGATGCATCCATTATCAAGAGGAGCATTTTGAAAAAGCAAAAGGTCAAAACTATCATTTCGATCTTATTGGAAGGCCGAAATTCTAGATTTCAGAACATCATCAGGAGGAAAATCTAATTTTGAAATTCGGGTCCAACATGTACATATGCATTTAGAGATAAATGTACAAGGATTTAACCATCAGGATCACAAAAAAAAACAACTATGAGTATTGATATTTTTGATACTTAGATTTTTGTCATTCATAAATATCTAATAGTAAACTTGCCAATCTGATCATTTTTCTCTTGCAGATTTATATTCATCCAACATAAATGAATGGGAGTCAAGTGGATCTTTAGTAGGTGTGAGATATTATTCACACTGATATTGGATAGCTACAATATCGAGGTAGAACTGCAAAAGATCTAGTTGATAGTGGGATCTTTTTTTATGAATCAATGTACATTCCTGATACAAAAGAAAATTTTGGACAAATAATACCAATTCCATTACCTAGTTTTGAAAGTGATGAATGGATTGCACCAGGTGCTATAGTTTCAAAATCATTTCGTTGCAAGATATATAATGATGTAAAAAAATCATTAAAAATGAGCACGAGATAAAAAACAGTCAGATTGAGTTGGTTTATTTCCTTGAATATATTTGTGGATTTCTTTTCAAGTGTCAATGTACACAAAATCCCAACGATGTTTGTATGCAAAAATTTATCAGATAGTTTATTATCAGAACTTATGGATGAAGGCTAAGACAAAAGATCAGATGGAGAAATAGAATGTAGAATTAAAATGTCTTCCATGTGCTTCCGCTATCAAATTGAAAAACAAATGTTGAGCTTATGCTTCCATTATCAAAGATGAAAAAAAAAAAAAAGGTAAATGGGTGCCACTCGATCAAGAGTTGGAAGCCAGTGGACATTCAAAATGAAAAAATATTGAAATTATATACAATGATGCCATTTTGACATGTGTTGAGGTGGAAGAACATTGGAGTCTAAATTACGTCAGACGGGAACTATTGCTCCTACAAGATGGTGTACCTTCAGACTTCAGATTCATTTTCAAATGGTAAACTCTTAAGTAGCTATAAACACTCGATCTTTTATAAATAGTTTCAATCAAAACTTTCTAATACAATCTTTGTACTGATTGTAACTCACTTTGTTAGTTTTATTCAGGTACGTAAAAGACATGAGCTCGAGATCAAATGCACAGATATTGGCGAAACAATCCAACTTATGGAAGAACATGGAGATTCACTATCAGCAAATGCATGCCAATCATCATGTCTTTTTATCAATATAGAAAATTGCATTCCAGTACTACACTATGGACACAACCTGATTGTAAAAATCTATATTGATATCAATAAAAAAAACCCAGCGGGTTGTTGACATATAAAATGATTGTATCTTTTTTTTTTTTTAAGTATCTCTATTTTCAAATTGATCTCTATTCAGTCAATTTTTTTATATTATCTTTCAGTATTAGGAACTGATAAGGGAACAACTCCTTCTATAATCTCGTCTTTCTCTGTTTTGGGAAGGGCCTCAATGCCTTTTAAGACAAGAGGACTCTCTACTATAATATCGCCTTCCTTTGTATTAGGAAGGACTTCTATTCCTTTTTTATCATATATAATAAGATCTACATCCTGAGCAACTTGAAAGGTTGTTAAGGCAGGAGCAGCCTGCTTTTGAGGGCCCTAGATCTCAGGTGCAACGCCTACACCGTTCTGGGCATAGGTTCTGAAGCATCTGGTTCGATGGAAGGGTTGCACGGACGATGATGATTCTTGGGAATAGGAAGGAAGCTTAAGAAAAACCTTCTCTAGTTTTAAGTTTTGAAAATAGAACTTGAATAAGGGGGGAAGAATGGCATGCCCACAATTGGTCTCGGGTAGTTTGTCCATGCTAGAGATCAGTAGACCAACAACCCATAAGTTATTTATGATTATAAGGGGTTTGGGGCCCTTATGTGCATATGGTCATAAATAATGGTTGTAGGTCTAAACTCATGATGGTGGATTTATATGGGTCTATCAGTGAGTCATTGAGGAATTGGATGATGTGGCCCAAATAGGCTGCAGAGGTGTCCAGTGAGGTGCCACAGTGCCCTACTAGTGGTGCATGGGCCTTGGAGGGTATAAGTATACTTATTGGGCTCTCACTAGTGTATGCTGAATTATGTGATTGGTAGCTACATGCTGCTTGAGTAATTTCTCATTCCTCATTGAGATTGATCCATAGCTTGGGGACTAAATCCATTCGATCTAGGATTGGTTGGGTCGGTTTGTCCACCATCTCGTACCCTTTGTGGTCGCTTTTTTTGGCATGCTCAGAATAGGATCTTTGGAAAAGGACATTATACTTGTTGTTCTTAGCCTACCACTATCGATCGACTCTAAGTTGTTCTTCTAGGCATTTACACTGATAAGTAGAATTTTCTTACAACAATCTCATGTACATTTGCACATCTTAATTATATTCTATGTTTTTCAAATCGGTGTATAATGTGTGAGTGCTCTATTGCTATTTCTACTTTCATAATTGTGAATCGAACGCTTATTAATCTCCTAGTGTGTCATATCGAATGAGTCAAAGAGCAAAATCAAAATTGTCCTTGATGCCTTCAAATTTTTGTATCTATGGTTGTCTTCAACACCTATTGATACATCAATTAATCGACTGGATCTGTTGTGACATAAAATCTAATATGGTACTCCTTATTTACTAAGACTTTTGTGGCACTAACTAATAGTTCGACTGTGTCTCTCGACACTTTAAACTATTGGCCCACCTTGCACCTCATGTCCAACAGTGGTATTAGAGCTTGTGTTGATTGTCATAACCTTTCCAGTTGGTTTTTCTTAATAGACACATGGAACAATTGTCTTTAGAAATTCGACTCATTGTGAGTGATTCAATGGAAATGACTTGCATATTTGAAGTATTGGATGAAGATGATATTGTTAGAGAAAGATTTATGGGATGTGATCAACGAGTCCTCGATCCTACCATTACAAGATGCATATCTGATAGCCAAGTGGAAATCCAAAGATGGCAAAGCTCTTGCATTAATATCCATGAATCTTAAGGATTCACAAATATCTCATATCAGTAGTAATGAAATATCTAAGTTTGGGGTAATCTCACAAGTCTGTATGAGGCCCAAGATGTCACCACTCGTCTATTCGTGCGAAAGAGATTCTTGTCATGCAGAATGTCAAAATTGACTTCAATAAATGATCATATTAATCACGTTAGATCATTACTTGATCAACTTGCTGCAATCGGATCATGTGGCTTCAAATTTTTTCCTCCCACCTAGAGTTCCCTACTCAAAGCTCCATGATAGAGTGACTACAGAGATTAGTTGTCACATCGCCTCATTGAATTATTTCACCACTGTAAAGCCCTCACTAAGTTCTAAGTAGCGATATTGGATTTCACTAGATATCACCTACTATGACAAAGTAAAGTGTACTTGAGGCTTGTGGCACTCAATCACAGGTCATCACTTGGTCTCCTCACCACTCTGAGAGGCAACATTTTTGCGAAATACGATGTTTGAAGATAAACAAACAATTTTTGTGCCAAATCAATCCTACAAGCAAGGATAACTTTCGTGTCTTGCATTAGATCTCAGTCATCCAAGAAGGTAAGTTTTTCATGCTCTACGTTATGCCAGATAGAGATTTGACACTACTCTTTTTCTAAGCAAGCAAATTGGATGGAAAGAATTATCCAAGTTGAAAACTCAAAAGGAATTTGTTGATGATGTCGGATGCTCGGAAGATTGTGACAGAACGAGATATGTGTCTTAGAATGGATCTTGTGTGTGTGTGTGTGTGTGTGTGTGTGTGTGTGTGTGTGTGTGTGTGTGTGTGTGTGTGTGTGTGTGAGTGAGAGAGAGAGAGAGAGAGAGAGAGAGAGAGAGAGAGAGAGAGAATTCTTACAAAAGTATTATGTTTTCTTTATATGCTTTTTCTTTTATAATGTGGTATTTTTTGTTTCTGGATTGATGAGAAGATAATAAAGTTCTTGCCAATATAGATTCCTTTACACATGTTTATTGCCTTAAAAACTATTCATTTATTGTGTGTTCCACAACAAAAAGTTAAATATAATTATCACAAAGTTATGAAGAAAGAAGAAATTGTAATGTAATGTAGAATATTTCACTCTATCTGATGTCAAATATCCTATATAAAATTGGCCTTCGTATCTCATTTCTATGAGCCTAGCTAAACATGTTGTTTTCAATTTCAATTTTTTTTTTTTATTAGAGCATCACATACAATGTGTTCATCTAAGGGTTGCATGATGACTAACACTAAGGAGACATCCAACCTTGATTTTGAAAGAAGTACTCAAGAAATTTACTAGCATTTGCTAAAATTTTGAGGTGATCAAACTTGAGAATTATTTTTCCATTTATAACATCTTGCCACTTCAAGGTAGCACCTCCTCTACATTAGTAGCAAAAATGTATAATTTGTAATTATTATACTCAATTTTTTCACTATTTTTGCTAGCAACGAGTTAGTCTACAAAAATATATATAGATAGTATTTAGTTACCAGGCTTGGCCATGTGGTGACCTCTTGAGTGGCCTATTTTGGTTTTATATAAAGCGATGTAAGAAATTTTTTTTCATGATCCTTGGTATCTTGGGAGCTTTTTGCTTTTGTTTTAAAATCCTATATGTTGGTCCACTTCATAAAATATAGTAGCTTTAAAAGGAGATCCTAGTTTGAAAGATGAAGTCGTGTGATGATTCCCCTCTCATCTTTAATTATATCCCTATAAAGATGGACTAATGTAGTTTTTTACAAGATTGTGTTTATCATGTAATTGCATACTTTTAATTTGTGTAACTTTGTTATCATTTGACTACATTTTACATAGAATAAACCCCCAAATGAAGAATTCATTGAAAAAAAAGGGTCTATCATTACATATCCCTTAAAGAATAATGTATGACACATCAATCATAGAGAATGTGAGATAATAATAATGAGTTATTGCTTTCATACTCAATAAGCCAACTCCAACTATCTTTCTTTCTCAAAATTTGAATCTATACTAGGTTTTTACTTGAACCCAACAACAAAACTTGCTTTTTTGTTTAAATCTTGTCTTATTTAAAAGCTTGTGGAATATAGTGCAAATGGCATATTATTCACTATTATTATATATGTTTCTATTTCTCATGAAATTCCAAATACCTTATCATCTCCCAAAAAGAAGACATTAATGGTTCATGAATTCAAGCCTTTACTTTTTAGATTGACTCTATTTTATAAACTTATAGGATGAGTTTGAGGTCACAAATGGTAGAATATGATTGCATGTGGCCATAATCACTTGTGCCTTTTCAATCAAAATAAAAAATATGTGTGTCTTACAAAGGATAACAAAGGAAGTAAATATATGAGACCATTATTTCTTTTGAATCTTGCATTATTGTTGTGGAATGCTTCACCAATCCATGTCTATCAAGGCGTAGAAGGATCACGAGGGCTTTTGATTATATAGTATACTCGTTCTAACAAAGATTTAGGCTCTAAGACTATTCATCCCATTTCATCAAATTAACACTATCACAATCACTCATTTCACTCTCAACTTTAAATTTACGCTTTCAGGTATTTGCATTAATGGCATTCAAAAGATGTAGAAACAAGAGGTAAATAAATGCACAAAGCAACAACTATCAAATACGGACTTCCTCACACCATTCCTAACACTATTTTTGCTATCAACACTACTTTCATTAATACTACTTAAGCTTTAGTGCCACTTATTACGATGAACCTTAAGAAGCACAAGAAGGTTTGAGATTTGACAAGAGAGCTAGACAAGCTCTACACATCATCAAAGCGAATGTGTCAAATGAACTCATTATGGAGTTGAAGAGAGCCACTACAACAAAGGAGGCTTGGGACACACTACATAGACTCCTTGGATCATGAGAAAATACCTTGAAGAGTCATGGAGAGGTACCTACCTTGAAGGAACTGCAAAGTGAGTTGGTGAGCAATGATTTTCTACATGCCAACATGCAAGAAAGGGGGAAGCATCAAACCCATCAACTTAGAGGACAATGAAGAAGTTTTTTTCATCAAAAGAAAGAGAAAGGATAGAGCCAAAAGGGGCAGCAATAAAAGATCCAAGCTCATTATGGATGGGTGTACTTCCTTACATGAAGTTCACATGAACACTTCTCAAGTTCAATGTTTGTATTGTGGTGAACTTGTTCATTGTGCAACTGAATGCTCTATGAGGCATAAAGAGAGAAGTATTAGTTATTGTAGGCAAACCAATATCACTAATGATGTTAGTGATGACGCTACCAAGGATGGTGGTGATTTTATTTGCTTTTGGTGGAGCCATGATTAGCCTTGGAGGTGGATGTCATTTTTGTAGCAATCGATGATGTTTGTGTCTTAGAAGGTTGTAGACACATTGCAACACAAGCATGGAAAATGATCTATATGTTTCAAGAAATGGTCAAAGTATGGATGATCATGAAGGAGAGTTCTATTTGGATT
The DNA here is from genome assembly GCA_029204225.1 of Diphasiastrum complanatum. Classification (NCBI taxonomy): domain Eukaryota; kingdom Viridiplantae; phylum Streptophyta; class Lycopodiopsida; order Lycopodiales; family Lycopodiaceae; genus Diphasiastrum; species Diphasiastrum complanatum. The sequence continues at coordinate 18,852,494 of CM055106.1, read as the reverse complement.
CTTGGCTTGATTTTGTTTTTGCTCAGGATTTCAAGCAAGGTGTGCTTTATGTTTTTTGGTTTATCTTCCATCTTTGCCATCTTTAAAATATTCATTAATGTCAAAGAGGAATTATCTCTAATATTGTCATGCCCATGACTGATCTCGGATTGATTATTTCGCTAGAGGTTAGTAGGCCTACCTCAACTTGTAAGTTAATTATGATTATGAGGGGTTTGGGGCCCTCTAGTGTATATTGTCATAATTAATGGTTGGAGGCCTAAACTCATGATGGTGAATTTTTATGGGTACTATCAGTGAGTCATAGGGAAACTGGATGATGTGGCCGAGATAGGCTGCAAGGGTGTCGAGTGAGGTGTCACAATGCACTACTAGTGGTGCATGGGCCTTGGAGGATATAAGTATACCCATTGGGCTCTCACTAGTGCATGCTTGATTGTGGAATTGGTAGCTACATGCTGCTGGCATGACACCTCTATCTCTTCTGAGGGATATAGCTTGGGGGCTAGATCCGTAAGATCTAGATTTGGTTGTGTTGGTTTGTCCACCATCTAATTACCTTGTGTTGCTCATAGCATACACAAGAGAGCCAATTAATGGATGATAAAGCATGTTATTTATCTTATCACTTTCTTTAGAGGTTGTAGGACAAATGTCTTTAGGCAACTTTAAACCAGGGTGGATTGGAGAATCAATAGTCTTACAATCATGCATATAAATCTTTTCTAGAATACTTTGCAAATACAATTACGACTTAAACAAATTATCTTCTTGGATCTATTTTTGAAGACCTAGATTCCAAACAGATAGTAAGTAGGCCCTAAGTTTGTTATGTTAAATTCCTTTGACAATTGACATTTATTTTTACATAATAATTTGGTAGCAGTATATCATGTACATACAAAGCAATAATGATGCAAAAAGGACCTTTAAACTTCTGACACTTCCACCTATTACATTTGCTAAAAGTCCAAGATATAGGAGGAGTTCCTAAATTCTTTGAAGCCAGTGGGCCTTGGGAGCCTATTTGAGACCATATAAGGCCTTATGAACTATGCAAATTTTGTGTTATGAATTTAGTTGAGTGAATCCTTGTAGCTACTTCATATAAATTTTTTCATGAATAAAACCATTAAAAAATGCAACTTGGATATCCATTTGATGTAAATCTAGATTTTCTATAGCAGCAATGGCAAGAAGTGTTATGATTGAAGTAATTTATAGCTTTCTATTTGAAAATAGCTTCAATTGGATGAAATTTCTTCTTGAAAATCCCTTTACAATTAATAACTCTTTTGCCTCTAGGAAGGTTAGTAACAGTCCAAGTCTCAATTTTAAAGAGCAAGAAATATTTATATTCCATAGATTCTCTCCACTTATCTAAATTAGTGTCTCACATAGCTTCTAAAGAATGCTTGAGGCTCTTTTAAACTGTCCAAAATTCTTGAGGAGAAAATTGGTTAGGTGGATATTGACGACCTTCAAGGCGTTGTATCAGTCTCTTCGAACTCAACATCTAAACTAGAATTTTTTGCTTGAGGAGCATTACTTGTAGAAGGTATGGTAGAACCTGATGGAGTACAAACGATTAGTGCAAGAGTAGGAAACAATTCAAAATCATTAGTAGGTTGATGTTGAATTTTAGTTTCAAAATTTGAAAAATTGTCTTATGGAAAGATAATATCTCTACTAACAAGTACTTTCTTTCATTGAATCTTCATCTAAAGCTTGTAGACTTTATGAATTGGTAAATAGTTATTGAAGATTGACTTAATGTTGGTTGAATCAAGTATCTTTCTATCTTGTGGAGTTTAAGCTTAAGCGATACGTTAAAAAATTCTTCACTGCTTGATAGAAGGCTTGATACATGACCACGCCTCTTCGGGTGTCTTTCCATCCATTGATTTTGTGCTTGATTGATTCCAGAGATAGCAAGCAATAATGCTGCTTCAATGTTCATCTGAGAGTGATGGAGCTTGAGCCATAATTAGCTTTTGATTTTAGATGCAGAAGAGGGGCCTTGATAACTAGTTGATGTTGCTATCTTTTGCTCTCATTGAACGCTCTAGTTTTGCAATCTTTAATGTCATGGCCAAGTTTTTTATAATACTTGCAAAATATTTTTTTATTTACTATAGTTGAAGTAGACTTTGTCGGAGGAGCATTTTTTTGCTATATGTTGTTGATAGGAGCAAAAGATTTAGCATTATTGTAATGCTTCTTGTGATGCTTTTTCTTGGTGACAAAACAATGTTGTTGAAGCATGATCATTAATAGTGCTAGATTCTGGCATTTTATTAGCAAAGAGCTTTTTCTTCAAATAGGGCCTTGTAGTAACATCATGAGTTTCATAGATACCAACTAAGATGTCCCATACCTCCTTGGATGTAGTGCTAGAATTCATGTGAGAGATTTGCAAATCCTTGATATTCGATGCTTAGCACAAAAGTTTGAAGATCTATTTGCTCCCATTTGGATATTACACCTAGATAAATGTTGGGTTGTCTCAGAGCCATCAACAATCTCTCACAAATATTTTTCAAGAAGGATCAAGTTCATTTTGAATTTTTACATGTGGAAATATTATTCATCGAATCTTTGAATGATCTTAAAGTAACTTGGAAAATTTCAGATTATAAACAGATTTGATATGTCTACGACAATATTCAAAGTCAAAACTCATGCTCTAATACTATGTTTGAAAGAAAAATTCACAATATTGTGATTAATGCCCAATGGTGGAATGACACTAAACTACCCTAATTTTGCCTGGGCAATTAGCATTAGTTGAGAAAATATATGAATCAAATAGTTACATAATAAGTTATAAAGCAAAATAGAAAATTTTGAAAATTTGCTATGATCAATTGAATTGTTGGATTTTGAGCTTTATATCTTTAAAAACAAAGGTATATAATTCGAATTGCCTATGTTCTAGTACTATGAAAACTAGGCGTGATAGATCTCAAGATCATGATCTAAGTCTAAGGACTGATCACTAAAAAAATTGTTCATTGTTTAGTGTTCTAATTTTTGAACTATAGAGAGCAGAAGAATAACAATCTACGGCTTGAGAGCTTGTAGTTATGACTGCATTGAAATACACACACACACACACACACACACACACACACACACACACACACACACACACACACACACACACACATGTTTTGTACGTGTGTGTGTGTGTGTGTGTGTGTGTGTGTGTGTGTGTGTGTGTGTGTGTGTGTGTGTGTGTGTGTGTGTGTGTGTGTGTGTGTGTGTGTGTGTGTGTGTGTGTGTGTGCGCGCGCGTGCGCGTGTGTGTGAATTTGGGATTTTAATTATAGAAGTACCATGAAATATATTATCCTAGAATAGTAAGGTCCCCGGTGGGTGGATTATAGTTAATGTGTATAGGTTTGATCACTATCAAAAAGTTGTTTAGAAGTGTGTGACAGAGGCAATGGTCTATTTATGCTAGATAGTACAATAGAAGTACTTCGAACAATGCTGTTCGACATGTGTGAGAATCAAATAAGGTTCAGAATTGAATTGAAGAATATTCAAATTAAAGGAGCTTCAAAATAAATTGCTTGATGTTGCCATTGATCTGAAGATCAATCAATGGTCATTTTTACTAAATGATAAGGTAGGATTAAATTTGAAAAGTTTTGCAGTCAATCATGTATAGAAAAGTGAAATTCTATCATTTAAGGAGTGTTAGAATTTAGATGTTAAACTTCACTTTTTACTCTTCACTAACTAGTTATACCCTATATAGATTATAGGTCAACTGCTATATTCTTTTGCTCTTATGAGGATTTTTTTTTCTAATGATAGAATAGTGTTTGTGTGGTTGCTTCTCTTCTTGTGTGATGAATGCTAAGTGTATGCTATCGTTCTATTAATTATTTATAAGCAAATGTTATAGCGTTCTAATTATATATTTTGTGTAGCACACAAGTAGCAATCCATAGAGATAAAACACTTTACTGCAATCATAAATTAGGCTTGCACTATGCAAGAAGTGGCTAGTTCTATTTGCCCATTGGTAGGGCAATAGAATGTGAACAGACAAGGGAGAAGGAAATACTTGCGGAATAACTCTCCCGATGTTATGGGCTGCTACGTACAAGAACAATCTGAAAGAATGTAAATGCTAAATTACAATCACAGCTCAATCGCTCTGCCCAATAGGATCTTAAAAATTTGATTCATACTAGAAAACAAATGGATGAGTATAGTCCACTGAAGAGATTGGAAATGGTGTGAGGTATTACTGAAAAATAGATTCAATAAGAGGTTCAGTTCTGAAAATCAAAGTGATAAAGCAGTGTGATAATGCAAGTTCCTCAGGCGTCAAAGACAGCCATCGTCTGATCAGAAACTGAGGAGTCGTAGACATCCGTGTTCTGATCAGAGTGAGTAAACGAGCATGATCAAACATAAGCGAAGTGCATTCAAATCACAACAAGCATTCATCTATGTTATACACAGATAGAAAAGTGTATTGTTGCTATATTATACTGAAGCATAACAATGAGTTACAACCATAATGGTGACATAACTTGGAGGCTCAAAATCATTCCCCCAATGGACGGAGCATCACGTAGAGTGTGCTATGAAGGTGTATTTATACACCGGGTCTGTGTATCTAAATACAATAAATGTTGTCATCTAATTAAGTACTTTGTTGTACTTAGGGAGAATGACAAAATGACAGCTGTACATTAAATACATGGTCAGGCGACTCAAGATTGTTGACGTGGACGAGAGTGTGTGCGGGCCATGGTTGAGGACCTGATTTGGTGACCAATGGTGTGGCAGCGGATCTACATGTGACATGTGCTGGTATGACAGGATACCACAGTTTTGCAAGCCTGGTCATGTATTTGACGTATTCGTGTTGGTTTGCATGAATGTGTGCTTGCATGTTACCTCGTCACGGGAGTCTCGATCTGAGTCGGGACTTTATGTGTCGATGCATTTGCTACGTATGAAACAAAGTAGTCATTTGGATGCTCATTGACTTGTCATTATGTCTACTAGCTGTCTATCTGGTGAGGGTACAATCTTATGGTGGCAGTAAGATTTCCTTAGGTTGAGCCTTGGTTGCTCATGTATGTCAGCTTTACAGGTTTGTGCTTGTAAGTGCCTGATAGAATGTTAGCCTAGCTAGATGGAGGATGTAAGTCTCATGGTGGCACTTCACATTTTTCGGGAAGTGGTTGGAGACGTTTCTCATTGAAAATAGATGACCTTCACCCTTTTTCTCTCTCTTCACATTTTTTGTGAAAAAGCCAAAAAAGCCGAAGGTGTTAAAAACAGTTCATTTGTTGAAGCCACTAACACTTCAGTTGATGAATGAAAAATGTCGAAGAAGTCGGAGACTTCGGACACTTCGGATGTAGAAAAAATCAGACACTTCAGTTAATGGACGAAGTTGTTAAAAAGTCGGAGAGTTTGAAGACTTCGGTTGTGGAAGAAGTCGGACACTTTGGTGATGACTGAAGTTGTCAAAAAGTCAGAGACTTCGATGAAAGAAGTCGAGGAAGTTGGAGACTTTGGAGACTTGATTGAAGAAGTCGAGGACTTTGAAGACTTCGATGTCGAGTGACTTGTTTGTTGAAGAAGTCAAGGATGATCAAGCCTTCGATGTTCTTCATGATGCTTTGCCATTCGAATGTAGAATTAGACGGGAATGGATACCCTTTGATGTAGATTAGCCGGAAAGTCGATGAAGTCGACCTTCAAATAGTTCGGCTGATTCGATTCGATTCCTGCAGCAAACCAAACCGCATGGTCTCTCTCTCCCTCCCTCCCTCTCTCTCTCTCAGATGCTCTCCCTCTCTCTCTCACTCATGGTTCTCACGATTCTCACGATGCTCTCTCTCTGTCTCTCAGATGCTCTCCCTCTCTCTCACTCATGGTTCTCACGATGCTCTCTCTCTCTCTCTCTCTCTCTCTCTCTCTCTCTCTCTCTCTCTCTCTCTCTCTCTCTCTCTCTCTCTCTCTCTCTCTCTCTCTCTCTCTCTCTCTCTCTCTCTCTCTCTCTCTCTCTCTCTCTCTCTCTCTCTCTCTCTCTCTCTCTCTCTCTCTTACGGTTCCCATGGTTCCTCTCTCTCACTCACAGTTCTCACGGTTCCTCTCTCTCTCTCACTCACGGTTCTCACGATGCTCTCTCTCCATATCACTCATGATTCTCTCACTCACTAGGATGCTCTCTCTCTCACACACACACACTTCGATTCTCACGGTTTTCCCTCTCTTTGGCCCTCACGGTTCTAATGGTTATCCTTCCCTTCAGTTCTCACGGTTACTCCCTTTTGCAGTAGTGGATCTAAAGTGACTGTAAGGTCCTGCAAGTGTGTTGGTTGCGGTCGCTTGCGATAACAATAACCGGTTCTGAAACAGACCCGTAAGGTCCTGCAAGTGCGTTGGTTGCGGTCGATTACGATATCGATAACCGGTTTTGAAACTGAACTGTAAGGTCCCTGTGCCCTATGCGGCCTTGATGTTGTGTTAACCACAAACCAAACTGCATGGTCTCTCTCTCTCTCTCTCTCTCTCTCTCTCTCTCTCTCTCTCTCTCTCTCTCTCTCTCTCTCTCTCTCTCTCTCTCTCTCTCTCTCTCTCTCTCTCTCTCTCTCTCTCTCTCTCTCTCTCTCTCTCTCTCTCTCTCTCTCTCTCTCTCTCTCTCTCTCTCTCTCTCTCTCTCTCTCTCTCTCTCTCTCTCTCTCTCTCTCTCTCTCTCTCTCTCTCTCTCTCTCTCTCTCTCTCTCTCTCTCTCTCTCTCTCTCTCTCTCTCTCTCTCTCTCTCTCTCTCTCTCTCTCTCTCTCTCTCTCTCTCTCTCTCTCTCTCTCTCTCTCTCTCTCTCTCTCTCTCTCTCTCTCTCTCTCTCTCTCTCTCTCTCTCTCTCTCTCTCTCTCTCTCTCTCTCTCTCTCTCTCTCTCTCTCTCTCACAGTCCCTATGTGGCCTAAATGCTCTCTGAATGAAGAAAACAAGCTCTCCCACTCCTTCCTCCATCAATGCTCCTGCCCTCCATTCGCCCTCCTCCTTCCTCATGCGCTCTCTCTCCCCACTCCCTCCCTCTCTCCATCGCTCTCCATCGCATGAGTGCCCGTCACATGAGAGGCCGCCATTGCCTACCATTGTGCATCATCTCCATCCATCATGTGCGTCATCTCCATCTCTGTTGACTAAGATCTTCCAAATCATTGCCCGCGATTGCCCGTCACACCTAATGTCATGCCTAGGACCCCCCCTCTCTCTTTCATAATGTCACACTTACCTAATGTCATGCCTAGGTCCCCCCTCTCTCTTTCATAATGTCACAGTTAATGACCCTGTCAATCCATCGTCTGTCCCAGCATGTCGTCTCCCTCTCCCTCTATGCTCGTTGGCCCCTCTCGGTACATCCACGTTGGCCAAGCTCTTTATAACTCTCATGGTGGCCAGTCGCGTCCCTCCACACAGGCCATCTCTCTCTCTCTCTCTCTCTCTCTCTCTCTCTCTCTCTCTCTCTCTCTCTCTCTCTCTCTCTCTCTCTCTCTCTCTCTCTCTCTCTCTCTCTCTCTCTCTCTCTCTCTCTCTCTCTCTCTCTCTCTCTCTCTCTCTCTCTCTCTCTCTCTCTCTCTCTCTCTCTCTCTCTCTCTCTCTCTCTCTCTCTCTCACGCTGGCTAGCTAGCCTGCCCCCTGCCCGCGCTCTCCCTTCGTAATATTTTCCAGTTGCCTCTCCCGTGCTCCCTCCCTCTATCCAACGCTCTCTGTTTTCTCTGATTTACCTTGCTTTCTCGCTCTTTGCTCTCCATCGCTCTTTGCTCGCTCTCTCTGCTCGTGCTGAGCAAGTTCTGGATATTTGTCTGACAGATTGGATCTCTCTCTCCATTGTGCTGATTATTTGAAAGGCTCAAACACGGGGAGTGGAGACCACAGTTGTAAGTATTTTATTTTTTTGCCATTGCTCAATGAGAACACCATGATTGATGAATGTTGTTGGATAGTGAAGCCTTCAATCTGCAATTGATGTTGCAGGCTTTGTACTTCTGCATATTATTCTGAGTAGGATCTCTCTCTCCATTGTGGTGATGGCCTGAAAGGCTCAAAGACAGAGAGTTCAGACCGCAGGGACAAATTTTTTTTTTTCTTTGTATTTCTCAATGAGAACAGCATGATTTATGAATGTTGTTGGATAATAAAGCCCTCCATCTCCAAATGATGTTACATTGTTTTCACAGTTGTAAAAATTATCAAAATAGCAAGACAGTTTGACCAACATGTCTGAAAAGTCTGACTAATAGACAAGAACCCCGGAGTGTGTGTGAAACAACGTTTCATATGAAACTCTAAAAAATGAAAGTAGATCTACTAGGAAGAAGAGATTGGCCCGTAGGAGACAAGCCAAGGCTAGGGCTTTGTCAATATGTAGTGTACGGAGTGCATATGTATCCCGATCCCTACATGGAGATGCTGCATTAAGTTCGTTGGACCACTAAGAAGTGGTGCAATAGAGCATATCAGAAGTAGTGAAACAGGTGTGACTTCACAGAGTGAAGATCCATTGGCATCAGATGTCATTGTGCGATTGCCTCATCTTCTCGCCGTCAACCGTTTAGGAAGTAGTGAATTGCCATCAGAGTGTAGGAGTCCATCAATGGAGTTTACTATTATTGATGATGTGCAGAGTCACCCATCTTATAGGTTGCCTGGGGTAGAGATATAAGAGGAGAGAAATAGCAGAATGGCACGATAGACAATGGACGAGTGGGAGTCTCTCCCGGTCTACTGTATTTCGAGATGACATCGTATAGTTAGTCACCCCGGAACATGTCCATACCAATTCTTCATATCAATCTCCAGAAGTGGAACCTTGAACTGAAAGGAGGAGGATGATTCGTAGATCGACAACAAAGCGAAGAGCTAGGGCTTTTCAATTTACAATTGAGGATGTTGAGCCTAGAGTTGTCAATGCTTCCTTAAGAGACAAAAGGTCGAAGTTATATCGAGTTGCATCGTCTGATCATATGCCTACATGCCATGATGTAGGATCGATGGAGTTTGCATGTGCCCGTTGTTTGGCTCTAGGATGGAAAGCAGAGACAAATAGCTCTTTCTATTGCATGAAAGGGAAAGTTAGGTTGCCATTGATTCCTTCTCCACCTCCTGTTTTGGTACATTTGTATACAACAGGAGAAGAAGTTGGCGTCCATTTTGGTAAGTTCATTAGAAGTTATAACAATAGTCTTGCCTTTGCATCGTAAGGGGTAAAGATCAATAATTCAACGGCCAATGCGAGGGGTGGCGCATATGGTTTTAGAGTTTCTGGTAGGATGTGCCATCTAATAGGTTTGTTACTACCTAGTGAGCATCCTTCGTTCTCGCAGATATACATGATGGATGGAGATGACGCACAACTCAGTCAACGGTTGTCCCTCAATCAACATCTCCGTGTTGATGTGTTGAGTCTTCTTCAGAGTGTGATGATGGAGGTTAATCCATTTGCGCAAAATTATAAAAGTGCCTGTCAAATTATGTGAGTGAACAATACGATAGATATTCGTCTTTGAATCATATCTGGGTGTGGTAGCAACTTGGAAAATAGATAGTTCAATTCCCCACCAGCAAACGAGATAGCAGTTTCCTGTCGTTGGATGGCAACCCTATAGATGGGTTACGTGACATTGTCGTTCATTCATTGCATGGTGGCTTGCAACGAATCAATCAGCTCCATTCCTCATATGACCCATTATATTTCATGATCATGTTTCCTTACAGGACTGATGGTTGGAATCTTGGAATACCCCACATAGGTAGTCGGTGTAGTGCAACTCAGGATGTGGGGATGGACGTAAAGGACGAAGGTGTGGGCAGTTTGGATGAGGAACGTGAGGGGAGGCATAAAACAGTCATGATTCATGAATTCTATAGCTATCACTTACAGGTTAGAGATGGACATATGTCACCCATACATTTTGGCGGAAGGTTATTGCAAGAGACTATATGCGATGAGCTTGCAAAATTGGTGCAAAACCGTTTGGTTTACATTTCCACAAATCAGCAAAAATTTTGTAGGGAGATTCATAGCGGGTTGGTTGACGCTGTTGGTGACTGTGTTGCAAATGAGGTGGGTCAACGTGTGGTGATTCCTTCTTCTTATATTGGATCTCCACGCCACATGAACCAACTATACCAAGATGCGATGGCTGTTGTGAGAGTGATGGGTAGTCCTGATCTGTTCATCACAATGACTGCCAATTTGAATTGGCAAGAAGTGAAAAGGGAGTTGAAGTTTCAACAAACACCCACTGATAGGCCCGGCTTAGTTTCCCGAGTGTTTCATATGAAGTTGTAACCTATGATCAATCTTTTGAAAGATGATGGAATATTTGGAGCCATAGTAGGAAGATTGCATGTTGTGGAGTTCCAAAAGAGGGGACTGCCACATACACATATTTTGATAGTACTCAAACATGCTAGCAAACCCATAACTAGGAGAGATTTTGACAATATCGTTTGTGCTGAAATTCCTGATAGGGAAACTGATCCTCAATTGTACGAGACAGTGAAAACTTGCATGATGCATGGACCATGTGGTTCACGTTATCCAAATACCCCGTTTATGAAGGATGGGCATTGCTCCAAAAACTATCCTAGACAGTTTGTTTAGGAGACTGCCATTGTCAATGGTTATGTTTTGTATAGAAGAAGAAACAATGGCATTGTCGTCAGAAGCAGGGGTGAAGATTTGGACAACCGATGGGTGGCGTCGTATAATAGATGGTTGAGCCTTTACTTTCAGTGCCACATCAATGTAGAGGTGTGTGTGCATGTACGTAGCGTAAAATATTTCTACAAGTATGTGTACAAAGGGTCGAACATGATAACGGTGAGGGTCGTAGAGGGGAACGGCGAAGCACCTTCTGGCATGAATGAGATCAAAAACTACTTGAATGCAAGGTACTTTTCTGCAAGTGAAGCAGGATGGAGACTATTTGGATATTCCATGGGTGCACATAAACCATAGTTGTGCGTTCGGCAGTACATCTTCTGGGACAGAACGTAATGTACTTTAATGATGAAGATGATTTGCAAGATGTAGTAGAGAGAAATGCCCAGACGACGTTAACTAAGTATTTCAAATTAAATGCGAGTGAAGACCTCGAGGCGTTGAGTTGTCTATATCAAGACTTGCCTAGGAGATTTGTATATAGCAAAGGTTTGCGTAAGTGGATTCGTCGCACTTACACCAAAGAATCCCAGCGATTGGTCGTATGTACTTTGTCCATCCTTCTGAAGGGGAGCGTTTCTATTTACGGGTGCCTTTATCAAAAGTTTGCGATGCGAGAAGCTTCGAAGATCTGCGTAGTGTGGATGGAGAGGTTATGTCGTCTTTTAGAGAGGCATGTAGAAGGAGGTTGCTTATCGACGATAGCGGTGAGTGGCTCGATTGTCTTGAGGAGGCTATTGTGTGGGGTACCCCATGGCAGTTGAGATTGATGTTTGCAACTTTGTTGTTGACATGTGCCTCCTCTGATCCCATATAGTTATGGAAGGCCGTTGAGCATCACTTGGTTGAGGATTACGTTCACCAATTCACGGTTTTAGGGTGTACTAGAAGCAGTGAAAACATTAGTCAATCTGTCATAGATAAAGCTCTATGTGACGTGGAGGACATAATACAAGCTGCAGGAAAACCTTTATCAAACTTTGGATTCACTGTACCGCAGAGGACAGTTACCGTATCTCGGATTTTCTGCGAGGAAATGTTCCTGGATGAGATTTTGGAGTTTGTGGAGGCCAATATAGAGTGGCTGAAAGTTGACCAAAGAGCTATTTTTGATCGTGTTGTTAATGGTCATGTACTTCAGGGACGTGGTGGTGTGTTTTTTGTGCACGGTCCAGCGGGCACGGGAAAGACATCTTTGTACAATGTCATGTTGGCATATCTTTGTGCAAAGGGTTTGATTGCATTGGTTGTGACATCTTCTGGTATTGCAGCATTGTTGATAAAAGGTGGTAGGACCGCTCATTCGAGGTTTAAAATACCTTCAACGGAACTGCACGAAACCTCTACATGCAACATCTCAAAACAATCAGACCTAGGTAGACTGTTGATGTCATGTTGCCTTATCGTGTGGGATGAAGCTCTGATGATTCACATAAATGCATTGGAGTGTGTGGAAAGGTCCTTACGTGACAGTAGGTCGAGCAATTTTATGTTCGGTGGGATACTTGTTGTTTTAGGAGGCGACTTTAGACAGATATTGCCTGTAGTTAAACGGGGAGACCATGCTCAAGTTGTAGGTGCATCGTTAAAGTACTCTCCCATTTGGAATTCTGTCAAGGTCCATCATTTGAAAATAAACATGAGGGTGTTGGGTTTCGAGGGGGGTGATGTGTTGAACCAAAGGGAGTTTGCTGAGTATTTGCTCGAAGTTGGTGACGGGAGAGAGCATTCCTTTATGCATGATGGTGTGGCGAAAATCTCTCTACCACACAATATGTGCCTTGAGAGTGAGAAAGTGGACGACTTGATTGCATTTATGTTTCCAAACATCATGGAAAACTATAGGAGTGCTGATTTTTGGAGGGGTCGATCGATTTGTACGCCATTGAATGATGATGTGGATTTCATAAATGCATAAGTGACGGAGTTGTTTCTAGGTGATGCATGCACATTCTATAGTGTTGATAGTGTGGTCGATAGCAACAGTAATAACGTCTATTTGTGGAGTTTTTAAACACCTTGCAGCCGAGTGGGTGTCCACCTTGTGCAAAAAGTACAAAAAGGACCAAGAGTGGATCCTAATCTGATCCCCAAGAGGGATTGGTTGTCAAATTACTTGATTTATCAATCTACTTGAGATTAAGATCAATCTAGATCAATTCTAGACACAAAATCCTAACAAGAACAATCATTAATTGAAGGTAGGTGTACTTTCTGGTTTCACACGTGTGAAACACTATCTGAGTATGGACTCCAACTTGAAAATCAAGTACACATTGATAGAACCTCAAAACAATCAAAACAAATGTAGACAAATGGAGAGAATCACTCAAAATTGCTTCCAAAACCAAGATTGGTGTCTCACAATGATTATGGCCAAATGTGGCTCTATATATACAATAAGTGGAAGCTCATGGTACTGATCATCCCTCTGATCCCACATGTGTGAAGGTGCTTTGTCATATGATGATTCATCATGCAAAACTGACACTTGGACAAAACCTTCTATTTTGAGCACTTTTGGTCCATTTTCCTTCTATATGGAGATCTACTTGAAAATCTTCTAGAAGTCAAAATTTGCCTACTTCAGCTTATTCCACATGTGTGAGCTGTCCTCTACACATGGGATATGCCACCTAACCAAAGGATGTGGCTCATGCAATCAATAGATTGATGCCATGTGTCATATGTCTAGAAAACTAGTTTTTGGCCATTTTAGCCACTAGAACTTGAATTAAATCATATGTACAACCTATATGATTATGGTACATGATAAGTACACTATTTTCACACGTGGGAACAGGCTCCACACATGTGTGCTAATCTAGATACAAGATTTTTGGCCTCTACCAAGCTTATTTTTGCATTTTTCACACTCCTCAAAAATCTAGCTTGGTAAATCTAGCTTGATGGAAAACATGATGATCTTGAACTTGACTCCATGGGTTGAATTGATCTTTGCTAGTTCAAAAGGTGTGAAGATCAGCCAATGAGCTTGATGTTGATCTGAAATCACCATATCCATGATAGTGCTTCTTTGATGTTGACATCTTTGATGAGCTTGAGAGCTTTGCACCATCCTAGCACCTCCAAAATTGATTCCTTCCAATTTTCATGTAGATGTTTGACCTTGAGGCTTGCTCCTTCATGTGCATGCTCCTTCATGAGAAAATAAAATTTCTTCTTGATTTATTAGGATCACAAAGATCTAACATCATGTTACCACAATCTAGAGAATTAGAGTCATCCAAATTGGCAAGACTATGCATGCTATAATAACAAAGTGTTTGCATCATATCTTCATGCTTGTTTACCATGCTAATCTCAGATCCAATGAGGCTAAATACTTCATTATGGAGATAAGTGTCTTTAGAAGATGATTCACTTACTCTCATAAAGAGTTTACAATTTGCCTCAATATAAATTTTCAATGATGAGTGAACAAATCACTTTTGCTCTTACATGACTTAAGAGCATACATTTGATGAAATAACCATTTGCTTTCTAGATGATTTAAAATCAATTTCAACCTTTTAAGAACATCATCTATGTTCTCAAGAGAGACTTCATACTCAACTAGTATGGCTTTACTCCAATTTTGAGATGCAATGATCTCACTAAAGCAAATTGATTTATCAAATGACATAAGAGAAGTAAGTATGTGTTGTATACCACATGAGATATGTTCCTCTTTCCCTTGAAATGAATCCATATTTCTTGAGTTTATTTTTGGAATCACAATTCGAGAAGGTCTCTCCTCCTCAATCCTTGGCACACTTGAACCTTGAGATGACTCCTTAAGATCCTCTTCATGGTGCTCCTTTTTTATGGAAATCCAAGACCTCCATGTCTCATAATGATCACAACAAGTATGACCATTCAATATGCACTTCCTATGATTATCAAGATAACTTATGCTAGAAACATAAGTCCAAAAATCGCCACAACTTGGCATGATTTTTCCAATAGTAAATTAAAAGGTATTTTCATCTCGATAAGGCTAACTACTTGCTTATGGATATAAGTGTCCACTTTGGATGCTTCACTTATTCTCATTTAGAATGAATTTGATTTGATTTGAAAACAAACTATACCACCAATTTTTCACATAGCTTAAAAATTAGACAACTAGAGATTCACAAAGATCTCAACCATGCATGAATACTCAAATATAGACTCCTCCTCATTCTAGACATCCAATGGGATCTCAAATTGACCCTCACACTCTCACAAAGAAAGTTGAATAGAACTAATTTGAGTTTCATACATACTATGTCAATTTTTGCTCAATAAATTGATTCAATCACCCCTATTGGATTCCACCAATTACTCTACCTCTTAAGACTTGTAATGAAATTCAAAATCAAAAGTTGTGATTTTTCTCACTAAGATATTGTGCTTCAAAGAGCTAATTCCACTTAGAAAGATTTGATCACCTAGGAAGAGACAGACTTTCCACCAATAACAACACAAAATGAGCTCCTAGATCTTGCCCTCTACAAAGGAACTCTTAGAAAATTGGATCTCTCTCTACACATTTGCCATAGACACCTTAATGACTCTTTTCAAACCTTACAATCACTCAAACAAATTGAGTAGGGTTGAACAATGTGACTTGGATCTCAATCTCTTTTCTAGAACTCTCAATTTAAGCCAGTCTATGTCAAATTCTACAAAAGATTTGCATAGATGCTCTATATGCACTAGAAACTCTCAAAGGTTTCACTTGGAGGACAGATCCAAAGATGTTTTCTAGCAAATTGATGCTTCTAAACTTGACCCTATCACTCTTGAACAAATCTAGAGTGATGATACAATGGATTTCAACCTCTCACCTTGCATATCACTCCTTCATCTATGATTTTTGGCAAAATCTCTCTCAACTTCAACATACACTCAAAAAATCAGAGAAGATCAATTAATGCACCTATTTCAAGCTAATCAAGGAATTAGATTCACTATAGAAAATGCTTGATTTTGCACCAGAAATCACTCAAATTGGGTATGTGAGTCAAATTCTACAAATTTTTGAAATTTCTCAACCAAAATCGGAGCTGTATGGCCTCACACATGTGAAAAGGGTTCCTATAGCCCACAAAAAGTTTTGGACCACAAATTTTGAGGATAGCTATCAAATCCAACTTGCTACACAAAATTTGACTAGTTTCCAAAAAACTGCTAATTTTGGCTTTGATTTGGATTAACCCTATCAATTTCAGCAAAACCTCTTGTATAGGCTCTGATACCATGTGCAAAAAGTACAAAAAGGACCAAGAGTGGATCCTAATCTGATCCTCAAGAGGGATTGGTTGTCAGATTACTTGATCTATCAATCTACTTGAGATTAAGATCAATCTAGATCAATTCTAGACACAAAATCCTAACAAGAACAATCATTAATTGAAGGTAGGTGTACTTTCTGGTTTCACACGTGTGAAACACTATCTGAGTATGGACTCCAACTTGAAAATCAAGTACACATTGATAGAACCTCAAAACAATCAAAACAAATGTAGACAAATGGAGAGAATCACTCAAAATTGCTTCCAAAACCAAGATTGGTGTCTCACAATGATTATGGCCAAATGTGGCTCTATATATACAATAAGTGGAAGCTCGTGGTACTGATCATCCCTCTGATCCCACATGTGTGAAGGTGCTTTGTCATATGATGATTCATCATGCAAAACTGACACTTGGACAAAACCTTCTATTTTGAGCACTTTTGGTCCATTTTCCTTCTATATGGAGATCTACTTGGAAATCTTCTAGAAGTCAAAATTTGCTTACTTCAGCTTATTTCACACGTGTGAGCTGTCCTCTACACATGGGATATGACACCTAACCAAAGGATGTGGCTCATGCAATTAATAGATTGATGCCATGTGTCATATGTCTAGAAAACTAGTTTTTGGCCATTTTAGCCACTAGAACTTGAATTAAATCATATGTACAACCTATATGATTATGGTACATGATAAGTACACTATTTTCACACGTGGGAACAGGCTCCAGACATGTGTGCTATATACAAGATTTTTGGCCTCTACCAAGCTTATTTTTGCATTTTTCACACACCTCACAAGTTGGTGTTAAAAGAAGGGATGATAGTGATTCTCTTTTCTACGCTATCGTATGAGAGTGGCCTATGCAATGGTACCAGATTGATTGTGTGGAAGTTGGGGAGAACAATCATTGAGGCAGAGATAGTGATGGGAAAAAATGTTGGTACGAGAGTGATGATTTCACGCATTCCGTTGGTACCAACCAGCTCAGACCTACCATTTGAGTTCAGGATACTACAGTTTCCTGTGAAACCCGCATTCGCAATGTCCAAAACAAATCACAAGGGCAGATAATGGATGCAATGGGATTATATTTGCCACGTCCAGTTTTTAGTCATGGACAATTGTATGTGGCGTTGTCAAGGGTGTGTCGTGCGTCCTGCGTGAAAGTGCTCATAAAGGATAACAGTGGCCGTTCGTGCAGCGAGGACGACATTTTCTCATACACTGAAAATGTCGTATACAAGGAGGTGCTTCAGTAGATGTGGTGACTTGCTTGGTGAGTGGATGTAGTTTAGAAGGTTTGCAATTTTCAAATGTAGAGTTGTCATATGTTTTTAAGATTATGTGTTGTTGTATGTACATTTTTTTTATGACATTCCTGGTATTGTTGCAGATGTCGAAGATCTACATAAATCACAGGACTTTTGTGTGAGATCTGACAAAGTTATTCTGTTTTGGTGATGTGTCTCGCTGCTCCATTTTGTGGTTGATAGAAGCTTATGCGGAGTTCATATTCCAGCAACAAAGGAGAAGATGCTTTCTCCCTAGAGAATATCGATTCCTATTAGATGTAGATATGTTACTTAGGAATGTGGCATATGTCTGGAGACATGTTAGTATTGTTAGACTTAGTGACTTTGAGCCAATGTTAGAAAATCTGGTGTATGCCTAGGTATTGGTTAATGAAATATTAGATGACATGACGTCTATTTCCTAAAAAATTGGAATATGAAATTGTTGCAGCTTGAATTTTTATAACGGTTTGGGTTTTTGTGATGAATGTTTTTGAAACCCACACATTGAATACACACACATACATATAGGCACACACATCGCTAAATAAAAGTAAACACACACACACACACACACACACACACACACACACACACACACAGGAGACCATATACAATATTTGGTTTGTGTCCCAAACAACACCACTCCAGTATTGCACAGAAATCATTGCCACCCCACCTTTAGACTTTTGGAACAAATGCTATAAACATACAGAATCATAGTTCCCTGGCATTTAGAAAGATATCATTCTAGATGCTCTACATAACGTCTCTCTGTATATCATCCAAAAAATAATTTATTGCACCACTCTAAATTCTCCAAGCCAGGTTCCGTTTAAATCCAGTTCTATACATGTCTACAATTCCACAACAAAATCCAGTCCTCTCTGACTCGGATGCTCTCTCTCTCTCTCTCTCTCTCTCTCTCTCTCTCTCTCTCTCTCTCTCTCTCTCTCTCTCTCTCTCTCTCTCTCTCTCTCTCTCTCTCTCTCTCTCTCTCTCTCTCTCTCTCTCTCTCTCTCTCTCTCTCTCTCTCTCTCTCTCTCTCGCGGTCCCTATGTGGCCTAAATGCCCATTTTGACCGCATGGTCTCTCTCTCTCTCGCTCACGATTCCCACGGTATAGACAAATACGGTGCCAATTACGGGGTCACCCCAAACCGCATTCTCACTCACTCACTCTCTCTCTCACGGTCCCTATGCGGCCTAAATGCTCCCATTTTGACCGCATGGTCTCTCTCTCTCTCTCTCGCTCATGATCCCCACGGTATAGACAAATATGGTGTCAACGACGGGGTCACCGCAAACCACATGGTCTCTCTCTCTCTCTCTCTCTCTCTCTCTCTCTCTCTCTCTCTCTCTCTCTCTCTCTCTCTCTCTCTCTCTCTCTCTCTCTCTCTCTCTCTCTCTCTCTCTCTCTCTCTCTCTCTCTCTCTCTCTCTCTCTCTCTCTCTCTCTCTCTCTCTCTCTCTCTCTCTCTCTCTCTCTCTCTCTCTCTCTCTCTCTCTCTCTCTCTCTCTCTCTCTCTCTCTCTCTCTCTCTCTCTCTCTCTCTCTCTCTCTCACGGTCCCTATGTGGTTTTGTAGGTTTCGGCCTTACCATTGGTCGTCACAACTTTGACTCTACGGTTTGGAAGGTTGCGATTTCCTTCCTTTGAGACTTGGAATCGTTATGAGCTGCATGTTGGCCCTTTGCGGTGCAGTTGCGGTTTAGTTGAAATGTGGTCTAAATGAAGAAAACTCTCTCTCTCTCTCTCTCTCTCTCTCTCTCTCTCTCTCTCTCTCTCTCTCTCTCTCTCTCTCTCTCTCTCTCTCTCTCTCTCTCTCTCTCTCTCTCTCTCTCTCTCTCTCTCTCTCTCTCTCTCACACACACACACACACACACACACACTTGGATGCTCGCTTGTAGTGGGTTTCTTTCCTTGCCTAACCTGAATCCAAGATCTAGTCAATCTAGCATCAAAGAGACGGCGTTAGTTGTCACGCGTAGGTTCGTTCCCATGAGAGCGATAGTATAGTTCAGATTTCAACATGAATGGAGGATCTAACATTACATCCATTAACACTAAGCATTAACACTACATCCATTAACCCTAAATCCACAACAATGATAGAAACTTACTCTTCTCTCTCTCCCTTTCTCTCTCACAAAAAGCATAAGAAATAGCAATTCCAATAATGATCAAATCCAACAATTAGCAAAATCCAAGGAAAGCATGAGAAATGGAGGAAAAGAGAGGAAGAGCAAGGAAATTCATCAATCCATTTCTAAATAGAACCAATCTGCTTTATTGAAATGAGGAAATGAACATGAGGAGCAACTCGAGTTGGTCTCTTTTTATAGTAGAGAGGAGGACCCTGGCTTCTGAATCCTATTGGTCCGGTCTTGCCTCTCTTTTTACTCAAATTTAAAAAAGTGTGGGAACCATCAAAATTGGAGGAAAACCCAACTTTATTCACTAACTTGACATTTAGGCCCTGCGACATTAAAAGTCCCGCAAAAAGGCCTAAAGTCCTTTTATTAACATTCTAATTAATCAAATAACTATGTGATCATTGGGTTGGACTTACACACGCAGGGTGCCAAATCCCTCTCACTTATTAACTAAGGTTAGGGATGCCTTGGGATCCGCAAACCCTCCAACAGTATCCCCCACCAAAACTGGTGGCGGTCCCACGACACCTGCAATATGCAGTTATTGGGGACTTTTATTGGCTTCGCGCCGAATCTTAATTAAATGATATTGCACCTTCTCCATAAAATCAAGACATGCAGTATTGAAATCCAAATTATGCGGCAAGAAACAACGGTGGGCTTCGACAATCCACTTGGAAGTTGTCCATGAGGTGAAGCGGGATTCCCAAGAGCCTCCCATCATAGTCACACGGAAATACAGTCGAGCAATCGGCAGCTGATCTGTGATTTGCTCCGAGGCCATCAGCTTATTTGGATCGAATGCCAGTTGTTGCCACTGATGCCAACAGAGTTAGATCTTTTGCAAACATTGCCGATTTTCGCACCGTTGGATCCGGAGAGTGGACATACTCTCTTTGATATGCTTGTAAGGCCCGGTGGAAGTCCACTGAAATGTTCCAGTTGTAAGACTGATGGATGATTGGCCAATTGGGGGTATGGATGGTGATTTTATCCATAGCCAATCCCAAATCTTTCCATTTTTGTCTTTGTGGCATTGGCATGTAATAAGATCTACCCGCAACTGGCGAGGGCTGGCGAAGTAGCTCCTAATTGATTCTAGAGTTTTTTCAAAAACCGTGATTCTCCATGTCGGCTGCTCTCCCAGTGCAGGTATTTTGTCCAATTATTTGTCGGCCTCGATCTCGAAGGTCTTAAATCTGAGAACCCATCCACCACGCGAGGACTCATGTGGATGCTGCTTTAAGAAGGTCTGGATCTGGTCCTCGACGCTGATGGGCCTTCTGAATAAATGGCTTGTAATTCAGCCAACTTATAGGTGAATTTGGTGGGTCCATTACATTGAATAGTAGTTGGGCTGATCAGTTCTGAACAAAAATTTGCAGGCATGTACAGTACTGTAAAAATAGGCTATAAAAATCTTGGCAAAGGTTTCTAGGGATCTGAACCTATCAGGCGAATGTTTTCTAGGGATGACGAAGGATGAACCTTCGCCCAGGAGGGTCCTTCACCCAGGTATTGTCATAAATGCATTTTTTCACAATCTGAACCTATGAACAACCTTATTTTGACATTTTAAGATTATCTAGCTAGTAGGCGAAGGTTCACAATGAGATTATGATACTCGACGAAGGTTCCCAAAGTGGCATATCACTGAACATTCGCCTGACTCAAAAATTGAATTTTCTCTTGTCAGAAACCTTCGCCTACCTCAATTTAGATAAATCAAGGGTGGATGTACAGTCTGAGAGCTCAACAAAGGTTTCTGATACTGTATTGGCCAAATCTGTCCAATACAGTGGTTTTCTAAGGCATTTTCCATAAAAATATTGTGCTTCTTTTTTCTTATGCTGATGACTTCCTGAATTTTGCTCATCAGTCTTTCATTATTTTATTTTTCTCTTTCTTCTTTTGTTTTTTTGTTTTTTTTTTTTTTTACTGTCTTTTCCCAAAAAAGTCAGCAAATTAAATACTGAAAACAAAAAATTAAAAAACAAATAAAATTAAAATATATTGAGATCAGGCTTGCTGAATTGGCGGCGCAGGCTGCCAAAACTTGCGTAATCGGCTGTCATTTACCGGAGTATCAAATCGTTTTCCATCCAAGTGCTCAAGAATTACTGCGCCATAGTTCAGGATTTCCTTCACTTTATATGGGCCTTCACCAGTAAACTTCAACTTACCCTTGATCAGCTTGGTTTTGTACATCAATACAAGATCTCTTGCTTCCAGATCTTTCTTGTGCAATCGACGATCGTGCCATGCCTTGTGGCGGGCTTTCTCTGCTGCTAAGGCATGAACTGCCATCAATCAGGTTTCATATAATTTGTGCAACGCTTCATGACGAAGTTGTAAGACTGATCATCATTTAATCGTTCCGTTGCTACTATGCGTAAAGATGGGATTAAAAATTCAATTGGCATAACAGCATCTTGACCATAAACCAGTTGAAAAGGTGTTTGATTTGTACTATTTTTGTAAGTGGTTCTGAATGCCCATAATGCTGCCTTTCTGACCACAATTCGAAAGTCAAATTCAGTCAATAATAATAACCATCTTGCAATACGTCCAGTATTACACATCTTTTTTACCAAGTAAAGTAACGGTTGATGATTCGTATAAAATGCAAAGTGCATTTCCATGAGGTAGTGATGAAATTTTCGAACAGAAAAAATCATGGCTAGCGCTTCACGTTCTATTGTTGAATAATTCTTCTCTGGATCTGTAAGTTGTCTGCTTGCAAATCGTATAGGATAATCTTTCTTAAAGTCACCTGGCTGCGTCAAAACTGATCCAATGGCGTATTTTGAGACATCCGTATGAACATGAAACTCTAATGTCCAATCTGGAGAATGCATAATTGGTGCTGAAGATAATGCTTTTTTTAGCTTTTCAAAGGCTTCTAACGCCTCTACAATCCAAATAGGAACAATAGTTAATTTGTATATGGTTCGTGCTAAATCCGCAAAGAAGATAATAAAAATTCGATAGTAGTTCGCATGACCCATAAACACATAAACTCCTCGAATTGTTGCTGGCGGTGGCAATTCCACAATAACTTTGATCTTAGAATAATCGGTGGCAATACCATGTCTTGATATCACATGTCCAAGCACCACTCCGTGAGAAACCCATATCTGGCATTTTTTTGGATTTAGAGAAATCTGATATTTGCGGCATCTTTCAAAGACTTTCTCCAATCGATCCAGGTGGTTTGTATCTGTAATATGAACTCCCAAGTCGTCCAAGTAAATTTCAAGGAATTTCTGCAAATAATCTTTAAAGGCAAATTGCATTACTCTTGGGAATGAACTTGGTGCATTACAGAGTCCAAACGACATTACTTTGTAAGCATAGGTGCCCCATGGTTCAACCTATTGGCATTGGCATAGTTTTACTCAATTAGAAATGTGAGTTAAAAATGCCTTTCCAGCAAGGCGATCCAAAATGCTTTCAGTAAAAGGTAACGGAAAGTGATCCTTCCATGTCACTTTATTCAATGCTTTGAGATTCACACAGATTCGCAATTTCCCATTTTTCTTAGGAACAATGACAATCGGTGAAATCCATTCTGTATGCTCGATCTCATTTAAGCACTCTCTGAAGTTCTTTCTTTATCAGATCTGCCACATTAGGATTATAGCGATAGAACTTTGTAACCTTTGGTACTGCATCAAGTACTAAAGGTATGGTATGTTCAATGAATGATGTCGAAATACCCTTCAAATCTTGATAAGTCCATGCAAAACAATCTTGATACTTAATAAGTAACAAACAGAGTGCTTGATATTGCTCAGGAGTAAGTTGTGATCCCACTTGTACAATTTTTTTCGGTTCTCTTGGTTCTGCAAGATTTATTGGCTGCGTCCTAGCTGGGCCATCGTAAACCTCTTTAGATTCCGGCATGTGTTCTTCAGGTTCACGATGTGCTTTAGGTAACATGATAACCACATCATCCAGTGTATAATGTTTAAAATGCTCTGCATACCATGCTGGACTACATTTGCTTGTTCTTTTTGGAAAGGACTTGTCTTGGATCTTCGTTTAGTCTTCTTAGCAGTAATTGATCGTGGAGGTGATGACTTTCGGGATGATAAATCTTTCTTCACAGGTGAAGACTTCCTAGACGATGATGTCTTGCTGGAGATCTGACTTGAAGAATCATTCTTGACTTTTCCTTTGCCTTTATCCAATAGAGTTGGCACTTCCTTTGAATCAATCTTTTGAGGGGGATTTTCTCATTTCAGGACCGTATTATAATGTTGCTTTGTTTGTTTCTTTGTCATCGAACCTGTGATCCTGTCTCCCTTTAATATAACTGCTTTGGGCTATTTGATTGTTGGTTCATCAGGAACATTATGCACTCCAAATCTGGTCGAATCCATATGATGTAGAATCTGTTCATCCGTAAGTTCTGCATTGCCATCATAAGTTAAGGCATGGCTCATTGGTATGAGATCATCCTCAATTGGATCTGGTATAGGTTCTGTTGATATCCAGGCTACATTCAGCACATTTAGTGGAAACGTGATTGGCGTATCCAAAGTTCGATCTAACAAGGAAATCTCGCTCGTCTCTAATTGAATATCTTGTTGACACATACCGCTGTACAATCAATTGTTGCAAGAGCTTTGTTCCAATTTCTAGTATCCATTTGAGAATCATAGTGAGCTCCCAATTTTTTCTCTGGTCGATCACAAGTGTGATCCGTTGTTGATGAATCGTCATCCGCTTTTTGAACCACTGGCTTGATAGTCCAAGTCGTAGGATCAACTTTAACTGCACGTTCACGATTTTCAAAAGTGATTTTTTCGGTATCCCAGTTATGAATTACTTGCGCAACTCGTAACCATGGATGTCCTAAGAGAACTCGATAGACATTTGGTGCTTCTGGTAAGTCCATCATGACAAAAGTAATGACGAATTATACTCCTGCAATCCTGACAAGTATATCTTCCACCATTCCTCGTGGACGAACTGTCGTTTGATCAGCTAGCTTAGTAGCAAAAGTAGCAGACTTAATCTCTGTAAGGCCCCATTTTGTACATAGCTTTGTAGAAATCAGGTTAACTCCTAAACCGCCATCTATCACGGCTGCTTCTTTAGAAAATTGTCTATGTTGTATCGGCAGAGTGATATTCTTTTGTTCACTTTTCCAAGCGGCTCCAACATGGAGTACATCGTTAGATTCTTCAAATCCAGCACAAAAAAGCGGCTCCTGATGGTCTTCTGATTCTTCTTAAGCTAACTTTTGCACTAAGACCTCTTTTGCTT
This sequence comes from Diphasiastrum complanatum, assembly GCA_029204225.1. Taxonomy (NCBI): domain Eukaryota; kingdom Viridiplantae; phylum Streptophyta; class Lycopodiopsida; order Lycopodiales; family Lycopodiaceae; genus Diphasiastrum; species Diphasiastrum complanatum. The sequence continues at coordinate 18,827,775 of CM055106.1, read as the reverse complement.
TTGGCACCAACTTTAGGAACTCTCCCAATGAAATATGATCTTGCTAGACAAAATATTCATGAGTAATTCTGTATGTGGTGCTTCCGGTTCAGTCATCTTGAAGGGTTCTTCGTGATGATGTAATTGATCATTCATATCCGTACGTAAATTTCTTGGAGGCTGCAATGGTGAAGACCGAACTTCAGCTGTTACTTTAGCAGCTTCAAGTTTCTCTTCTTCTTGCAGATGTTTAATCCACTGTCTCATATCCTGACATCCTCATTTTTCTGCATTAAGATTTGGATAGACTCCCGATGCTATTGGTGTATCATTCAATGGTATAGAATCAGCAGGTACTGAATCCACTACTAGTTCTTTTTGCTTTTGTGCTCTGGTGACCACCATCAAGGGTGCACTTGGTTTATTCTGAGCTACCGATCCTTGCTTGATTGTTATCAAATTTATAGGTGCTGTAGCTGGTGGTGGCTTCGGTCTTGCTGGACAGTCTTTATAGCAATGCCCATATCCATAGTCACGATAGAATGGTACAAATTTTCCTTTATTTGGGCATTCTGCAACTCTGTGATTTTCTCCACATGCAAAGCATCCAAGTGGTACTCTGGCCCAATTTCTCGAGGCTTGTTGTTGAGCGACAGCATAAATGGCACACTGGTTTGAAGATCCACCTTCCTGAACATTACCATAGCTCCATTGCTCAGCACTTCCGTAAGGTTCTGGTTCCATCAAATTGGCAGGAGGAGCCGAGTGTTTTGCTGGGGCGGGCAAAGCTAGACGTTCCGGATATCCAAGAGTAGATTGTCGCAGTCTTGCTGCTGGATTGCCTCCATACTGTGGATCTCGATATCCCATCTGGGCATACCTTTGTTGAATTATCCGAGGGTTGAAGTCGCAAAAGGCAGTCTCATGGTCAGGTGAATTACACAGATGGCAAACACTGATTTCCATTCGTTTTTTCAATTAAGGACACTCATTCACTGTGTGATTTCCTGTACAAATAGAACACCAGACATTTTCCCTGTAGGAAAAGTCTTTACAAACTTCTTAGGTTCCTTGTTCACTGCTCCGTTGAAATTTTTCAATGCTTTGATCTTCTCATCAAATTGCAACTGCAACTTTTCCATCTGTTTCTGCTGGGTCTTTCCCAGTTTCTCAAACTCATTGAGCATCATTTCTGTAGTAGCATTGGCATTCATTAATGCAATAGTGGTGGATGTTGTAGTAGTCTGCCCTGCTGTATAAGGCAACATACTGACATTCGGCTCATCATCTGAATCTTCATCCTCCTCCCGAATTGCATCGTCCATCGCATTTTGCAAAAGTGCGTACTCATTATGGCGTTTCAGTTCACGTATGATCCGTTTAGATAGACCTGACAAAAACCACATAATCATGGCATTTTCATTAATCAGCTCAGGCTCCCATTCAGATCTAAGATGTTTCACCCTTTCGATGTAATCTCTAACCATTTCCCGCTTTCCCATTTTAATTTTACTTAAAAGTAGGAAAGGGTCTTCCATAAACTTCCACGGTTTGAACCGTGTGATAAGGGCTCATTTAACAACCTCCCAATCTGTACGCTCAGTTTCATCTTGGTTATAGTACCAATCTTGTGCTGCGTCTGTTAAGGCCATAGGAAACAGGTGAAGTTCATCTTGAGGATAAATCTCACCATAGACCTCACAGGATTCAACATAGATCTGAAGAAATCTAACTGGATCTGTTAATCCATTATATTTGGGTAGATCCAATCGGGGTGCTCTTCTGACAATAATTGGATTGACCTCCTGTGGAGCAGCTCCAGGGGCAGCCATCTTTACAAATTTAGATCAAATCGATAATGAGATTGGATATAGATTTTTCCAAAAAACTATCTCAGATTAGATCTGCTAGCTCTATTCCACTTTTCAGAAATCTGATTCTATATGATGAAAAACTACCCAAAATTCGATCAATCGGTACTTCTCAAAAATGATAAATCTCTCAGATTCCAATTCAGAATATATCAGATTTGATCCAAATTTTGACAGAGACTTGATCTGGAAAATCAGAAACTAAAAATAGGACTGGCGAAGGTTCTCTAGGCGAAGGTTGTCTCGACGAAGATTCAACAGTGCTATTTTGGGATAAAAACTCTCTGAACACTTTTCTGGCAATTTCTTGGGAAATAACCTTCGTCGACTTCTCAGATGGAAGATCTGACACAGATAAAACTATGGACAACCGGATGAAGGTTTCTAACACAAGCAAATACTGTTTTTGTAATCTGACGAGGGTAAAAATCAAGGTTTTTTGTGATCTGATCAAGAAGAATCTTCGTCGAACTCAAAAATAGTAGTTTACTATAGATAGAATGTTCTGGAAACTCGGTGAAGGTTCTGGCGAAGGATCAAGAATAATACTGGCCATTTTGCAAATATTGACAAAAATATGACAATATGACAACTTATCTTCTGAAAACCTTTGTATTTTTGGTATTATTCTTCGCCGACCTGGCAGTAGATAGATCTGAATCACATCTAAGCACAGTGAATCGGACGAAGGTTCTTTTTTAGTATTATTTAGGGTTTTGATAATTTTTTGTGTTTTTTGGTGGTTTTTCTGATGTTTTTGGAAATCTGCTGGGAATTAATCTTTGCCCTTCAAACTGAAGGTTCTGTAAACAAAACCGAAGGTTTCTGCAACTCAGCAAAGGTTTCCTAAAAGAGGGTAAAAAGTTCTGAGCTCTGATGACGCTTTTCGCCTCTTTTTGACCAAATTTGACAGATTTGACCGATTTTTGCTATTTTCTCTGATATCTCAGATCCAAATGGATCTTAAGATTGGTGATCTGAATAGCTTTTCCTGTTTAATAATCAGATTAGATTTCAAACAAGCAATTCCGCTCAAATCAAGCAAAATCATTCCCAAACTAACCTTACAATGCAGATTTAACACTATTCATGCCACGACAAGATGCCTAATGCAAGCTAACCATTAGCCAAACATGCTGCAAACTAAAATATTGGCATAGCTCCCCGGCAACGACGCCAAAATTGTAGTGGGTTTCTTTCCTTGCCTAACCTGAATCCAAGATCTAGTCAATCTAGCATCAAAGAGACAGAGTTAGTTGTCACGCGTAGGTTCGTTCCCATGAGAGCGATAATATATTTCAGATTTCAACATGAATGGAGGATCTAACACTGCATCCATTAACACTAAGCATTAACACTACATCCATTAACCCTACTTCCATTAACCCTAAATCCACAACAATGATAGAAACTTACTCTTTTCTCTCTCCCTTTCTCTCTCATAAAAAGCATAAGAAATAGCAATCCCAATAATGATCAATTCCAAACAAAATCCAAGGAAAGCATGAGAAATGGAGGAAAAGAGAGGAAGAGCAAGGACATTCATCAATCCATTTCTAAAGAGAACCAATCTGCTTCATTGAAATGAGGAAATGAACATGAGGAGCAACTCGAGTTGGTCCCTTTTTATAGTAGAGAGGAGGACCCTGGCCTCTGAATCCTATTGGTCCAGTCTTGCCTCTCTGTTTATTCAAATTTAAAAAAGTGTGGGAACCATCAAAATTGGAGGGAAACCCAACTTTATTCACTAACTTGACATTTAGGCCCTGCGACATTAAAAGTCCCGCAAAACGACCTAAAGTCCTTTTATTAACATTCTAATTAATCAAATAACTATGTGATCATTGGGTTGGACTTACACACGCAGGGTGCCAAATCCCTCTCACTTATTAACTAGGGTTAGGGTTGCCTTGGGATCCGCAAACCCTCCAACATCGCTGTGTCTCATGATCCCTATGCGGTTTTGTAGGTTTCGGCCTTACTGTTGGTCATCACAACTTTGACTCTATGGTTTGGAAGGTTGCGATTTCCTTCCTTTGAGACTTGGAATCGTTATGAGCCACATGCTGGCCCTTTGCGGTGCGATTGCGGTTTAGTTGAAATGCAGATTAGTGAAATGCGGTTTGAATGAAGGAAACTCTCTCTCTCTCTCTCTCTCTCTCTCTCTCTCTCTCTCTCTCTCTCTCTCTCTCTCTCTCTCTCTCTCTCTCTCTCTCTCTCTCTCTCTCTCTCTCTCTCTCTCTCTCTCTCTCTCTCTCACGGTCCCTATGCGGTTTTGTAAGTTCCGGCCTTACCGTTGGTCGTCACAACTTTGACTCTATGATTTGGAAGGTTGCAATCTTTTCAGACTTGGAATCGTTATGAACCGCATGCTGGCCCTTTGCGGTGCGGTTGTGGTTTAGCTAAAATGCGGATTAGTCGAAATGCGGTCCGAATGAAGAAAACTCTCTCTCTCACACACACTTGGATGCTCGCTCTGTCTCATGGGCCCTATGCGGCCTAAATGCTCTAGGTTACCCGCAAACCGCATGGTCTCTCTCTCTCTCTCTAATGTCACATCTAATGTCACACACTATATCATCGGCCTAATGTCACACACTAGATCATCAGCCTAATGTCACACACTAGATCATCGGCCGCCATTGCCCGTCAACGACGAGCACTCTTTACTAGTGACATTACTTAAATAAATAAATATTCAATAGTGTGATTACTTAAGGCAGCCAAGGAAGCTCTATGGTTACAAACCCTTTTGAAAGATTTAAATTCTGCTTTTAAGCATAGTGTTCTCATTCATGCTAATAATTAGGGTAGCATCTCACTGTGTTACAATGCAGTCTTCCACAAAAGGAGCAAATATATAGACATCAAATATCATTTCATTCGTGGAATTGTAAAATCAAAAATGTATATTGACATTCTCACAAATGGATTACCTCGTGATCGTCATGAATGTCTAATCTATGATTTGGGCCTTTGTATAATTATTCTTGTTGAAGGGGAGTGTTTAGAATATTCCAACAACATGTCATCCAGCCTAACATCATACGAGATAGGCTAGAAAAGTTTTTGATACGAATCATGTGCACGTTCTAAAAGTTTATGTACTTTCTTGAAATCTTGCTAGCTCTTGAAACGGCTACCTGAAAAAGGAAAACATTATAAAGCAGGGGACAGGTTGATAAAACTTCGCTCCTTGCAAGAGTGTTGTTCTCATCTACTTTCTCAATTTTGTTTTTAATATACAGAAACTGTATCCTATTCTTTTTTGGATTTGCTATTCTTTTGCCGAATCTTGAATATATGCGTGTGTTGGAATAGAGTAACATAGGTATTTTCTAATATCAGTAAACAACTCTACCCATACACCCCCCCCCCCCCACTACGATTGACATGCATAACTTTTACTAAGAGTGACAGTATTGAAATAAATAAATTCAACACTAATTTTTTTTTTTTTTGCATACATATTAAGCAACTAGTGGTCGTTATATACAACATATACAACTTGGCAATGTCATTTACGGAGCTAGTCTCCTCAGATGTCACTACATAGTGGTCTGGATTTGAGCTTGCACCTTTCCGGTGACAACAGTCAACAACCTACCCAGTGCACCCCACTGTGATGGACACTGATTCCTTTAATCCAACATGGCAGTTGGTGGTTAATCACAAATTGTGTGATGGACTCTGGAGTTCGTGGTTAATCACAAATTGTTGTATAACATGAGCTGTCCGAGAGGACCGTATTAGATGAGATAGTGATAATAAAGGAAGGTAAATAGGAGTCTCAAAGAAAATTAGATGCAAAAAAGAAAAGGTTGATGGAACGGGATAAAAGAAAGTCGCGTGAGAAAAAGGAAAAGAAAAGAAAAAGGACGTAAATTGTAGTATATTATTTTTCCCGTGAATGGACTAGTGCGAATGTTGTCACTCGCAATTGATTTAAGGATTTGTCACGCGAATGTTCACACTCGCATTTGATTAAGGATTTGTATGCGATGCCGTTTCTCTGATTTCTTTCTTCGGAGTTTCAATGCCTGTTGTTGCGATCGTAAGCAAGCCTTTCCATTCATTCTCCTGCAGAGGCCAAGACGTAGATGCAATTATAAGTTTCTTTTCGTCTTCATTTCCGCATAAATAGCTCTGATTCAATCGCATTTTTGAACATTGAATAGTAGCAAACTCAGCGTTACAGTGTAGTGAGGTTATTGCATAGCAATTAGCTTCATTTTAGCTTTCATTCAAGTTTTCTGGGATAGAATTCTCATGAATTAGCCTTTTTCTGGAGCTGAAAAGATTGCAAACGTTGTGAATGCACACCTGCAAGGAGTCTGAAGGTTCGTGCGCCAAAAGATATCAGGGAACATGTTAACTCAGAACATTGCATAACATTTGTAAGTCAAGAATGCAGAGCTTCTTAGGCAGCTTTTCAGCTTGTTATTGATAGCTTTCTCCTTATTAACTTTCACAATATGCACTTCAATGTTATTCCGTTGCGAACGCACATACAGGAGCTTGAAGCTTTGTGTGCCAAACGATATGATAAAATACGTCAACTCAGAACACTAGGTAGCGTGTTTAAGTCAAGAATGTAGCTTCTTAGACGGCTTTTAAGCTTCCTATTCATTGCTTTCTCCTTATTAACTTTCACAATATCCACTTCCATGTTATCATGTAGGAGTTTGAAGGTTCGTGCGCCAAAGGATATTACGGAACACTACGTACATTTTTAGTGCAGAGCTTCTTAGATGCTTTTAAACTTTTTATTCATAGCTTTCTCCTTCTTATTAACTTTCACAATATCCACTTCCATGTTAAAATTTCCAAGTTTTTGATGTTATGTTGATGGAAGTCAGCCATATTCTAAGTGGAACTAGTCTTGTGCAGCACACACCTCCCCGCATAGTGCTGCATCTGGGAAGAACTTTTTCCCATCGATCATCTGGTAAGGAACGATATCTGGTTACGCCTTCGGTTTCTGGAAGCAATCTATCGTTAACAATGGCTCGCCGATCCATAGCTGCTCATCCTTGGCACGACCTCGAAATCGGTCTCTCTCTCTCTCTCTCTCTCTCTCTCTCTCTCTCTCTCTCTCTCTCTCGGCATTTTTACTTAAAACTTATCATCAAACAGGAAAGGAATGTGATGCAAATCACTTGAAAATTGTGGTCTATCCCTTAGGATAGCTCGTACTTTGTGTCGTAGCCATTTCGGTGAGACCCGTAGCTTGTGTTCGGCGTCGCCATGCTGTCTCGCACAATATTTGCTTTTCCCTTTCACTCTTGTTCGTTCAGCAATTGTCTGCAGGGTATGCTCTTATAAGGATATTCATTAATCATATGTGTGCGTTTGGTATCTGCAAATAATCCATTTTAAGATAGTAAAGGATTTCATGGTTGCATGCAGGGCCTGGAGCACCTGGAGTGTTTAACTGTGTGAGTGACTTCCTTTTTCTTCAGTTTCCTGAGCATTTGACAAGGCAGTTTACTTGGTTATCCTTTTAGCACAGCCATATGGTGCACTTCTTCTCACAAGTTTGGGCTAGTAGACATATGAAGCAGCTAGTGCCTGTGCCTCTCTTGATTATATTTGCATAGGTACACTGTCAAATATCAGATTGAACCTCTGTACGAGGTTTTTTGACTGATTGTTGTGTAGTATTGCTGACTGACTGACAGAGGAGCGTTTGCATCTGTATTGTATTAAAGGTGATCGAAATACCGAAAGGAAGCAAAGTGAAATACGAACTTGACAAGAAATCCGGTCTTATAAAGGTAAGTCAGCGAGTTACGTGCTTGAACCACATCGTATAAATGGGAGATCATGAACTAGTCAATAACAAGGTTAAACAATTTTCTCAATATCTACTTTTCATTTCATACTTAATTTTTTTTATTGACTGAAGACAATATATTCGGCTTGTTATTGTCAGAACCACATGTTTGTTCACTGAAAATCTATGGTTGACTCAGTGGAAAAGTTCTGCTTGAAGCTTTAAACATCTGCATTGGTGGGTCCAGGTTGACCGGGTGTTGTACTCATCTGTTGTGTATCCTCACAATTATGGGTTCATTCCAAGAACTCTTTGTGAAGATAATGATCCAATGGATGTTCTCGTCCTTATGCAGGCTAGCTTTTCCCCTTTCCTGTCAGCACTATTTGGTGGGACTTAAGATTACTGCCTAAAAGCACTGTAAAATTCTCTTGATTTGTTTGACTTTTAGCTGTTTTATAAGCTTGTGTTTTGTGCTTACTTATTCAGGAACCTGTCATACCTGGGTGTTTTCTCCGGGCAAAAGCAGTTGGGCTCATGCCAATGATTGATCAGGTTGGTGCCAACCATATTGTAGGCTTAAATCCTAAGTCAAGATTCTCTGTTTATGGTAGATACAAAAATAAAAAGAGAAGCTTGGTCATTGTGGTTTTGAACTGTGCTCATATTTTCTATAAATGACAGATCCTAGTTTTTGAGAATTTTGTGGACTGCTTACATAATGATAAATTTCTTTGAACTTATCTTAGCCTTACATATTCTCTTGGTGGACATCCACTTCCCAGAAGCTAAATTTGTGATAACTTGTAGAAAGCTTAACCACCATTAAAATCCTTCGGCAATTCTTATGCCATAATCAAGTCGGATAAAGAGTGTTATCGAATTCTTGTCTGCATGCACGTGGGAAACCTTGCTGTGCGCTATTATTCTTATGTACAAAACAAGCTTTTACTATTGATTTGAACAGCACAGTTTCTTTTGCATAAAGGGCCATCAACATCTTCGTATGTATTAGATGAAGGTGCCCTGACGTGTACTCTTCAAGTATGATGCCATTTCTTTGACCTCTAATGAAACAATTCTGGCAATCGTCGACCTCTACGTAGAAGATTAATTGTTTACCACCTAATGACACTGGCTATCAACAAACGACTTATCAAATTTCAGAAGCTTAGTTTTCAGAAGTAATGCATCTCTTCCAATGGTTGGTTGACCATGTCATTTGTTCCTCCATTTGATACTCATTATTTATACCCACCGGTGAAACATGAATTTCTATTGAACACAATGGACTGAGGTAATCTTTGAAGTCTGAAATTGGATTGAATAAACAAATAAGCTAAAACAAATACATCTACCTTCTTATATGTCGGGATCAAGTGCGCAATTTTGTGAATCTATTAACCACAAGCAAGATAACATGATATTGTTGCTGTGTATGTGTCAGTTACCTCCATGGCAATAGTGTTCCATCTACCTTCTAAAAGAATTAGTGCTTGCAAAGAAGTAGTAATATTATGCTTTCAATGCTGATGACCTGACTCCGAAAACAGTGTTTGAGTCAACTTCACAGACTTTATTTAGTGGTATAATGATCAAGTTATGGCCATTCTAATAACACCATTCCAATTTTAGTTAGTTATGATTTTAGTGTTTGTTTCTCTGTACTTTTGGCTGTATTTTTAGTCGAATCTACCAAATTTGAGGTTGTGAAGTAGTAGACCTATGTTTTAGCTACATTCTTAATCAATTTTCATCCGATTTGTTTGAGATTTAATGAAGTTATGGAGTTTCAAGGTACTTTTTGCAAAAAAAGTTTAGTGATTTCTTGGCAAAGAGTGGAGACAATAGTATGAAGAGGCATATTTTGAAACTAGAATTTTTTATTGGCTTTAACTTTAGGACTATTTTATTGTAACTCTAAATTTTAAGAACAACCTTAAAAACCTTACCATACCTTCGCCAACCTAACCCTCGCAAATTAGCGTTAGAAAGAAAAAGGGAAAAAAAGAAGAAATCCTGTTAAAATCTTTTACCCTAAAAAAGAAAAAAGAAAAAGACCTAGCCCTAATCCTACTTCCCCCCTGCGTCTCTCTCTCTCTCTCTCTCTCTCTCTCTCTCTCTCTCTCTCTCTCTCTCTCTCTCTCTCTCTCTCTGCGCATGTCCCATCATGCGCACCCAAAGTAATAACTATCGATATTTTTTCGGTTCTTACTTTTTTCACGAGCACATCATACTTTTAAAAAAATAACCGGTAAAAAAATTCGTCAAATTTTCAATTTTTTTAATGACATTTTTCTTTCACAAGCATATTCATGAATCAAAAAAGTAATCGTTAAAAAATATGCCACCAAATTTTTAAATTTTTTACATACATTCCTTTTTCCAAGAGCCAATGTTTTGCAAAATTTAAAGTTTATCAGTTATAGCCTTATAGGTCATGTTTTCTTGAAGCCCCTTTTCTAAGTTTACTCATTTTCCATTCCTTTGATCAAATTTTGAGCTTCCATATCTTTCTTGTTTGAACTTTGATTCTAGTGCAGTCAAAAGTAAAAGTACTCAGTTCAACGAGCACATTACAACCGTTTGTACTTTTGTGATCATTACTCATTATACAACTTTTTGAAACTCCTTTTTTCTAAATTGATATTTTTTTCGTTTTATTTCATCAATTATGCAATCTCCCATATCTTTTTTGTTTGAGCTCAAATACTAGTACTGTAAAAAGCTAAATTGCTCAACTCAATCTAACAAATAATATGCACCTAGAACTGGGCCACACTATAGAGCTTATGACTAATGAGGTAAACATTGGACGGAGGAAATTTTAAATAAACTTTGAATCAATTCGGATAATGTTTTATTTGCCATACAACAAAGTACCGAAAAAAATGTAGAAACATTGCGACAATGGCAAGGCACTTATAGTGCTAATTTGATGTTTAAGAATGGATTAGATGTTAGGATGCTATGATTGGCACATGACATCAATATGTAGCATAGGACACCGATACTAAACAATAATTTTGTTCCACACATATGTGTTGAGTTCCATCCATCATTTAAAAAAAAAAAAAAATTATCGGCGAGGCAAAAGGGGTATAACTATTAAGTGGCGAGATAATCAATTACCTTGTTCTATAAAAGGGCCATCATCATGGCGGCCCTTGCGAGCTACTTGCTAACTTAGCTAATGCTCCGTTCAGGTTAGAGAATTTGAAGCAACAGCGATGCTGCTTTTTAAGGCAGGGCGGAAATGGCATGCCTAATTGCAGTTTAGGGTTAACTAAAAGTAGGTCTACTGGAGGTGATAAAACCTTCTAGGACAACGTTGTATGAGGATAAATACGTTATTAGCAGGGGTGGCTGATTCTCTGTTAAAAACAGGCTCCTTAATTATTCAGAATGCGCCTCCTCTGCTAATAACGTAAGATAATGGGCCTTGAAGGCCCATTATCTAATACTTAATGGAAGCCCAAATAGGGCATCTTTGAAGTTGTCAACTTTTGTGCATCATTTGTGTACACTTTGGTTCTGAGCAAGGTTGTAGGCCACGATCCGGAACGCGATCCGGAACGTGTTCCGGATCGCGTTCCGGAAATTCCCATTAGGGTTTTCCAGAACGTTTTTTTTTTTTTTTGAAATTTTTTTAATACCAATATAACTTATTTTTCACTATTATATCATTTTCTACAGTTACCAGTATTGTGTGAAATGAAATCATGTGCAAAGCAAAGCATTGAAAGCATATTGAATCTCTCTCTCTCTCTCTCTCTCTCTCTCTCTCTCTCTCTCTCTCGCTCTGAAGTAGACCATGCTGGAAAAAAATCATACCAAATTATCTATTGAAATAGACCATGCTGGAAAAAAATCATACCAAATTATCTATTGAAATAGACCATGCTGGAAAAAAATCATATCGAAACACAAACCGATAGGACACAATGTAAAAACGTGAAAACATATAATGTCGGGCTCAAGGCCAAAAAGAAAATAGAGTGTCGTCCGATAAGTAATGTCTCATAACACTAACAACTAACAATCGTCCTCTAACTCAAAGTCTAAGTCATCAGTGTCCGTGGAACTACCAGACAAGGAATCTGTAGATGACGCTGAGGGTATCATGTGTCGTGGTGAGCCTCTGCCTCTGCCTCTATGTCCACCTCTGCCTCTTCCCTGTCCCCTACCTCTACCTCTCCCTCTCTCTCTCTCCCTCCTGCCCCCTCCTGGCTGGCTCCAACTGCAGCTCCTCTGCTACTCCCTCCAGGTCGCCCTCTCAACTGTGATCTCGTACTCTGGGAAGGCCCTATATACTCAGAGCCGACCTGGCCCTCAACTGCCTGTGAAACTCCAATCCTCTCTACAAACAAGGCCACCAGACCACCTGTTACGACCTCGTGACCAGTGCCGAACCCTAGAGAACACAGATAGGTCAGATACCACAGTCAGGGTTGTGTCCAGCGTACACGACCAACAGGGCAAGACAGTGTGAGTAGTGTGCCCCAGCACGGTCCATAGCCATGGCGGACCTAACACAGTCTAGGGACCCTGTCAGCAGGACAGGGCCACCAGTTGGGTCCCGACGTGCAGTCGGCCACGTCAGTGCCATGTGGCCGACACTTGGCAGCCGCATGCTACCAGTCCTCACGCTGGGCTAGGAGGGGCTTACTCTATATCAGGGAGTAGGCAAGGTTGGGTGGATCAGTTAGTGTTTGCCCTACTGTGGTGTTAGGACTTATGACACTGGTATCAGAGCCATCTCCATCCTAGGGGATTTAGTTTTCAGCAGTGGAGAAAGTAGCGAGATTGCTCAGAACTTCTTCAAGTTTTCAGAAATCTACAAGGCAGATCCAGCGCTGGAGGAGTAGCTTTCTACTGTGAAAATCTCCATTGAATCATCTTCCTTTCAATTGGAATATGAGTTAGATTTCTGAGACAGATCCATCGCTGTAGAGACAGCTATCTGACAAGGAAATCTCAGTACAATCTTGAGTCATCTGAGCGGAAATCAGAGTTGTGTTGTAGCATAGATCCATCGCTGCAATCTTAGAGATTTAGTTCCGATTTCCATCGGTAAATTGCTAATATCTGAGCGGATTTTGGAAAGGAAGTAATGTACAGGTCCAGCGCTGCAAATTTAGGGGTTAAGCCTGATTTTGGAGAAGCAACCTCTGAAATTTAGACCAGATTCAGAGTAGCAGGGACCTGGTGGACTAGCGTTTTTGGGATGCAGGTCTAGCGTGGGTCTTCCTGGCTATTCATCTGCAAGCAGGGTTCGTGTCAGAGAAAGCATATTGATCTGAGGTATAAGTATACCTGCTGGGCTCTCATTAGTGTATGCTTGATAGCATGACCGGTGGCATGATGCTGCTGGTGTGATGCCTCATTCCTCTCTGAGCGATTGATCCATAGCTTGGGGGCTAGATCCATTCGATCTAGGTTTGGTTGGGTTGGTTTGTCCACCATCAGGTACCCTTGTGTTGCTTGTGATTGGCATGCTTAGAATAGGATCCTTGGATTGAGGACTTTATACACACAGACGGGATGTGCAGTTCTCCGCTGGTGAGAAAGTCTACTTGAGAGTCCCAGTTGACTCTAAAACCCTCAAATTAGGAGTGTGTGCTAAGTTGTCTCCAAGGTATTGTGGTCCCTTTACCATCAGTAGGAGACTAGGCGAGGTCACCTATGAACTAGAACTCCCACACAGCAGTAAGGTTTTTCTAGTCTTTCATGTAAGTCAGTTACGAAAAGCCTTAACTAGATCAGAAAATCTGGTAGGGGACAGTGTTCTTGTTCTCCCATTGGATCCTCAGCAACCTCCACATGAACCAGAGGAGATTCTTGATAGTAGAGAGACGCAGACTCATCATACTCTATATCGAGAATATCTGGTCAAGTGGAATGATCAGCCTGTTGAGAATGCCACTTGGGAAAGAGGCAGCGTCCTTCGCAAGATTTTCCAAACTTTGTCTTAGAGGACCAAGACAGTTCTTAAGGGGGAGGGAGTGTTACGAGCTCGTGACCAGTGTCGAACCCTAGAGAACATAGATAGGTCAGATACCACAGTCAGGGACGTGTCCAGCGTACACGACCAACAGAGCAAGACAGTGTGAGTAGTGTGCCCCAGCACGGTCCATAGTCATGGCGGACCTAACACAGTCTAGGGACCCTGTCAACAGGACAGGGCCCCCAGTTGGGTCCCGACGTGCAGTCGGCCACGTTAGTGCCATGTGGCCAACACTTGGCAGCCGCATGCTACCAGTCCTCACACTGGGCTAGGAGGGGCTTACTCTATATCAGGGAGTAGGCAAGGTTGGGTGGATCAGTTAGTGTTTGCCCTACTGTGGTTTTAGGACTTAAGACACCACCCCCTCCCTGGAACGTCTAGGTCGCCCTCTACGTCTAGGTGCAGGAACGGCTGGCTCCTCCTGTGTCTCAGCATTGGGGTCCACGAATAAGTGCTGCATGTCTCCCCCTCTCATGCTCACCCTCATCCTCTGCCTCTGTATCACCCTCATCCATCCACTCCTCCTCCTTGTACCCATGCCCAAATCCCTCTCCATGCCCCAAAATCTCATCATCTCCATCCTCTCCCATCTCCTGACGTCGAGCTGCTCTCCTGTGGTGTCGTGTACACCCCGTGCCTTTGCATCTGCCTGCCTATGTAGCTCCTGATAGATATCATCCTCGACCTCCTCCTCCGTAGGTGGCACCCGAGGATCAGCCGCTGTCGTATGTACCTTGCAGGAGTCAGGGTTCACCCTCACCTACAAAAACAAACGGGCATGGTTAGCAAACTTATGCATTTGTCAAATAAGTTCATTTGAAACGCAAGTACATCAAGCAATACTAATAAAGTCACTAACTCACCTCGATCAAGCGGTCACCCTGCATGCGTGTGCATCTCAACATGCGTCCGTTGGTGTTCACAAACACCAACCGCCTGCACTGCTCAATGGAGAGTCTATTTCTCTTCTTCGTGTGATGGCCAGCCCATACACTCCAGTTCCACTCACAGGCGGAAGCCGAACAGTCCTGTGCAAGGACCCTCTCTGCCAGCCGCTGAAGGTCAGGTGTACTGCGGCCATGAAAGCTCCACCATGTGACAGGCGCCAACTGGTCATCTCTGAGCTTACACTGCTCTCGATCAAAAGGATACAGGCCCCGCTCGAACTTGACCATGTCTCGTTCTATGTTCCCTAGAGTCGTGCCTGTTGGCAAAGGAAATAGAACATGTGTCAGGCCACAAACCAAAGCATATGCTAATACAAACAACTACACTAGCTAGAATATTTACAATACCTGCGTCGGGCCATACACGCTCGGTGTACTCCACCCATCCTCGGTGGAGCTCCGTGTTGCCAGGACGTCTGGTAGAGCGCCACAATGGGTGCAGCACGTGGGCCACCGCATGGATGGGTCTGTGGAAGTAGTCCCACCTCGCCTCCCAACGTGTGAGGAGCTCGTCCTTCCTGCGCAGGTGACATTGCAAATGGTTAGGCATCTTCGAAAACACGAGCAGAGTGAAACTGAAATAAGAAAGTGATAGGAGACGTACCTATCCTCCTCCAAGCCACATCTGTGAAGCGCCTCGCCGATGCGGTCCATGAACTCGTATATGAGACCGAGAGTGCACCCCCTTCGGTCTACTAGGCGCAGCACATAGAAGACAGGTCGAAGAACCTCTACAATCTCACTCGCACATGTCCAGAAGTCGTCTGCAAAGACTATGGCCTGGAAGAACACTGCCTCTGTGGTGCAGTTCCTGAACTCATCAAATGCCTCACTGGATACCATCCTCCGCAAATGATCTCGCAAGACGCACAGTCACTCAAGAACCAGGAAAAAGAAGGCAAAGCGAGTGGGTGCTAGCTTCTTCAGGTCCAGCCGAGAGAATGTACGGAACAGTGCCAGCACGCGCCTCTTTCTGGTGACGAACTTCACTATGCGCATGGCCTGAGAGGTGAGCTGCAAGACAAACATTAAACAAAAAACTGTTAGAAGCTAAAAGAGGTTAGGGGCCTGGAATAATTGACAAGTGCAAAATGCTTTACAAAGTGACGAAAATTGTACCTCACGAATCCATGGAGGTGCAACCATGTCCTGAATGAGAAGGTCGATGCAATGTGCAATGCACGGGGTCCACACAATACTCGGGTGCTCCCTCATCACCATCTCTCCCATCGATCTGCAGTTCGAGCCGTTGCTTGTAACGACTTGAACCACATGCTCTGCCCCAATCTCCTGCACTACAGAGATCACTGCCTCATAGATGAACTCGGCCGTGATGGCTCCACCAGCTCGAGTAGCATCCACGCCTCGTAGGAAGACTGTGCCAAGTGGGCAAGACACTAGGATATTGACGACAGATCGCCGACGAGTGTCAGTCCATCCATCGCTCAATATCGAGCATCCATAGCTGCAAAAATAAAACATTTCTTAGACATGTGCACTTGCAAACATTGTGGTGATTTCTAGATTGAAACAAATGAAGTGGTAAAGAGTAGCAAAAAATTCTTACGTCTGCCACGCTGTGCGGATGGAGCTCATCTCCCGTGTGATGGTCTCCTCCTCCTGTCGTAGCGTGGTCGTCCGCAATGCCTCTCTCCTCGGAGGCCTCCATGACGAATCAGCTGATGCTATCTGAAGGCAAGTGTCTCTAAATATCCAAGTGTCTGCAACAGCAAAAGGAATGCCACACTCACTGAAGAGCTGCCCAATCCGTCGGGTACACAGGGCATGATGATGTCTCTGCCACGCACCTCGGTCCAATGTCTGCTGCCTAGCCCTAACCGCTCTCTGCTGCACAGAGGACTCTCCTGGTCTAGAACGCCCACCGGAAATAGTAGATGGGCGTGCTGAAGGTGTGTCTGACTGTGGAGCATCGCCTGCTGCATCGCTACGGCCCTCTGTGGCATGATCTGACTCTGTAAATGGTGCATCAGCAGCTGATGACGACGCTGGACGAGATGGACCTATGGCTGCACCAATCTGTCCTGGTGAGTCGTAGAAAATGGGCCCTAACCTTGGTAAGAGAACCAGTAAAGATGCCACCACAATGCAGGCATCTCCATCTGCGGGCACCAAATCCTTGGTGCGTAGCCACATCCCCCTCTGTCAACTCTACCTCTGACCAAATGCCTCTACCAAGGACCGGCATCGTGTGAATTTGTCAATGTATCAGATCGTGTGACTCAGCCAATGTATCAGACCTGCAAAAGAGGAAGCAAACAATCACATGTCAGTATTCTGTTGGTAGCAACAACATTCGGATTGTTCGCATTCAACCCTAAACCCTAAAACGCATGTGATTTGGGCCCTAAACCGAAAACATTCTCTAGAAGCGATAAAAACCGAACTAACAGCACAGGCATGTTTGAGGGCATGAAGAAACACAGTAGCCTAAAATTGCACCTCAATCAGATGATTATAAGCTACTTTGCAAAACGAGTCAAAAACACATGGAAAAGGGGCATGAGATTCATATCTTTTGATACAAGCAAAAATGGGAAAAACTAACAGCATGAGCATCTCTGTGGGGTTCAATACGGTACAGCTCATTCTATGAGCTACCAAGGTTTGAAGTCAAAACTTACCTAAAATCGTTTTGGAGAGTCGCTTCCACCGTCCTGATCACGCACGGATCGATGTCTCACGCTGCCCACAATCCACCATCACCTCCTCATCCTTGCTCTCTCTCACTCTCCAACTCTTAGAAGGCAAAAAATTTTATGTGGGCTGCGGGCTGCCTGCTCGCGGCCCACATAAAAAAATTTGAAATTTTTTTCGCGTTCCGGGACCGCGTTTCTGGTCCCGGAACGCGAGCGATCCGGAACGCGCTCCTTCCGGATCGCGATCCGCTGCAACACAGGTTCTGAGATCCTTGTTGATGTTCTCCAGCTATGTATGTGCAGCGACCAGACTTTTCATGAGCATTGTCATTTTGTTATTCATTCGATCAGGATATTACAATGATTCTGTGGATTTGCAGCTCCTTCCAAAACTTTTTGGTACTTGTGTTGTTTAGACTGCAAAGCTTTTTCTTATTTTCGGCAATTGAAACATTACTTTAATGCAAGAATTGTCATACGTTTTGACACCTTGGAAAAGAAGTCAAGAGTATCTTCAACTTCATTTTACTACCGAGAATTTTAAGCTTTGATCAGATTAGGGTTTAATTGCATTTCGAATTTTTTTGCAGCATCATTTTCTTATGAGGTTGAGCTTATTTTCTCTATGAAGCTGAAATTAATTAGCATGCTGTTATTTGCAAAGGTATGAAGTTCAATGTGGATTTGTTTTGATTCATGCGATCTGCACCTTTTCGTTGTGGATGAAATTTGTAGGTAGATGGTAGGTTTGTAGTATGGTGAGGGAGTTCATGATGTGAAACTTGTTTGTGAACTACATAGTTTGCAGACTTTACTTGTTTTTACATCATGTCTTTACTTTTGATGTTAGCTTGCAAGTTGGTGTCCGACAAGGTTATGTTTGTTCACTCAAACTTCCAGTCTTTTCTGTTACTGTTATGAAGATACAAAACCTATTTTTTGGAAATCAGATGAACATGTATGTACTCTCAAAAGATTTTCAAAAGAGGTTTGCTCTTCCATTCCTTCGATTCTTGTGATTCAAAGACAGTGTTTGGCGCTTGCAGGAAAGATTTGTACAGATTAGGCACTTCTATGTGTATGTCGATCACAGACAGTCTTCTACACTTTGTGATTTGATCGTTTAGCTAGGGAGATGTCCTACATTGAGGTCTCTACAAATTATCTTTGTCCCTGACATCTTTGGTGTGCTTTTACTGGCTGGTGATGCATGATGCAGGGTCAAAAAGATGACAAAATTATAGCTGTAGCTGCAGATGATCCTGAGTATCGCCATTATTCAGACATAAAGGACCTTCCTCCCCATAGACTTGCTGAAATCCGTCGCTTTTTTGAAGATTGTATCCAAAATCTCTCTCTCTCTCTCTCTCTCTCTCTCTCTCTCTCTCTCTCTCTCTCTCTCTCTCTCTCTCTCTCTCTCTCTCTCTCTCACACACACACACACATAAAAACAAATAATGTGATTAATAAAGAAACGAAATTGACAAAGTAATGTGAATTGCTTCTTGCCTGCAACAATGCTATTGATGTTTTTCTGTCTGGAGGAGTCTCTTAACAAAATGACAGATAAAAAGAACGAGGATAAGGAGGTAGCTGTGAATGATTTCTTGCCTGAGACAAATGCTGTTGATGCTATTCGTTATTCGATGTAAGTTGGAGCATTGTTTTCCGATCTCATCAAACC
Source organism: Diphasiastrum complanatum (assembly GCA_029204225.1). Taxonomy (NCBI): domain Eukaryota; kingdom Viridiplantae; phylum Streptophyta; class Lycopodiopsida; order Lycopodiales; family Lycopodiaceae; genus Diphasiastrum; species Diphasiastrum complanatum. The sequence goes on along the minus strand of CM055106.1, from coordinate 18,808,854 downwards.
ACAACTTGCTTCAACTGTTCAAGTTGTTCCCTTGAGTATGACTGCAAGAGCAGGTTTTCTTAAACATAAGTGGGTAATATATTTTGAACAAAAACATTTGCTGACTTTTAATAATGTTTATCATGATTGCAGGGACTTGTACGCTTCTTACATTGTTGAGACTTTGCGACAATAGATCTGTGGTGCAGTTTAGATAGCTTACATCATCTTATCACTGTTCAATATTATAGATTTTGTATCACAAGTGGATGAATCAGAAGTTTCGCCACAAACGGCAAGCTTTAGAAGAACTTATGATCAAAAGCTAGGACGAAGAGCTGTTTAGTACTATTATGCTTCTGTTAAAAGCTAGCATTATGCATCTTGCAAGCTAAGCCATGTTTATTTTTGAACTTATTGGATTATCTGTTCCAAAATCAGCTATATCATAGTTGTACATGATGTCCATGCCATCTCCATATTTAACTCTATTGGAAGGTTGTAGATCTATCAAGTGAGCATGGTTTCATGACAAAGAAAACTAAAGACAACAGGGCACTCATTGGCTTACAAGCCTTTGCAAATATAACGTTTCAAGCTACGTCATAGAGTTGTCTGACAGTAGAAGAAGCATGGGGCAAGTTTTGAAGGAGATCTTTGAGCTCTTCAGAGATAATTTTTAACCTTTTGTTTGTTGATGTGCACCTGATTGGAATCCACCTGCACTAAAGTAGATGAAAGGTTGATGCTTGTACTTACTTCTGGAGCTTTAACCTTTCATATTCTTTAGGATTGCAAGAGTTTAAGTCCGCATAATCTATTTCTGTTTTGAACGGTTTTGACCAGTGGCTCATTCTTTTGTGTGGGCTGTTGTGTCAGGCTTTTGTAACACGATTTATATTGCTGTGTGTCACAGTCCAGCCTTATCTGTGTTTTGATGGGACTTGTCAAGAACATGCATGACTGAGTTTTAGGTGTACAGAAAAGATTTGTGCAGAAATTTTCCCTGAGGTCTGATCCTTACGTGTGGGCATTGTATTAGGCAGAGTGATGGGCAAACACACCTACTCAGCAAGCAAGCACCACAAATAGCTCTATATAATAGAATGCATGTGTAGTAGCAGACTTGCTCAGGCTGATAGAAAACCCATTACTGTAGTGGCCATGTTCAGAAAATAAAACGAGAAGTTGGGTTACAACTGAATAAACTGTGAGCAAGCCCCTAAAAGTTGGTGCCATTTGATACTCACATTTCACTTTTGCACCACATACACAACCCATTCATAGCCATCCCATCTACTTATGGGTTGACCAAGCTCACACCCTTGCATTTTGTGCCTCACACCTATACATGATTGGTGTGCAACTACACCATTTACCAACAGCTCCCTTTCTTCCTCCCCTGAAACTATTGCCTGTGGGTGGATGGCCACCACAGAAGCTATAGTCGACTGGACATATCTCAATATGAAGAGGAGGCTATGTTCATCAAAGGAAAGTTCAAGGGAAAAGGCAAAGGAAAGCTGCTGGGTGTCCATGATTTGGAGCTGAGGTGAGGAGGCAGTAGGTGAGGTTCATCGTCGTTTGGTGCGTCTTGGCTGGAGGCTGCCTTCTTCTTCATCTTCATTGTCTTCACTACTAGATGGAACATCTTCGTACCCAGCCATCTTCTTCTGCTGTTTCCTCGGAGTCAGTTGCTTGGTCGTAGATGGCGGTGGGTTATCGGAGTACGTGTCGGATTCAGAAACCAGTTTGCTGGCGGTCATCTTCATCCTCTGCTTCTTCGGTGGTGGTGTGGTATCAGCAAGTTGAGAGGCTGGTGGTGATGACCAATCGTGTCGCTTCTTGGTGCGACGTTCATGAGTTGCAGCAACTTGTGGGGAAGATGTAGCTGAAGCTATGGATGGTGTATAGCCTCTGCTAGTAGTAGCATCTCGTGGAAGCAATGCAAGCCTCAAGTCGATAGAGGATTGACTTCGAGCAAGATCAAAAAAGATGTAGCTCAATGATGTTACTGGGGCCTTCTTTTGTAATGTATGGATCAACTGTCTGGAGATAAATCTTGCCCAATTATACAGGTTGTGGCGGGCTTCATAGGATTCCCCAAGCATGGCAAAAATCTGGAGGGGAATCCGCAACAAATGTGCCTTGCATGTAAATGTATACCTGGTGAGGTAGGCACAGACAGCTCCTAATTCCTTGGATTTGATGGCTTCGAGCAAGATGACATCCTTGTTCTTCCACTTGTCGACTGAGGTGTCAAGGAACTTGGCATAGGATTGTTGCATCATGTTGGTCAGCTTCACCGGTTTTTCTTTAGGACCACTTGGGAAGCCGAAGGTAGTAAGACTGTGTTGTAAAGCTACTTTTAGAAGCTTTACTTCCGGCGCCATCGGCGCCAGCTATGTCCCTGGCGCAAGTAGCGCTCCTGCTGCTCTCGGCGCCAATGGCGCCGGCGCCGCTCCCGGCGCCATTGTGACCAGAATCCAACCGACGCCAAGTTCCTATGGCTGAAAATCTTTGATCGGTTCTAGCGGAGTCCAGAGAGCTCAGATCGATGTGCAATCACCTCACACGATCTAGGCATGATTAAAGGAAGCCTGGGGATCAATAAAATCTAGAGAGAGAAAATGACTTTCTAGAAAGAGAAAATCCTAGAGAGAGAAAAATGTGCTTTACCAGCTTGGGTAGAGTGCTTGGTATGAGGGGGGTGCCGAATCACACCAATACTATAGGGGAGTGCGGGTTGCGACTCAGGGCGAGCTCCAACCAAGTCTCAGCCTCCCTTGCTGGAATGTTGTCATGGCTCTCGCCTTGGCATGCTAGCGCCCCGGAGACTAGGGTCGGTCACACACTTGAAATGTAACCTTTTCAGATTTATCAATAAAGTGGGATTTTTCTCAAACTGACTCTGATTACCTTCTGGGTTTCAGTGTTCGGTAAAAGCGCCAGTTGTAAGGCCGCTTTCAAAATTTTTAACTTGGCACATAGCTGAGGGTCGTATCCCGGGACGCCAGCGGTATGCCGTCGGGACCATTCGGTCTGTGGCGCCAGCGGTATGCTGTCGGGACCATTTGGTCCAGGAACTGGTTGTTTCCATATATGTCGCGGCTTGTGGTTCTGAGTGTTCCTTGCATGAACGTGAATGGGTTAAGCTCTTGGGGAACGGGGTCTAACCTGTCGGCTAAGTTGGATGGCTTGCTTGGGTGGATGTTACCTGTTTATGGCTGTCCAGTCTGGCGTGGCGCCAGGTTGGCTTCCAGCGCTCGTGACGAAGCTTTCAGTTGGTTAAGTCTGATGTAAGTCAGACCGCTTGCTTGGAATGGATGTTACTCGTTTGTAACGAAGCTTCGAGTTGGTTAAGTTTGATGTATGTCGGGCGGCTTGCTTGGAGGGAAGTCACCCACATCGGGACCCCCGATCTGGCATGGCGCCAGGTTGGATCTCAATGTTGGTTTTCGGAACTTCAAGTTGGTTAAGTCTGATCGTTGTTGGTGAGTTGGCTGCTTGTATGTCAAGTGGGTTTGGATGGCAAGAGTTGAAGGCTGGGAAGCTAAGTCGTGGTTCCTGGCTCCCTTTGGGATGCCTGCGCTACATGTGGTATCAGAGCCAACTGGCCGGTCAGCTATGCGGATCTCACGGAAATGGCCACGGTTTGCTGTTCATCAAGACAACTGTTGTGCAAGGTGCTGCCCACAATGTAAGCACGGGTGCGTCCACGGTCGGGGTGGTCGGCAGAACGGGGGACTTGATGAGTCAAAGTGTTGTTCTTGAGGTGTAAGCACGGTCAGTTCTCGCGGTTCGGGCCTAGCGCTGTCTGCATGTAGGACAGATGAGGCAGTGTGCTGCCATTAGGTTGGTGTAAGCACGGTCTGTGCCTTGTGGGGTGCGGGGCGACATATTCGAACTGTACGGGTTAACCATTGATACAGAGATGCTGCTCGAATTCGGGTGTAAAGCACGGGTGGTTAGCTGCCGGTGCGGGATAGTTGCCGATCGTTTAGCTATAAGGGCTATCGACCAAAAAGTGGTGGGGCGTGACTGAGGCAATGTGCTGCTTAATGGTGAAAGCACGGATAGTTGGAGGGGTGTCCTATGTGGGCTGATTTCGTGATCGATTTGTATGGGCGCGGCCAGGCAAAGGTCCGTTGGCAGGACCATCTCAAAGGGGGACCTTGTCTTTGTTACTTGTTAGTAAACCTGCCTGAGTGTCTTACTTGTATGTATTCGTGGTGAGTCTTAGTACTCGTGCTTTGCCTGGTTTGCATGATTGCTTGTGATACAAGGAGCTGATGGCTCGAGAAGGAACCTTTTCTTTTGAAGGCTAATATCATCAAACAAAGAGGACTACAGAATCTATGGGGCGGATTTGCAATTTAAGTACTCACACGTGAACGACAACAAAATGACTCAATGTTTGCAAAGGATGGATGACTAGCCTGTTTCTTGGGTTAGTTTCATTTGCGACAACGCCCACCAGACGCAAGCAGGAAGTCAAAAGTTGGAAAGGGCCATTTCAGGAGAGATCTTCTATGGAGCAGTTGGTCTTCATTTCGGGACGGCCACCTTCGGAACTGAAACTCACTAAGCATGGGCGATATCCAGAATCTGTGCGACGGATTTGCAGTTCAAGTACTCGCACGTGAACGACAACGAAATGACTCAATGTTTGCAAAGGATGGATGGCTAGCCTGTTTCTTGGGTTAGTTTCATTTGCGACAATGCCCACCAGACGCAAGCAGAAAGTCAAAAGTTGGAAAGGGCAATTTCAGGGAAGATCTTCTATAGCAGTTGGTCTTCATTTTGGGACAGCCACCTTCGGAACTGAAACTCACTGAGCATGGGTGATATCCAGTATCAGTTGGGTTTTTCCTCAAAGGGGAAAAGACTAGGATCCTCTTCAGAGATTGGCAACAAGTTGGATCGAGCCATAATCCTAGCAGATGGGAAGCAAAGTGTTGGAAAGGCTTTTTGTCCGAAGAACTCTACTCTAAGTTCGATCAGCTGATTTTATAAGTGGAGGGGAACTATCACACACACCTCTCTCTTGGGGCAAATTTTGAATGAAAGTTGATCAAAATGGGGGCAAATTCAAGGTGACCTAGCCATACTCACACGAGGAGACTGGCGAACTTTGGACCTAATAAGTTGACAAGTTTTTGTTGTGGAAAGGAAAGTTTGTTATAGGCTTTCTCTGGACCAGCAATGATGAGGAAACATATGAGTACGCTGGCTTGTGTTACGTTAAGGCAGCTGATCAATGAAGGAACTGTGAAAGTTGAGTCTTGCATGAGAGACTTGGTATTTCGAACGGACGCTAAGGGACAGTTCGCGTTGAGATCGGATTAGTGCAAACTCTGGGTGTTTCTGATTCGAAGAGAGCTACTTGAAGCCAAGCTCGATGTACACTTCTTGTTTTGACTGTGAGGCAATTGACCAGTGATGGAATTGTGAAAGTCAAGTTTTGCGCGACGGACATGGTGCTTCAAACAAATGCGAAGAGATAGTTCGGATGCGGATCAAACTGGTGCGACCCTTTGGCTTTCCACGAGGTCAATGGTTACATTTGGGCTGATTCAAAGAGCTACTTCAAGCTAAGTGAGAGGTGCATTGCGGAGTACTCAATCTTTGCCTACCTTAAAGAGCCAAGATGGAAAAGTATCAAGATCAGGCTAGGACAAGGAGAGAAATCAAGGTGCAGAAGCAACAAGGCACGAAGTGGACCATAAAGTGGGCAATCAAATGATAAATCCTTCGGCTCAGGGAGCTTTGATACCTGTGCGGAACTGAACAAATCTGGAGCTCAGGGAGCTCAACACAAAGTGCATCAAGGACAAATCAGGAGCTCAAAGGAGTTCCAAAGTCGAAAGTCAGAAGCGACAGGGGCGAACATTTCAAAGAAAGGCCTCTGTCACCAGTTAATAAGGTTCTCGGGTTTTACGAAAGCGATATCAAATCTACGCTTTTCCCAGACAAAGATATATTTTCAAGTAATGTAATTTTTCAGTACAAAGAGCTGAGCCTCCGACTTGTGGTGTGCCAGCTTCAATGTTAATAAAAAGTGGCCAGTAAAATGAGTATTGTGCCAAGTAGCTTAAATGTATAGTTATTTTAATTGGGAGACACCTTTACTTTAATCTGACATCTGATGAGGACATCAGATTTTATAAAGGTGGGGTGGATGTTGTAAAGCTACCTTTAGAAGCTTTACTTTCGGCGCCATCGGCGCCAGCTATGTCCCCGGCGCCAGCAGCGCTCCTGCTGCTCCCGGCGCCACTGTGACCAGAATCCAGCCAGCGCCAAGTTCCTATGGCTGAAAATCTTTGATCGGTTCTAGCGGAGTCCAGAGAGCTCAGATCGATGTGCAATCACCTCACACGATCTAGGCATGATTAAAGAAAGCCTGGGGATCAATAGAATCTAGAGAGAGAAAATGACTTTCTAGAAAAAGAAAATCCTAGAGAGAGAAAAATGTGCTTTACCAGCTTGGGTAGAGTGCTTGGTATGAGGGGGGTGCCGAATCACACCAATACTATAGGGGAGTGCGGGTTGCGACTCAGGGCGAGCTCCAACCAAGTCTCAGCCTCCCTTGCTGGAATGTTGTCATGGCTCTCGCCTTGGCATGCTAGCGCCCCGGAGACTAAGGTCGGTCACACACTTGAAATGTAACCTTTTCAGATTTATCAATAAAGTGGGATTCTCCTCAAACTGACTCTGATTACCTTCTGGGTTTCAGTGTTCGGTAAAAGCGCCAGTTGTAAGGCCGCTTTCAAAATTTTTAACTTGGCACATAGCTGAGGGTCGTATCCCGGGACGCTAGGGGTATGCCGTTGGGACCATTCGGTCCGTGGCGCCAGCGGTATGCTGTCGGGACCATTTGGTCCAGGAACTGGTTGTTTCCATATATGTCGCGGCTTGTGGTTCTGAGTATTCCTTGCATGAACGTGAATGGGTTAAGCTCTTGGGGAACGGGCTCTAACATGTCGGCTGAGTTGAATGGCTTGCTTGGGTGGATGTTACCTTTTTATGGCTGTCCAGTCTGGCGTGGCGCCAGGTTGGCTTCCAGCGCTCGTGACGAAGCTTTCAGTTGGTTAAGTCTGATGTAAGTCAGACCGCTTGCTTGGAATGGATGTTACTCGTTTGTAATGAAGCTTCGAGTTGGTTAAGTTTGATGTATGTCGGGCGGCTTGCTTGGAGGGAAGTCACCCACATCGGGACCCCCGATCTGGCATGGCGCCAGGTTGGATCTCAATGTTGGTTTTCGAAACTTCAAGTTGGTTAAGTCTGATCGTTGTTGGCGAGTTGGCTGCTTGTATGTCAAGTGGGTTTGGATGGCAAGAGTTGAAGGCTGGGAAGCTAAGTCGTGGTTCCCGGCTCCCTTTGGGATGCCTGCGCTACAGACTGCTAGCAGCCAAGTAGACATAGAGCTGAAGATTGAGAATATCAACTCGGAACATCAGCTCTTTGGTTGCAAAATTTTCATAGGCTTGGTACATCAAGTAGAGGCTCTGATGACCCTTCCACTTAGGAATTTTGAAATCAAGCATCTGGAAGAGCATCTTTGCTTGTGTGTGACACTGGAGCATGGCGCGATGTTCACATGGAACCAATTTCAATGTCGGAGGCATCTCTGGTACCTCGGCACTGTGATCGGAATCTGATTCTGGAGTCTCTGTAGTGGTGAGCAATGCAATGGTATTGAAAAAAAAACTCAGAGGTATTGAAAAAATGAGGAGACTCGAAAAAGGTAGTGTATCGGAAAAAATTGGAAAACTCGAAAAAATGCAGGGTATCGAAAAAATGTTCAGACTAAAAAATTGCACGAAATCGAAGGCAAGCAGACTCAAAAAAATGAAGAAAACTCGAAAAATAAACAGACTCGAAAAATTGTGAAAAATCGAAAAACAAGGAGACTCGAAAAATTTCAAGTAGGCAGAGAGAGGGTGGCGGATGCAATAAAAAAGAAAAAAGTTGATTCTCAGATGGAGTCAAGAAAAAAAACTGAGTGGATGCAACTGGAGATGGAATTGAATGCAAAAAACATAGGATGGTGGCTGTAGATAAAGCAAATGTTGGATTAGAGATGAAGCAGATGGTGACAAAATTTTACAGAAAAATGAATCCCAATCAATCCTAAAAATGATGGAGGATGCACAAATCAAAGATCTAGATCCAAACTATGAGCTAGAATCAAGACTAGTTACCAAAACTAGCAAATTTGGCACTTAACTCCACATTAGGCACATAGATTTGATCAAGTGAACCAAAGTAAAGTACAACAAGCTTCTCAGACCTGTAAACAGGTTCAGTACACTCACATCCAACAACTAGAACTCGCCACCAAAAGACAATGATGATAGAAGTGGAAAAACTCGATTTTTGCTGATATTTTGATGGAAATCTCATCATACATTTATACTTTTCAAGCTTGGATTTGAGCATATGATATCAATATCCAAAAACAATGTAAAACATGCTATTTTTAGATCCTAGAATTTCTCTAGCCTATCCAAACACATTTTTGCCTCATTTCAAAGATGCTATCACAATGTAATACGAGGAATGAACTTATTGGAAAGCATCCTATGTGATTTGACACGTATGGCGTCTATTTACATGGCCATCTTGCCAATTACAATGCATGTGACCAAAATTGGTCAAGCTAGAATTGTGAAATTTCAATACTCCTCTTCACAATCTAGCTAGATGATAACATAACTTTACTAATTAAGCCAAGGGCTGATCTAAGCTTCAAAAAAGCATTCTTTTGAAGAGGCTTTGTCAATATATCAGCTATGCATTCTTCACTTGAAACATGCTCCAATGAGACCTCCTTAGCTTGGACCTTTTCTCTTACAAAGTGGTGAGCAATCTCTATGTGTTTGCTCCTTGCATGGTAGATTGGATTGGATGCTAGGTGTTGGGTTGAGATGTTGTCATTGTAGATGAGTGGAATGACACCTGATCTGATCACTTTGAGCTCCTCAAGCAACCTCTTGATCCATAGTACTTCCTTGGTTGTGGTTGTTAGAGCCTTGTACTCGACCTCGGTTGATGAAAGATATATTGTTTCTTGCTTCTTTGATAGCCAAGAAACCACACCTTCTCCAATAAAAGTTGAAAAAGAACTTGTTGACTTTCTATTCTTCTTGTCCCCTGCAAAATTTGAATCACTAAAAGCATGCAAGTTAATGGATTCACCTCTATAATAGATCTCAAAATCTAGTGTGCCCGAGATGTATCTCAATATTCTTTTGGCACATTTCCAATGGATAACTAATACCCAAAATGAAGTGCAAAAGCCCGAGATCTACCATCTTGAACTCTTTGGATAGATCTAGTTTAGTTTTCTCAACACCTTCTAAATCATCTCCACTAAGTATGATATCATCAACATAAAGTAATAAAAGTACAATGCCTATTGCACTAAATCTTATGTACAAAGTGGTCTCATACTCACTAGGAGTAAATCCAATAGAGATAAGAAAAGTATTGAGCCTTGTGTTCCAAGTCCTAGAAGCTTGTTTCAAACCATACAAAGCCGTGAGCAAGCTCCTCCTTGCACATAGTGTGATACATTGAATTTTATAATGGTCAATTTTATTGACCATTCTATCAGAAAGTCAGTGGTTTTGCTAATTGAGTCAGTACTTGTTGGTGGAGTTGTCACTTATTTATGTTGTTATTTATCATGGTACTGTCACGATATGTCGGCAAGGCCTATTTGAGGCCCAGTTCTAAGATTAAGATATAACATACATGGCATTGGCTATGAGCGTTTTTATTATTGAAGGTCCTTAAATATTTTCGGAGGCACCTTTTTCGGCTTATCGACACTCTGTGCTGAGTCGTTCCTAAGCTTAAGTTATACTTTTATTGGCATTCGAAGATAGCAAGCTATTATCGTAAGTTCCAATGTTGTGCTAACTACATGGGTGGAGGCCATTTAATCGTTGAGGAGGCCTAATGCTAAGTAGCCTAAGTTAAAGACATATCTATGGGCTGCCTTGTATTAAGGATAATGTTCAAGCCCACAGGAAGTTTTAAGTGTCAACTATTCGAACCTACAGTCGACATTTGTACTTGAAAAATTATTGTTCATGGTAATATGCGAGCTCCTAAATGTGGTGGGCTATACAAATTATTCATTAGCTACATTTAAGGTCAGGCCGTAAGGTTAATGCATTGCTTATATGTTGTCTCTATGGGCACTCCTTGAAGTTAGAGTGCAAGCATGCATTAGTGCCTTACACTAAGGTCTATATTCGACCAGCCTCTATGTTTAGCTACCATCCAGATTCGCATTCGCGGCTGACTTCTGTTTTGAGCCCTAACTGCTTGCTTTTATGTTCGAACCAGTTTGAAACGAACATTTATTCTTCGTTGCTAAAGTAGCCAGAGAAGCAGATTGGCATCTTTCCCCAGACGAATATTTCTTCTTCGAGCCAGTTCGAGGACCGATTAGATGTTCTCTCCTTTCGTGTTCGAGCCAGTTTGAAGCGAACATTTATTCTTGGAGCGTTCTTGCTAACGTTCTTGCTAAGGCAGCCATCGAATTATTATCAACTCAGAACATAATCTTTTCCTCTTCGAGTCAGTTTGAAGGATTCAAGCTCTCTCACTCTCTTTGAAAGCAGCCAGCGTTTTCTCCAAGTATGTTTCCAATAATAGGCCATCGGATTCCTTTATCTTTATCGATCTCCTCTTTCTATCTGAGGGATGAAGACTGCTATGGTGTTATGGAAAGGAGCGATAGATATCATCTGATGACCCTGATTTTCTACGAAAATATTTTCCAGCGCAGCTCTGAAGGACTGGCTTTAGCCATGAATATCTTCCAGTGACTGTTGTGAGGCAATTTTTGTGAGGCAGATTCAGATTTTGTACCTTGCCTTCAGCTGTTCTGAGCCAGAATCCAACGATCTTCTGTTAACATTAAAACAGTTTCTTAGGCCAGAACTAGAGATGCAACAAATTTGGAATGTGGCGAAATATCGGGCAGGTTTTAGATAGCCATCAGCGCACCTCCACGTATTCAGAATGCAGCGAAGGCATGATCACCTAGTTGATCTTAGTGCACGATCCATGGTGCTACCTTCATGATAAAACTCGTTTTGGGTCAAACAGTTATCTCTGCCTGAACCTATCTCAAATGGCCTAGTTGTTCGTTCTTCCTTGAACGTTTCAACGTCTGAATTGTTTTCCTTCTAGCAGGTCTCTACTTTCTATTATAACAGGCAAGTTAGAAGTGGTCATCATTAGTCCCGCACTATCGATGTTTGGAAGCGCTACTTATCAAATGGCAGTGTTAAACTTTGATCCTTCTCAACGTAACCAAGAGTTGGCAAATAATACTCTCCTCTGATGTCAAGCGAGAGATCTGACATGGCTATTCCTCAATCATCTCCTTCAGTCAAACTATTGTTGAATCTGGCACGACACATTTTTATGTATCTCTTGGAAGCACACCCTTGAACAGTTCGGCCTATCTTCTTCAGCAGTAGCCACAGCCACAGATAAATTTGAGGATCAGACAAATAAATATTCGACCATCACATAAATATTTGTTCTACAAGAAGAAATATTCGAGTTGACCAGTCAACATTGGCATGATTACGTGGCAGGAGTCTGGCCACATGTAATCTTTCTGTACATGTCATAACGTACCTAACACACCTATCAGTGAAGTTTGAAGCCTATTGAAAGGCAGTGGGCAGTTATGCGGACTCCAAACTTCATATTTGAAGTATTGAAGGCTGCGTTTACACATCTAAGACACCTTTCAACAACTCATTTCTCTCAACATTTTAGAGGCAGAAGATGGGGTCTTCGTTTCACGTTTCACGCATTATTTGATTCACGTTTCACGCATTATTTGAAGGGCTCCTTTCAACATGTCTTCTTCAGAAGGGCTGCGTATTGTTTCATTTCAGTTCGCTGCTACGTGTTAACAATTTACTGGTGAACAGAGCAGCATGCTCATTTCCAGATGGCAGAGGCAGCGTTTCACATGAGTCTCTCTTTACATGGCAGCAAACCATTGGAAATTCATAAAACACAACATTTGAGATCTTACAGACGGCAGTTTGCTTGCTTTGTCAAACACGTATAGCAGAGCCCACGCTCATTATAAATTATTCGTTTGTGGTTCTGCAGAGTAGGAAGCAGGAGTAGAGTTCTTGCTCTTCTTCTATCTGTGCTAGTTTTGACAGAATAAAATATTGTCTGCTGTCTTAGTCGGCTTGAATCAATGCAATGATTCGCAAACTTTGTATGTGTAGACTGTATTTTCACAGGAATCTGAAGAAGTGTGTGACAGACACTTTCTATTTCTCAAGAACGTTATATTGCATTTCAGTTCCTTGTTGAATGAATCACACCTCTTACTGTTATTGTCTATTTTGACTGATCCTAGGAAATTCATGGTGATTCTACAGAATGATGGATTTTATGCTATGCATAGATTATTAATTAGAGTTGAACCTAGAAATTTATCGAACTATGTTGTAATTGGAACTGCTTGCCAGAATAAGTGAGTAGCAAGTTTATGAAGACTGTTGAGGGTCAACGTAGCCCATTGTAAGCATTGCCTGCAGCAATCATTTGGCCTTGTGGCATTCTTGTTTTGGCTAAGTCCAGATCTGAACTGTGAAGCATGTGATCTTAATGTTGTGGGGATGTCTAATCATTCCGAGTTCTCACTCTTCTTCAGAATCTGGATTTCTTGGTTGAACTGTTTGAATATTTTACTTGGTGTTTGTTTGTACCATTTTCAATGGCGGTACTGGCTGCCTACTCATAAATGTCATCGAACAACCAGTTTTACATTTCCATTCCACTGGTCTTCAAAGATAAATCCTTTTATCTTACCAATAATGACAGAATACCTCTGTATGATGCTCTCCATGAGAACGGTAATCATTTATACTACATTTTTACTGATATTATGGTTTGGTAAGCTACGACACATAGCTTCCATGGACTTGGTGTTGATGTGACCAAGCCTCTTGTGCCACAAGTCAAATGTGGTCATCTTGGTCTCCTTGGCTACCATCACAAATTGGTTAGGAATAACAAAAGCATCAAGCTTAAACAACCTCCTAAACTTTCTTCTCTTATTAAGATCTTCCCATTCTTCTTGATGTTGCATATGTTAGTAGAGAACTCCACAATGAAACCATGATTAAAAGTTGGCCAACACTAAGAAAATTCTTAGTGATGCTAGGATGAAAGAACACCATTTATCTTAGTCTTCTTGGAAGATCCTAAGCATAAGGGAATGGATCCCACACCTTCAACTTTACATTCATGATCATTTGCTGTAAAAATGGACTTTATAGGTCCTACATAAGGTGTGAGTTGAGAAAAATACTCCCTTTTACCCGACATGTGGGAGCTAGCCCCACTATCTATCCACCAAGGATCTTCACCTTTGACATTTGATGATGAAAAAGTTGACATCATGAGTGAGTCATTGTTAACAATCAGAAATGCAACATCAAGCATTCACCATAAGCAATCACCAAGTAGGGAGACGGAAGAAGAACACGCAATATCACTCTATCACACTAGCAATACTGAATGTAAAATGTACATATAAACCCTGAACCCTGATAGAGAGGGAGAACCTAGGAGTAGATTACTAGACTAGCCTATGGCTACTTACAGTTAGTAATAAAGTACATCGTAAACAGTAACTAGGAAGTGTAACAATGAGGTTTATCATTGATTTCTAACACACTCCCTCAATGATAAAATTACATTCTTCTATTCCTAGTAGAGTACAAAACTTTTCAAATTAAAAATATCTTAGTAAAAATATCTGCCACTTGATCTTCAGATTTACTAAAAACAAGATCAATGTCTCCATCAAGAATTTTCTCTCGAACAAAATGATAATGTATTTCGATGTGCTTGGTTCGATCATGTAAAACTGGATTTTTGGCAAGGTGAATGTAGCTTTGATTGTCGCAAGATATAGTAGCCATATCTACCTATGGTTGACCTAAATCCACAAGCAATCTTCGTAACCATACCGCTTCTTGTGCAGCATTGCTGAGTGCTTGATATTCAGCTTTCGTCAAGGATAAGGCTACTGTAGGTTTCTTTTTGCTGCTCCATGAAACTGCAGCTGTACCATAACTAAATGTATGACCACTGGTAGACCTTCTGTCATCAATATCACCTGCCCAATCAGCATCTGTATATCCTATCAATATTGGCGCTTCATGCTGATCATACTTCAAACCAAAATTCAATGTCCCTTGAATGTATCTAAGAATACGTTTAGCAGACTTCCAGTGTGTTTGACTAGAATCTGGCATAAATTGACTAACAACACCAACAACATTAGAGGAGTTTTGAGTTCCAAAAAGATCCTTTAAGAATTCGTGCAAGATGCCTTTTTTATTATTAAAATATTATAACACTAATACTTTTGACTTGCCATAACTTTTTAATCGTAGCTCAGAAGTATGTCATCTAAATATCATTGGAAAGCCCTTGTCGAGCGCTTTCCAATGCACCAAACTTCGCTAAATTCAGACTTACCACTAAAAAGTTATGCCATTTTTAGTATGGAATCAAAATGTCGACTCAAAAAGTTACATTACATAGATTTCGAATTTGAGTGTTTTGATCTTGTATATCCATTTGCAAGTGATAGGCGTCTTACCATCATGTAGCTCAACCAAGTTTTAAGTCCTATTTTTTGATATAGCTTCCATTTTTGTTTCCATAGCTTCACGCCACTCCTCGTGCTCCTTTGCTTTATCAAAAGTTTTTGGTTCTTGAGCCTTGAGCACAGAACCCATTAGGGCTAGATTCATCTCTAATCTTGCAGGAGGTTTTCAATTTCTACTTGATCTTCTAAGCTCACTAGATTCGAGAGTATATCCCTTCTTTGTACCATCTGTGACTGATAAGTACCATTTAGGTACTCTCTTGGAAATTTCAGCATCAGACTTGCCTTTGTCCAATGAATTTTCTATATCAAAATCCACTTCCTTCTTGACCTGTACTTTTGTTCCCTCATCAAAAGGTTCAGTGATTACTTCAGATTGTTCACCTCGTCCCATCTCGTCAAATGTAGCATCCCTAGAAATTACAAGCTTCTGTACATTTGTGTCATACATCATGTATGCCTTGGCCTTCTCATCATATCCAAGGAAAATACACTTGATGGATTTTGAATCCAATTTCCTTCGTTTCTCATCAGGACTATGAGCATAAACATCACAACCAAATACTCTCAAATGAGAAATATTAGATTTCTTTCCAGTAACAGCTTCATGAGGTGTCTTACCTTCCACGGATTTTGGAGGACACCGATTCAGGATGTGCGTAGTTGTGCTACAAGTTTCTACCCAAAAGGTGTTTGGCAGACCTTGCTTTTGAGCATCGCCCTAGCCATCTCAACAATAGATCTGTTCTTTTGTTCTGCAACTCCATTTTGTTGTGGTGAAAAAGGTGTTGTAGTCTACCTCTTGATCCCTTGATCTTTGCATAAATCAATAAGTTCTGTCGAAAAATACTCACCACCTCCATCAGATTTCAAAGTTTTGATGCAACATCTTGTTTGCTTTTCAACTAATGCCTTGAATTCCCTGAAGTTAGCAAAAGCATCTGACTTCTTGCTTATGAAATAAATCCAAATACATCTGCTATAATCATCAATGAAGGTGATAAAGTTATAGTAGCCACTAAGAGATCTAGTCTGCATAGGTCCACATAGATCAATGTGGATAAGATCTAGGATGCCACTGGCTCTCCTTGCTCCACTTTTGGGAAACCTCTCTGTGTTGTTTTCCCAAAATGCAACCTTCACAAATTTTTTCTTCAAAAGAAATATCAAGCAATCCTATAACTAGATTACCTCTTTTGAGAATCTGTAAACTTTGAGCACTAATATGACCAAATCGTTGATGCCAAAGAGCACTTCGACTATCAACCGTGCTTTACCATAGCTTGAGCAAAAGATCTCGCATTCAATTTGTAGAACTGATTCCTGTTGACTCTAGCTCATGTAGCAATCACTTTGTAGTGATTCTTGATGTCTTTGACAAGACATTTGTCGTTGTCAAACTCAATCTTGAGTTGTTGATCAGCCATCGTCCCAACAAATAGTAGATTGTTAGCTAAGTCAGGTACATGTTGCACATTGCTTATCCGCTTTATCTTCCCGCTGGCTAACTTCACTGGTATCACTCCAACTCCTTTAACAGATAGCAATTTGCCATCGGCTTGTCCAACTTCATCACCATTGTGAGTTTTCTTGAGTTTTGAAAACAACTCTTTCCTTGAAGTCATGTGCTTGGACGCACCACTATCAATGTACTAGGTATCCTTGGCTTCATCACTTGTCATTAATGCTGTAATGAACAAGTTTGAACTCTTACCTGTATAATCTTCATATTGATCATCATCGTATTGATGTTGATCAGCATAATTGCCCGCTTGTCATTTGTCTTTTTTGTGTTCTATCTCCTTCTGTTTCTTGAAGCATTCATGCTCCCAATGGCCAGGTTTGTTGCAATACCTACAATTTCCAAGTTTATTTTGCTTGGAATAGCCGCGTCCTTGACCTCGGCCTTGATTCCAAGTGCCTCGATTTGGTCCATCATTGGATTGCTCATGAAATTATTGGAACGATCCATGATATGAGTTTCCACCTCTTGATTGGTGTCTTCCACGACCAAATCTGCCAACATGTCCTCTCACTGCAAGAGCTTGATCAAATCCTCTGTTGCAATGACTCAAGTTCTCTTGACGTTGTTCTTCCTGCAAAAGCAATCCACCTAACTCTTCATAGGCTGGAAGATTTTCTCGTGTGGCACTAATTGGTCACGAATCTCTTTGATCTTCAGTAGGTGATTAGCAACAGTTGCGCCATCATCCATCCGCAATGTGTGCAGCTTCGTCTTCAAGAATAGCACTTGAGATGTGTTTGTGGTCTCAAACAATGCCTTCAACATATCTTATGCTTCTTTTGGTCCTTCTGAATCCAAAATGTAGGGAATAATTGCATCTCTAACTGATAAGTTGATGACATTTTGTGCTTTCCGTTTTCTCCCATCAAATGTCCACTGATCTTCTTCAATCACTGGCCTTGTCTCTTCATCTGTCACAATCTCCCATAGCTCCTTTTCCATCGAAATGTTTTTAAGTATGAATTTCCAAACTGCATAGTTGCCGGCTCCTTCCAATTTGCTTGACTCATTGAGGATACTCTCGTTTAGAGTTGCCATTACTGAACAGATGAGTCCAGATCAAGTAATTTATCACACCACAGAACTGTATATTTTTTTGGTTATACACCTGATATCAGAATGGAGCGCGAAAGTATGGCTGCTCAAGATCCTCTTTAACTTGTGTGCGTGGATCCGATATTGGAGCATACGATATCGGACTGGAGCGCAAATGTACAACTGCTCGAAAAAAATTTTAGCTCGTGTGCTTGGATCTGATATCGGTACAGACAATATCGGACTAGAGCGCGGATGTACGACTACTCGGGTTTCTCTTCAGCTAGCGTGCTTGGATCCATTATTGGTACGGAAAAAAAGAGAGAATATAAGAACTTCCAAAGGGAATATTCTAGATTCCCTACTTTGGCACGACGGCTACGCCTCCTCCTCTTTGCTTAGATTTCAAAATGAGTGATCATTCAAATAGACAGATATCAATAATGTGAAAGGTATGAAGCCTCAAACCTCTAAATGGTAGTACTAGACACTGTCTGGTGTGATTTGCAGTACCCCAAACAAACAAATGAGAGATTTCTTGGCACAACTCTTTGACAAATGACACTTTTCACAAAGACTAAAAAAAAATATTGTAAAACTTTTCCCACTCAACATGTTTTCAATCTATCTGATGCTACTCTGGCCTTTCCAATGCCTCCTGGACTGTGTCTTCATTCCCCACTAATAACTATGAGCTCCAAAACCTGCAAAGTACATCAAGAAGGATTTCTTCCAGCCGTTTTGTCTCTCCAAGCTTTCACCTCTTGTGAGGGACTTTCTCACTTCGTTGCGGAGCCTGTGACAAGCGATATCCAATGATCAGACACGCAGGACTATCGTAGCTCTAATACCATGTTAACAATCAGGAATGCAACATCAAGCATTCACCATAAGCAATCACCAAGTAGGGAGACGGAAGAAGAACACGCAATATCACTCTATCACACTAACACATACTGAATGTAAAATGTACATATAAATCCTGAACCCTGACATAGAGGGAGAACCTAGGAGTAGACTACTAGACTAGCCTACGGCTAGTTACAACTAGTAATAAAGTACATCGTAAACAGTAACTAGGAAGTGTAACAATAAAATTTATCATTGATTTCTAACAGTCATCATAATAGCTCTCTTCCTCCTCTTGTCCAATGTTGGCTTGGCTGTGATCTTGCTTCTTCTTGAAGCATTCCGAGTCATAATGTCCCATCTTGTTACAATAGTAGCACTTTATCTTAAATCTGTCCTTCTTGGGCTTGACTTGCGATGATGAGGATGTGGATCCTCCTTGATCTCCATCCTTTGTTTGCTCCCTTTTGAATGCTCCTCCCTTGGTATTTGCTTTGCCTTTGCTCTTGAAAAATAAGGCTTTGTCATCACCATCATTGATGGAGAGCCTCTCCATCCTTGATTTGATATGAGCCTTCCTAATCTCCTCAGCCATCAACACACTTTGAAGGTCTTCAATTGTAGGCAAGTTTCCCATGATGGCATAGCTTTGGACAAGGTTAGTAAAATCACTACATAAGCCATTCAAAACTATTTGCAGAAGCTCACTCTCTTTAATAGGTTCACCAACATAAGTAAGCTCTTTGTTCAAATCTTTTACTCTCAAAACAAATTGATGTCCACTCTCACTCCTCCTTTGGAAGCATTGAAGAACTTGGTTCTTGAGGGAAAGTAACCTTGAGGTATTCTTGGACTCATAGATCTTTTGAAGAGTCTCCCAAGCCTCTTGGGCTGAGGTACATGCTCCCACTTCTTTGAGCAAATCATTTGCAACATTCATCTTAATACAATGAAGTGCAATCTTGCACCTTCTCTTGTATTTAGTTGCTTCTTGTGGATGGATTGGCTCATCTTCCTCTCCATTCACAATATCCATCAAATCTTGCATGATAAGGATGGATTCCATTCTTAACTTTCAAATTGAATAATTTGAAGAGTTCAATCTATCACTAGAATCCAAAAGATAGGCACTTATGGATGCCATCTTCAATAATAGGGAGATAGATTCAAAGAAACAAGATAGATTGTACAAGATATGATCACTACTAGCTATCCCGCTCTCTTTGGGACCTGAGACGAGTCACTGTCTGATTTCTCAACAAGATCTAAGGTGATCTTGAGCTTGATCTATCTTCTAGATCCGAATTTGCTATAGATTTGATCAAAACTAGTCTCCTCCTTGATCTCGACTTCACAAGAAGGGTGAATCCACCTATACTGAACCAAAAGCACTTTATAACACACAAAGGTCTTACAAATAAAGCCTCTTAACTTCAGGTTGATTCACATTGACATACTCAATCACAAACCTATCCAAAACCGAGTAGAATAGAAACACAATGTTCACTAGTTTTGCATTTTTAGATGAAAAAATCATCAAAACATTTGATCTGAACATAAAAGGTGTATTTTAGGACCTTAAGAAGCCTAAGAACGACTCAATTAAGCTCTCAAACGACTGGTCCAAACTTCTAAAGAGTGGCGGCATTCAAATCCTTATGAAAATCTCTACTAGGAGACATGTACTCCAAGATTCAACTCATAAGAACTTTCTAATTTGGTTTGGTTGAATGGAAATGGGTCAATATCGGTTCCTACAGCTATAAATTAGCAAAACAAGTTCCCTTTGATCTATTATCACTCAAATAAAACCAAATTTGAAGGTGCAATCACTAGATTAGCAACTAGTAACAAGGGCAAAGCCAATACTACTCAGATCTAGGATCTAAGCTTGAGAAAATCAAATCTAAAGCTCACTTTTGATTAGGCGCTGATACCATGACAAAATTTTACAGCAAAATGAATCCCAATAAATCCTAAAAGTGATGGAGGATGCACAAATCAAAGATCTAGATCCAAACTATGAGCTAGAATCAAGACTAGTTACCCAAACTAGCAAATTTGGCATTTAACTCTACATTAGGCACATAGATTTGATCAAATGAACCAAAGTAAAGTACAACAAGCTTCTCAGACCTATAAAAAATTTCAGTACCTTCCAAACCAAGCAATTAATGCATAATAACACTCACATCCAATAGCTAGAACTCGCCACTAAAAGACAATGATGATAGAAGTGGAAAAACTCGATTTTTCTTGATATTTTGATGGAAATCCCGTCATACATTTATACTTTTCAAGCTTGGATCTGAGCATATTAGGGCACCTTTGAACTTATCATAACCTAATCCTAACATCTATCCTAATAGGTCATTGGATCCACCCTAACTTGGGGTCAAGTTCTCGAGATCCAAAAACAATGTAAACATGCTTTTTTTAGATCCTAGAATTTCTCTAGCCTATCCAAACACATTTTTGCCTCATTTCAAATATGCTTTCACAATGTAATATGAGGAATGAACTTATTGGAAAGCATGCTATGCGATTTGGCACGTGTAGCATCTATTTACATGGCCATCTTGCCAATTACAATGCATGTGACCAAAATTGGTCAAGCTAGAATTGTGAAATTTCAATAGATGGCGGATGCAATCTGGCAGATACATAGTTTTTGGATGGAGCTATTGGTTGATCTTGGCAGATGCAACTGGAAGGTACACTGGCGAATACAGATGGCGGATGTGCTTGGTGGCTGCAAGTGACAGATAGAGGTGAAGGCGGATGTGAAGAACCGCTGGGTGGGATGCATGCGTGTGCAGAAGTAATGGAGGATGGAGGAAATACAAGACCAGATGAGAGCTGTCAGTTTGGAGAAGAAATTGGTGGAATCGGAGCATGTATCATAAAAAGTGCCAGAGATGTGTCAATCGGACATGAATTCTTCCGAAAATTATGAAATAAGAAAGGATCAACTGACGTAGTTATACTCAAATAATTTAGGGTAGACAAATTATCACGAAAATCGACAGATGGAATTCAGAGTCGAAAAATAACAAGGCTCAAAAAAATGAGAACGACTAGAGAAAACTAGATATCAAAAAAAAGAAATAACTAATGGATAAAAAAATCAATGACTCGAAAAAATGTTTGAAAAAAAATTATTATTGACTCAAAAAATTTTCAATGACTCGAAAAAATTTTCAGGTCTCCAAAAAAATTATCAGTGACGTGAAAAATTTTCAATGACTCGAAAAACATTTCAATTATCGAAAAAATTCTCAATAACTCAAAAAAATCTGGGATTGAAAAAATGAGAGAGCAAAAATCGATGGATCAAAAAACTAATGGGTCAAAAAACTGATGGATGTAGAGTATCGCAAAGATTTTACAAGGACTCAAAAAATTGAAAAGTATCGTAAAAATTTGAATCACTCGAGAAAAAAAAAATGTCAACTTTTTCGAGTCGATCCAGACTCGAATAGTTCTAAAAATTTGAGATGCCTCAAAAAAATTTAAAGTATGTAGAAATTTACAAGGGACAAAAGAAAACAGCAAGTGTCAAAAAAATTACAAAGGATCGAGCCCGTGCTTAAAAATCGAACCTTCATATGGTTTTCGAAAGAAGTAGGTAGGAATATACATAGAAAAAATCGATCAAAGAGAGAGAAAAAATTATTAACCCGGAAGTCCTTCTTAAACAGGATCGATGGTAAAGGTATCCTCATAGTATCACCGTAGGCGACTACCATTGACTAAGGTGTCAAGGGGTATGCCTTTAAATGTCTCTAATTGCACGGCACCATTTGTAAAAAAAAAATTGGACAACATAAGGACCTTGGCTATGGAATTTCAATTTTTCTAGATGGACTTTGGAAGACGTGTAAAGTAAAACTTTATCACCATCGTGAATATCCTTAGTCTGGACGTGACGATCATGCCAGGCCTTCTGTCTTCATTTGTGGACTAACTATGCATGGTAAGATATATGTTGTGTCTCACACAGTTTTGTCAATGTAAAAAGTCGATTGTGAACTTGGTGTTGATAAGCATTATCGTCACACAAGTCTTTGGCATAAGCTAAAGTGACGTGTAAGGATGGAATCAAAAATTCTACTGGCATAACAGCCTCTTGGCCATATACCAGCTCAAATGGTGTTTTCCAATCCGTGGCTCGCTTTGGTGTTGTGCGATATGCCCAAATAGTAGAGAATAACTTTGTTTCCCAGTCTAATTGACTGGTTTCTACTATCTTGTTTTTTTATTCGTAGACTCAGCTAGTCCATTGTATATAGGATAGTACGGGGTACTCTTTCAGTGGATAACAAAGTAATAACTCTGTAAATTGTTAATTACTTCATTAAGGAAGTGAGATCCTTGATCACGGACAAGCTCTATTGGACAACCAGATCTAGTGATGATGTTTTTATAGAGGAAGCATGCTACAGACTTTGCATCTCCTTTGTGTGTTGCTTTACACAATCGATGGTCGTTAAGGCATGTTCCCAATTGATGATATCGATACTCTACACGTAATGACCCTTTACGGTGGAATAGATACTATCGGGGTCATCATAGATAGTGGAAGACCAATCATCTTCAACGCGTGCAGGCTTTATCTTTCTGGTGGCATCGACAGATATTCGCCCGTCTCTGTTGCCAAAAACAATTTTGTTTTTCTTCCAATCTTGAATCACACCGTGTGCGGGTCATCAAGTAAATCTAGGACTACACACTCTATAGTGAAAATCAAACCGACAATTTTGATAGGTAAATTGCTTATGTGACCGACGGGTGTCGTCATTCGTTGGTCAGCCATATGTAGCTTGTACTTAGGATTTTCCAATGTGGATATTTCCCATGCCTTTGCTAAGGACAGGGCAATAATATTCATGCCAGACCCACTATCAAGAATGGCTTGTACGAATGGATAAGATCTGTAGTGCACTAGTAAAGTGATGTTGTTAGCTTTAGCAACACCTATATGAAGTAAGCTCATATCAACATTATGAACCACTTCAGCATTTTCCGGATGTCTTGACTCATCTTGTACATCAGGCTGTTGGGAGCTGTACAATATGGCATCCCGCAGGGGTTTGGAAAATTTCATGACCGTGTAGAAGGGCATGGTGATTTGAGCTTGTAGGAGATCGAAAAGAACCTCTATTCCTTGTGGTGGTTGCCCCTACATAGTTAACTAGGCATATGGCGGAGTAGCAATCCTAGCTTCAGCTCTATCAAACTCATCTCAGAACTCATGGTATTGCCTTTGAGCTTCTACAGAGTCAGGGTAAGATTGTGGAATCATGGAAGTATAAGCAAGAGGGGGTGGGTGTGATGGGTAATCTTGTTCTCATCTAAGTCCCGATGTTGCGTGCATGCGACAGCATGCAACGGCTCTTCAGATACCCTACGTGTTGGAACTGTCTTCTTGGTTTGGTTAGGGCAATCTTTATAGCAATGTATTCTGATACAATCAGCACATTCAGCTACAAAATTGTAACGAAGTCTGCATTCACTTTGAAAGTGAGTCGTTTCTCCACATACAAAACATAGTGCTGAAGGGAAAATGGCATAACTATTTTGGTCAACTTGAATAGGTTGTTCCTCATGATAATATTGCCCATTGGAATAAGAGGCAGAGGCCTCATCTACGTATGAGTTAGGATTGCCTTTATCATAAGTAGACTCATAGGCTGGGGTGTCATAGGAGGTACTTTGCACGACATTGGCTTGAACTTGTGGTCGGTCCTGTTGGTTTGGCCTGTTGGGTGGAGCAGATCCTCTTGGACCTGGAAGTGCCAAGCGTTGTTGTTGTGGAGGTAGGTGTTGTCTAGGCAATTCCTAGACTTGGATTGGAGTCATATAACATGGGTTATATGGCCCTTGTGGTTGTCCTCGTGGGGCATATTGCTGTGGTTGAGAGTATTGCATGTTGCGTGGGTTGTACCTACAGTTGGATGTGGTATGAGTGGTCGTATCAACAGTATACAATGTTGTGGTTCGTAAGGGCAGTGTAATGGACACTCATTACCGGTATGTGGGCCACGACATTGTGGGCACCAGGTGTCTTCTCGTCTATGGATAGTGTTACCAAATGGCAATTGCCCTGGCAACTGACTTTGGAAAGATTTTAAGGCTTGCTGAAACTCTTTGCTAAGTTTCTCCATTTGTTGCTGATGTTGTTGATTCATCAACTCAAACTGAGATTTCCAGACTAGGTCTGAATCTCGAGGCTCACTGGGATAATTATCAGGGAATACACTGTGAGCTCTTTTCTCTTTTTGGTCATCATTATCAGGACCTTCATCTTCTTCACGAATGCCATCGGACATAGCAGATTTAAGAGTAAAATACTCTTCGCTAGGCTTAAGCTCTTTACAAATGCATCTAGTCAGACCAACTATAAACCATATGATCAACATTTTATCAGTTGGTTGTTCTTGGACTTGACTTCTGAGATGCTTAAAGTGCTCAATATAGTTACGTACGCGTTCATCTTTTTTAATTTTTATATTATTAAGCGTACAAATGGGCTTTCTATGAGTCTGAAAGGTTGGAAACGTTTAATGAAAGACTCTTTCATCTCTGACCAATCTTGTCGATCATCACGATCGAGGTTAAAAAACCACTCTTGTGCTTTATCTACCATGGTCATCGAAAAAAGTTGGACTTTTGCATTGTCAGTATATTCTCCATATACTTCACATGCATTCTCAAAGACTTGTAAAAAACAATGAGGTTCCACATTACCATCAAACTTTGGTAATTCCAAATGGGGTGTTCATTTATTGGATCGAGCAGTATGGTGAGCATGGTGAACAGGTTGATCATCAAGATTTTCATATTGATTAGGTCTCCACCTGGATGGTCAAGGATCTTGATTTACCTGAGATCTAAGGCAATAGGGTTTGTTCTCATCATTTGGATGATTGGATGGTGTGAATTCATCCATAAGTTGGTCGAGTAAATTGGACATGAGAACTGGAACAACTCTTTTTTTTTTTTTTTTTGGTTTGTATATTTTTTAAACTATATGACTAACAGTATCTCAGTCGAGCTTATCAAAAAAACTCAAAAATTTGGAGATAGTTAAACAACTCAAAAAAATTGAAATTCAAAAAATTCTAAAAAAAAATAACTCGAAGAATTCAAAAAATCAAGAAACTCAAAAAATTAGAAAATCGAAAGATCGAACCGTCGGACGCAAAGTCGTCGGATGCAATCTGGAAAAATGCAAGTCGAAAAATCCAACTCCAAAAAATCTTAAAGTCCTTTTATTAATTTGTAACTAATCAAAAAACTATGTGATCATCGGGCTGGACGCAGGGTGCCAAAACTCTCTCACTTATTAACTATGGTTAGGGTTGCCTCGATATCCAAATCCCTCTCACTTATCAACTATGGTTAGGGTTGCCTCGATATCCACAAACCGTCCAACAAATTCTCCCACCAAAACTGGTGGCGGTCCCACAACTCCTCGTGAGATTTATTACTTCAAGCTTTGGTTGGCCTCTTGTCAAACCTTTATTAAGATATTGAAACTTTTCCATGAACTCCAGACGCTCCATATTGAAATCAATTTTGTGCGAAAAGAAGCACTTATTTGCACCACAAATCCAATTCAATGTTGTCCATGCTGTAAATCTGGACTCCCAGGATCTACCCAAACATTGTGGCTCGATAGTACAATCTCTTTATAGACAATTGGTCTTGGACCTTGTCAAACGCCATGGGAATGTTCGAATTGAAAGACAATGCGGGGAAGCAATCATTCCATCTTGTACTCATATCCATAAGCCTGTACTCGTAGTTATAAGACATGTACTCGTATCCATAAGCCTAGAGGTCTTGGTTGAAATCTATTGCAATTGACCAACTATATTGTTGATAGATTATGGATCAATTTGGGGTATGGATGGTGATTTTATCCACCAAATCTTTTTATTTATTCATGTGCAACATTTTAACGTAATATGGATCCACCCGGAACTAGCAAGGGCTCGCGACATAACTCCTTATTGAATATGAAGTCTTTTAAAAAATTGTAGGCTGTGCCATGGTGGTTGCTCACCCAATGCGAGTAGCTTATCCTATTCCTTTCCGGCTTCAATCTTTGAAGTCTTGAATTTGATAACCCAGCCACCCCTTGAGGATTCATGTGGATGCTTGTAGTGGTTTTATTTTGTATTCTATCCTCAACCCAAGATCCAAGCACACAAGCATCAAGGAGATGAAGGTAGTCGTCATGCGGAGGTTCGATCCCGTGAAAGCGATAGCATATCTCAGAATTCAGCATGTATGGAAGATCCACATCTAACTCTAGCATCCATTAACACTATGCATTAACACTACATCCATCTAACACTACAACCTTGCCACTGTTGCAGAAGCACTGTCAATGCCCGTTGCAAACAAATAGAAAGTTGTCATGAATGTTGAGTATCAGTCTCTAATGAAGAACAAGACCTAGAGTCTTGTCAATCCTCCTACAGGTGTAAAACCAATTGACTCCAAATGGATCTTCAAGCTAAAGCTTAAACCAGATGGATCAATATCCAAATGGAAAGCTAGACTGGTGGTTAAAGGATTTGAACGAGTATATGGGATAGACTACACTGAGACCTTTAGTCCAGTGGTAAAACATCAGTCTATTCGTACCTTGTTGGCTACAGCTGTTGTAGAAGATTTGGACATTCACCAAATGGACATCCAGACGACATTCTTACACGGATATATACAAGAAGATGTGTTCATCTATCAACACTTCTATATATGTACATATGGTTCTCATTCATTTCTAATGATGAATCAAGCTTTGGTAAGGTCATAATGTCAAAATTGGATCTCATTCTATTTTGCTTGTAATTGTATTCTCTCTCTAACTTGATATCGGTGTCTTCTTTATACATTATTTTGCTTATGTATTTTCCCTATTTGTGAGGAATTAGTGTTGCTTTGATCTGTAGCATTCTAGATTGTGCTCTAGTCTCATATCTGTTGGTAGATTGTAGTATTACTCTGCAGCTGATCTGTGTGCCACCATGGTAAAGATCATTCACACTTTTGTTGTGGTTCCCCACACGTGTGAAGTTGCTAGATTTTTCACATGGTATCAGAGCCATACCATGCTTTGAATGCTACTAACATCAGGTGTATGTTTCTGTCAATTCAAGCTAGGAAGCTGTTTAGCACTTTCTTGCTATCTATTCTTGAGCAGTTTCTGGATCAATGAGGTTAGAACTGATATTTTCAGTCAAGAATAGAGGATGTACGGAATTCTGACTTTTCACATGTGTGAAAACTAGAATACAACATTTTATTCTATCTCCTTTTTGCTAAGTCCAAAGGTACTGACATTATAGCTTGTTGGAAAGCTAGAAGAGTCTACTTTTTAGTGCAATTGGTTTCAATTCATTCTAATGATCCTAGTAGGAGCTATAAGCTCTTAAAGAAGGGTAGGGAGAGACCCAAAACCCGAGTGGACACTTTTTTACTTAATTATATTGCATGCATCATTCAAAATTCACAGTTTTTGTACTCAATCATAAAGAGAATTGGATAAGACAAGTTTTTGTTGTCATAGTCACATCATTTCACACAAAGGGTTGTGTTTGAGTTGCATGTGTGTTTCTAGATTGTTTTTCATTCATTTGAAACTCGTGGAAAAATTTGACATCTGACTTGTAAGTGCTTCATTAGTAGATAGAGGCTAGATCCAAATTCAAGTTGATTGGTTCTCTATTGTGAGATAGGTCTCACATATTCTGTTGCATGATTTCAATAGGTTGGATCAACTTTTCAAGTTAGATTCTAGATTGAAAAAGTAACAACAAGTTCAATTTGATTGATTTTCTGTTGTGAGCAAGATCTCACATAGCTGTTGCAAGATTTTGCATAGGATTTGGTAGTACACCCAATTGTTTTGGTTCCTATAGTGAAAGATAAGCAACACATTCAATTCCATTTATGCTGTTCAAATTACAAAGAGTCTTCACATTCATGCCATCTATAGAAGGTTTTTTCTTAGAAGCTAGTGAGAGACTATTTATCTCTAACTATTCAGTTTGGAAGGATATAATAGAATCTTTGTTGGCTCTTTATGGTGTAATGGACATAGTATTAGGAATTGAAGGTGAACCTGAAGCTTATGATGAGTCTCAAAGGTTCAAGAAGAGAGCAAATATTGCTCTTCATATCATCAAATTGAACATCTTTGATGAGATGTTGAGAGAAATAAGTTTATGTACCTTAGCCAAGCAAACTTGGAAAACCCTTAAGAACTTTTTTAAAGCAAAGATCACATCAAGACTTCTTACTATTAGAAATTAGATCTTTTCTAGTTTTCAAAGAGATGCTTCAAGTTCTGTGATGAGAGTTAAAGGTCTTCACAGAGAGATAGCATGCATAGGTGATACTCTAGAGAACAATGAACTTATTCAAGTAGTCCGAAATGGACTTAGAGAAGAGTATGCAAATGTCGTGAAAACATATGCTATCAGGGATGAGCTACCATCTATGGAGGCTCTGCATGATGTTCTTATTACTGAAGAAAATAGGCAAAAGAACAAGCTGCTGAAGATCAAAACACTTTCAAGGAAGGATGGAGATTATGGCAAAGTGAGCTTTTCCAAGGACAAATCAAAAGAGAGGAGCAAGAACAAATTTTCTCAAGCCGCCCGCGTTGAATCATATTATCAGAAAAGGAGTCTTAGACTGCCATGAAAGAGAGATTGCGGAACAATTGTTAGGCATCTAAGACAACCATGCAATTCTCTATTAATGATAACCTGGTATGAAGAGAATGTAGAATCAATTTAGGCGTCGGAGACAACCATACAATTCTCTGATAATAGTGTTTGTGTAAGAGGAGTGAGAGTTATCATTCAACAAGAATGCAAAAGAATATAGAACAATAGCAAATCGGTATAATGAAGTTGTAGTAACAACGATCAGATCACAATACAATCACGCTGATAAACACATTATCCTACTTACAGATTCAAGATAATTGCTACGTTCTGAATCTCTCTCTCTCTCTCTCTCTCTCTCTCTCTCTCTCTCTCTCTCTCTCTCTCTCTCTCTCTCTCTCTCTCTCTCTCTCTCTCTCTCTCTCTCTCTCTCTCTCTCTCTCTCTCTCTCTCTCTCTCTCTCTCTCTCTCTCTCTCTCTCTCTCTCTCTCTCTCTCTCTCTCTCTCTCTCTCTCTCTCTCTCTCTCTCTCTCTCTCTCTCTCTCTCTCTCTCTCTCTCTCTCTCTCTCTCTCTCTCTCTCTCTCTATGATCATTAAGGATTCAGCTACTGTAACACCTGTTCTAGTCGTTTGATCTCTGACAAATAACTTATGATGACACCTACAATGACTTCTATCTGATCTGATTTCCCTTACTTGTGTTCAATCGCTCATTTACATTTATAGCAGCTAGAAGACCTTGTTTTTACAAGATTACTTGACAGCTAATTAACTGCCTAATTAGACAATTTTTATTGGAGCATGAAGACGTAGACAGTCTGTACATGGAATACTGTGTATTTCTGTAGAGTGTTGCCTATGTAATATCTCGTGTAAATCTGCAGTATTGCCTGTGTAGTATCCCGTGTAAAACTACAGTGTCGGGGTTTTTGCCTTTTATTGTCGCCTGTCAAAAACTGCGAGGAAAAATGCAATGTCGCATTTTTCATCTTTTTCGCCTGTCAGAAACTACATGTAAAAATGTAGTGTCGCATTTTGCTTTAATTGTCACTTGTCAAAAATTGCATGTAAAAATGCAATGTTGCATTTTTTGCATTTTTTGCAAAAAAGTGTCGATTTTTTGGAAGTGCCTAAATGGCCCAAAAAACAGTTTAGATAAGTGTCGCTAAACACTTAGCTGCAAATTAAGGTAAAAATAAGCGACAGTGTCGAGTGTCGGATTTTTTGCCTGTTGAAAAACTCGAGTAAAAATGCAGACTATGGCAACAATTAGTTCAAATATGCAGACTGTTAGAACAGTTCATTTTCTGCAGGTTGCATTTGAGAGAGTAAAACTTAGAGAAGGAAGAAGGGTTGTTGGAATGAGTAGGAGTTAGATTAAATTCCAACACGTTGAGGTTGGAACATCACGTAGAACAACATATCGAGATGAGGTACTGGTGTCACTGGAAGACATGATGGCAATTGGTAGAACAGGAAGTAAAAAGCTTGAGAGTGTATCAGAAGACTGTGTGAAAGTTTCGAAAAAGTTTGGTCGCAAGAAAAATTTGCAAGAGCTTCGCTAGCCCAATTGAGAAATGAAATCGAATTTAGCCCTTTTATAGACTAATTTTGAGGGTCCATTAGACAAAGTACTAGTTTGGCTCATCAGTTCTAAAAATTTGCAGGCATGTTCAGTACTGTAAAAATAGCTTCCAAAATTTTTGGCAAAGGTTCCTGACCAATGGTGTAGCTTGATGAAGGTTCTATAGATCTGGTGAGGGTTCAACTCTTGCCTAAGTGCATCCTTTGCCTAGGTACTATATTTAATGAAAAAATTTAGGATCTGAACCTATATCCAACCTAATTTTGGAATTTTGAATCCATCTATCAGGTTGACGAAGGTTCATAATGAGGTTATCATGCTCGGCGAAGGTTTCCAAAGTGGTAAGCTTCTGAACTCTCCAGGTACTTATTCTGTGAGATAACCTTCGCCCAACTCAATATAGATAAATCTGAACTGGATGAATGATCTAGCAACTCGGCGAAGGTTCCTCTGACTGTTTGTTTAAAATCTGACTCAAAGGTGATTTTTTAAGTCATTTTTCATCGAAACTTGATTCCTGAAAATAATTTTCTTTATTTTTTTTCTAATCTAATGACTTTTTGACTTTTGCTCATTGTTCTTTTTTCTTTATCATCATTTTTTTAATACTGTCTTTTCCAAAAAAAAAAAATCAACAAATAGTATAAAACAACAAAATTTATAAAACAACAAAAGTAAAATTGAAGAGATTTTTGATCATGTTGGTTGAACTGGCTGCCAAGTTCATTAGTCTAAATTTCATTTGAATAAACACTTTAAGAAAGTGTGGGAAAGTTAGAAGGCGAGTTTGAGTAGATTCAAATTTAAATGCTGGGTACTTGGAATCTAGACCCAAAAATAGTAGGGTTAGCATTTTGGAGGGAAAACCAAGTGGCCAAATAGGTTTTGGACCTGTTGTAAAAGGAGGAAACTCATGGAGAGACACATCTTCTCTCTTCTCTCTCATATTTCATCATTATACATGCTTCTCTTTGGGTTCTACTACTCATTGGTGCACTCTCATGATGTTATCTTCCAAATCTATGTGTAGAATGATCATTTATTGCTATTTTCGGTTCCACACGTGTGAAATATAGTAGTGTACCTTAATTGTATGGAGATCAACTATATTTTATGTTTTGGTTCATGTTCGATCAGTATCTCTTAGAGTTTGCATCTCATTTTGTATGTAGATGTTGATTTTTCTACATTGGCAGGATTATTGTTTAGAATGATCATTTATTGCTATTTTCAGCTCCACACATGTGAAATACAATAGGCTATAGTAATTGTATGGAAAACAACTATATTTTATGTTTTGGTTCATGTTTGATCAGTAGCTCTTAGAGTTTGCATCTCATTTTGTTTGTAGATGCTGATTTTTCTACATTGGCAAGATTCTTGGTTTGCTCTTTTTGTAACCAAAGATCAGGGACATGGATTTGGATCTTGAATGATTTGAAATCCTTCTCACGTACCAAAGAATAAAAGAAACAAATTGGATGAAAATTCAATACAAATTGTCATGGTCAGATATTTGAACAGCTCACAGATCTATCGACTCTACAATCCAACCTCAAAGAAGGTGGTAATGAGCAGAGATGTGAAGTTCGACGAATCGACATTTCCAGGAGTGAAATAATCAAGGGGCCATGAAGTCTTCACAATATTACCAATCAAAGAGGGAGTTCAAGGCCAAACGTCGAATCAGAATGTCTAACCACAAACTCCAGAATATGAGACAGAAGATCAGTCTGTCGAAAAGTTCAGAGAACAAACACACTAGCAGCCACAAATCCAATTAAGAAGGTCGACAAGAATTTGAAGACCCCCCGACAGATTCATCGACAACCTCCAATCGACTAAAGTCATAGACTTCGAATTATGTAGTTTCACAGAGGAACCAACGAATATCTGGAAGCAATCTAGAATCCTAAGGGCAAATTTTGGACACAAGCCATGTTAGAAAAAATTGAATCAATGAAGCAAAATCAAGCATGGATGCTTGAACCACTACTCGAAGGAAAGAAGAAAGTTGACTGTTAAATATAAGAAGAAGCTAAGATCAAATGGCAGTGTCGGAAGATACAAGGCTCGACTTGTCACGAAGGGCTACACTCAGGGATATGGTATCGACTACTTCGATACATACTCCCCGATGGTCAAAATGTCGAGCATCCGATTACTCCTTACTTATGCTACAAAATATGATCTGGAGATACATAAAATAAATGTCAGGACAACCTTCCTCCATGGAGACTTGGATGAAATATTTTTTATGGAGTAGCCTAAAGGTTATGAAGACCCGAATAATTGAGATTATGTCTGTCGATTACACAAGTGTATCTACGGTCTAAAGCAGGCCTTGCGAACTTGGTATAAGAAGCTCGATAGTCTTCTGAAGTCTCTGGGCTTCTATCCAACACAACCTGACTACAATGTCTATATTAAAAGGATAGAAAAAAAGTTCATGATTCTCACAATATTTGTGGATGATTCTTTGATGAAACTGTTTGACGTAATCAATGATATGAAGAGTCAGATATTTTTGCAAATTATGAAAACACATATGTCGGAGAAGCAACAAAATTCTTAGGATTGCAAATCGAAAGAAGCAAAAATAAAAGAATCATGCATCTGAACCAGTCTGAATATGTTGAGAAAGTGTTGAAACAATAGAGGATCAATTGCAAAGAGAAGGCAACGCCAATGATGGTTGGGGAGCTAGATTGTCGAAGCAACATAGCCCAAGCACATATGAGAAAAGACAGAAGATGCAAAAGATCCCATACCAAAATCTAATTTGGGAGTTTGATGTACCTTAAAGTTTGTATGAGACCCAATTTAGCATACTCTATCTATGCACTCAGTCAATTTTTTTTCAATCTTGGAATACGACACTAGCAGATGGCAAAGCGAATCCTATAGAATTTGAAAGGCACCTACAATTATGGATTGATCTACAAAAGAAAGAATGATTTTATCCTACAATATTATAGCGATGCAATTTGGGCTATTTGCAAAGATAACAACAAGTTGATAACTGGTGGATGTTCGATAATATGTGGAACTATGATCCGCTAGACCTGCAAGAAGCAGACATTGGTAGCTCAATGTTCATGTGAAGCCAAATATGTGACAGCCTCAAAGGTGGCAAACGAGGTAATGTGGTTGAAGATGATGATTGAAGAAATTGGCATACCACATCTAGAACCCTGCATCATGAAGATGGATTCTCATAGTGCTATTTATTTGGCCCAAGATCTGGTCTTTCATTCGAAGACCAAGCACATACCTCTAAAAATATCATCACATTCGAGATCTAATCTCGAAAAGACAACTCTTTGTTGAAGACGTGATTGCAGACCTCCTGACCAAACCGTTGGACAAGCCATTGTTTACAAAACACAGAAGATCCATCGAAATCGGATGAAAGAAACAAGGTTGTAGCATTCAAGAGGGAGTGTTGGAGATGGTGAACTCAACCAACCTTTTTCGACACATTTTCTAAATAGCCGATAGTTCGACACACCATCGATACCGACATCTAAAGATCTGATAGTTCGGATAGCTTCCTAACTATTGAAACAAGCTATGGACAAATGAACCATTGATCGATTCAAATTATTGAATTTGAAGCTTAGCGGTCGTGAGGCATAAAACGGTCATGCTCGGTCGTAGGCAACGTTACAAGAGAAGACATAAATCTGATGGTTTGGCATAAATCTCTCTTGTAATGATTAGATAAATTATCTTTTAATTACCTTTAGAGGAATATAAGTATAGAATAGAAATCAAAAGAGACAAGAGACAGAATGAGACCAAAGTCTTAGAGATAGAGACTTTAGAGGAGCTTAAGGCCGTTACTTTGCGCTGCATAGTCAACTTACTCTAAGAAAAGAAAATACAAAGGATATTCTGTTCTTCTAGCAATGTTTTTGCGTTGCATCTCTTCTTGATTGATTGTTGCATTGCTTGTGATTAGTATTAGCATATCTAGTTCCTACAATTGTGCACATCATACAACAACGCTTTCAAAAAACCAAGAAACACAACACGATTCATAGCATGTATGATGTTCTTGATGGCATGCGAAGGTTTTGAAGTTTTCACTTAGTTGAACTCTCGTAGAGGTCTCTTTTTCACTGTTCCTTCACAAGTAACTCTTGTAGAGCTTTTTGTCGCTCCATCTAGGTCATATCCGTCTGTGGTGAACCTTGCGAGAGTCCTTATGAAGATCTGGTAGTTGATCCTTCAGTTTAAGTAATTTTTTCCTCTGTGTTTGTTAATTTTGTATGATATTTTCAAGTCTGATATGCATTATCAGAGGATATCTGCTGATAGATGGTGTTCTACTACCCTGTTGATCCTATCTGAATCTGGATCCTATATAGATCTTGCTGTAATGATCGTTTGTAGAGTAGGATTGTATCTATAAGTGATCTACATGGCATTATCAGGCTTGATCTGTGTTACTGTGGTGGCCAATACTTATGTAATCGGCTACCATCAAGATGGGTGTATCAAACGATGTTCCATCAAGATGTTGAAGGTTCACAACTCCATGATTGAGGATTTCTTTGATCCGGTACAAGCCTTCGCTTGTGAACTTCAATTTCCCTTTGATTGCCTTGGTCTTATACATTAGGACTAGATCTTTGACACAAAGATCTTTCTTGTGTAACTGACGATCATGCCATGCCTTGCAATGTGCTTTCTGTTGAGGGTAAATCTTGTATTTAAATAAATCAGGTGAGAGAGCCATGGCATCCTACATTCGTAAGCCCATAGCCCAATGAGCACATGTAAATAATTGTTTTATGAAATAAAATAGAATTGGGCCTTGTAGAATCAAATAATGGAAAAGGCCCAAAGTCTAAATTAATACTGTTTTGTTAAGTTCTAATTAGAAGTCAAAGTCAAAGTCAAAGTGGTGGTAGGTGGGGTGTGCTTCTTTGTGCACCCTAGATTGAAATGTGTTTCTTTTGAAGGGTTAGGATCTCAATCCTCCCTTTCTTGAAGTAGCCAATAAAAATCAAGGGGCAAGGGCCTCCCCAAGAATAAAAAGACACCTCTTGTACCTCATTTGACATGCTTATTGACAGGAGGAAACTCTACCATTTGAGCACTCAAGCATCCTCATGTGCTTTGCTATTTTCTAATGTTATTATTTGTGAATGTGTTATCTTGCTATTTCTATGGTTTTGTTTTGTTTAATGCTTCACATTAGAAAATGATATTAGCATTTGAGTAGACCTCCCTCTAACTCTCCCTTCTTACTCTCTTTTCACTACTATTTTGATGATGGAGTGTGTGGATAGGTGGTAGGATTGGGCTTAGTGCTTAGATTTGTTGAAACAACAACTTAAGTAGTCAACTTAATATAGTAAGAGTCCTATCCTAGTGGATCTAGCCCTTTTGATAGGCGGAAGGAAGCTCTCGCTTCACTACGACCCAACACTTTCTTAGCTTCCAATGCATGTATAGCCAATAGGCATGTTTCGCAAAGTTTGTGTAGTGATTCATGGCGCGGTTGTAGAGATTAGGACTCATCAAAAAGTTGTGTGGTGGCAACCTCAGTGATGATACCAAAAACTCCCCTGACATTACTGCATCTGGACCCTAAGCCAATTGAAATTGTGTCTGATCAATGCTTCCCTTGTATGCTCTCATGAATGTCCACAAAGCAGCATGCAGCTTATATTCCCAAATAGATATGCTAGCTTTGACTGTTTTTGTGATAATGGTACACAAGAGCTTATTGAATGATTCTGCAAGCCCATTATCTTGAGGATTATATGGCGTGCTGAATCAATGGATCGTGAAAAATTCTTCCAATAGAACCTTGATGGTTTCACTAACAAAGTGACTTTTGCAATCACTGACTATTTCAATCGGGCATCCGAAGCGCAAAATGATATGTTCATATAGAAATTTGGTGGTAGTCCTAGCATTAGCCACTTGTACTGCCTTGGCTTATACCCATTTGGTTAGATAATCCGTAGCCACGATAATATATCAGACTCGAGAGCTCTTTGTTGCTAGGTGGATAGGACCGATATAGTTTAGTCCCCACTTCACAAATGGTGCTTGAGCCAGGACGGGATGTAGTAGATCATAGTTCATTGTAGTCGATCTTCCGGCTCATTGGCAAACATCACATTCCTTAGATATTCTTTCGTATCCCTATAAATTGTCGGCCATCAGCATCTTGATTGCATAATCTTGCGAACTATAATGTCAAATGCAAAATGACCACCACCCATACCTTCATGTGATAGTGATATTATCTGAGTGGTTTTATATGGAAGAACACACCTTCTGAGGATATTGTAACTGGCCGACAATGAGCTGGTAAGTTTTGGCTTTACGTATCAACTTTTGTTGTTCCGCCTTCGGTAGAGTCTTATCTGGCTGGCCCATATTAAATATTCAACTATATTTGTGGCCAATCTGGTACTGTGTCCACATAAAATAGCATCTGGCAGTTCATCATCAAGTTGGAGCGTGGTTTCATTTCCTTTGATCCGCGATACATGATCTGCCATGTAGTGTTGCTTTCCCTTGCATACCATTATCCTGAAATCAAACTCCAACAATAGAAGTAACCATCGTGTGATCCATCATGTGTTGCAAGTTTTATTTATTAGATAAAGCAAGGGTTGATGGTCCGCATAAAATACAAAGTAATTGGTCTTCAAATAGTGTCAAAATTTCTTGCCCGCAAAAATCATTGCCAATGCTTCTCGCTTTGTGGTTGAATAGTTTATTTCTGATTCACTGAGCTATCGACTGGCAAATCGGATTGAGAAATCTTTTTTGCACTCTTATGGTTGGGTCAAGATAGCTCCAACTTTGATGCATCTATATGCACATCAAATTCGATAGTCCAATTGGAGGGGGGGGAAGTCATAAGATTGGCATTGAGACCAGTGCATCTTTTAGCTTTTGGAAAGCCGGTAAGGCTTCCTCAGTCCAATGTGGTTCCATGGTGAGCTTACAGATTGGCCATGCTACCTCCGTAAAATCTAAAATAAAAATTTGATGATGGTAAGCATGGCTGGCTAGATCAATGTATGTTCATCAGGCCCATAAAACTGATGTTACTCAGGTTGCAGTGGAACGTCGTGTTCTGTTGTTGTCAAGTTTACTTGGGCCACTTGATTGTTCATTGGCCCCGGTGGCACTGGTAATTCCATGCGCTGCTAGTTCATGGGTGCTCCAAACTGCAATGTCGCATTAGGTGACCCTTGGCGATAAGGATAAAAGTTCTAGAATTGAGCCCTCTTTTGTTGTTTGATCCTGGGGCAGAACATAGTTTTGTGTGATGACACATTACACAGGTGGCAATACCGCTGTGTCAACTTGATATTTTGCCTCAACACTGGACACTCATTGTTGTATAGTTTTGGGTACAAAATGAGCACCATGCATTCTTTCTTCATGGGTACTGTAACTAGTTCTGTTCTGGCATTGTAGATGAAGTCGCAATAGCACTTTGTAGAGCCTTCAGTTTTTGATCAAACTGGACTATAAGTTCGTTTGAGATATTGGAAGTGTTGGAGGTCGATGCAACCGAGCGGGTGGGATGATGGATTGTTGGATAGTTATGGCTTGAATCATCATATGATCCTTCATCTTCATCTCTAATGGCATCTTCCATGGCCTCCTATAATATAAAAACCAATCTTGGGCTGCAACTACCAATGACATATGGAACAACTTCAACTTCTCCTCAAATGTCTGTTTGTCATAGATCTCGCACGCTTGTTCATAAATTTGGAGAAATCTAATAGAGGGTCCATCAAGTCCATTACAACTGGTCCTGTTTCAGTCTCGATTGGGGTGGCTGCAACTCTAGGGATGTTTGGTGCTTGGTTTCTGACTTTTCTTGGTACTGATCATCATGATCTCATATTCATTCATCGGAGAAGTCCAAAGATACTAGATATTACTGGATCTTGATGAAATTGAAGAAAGCAATCTAGATCTGTAGGGATTTGATCAGTTTAGCTGGCTAATGGTGTGATTTTAGCTCATATTTTAGGGTTTTTCCTTGATATCTCTCTATTTCTGGCTTTAAATTGGCCTAAAATTTTCACAGTAGTTGGATATGAGACAGAGGATCTGAGGCAGATCTATCTACTGATTATATTTGTGAAGGTTCATCATGCGAAAATTGTCTGTGCGATGGTGCTTTGTACTATTTTATAGACAAAAACCCTGGTATCCTGAGATGTGTTGAAAAGTAACTTTCACCCTCTTAACTATTGTTGGATCTTGGATGGATCTAGCTTCGTATGAAGTTACGAAGGTTAACTCTTTCAAATCTGGAAGCTATTAATGTAGATGAATGTTACCAATGAACTTCTCAAAGAAGTTGGTAAGAGTACTTCATCAAAGGATGCTTGGGATTCATTAAAGAAGCTTTATGAATCCAAGTCTACTTCTAGAGTGTTGACTCTAAGAAGAAAAATCTTTCAAAGTTTGCAAAAGAATGAAGAGAGTCCAAATATCTTTGTTTTGAGAGTGAAGGCCTTGAATGATGAGTTAGCTTGCATTGATGAGAGCATTAAGGAAGGAGAGCTTGTTCAAGTTATTCTTAATGGTTTGTTGGATGCTCATGCTAACATTGTATAGAGTCTTGTCATTCAAAGAACTTTGCCAAGTTTGATTGATCTTCAAGAGATCTTGATCAATGATGAATATAGGCTTCAAGCAAGAGGTGGATCTTCATCAGCATCTCAAGTTGGAGAGGAAGCTATGTTCATCAAGGGCAAATTCAAGGGCAAAGGCAAAATCAAGTGGTCTAAAGGGCAAGATCAAGATACCTGAAAAGTGAGGATGGAGTCCTTACTTGAGGTGAATGAACTCATGGACATAGTTGCAGGAACTGAAGAGAGACCACCCACAGTTCAAGAGCAACAAAGGTCTGATAAGAAGGCTAAAAGGGCTCTTCATATCATTAAAATGAATGCTATCAATGAACTTCTCAAGGAAGTTGGTAGGTGTCAAAGTGCAAGTGAGGCATGGAATGCCTTGAAGAAGCTCTTTGAATCAAAGTCCACATCTAGGGTATTGACCCTAAAGAGGCAAATATTTTCTAGTAGACAAAGAGAGGGAGAAAGTGCTCATGCATTTGTCTTGAGGGTTAAGTCCATAAGTGATGATCTAGCATGCATTGATGAAAGTATAAAAGATGGTGAAATAGTCCAGGTTATGCTGAATGGTTTGCTAGATGAACATGCTAACAAAGTGCAAAGTTTTGCCATTCAAAGAGTCTTGCCAAGTGTGGTTGACTTGCAGGAAATCTTATTGGCTGAAGAACATAGGTTGCAATCAAGGCTTGATGGTGCATCCTTGCAAGGTGGAGTTGAAGAGGCTTTCTTCACAAAAGAAAAAGTCAAAGGAAAAGGTAAAGGCAAAGGGAAATGGTCCAAAGGTGGTAACTCGAATCATGATGATTACTCTTCCTCCTCCTCTTCTACCTCTTTTAGAAAGAAAGATAATTCAAAGCTCAAGTGCTTTTATTGTGGGATAAAAGGTCATTTTTCAAATGAATGTCATAAGAAGCAAAGTAATGAAGGTAGCAAGCAAAACAGCTTTTGTACTTCTAATGAGGATCTAGATTCTAGTTATTCTCTCATGATGTGTTCTTCAAGTCTAATGTCAAGTGGAAGTGACAAGGATTCATGGTGGATAGATAGTGGATCTAGTTCACACATGACTAGTCACAAGGAGTTCTTTACTTCTTTGATCTCTTATGTTGGAACAAAGAAAGTGTTTCACATGCCAAATGGTGGTGAGTGTATGATCAAAGGTATTGGCTCAATTCCTATTTGTCTTTCTACTAATAAGAATGCAAGGCTTGACGGTGTTCTTTACATTCCTTCACTTTCAAGGAATTTGCTAAGTGTTGGTCAAATGTTAAAGAAAGGGTACAAGACAAAGTTTGTTGGGGATGTTTGCTTCATTACTAAGGGAGATGTCTTGATTGCTAGGGGCAATAGACAAGGTATACTTTACAAGCTTGATGCATTTGTTATGTCTAACAAGAGGAATGAAATGGATGTTGGTGGGTCTCTCAACTTTCAAAAGTCATTTCCTAGCATCAATAAGATTGGTAGATCTTATGCAAAGTCTAAAGAGCTTCCTTATGCTAGATCTAGGTTGAGATCTAATGAGCTTCTTGGAGATAGTTATTGTTGTGCTAACTTGGCAACTTTTGGTGAATCTATGATCAATGTTTTGGATCCATTGGATCTTGAAGATGGACTAGTGCTACTAGCTACTAGTCAAATGGAGTCATGTGGTGCTAAATTAGTATCATGTTTGAACTCTTCTACTCATAGATTTCCAAGTCTTGGTGGCTTTTCAATGGAACTACATGGCAAGTGCAAAAATGAAAAAGGTAAGAAGAGAGCTAACTTTATCAATGGAGGTGATGAAAACCCTTCTTTGGAAATGGGTGTTGCTAATGACTTATTTACTCATTTGGAAAGAGATGGTGCTTTGAGCATGATTGAAGAAAAGTTTCTTTTGCATCTTTATGTGGAG
Organism: Diphasiastrum complanatum; assembly: GCA_029204225.1. Taxonomy (NCBI): domain Eukaryota; kingdom Viridiplantae; phylum Streptophyta; class Lycopodiopsida; order Lycopodiales; family Lycopodiaceae; genus Diphasiastrum; species Diphasiastrum complanatum. Next base: position 18,767,974 of record CM055106.1, on the reverse strand, counting down.
TCATTTGTGAAACAAGTGGTGTCACATGTATTCATAAAGAAAGTATATCAAAAGGATCTATCATGAGACTTGGTGAGGAAGATCTCAAGTCAAAAGAGAGAGATGAATGTGAAGTGTTCAAAGTAGGATGTACTTTGAATGATGCTTTTGTGAATGATAGTGAGGGTTCATTATCATTACCTATATCATTGATTAGAAGTCTAGGTTTGACAAGAAAAAGTACTTCAGTCATTCTTATGTTGAAGGTACTATGTATTCTTTTCATGATTCTTCCATTTCTTATGATGCAACTATCAAGAGGGAGATTGCTAACTTTTGTGGTGTGATCATTAAGAGGGAGTCTTGTGAAGGAAAGGGCAAAGGAAGAGTGACTCTTGGGAAGATCCAAGGCATGGATCTTACATCTCTTCATCAACTCAAAGGTTTATATGATTGTGGTGGAGTGTTCATGCATGATCAAGATGGCAAAAGGTTGAATGAAGAAGACTACATGGAGCAACTCAAGTGGCAATTTCTTCAAGGCAAGGAAGATCTCATTGGTGAGCTCATTAAGGTTTGGTTTGAACTCAAATGGGCTGGTTTGGTTAGGTTTGATACTCAACTTCATCTACTCTACTTCATGTTGGAAAGAATTGTAGAAATATATCTTTTGGTTTATGATGGTGACATTGTTTTCACTAACTATAGTGAAAGGTTGAAATCAAGCAATGATGAGATCTTGTGGGATGTTAATCATTTGTTTGAGAGGGAGTATCTTCAGAGGTTCAGATCTAAAGATGTTTATAAATGCAAAGTGCTTGATGTTTTATTGGACGATCAAGATGTTGATCTTGAATTGCTTCATCAACACCAAGAGGCAAGTAGCAATTAGAAGCTAGTCAAAAGCATCAAAGGGGAGCCACATGGGCAAAGCATTTTGGATCTGTTTTTACAGGTTCTTGAAGGTTCAAGTAAGGTTCTTGGAGCAGCAAGGAAGTGTCCTTTTGCTCTACCTTACTTGTTTAATCTCATGTATGAACATTGTCATGTCAATGTGTTGGAATTGTCAAAATTCAATGAAACTAGTTCCATAGTTTTGCATCCTTTGGATCTTGGAGATGGAATAGTTATCATTGCTGGTTTTTACGATCAAGTACATGCACTCATTCAAACCTTGAAAGATATTGAAGTGGCCAATATGTTTACTTTTAAGCAAAGTTCAAGATCTAGCATCCTACTGTTGGCAAATTGGCAAATTGTTGACAATGTAGGATCAAGGATTGTATGCAAATCTTGTGGAGAAAATTCAAGTATTTCAAGTTCAAGTTTTGCTCATTCAAATGGAGCAGAGAACACATCATTTTGGCATTCATTCACTCAAGGGCTTTCATGGATTAGAGATCTACAAAGGCAAGGTGGTGATGGAGGTTCATTCATGGAGATACATGGTGCATTCACTATGGGCATAGTGGAATGTGGAGGAGACATGCAAACACTGATGGAAGAGACAGAGAAGCAAGGACATCCAATAAACAAATTCCCCAAAGGGGTTGGCCTACTTGGTTAGCTTGGCATCCAAAGTTTCTTTGGTCCCAAGTTAGAGACTCCCTTGTAAACCAAGAAGCAATATACAAATTCCCCATCTCACTCACTCATTCTACATTTTGGTATTCTTATTCAACTTAGTAATGTAAAGGCCTCTTCCATTAAACATATCATGCTTTTGATTGTAAATTTTGTTTTCTTATTCTTGTCATCAGATTGATGCAATTTCTTGAATTGAACCCCCTTATGCTGCAATTTACGAATTCCCGTCTCAGCAGAATCTTGGAACATATACCAAAAATCTCTCAAGCACCAAGAAAAACAAATTTGCCATTAACATTTCTACAAATATTTGCTGCATACTTCCACATTCAATGAACCTGTTTCCAATGCTTGCTTCATGGCATGCAATTGCATAAATTCACTTTAAAATCCTGCAACGTTAACCCTGGATACACAGGCACATGATCTGACAAGGAGTCATTCTATTATTAAAGACCACTATATATTTTTTCCTACACAACTGTATTTATTAAACCTATCTATAGGCTAGTGAAGCCATGGTCCAAATCCAGGCCCGGCGTTGATGCTGCTCTACTCCCACTCTTATCATACAGCAGTCAGTTCCTCCTGTAGTCTCTCAGGTGATGCAGTTACATATCTTGTCAGGTGCTTTTTCACTCTGATTTTCTTCGACTTGAAACCAAAAACTCCTCAACCTTTCTTCTGAAATGAACAATGATCATTTTAAGACTCTGCTACCGTCTCAAGTAGGCACAAAAACTTTGCCAATAATCAACCAAAACTTGTCAATAATCAACCAAAACTTGTCAAACCCTTGAACATGTAGATTCACCATCACTCTTGAAAAGTGGACATTCAACCACAAGTTGGGCAGGATCAATTCTCCACACAGTCAGTTGATTAATCAGGATAACAGCAGATGAGCCCCAAAAATGAGGCAAAATCAAGTCCCCCATAAAAATTAGCAAAGCTGCTGCAAGATGTCATTGGGCGACACACATTTAGCAGTAGTTTGTCAAATTACTCGAGGGCCTCCAAATGTTCTTGAGAGATGACAAGGCCCAATCTAGATTTCTTGCCTGCAATAATTAAACACAATTTACGAAATAACCTCCCTTTGATCCCTGCTCCCTGCTCCATATGTCCTTGCATCTCTTAGAGCTCCCACCATCTCTACGTAACCTGCTCTGGATAACCCAGCCTCAGCTTTCTAGATCCTTTTCTTCTAGGTTGTGCTTGTCCTTGCAGGTCCTTTGGATGGCACAGCAATTATGGTGTTTCTTGATCTGTAAGCCACTGGAGACCCTACATGACCTGTCACTCCTCCAACAGAGTACTTCCGGTAATACAGTCTCTGATCCAGCCCTTATCAGAATGAATATGAGACTAATCAATTTCACTTCTATGGCTTGTTTTGGTCATTTTCTAGCCCTGATCCTATTCAATTTGCCCTAGTCCTATGTACCAGCAGCCATAAGTCTCTCTGCTCCTACCAATCACCTCTCAGATTGAACTGCCTTGAGCCACATCTCCCTTCTTGAATCTCCTTGAGATTTAAAGCCTTTTGCATCACTTTCATAGTTGAGGCTTGGGTACTAGTAATTTCCTTACTGGGGCACACCCTCCTGCACCATGATCTTCATCCCATGCGTTTTCACTAACTCTTGTAGGATCCACTTTAGCTTTGCTTCACCTTCTTGACAATAATAACTACGCAGTACTGAGGTGACTCATGCTTCATCTTCAACCAATATTTGGCCCACATGTGGCTACACTAAGGAGATGTGTCCCTCGTCAGAGTGTCATTTGATGCTCCATTACTCTGAACAACTTCTATGATCCAAGAGAGTAGAGCATCGAGATGTGAAAATGTTTTTTCACCCCGGCAACTTTCAACATTACCTTCCATTGTATCACAATTTCGTCCTTAAGTCCTGCAAAAGAATATCAAGATTGCAGTGACACTTATGTCTTTTGGTGTCACATCGTCCCAGTGACTACATGTAAGTTTTACATCATAGGAGTCCCGTCCTCTCCGGAAGACGCAGTGACTTTACATTATTGGACAATGGAGATGTTATTATGCAGCAATCAACTTCAGATGAGACAAAAACAGTAGGTTGTGGTGTCAGTACACTCCATTTGGATGAAGTAGCATGAATCTAAAGGTCAAGTCCTGCATATCAAAATCTTCAAAAACATGTGGAAAAATTGCTGATTGATTTGACTGTTGAGGACACATGATATAGCTGATCAGACTCAACATCAGAGTGAGTAACGCATAGTTTTACCCCCCAAATTACCGTAATACACCAAACTTTAAGCAACTACATATTGATTAGCATAAGCCTTAAATCTTTATCCTTGCCATTTATGTCTTTTCCCTTTTCGTCATTGGCACAATCCTGATCCCACCACGCTTTTCTTACTTTTGAATTAGAAAAAATCATCCAGAGCAAAGCTTATAGGCAATCAGAGCAACACTTCATTAAATTGAGAGCATATATTACATGCAATATGCACATGAGATTTTCTTGTGACGTAATGTCCATTTTCTGACCCAATGGTATCTTTTGAAATTCTTGACACCATATGCACCTGTTATCTGCACCTGCTTAAACAAAGTCCTTAGTGCTATAATCAAGAATATGCACGTTCACTGGGGGGGTCACACTGAGATGAAACCATCCATGGGAGATGTTTCACAAAGGCAAGTCGAGAGACTAGGAGTTTACCGCAACAATCCCCTTAAGGGAAACTGCATTGGAACATCAATCTGAGCCCATGGGCATAAGAAGTGAAGGGTTTCCATCTGACAAGGTCAAAATCAGACCACCTCCTTACACAGTTTGAAAATCCGAAAATATGATTATTTTGAACACCTTGCGCATGCATCAGCAAGCACAAAGGCAATAAAATATTGAGAGCACAATATACAAGGTCCCACTCTTTTCGCAGGAAGGATCCAAGTTTGCATCTGAAGAACTCAGTAATGTACATGCTAGAGAAGTAAATGGCTTCAGTGGAACCATACTCGGATATGAAGGTATGGTGGATGTTAAACAGCTGCAGTTTTTCCAATCACGGCATAGCATGGTTGCTCACAGTGGTTGACTTCTTCACCAATTATGTTGCCCACTATGCATTCCAGGAACGATGTGATCTGCAATGTACTCTAAACGATTCAAGGCAGAGTGAAACTACAGTTCATTGACATATAAGCCAGGTGTACTAATATGGAGCCACTATTCCCTGGGGCGTGCCAACCAGAGAGAACTAAGGGCTCTTAAACGTGCACAATATTCACCCATGGCAAGTAGGCCTCTAGCTGATTGACGAGTTGTTAAAATTCGATGCATCTGCTGAAGAGTTTGTTGACGAAGGTTATCAGCCTGCAGAACAGGATCAACAGCACATCACCATTCAGAAAGTATTTCCACACTATGAGCATCTCAGCCTCAAAACTGTAATAAAAGAACAGTGTATATCCATAGAAAAATTCCAGATGCAATGATACAATACAAACACTGGTCTACAGACTTTTAGTTGAAGCTCTCTGCAATGGTAGAAAGAGGAGAAAAGTACCTGTCTAACAAAACTTTCCAAATTACCAAGCTTTCCCATAGCCATGGCCATCTGTCCCATGTAACTTGCTACATTTGAAGATGAATTTAAAGAACCACTCGACAAAGTTTCAGCAAGAGATTGTTGGAGGGCTTCCATTCCTTGGGAGAGAGCATCCTCTGCTTGTTGAGAAGACTGCTGGAGGCTGCATATACCTACTAGTTGTTGGTCTGTTACTGGCTCAAGATGAGGGATCATGATCTACAATGCAAAAGATGATATTGCTGGTTTATAACATGGTCTTTAGAAACACTAGAGCTGTAGAATGTATTTTGGAAATTCAAATTTAGTTATATAGAGTATACAAGAAAGATTATACTACCTTCAGAAGCTCTGATGGGCGAAATCCGCCCATCCACAGAAAACACCGCTCTGCTGGTGATTTCCACATTCCTGACACAAGATGAAAAACATCTTGTTTGGCAGCAGAACTTTTCAGTCTAAAAATCTCGTCATAATGAGTAATCATAGTTTCTACAAGAACTCGTAGGTCGTTGTCTGCCACATGTGTTTGCAATGCAGCTCTTAGCTCAACCATCTGCCTTTCATGCTCTTCCATCCAGCGAGCATATTCCATATCAAATGCCGCACCTGCATAACAAATGCATAGCAGCTTCTTTGAAACCTCTGAATAGATTGTGAATGTGCATTACAATCCCACTTAAATGTTTTATATTTAAGACACGTACAATTTACTTAAGTTAATGCTTATATTTCAAAGTCATATGTAACAAAACATTAGATAAAAATACTTGATTTGGTAGCTTGCAACTAATCAACTCATAACCTCTCAAATAAGTACCTCATAGATAACATGCTGCCACATAATAAGCACAATATACATCGTAGGAATAAGGTATCCCACAATGGAGCTGCATGAAGAGCTAGATGCCAGGGCAAAAGAATACCATTGCAATCGTGTCAAAGAGGAAAATACAGCACATCATTTCCATGAGCCAATAGGACCAAATGAAGATATCAGTATGTGGCCATCGTAGAAGATAGCATGAGATCTTTATTCCAAAGGAATATGTAGCATGCTAGGTGTAGCAACCATGAATGCCTTACAGATATGCCAAGATCTTTTTTGCCATAGCTAAATAAAGACAAAGCTCCAAGAATTATTTAGCCACAAATATAACAGAAGGATTTCATACATCACCACCTACCAATAGAGACACACATAATCGCAAGATATCCCATAGACAAGTGGGAATAACAACAATAAACCTAGCCATACTTTTAAGAAATTACATAATTATTGCACTTTATGTAGATGATTGTCTTCTTTTAAGCAATTCTATCTCTTTGTTAGAGATTACTAAGTCAAATCTTTCTAAAGAATTTGCCATGACAGATCCCGGACTAGTTCATTATTTACTTGGCACTTAGATCCTTCGTGATCGAACAAAGAAGACAACCTTTCTAAGCCAACAAAGGTATTTTCAAAACATTCTTGATAAAAGTGAAATGCTCGAATCAAAGCCGATTAATTCACCAATGGATCCAGGACTCAAACTTGGTAAAGATAGGTGTCCTTCGACACTTGCTTAGATTTGACATGAAGAATTATCCATACCACTCTCTAATTGGCCCATTGATATATGCGATGGTGTTAGCACACTTTCTCAATTCATGTCGGATCCAGAAACTCAACATTGGAAAGCACTCAAAAGAGTGATGAAATTGAAGAAACAAAACGTTTCTAGTTACAAAGCCTTGCTAGCTTTCAGCCCTCTGCCTGGCGAAGATGTTCGCGAACACGAAAGTCAAGAGACACGAAGCACGAAAGTTTCGCGAACACTTGACAAGAAGACACGAACACGAAAGATTCGCGACTGAGAATCTTTTGCGGTCGAGCACGAGAAAGTCAGACGACGGAGACGAAACCAACGACGCGACACGAACAACGTCGCGAAAGACTTTTTGCCCTCACGCTCCAAAGAGTACCAGCGATGATCATGCAAGTACCCAGAAGTACAAATATCTGACCTGATGGCATGACGTCAACAGATACACTCTAGGTCGTGGCTAATCTACCACTCTTGTAATTTTCTAATTAGTTGTAGACGATTAGTCACTCTAATCTTAAAAGTTACATAAAACGACTATATACTTGTTGGATATACTTGATATAGAATACACATAAGTGTAGAAGTCTGACGCTAGTAAGCAATCAAGACGAAAATACAGAACACAAGTCCGCCTGCGTGCGAGACAAGCTCTGTGATTAGGATCCATAGAGATCCACAAGTCCGCTAGTAAGCGAGACACCTATTCGTGAGAGAACTGTATTTCTCTCACGCCGACGCACTACGTGGATCTGCATGCAGTGCTTGAAGAATCAAGGAAAATCAATAGATGATCTTGTAGCCATTGTGCACATGTCTCCTTTTTCGTTGTATGATCGATCTTGTATGCAAATGTGTCTGCTATAATTTGTGTGTCTGATTCTCCCATTAATTTCAATTCCGCACATTGGTTGAATTCGTTGAATGCTGCATTAAGTTGTAAACGTAGATCAGCAGTGCCTGACTACATTCTGGAGGACTGTGGGGGTGATTCAGCTGGCAGCGTCCAGCGATCACATCTGAACTCCATCTGAGTCGGAAGAGAATCGAGGTTGCTTCGCTTTCGCGACTGCGAATTTCCCTTCAGAAATACATTCAAGCGACAAAGAACCAAGTTCTTTGTTATTTTGATAATTCTGCTATAACACACTGTTTATTCAGCTATTTTGATTCGAATTGGGAAAGAAACTTAGACACCAAAAAGTCTACTTCTGGGTACTGTTACTACCTATCGTCTACACCAATTTCCTAGAATAGCAGAAATCATAAATCAATCTTATTATCCTCAACCGAAGCCGAATATGTAACAACAACACAAGCAACTAAAGAAGCCATGTGGCTGAGGCTTCTTCTATAGGATCTGTAATTCAAACAGAACAAACCAACTACCATCTATTGCGATAATATCAACTACATTCAACTTACTCTCAATCCTAGATTTCATTCAACGACTAAACGTATAGAAATTTAATTTCACTTTGTTCGAGAGAAAGTACTTTCGAAATATGTAGAGTTGATTTACTATTTGACAAATAGTATGGTAGTTAATATGTTCACTAAGAAAGACAAGCATTTCTGCTTCAGAAAATGTTAATTTTAAGATTATCTAAGTATTTGAAGTTGAATTAAGGGGGAGTGTTTGAATCTTAATTCCACTTCAAACCCCATTCAATCCAGTTGCCTATGAATATGTTACCTACCAGCTATTCCTTTCAGGTATCCACGACAAAGTCCTAGACCTGGTTATTTACTCGGGAACCTATAACAGTTGAAGAACCTGCGGAAATATACTCAAGTTCGAGACAGGTTCGACACTACACAAAGTCAACCGATTGAGTCAAAGGAATGCTAGAAAGTCACCACTCGTGAGAGTCGGATCCCTCGATAGTCGACAATCCCTCTCGACAATCCTTCGATAGTCAACAATCCCTTACCTCAACAATCCCTTGACAATCAATAGTCGACACTATCGCTCTTCAAGGAACGTTTAAACCTGATGACTACAGCTCACGTCTCAAGGACTATCGTTACTACTATCGAACGGGACTTCTCGCCCACCTCACTGTACAATCAGCCCAAAGGCTGACATGTGATAGAGTAACTGTGTTGTGTATATATACAGTGTTAGATGCACAGATACATATACAATCATCTGAGATGTATTCATCTATCAGACCACATCTATTGTATCAATAATGTATTTGCTGAGATGCCTAGCACTATTGTCCAATTCTAAACTGTTCTTCTAGGCTTGTATACTTATAAGTAGATTTTCTTATTGCAATCTCATGTACATTCACACAACTCTAATATACTGTGTTTTTCAAATTGGTGTATAATTTGTGAATGATTATTGTTGTTTCTACTCCTGATTGTAAATCAAATACTCCTAGTTCTCCTTGTGTGTCTCATCGACTAGGTCGAGGTGTAGAATCATGATTGTCCTTGACGCCTTCGAATTTTGTAACAGACTTACAACATTTGTAAGCTTTTTTTTTTCAACGATTATTTTGTTGGAGTTGTGCCAACAAGAGAACAGCAAATCACTACACAAGACAACATATCAGGTGATTGATGGTGCATGTGGATTCAATACTTTGATAACTAGTGAGTGTGTTGTAGAACCCTAATGTAATTTGCAACAACAAGAACCGTCTGTCATAATAGAACCTACAACGAATTAAATCAACAGGTGTCAAGGACAACCATAGTGTTAGAAGTCAAAGGCATTCAGCTGCCATGTTTGTGCACTTTGAACTAATCTACAATATCGTTGAGAGTTGAAGCAACAGATTTGCAATAAAATTAGAGAACTGTATCAACCATTCACACAATGCACAATTGCATGGATAAACGCGGACTATATTGAAATGTATGAATGTACATAGAGATAACTGTAAAAAAAATCTACTTCATCGATTTAAAAGCCTAGAAAAACTATGTGCATTAAGTGCTAGGCATTTGTGCTAGTACATGTAAGTACCAATCAAAAACATTTGACCTCTATTGTCTCATCTGTTTCTCTCTGCACATTATCTACACTCAACTATATAGGCACAATGAGCGCTCATTAGTCACTTAATCAAGCTTAATTAGGTAGCACACAACTCAATATCCTTGGAATCTGCTTTCAAGATCCATTAAGCTGAGCGTACAATGAAGCGGGCGTGAAATATAAATCGGGAGGTGAAAGTTGTGGGCGGAAGCGTGCAATGTGTTGTGCGGAAATTGCAGAAACTAGATCAGCTAATACGAATCACAAACAAGAAGCTCCTCTTACACTTCTTACTTCTACTTTTTTTGTCATTATATATTATTTTGATCTCTATTTCCATACATATTCCCCCAAGGGAAATAAAAGACAATTTAGCTAATCATTTACAAGACAGGTTTACATTAAACTACCAGCTAACTACGTGTTAACTCTCGTAATGCTGATCATGACATGGATCACTCACGAGTGGAATTGATTTCCAACAGGTTTTTGAGCTGTAGCTTCTTTCAGTCCTGTTGGTAGACATTGTAGACTTCAAAACATCTCTATAACAACATTTTGCTTGTCCAAACATACCAAGTCAGGGCCCTCACCTTTGCTATAGAAGAACATTTCCTGAACCAATTATCTCTTGTTTTTAAATGGATAACTCTCTCTTGATTGACTTGCATGGAGGTTGTTGGACAACTTTTCGAGGAGATCATTGTTCTATGACAGGTGGAGTTGTTCTTCTCCGGAGGCCTGTTAGAGCAGTCCAGCACCAGAGCCTGATCATCCCAAAGTAGCTAATGGTTGGTGGACCGCAGGGAATGGCGGCAGGAGCGACGTAGTTATGGAGATTGTGGTAATGGCTGCGATGGTGGGGATAGCATGTGGAATGCTGATGGAAATTGGTTAAGAGGAAGGGCAGATGATGGGCAAAGTAGTAATGACTAAAGAGATAGATCAAAAAAGTGCGGGGCATTGACGAGGCGGTAAGGGCGACAAAAATTGATGTGGGGAGGGTGGTGACAGCAGAAAGGTGGATTTGGACTGGTGGTACATTAGGGCCAAGAATGGAGATGTTGATCGCTGGAGAGTCTGAATGAAAGGGTCAGGTGATGGTGAGGTATGGGGAGTAGTGTGGATAGCTTGGGGCATGGGAGAGGGAGATAAAACGAAGTCTGTAGTCTTCTGGCAAGCTTTGAGTTGCACAATCGCAACATAGGCTTGCGGGCTGGACGTGGTCGTGTCTTGTTCAAATTGGGTTGAGGTAATGGCACCAATGTCTTGCAAGTGGGTGGTGATGGTTGCAATGATCAGACCACCACAAGCAATTCAGGCGGGGTGTTTAAAGGCTGCTTGCAGCTCTTCAATGAGGAAGGAAGCCCAAACATAAACGATAGTGGGGCCATCCATGTTGGTCACCATGACATGAGGAGTTTGGAGACTCGTTGGGAGTGATGGGAATTGGCTGTGGCTCAGGGGTGAAGCTGATTGAGGATTGATCTTCAGTTTTGTCTGTAGAATGTTCTATTTCATTAATACAATAGTTTGGCTATACTGAGCCATTCATTACAGTTCTTCTAGTACATCACATCAATGTTGTTCTTTCGATTAGTTTGTGTTGCAAATACTATCACGGAATGATTTTCATCACATACCCAACCAGCTTGAGAAAGTAAACGTCGACACATGCCGCAGCTAGCTCTTTTTCTGCATTTTTTTAAAGTACCTATGCCAACACAAGCTAAGATGGAGGACATCTTTCAACACTTCTTTGCTCTACATCTCCTGGATCTATTCTTATTGCTAGAGGTTCTATTGCTACTACAAGTTTTACAATTTTGTTAATTGATGTACCTATTATAGTTACACAACTGATGGGCTGTAAGATATTCTAGATATGGTACGTCTCATGATTTGTGACTACAGGGATGTGTGCAACATTGGTTGCAACATTACTAGGCCTTTCTTGGTCCCTAGGTCAGTAATCGTATTTAGGGACCATTAATTGATTTAGGGCTCTACGTGGCCCTTAGAACTCGCTGGCCTGAGCCCTTCTAGAAACTAATAGACTGATTCGTGAATAAGGAAGAGTCGTTTGCAGGGTTGTAGGGGGCTCTATTGGAGCTCTTCATACGAAATTAACTACTTCTCCTGGCTATAAATATTGTCCATACAATGTTCTTAGTTGGAGATGCTATATGATCATCATTTGCTGCCATATATTTGACATGTGATGCTTTGCTTCCGGATCTGTAATAACTTCAGTCAAGTCACGGCTTCCTTGGACTATGTGACAAGTTCTGCACTCAATTCCTATCATACACACAGTTCAAAGTTCACTCCAAACACGGGGATTTATGAGTCCTCTTAAGGCTAGGTGAAGGGAAACCGATATCAATTTACAGAAAGCTGTGTCAATTATGCAGTCCTGATCCGGACACTGTTCTTACGCCCTAGTTATGTGCATCAAGTTTTGAAGCTGCATAATAAGCACGTGCAAACAATTCAAATTCACGATGTGCACATTCTTTCAATGATGCTTAGCAGACATGTTCCATTTCAGAACCGCAGTGAATATTCATCTAAGAGTTTAACTAACATCAAAAAGCAGGTACAACTTACCAGGATTGAGGGTCCCATTTACATTGTTTACTCCAGTAGAGAAATGAGCAGGATCATTCGTGTATCCACCCAGATTGAAACCCTTCAACAAAGTAAAGTTAACACTTAAATTACAAAAATGATGCTTCAATAAAATAGATAACAATTTGACAGCAATAATTTTTAGCACAATCTAAACAAAATGGTTGATCTGTGAAAAAAATTTGTTCAACAGCCTTTATGATCAGAAGCTTATACAATCAAGTTAACTTGACAATATTCTCTGAGGCAGTAATAGATGTGTGTGTGAACGCGCGCACGCTCGCGCCCCCGCGCGCGCGCACGCGCGAGAGAGAGAGAGAGACAAACCTTCTCAACGAAAGTACCTGCATGAAATGAAACACGTGCACGTGCACACTGAATCACCATTTCTTATTCTTTCAAAAATTTAGCTTACAAACATCTGTTCTGGATTGGATAAGAGTCAAAACGGAAAACACGGGTCAAGTTTCCCTTAAGTGTTCAAATTATGGAAACCTCTTCTGTGCCAAACGGCACCGAACGTGTCATTCTGTACATATGGAATGTACTCCGTTCTGTACATACCAAGTTATTAAAAATAAGATTAAGGCTCATTAGGGCTCATTATTCCAATTCGTTGGGCTTGTTACTTTTTGCTGGGACAGTTGTTTCCACTCCTAATGGATTTGCAACCCATGGAAGCTACAGATTCCAGCAATCCATTCCAGCCCAGCAATTCCAGCAAGTAACAATCCATTACATTCCAGCGATTCTGGAAACTAATGATCCATTCCATTCCAGCAATTCCATCTCGGTGATCCGGTGATTCCAGCATTTGAAGCTACAGAGCTGTGGTTTGATGCCTGAGATCAACCAAACTTCCAAGTTTCCCCAATCAGGCAGCTGGGATGAATCGTGAATGCATTAAAGGGGCTGCGGGGGTGTAAATATAAAAGACAATAGGATACATCTCTAATGTATTTAACAAAAAAAATCAAAAACATACAGAACAAACCTTTTTATACATGCATGTATCATATACTACAGAACTATGGTTCAACATTATAGTTAACAAGGAACTAAGGTTAGTTGCTCGATCAATCGGTAGCAATTAAAAAAATACACTTATTATTTAAAATGTCTTTCACCTGCTGCCGTGCACGCTGGAGTTCCTGCTCTAATTGGCTCAACTTCATGCGACTGGATTCCAACTGCTGGACATATGCCTGGATTGAAGAACAACAAACTTGATCAAAATTTGTCAAAATCTCTTGAAAGTCTTTGAATCAGAACATACAAGATAAGTAGCAACATAAAATTCAGTTCAGTAAAACCTACCTTCTTTCTCAGACGGCTCTTGCGTGCAGCCTCTCGATTCTGTGCAAGTCGTCTGAGTGTCTGTGTTAGAAACAAAGAATCATGTAAAATTAACATACTCAAGAGAATCTCATACGAGAAGAGAAAACAATCCATGCTAAATCATGAAAAGCTTATCGTACAGTACCCTCCATGCACTCAAATTCTCAGTAGTATAATGCATCTTATTGAAGTTATGATCTGTGCATTAGGACTGATATATTTAAGCTTGTTAGCCTAAAACCAAAAGCTTGATAATGTCTGTAGACATGGTAATGAATATAGACCTAGAGGGAGTTGTCATCTGAAGTAGCTTTTATTTTAAGAGGGAGTTGTCATCTGACGTAGCTCTTATTTTGAAGTGTTGTGCTTTGTCTAGCAAGGTTTCAAGCAATTAACAATATCGATTATCTAGACATAATCTCAAGCATACCTATTACAGCTTTAAGAAAAACTACCTTGAATTTAGTCAAAAAACAAGACCATCTGACAAATGCAATGAAAAAGAAAAATGTCTAGTGGTTAATTGAAAGGTGGATCATCGAGACACACTAGTTCAGGGATCATCGACATGAACTTTGAACAGAAATCTACATCACAAATAAATAACTGCACCTTCGAGTCTCCTATCTTTGTAGCCACAAGGTCAGAATCTGTTGAGATGCCCATGCTTCGATGATTTTGCCCACTTCTCTGAAGATTTTCCATAAAGGTAAGAATTATGCCAGTAACTTGGGGCATTGAAAGAATTTCTGGTCTGATCATTACAGTTACCATACTGGATTGATGCTTACAGCAATAAAAGTGGACAATCATGAGAACTTAAAATTTTGAATTCATCTTGAGCTTCAGTAGAGAGAATCAAGAAAAACGAAATCAGCCACAAGTTATCTGTCTCTACAGACCTTTCCATCACCCTCAATCTCAGTAGAAGTTTCTGTCCTAGGACTGTTATCAGCCATGTGAGGGTCGCCCCAGTTTTCTGGATGTCCAATATTGGGAGAGTTGCTGCTCTTTTGAGTGTCCCTCTCAAGAGAAGTGTATTTTGCAGATTGCAAGTCAACGCTTGCTGTTGTGACCTGAGACCAGAACTCTTGTTAGTTACAAATATAAATGGACAAGGTAGATAATATGTCAGCATGAAAGTTTCTTAACAAGCAACCCAGCTATGCCAATCAAAGCAATTATGATTCTTGCTATCCTCTCACCGTCTTACGACAATCAAGGGTATTTGTTCTTGATGCTACAGCATTGAGAGTCAGTTGGGGGTTTGAAAGAGCCCCTGTACCAAGCAAACCGAGAAGCGAAACTCTACATGAGCATCTTCGCTTAGTCCAAAAATAGAATACAGAAACCAAAGGGACAAATAACATCATTATCTCACAACAAAACAAAGGTAGTTCTATCTTCCTTAAAAAGGATGGCACAACACCATCCAAGAAGGCTTGTTAGGAAAGCAAACATCATCTACAATGACTGTTTCTATTTGATAATGTCAATGAAAAACACTTCCAACTTTCTCACACATTAATGTCATGTTGATGTATGGTCCTTCAATAGTCTTTAACTTCTTGGGCCCCAACTAAAAAAAAGCTATGGAAATCCCATCTGTAAAGTAAAGATTCACTATCAGAGTTTACTGGCAAACGAGCTTTCTTAATGACAGATAGGTTCTTCAAATCATTGATGATTTGAATTATGATCAAATTTCCAGAATCAAGAAATTTCTTTTATATAGTTTTAACCTTTTTCCATCAAATCCAGCTGCTGCCATCTGTAATTTGAATCTGGATTTTGGACCTTATCTTGATTCTTGTTCCCAATTTCGGTTAGGCAAGTCACCAATTACAACATATGCATAAGTAAATTCCGATAATGTTTCAATTGATGAATATGACTCCTAATGATCAAAAAGGAACATTAGATGTGGGTGGATAAGCGACACTGCTCTATCAGAGACATTTCATAAGCTAGCAACAAGTGAACGATATCGATGGACAAAAAGACAAACATTTTGAACGTGGAGATTCTGAACATGGTGAATTCAAAACCTACCTTGAACCTCTTCACTGCAGATTCATTACTGATACTTCGAGACACTACAAGACAGTCTCATGGAAAGTATCTCTTAATTTTAAACCCAAAAGTAACGTTTAAGTCTGACAGCAAAAGATAGTCCCATGAAAAATCTAACCCACATGACAAGATGCCATGCATCTCATAAGTTCATAACAAACCTCTCTAGCCAATCGAAAAATATACATTTATCCCTTGAGCATGGTTAGATGAAAAGGTCATTATTTTCCTGTTCAGTACTGCTTCACATGGAGATTTAATCAAAGCCTTTCTAGGTAGACCAGGTTTTATTTCAAGAAAAGTTAACAGAAAAAGTAATGCCTTAGATATGAATATTAGAATGACACCCAGCTTTAAGAGTTTGTGTTTCATGGCTCTCCTACTAAAGTTCAAGACAGTTATCGCCTTAACTGCAAATACATGTTATTACACAGGTGAAAACAAAATTTAAGATGTAGCAGGACATAAAGGCCACTCAAGGGCCCAGGGGTTAGGTAAGCTTCAAAAACACTTGTGCAATTCAGATGTAGTGTGAGCACGTGAAGATGATCTAAAGGAAGAGGATTCCATTTACTTAAAAACTCATCATTCCTTGCCTCCTGCACTAATCCGCCAGCAAAAAAGAGTCTCGATTGCGACTAACTTGTAATGAAGACTGCAATGCAAGCTTGCCTCAACTTCATATCACTAATCATTTTGGCTGGGAAATGCAACACCCAGAGCCAACAAACCAACATTACAGAAAGCATTCTTCCTTGGTTGCTTTTCTTACAGTTCAAACCCCGACTTCATTTGACACTAACACACTCATTGGTTCACAATCAATTTGACACAAACGTGATCATCTCCCTTCTCCTTTCCATTCCCGAACATCCTTATGCATCTTATCAAGAGTGACTCCAACCACGGAGAACAACCAAGTAACAATTCTAGACTCTATGCATCTATCCCAACAAGAACATTTTCGATATACACAGATGATATCTTTAAACAATGAAAGTTACATTGCGGAGCCTATGTGAAAGACATATACCTACCACTGGTTTAGCATCTATGAAGCAACCAAAATTCGTAAGATAAGAATACCACTAGCTTTCTCACTGTAGAAATTTATAAAAGAGTAATTTGGCAGACCTGCACTTACTGTAATGCACCAGATGGAAATAGATCTTATATCGTTTCACTTCGTCTAGCACAAGAGATGTATTACCATCCAAGAAAGTTTTGAAACTTACGACTTTCTGCAATTCCGAACTTGAAGTCAGGAAGGATTCTAGATGGCTGCTCGTATGCAGAAAAATGGAACACTTCAGCTTCTTTTGGCTGAAAACCTCTGCACAAATAGAAGATACGCTTCAAATCAAACAGGCGGTACTACGTTTGCCACCACTTTTACAATAGTCAATGGCCATGAACCATTAAGATCGAATTTTCTATTCTGACGCACAGCTTAAGTAGTATTTTTCAACATAATGACAAGTCACATTAGAAGGATAAAGATATTTCCTCTTCCCATTCGGGCTGAAAGACATCCATAAAGTCGAACATATACCAAAAACCTTATCAAAGTACAGAGAAATACTTCATATTGCAAAATAGTCAGCTGAAAAATGTCGCAAGCTGAGAAGAATGAACTAACAACAAAACCTGACAGTGCTAGTACACTGCCCTAAGCGTCAGATTTAGTAAGAACTGTGTTTCCCGTTCATTTTTTTTCATTGGTGGAAGTATCTTTTAAGAACCTGAAATGTATGTATCACTTTTGCAACAACATCTTTTGAAATGCGTAAGTGTCACATGCTCTTGAATTTGTTCCCTGCACTTTTGAAGTATTCAGAAAACCCTTTTTTGATCACTGCTTTCTTGCAGCTCCCAACAAAGAATCCTATACTTGTGATCCAGAAAACAGACCACTCAACCTGCACAAGCTAGGTAAACGTGATCCTAATACCCTGGATGATGGCATGGATGATAAAAGAATGGTAACTCTTACCTATTGAGAACAAGGTCAGTTAAGGCTTACTCTTTGGTGGGTTGAATCTACGCTTTTGCACATATGCTGCACAAACTAGTGAACTAAGGACTGCAGTTGTGTCAAAAACAGGAGTCACAGCTCTAAGCTACAACCTGTTAACATTCTGGAGTACTTTAGCTGGGTCTCTATGCCTCGACTTTACGACCGGGCATGGAAATTCTAAGGAAAAGGATTTGACGGCTTGTTTTAGCAAAGCATCAGAATCAAAAGGATACCCACAAGGTCCAGAGAAGATTCAAATCCCGGAGTCTGTAAGCTGACCTGTAATGAGTCTGCACGTTATAGTGATGGGAATCCATCTCCCATGGCAGTCGGGAAGCCGACGAAGAAAACTCTGTGGGCAGGAAAGAAAAGAAAATAACGACGTTTCTCACTCACAAAGCACCTAACACCTCCACCCCCATCATCCCTCTCTCTCACCAATCCTCACTACCCACAAAACTGATTCGCTTCTCCTTCCATCTGAAGCTCCCGCGGCGGCTCTTCTCGTGTACTCTCAATCACCAACCATGATTCCCCTCAATCCTCAGGACACTATCCACTTCCCCCCCCCCCCTCTCTCCCTCCCTCCCTCTCTCTCTCTCTCTCTCTCTCTCTCTGAGTAGCAAATATTTACTAAGAGCTTCAAAGCAAGTATCCAGAGCCGCCAATCTTTTTCTTTCTACTGCTCGTGTTCTCACTCACTCACACACACGCTCTCTCTCTCTCTCTCTCTCTCTCTCTCTCTCTCTCTCTCTCCGTCTTGCTGACAATCGCAAATGATTACTGAGAGCTTCAAAGCGAGCATCGAGAGTCGCCCATGTTTTCGTTTCTACTCCTCCCCCTCCACTACACACACACACAGCCCCCCCCCCCCCCCTCACTCTCTCTCTCTCTCTCTCTCTCTCTCTCTCTCTCTCTCTCTCTGCGTGATAGCAACAAATGTCTTCTGAGAGCTCAAAAGGGAAGAAGAGCATACAGAGTTGCCCACCGTTTCCTTTCTACTACTGTGCTACTCTCTCTCGCCCTCCATCATACCTCCCCCCCCCCTCTCTCTCTCTCTCATCTCTGATTGTCTACGTCAGTGATGGCGTTGCATCGTTCAGACACACACACACGCATCAATCAGTCAGATACACACACACACACACACACACACACAAAAATAAATATGAACCAACGAGAGAGAGAGAGAGAGAGAGAGAGAGAGAGAAGAACAAAACCAAAGCCAAAGCGAGAAGCACAAACAAAAACGAAAACCAGAACCAAAACGAGGAGTCGAGGACGAACGAAGAGAGCGAGAGAGAGAGAGACGTGCCACATGTGGACGGCAGAGAGGCAGGGCCTTAATGGAACGGGCCAATCTACGTCCTTCCATTTAGATTTCCGCCACGTGACACCTCGCCCATGTGGACTCCTATCAATGGTCCGTGACGAGAACGTGGAGAGATCTGAACGGTTGAGATGACGGTGCTCCAATCATCGGATGCCGTCAGATACGAGGCGCGCAGGCAGGTCCTAGGAATCTGCTCTGCATATTCTTGGCAGCAGAGAGCGATAGGGCTTTCAACCACGCACATTCAACCCCTATCCCTCAGATCTTGCCACGTGTAAATACCACGACGTGGATTATTTCTAGCGGACAATCTCCATAAAACGTGGCAAGATCTCAACGTCTATAGTCTTATCTAACGGTACAGCCCCTCACATAATTTCTAGCCGTTGAGATGCGAGAGATGGACCGCATCTCGATAGCACGACGTGATTAAATCTCGGCACCGTCGGATCTCACCCCCAACGTTCAGATCTCGCCACGTTATCACAATTAAACGTTGAACACAATCCAAGTGACAAGTACACCACGTGTCAAAGATCCAGCTAATCTAACCCAAAGAGGTACGGGGCCATTAAGTCCCATCGAGCCCCCCTATGCTACTTGATGCTTTCACGGTCCATTGGCCTTACAAATTTTTTTTTTATTTTTGGGGAGGAGGCCTCAGACCATGTTAGATTTTTTGGCCTGATTTTTAACTTTGGGCTTTCACTTTCTTCCTTTCACGCATGTATGTATTATTTGTCAATGATTGATTCATCTCTCCTTTCAATTGCTTTTAGTTCATGGAGGAGGAGCAACTTATAGGTTGTACTTTCTTGAGTATTTTTGGCCTTGCATTCCACTTACCAAAGGCAATATCAAATACTATGTGTATGGCAATCTCAACGAAGTTGACATCCGACTAGAATATTGCAACCTTGCGTGCGCACATGAATATGTGAATACTCATAACAAGGTTTGTCTCCACAATAAGACAATCTAGGCCGCACTTTTATTGAGTGTGGGGCTTCGACTGTCTCCACGCGAGAGGCCCTCACAAATATCTTGAGGCGCATAACCTTGTGTTGGGATCCAATGGTGTGCAAGTTTGGAGGTTATTTCCAATCGTGGAGAAGCATAGAATAATGTGTTTTTCCATCCAATGCCTAGCATACTATTGTGGCCTCATTGCCTTGCAAATATGCAATGTTCAAATAGGTCAAGAAAGTTTGTGAGAAAGTCAACGCTCAAAAAATGTCTAGAAATTGACATACTTTACATGATAGTTTTAGTTTCTTTTAAAAGCATTCTCCAATTTAAGAAAAGGTGTGTGTGTGTGTGTCTCTCTCTCTCTCTCTCTCTCTCTCTCTCTCTCTCTCTCTCTCTCTCTCTCTCTCTCTCTCAAAAGGAAAAGGAAAAAACTTAGCGTATACATTTGTAACATGAATGTTTATTACTTCACACACACACACACACACACACACACACACACACACGTGTATGCATGTACACCGACCTTTGTCTCTCTATATGACAAACTATTTTTGAAAAGTGAATTGCAAAAGAAAAGCACAATCCATTTGCATCCTCTTTTTGGCCCTTTACTTTATTGACTAGCATGGAGGCATGCAAAATCAGAAGTTGATGAGACATAAGATCGTCAAGTTCAATGGCAATCCATGAGTTTGTTGTCTCCACTTGAACAAGCAACAACCTAAATCGATGTTTAGAGCTGGATCATTTCCTTGTACTTTTCAATCTTGGAAGTTGGAGTCCATTATTTGGATTTAGAACTGGGCTAGAAAAATTACTTATGTGCAACTTAAAGAGGGACTATCATTGTCATGTGAACCTTCCACCAAAGAGACCTAGGCTACATGTGTAAATAATCTCCACCAAAGAGACCTAGGCTACATGTGTGAATAATCTCTTAAAATTATTTGATTTTCTAAACTCCATTGTTAAAGCATTCAACTACTCTTATGATTCAGTTATCCGTTTGGAGAAATTCAATGATAGTGACTGATATAATATAGTTGATTTAATGAGTGAAGAGAGACACCATGCACAATTTTGAGAGCTGGAATCACTACACATGTTTTATGAAGCAAAGGACAAGTTTGTTGCCAGAAAATCTAACAAATGGTTGGGGGGGAGGGGGGTGGTTGTGCCAATGGTTGGAATCTACTCCCACTTGACAACATTCTCCCTCTGTCAGATTAGCATGTGATAACATTTTGACTTTCTAGCACAAGTAGCTCTATGATAGTTTTGTTGCAATTATTGATTCTGTTTGATAAATTTGTGAGCCAAATAACCATCTCAATTTCAATAATAAGACAGTTGTATTTCATTGAGATTGAATGATGTATGTCATGTCAACTTAGTTTTTGTCCATTTGTTTGAAGCCTCATTTTAATTCTTTAGTCGCCTTGGTTCATATTTGTGAATATGGTCGTGCTTCTTCTAGTAGATCTATTAGCATGATGATCTTCTCATGTAGATGGTGTCTCAATACTCATCGGCCTTCTAATGGGTGTTGGATGGTCAACTAGCATCTTTACTTGAATACATAATGGCATCACCTTGAGAGTGTTAGAAGCACAAAAACCAACAACCCTATAGACTTCTTATGGAATGATGGAGTAGTTGTGTATACAACATCTACAAGTGAGCCATTTGAATTTTATTATAGATGTCTTAGAGTATATCATTATATCGTTTCTTAAATCATCGAATATGTCCCAAATAATGTATCACAAGTGATTTGGCCAAGAACTTGCTTTGTTATACCCTTATTCATGTTCTAAAATTTATTTTGTTCCTCCATTGATTTGAAAGAGTCATTCTGCCCCTCCATAAATTTACTTCACCAGCCTTGCTCAATATGCCTAGACATCCATCCAATATAATGAAGAAGAGTAAATGTTGGACGTAAAATCTATTTGTGCAATGGCTATTCTAGATCTATCCATGGTTGTAGTATAGTGATAGACCGGTTTGTCCACTTTTTAAGAGCTACATAAGAGAGAGAGAGAGAGAGAGAGAGAGAGAGAGAGAGAGAGAGAGAGAGAGAGAGAGAGAGAGAGAGAGAGAGAGAGAGAGAGAGACTTTTCCAACTGATGCTCGGAAAATCAACAATTACAATCTAGCAAACCCATTAAACTGAATCTTTCTAACACCCAAAGGGAAGTAATAGAATGATTGTAGCTAACTAAGCATAAATCATAAAAAACATACCACAAATAAATTCCTATGAAACGGAGGCAAGAGGAGGCCTGAGGACCTTCTCTCAAGCAATTCACCTTCCAAAGGGAATACAAGGAAATAGCAAGATAATCACAAGATAAACAAGTAGCATAATCTAAGCTTAAGTTTTGTCTAACTTAAGTTTTCTAGTTTAGAAGTTTAGAACTTATTAAGCTTCTACTTATGGTCTTATAACACACATGCCATGGTAGAAGTTTATTAACAAGTACTCACACATGGACTTACAATTCACATGCGACGGTGTTTTACTTTATTTTTTTTATATTTTTGTTGCTAACAGTACATTGCTTATATTATACGATTCTAGATAAGAGATTTTGCCAATTTAAGAAATTATAGATAATCTTGAGAAAATTTTATCAATCTAAAACATTTTGGTGAGAGTAAGAGCAAGCAGCCATATCCGTCCGCTACCCAAAACAAAGAATTGTACGTGAACATTACCGCAAAGGAGGCTCCCAGCCCCAAGTCGCATTTAGAAAAATATACATTGAAAAATTTTTGATCTTGACTACTACAAATTGAATAATTAAATAGAGATATTTTGAGCAAGATATGCAAAATAATACAGGTGCTCCTTTTCACATTAATGAAATTTGTAGTATAGCATTTGTTGTTGTCCAAAGGAGTGCTTTGTGCATTGAAACAGGTTGAAAGAGAAGATCAGGTCATTGACCTCAATTGGAGTCATGTTGGAAGCCAATGATAGGCTTACCTCAAGCAACTATACATTGTGGAAAGTGAGAATGGAGTCACTTCTTGAGATGAATGATGTTTTGGATATTGTTGTAGGTTTGGAGGAGAGACCAGCAACACAACAAGATCAAGTGAGGTATGACAAGAGGGCCAAGAAGGCTCTACACATGATAAAGATGAATGTTACCAATGAGCTTCTTAAGGAAGTTGGTAAGTGCACATCATCTTTGGAAGCTTGAGATTTTGGCATAAAAGGATGGGACACCTCAACTTCAAGTCATTGGAGGTAATGGCTAGGAAGAAGGTTGTGATAGGTCTTCCAAGTTCCTTAAGTGGCATCAAACATGTTTGTGAGTCTTGTGCTTTGTCTAAGTCACTCAGTGTAATTTTCAAGGAAACCGTGTTGTCGTGGGAGCCCTAGTCATTAATGCCGAAAAAGTCAACCACAGAAGAAAAAACCAAGAAAGAAAAGTTTCGGGTAAAAATGGGACCGGGAAATATGGATTCAGTGTCAAGGAGTCACAAAAACCCTAACGACAAAGTTTGGGCAATTTACGGGCAATTAACGAAATGTGCGGGCCAAGTGTAACGTTACCCAACAGGCCAAAAATCCAGACAAATGAGCAGTAGGGAAACGGCCCTTGAAAAAACGAAGAAAGGCCAAAAACAAAGGTACCCAAAGAAAAAATGAAGGCCGCCTACTAAAAATAGGGGTTGAAAAAGGGCCTCACCCAAAATTTGGATATTAAATGCCAAAACACCTTGGAGGCTAAAAAATTTGGGAGGTACACCCACTAGCCATTGACATTTTGGGCTTCTAGGTTGTACAAAAGGGGAAACTTAAATGGCCTCCCTATCCTTTGACAAAAATGGCATCTTGGCTAGTTTTGGAAGAGAGCCTTGAATGCACCACTCCCCCACTCTCTTATGGAGGCCACTAGGTGTACTATCAAATAGGTTGAGAACAAATGACAAAGAGGGCTTGAAGGGCATGAAAATTGGCAAAGCTTCATTTTGAAGGGGGACACTTGGGTTTTCCTATAAAAAGGAGCCAACTCTTTGTATTTGAGAGTATGTGTAAAATGTGTGTTGAGAGTTAGTGTTGAGGTTATGTGTGTTGAGAGTTAGCATGTGTGTTGAGAGTTAGCATGTGTGTAAGTGGGATGTTGAGAGGTAATTCTGTTTGGTGAGAGAGATGGATTGTGCTTTCCTGTTCTTCGATGCTTGAAATGGATGTTTGGTGAATGCTTAAGTTGCAGAGTTCAATATTGATTCTTGTTCTCACTTTATGTAGTACTTGTGGATCGATGCCTGGTTAGTAATGCTTGTTTCATAGTTGTTGATGCATAGTTAGTGTAGTTACATTTATGTTGAGGGAGAGGGTGAGTGGGTGTTTCATTGATTGGTGTTTTTGGGTGTTAAGTAGGGTAGTTACTTCTTGCTATCTTACTTTGGTTTTAGGTTGTGGTGGTAGTCTCTCACACATCAGAAGAATAGTGGATGCTTGTTTCTTACTCATTGTTGGTTGGTAGAATGTGTTGAGAATTGGAGGGTTTCAATGTTTAAGAGGGTTTAGTGTTTGCATTTGTTTGTGAGGTGACTATCGTTGCTCATCATATGTTTGAAAGATTCTGGTCTATTGACAGATTAATGCCATTGTCGAATGCAAATGTGTGTTAGTTCTATTTTTGGTTTACTCCGTATTAGGATGTGTGATTGAAAAGCAATCACCTTGTTTTGTAGGGTTGAAAGAACGACATGGTTGTTTGAGGATGAGTAAATGTCAACTGGTGTTTAGTAACCGATGATAGGTTGATTGGTGAATGTGCATTGTATACTCGTTATTGTCAAATCAAGAAGTTGTGGAGAAGGCTTATACCTCTTTGTGCATTCGCTGTCACATCTTGCTGGAGGCTGCCCCATCAACTGCTCATTGCCTTTGCCTCTGTATGCCCTCGGAGCGGCCATTTTTGCCTGTCTGTGGTTGTTTCTGCCTACCTTGACCTACCTACTCCTACTCCTCGCTGCCTACACCTGCCTGCGACCCCCTATCAAACCTGCCTGTGACCTATCATACCTGTCTACGACCTGCCTACCTGTCTGCGACCTACCTGTCTGCGACCTGCCTACCTATCTGCGACCTACCTGTCTGCGACCTACCTGCTGACCCTGCGATCTATCAGCTGACTGCCTACTGTCTGTTGAGACATGTCTGCGGCCTTGCATCAGAAAAAAACAGACCTGCAATTCTGATTTCAGCCAACCCTCGCTGGAGCCCTCTCAGACCTGTTTGCAAGCTGCCTTTGTTCATTGAGTTGTCGATTCTTCCGCCAATCTGAGACAAAGTTTGGTTGATTACATGTTCTCTGTTCTAATCCGCATGTTGGCTTGAATGGCAAGTTCTCAAGCAGCTCTTTGAAGGACGAAGGCAAGGCTACCTCAAACCAAAAGCGGCATTCATGACTAGTGCCTTTACGATTTCCGGTTTCTCTCTCACACTGAGGTATGGGTTTACCTCACATCGATTTTGATTCTTGTGTTTACTTGCTTCCAATTGGAATGTGGGTGTTTGACGTCCGTACTTGGTTTCACTCATTGAATGAATGATAGGATACTGAGAGTGCATTGTGTAACTGTATGAGGACCTAATCATTTCAATAATTCCGCATTTACCATGTCCCTATTGGGACCTAAATGATTGTGGTCCCTTTCTTGAACAGTTTGACATTGGGATCAAGTCTATGCATATTTGTGGGTTTACCGGTAGTATGAACTCTAAATCACTTGCTTGCAATGTTGTTTGCTTGAGTTCAGTAATTGCAAGTACCTAACTAGTGAATGGATTGTCATAGAGTATGGGTCGATTGTGCATTATAGTGAATCGTTTTTAGCACAAATTCAAATTCAGTCTGGAATCGTAATATTTTATAAACAGATGCGGCATGGCTAATTAGAACGATGATTGCCTATTTCCAACTTGTTTAGGGAAAGTGTTAAGTAAATAAATTTTGTTTCGTACTGATTTAGAATGTGATGTACGGAGAGAATTGTAGGTTGGGTAGTTTATATTTTGCTGGGTTAGACATATTAAACGACTGTAAGGAATCATCAAGTTTTTTGAAGTGTTTCTTACGGTTTTTGTCATTATGAAGCGTATTAATTGGACCCGACCTCTGTGAAACACCAGAGCGGGCCGTCCACCATCCACGGTTGAAATACACCGCCTTGGTTAAAACGTCACACTAGTCATTCCCGCCGTCAGTACTGTCTAGCGAAATACCTAGACCCGACGTCGGCGAAAATACTGCCGCTTAGCAAACAAAGCGGTCGTATAACTTGCACCCCACAAGCACATCATAGACAGTAAATCGGTTTTCAGCCCATGTAAGATCTTTACCAACTATAAACCGAATTCACTGGGGAAAGAGACGTTAGCGATCAGAAGTTTTTGAGGAACCATAATTCTAGGAAGCTAGTGAATCATTGCATCAAGAGTACTAGCACCCCCTCCTTGCAACCGTATCTCTGAGAGCCTGGAAAACTCTCATCGGTTGGGGAGCACAGGGCAATAGAGAAAGCCATCAGGGTTGGAAGTGGCAAACCCTCTGTTGCTCACGTAGGGCCGAACCACCATTAGAGGTGGGGCCCCTTGACCCTTTTAGGACGTTTTGGCTGGACCAAACCCCCGTCAAAAATGGCCCTAACAGGAGTATACCCAACTCGTCTTGCTGGTGGGTTCGTTTCCCACACATATCGATTCTGAGGTTCATATTATTCACAAATTGGGATATCTTTGAAGCTTGAGTTATGGGAAGTTGTGCATCTTCCATTACAATGGCTTTTGCTACTGCTTCTTCTAGTGTTTGGGGGTTGCTTTGTCACACGACCAATCGTAGTTCTTGTCCTAGTCCTCTCAAGAAGAACATTAATAGCAATGGTTGGAATAATTGTACTGCATTGGGTACTTGCTAAGATAAGGCCGTCATTCTTCTAAGATATTGTCGTACACTCTCTCCCTCTCATCGTTGAAGAGAGGTAAGGGTAAATAGGATCCAATCTATGGTCCTATGTTGGACAAACTCATTCAGAGATGTAAGGGTAAATAGGATCCCATCTATGGTCCTATGTGGGGCAAACTCATTCAGAGATAACTTGTGGAACTTCGTGATTTCATCGATAGATCCCTTTGGTAGACTATAGTACCATTGTCTAACAACACCAGTTAAAGTCATGGTGAAATACATCATAATGTGATGGGAATCAGTAATGCGGCTTACCAAACATGCAGTTCTAAAGGCCTTGATATGATTTTTGGCACTTTTGTAAGGGGCACCATGGAATTCTAGTGTACTACTTCTCAGCTTTGATAGTGGTGCTATGTAAGTGGGAATCACAATTGGTTCCATTATATTTGTCTCGTTAGGCTCACACTGGATCTCTTCCAAAGTACTTCTTGATACTATGGGTTTTTCTTCCATAGTGTGTTGGAAAATGTTAATATCCAAAGAACGCCTCCGGTTTCTCAGTGGATAGGGCCATAATCTCTTATGCTTACATCGTAGTGGAGGACCTATTGTATTCTTGCATATTTTCTTCTTGCGTAGATATGGTTTATCAGTCACTTGAATGGTGGGATCAACGCTTTTCCGATACTAACCACTATCATGTCATGGTAGGTGTGATTTTCAATAGGGTCCTTGGTCAAAACCACAATTATAGCCAAACTACCCTTTGAAAATTTCCAAACCACCTATACAAGTTAAGATAGTAGCTTTGATTAAAATATCTTAAATTTTGGACTCAAATGACTAAGATGAAAATGCCACCATAATTTACGTGTGTTTAAAATTGACCACACTTGCTTGGTACATACTATACTATGCATAGCTCAATGATAAGCTTGAAGTGTTTTGTAACTCCAGGCGCTAAATGCAACAATTTCAAGAACAATCCAATGATGGCCCAAATCGAGACAATTGGAATCAAGGCCCAGGTCAAGGACGTGGCTATTCCAAGCAAAATCAACCTGGAAATTGTAGGTATTGCAACAAACCTGGCCATTGGGAGCGTGAATGCTTCCAGAAACAGAAGGAAATAGAACAAAGAAAAGGCAAATGGCAAGCGGACAATTATGCTGATCAACATCAATACGATGATGATCAATATGAAGATGATACAGGTAAGAGTTCAAACTTGTTCATTTCAGCATTAATGACAAGTGATGAAGCCAAGGATACCTAGTACATTGATAGTGGTGCATCCTAGCACAAGACTTCAAGGAAAGAGTGGTTTTCAGAACTCAAGGAAACTCACAATGGTGATGAAGTTGGACAAGCTGATGGCAAATTGCTATCTATTAAAGGAGTTGGAGTGGTACCAGTGAAGTTAGCAAGCAGGAAGATAAAGCGGATAAGCAATGTGCAACATGTACCTGACTTAGCTAACAATCTACTATCTGTTGGGATGATGGCTGATCAACAACTCAAGGTTGAGTTTGACAACGACAAATGTCTTGTCAAAGACATCAAGAATCACTACAAAGTGATTGCTACAGGAGCTAGAGTCAACGAAAATCGACTCTACAAATTGAATGCGAGATCTTGTGCTCAAGCTATGGTAAGCACGGTTGATAGTCGAAGTGATCTTTGGCATCAACAATTCGGTGATATCAGTGCTCAAAGTTTACAGATTCTCAAAAGAGGTAATCTAGTTATAGGATTGCCTGATATTTGTTTTGAAGGAAAAATTTGTGAAGGTTGCATTTTGGGAAAACAACATAGAGAGAGGTTTCCCAAAAGTGGAGCAAGGAGAGCCAGTGGCATCCTATATCTTATCCACAGTGATCTACGTGGACCTACGCAGACTAGATCTCTTAGTGGCTACTATTACTTTATCATCTTCATTGATGATTATAGCAGATGCATTTGGATTTATTTCATAAGCAAGAAATTAGATGCTTTTGCTAAGTTCAGGGAATTCAAGGCATTAGTTGGAAAACAAACAGGATGTTGCATCAAAACTTTGAGATCTGATGGAGGTGGCGAGTATTTTTCGACAAAATTTATTGATTTTTGCAAAGATCAAGGGATCAAGAGACAGACTACAACACCTTATTCACCACAGCAAAATGGAGTTGTAGAAAGAAAGAATAGATCTATTGTTGAGATGGCCAGGGCGATGCTCAAAAGCAAGGGTTTGCCAAACACCTTTTGGGCAGAAGCTTGTAGCACAGCTACGCACATCCTGAATCGGTGTCCTACAAAATCCGTGGAAGGTAAGACACCTCATGAAGCTGTTACTGGAAAGAAACCTAATATTTCTCATTTGAGAGTATTTGGTTGTGATGCTTATTCTCATATTCCTGATGAGAAACGAAGGAAATTGGATGCAAAATCTATCAAGTGTATTTTCCTTGGATATGATGAGAAGGCCAAGGCATACAAGATGTATGACACAAATGCACATAAGCTTGTAATTTTTAGGGATGCTACATTTGACAAGATGGGCCGAGGTGAACAATCTGAAGTAATTACTGAACCTTTTGATGAGGGAGCGAAAGTACAGGTCAAGAAGGAAGTGGATTTTGATATAGAGAATCCATTGGACAAGGCAAGCTTGATGCTAAAATCCCCAAGAGAGTACCTAAATGGTACTTATCAGTCACAGATGGTGCAAAGAAGGAATATACTCCCGAATCTAGTGAGCAGGGGGAGCTTAGAAGATCAAGTAGAAATCAAAAATCTCCTGCAAGATTAGAGATGAATCTAGCCCTAATGGGTTCTGTGCTCAAGGCTCAAGAACCAGAAACTTTTGATAAAGCAAAGGAGCACGAGGAGTGGCGTGAAGCTATGGAAACAGAAATGGAAGCTATATCAAAAAATAGGACTTAAAACTTGGTTGAGCTACCTGATGGTAAGACGCCTATCACTTGCAAATGGATATACAAGAGGTTCGGGCCTGGCGCTGTCTGCACGTAGGACGGATGAGGCAAAGTGCTGCCTAGGGAGGTGAAAGCACGGTCTGTACCTTGTGGGGTGCGGGGCGACATATTCGAACTGTACAGGTTAACCATTGATACAAAGATGTTGCTCGAATTCGGGTGTAAAGCATGGGTGGTTAGCTACCGGTGCGGAATAGCTGCCGATCGTTTAGCTATAAGGGCTATCGACCAAAAAGTGGTGGGGCGTGACTGAGGCAACGTGCTGCTTAATGGTGAAAGCACGGATAGTTGGAGGGGTGTCCTATGTGGGCTGATTCTGTGATCGATTTGTATGGGCGCGACCAGGCAAAGGTCCGTTGGCAGGACCATCTCAAAGGGGGACCTTGTCTTTGTTACTTGTTAGTAAACCTGCCTGAGTGTCTTACTTGTATGTATTCGTGGTGAGTCTTAGTACTCGTGCTTTGCCTGGTTTGCATGATTGCTTGTGATACAAGGAGCTGATGGCTCGAGAAGGAACCTTTTCTTTTGAAGGCTGATACCATCAAATAAAGAGGACTACAGAATCTGTGGGGCGGATTTGCAGTTCAAGTACTCGCATGTGAACGGCAACGAAATGACTCAATGTTTGCAAAGAATGGATGGCTAGCCTGTTTCTTGGGTTAGTTTTATTTGCGACAATGCCCACCAAACGCAAGCAGAAAGTCAAAAAGTTGGAAAGGGTAATTTCAGGGGAGATCTTCTATGGAGCAGTTGGTCTTCATTTTGGGACGACCACCTTCGGAACTGAAACTCACTGAGCATGGGTGATATCCAGTGTCAGTTGGGCTTTCCTCAAAGGGGAAAGACTAGGATCCTCTTCAGAGATTGGCAACAAGTTGGATCGAGCCATAATCCTAGCAGATGGGAAGCAAAGTGTTGGAAAGGCTTTTTGTCCGAAGAACTCTACTCCAAGTCCGATCAGCTGATTTATAAGTGGAGGGGAACTATCACACACACCTCTCTCTTGGGGCAAATTTTGAATGAAAGTTGATCAAAACGGGGGCAAATTCAAGGTGACCTAGCCATACTCACACGAGGAGACTGGCGAACTTTGGACCTAATAAGTTGACAAGTTTTTGTTGTGGAAAGGAAAGTTTGTTATAGGCTTTCTCTGGACCAGCAATGATGAGGAAACATATGAGTACGCTGGTTTGTGTTACGTGTAAGGCAGCTGATCAATGAAGGAACTGTGAAAGTTGAGTCTTGCATGAGAGACTTGGTATTTCGAACGGACGCTAAGGGACAGTTCGCGTTGAGATCGGACTAGTGCAAACTCTGGGTGCATGTGTCTGATTCAAAGAGAGCTACTTGAAGCCAAGCTCGATGTACACTTCTTGTTTTGACTGTGAGGCAACTGACCAGTGATAAAATTGTGAAAGTCAAGTTTTGCGCGACGGACATGGTGCTTCAAACAAACGCGAAGAGATAGTTCGGATGCGGATCAAACTGGTGCGACCCTTTGGCTTTCCACGAGGTCAATGGTTACATTTGGGCTGATTCAAAGAGCTACTTCAAGCTAAGTGAGAGGTGCATTGCGGAGTACTCAATCTTTGCCTACCTTAAAGAGCCAATATGGAAAAGTATCAAGATCAGGCTGGGACAAGGAGAGAAATCAAGGTGCAGAAGCGACAAGGCACGGAGTGGACCATAAAGTGGGCAATCGAACGATAAATCCTTTGGCTCAGGGAGCCTTGATACCTGTGCGGAACTGAACAAATCTGGTGCTCAGGGAGCTCAACACAAAGTGCATCAAGGACAAATCAGGAGCTCAAAAGAGTTTCAAAGTTGAAAGTCAGAAGCGACAGGGGCGAACATTTCAAAGAAAGGCCTCTGTCACCAGTTAATAAGGTTTTTGGGTTTTACGAAAGCGATATCAAATCTACGCTTTTTCCAGACAAAGATATATTTTCAAGTTATGTAATCTTTCAGTACAAAGAGCTGAGCCTCCGACTTGTGGTGTGCCAGCTTCAATATTAATAAAAAGTGGCCAGTAAATTGAGTACTGTGCCAAGTAGCTTAAATGTATAGTTATTTTAATTGGGAGACACCTTTACTTTAATCTGACATCTGATGAGGACATCAGATTTTATAAAGGTGGGGTGGATGTTGTAAAGCAACCTTTACAAGCTTTACTTCCGGTGCCATCGCCGCCAGCTATGTCCCCGACGCCAGCAGCGCCCTTGCTGCTCCCGGCGCCAACGGCGCCGGCGCCGCTCCCGGCGCCACTGTGACCAGAATCCAGCCGGCGCCAAGTTCCTATGGCTGAAAATCTTTGATCGGTTCTAGCGGAGTCCAGAGAGCTCAGATCGATGTGCAATCACCTTACACGATCTAGGCATGATTAAAGGAAGCCTGGGGATCAATAAAATCTAGAGAGAGAAAATGACTTTCTAGAAAGAGAAAATCCTAGAGAGAGAAAAACGTGCTTTACGAGCTTGG
Source organism: Diphasiastrum complanatum (assembly GCA_029204225.1). Taxonomy (NCBI): domain Eukaryota; kingdom Viridiplantae; phylum Streptophyta; class Lycopodiopsida; order Lycopodiales; family Lycopodiaceae; genus Diphasiastrum; species Diphasiastrum complanatum. The sequence continues at coordinate 18,735,481 of CM055106.1, read as the reverse complement.
GTAGAGTGCTTGGTATGGGGGGGGGGGGGGGTGCCGAATCACACCAATACTATAGGGGAGTGCAGGTTGCGACTCAGGGCGAGCTCCAACCAAGTCTCAGCCTCCCTTGCTGGAATGTTGTCATGGCTCTCGCCTTGGCATGCTAGCGCCCCGGAGACTAGGGTCGATCACACACTTGAAATGTAACCTTCTCAGATTTATCAATAAAGTGGGATTTTTCTGAAACTGACTCTGATTACCTTCTGGATTTCAGTGTTCGGTAAAAGCGCTAATTGTAAGGCCGCTTCCAAATTTTTAAGTTGGCACATAGCTGAGGGTCGTATCCCGGGACGCCAGCGGTATGCCGTCGGGACCATTCGGTCCGTGGCGCCAGCGGTATGCTGTCAGGACCATTTGGTCCAAGAACTGGTTGTCTTTATATCTGTTGCGGCTTGTGGTTCTGAGTGTTCCTTGCATGAACGTGAATGGGTTAAGCTCTTGGGGAACGGGCTCTAACCTGTCGGCTGAGTTGGATGGCTTGCTTGGGTGGATGTTACCTGTTTATGGCTGTCCAGTCTGGCGTGGCGCCAGGTTGGCTTCCAGCGCTCGTGACGAAGCTTTCAGTTGGTTAAGTCTGATGTAAGTCAGACCGCTTGTTTGGAATGGATGTTACTCGTTTGTAACGAAGCTTCGAGTTGGTTAAGTTTGATGTATGTCGAGCGGCTTGCTTGGAGGGAAGTCACCCACATCGGGACCCCCGATCTGGCATGGCGCCAGGTTGGATCTCAATGTTGGTTTTCGGAACTTCAAGTTGGTTAAGTCTGATCGTTATTGGCGAGTTGGCTGCTTGTATGTCAAGTGGGTTTGGATGGCAAGAGTTAAAGACTGGGAAGCTAAGTCGTGGTTCCCGGCTCCCTTTGGGATGCCTGTGCTACAGATATGCAAATGCAAATCTCAGGATTGGAGATGGGATGATATGGATGCAGGTCATCAGTATTGTGTCTAACACCGTGTCATTGATGTGTGTGTGAATGTATGCACGATGAGGCTTTAGTGCCCCAACTCTGAAACCGGTCTAGACTGGTGATTATCAATTTTTATTTTTATTTTGTTTAGACATTCAACTTATACTCTCTAAGAACGGATTCAATAGGGAATAATCATCTAGTTTCCTCTTTGTACTGACTCTCCTCTCAAGCCCTATATTCTGACAGTAGTCCATGTAGGACAACTTACTATCTTAAGATCCAATACACAAGATGCTAGGAAGTACTGGTTTTCCGCTAGTCTATGGAATCAATTAGGAAAATCGTCCTCACCTCTTATGGATGTGTGAGGCGTCACTCGTCCTCACAAATTGGTTCGAGATCTGATACATACAGTTGAAGTCTCTTTCTTTTTTCTCTTACTTTTCTCTCAATCTTTCTTTCTCTCTCTTTTTCTGTTTTTCTTTTCTCTTTTTTTTATATATTTTTCTTCTGTGCCTTACCCATTGGGTGATGGAGTCACTCCCCACCCCACTGCACTGTTTTTGTTCCCATTTTTTTATATCTCAACCCCCCTCAACTATGCATCTATACATTCATTTATGCCCATAGAAGTTAGCAAATGCCCAAATGCACCTCAGAGTTTTTATAGAGGTGCAATAAAGACGTATGCATAGAAACTGAGACTTGCAACAGATGCTCACCATAGTGTGTCTAGTGTATGATGCATAATAGTGAGGTGGGTGGTTACAGTGCATTCCTGCACATTTCCATCCGTTGGTTTTTCAACTTCCCGATGTAATTGGGGTCCACTTCTGTCACATCCACAAGGGCTGGATCGGCACCTTCCAGGAACTTAAAATAAAACATCTCATTTAGGGTTTTGCGTTCCCTGGAAGTTCTGTCACGCATCCGCAGTACAATGCTAGGTCCGCTCCTGACTCCATGGACTCATTGAGGTTGTACCACCATTTGGTAAGGTGAATCCTGGTGGGTTTAGTCTTAGCACCCCAATGTTGTGGTAACCAATTCTGTAGGCAGTAGGCATAGTGGCCGGCCAATCTAATGATATCATCTTTCTGGTGCGCGGCAACAACTGAGAACCTACATAAGCTTTCGCAAGAATCTTTGTAGTTTTCAAAACTACATGGGATGAGTGGCCATGTGAATTTGAGGGCGAAACTCGTGGATGTTTGTAGCTCAAAAACCTGGATATCTAGCGGAAACTCCATGGGCGGTAGATATGAGCTGTAAGCATCAAAAATTTTGTAAAACAGACTGTCCGACAAAATTTCCTTGCAGTGCACAGGGTAAGCGGGTAAAGGGTTGTGGGAACTCTGAGGCCTGATTGGTCCTCTTGCAGCTTCTTTTCTCTGATACTCATGTAACTGCCTAGCTAGCATGGCTACGGTAGTTTCAGTTGCAGCTAGTTCCACCTTGGTGTTGGCTAGGATCTTTTCCTGCCCTTTATACCCCTCCCTATGGCTTATCTGCCGTCTTTCGCTAGCCTCCTTGAGGTCATTGTACTTCTGCTTCCAGGTATCTCGCTCTTTATTGGTGCTAACCAACTCGTTAGTGGCTCTGATTCGTAGGTCCTTTTGTTTCTTCAATTCTTCTTTCAGACATTGGATTTCTATGTCAGTCCTCTGTTCTTCCTTTAGTACGAACCTCATCAGTTTTCTATGGCGTTGCTCGGGCTGATTACTGCTCTGTGGGTCTTCCATTCTCTTTTCAGCAGTGAATTCCATCACCTGTGTTTTAGCATTTATATAGATGAATATACAATGTGTTGAATGTACTAAAAATCTTTAAGCTGTACACCCCCTCTCCCCTTCCGTGTGTATCTATCAGGTTCATGCTAGGGCAGGGTTTTACTATGTACTTAGGCCGTGTGCATTAACCCATGGGTTATGCTACTATGGTGTGACCTAAAACAAGTTCTAGATAGCTCATGGCTCATTAACTGATGTAATTGGACTAGGAGTTGGGGATTCTCTAGACCTACTTGGTTTATCAGACTTATGATCCACCGAACTCCATACCATGCTTGGGCTTTTAGGATTGTCCATAGCTCTGCAGCAATGGTTATGGGCGAAATGACTACCCTACCTGGCTCACATTGCCAGTAATGATCATGGTCGTAGGCTATCGCTGCTAGACTATCAGCACGTTGGTTTTGTGCTTGTGGAATATGCATCCATTCGATGTGGAAAAACTCTCTAGTGTATTCGTTGATGGCAATTGCATAGGCCTGTAAGGTCCTACTTTTGAGTCGGTATACGCTAGTCATACCTCGGATTAGGAGTTGTGAATCCCCCATAATTCGGAGGTTGCTCATAGTTTGCGCAACTCGCATGGCCATTTGTAGACCGATTAGAAGGGCTTTGTATTCGGCAGTGTTGTTCGTGAATCTTTTCCCTAATAGGACTTCTATACTGGCTAATTCAGTCCCATTGGGATTCTGCAATACTGCTCCTATGGCACCTTCTCTATTCGAATGTCTGTAGGCTCCGTCTACCTTCAACGTATATGTCCCAAGTTCTTGGGTGAGTTCCATATCCCAACAATAATCTTTTTGTATTTTTCTTGATTTTATGAATTTTTGTTTTGGTTTTTCGCACCCTTCCATTCAACGTATATGTACATGGTCACTAGGGCTATTTTGCTTCTCTGAGTGTTCCCAGTATTTGTGATGCTTCTAGGTAGTTCACTCCGATACCTGAAAAGGTGAACATGAAAAGCTGTTACATACTGTACAGGTGACTTCGGCTTCTCTTTAACTACGGTAAGCTTTTATCTTGTTTATGTTGGTTCGGTGCCTAAAAATTTCACTGTTCAACTCGGCTAGCTTAACCGTGTTGTTTTCATACAGTTTCACTATTACATATGGACCGTTCCAACGTGGCCCCAACTTTTGAGGCATCAGCTCGTGTCTAGCGTCGTAGAACAACACTAACTGCCCCTGCCTGAACTGATAATCGCGCATGTTCCTATCATGAATCTCCTTCATACATCTTTTGTGGGTTTCTTGGTGATTTAGAGAAGCTATTCGGTGCTCGTCCAGGTCTTGTAAAGTGTCCAGTCGGTGTTGTATTGATTCTTTCTCTCGTAGGTCGTGCTTCATGGCAAATCGCAAGGATGGGAGCTCTATTTCTATTGGCAGTACACATTCTTGGCCATACACTAGAAAAAAGGACGTGTGGTTGGTACTGGTCTTATAGGTGGCATTATATGCCCACAATGCCGAATACAGTTTTTTGTCCCAATCCCTCTGTCGGTCTGATACGGTTTTCCTTAGAATACCCACTAGTTGTTTGTTCATGCTTTCAGCCTGACCGTTGGCTTGCAGGTGGTAGGGTGTGCTTTTCCGGTGCTTGATCGTCAACTGATCGGTCAAAGCCTTGATAGTTTTGTTTAGAAAATGGGTACCCCTGTCAGAGATGAGTTCTCTGGGTGTACCAAACTGGCCTATCACCTGTTCTAGTAAAAACCAAGCGGTTTCTTTTGCATTGTCTTTGGCCACAGCCTGTGCCTCGGCCCACTTTGTGAAATAGTCACTAGCCACTATGATATAATGTTTCCGGCTAGATGAAACTGGGTGTATTGGGCCAACGAAGTCGATGCCCCATTTTTGAAAGGGGAGACATGCCTGTATTGGAACTAATGATCGCACCCTATTATCCGTCTTGTCAGCTCGTTGATAGGTGTTGCAGTTCCGGACATGTAAATGAGCATCTTGGAATAGTGTCGGCCACCAGTAACCCGCCCTCAGAATTTTCTGCCCTGTGAGTTGGCCGGTAAAGTGGCCCCCACAGGCAGAATCGTGACATTCCTCTAGTATAAATTTGGCTTCTTTAGGAGTGACATAATTTCAATACAACCCTTCTACACCTCATATGTACAGTGTGCCCCCTATTAAAGCGAACTTTAGGGCTTGTAGACGTAGCTTTCGTTTTTCTGGAATCGTCATATTGCTGGGTGTCTCTAGTGTAAATAGGTAGGTTGTAAAGCTGTATACCACTCAGGAATTGTGTCAATGTCTACCCTCAAAAGTTCTCTTAAGTGATCAGTCTCCCACTCATCGTCTGTTTCAGTAACCCCTCCCAGCTCGCAAATACAATCGTTTAACCCTTGCAATTTAGGCGGCTTGCTTTGGAGGGTGTAATCAAACTCCTGAAGGGAGATTATCCACTTCATAAAGCGCTCAGGAGGTTCTAGTTTATTCATCATCAACGTGACTGAAATACTCTTGGTAAAGAAAGTCACTTTCCGATGCAATAGGTAATGTCTTAGTTTGGCGGCAGCGTAAGCTATCCCCAAACAAATTTTCTCAGCCTTACTATAATTAAGTTCGGCTTTGTTCAGTTTTCTCCCTATAAAAATAATAGGGTGATATTTTCTGTCCCAAATTTGGGCCAGGCAACCGTTTATGCACGTGTCCGTGGTGCTCGTGAAAACGAAGAACTCCTTGTCGTACATAGGTGGTTTCAATATTGGAGCATTAGCCAAAGCTACTTTTAATTCCTGAAAAGTCTTCTCACATGCCTCGTCCCAGGTCCACTCCACGTTGCTTTTCAATAAGCCAGTCATCTGGTAAGTACGCGTGACATAGGCCATCACATATCTTTTGTAATAACCGCTCAAGCCTAAGAATGTCTGAAGTTGGGACACCGTAGTTGGTGCCATCATGGCTAGGAGCATAGCTATTTTTTTTGGATCAGTTGCCATTCCGTACTTGCTAATGACATGTCCTAACAATACCTCGTAAGGAACTCCGAATAGGCACTTGTTAGCATTCAAGGCTATACAGGTCACTGCGCACTTCTGAAAACACTTCTCTGGCATGGTGAGATGTTCTGTGACGGTGGTTGTCCCACGGACGTCATCTATAAAAATTATGAGGTTGTCGTCTAAGATATCCTCGAAGTGCTTGTTCATAAACCTCTGATAGGTTCCAAGGGCATTAGTCAACCCAAAGGGCATGACATGGTAAGCAAAAACCCCAAATGTGGTTGTGAAGGTAGTCTTTAATTTATCTTCTTCTGCTATGGCTATCTGATTATAGCCCGCGAAACAATCCATGAAAGAGTACTGGTCTCTTCCCGCCATTTCTTCTAGGACTTGGTCTATGAACGACAATGGGTAGTAGTCCTTCTTAGTCTGTTTGTTCAACCTCTTATAATCCACACATACGCGAATGCGTGTAGAGTTCTTCTTGGTGCGAGGTACTATTGGGGAGCACCACTCAGTGTTCTCTACTGAAAATATCAGACCAGCATTTCGAAGTCTCTCGAGTTCAGTGTATACTCCTTCCTTTAGGTGGTAGGGTAGCCGACGTTATTTTTGTCGTATAGGTTTGGCTCCCTCCTTCAGTGGTATTGTATGAGTCACTAGATCGGGTGGAATCCCCTTCAAATCTGAGTAGTCCTAGGCAAAAATATGCTGGTACTTTCTACACAGCCGTTCGTATTCTTCTTTTTCTCCAATGCCTAGGGAAGCACCTATTCTGATGTTCTTGGGCTCTTCTAGGGTTTCTAGGTTTATCAGGCAAATATCGGCGTCTCAAACTTTGGGAGGCCGCTCTTCTGGAGTGTTCCACTCTATGTCCAGTACTGATCTCAGGTTTGGTTCATCTTCACTCGTAGTGGACTCATCATCGTCCTCACTACTCGTGACCTCCTCCCACTCAGACGAAGGTATGGGTGCTCTTTCTGACTGAGGCACCTCGGGATAACCGTCAACTATGGTACGCTCTCTACCCCTTCCAAAAATCAGTACTCCTGCGGGGATGTTGACTGTGCAGTTGCTAAGCCTGAGCCATGGCCGTCCTAGCAGTATAGAGTACCCCCGATTCCCGGCGTACATCCTCATGACGTAAAAGTCCACTTGAATGGTCTTGTTAGCCACGATAATGGGTACATTCTTAAGCTCGCCCTCTGGTTTAATCACAGAGTTGTTGGCTAGCTTTAGGGCTGTCAAGGTAGCGGGTAGAGTAAAACCAAGGCGGTCTGAAAGTTCTAGACTTATGATGTTAACTGCTGACCCGACATCAACTATGGCCTCTGAAATGACTAGGCCATCTATGAGTACATCTACCTTAGGGCAGTAGCGATCTAACAAATCCGCATCTACTTTCCCTATTGTAGGTGGCTCTAATGTTCTGGTCGTGGGTGGTCTCATCAATCGTTTGACCGTGTGTTTAATAGTGGGTGACAACTGAACTAGTCGCCAGAGCCCTATTTCCAATTTTAGATTCTCTAGGGCTTGACCTAGGTCAATATTCCCTCTCTTCAAGTTTAGGTCTATATCCTTCCTAAACCTGCGCATTCGGGTCATGGTTCTCTTAGTTTCTAGGCCAGTTTTCCCTTTTCTCGGTCCTAGGAATCTGAAATGTCTACGCCCTTCCAAGACGCTAACCTCACCTTGCTCTTTGGGCAGTGGATCCTCGTAGATGGGAGTAGGTTCAAATACTGGCTTCTCAATGACCACTGGGTTATTTACCTCCGATGGTGGTTTTGGTGTAGGCTTGGGTTTCCTGGGAGGTAGTTCCGTCTGGAGGTTACTCTGGGTCACTACTAAAACCTCTTTCCTGCTCGTGGGTTCCTCCAGTGTCTCCACGAAGATGAAGTTCACGGGTGGCCGGTCATCTTCTATGCATGCCTTCCCTTTATCCGCTTGGCTAATCCTGGGTCCGCGTTGTATGTATTGAGGTGGCCTTGATGGCCTCGCCGTTCTGTCCTCCTGGGGTCTATGGTTCATTTGCCCAAGCATCCTATTCCCAGTGTTTAATGCGTCTCTACGTACCCAACATCTATCCTCCAAGTCTCCCGACCTCTTGCAATACCCACAAACTTGGTTGGGACAGTTTCGATTTCACCCACGTTATCCCATAGGTCATCCATCCTTCGTCCACTAATACTGCATACGACCTAACTAACTCTACTTGGTCGTTTTTCTGCTCAATCCTAATCCAACCATACCCATGTACAATTTTTCTTGGTTCTTTGTACCAGGTGCCGTCTCTACGGGATGCTAGGGTTGGTAGGTCATAGGGTAATGACTTTCGGCTTAGGGCTCTGGTTTTCACTTTCACCCTAGGCTTCATACAAAACTCCATTCTCTGACCTGTCCCGTCACTTTATGAAAGATTTCTAGTAGTACTTGGCATCACAGCCTAAACTCCCTGCTGGTGAAAATTGTATGTAGTCTCTAGTCCAAACTGTATTCCAAATTGTTGGAAATAGAATGGCCTTGGCAAAGTCGGATCACATGCAGCTAGTGTTGGATTGTGAACTCATAACGTATGTTCTAGGTGTGGGATCAGCACACATCACTGTGTGATGCTAACCACTTCGTCCTGTGATCAACGTGGTACTAGCCGCTTGTACGGTTATGCTAGCTTGCGGCTGACGGTTTAGATAGTGGAATTGTTTTCAACACACGCAATCTAGGACCTACGAAACGTGTAGACTTCTAGTAGTATGACAACTAGTGCTTTGTAGTCCAACGATATGGATAACTACTCTTTCAAGCAACATCTCCTGAAAATTTTTCGACTCCCGGCAGACGCACCAATGTTAGGGCCATTTTTTACGGGGGGTTGGTCCAGCCAAAAAGTCCTAAAAGGGTCAAGGGGCCCCACCTCTAATGGCGGTTCGGCCCTACGTGAGCAACAGAGGGTTTGCCACTTCCAACCCTGATGGCCTTCTCTATTGCACCGTGATCCCCAACCGATGAGAGTTTTCCAGGCTCTCAGAGATATGGTTGCAAGGAGGGGGTGCTAGTACTTTTGATGCAATGATTCACTAGCTTCCTAGAATTATGGTTTCGCAAAAACTTCTGATTGCTAACGTCTCTTTCCCTAGTGAATTCGGTTTACAGTTGGTAAAGATCTTACATGGGCTGAAAACCGATTTACTATCTATGATGTGCTCGTGGGGTGCAAGTTATACGCACCGCTTTGTTTGCTAAGCGGCGGTATTTTCGCCGACCGTCGGGTCTAGGTATTTCGCTAGATAGTACCGACGGCGAGTGTGACTAGTGTGACGTTTTAACCAAGGCTGTGTATTTCAACCGCGGATGGTGGATGGCCCGCTCTGGTGTTTCACAGAGGTCGGGTCCAATTAATACGCTTCATAATGACAAAAACCGTAAGAAACACTTCAAAAAACTTGATGATTCCTTATAGTCGTTTAATAAATCTAACCCAGCAAAATATAAACTACCCAACCTACAATTCTCTCCGTACATCACATTCTAAATCAGTATGAAACAAAATTTATTTACTTAACACTTTCCTTAAACAAGTTGGAAATAGGCAATCATCGTTCTAATTAGCCATGCCGCAGCTGTTTATAAAATATTACGATTCCGGATTGAATTTGAGTTTGTGCTAAAAATGATTCACTATAATGCACAATCGACCCATACTCTATGACAATCCATTCACTAGTTAGGTACTTGCAATTACTGAACTCAAGCAAACAACATTACAAGCAAGTGATTCTTAGTTCATACTACCGGTAATCCCACAAATATGCATAGACTTGATCCCAATGTCTAACTGTTCAAGAAAAGGACCACAATCATTTAGGTCCCGATAAGGACATGGTAAATGCGGAATTATTGAAATGATTAGGTCCTCATACAGTTACACAATGCACTCTCAGTATCCTATCATTCATTCAATGAGTGAAACCAAGTACGGACGTCAAGCACCCACATTCCAATTGAAAGCAAGTAAACACGAGAATCAAAATCGATGTGAGGTAAACCCATACCTCAGTGTGAGAGAGAAACTAGAAATCGTAAAGGCACTAGTCATGAATGCCGCTTTTGGTTTGAGGTAGCCTTGCCTTCGTCCTTCAAAGAGCTGCTTGAGAACTTGCCATTCAAGCCAACATGCGGACTAGAACAGAGAACAGGTAATCAACCAAACTTTGTCTCAGATTGGTGGAAGAATCGGCAACTCAGTGAACAAAGGCAGCTTGCAAACAGGTCTGAGAGGGCTCGGTTGGCTGAAATCAAAATTGCAGGTCTGATTTTTTCTGATGCAAACCTGTCTGCGACCTACCTGCCCCTGCGACCTACCTGCCTAACTGCGACCTACCTGCTGACCCTGCGACCTGTCAGCTGACTGCCTACTATCTGCTGAGACAGGTAGGCAGGTCGTAAACAGGTCTGATAGGTCGCAGGCAGGTTTGACAGAGGGTCGCAGGCATGTGTAGGCAGCGAGGAGTAGGAGTAGGCAGGTCAAGGCAGGCAGAAACAGCCACAGACAGGCAAAAACGGCCGCTCCGAGGGCACACAGAGGCAAAGACAGTGAGCGCTTGGGAGATGACATGGCTATTTGGTTTAGTGCTCGACTTGACTTCTCATATACTATGTGCTTGAGTAGGATCTAACCAGACCTCGAGAGACTTCAAATTAGAAACCATTTAGTCCTAATAGGATCCGGATCCTTGTGGGATGCTAGTAAGACTTAAAAGGATTCTAAATGCGAGTCACAGGAGGTCCATAGATCCAATCTACAAATTTGCTCTACTATCAGCAACAAGGCCACTTGTTATCTTGCAACATACTTTGGGTATTTGGTCCTTGTGCCTATGTTAGTCCTAAAATGGGATTGCTTTTGTATATAATTCTGTATGGTCGAAAAAGCTTCCTAAGAGCTTGAGGTATCTTTAATTGACTTGGGACCTTGTTTTGATGTCGGATCTGATAGATGTGTTGTATGGTCAAGATATTGCTTCAATGGTATCAAAACTTCCTATAGATTCCTTCTGCATTTAAGTCATTTTTAACATCTTTGAAGTGAACTTGAGGAATATTCTGATTCACATAAGATCTCCAAGAGTTTCTATCAAGTTTGGGGGTTGATGTCTTATCCTAATACACATGATTTCTTCCTTAGTGCGGTCAATAGTGCTTTCTCCCACTGGGTTTTATCTGACATATCCCCTTCATAAAGCTCGATAATTCTTCTTTGTAATTCAATTTTCAAATGTGATAGATTTTAGGTCCATAACGTATGTGGTTCACTCACTTGAAGAGCTTTCTTCCAGACTCTATAGGCTCTCCTTATCATTGGTTTCATTCACAACTAACTCTGGAAAATCTATATTCCATCTCATTCACATGATAATTTCAATGGCATGATCCCTATGGTAGAATTAGCTTCCGATTGATATTATTGACTAACGACTGCCTCAGAGGTCCATGATTGCATACTTAGAGTTGATACCACTTAGGCTCCATTGAGGTAATTCCATAGAACCAAATTTGGACCCATATGTCCCTCCTTTATGTGAAAACATTGTGGTTTGGCCCCAATGTAATGCCTTCCGGACCAATGTCAAGGGTAGGTCCATAAAACTTTGTGGTTTTCCATCAATTAGTCATAAGCAAAGGGCTCGGGTGATATCTGCTAGGCTCGACTTATGGATAGGCGTTCAGTTTAGTCGTAGGTTAATTCTCAAGTTTCTCAATAAGACATATCAATTCATAGGTGATTTTCAGCGCATAAGGGCCCAAAATCAATTGATATTACATGTTCGGATATTTTCCTCACCGTGCTCAGGGGACCGACACACCTTGGGTGTTGGGCATTCGAGTGTTCGCCTCCCAAGGCCCATGTTTTTCAATGAGTAGCATGGGCGAGGTGGACTATATCAGTGACCATGGCAATTTCGTGTACTCCTAACTCGAGAAGTTTGTTTCACCCTCACCGAGTGTTAAGCCGCCTCTGTGTTTCAAGAGGGTCGACCATGATCCTTTAGCATGACATTCAAATGACATAACAAAGATATCATGCAAGTACCAAAGTTTTTCAACTGGACACCAAACATCGACTAAACCGCATACCGACTGGATTGAAATCATTTTTACAGACTATGACGCTAAATGATTAGCATCACAAAATCACATACAAAATGTCATCCAAACCCTGCTCTACAGAAGCTATTGAATGTTAGATTTTTAGAAAATGCCATATAGTCAACAACTTGATCTTGTTGAACTAAGATCAATTATCCATGCAATTATCGATACTAACACCAAACAACAACTTAGATAACCATACTAGTGAACCTCAAGTAAATCAAACACAAATACATTTATGATTACATAACAAAATAACCCATCTTCATGCTAGGTTTAGCAACCGTAAAGAGTACATTTAATACCACACAACCATTTACTGAAAGACGCGATAATTCATTGAACCTAAAATGGAATCGAAGGAAGCATACCTCAATGAATCTTGGGGAAGAGCTGAGTTGGGGTCCAATGAATGCTCTAGCCGTTGTCTTCTCCAATAGTGTGCCGTCGAGTTAAGGGAACCTTGGGTATCTTCTTAAAAACCGCTCTTTTGGTGAGATGCAAAAATCTCCCCCCCTTGGATATCTTCTCTATGCTTCTGCTCACTTTGTAAAATAATCTGTGGCGATTATGATGTAATGTTTTCGTCTAGAAGACACAAGATGACCTCCAGGTTTGGAAACAACGTTACCCTGATCACTCACGTAAGGGCAGTGTGGGCCCTTCCCCCACTAGGGAACTTTCGAGAGACCAATCCCTTGACAAAAAAATTGTCCAACACTAACTTTGGCCCAAGGCCAATTATGTGATCATGGCTCAAGGTTGAGGCCCAAGGTTTAGGAAAATGACTAATACCCAAGGTAAGGTCCTCCTAACACCTCACTAGGTTCCATACCTCCATCCAAGGCATAGACACCTACATGCTCTTATCCAAGGACACAAGTACCTTAATCCAAAGGCACCTACCCTTAATCCAAGGGTGATTTACCATTTAGCCCTCCAGACACTAAATCGGCACATAAGGGTTATTGAAGTAGTGCTAGTTACATAGGTATGTAACATTCCTTCTCTCTTAACCTAAAATTTTCCTTGTAAGGAAAATTTTGGAAAATTCTTCTGGAGATCAGCCTCATTTTCCTAGGTATCTTCTTCTTTTGACTTGCCCCTCCACCTAATTAAGAATTCTCAAAGCACGCTACTCCTTAGAGTTCTCTAGTGGCTATTAACAATCACCTTGGATCAGGTGGTCCACTCGCAGACTCATCATGAAGAAGTTCCTCTAGATCTTCCACAGGGACCAGGGTTTTTCCAAACCCCAACAAGGGTTTTAGCTGATTGAAGGTCTAGTTTGTATGCGACCTTGTTAATCATTCGGATAAGTTTAAAAGGACCGCAATACCTAGGTGCCAGCTTTGCACACTTACCAGTTTTCAAGCCCCTAGAAGGGACCCTCAAAAACACCATGTCATTAACCTTGAATTCCCTATGCTTCCGAGATAGATTGCCCTATCCTAGGCACTTCTTATGTTGTCTTTAGCCAGCTGTAACATTTCTTGCATATTCGCAAGGAAATCAACTACAACTTGCACCCTTAGGTTCTTCATGCCAACACTAATCGGTAATTGAGGTTGATAATTATACATAAGCATGAAAGGGCTAAATCGGTCTATGAATGTTTTGCACTATTATATGCAAATTCCACCAGTGGAAGGTAATTTTTCAAATCGGGCTGCCGATGGCCCACATATGCTTGCAACATGTCCCCCATCGTCTGATTGGTCCTTTCTATTTGATCGTCTAATTTAGGATGATCCGTAGAACTCATACTCAAAGTTATTTCCAACTTTTCAAACATTGTTTGTCAAAAAAATTCAGTGAATTTTGGGTCACTAACAATATCGCAAGATAGCCTATACAGTCGAAAAAGCTTTTCAACAAAAAGTTGAGCTAGTAATTTTGAAGCTTTAACAGTAGTCTTATTTGGGATAAATTGAGCAAACTTCGTAAGTTTATCAACAATGACCCAAACAAAATTATGGCCCCTCTCTATACGTGGAAGCCTGATCACAAAATCCATAGAAATACTTTTCCACTTTCTAGTAGGAATATCCAATGGATGTAATAGGGCACTAGCTTTTAGTCTCCACTTTATTTAATTGAACTTACTACATATAAATACATAAGCCTCTACTTGACTTTTCATCTTAGGCCAACAAAAGTGCCGCCTAACTAAGTCAAGTATTTTTTGTATACTTGGAGGTCCTACGCACGGATTATTATCACGACACTCATGTAGAGAGAGAGAGAGAGAGAGAGAGAGAGAGAGAGAGAGAGAGAGAGAGAGAGAGAGAGAGAGAGAGAGAGAGAGAGAGAGAGAGAGAGAGAGAGAGAGAGAGAGAGAGAGAGAGAGAGAGAGAGAGAGAGAGAGAGAGAGAGAGAGAGAGAGATTTATTGTCCCGCAGTTAGGAAGGTATCTCAGGGGGGCAATTAGCACCCCTGAGACGGAATGCTAGCTGCACACCAAGAGAAAATTAGCATTGTCTGGTAGTCCAAGAAACACATTGTATATGAGAATATATAACTTTTATTTCATATAAACCACTCGTTTGAAAAGTCATGATAATGTCGTGTACCTCCGTAATGAAGGTATCTTGGTCGTTACAACAATACCTAGCGGCGATAATCTGCAAGATGATCACTTTGTATTAGTTGGAAAAAGGCCTATTGTATGAAAGAGATATAAATTGAAAGTAGAAAAAGAGGAGTTCCTTTTTCTTCATACTTTTTCATGTGAAAGATCTATCAGGATTCTTGAGAAAGGGGAAGAGTCCTTGGTGTATGCACTACAACATCAGTAGGTGAACAAAAGTAGAGCTTAATTGCGTAGTTGTTTGCGAAAGCAGAAGAGCAGACACTCAGACAAAGTAGTAAGAAAGTCAGATAGAAAAAATACAATTCTGACAAAAACTCTGAACGCAAAACCAAGACAGTAATTGATTCAGATTAATGTATAGAAATACAAGTCGGATTGATGCTATGAACACAAGACAATAGCGGACAAAATCACGTGCTCAAGAGGCTAACTCCACTCTATAAAAGCTATGAGCTTATTACTGACAATCAGTCCGAAAGAATGAATCGATGCATGAAAGCATCTACAATGTCTATCGGTATGTTGATTAGATTACAAGATTACAATAGTCATCTATATACAATTTACAATTGTGCAGTTGAGTGTACAAGAAGGTGGCATGGAGCCGTTATGCTGTCTGGAGTAGATCATTGCGGCTGCTGTCATTGTCCAAGTAGTTGCACAATATAGGAAGTGGGTGTGAGAGGTCTTCAACTATTTGGAGTCAAGCATGTTGCTGTCGATAGTCGATAATGGCAGGATAGTCTGGTCCTTGACGACAGTCGATTGAGTCAACAAGTCGGACCTCTCGATAAGTCGTCCGAGTTAGGCCTTCTCGACAAGTTGGACAAGTCAGGTGCCACTTTCATGCATGTCTTCAATAATAGAGTATTTATGCAGACTGTGCAACAATGCATGTAAAAGTGCAGCAATATGAATGGACCTAGATTAACATGGGATTTAGGAGAATAGAGAAATAAATCCAACGGCCCCCCTTAATCTGGATCCGTGAATCCCTTGATCTTCAGACTAAGCAATGCACAAAATTTGTTGTGTGCATGAATGCTCAATGCCTTGGTAAGCACATCTCCAATCATGTCTTGCATCCGACAGTATGTTAAGCTTATCTCTATGTTGAAAATTTGTTGGCTTAGATGTTGATGCCAACTGATAAAACAAATTCCTATCAAAAGATCTTGGATTACTTGGAGAACAAATATTAATGAGCTGCTCTGATGAGAGTATTAGTGTAGGTGTCTTATACAACCTTTCAGATAAATCACAAAAACTATTAGGCATCTAAGACAGCCATGCAATTCACTGATCCTAATATTCTGATATAAAGGAATGTAATTACTATTCGTATATCTCATATATCATCTGACGAATCAACTTTTTGAATCTCTCTCTCCCTTCAATCGCTCATTTACATATATAACAACTGGAAGATCTAAGAAAATGAAATTGAACTTCTATATGCTTAGTTCTAATATGAGTTCGTGGGTTCAGAGATAGAACTATGCAGCTCTGATTGTCGCACTGGAGTATTGTTGGACCGATCTTCGGGAATTGCAGATCCTGTAGTAGCCTTATGAGCCAAATTATCTCCTTTACTGCTAATATAGCTGCAACATATTTAGATTCTGTAGAGGACAACGAAATGCATTTCTGCTTTCTACTATTGCATGAAATGGGTCCTCTTGCAAGGAAACAAATATATCTTGATGTGGATTTCTTGGTATCCATGTCTCTTGCCCAGTCTGAATCTGAATAGGAGACTAAAGTGAGTGTAGCTTATGTATTACCATTATAGCTCATAGCATAGTGCTTCGTAGCTTGAATGTACTTCAGTGCTCTTTGTAGAGCCTTCCAATTTTATAGGCAATGTGCTCACTGCATATGCTAGATCAGATCATGTGTAGATCATAGAATACATTATAGATCCTATGACAGATTGATAAGGATACCTGCACATTTCTTGCTGATCAGATGAGTTCTGGGGCACATGTCTTTAGACAACTTGGATCTTGGATCTATGGGTGTGTCTATCGGTTTGTAGTCTTTCATCACATATCTGCAAAGTACATTGGTTAGATAGGACTCTTGGCTTATAGCAATCATTCTGCTTGCGCAATCTCTGCTGATCTCTATACCGAGTAGGTAATGAATTGGGCCTAAACCAGTCATCTCAAATTTTGATGAAAACAGAGATTTTGTTTCCTATAATAACTGATTTGAATTGCTGATAATTAAGGAATCATCAATATATAATGCTATTATAACATAGCTTGACCTCTTTCATTTGAGATACACATTAGAGTCTATGGAGCAAGAAGTAAAATTATGCTGCAATAAGAAGTGGTTGATTCATTCATGCCAGGCCCAGGGAGCTTGCTTGAGGCCATATAGTGCCTTATGCAATTTACATACCAAATGCTCTTGGCCTTGAAGGATGTAACCTTCTGGTTGATAAATGAATATGTGTTCTTGTATATATATATGTGAAGGAACGCAGTTGTCTAGACATCCATCTAGTGAATGTCCAGATCCTCTACAATAGCTATAGCCAGCAAGGTGCGAAGAAATTGATGTTTTACCACTGGACTGAAGGTGTCAGTGTAATCTATTCCATAAACTTGCTCAAATCCTTTAACCACTAATCGAGCTTTCCATTTGGATATTGATCCATCTAGCTTAAGCTTTAGCTTGAAGATCCATTTAGAGTCAATAGGTTTAATACCTACAGGAGGATTAACAAGACTCCTGGTCTTGTTCTTCATCAAGGAATGGTACCCAACAACCATATCAGCTTTCCATTCATCTACGTTGGACATTGACAGTGCTTTTGTAATAGTGGCAAGTTCATCATGACTGATGAATGCTTGAGGGACAAAATGATCAGGTTGTGGTTGAACAGTCGGTTTGTTGATCATCCCAAATTCATATTGTAGCAATTCTTCATGCAATAAAGACATGGATGCTTTGATGTTGCCCCATGAGAGACATTATACATATATTTTAATGTTTTCCAGTCCCCTGCAAGGTGCCATTGAATTTGAAAACTTCCATGGTTCTCGACTAAAAATTTCTCACCCTCCAAATGTCTTTTTATAATCTCGTCATAATTTGTTCTTGAAAATATCCATGAAAGTATTCTATGGTCCTCTTTCAAGACCTGTAGAGAAGCAAGTAATGCATGACATGTCAATAAAAACTGGCAAGGTATGAAATGTTAATAACAATATTCTAAATAAAAATTGAAATGCATACCTAGAATGCCGCCAACTACCATATGTGATTTTCTGATTGAATACTAAGTGTTTGATTATCTGTATTTGAAATTTTGTTAATCAAAGTTTCACTCACTCATTCCAACTTTGGACCTTGGATGATTTCAGACTCATCCAATTTTATTGAAATAATGATCTTTCCATTTACTTGATGTTCGTCTAGTTTATAGAATCGAATAATTATTTTAGAACATTTTCAATATCAAGAAAAATATTATTGCAATTGTTGTAATTGAGCTCACCATATTCTGATTTGTATAATTCAGTTTTATGAAGTGGTTGGCCAACTACTTTGGACATTCCGTCATTATAATAATTTCTTGTTAATCTTATCCGATATGGACGCAAAAGATAAGTTTTCTTCACCATCACTTGGGAAAAAGCTTCTTTAACTATTCTAAAAAAGAGAATAAGCATTTCTACTAATTCCAAAAACATCACATGTACCTTGTATCACATTTGCATCCAAGTATGATTGAACCTTAATCAACACAGTCTCTGCAATTTCATTTTTCATTTTTTCAGGCCAAACATTTTTCATCATTTCCTTTGTTGACTTTCTTGGTAAAATATGACTTAAAGACCAAGACCAAGAAGAAGAAAGTCAAGTGTTTCTTTTGTGGCAAGAAGGGGCACTATGCCTCTAATTGCTTCAATGCATGAACGATCTGTTAAATAGTTCTTTGCTGCCAAACACGATCTGCAACAAACATATGAAGCTCAAATTATGTTTAATAAATAAATAATCCATGTTATCAAGTGCAAATCAAACTTAAATGACATATACGAATCAAATAAATAGTTTATATAAAAACATACTTGAATGCTCGAATTTTTTTTTTTCTGATTGCTGCTATGTGTAGATAAATCATCAATATTCTTCATCGGTACTCTCTTTCTTTTCCTTTTCATCATTGCCTTTTTTATAACTTTTATATCAACAACAGATTTTAAACTCTCGGATTGTTGAAAAATGAAAAATCATCTATCTTGACTTTAGGCTTTGGCAAAGTTTTTTCTATATGTATGGAATGTTTCATATTGTAAATACCAAAATTGGCCTAGAAGAAACTCGAGCTACATGGTTTCTTGAGTCTAGTTGGTGATATAGAACATGCATATAGAATGTAGACATAGAAATGCCAATTATGGGCTTGTAGAAACTCGTGGCACATCACATGCAATGGTTGTAAGTGTTCCATAATCAATCTAGAATCAATTTATGTGCTAAACACAAAGCTTAACAAGATCATTCACACTTGAGGATCATTCCCCACACGTGTGAGCTTGCTGAAATTTTATCATGGTATCAGAGCCAAATTAAGCTTTGCATGCTATTATCAATGATTGTACAAGAATTTGTGAGCTCAATTCAAGCAAAAATCCTATTTATCACTTTTCTTTACCTTGTCTTGAAAAATGTTTGGATCAAAGAGGATAGAATCAAGATTTTCAGATCAGAATTGACATTGTACGAAATTCTGGAATTCCGCATGTGTGATAATCCACTTCATGATTAAACATCAGAAGACAACTCCATACAACCCAAAGGCTAATGGTTTGACCAAGAGAGTCAATGGCTTATTGTGTTTAATCTTCCACAACACACACATCATATTGGGATTAGAAGTTGCCATATGTTCTATGGGCATATCAAAATGCTAAAAAAGTGACCATGAAACGGCATGCACCCGATACTGGCTATTGAATTCAAAGTACCGACTTTCCAAGTATCCCCCATTTTTCAAAAGGCGCAAGGGGAAGTATCGGGGTGAGTGGGCAATGCGTTGAATGGGTAAAAACTCGTATGCCACTTTGTGAGAGAATTCTACGAAGAACTAGGGGTTCCCATTCAACAAATTATATAACTTGCAAGGATCTTGAAAGCTAATTACTAAGAGAAAGTATGCACTCACTATATTACAACCTTTCACTTTGTTGAATTTTCCTTACAATATGCTACTAAAGACCTTGGATTCATCCATGGAAGGCAAATGATTGATAATGCTCTAAACATATGGACGACATTGCATTTAGCTTGATAAAATAATTGCAAATATTTCTATGTCGAATTGGGATTTAATAAAGTCTTTAATAATTAATTTATTGAAGTTCTACTCATGACTTGTCAACAAATATGTTTCAAGGATTTAACCTCCAAAATATTGAAATAATTTCTCAAAGATTTTATTTGTAGCAAGGGGTGAGACGTAGTTGCCCTCTCTCCCCATTATTTTTTGTTATAATTAAAGTGCCAATCATGGGTGCAATCTAAGTAGCTCACTTGAAAAACTTGTGGGACACCCTTTGATTACTGGGCAGAAGAGATTGACTCATAACTTGTTTGTAGGCAATGTAGGGTTTTATCCAATGGTAGAAACTAGATTCCAAACTTCTTATACAATCATCAATTTTTTTTTGCCATGTCTATGGTGCTAAATTCATTATGTTCCTTCTATTTCATGAAGCTAATCCAATTTGGGATGCTCAAATGGGTATGCCATTGCATAACATGGTACTTACATAAAGAATCTAGGAGTTTCTATAGAAATATATTTTTATCCAATCTTTTATATTGTAATTTTGATTTTCTCATTTTTCAACAAATCGTAATGCCTTGTGCTCAGGTGTCCTTTGTATTTTGGGACCACCTCTAGGAGCATAATGTCCATCCAATTTTCTCTTTCCTAGGAATCTGTCATTCTCTCTCCTCTCTCTGGTGGAATGCACATTCTCTCTCTGATGGAATGCAGCAAGGAAGGCTTGAGGACTTCGGGCCTTCCCCTGCGTAATGCCATTGTGCAAATTTTTTTATGTTTGTGGTGGAATGTGGATGTGGACATCCAATGATAGACTGCCACATAGCACATGCACATTCCATCGGAGAGAGGAGAGAAACCGTGCATTCCATAGAGGGGCCTGCCCTCAGGCTCCCGCCCTCGGGCGAGGGCCCTCCCAGCAAGGAAGGCCCTCAGGCAGGGTCCTAAATGATTCTTGAATAAACACTTGTATAACATTTTCTCTTGCATTGAATTGATAGGTTTTGAGAAAAATAACTAACCATCTTATTGTGACGAAGAAAGAATAATTAACTTTTTTTCTTCTTCTTATGAAACACATTTTAGTGATAATTTCATTGTGTGATGAATGCTAACTCCCTAGATCACTTGTTCCGCATGGAAGATTTGAACTAGTAGGAAATGCTAGAGAATTGGGAGAAGACATCTATTATCTTTCTTTAGGAGTTACTAGTTCTTGAAGCTTAGACTATATTGTCTTCACTTTTAAATGAGAAATCTACTCAAATTTCTTGTACTTTTGTTGAAAGGGTCTGAAACCAAAAACAAGAAGCCAAATATTAGAGGGGAAAATGGATGAAATCAGTAAATGGATCCCTTATTAAGAAGGCAATAAGGGTATTGTAATTTGTGACACACTCTGAAATTGACTGGTCACTGCATTTTGAAGACTGGAGTTTCTAAGATCCTGCAAAAAGGAGCTTGTAATCATTCGCCTACAATACGGAGGTCAACAGCTATTTTCTGACAGCATATTTGTAAGCCCATCTGTCCGAATCGGCTAGTTCAGTTTCAATGATGAGCCTTTCTTACAGAACTGTGATGAGGATTTCTTTTTGAGTACAGCTCTTTCCTCTATCGACTATGAGGATTTCTGAAAATAATACTCACTGCATGCAAGCATGATAAGATAACAAGCAACAAAGATGAGCCATTTCGCAACACTGTCAATGAATCATTAACCCGTATACATGATTGTGCGCGCGTGAGAGAGAGAGAGAGAGAGAGAGAGAGAGAGAGAGAGAGAGAGAGAGAGAGAGAGAGAGAATTAAGCAAAGAAGAAAGTCTCTAGCTGCAGGTACCATAATCGCACTTATCCGGTGGCCACCAGTTTAGCGTTGCACAAAAGAGGTTTTCACTCACTCTGGCAATGTTTCTGCCTCAATTTAGGCTGACCTGAACTTTCGTAACTGGGATATTTTTAATGGTTCCTAGAGTATCAACAAAGAGGAGAAGATTTCATATAACTAGAGCCGAACTGAAAACTTTCAGTCTGTGATACACACTCAAACAAATTATTTTTCTAATATATAATATCAAAAGCAATGTTTGAGATCATGAGTCGGCCCGAGGTTTTCTATTTCTAGGCTAGCGTTAGCATTGATCTCGGGTCAGAAACAGTTTCGTTTTGATGGCAAACGCTAGTCAAGTTTCAACCAAGTCTGCATCTCAGCTGACTAAGTGGTCAACAAGCTTTATGAAACACTGCCCATTATCTGTGTAGAGCAATGTCTGTCAGCGTTTGTGGGTAGATTGCGTCAGTGTGATACATGTGGACCTGTTTCTACAGCCGGGACGTTGGGACCTCGCATTCTCAGAGTACAAAGTTATTCTGCCTGTGACTCGTGAGCACCAGAGATACACACACACACACACACACACACACACACCATGCCTGCAAGAGGAGATCTACAAATATATATAGTACATTCAGTTACGGGACTGCAAGAGGGAGGACATCCATTATTGACAGGATATGTTGTATAGATTTCAGAATTGAGGGAGTACCTCATGCTTCGGCCAAGAATCTGCACGGCCAGGATGCAATTAGCCGACCACTTCAAAGTGCAAATCGAAATCCACTTCAAAGTGCAAATCAAAATTCTGGCATTTTTGCACACTTGGGGGTAGACTGCAGCTTGATGTTCAGCACATAAGTACAGATGTATATGTATAATATCTATAGACTACAGTGTATAGATATAGTATATACAGCCATTAGATATGAGATCCAGTTTTCAAGGATTCGGATGATCTATCTTCATATAAGATTCTTACTTCCCCCATCAATCTCATAATATAGGAACATCAAGGAAGCACATGAAGTTGATGTCTTTATCTCCAATAGTAGCTGCATTTATGTAAAATGTATATGAAACAGATTGTCACATGAAAGATAGCTCACTCCACTCTTCTCATTCTAATCAAGTAGATAATGAGAATATACTTTTGAGATGCAACCCATGTTTTAAATGCATGCTACAAGGAAAAGCTACAATCTTTCTTGAAATGGAGGTGGATGAAGGTGAAGCTTGAGGTTGAAGCCACTCTTAAGACGAAAGGCAGCCATCCTAATTGTCAATTGTAATTTATAAAACCTTGGTAAAGAGATCGATAATTTACATTTCAAAATTTCAAGGCCTTCTTTGAGTTTTCAAAGAGCCAAGACCTCTTTCATTTTCTATGTGAATTATTGAAAGATAGGGTGTTTTGCACTTGTTTCTCAAGGTTGAAAATACAACATGTTAAAGTGTGGCTAACTAGCCTAACGATGGGTACCAATTAGTTAGGTAGAAAAAACTCATGCTCAAATTGAGAAGGCATGGACTTCCTGGCCAGCGATTTAGATTGTTCTTCTTTCCTTTCAACTTTCAATTGAAGCCTTTGTTCTCATACTCTAATGCATATTCTATTATTTCCCTTAATCAAAATCCAGACTATAGAGAAGCAATACTAGAATTATCTGCTGGAATTCTCGATTGTACTCAACAACTATAGTTATCTAGTTCAAAGAACACCATTGGATGAAGTTGGATCGATTGAAAACTTGTCTACGAATTGCTTTGAAATTAAACCAATTCATAGGGAGAAAATCCTGAAAGATGTTCCACCATAATTGAACACGTCATTGGAAACCCAATGCAGCAAAGAACACCATATCACTATCACCAATTGTGGAACTCCATAAAACTGGCTGCATAAATGGATCTGGAAAGAGTTGGTTGAAGCACATTTTTTATAGGAGTTTGAAGAGAATTCCAATAGTAGTTCAAACATTTTCTATACGCAGATTTTGTCTTCAAAACCAATGCCAAAAATTGATGATTAAATTGTTGTACAGATCCAGTTTGTTTGAGAGATTCGAATGATTTCACGTAAAATCTGGTAATACTCTCAATGCAAGCAATTTTGAATGGACTCCAAAGCTTTGTGATCGGATGTGCTTGAGTATTCTACCATGCTCAAACTTGTCCCTAAAAGCACAATGAAGTGAAGTAAATCTTACCCTCTTACAATAATAATGATGTTTGAAATAAACTTCCAAGTTAGTCAACCAATCATCAATACTTCTCGAAATTGGTTGTTTGTCAAGAACAAAGTTGTAATGTGTGGTTTGAAATTGTATTTTGCTGTTTGATGGGAGTTGAACATTTTTACTGTACCAAGAATCCATTATTAATGACTAATGAAGACTTATGGACTATAAATTTACCGACTATGAAATCTATTCAAAATAGAATTTTACAAGGTGAAATGCTCTCCACCCACTTAAAATTTGGAGTCCTCGAAGAAGAAGTGGTTGTGAATGGAAAGTGCAACAAATTGAAATGAAATAGCAGCTATGTTCAATTTGCCACCACAAGCAATTTTGCTTTTTACAGCGTGTGAATCCTAGCTAAAATGGAAAAATTATGGAGCTTAAAAATTGACAAGAAAATTATAAAAGAATGAACTTAGGAAAAGGGGTCTTGAAAAATAGTAATAATAGTAAATCGAAAATTAAGAATTTCAAAATTTTGATGGCTTCTCAATGACAAACTCGTCATTTTGATCACTTTTCATATTTACGACACTGGAATCTGAGCTCTCACAAAAAAGTTATGGTGGTTCAAAGAACTAGAAGGAAATGAAATTAGTTGAAACTTAAAAAGGGAGGGTTGGGGGGAATCTTTTAAAATTTTTACAAATTAGATTGTATAAAACTTGAAATCCATAAAACATTGTTTTTCCCGTAGAAAATTAAAAAGAACCGTAAAAAATCTTAAAATCATCAACATTTTTGTTCACGATTAATTCTATGGTGCATTGGAGTGCTCATTAAAAAATATGAGAATTGTTAAAAAAAAATCGGAAAAAATTAGAAACTTTTTTACCATAGGCACTAGATGGGAGGGAGGAGGAGATAGAATATTCTTCAATATATTCCTTGGTAGAATACCCAAAGAATATTCCTCGAAGGTCACCCTTGTGCGCCGCACCTCAAGGTTGTGTGTATGTGTGTGTGTGTGTGTGTGTGTGTGTGAGAGAGAGAGAGAGAGAGAGAGAGAGAGAGAGAGAGAGAGAGAGAGAGAGAGAGAGAGAGAGAGAGAGAGAGAGAGAGAGAGAGAGAGAGAGAGAGAGAGAGAGAGAGAGAGAGAGAGAGAGAGAGAGAGAGAGAGAGAGAAATAAAATAAAATAAAATGTGACGAGTGTTGACCACCGGAGTAGGGACTAGAGAAATGTGGCGAATGCCACCAATGTGCTAGCATTTTTTGGCGAGCCTTTATTTTTTTTTGTAAAATATGAAAACAGTCGCACGATCGAGCATTCACATGTGTGACCATTTTTTTTTTTGATAATTAGTTTTTAAAAAGTATTAAGAATAAAAATAATTAAAATATCAAAAAATCTTTCATGTTGGCGAACATTTCCCTTTGGCGAGCTTGTAGTTGTCACCAGAGGGCGGATATAGTCTAGATTCACATATGTTACTATATCAGTAGCACTGATAGGTATGATCAGAAAGTAAGCATGGTTGTAGGCACCCGTTAATACAAAGAGAACTTCATAGAAAGCATAGAGAGTATGACTTCAATATGTCATTGGTGTATCTATCAAGCTATCTTTGAAACTTCAAAATTAATAGAATGAAACTTTTTTAGCTTTAGCAATGATTCATGTTGTATAAAAATTATGCCATTATCTATTAGGAAATCTATTGAAATTCTATACCGATCATCAAGCATTGCTTTATCTGTTGAATAAACCATGCAACACTGGTCGTATAGCAAGATGGCTACTCATCCTTCTAGAGTTCGACTTTAAAAATATTGTTAGGAAAGGTAAGCAACATTTTCTTGCTGACCATTTACCTAGAATAGCATCAATCGAGAAAGTCACAAAACCTATAAATGATGATTTACCCGATGCCTACCTATTCCAAATCGACTCTACTCCTAGATGGGCCAAAGAAATAGTCTCACTTTTAAAAATCCTATTAAAAACCAAAGAATGAGCCTACTCTACAGAAAACTTCATCACTTTGCCAAATCTTAACCAAATTGGTTGAAAATTAGTGCGGCTAAGATAGAGATCTACAAATCTGTAAAATTACAGCCAAAAAAATTGGCCAGTCTCAAACGGTCATCCACAAATTCATCAATTATATTGACTCGATTTCTTCACTATTGTGCAAGGGTGTCTTGTGATAATAAAGTACACACATCATTCTATTTATTGACTGGTAGTATTTTCTAAACTTTAGGCCTAGGTATTTTGCTAGACATTTTTAAAGTCAAGCGTGACTAGTGATAAAGCATGACCCCTAACCAAAATGGCATATCTCAGTCAAGTTGATAGACTACCCGCTCTTCTATTTCAAAGAGGTTGTGATATTGATCAAGATTTTTAAAGGAGGGGCAAAAAAACTCAACTACTAATATTCATAGGAACTCATCACGTATTGCAATGCCAACCTACGTTTATGATTCCTTGAAGTTATATTTAATATGCAAGAAAATCTAGCCTTTCAAAGATCATAACAAGGGTCGGCTTTTGAAAAAAGAATTAGCATGCTAGGAAATGAGAGCATTCAACCATGACAACTGCTATGTACCGTAACATTTACCTCATACTAATTTTATGTTCTACAAAGTAATAACTATCACTTATAGTAATGCAAGAAAATACTTCTCGTTTTCAACATATGGTATGTAGACCATAACATCATGCCATAAGTTGTAAAAGAAAAGCCTAGGTACTTCAAATGAGAACATCCATCAGGCACTCAATGCCAGCTTCCTTGAGGGATACACCGCTAAATAAATGGTAAATAACAATCAATGCATCCATGACAAATTATAATGAGGAAGCTCGGACCACCGCCAAATTCCCCAAGTCACGAATCCTCCTTCTTCACTATAAGCTTAGCATGTCATGGAGGAAAAACCGATCTGGCTCGAGAATGTATCAAATCTCATTGTCTTGAGCCATGGGGTTATGCACTTTCTTCATTTTAAAAGCTCCACCATAAAAGCTAGTCCACCATCAAAGCTAGTCCCCCAACTCTAAAGCATGCATCGGGAAGGAAACGACTACAATTATGGAATACTAGGCCTTTGTAGGTATCTATTCATATTGCCAAGTTTCCACAATCAGCAAAAAGAGACATCTCGGGATTATGAAAAATGATGAGCCTTGCTCGAGTGGGATGTACTTGTGGTGTGGCTAAGAATGTAGCCCGACTAGAAGGCAAGATCTTGGTGAGTTGCCAGCAGATGGCCTCAAACAGATGAAAGAAAGGAGGACTAGTCACTGCTCGAGCTCTACTTGCCTCTTGAGAGTTGTAGTGCGCTGGAGCCTAATTCAACTTTATGGGCAACCATGCTGAAGCTAAGCGCTGTAGCCAAGAAGGTCCTCGAAATTGGCCATTGAAAAAGAGAAATGCTAGTGTTGCCTCTAGTTTAGAGATTCAAGAGCTCATCTTGACCACTTTACGCTCCTGAATTCTTGGAAGACACCTCCTTATCTTCACTTTTCTAGTGGTTTTTCCCATGGTCCATGAATACTTATATCTTAGACATTGATAAACACCTTATCCGTGGCCTATATATATGCTTACATTTGGCCTAAGAATATGGGTTGTGTGTGGGTCATACCATCGATGTTCTAGACTCTATCAAATGGATAGTTCATTTCTTTATAAGGTCCATCCTTTTGACATCAAAGTTATTAGACGGCTATGGACCGTATCCATGAAATACCTCTGATCCATTGGAAGATGTCTTGATTCTTTGAAAAGCAAGCGGTAAGGTCATCATTTTCTGATCATGCCATTCTGACAACATTTGAGTTTGTCCAACACCATCAATTATGTAGGCATCATCAAAGTTTAACCATATCATGGTGTGAGGGCATATATAGCTTGTGATTGGGGATTCACCTAACAAGGGAAGCACTTGATGATAGGATTGAGATAGCTTCTAAATGCTTTTTCACTGCCCATTTGTCGGTGTATTTGGACTTTGATTTCCATAAACTTTATTTATGGTTATAACTAGTGTCTAAGAAATAACATATGTTAACTTTTTGCTATCCATTTTTTTTTGGGTGTAGATAAATCATGGAAAGTAGTATACTCGATGAGATTTGTGTAGCACATCATAAAGGATAGGCCTCCTTGTTGTAACACTTACACTAGGGGTCATTTGCTCTAAATAATATATCATAAGTTGATGGTTCATTTTCAATAAGCAAATTAGTGCTCTTGTCAAGTTGTTTTGGCATATATCAAGAAAGGATATGCACAAAAAATACTAGAATCTTAGTCCTATTAGTGAGTACAGTCATAATGCTATTACATATTCTTTATGGAGTATTAGAGTTGTAGGTGTGTATCTTTCATATCCAATATATGTAGTTTTTTCTTGCAACAATATTTATATCTTATTGCAAAATACTATACAAATCAAAGTCAAGCTTTTAAAATGTTTGTTAAAGTGTATGCAACCATTTCATCATAAATGGACATTACAAACGTAAGACTTGAATGTCAAAAAAACATTTGAAGACATTAATTTATGATTAAAAAACGAGAAGATATCTTAATGGGACACACAATTGAAACCATCATTGGTCATAGTGCCAACATCCTATATGTTGCATAATCTTCACGAGAAACTAAAATTAGTATTGCTTTCTAATCATAGAACTGAAATGACTGAAGTGACATTTTTTTTGGCTATGTGATGCTCAAAGAAAACATCATTCTGAATACAAGTGGCCCTAACTCCTCTAGATACATTTATTCGAAAGGGATATGAGAAAAAAGGTACAATCACATGTAAATATTAATGTATTTTTACTTTTATGCTTCCATTTTAATATCACATTCACTCTAGTTTCCACATTCATTAAAAACTATATGTTTTTGATTGGACACCAAGAAAGAAAAGATTGTCTATGCACGTGTTATATGTATTGTCATGCTTTATATCAAGGAGATAGTATTATTTTTTAAAATTCAATACAATGAAACTCACATAATTGAGGACTTTGCTAGAGTCATTATCACATACATAAAATTGTTTTTCAAGTGTGAGAACATGCAAAATGTTGGAGCTTAAAATTTCTTTGTTAGTTGATGTCACTGTTATTTCAATTTGATGCTCAAATACCTAGAAATATTGAAAAATACTAATATGTAAAATCGTCAACAAATCTACACCAAGATGTAAGCTATAATTGTTAGTACTCAAAAGCTCATTTTACAATGCTCTTCTATAATATACATGTCAATATACATGTATATTCCACTCGTGTGCTAGGCTCAATTTTTGAGGATCATCAACATAAGATATAGATAAGCATTGTACAATAAATCTCAAAAACTATAGAATACATGGGAAAGCTTTCCAAGTATTATGAACAACTTGGTGTGATATCAACATTTTGAGAAATGTGAACTTGTAGTAACAATACCATTAAAAAATAAGGGGGGAGAGAGATGGAGAGAAAGAGAGAGTGCACTCATGCATGTGAATGTGTGTGACAACTCTCTCTCTCTCTCTCTCTCTCTCTCTCTCTCTCTCTCTCTCTCTCTCTCTCTCTCTCTCTCTCTCTCTCTCTCTCTCTCTCTCTCTCTCTCTCTCTCTCTCTCTCTCTCTCAAGAACATATGTTGGTATCAAATTCTCAATCCATTGTGAGTGTGTAGAGTATGGCAATCACGTAGGTGACTACTAAATGTCCTATAATCTACTTAGAGATGCTTTGTTAGCTAATATAAAACCCCTTATTTGCATCAACATTTACATTGTTATACGATTATTAGGTGCTACATGCACAATTATACACTCAACCATAAAGTTATAAAAAAGAGTGACCTACATATGTGAAAAGATGAGTGATGGTGGAAAAGAAAAAAGGTAATCCAATTGATTAAAAAAAGGATGACAAGTTATATCACAAGAAACATGCATTATGAAAATCTAAGTAGAAAGTTAAGATAGCATGCGTGCAAAGTTTTGGTGAAGTTGACAAGGAAGATGAATATGAAATGACTTTAATCGAATATCAAGACAAGAAAAGATGCTACTAGTATCTCTTTGTACTAACAGAAAGATTGAAATTTTTTTCCAAGATATCCAACTATTTTATAATACCAGGATAAGAGAGCTGATCTAGCTTGTATATGTAGAGACTTTTGAGAACTATTGTAGCGATAACATTGACCACATCATATATCGATCGAAGTTACTCTTCTAGTATTTCTCCTAATATTTTCATACATGAATATTCTGAATTAGTGGGTAGTGTCATTTGTTTTTCATTTCAGACTATTCTTTGATTGTGATGAATTTATTGAATATATGTTTTAGTAATTGTTGTGAACTCAAATATCATATTTCTATGTATGTGGTTCTCATCATAATTACCTGTCAACCTAGATATGTTAATCATTGAAAAATAATGCTATTGAAGTTTAAAATGTTCAAACAACGCCAATAAATGAAAATCAAGAAAAAGAAGCGAACACGGTGTTTAGCACCATCACAACTCACACTAGGTCTAAAGAAGACAATGAAGTCTACATTAGAAATCTCCACTAAGTTGAAAATTAATGTGAGAGAGAGCATCTAAAAGCTACTTAAGTAAAAAATTTCTATCCAGTAGTAAAATTTCAAATAATGATTCTTAAGACAGCCCAAAGGTTGTTTTTTCAAATAATTCACACTTTTCATGAATACTAATTAGCTCTCATGAAATATCAATGAGCTAAATTGCTGTATTGAAAAATGGATATTCAATATAAAAATCCTGAATATAATACCAATAGATGTTCTTTTCTTGCTCTCCAAGAATCAAATTTTCATATAGAATATATTTCAATTTTTTTTTGTTGAGAAAACTACTTTGACTATCAATCTTCCAAATAAGTACAGAGGAGTCAAAGCTAAAAAGTGTTGGTCAAGGTTGAGCCTATAAAATCTCCAAGTTAGATCGAAGCATATAACAAAACAAAGCAAGTAATAGAAAAGCAAAACCCATATGAATGACAAAAGATTGTCTAGGTGTCTCTCTCTCTCTCTCTCTCTCTCTCTCTCTCTCTCTCTCTCTCTCTCTCTCTCTCTCTCTCTCTCTCTCTCTCTCTCTCTCTCTCTCTCTCTCTCTCTCTCTCTCTCTCTCATCCCTTATCCAAATTACATGGAACATGCTCCAATAAGCTATAAGAGTGAAAATTAAAAATTACTATATCACATTAGGTAGGCCCACATGGTCCTTTATGCTCAAATATATAGGTTATGATAAGTAGAATCAGTTTGATGTCTTACATGTGTGATTGTTAGTCGATATTTTGACCACACAAATCAAACTCAACTTAAGATTTAATTTGCCTTTTAAGGCCATCTTAGTAGTTAGTACTATTTTTAACAAGAATTTTATACTAAAATAAATCTTACTATGTTAAAGAAGAGTTAGAAAATGTTCGTGGACCTAGAAAATTGCTCACATCCAAAATACTTGATAGTTTTTTAATTTCAAATACTCTCAAATGGTCATCATTGCTCTTTTGAATTTGTCAATGGCTTGTAAATATTGTTTCACAACACTCAAGTCGGTCTTTTCTATTGCAAATCAATGTTAACATTTTGTTATCCAATACAATGGCTGATAATGGCTAGGATAACTAAATGCTACCCTAACAAGTAGAGAAGAGTTTTGTGCTAAAAAACTTGAGATTGTATAGGTCATTACGCCAAACTTACACAACATGGGTCTAAATACTAACGAGCTGATATGGTACATGGATCAACTTTTACATTGATGCCTCTATAATAAAAAACATCCTTGTTTGGCAAGTTAGAGGTATCAGATAAGATTGGATACTCAAAGAGGTGTTTGTAGTTGGGAATATAGTATCTATGTAAATGACTTTCATATAGAGATATTCTAATTTCATAGATTTGTTAAGTCATACCTTGCTACCCTATTATGGGCCTTTTCCTTTGTGAGTCTCGACATTATACAACAAGCAAAAGCCTTACTTTAAATCCTTCTTTTGTAAGTGGTGGTCATGCCAAGCCTTCCTCCTATGATTTTTGGCCAACATTGTTTATACTAAAAATTATCACGTTCACTAAAATTTCATGTGATTTTCATGTCACTTATTCAATGATTTTCCTACATCTAGTGTACGCTCAACTGCTAATATGCAATTGGGGATTACAAATTTAATCAACTTTACTACTTTTTGACCATGTTCAAGTTGAAAAAAGTTTATTGTGATTCCTTTTCTACATCGCCTTCTATCTTGCATTTCCAAAAGTTAGAAAAGGATTTCTACTTTTGAGTGAGTAATCTATTGTACTAAAGGTTCCAATCCAAAAAGAACATGATAGATTAGACGTAAAAGTGAAGGAATTTATGCAACTAAGTGTGTCACTAATCTTAGCATAGGTTTAAAAGTATAATGATGCATAGATCTTGAAGCTTGCCCATTTTTTTGTTGCTTTTTATGTGGTTGTTTGGTTTCTCCTCATGAGGTTGATCTTCCCAAGGGAGATGAACAATGTAAGAAAAATCCTACCTATGAATCTCAATGATCATATCTTGAGTTCATAAGATGTAACACTTAATATGCATGGATGTGGAGATTATGCATCTCTAGATATGAAAACTAAAAATTGAGAATGCTCATGCTAATGATAGGAAGTGTT
Source organism: Diphasiastrum complanatum (assembly GCA_029204225.1). Taxonomy (NCBI): domain Eukaryota; kingdom Viridiplantae; phylum Streptophyta; class Lycopodiopsida; order Lycopodiales; family Lycopodiaceae; genus Diphasiastrum; species Diphasiastrum complanatum. The sequence continues at coordinate 18,703,002 of CM055106.1, read as the reverse complement.
GGATGTAGCATGATTCAAATTTAAATAATCATTCAAAAACTGTTGGATTTACTTCCTTTGCTCTCCTGAAAATCCCATGCTAATTTAGTTCCATTCATATTGTTGCAATTTTACACGCATTGTCGCACAGTTTGCAGAAATGCTCTATTACTGAAGACATACAAGAGAATGTCAGTCCGACTTGGCCGACTTATTGGGGAAACCCGACTTAACCGACTTATTGAGGAGTCCGACTTATTGACTCAACTGACTATTGTCGGGAAACATCAAAAGACTATCCTGATTCCATTGAGTATCGGTAGCGACGCTCTCAATTTTAAATATTTGAAGCCTTCTCACAGCCACTTCCTATAATGTGCAACCACTTGGACAATGACATCAGCAGCCACGATCTATTCTAAGATGGCGTAACAGCTCCGTGCCACCTTGTACATAATTCCCACAATTGTAAACTTATATAGTTGATCATTGTAATCAATTAACCAAGTAAGTCATAACCAAACAAAATAAGCTGATTCCACATACGCTTGAGTGCAAATAGTCACCCAGACACCAGCTTATCAAAGACAGACTTAGTAGATGCTTTCAAGCAATGATTCTTCCTTCTTAGACTGATTGTTAATATAAGCTCATAGTTGTTACATATTGTAATTAGCTTTGTGAGCATGCGGTTTTGCCTGCTATTGATTTGTGTTGACTAGCATCATCTAACTTGTATCTCTATACATTCAATCTGAATAAATTAATGTCTAGTTTTGTGTTCTGATTTGCATGCTCTCCACTTTCTTTCTGACTCTCTAATTGATTTATTTGACGGTCTGCTCTTCTACTTCTGCAATCAAACTCTGTTTTCTGTTTGCCTATTGTAGTAATAGTGCACGCACCGAGGGAATTAGTCGACCATTGCCTTCGTGCAGTAGTAGGATCATTCCGATCCGATTGTTCGACTTGTGCATCCAAATTCACGGACTCTTGGACCATCACATTTTTTCCGACATGGTATCAGAGCTATCATTAGCTTGATAAGCTTCTTACAGAACTTGCTTCTATCGACAGATAGACCATTTATTTTATTGTTTTGTAAATTACATTAGATTTTCATTCTTAAGTCACTGATGGTTATTACTATCACTTAGACTAAGTTCCACATGGATTCCCAAGGAAAATCCAGTCCCATTGTGAACAAGCTTGATGGAGCCAATTATTATTTGTGGAAATTTAAGATGAAAACTATGCTAATGGCTAAGGAGCTGTATGATGTTGTCACAGGTGCAGAGGCAAGACCTGAAGCAGACGACGTTGCAGTCTCCCGATGGAAGCTGAAGGATGGAAAGGCTTTTGCGCTGATCATCCTCAACATATCAGACACACAAATTGGCCATGGGTCCGAAGCTCAGACCTCCAAGTAAGTCTGGGACATCTTGAGCACCCAATACTAAGTGCGCGACATAGCTTCCAAGCTACATCTCAGGAGAAGATTCTTCTCCCTCATGATGAAAAATGGTGACTCCCTATATAATCACATTAGCCAGTTCAAGAACCTGCTACAACAAATGACAGCTGTCGGATTAGTCATAGACAATCCAGACGCAGTAATGACACTGCTTTCAAGCTTGCCAATATTGTATGATAACTGGGTGATGATCACCACACACCCAGAATTGACTCTATCATGAGTCATTACGGTGCTACTATAGGAAGAGACAAGAAGGAATGAACCCTCTAGTTCCTCTATTGTCGACTCTCATGCCTTATACACCAACAAGAATTTGAACAAGCAAAAGAAGAGAGGCTCAAAGCCGTAGAAGCTAAATCAAAAGCCAAAACAAAGCTGCCAAGAGTAGTCGAACTTGCCCGATGACACATCGTAATCGTCTCTCGTGTTTTGCTTTCGTCACAGCTTCGCTGCAATCGTAATCAATTGTAGACGAAATTGTTTTGTAGATACTGCAAATGAACCAACCACAAGATTCAGGATTGCCGTATCCTACAAGCAAAGAACAATAACAAAGGGCAATCTAATTGGATGGTAAATGTAGTTGCAGAAGCATCTCAATCGAATCAAGATGTAGATCACGATGCATTCATGACAAGCCATCAAGAAGCATCAAACAACAACTCCTAGTTTTTTGATTTCGGAGCCACCCAGCATATGACCAGCCATATCAGATGTTTCGAATCCTATATGTCTTACAATACCAAGAAGTTTGTTCACCTGGGTGACAATAGCACACAAGCTATCAAAGGTGAAGGTACAATAACATTAAACTTTGCAAACTACTTTCAAGTGTTCTTTATGTACCAAATCTTTCTACAAATCTGCTCTTTGTTAGCAGAATTACAGACATAGGACACTAAGCGCCTTCAGGATTTACATACCTTTAGTCTAAGGGCACCTTCAGGAGTTGCATACCTTCAGCATAAAGGGCACCTTCAAGTTTTTTGAATTTTTTGGGTTTTTCGCGTTTTTGCTACATTGCCAAACCGATGTCACCAACTTATCTTCATTAATCTCTGCTTGAGAGAGTGGCCTTGAGTCAGGTGAAGGTTGAGCTAACCAGACGAGTTTGTCTCTTTGCAGTGCTTGCACCTCCTCTCCCAGGCGTGTGTTTTCCGTTTTATATATTTGGAGTTGCACCTGGAGGGGGGCAAGCCATTGGGACGCTTCAGACTGAAGCTCCTGCACCTTTGTGGAAGCATCTGTTAGAACTTTGGAGAGGCTCTGAATATAGTGGTTGAGGCCGTCCTCCTTTTGCTGTAGTTTCAGAATCTCCCGATGCCAATTTTGCTCGTGTTGTTGAGCAATTATCAACTCTTGCTGCAACTTGGTGATTTCTGCTCGCAGCTAGTTGTTGTTCGTTGCCAAGTGGAGTACCCGACTATCCAATGATATCCTGGATGCTACCACGTCCTGGATGAATGTTCCCAAGGCTTGGTACGCCTTCATTAAGTCCGTTGGAGCAGCCGATATATTGGCACTTGTAGGGGCTTGTGTGTAGTGGCCATTGTTGTTGCCTTCGATGAGGTTCTCTGGTGACCTTTTGTCATCTGGAGCAGTGGGATCTGTCCGATTTGGTGATGGAGTAAAAATTGTTTGTACAAATGCATCATCAGGCAATAGTTGGTTGCCCTCGGCAGTCTTTGATGGAGAAATGGGGGGTGTGAGAGAAACAGAAGTGGAAGGATGGGGACAGTTTGTCCAACGAGAAAATGGGTGGAACAGAGGGGAACTAGAGGGTGGTGTGGAGTACGGAAGGTGAAGATGGGGCAGAAGTGGTCTGGCATGGTGGTGAAAAGTTGATGACCTGCATCCACACCAGAGTGTCCGGAGACAACTATGAGTCAGAAGGGTTGAACCGGAGAGGAACAGTGCTGGGAACTAGAGTAATGGAGGATGCGATAGTAATGGAAGGGGTGGTAGAAAATGAAACAGAGGTAGGAGAAGTATCAACAGAGGAGATGGAAATGGAAATGGAAGCAGTCGTTGTGGGAGGAACAGAAGGAAGAGGAGCGGCAATAGAAATAGGAGGAGGGGGCTGTACAAAAGAGGAAGTGGCGGTGGTAGATGCTGGAGTTGTTATTAGTGTAGTCCTGGTGCTGCAACGTCTGATAGTAGGTGGAGATGAGGAGGAAGGGGCAGTGCCACGCATTCTTTTGCTGGTCGTCGTGTCAGTAACTACAGGCTGAATAGATGTGGAAGTGGTAGATGGAAGTTAGAGGTTAGTATGTGGCACGATGGATGATAGAAGGATGGAACGGCGGAAACCGCGCACTTTTGCCTCGAGAAGTGCACAGACAAAGTTACATAGTAGGGGGCCTGCTGTGATATGCTCCCATGTATTGGGTTTGATGGAGATTGTTAGTTCGTGGATGAGGAAGGCATGCCAGTTGTATGGCACAACCGTGGGGCCAGGGAATTCCAAAAAGGACTCCAGAATCTAACTCAGCAGTGTGGATTGGATTCTGTCTTTGAGAAATGTTGAAACAACCAGAAAGTTGTTCAATAGATGCGCAGCCGTCTGAATGACTGGTTCCATGATAGCCTCTATCAGATACCCATTGTTAGTTTGGATCGGAATTTCTGGAAAGGTTTTATCAGGGCTTTTTCCTGACAATGAGACATGGGCTGGCGGTCACCGGACATAATGCCGACAGTGACCATCGAGTCCGCGTTAACCCATACCTTGTACGTGGTACCCTGGTACAGAAAGCGAAAATGCATCTTCAACGCATCCCATGTGGCGTAAGCACGAAGGACGAGGCCCATGTTAATGTCAGAGCTGAAAAGTGCCAGGTAAAAGCTCATTGCTTCAAGAAGTGAGCCAGCAATCTAGAGCCATGGTCTAATTAGGGCTTCAGAAGGCAAGGGCCAAATCTGGTTGGCTAATGGTATTTCTCGCTGGATCACCTGCTTGGTGCCAGAGTCATCAGAAGATGAGGAGGCCATGTTAGCAGTGATAGTTAAAGTGCCAAAATGTAGAAAAAACGATGGAAAAGGTAAAAAGTGATTGAAACGAGACTAACAGTGGATAACAAGAGTTGGATGGTAGTAACAACAGTTCAGAGCACAGATTTGAGTTCAGAGTATGCAAATAATGGCTTGTATGAAGTTTGGTCACATTTGAAAAACATAGAAAATTCGGTCGAAATTTGAACAGAGCTTCGCTAGGAAAGGTGACAAATGACTCAAATTCAGCCCTTATATAGCGGAATTTAGAGTGTGTATTAGGTGAAATCCACTTTTCCTTGTTCAGTTCCACCCAAATTTTGGCAGGGACCTTCTTCACAATATTCTAAGACCTCAGAGAAGTCTGCGAGAGTTCAGAAGGTGATTTGACTGCCCTGCGAAGGTTCTACGAGGGTTCAGACAGTCTACGAGGGTTCAATCCTCGTAGGGAGTGAATGCTTGCACAACTTGCTCCTAGGATTGGGTTTTCGAGATTAGACCATGCAGACAGGCTAATTTCACTACTCTGATTCCGTTTATGCCCCTTGCAAAGGTTGGTTTGATGATCTTGATGCTCTACGAAGGTTTTGAAGATTTTGTTTTTTAGAACCCTCGCATACACTAAAAAATGATGTTTTTTTCATCAATAACTCTCGCAAAGATTTCCATGAATGCATTTGTGTTAGATCTTGTGACTATACAAGTTTCAAGAGCTATCTCCTAGGGGATCTCCAAAAATCATGAAAAAAGTGCTCTTTTAGAGTGTTTTTTGACGAGATCTTGAGATTATCTGATTTTTAACTTTTGCAAATCGGTAATCTTCTTCATTTATGTTAGATTTGACTGTTAGTAACTCTTTGGAAGTTTTGATAGATATTTGGTAGCAGATCCATGAGTTCTAGGTGAATTTTGCCCTCATTTCGCCATAGTTACTGAGATCAACATCTCTGATCTGCAAATTGGGGGGCTTATTGGTGTAATTGATGATCTGCTTCCTATTGATCCTATCTGGATCTAGATATCTCTTGGATATTGCTAGATTTTCCCTAATATAGCTAGATCTGGTTGAATCTTGATGGATGTAGCTTTGTCTTCCTGGATCTTGTTGTGATGGTCGAACATATAATCTTTTTGTGACATGCCACCACCAACCTGGATCTGTCTCACTGTGGTGGCCAATACTTGTGCAACTGGCTACCGTTGATGAGTGTGTCAAAAGGTGTCCCATCTAGCTTCTCCAGATTCACGGCTCCTTGCTTAAGAATTTCTTTGATCCGATAAGGACCTTCGTCTGTGAATTTTAATTTTCCCTTGATTGCTTCAATTTTATACATTAGGACTAGATCGCCGGAACGAAGATCTTTCTTGTGTAACCTACAATTATGCCATGCATTGTGTCTTTCCTTTTCAGCTGCCAGTGCATGCACATCTAGTAAGCATGTTTCACAGAGCTTATGCAGAGCTTCGTGGCGTAATTGTAGAGATCTGGATTTATCAAGACGTTGCGTTGCGGCAATCCTTAATGAAGGGACTAAAAACTCTACTGGCATTACAACATCCTAACCATATACCCCAGTTGGAATGGCGTTTGATCAGTGCTTCCCTTATATGTTTTCCTAAATGCCCACAGAGCAACATGCAACTTGTGTTCCCAATCCGATCTGCTAGCTTTGACTGTTTTCATGAGTTCCTCCAATAGGACCTTGATGGTCTCATTGATGAAATGACTCTTGCAATTGCTGACTATCTCCGCTGGGCACCCAAAGCGCACAATGATATTTTCATAGAGAAACTTGACAGTGGTCCTAGCATCAGCTACTCTTATTGCCTTGGCTTCGACCCCACTTGGTGAGATAGTCGGTGGCCACGATTATGTATTGAGCCTGGATACTTCTTGCTGCAGGGTGAATTGGACCAATGTAAACCAATCCTCACTTTTCAAATGGTGCTTGGGCTAAGACCAGGTCTAAAAGTTCATAATTCAATCTCGTTGGTCTCCTTGCCCTTTGGCACACATCGCACTTCCTCAGGTATTCTTCCGTATCCTTATGAATCGTTGGCCACTAGCATCCTGATTGCATGATTTTGCAATCCTGATTTTTCGGAAGCAAACTGGCCTCCACCCATGCCTTCATGTGAAAGCAAAATGATCTGGGTGACCTCATGAGAAAGAATACATCGCCGAAAAATCCCATCTGGTCCTCTTTGGTACAATTGGCCAGCAATCAGTTGATAAGGTCTAGCTTTCAAGATCAATTTTCGTTGATCCACCTTTGGTAGTGATTTGTCTGGTTGGCCCCTCATCAGATATTCAACTATGTCAGTAGCCCATTCCGGGACTGTGTCTATGTAAAATAAGGCAGCATCAGCCAGCTCATCGTCGGGTTGGAGTGCAACCTCCTTCTCTTTGATACGCGACACATGATCTGCCATGTAGTGTTGTTTTCCCTTGCGAACTACTATCCAAAAATCAAACTCTAACAACAGAAGTAGCCATTGAGTGATTCTCCCTATGTTGCAGGTTTTGTTAACGAGATAGAACAAGGGTTGATGGTCCGTATAAAAAGCAAAGTGTGTGGCCATCAAGTAGTGCCGAAACTTCTTAATCACATATATCATTGCCAGTGCTTCTCACACTATGGTTGAATAATTCATTTCTGTATCATTGAGTTGTCAGCTTGCAAAACGAATCAAAAAATTCTTTTTGTGTTCTCCTGGCTGGGTTAAGACAGCTCCAACTGCATACTTCGATGCATCCATATGCATATGAAACTCAATGGACCAATTGGGTAGACTTAGGATTGGTGCTGAAATCAATGCATCTTTAAGTTTTTGGAAAGCCTTTAGGGCTTCCTCGTTCCAATGTGGATCCGTTGTGAGCTTGTAAATTGATCACTCCACAAAATCTAGAATGAAAATTTTGTAATGGTTAGCATGACCATAAAAATGTAGTCCTCTCAGATCGTTTTTGGTGATGGTAGATCAACAATGATCCTAATTTTTGATAGGTCTGTGGTGATCCCATGTCTAGACACTATATGGCTGAGAATCAAGCCATGTGTAGTCCAAAATTGACATTTTTCTGGATTCAAAGAGATCTGGAATTCGCGGCATTTTTGTAGCACCTTCTCCAGATTGAATAAGTGTTTAGAGTTTCGTCCATGCACGCACAAATCGTCCAAAAAAATTTCCAGAAATTTTTGCAAATACTCTTTGAATGTCGCCTACATGACTCGCTGGAAAGTGCTTAGGGCATTCAGATCACCAATCTTAAGATCCATTTGGATATGAGATATCAGAGAAAACAACAAAAATTGGTCAAATCTATCAAATTTTGGTCAAAAAGAGGCAAAAATCGTCATCCGAACTGATAACTTTTTACCCCCTTCAAGAAACCTTCGCCGAGTTGCACACACCTTCGGTTTTGATCACAAAACCTTCAGTTTGAAGGGCAAAGATTAATTCCCGGCAGATTTCCAGAAACATAAAAAAAAAACCGTCAAAGAACACCAAAAAATCACCAAAACTCTAAATATACAGAAAAAGAACCTTTGTCCAATTCAGATCTATCTACTGCCAGGTCGGCGAAGAATAATACCAAAAATAAAAGGGTTTTCAGAAGATCAGTTGTTATATTGCCATATTTTTGCCAAAAAAGTCACTTTTTTGCAAAAATACAGTATTACTCTTGATCTGTCACCAAAACCTTTGCCTAGTTTCCAGAACATTCTATTTATTTTTGAGTGCGACAAAGATTCTTCTTGTCCAGATCATAGAAAATCTTGATTTTTACCCTCGCCAAACTTCAGAAACTGTATTTTCTTGTGTCAGAAACTTTCGTCCGATTTTCCATAATTTTATCTGTGTCAGATCTTGCATCTAAGAGTTCGGCGAAGGTTATTACCCGAGAAATTGTCAGAAAAATTGATCAGAGAGTTTTTTTTTTCCAAAATAGCACTGATGAACCTTCTCCGAGCCAACCTTCGCCTAGTGAACCTTCGCCAATCCTTTTTTTAGGTTCTGATTTTCCAAATCAAGTCTCTTGTCAAAATTTGGGTCAAATATGATATATTCTGATTTGGATTCTAAGAAATTTTTCATTTTTTGGAAGTATTGATTGATTGAATTTCGAAATCTTTTTCACGATATAGAATCAGATTCTTGAAAAGTGAAATAGATCCAGCAGATCTGATCTGAGATAGGTTTTTGACTAAAAAATCTAGATCCAATCTCATTGTTTGCTTGATTTGAATTTGCGATGATGACTGCCCCTGGAGGTGCTCCTCAGGAAGTCAATCCTATTATTGCTAGAAGAGCACCCCGTCTGGATCTACCCAAATACAATGGGTTAATAGATCCAGTTAGATTTCTTTAGATCTATGCTGAATCTTGTGAAGTCTATGGCAAAATTTTCTCTCAAGATAAACTTAAGCTATTTCCTATGGCCTTAACAGACGTAGCACAAGATTGGTATTATAATCAACATGAAACTAAGCATACAGATTTGGAGGTTGTTAAAAGAGCCCTTATCACACGATCGAAACCGCGAAAGTTTATAAAAGACTCTGTCTTTACTTTTAAGTGAAAGTAAAATGGGAAAGCGGGAAATGGTTCGAGATTATATTGAAAGGGTGAAACGTCTCAGATCTGAGTGCGAACCTGAGCTGATAAACAAAAATGCCATGATTACGTGGTTTTTGTTAGGGCTACCTAAACGGATCAGACGTGAGCTAAAATGCCATAATGAGTATGCACTCTTGCAAAATGCTATGGACGATGCAATTCGAGAGGAGGATGAAAATTCAGATGATGAGCCAAATATCAGTATGTTGCCTTATATAGCAGGGAAGACTACTACAACATCCACCACTATTGCATCAATGAATGCCAATGCTACTATGGAAATGATACCCAATGAGTTCGAGAAACTTGGGAAGAACCAACAGAAACAGATGGAAAAGTTGCAGTCGCAATTTGATGAGAAGATCAAAGCATTGGAAGATTTCCACGGAAAAGCGAACAAGGAACCTGAGAAGTTTGCGAAGACTTTTTCTACTAGGGAAAATGTCTGGTGTTCTATTTGTATAGGAAATCACACAGTGAATGAGTGTCCTCAATTGAAAAAATGAATGGAAATCAGTATATGCCATTTGTGTAATTCACCTGATCATGAGACTGCTTTTTGCAACTTCAACCCTCGGATAATTCAACAACGGTATGCCCAAATGGGATATCGAAAACCACAGTATGGAAAAAAATCCAACAGCAAGACCTCGACAATTTGCTCATGGATACCTGGAACGTTTAGCCTTACCTGTCCCACCAAAGCACTCCGCTCATCCTGCCAGTTTGATGGAACCAGAACCGTACATAAGTAGCGAGCAATGGAACTATGGTACTGATCAAGCAAGTGGATCTTCAAGTGGATCTTTAGAACAATATGCTATTTATGCTGTCGCGCAACGACAAGTCTCTAGAAATTGGACCAGAGCACCACTTGGATGCTTTGCATGTGGAGAAAGTCACAGAGTTGCAGAATGATTTATTTGTACCATTCTGTCATGACTGTGGTTATGGACATTGCTTTAAAGACTGTCCAGCAAGACTGAAGCTACCACTAGCTATAGCTCCTGTAAATTTGATAACAATCAAGCGAAGACCAGTAGCTCAGAATAAAAGTGTACCCTTGATGGTGGTCACCAGATCACAGAAGCAGAAAGAACCAGTCGTGGATCCAGTACCTGGTGATTCTATACCATTGAACGATATACCAATAGCATCTGGAGTCTATTCAAATCTTCATGCAAAAAAAAAAAGATATTAGGATATGAGGTAGTGGATCAAACATCTGCAAGAAGAAGAGGAGCTTGAGGCTGGTAAAGCAACAGCTGAAATTCGTTCTTCACCATTGCAAACTCCAAGAAATTCACGTACATATATGAATGATCAGTTGCATCATCATGAAGAACCCTTCAAGATGATTGAACTAGAAGTGCCGCAAACAAAACTGCTCATGAATATCTTGTCTAGTAAGATCATATTTCATTGGGAGAGTTCCTGAAGTTGGTGCCAAAAGAAAAAGAAGTCTTAGTGCAAAATTTAGCTCAAGTAGAACCAGAAGTCCATCAGGAGCCACTTTTTTGTGCTGGATTTGAAGAATCTAATGAAGTACTCCATGTTGGAGTCGCTTGGGAAAGTGAACAAAAGAATATCACTTTGCCAATACAGCATAGACAATTTCCTAAGGAAGCAGCTGTGATAGATGGTGGTTCAGGAGTTAACCTGATTTCTACAAAGCTATGTGCAAAATGGGGTCTTACAAAGGTCAAGCCTACGACTTTTGCCATTAAGCTAGCTGATCAAACAATAGTTTGTCCGTGTGGAATGGTTGAAGATATACCTGTCAGAATTGCAGGAGTACAGTTCGTCATTACTTTCGTAGTAATGGACTTACCAGAAGCGCCAAACAGCTACCGAGTTCTATTGGGACATCCATGGTTATGAGTTGTGCAAGTAAATCATAATTGGAGTACCAGAAAAATCACTTTTGAAAATCGTGAACGTGCAGTTAAAGTTGATCCTACAACTTGGACTATTAAACCAGTGGTTCAAAAAGAAGATGACGATTCGTCAACAATGGATCATACTTGTGACCGTCCAGAGAAAAATTTGGGAGTTCATTACGATTCTCAAACGGATACTATCAGCTGAAATGAAGCTCTTGCAACGATTGATTGTACAGCATGATATATGTGTCAACAAGATAATCAATCAGATTTGAACGAGATTTCCTTATTAGATCGAACTTTGGATACACCAATCACGTTTCCATTGAATATACTGAATGTAGCCTGGATATCAACGGAACCTATACCAGATCCGATTGAAGAGGATCTCATACCTGTGAGCCATGCCTTGCCTTATGATGGCAATGCAGAACTTACGGATGAGCAGATTCTAAATCATATGGATCTGACCAGATTTGGAGCGCGTAATGTTCTTGATGAACCAACAATAAAACTGCCTAGAGTAGTTATATTGAAGGAAGATAGGATCACATGATTGATGACAAAGAAACAAGCTAAGCAACATTATAATACGGTCCTGAAATGGGAAAATCCTCCTCAAAAGTTTGATTCAGCGAATGTGTCACCCTTATTGGATAAAGACAAAGGAAAAGTCGAGGATGATTCTATAAGTCAGAATTCTACCAAGATATAATCGTCTCGGAAGTCATCACCTCCACAATCAATTCCTACTAAGAAGGCTAAGCAAAGACCAAAGGCAAGTCCTTTTGAAAAGGAACAAGAAGAGGTAGTTCAGCATGATATGCCCGAGTATTTTAACGTTATACATTGGATGATGTGGTTATCATGTTACCTAAAGCACATCGTGAACCTGAAGAACACATGCCAAACTCAAGAGATATTTATGATGGCCTAGCTAGGACACATCCAATGAATCTTGCCAAGCCAGGAGAACCGGAAAAGATTGTACAAGTTGGATCACAACTTAATCCTGAACAATATCAAGCACTCTACATGTTACTCATTAAGTATTAAGATTGCTTTGCATGGACTTATAAAGATCTGAAGGGTATTTCGACATCAGTGATTGAACATACCATACCTTTAGTACCTGATGCAGTTCCAAAGGTCACAAAGTTCTATCACTGTAATCCTAATGTTGCGGATCTGATAAAAAAAGAACTTCAGAGACTGCTTGACGCCGATTTCATTTATGAGATTGAGCATACCGAATGGATCTCACCAATTGTCATTGTTCCTAAAAAGAATGAAAAATTGAGAATCTGTGTGAATCTCAAGGCGTTGAACAAAGTGACACAGAAGGGTCACTTTCCGTTACCTTTTACTAAAAGCATTTTGGATCGCCTTACTAGAGCAGAAGCTTATAGTTTCCTAGATGGATTTAGTGGATACAACCAGGTTAGGATAGCACCTCCGATCGTCACAAAACCGCTTTTGCAATAGAATGGGACACCTATGCTTACAAAGTAATGTCGTTTGGACTCTGTAATACACCAAGTTCGTTTCAACGAGTAATGCAATTTGCTATTAAAAATTATCTGCAGAAATTCCTTGAAATTTACTTGGATGACCTGGGAGTCCAGATGCAGACCACCTGGATCGATTGGAGAAAGTATTTGAAAGATGCCGTAAATATTAAATTTCTCTAAATCTAGAAAAATGCCAGATATGGATTTTCCATGGAGTTGTGCTTGGACATGTGATATCAAGACATGGTATTGCCACCGATTATTCTAAGATCAAGGTTATCAAGACATGGAGCTTATGTGTTTATGGGTCATGCGGACTACTATCAAATTTTTATTATCTTCTTTGCAGATTCAGCACGACCTATATACAAACTGACTATTGTTTCTATTTGGAAGTAGAGGCATTAGAAGCCTTTGAAAAATTAAAAAAAAGCATTAACTTCAGCATCAATACTGCGTTCTCCAGATTGGATGATTGAATTTCATGTCCATACGGATGCCTCAAAATACGCCATTGGATTAGTTTTGACGCAGCCAGGAGATTATCAGAAGCATTATCCTATACGATTTGCAAGCAGACAGCTTACAGATCCAGAGAAGAATTATTCAACAACAGAACGTGAAGCGTTAGCCATGATTTTTTTTGTTCAAAAATTTCATCACTACCTCATGGAAACACACTTTGCATTTTATACGGATCACCAGCCGTTACTTTACTTGGTAAACAAGACATGCAATACTGGATGTATTGCAAGATGGTTATTGTTATTGACTGAATTTGTCTTTTGAATTGTGGTTTGAAAGGGGAAGTAGCATTATCTAGCCGATCACGTTTCGCGAATCGAATCCGCACCAGTTAACACTGAAGTGGATGATGAATTACCAGATGTTGCATTGTTCTATGTTGAAGCAGTACGTGAGTGGGCAGGGAATATTGTTGAGGACCTGATGCTAGGACAACCGAATGACTCCTTGACAAGATTACAAAAGAGACAATTGATTCATAAGGAATCAATTGATTGCAGGTCAACTGTATCATCGTGGATCAGACAATATTCTACGTAGATGTGTTTTACCGCATAAAGTACCAGATTTAATCATGTTTTCACATGATGGAAGGGGCAGAGGACACTTCTCTACAAATATTACTGTAACTTTTGCAATCAAGTTGTTGGTGGCCTACGTTTCATAAGGACACAGAAAACTTTATTCAGACATGTGATGTTTGTCAACGAGCAAGACGACATACTCGATTAAACTATGAACCCTTGCATCCGGTTTTATTGCAAGCACCATTTAAAAAATGGGGACTGGATTATATTGGTCCTATTCATCCTGCCGCGCAAGGATCTCAGGCCCGATACATTATCGTAGCAACTGATTATATGACCAAGTGGGTTGAAGCCAAAGCTGTCAAAGTTGCTGATGCAAAATCTACGGCCATGTTTCTGTATGAAAATATTATAATCAGATTTGGATGTCCGATTGAGATTGTCAGTGACCGGGGTACACACTTTGTTAATCAAACAATAAAGTGTTTACTCGAAGATTTTTTTGTTATACACAGATTTAGCACTCCCTACTATCCGAGAGGAAATGGCCAAGCTGAATCTTCTAATAAGAATTTATGCACCACTATGACAAAGACAGTTGAAGCGAGTCGGTCTGATTGGGAGCATAAACTGTATGCAACATTATAAGCATTCAGAACCGCTTACAAAAATAGTACAAATCAAACACCCTTTCAACTGGTCTATGTTCAAGATGTTGTCATGCCAATTGAATTTTTGATATCATCTTTACGCATAGCGACAACCGAACGCTTAAATGATGATAAGTCTTTACAACTACGTCATGAAACGTTGCACAAACTATGTGAAACCCGATTGATGGCAGTTCATGTCTTAGCAGCAGAGAAAGCCCGCCGGAAGGCATGGCACGATCGTCGATTGCACAAAAAGGATCTAAAAGCAGGAGATCTTGCATTGATGTACAAAACCAAGCTGATCAAAGGAAAATTGAAGTTTACCGGTGAAGGCCCGTATAAAGTGAAGGAAATCCTAAACTATGGCACAGTAATTCTTGAGCACTTTGATGGAACACGATTTGATACTCCAGTGAATGGCAATCGATTACACAAGTTTTGACAACCGGCTCCGCCAGACCAACAAGCTTGATCTCAAGGATTTTTTTTAAATTTTATTTGTTTTTCAATTTGTTGTTTTCAATATTTCATTTGTTCAGTTTTTGTGTTAAAAAGACTATAAATTTTTTTTTTGAGAAAAGACTAATGAGCAAAAGTCAGAAAAGTCATCATCATGGAAAAAAGAAAGAACAATATTTTTGATGAAAAATGACTTAGCAAATCACTATTTTGGTCAGATTTGGCCTATATAGTATTAGAAGCCTTCGTTGAGCCTCCAGACTGTACATCCACTTCAGATTTATCTAATTTGAATTGAGCGAAGGTTCCTGTCCAGGAAAAATCCAGCGAAATATTAGTAATATGCCATTTTGGAAACCTTCGCTGAGTACCGTACTGTCATTATGAACCTTCGTCAACCTGCTAGATGATCTTAAAATGTCAAAATTAGGTTGCACATAGTCTCATATCTTGAAAAAATACATTTATGACAGTACTTGGGCGAAGGACCCTCTTGGGCGAAGGTTCATCCTTCACCAAGCCTGAAAAATGTTCGCCTGATAGGTTCCGATCCCCAGAAACCTTCGCCGAGATTTTTTTAGCCTATTTTCACAGTGCTGTACATGCTTGCAAATCTCGGTTCTAAACTGGTCAGGCAAACTAATATTCAGTGTAATGGACCCACCAGATTCACCTATAAGTTGGCTGAATTCGATTCATTCCTCACTTGTGCTACGAAGCTCTTGCAAAATTTTTCTGCGACCAAAGCCTTCCAAACTTCTTGAACTGCTTTCTGATATACTTTCGCGTGTCTTACATTTCCTTTCTGCTCATCATGTCTTCTACAGATACTTCTCAGTCTCCGCATTATACTATCCATCGTGATGTCCCATTTGCATCGGACATCATAATCCTTCCTAGCACAAGTATGGTCACTCAGTCGATGACCCTTGCGAAGCCTTTGCTCACTGCAATGGGTATTCATGAGAGAGCCTTTTCTGGCAGAATCAACATGGATTTCATCACTCTTGCCTTCAGTACGTGGAAGGAAGTGAAATCCAAATTTTATATCACCTTTCAGGGAGCAACACACAAGATGCGCGTCACTGAGGCCGCCCTTGCAGCCATAGGTATAGCGTCAGATACCCAAGCCTCACCCAACCATAAGCAGGCCAAACATGCCATAAAGCCATGTTTTGCACTGGACCAACGACAGATACCTCCTTGATGCCATCATTGAGCCTTTCATACACGCTGCTGCCCAGCTACTGAACAACTTCATGATGGTTGGCAACCTCAAGAAAGACCACATCACTTCACAAATCTTCCATAGGATAGTTGAGTCCTATACCAAGTTGGCCAAAGCCCCTCTTGAACCATATAATTGGTTCAAGACTGTTTTTGGTGAGCTCAAATGAGCTATTAAGAGCAATACTAAGCAGCAGTTCGTTGTTGGCTCTTTGTTGTCTCTTCTAGCCGCTTCTCACCTAGAAAACAAGATCCATGGCTTCCACCTGGATTTTGTGCTTTGGTCTATGAAGAAGCACCGGACGAGTCGTCTCACCAAGCCTCAAAGTCGACGTCGTCCACACAGTGAGATCCCTGACTCACCTTTTGCGTCATGACGTCGCACTAGGCATACATCGTCAGTTGCGCTTCCGCCCCCTGCTGATGTTCGCACTGAACTTCCTATTCCCCTTGCCTCTGATGCTTCCCTCGCCTCTGCTTCCACACAAGACAATCTGTGACCATAGGGGCTACCATTCCCTTCACAGCTGCCCAGGCTGCCTCATCGCCGCACACCGAAGCTACTTCCCCAAACACGCAATATTTCATGGATATGTTCGATGATTCCAACCCCCTTGGGGCCGCCAATGTTTTTGAAATGCCCCAGAGCCCTGCGCCCTTTGAACTCCAATCCCCAACTGAAAATGCCCCAACCACACTTTGGGTCGACCAAGCTGTAAAATCACCGAAGTACTTCGACGCCACCATGCTTGAGGGTTTTGAGGAAGAAGACATTTTCGAAGAAGAAGAAGTACTGGCATCTATTTCATGCCAACCAAGGATAGTACCATCAGGTCCTCCTACTGTTGCCACCTCCACGACAGTAGATTCTGGTGATGCTCTTGGTTTGGTCTCAAGCCTTGCACAAGTGGTCTAGTCTATGCTTGACAAGAAAAAAGAAATGGAGCAGAGAATTTCAGATCTGGGATTGGAAAACACGCTCATCAGCTAGAAGATTGTCCAGCTGGATCAAGACTTGATGATCTCCAGGCAGCACGAAGACAAATCTGAAGTTGAAAAGAAGATGGCCCAGCAACAGGTTGATCGCTTGGAAGGATACGTCAGCTCCCTGCAAAACGCCCTGACAACCGCACAAGATCAGGTGGATAAGGCCGTGTAGGATGCAAAACAACAGTGCAACTGCTAAAGGGTCAATTGTAGATGGTGGAGCAGGATCGCACGCGTCTCCAAAGTGAATTGGATGCGACCACCCTTGAGTGTGATGCATATCTTCAGATGCAAATACCAGATCATGATCCGGTCACACTGACGGAGATCGCGTATTTGTTCAAGAAAGTGAAAACGTACAAAGTGTCCCTTCAGGGATTCCAAGGCCGCTTTGACAAGTTCAAAGAGCAACTTCAACTGAGTTGGCCAAGGCTAAGGAAACCATCAATGCCTATGAAAAAGAAGCCACTCAAGTATTGGAAGCTGGACCACAAATCCCCGTACCAGTCATGTCGCAATTCTCCCCTACGCACCAAGAAGATGTACCAATGGATACAGGGCTAGATTCGGGCATGGACCAGGGGGAAGCTCCAGATATACCAGAATAACCGCCAATTTTACCGACAGAGCAAGCAGGTCCATCCTCATCAAGGACCACACAAAAGGCCCATCAGCGGTGAGGACCAGATCCAAAGCTTCTTATCGCAACATCCACATGAGTCCTCGCGTAGTGGATGGGTCCTTAAGTTTAAGACTTCCGAGATAGAGGCCGGCAAAGAGTTGGACAAAATACCTGCATTGGGAGAGTAGCCGACATGGAGAATTACCATTTTTGAGAAAACTCCAGAATCAATCAGGAGTTATGTGGCCAGCCCTCGCCAATTGCGGGTCGATCCTTATTATGTGCCAATGCCGAGAAGGAATAAATGGAAAGATTTGGGATTGGCTATGGACAAGATCACTCAACCAGATGGGTCGATTGCCTCCCTTATCTGGCATTTCATCCAAATAAGCCGATGGCCTCAGAGAATATCAAAGATCAACTGCCAGTTGCTCGTTTATATTTTCGTGTAGCAATGATGGGAGGCTAAATTCTATACTGATCATCAAGCTTTGTAGTATTTGTTCAATAAACCATGCAACTCTCGGAAGCTTCTCTGTGTCCTGGTCTCACTGAGATGGAACTTCAGAGGGCTCTATGAGAGTTCTGGAATGGATATTTACAAGGGTTTTTTAAATTTTTATGATTTTTTCTCTGATTTTTGCAATTTGCTTGCAACTAACTCTCGCAGGCTTCAATGCAGGTTTGGAATAGTACCCTGGAGCCGTTGCCAGTCATGCGAGGATTATCTCTCACTAGTTTTGGAGAAAACAAAATCTGATGAGAATTTTGGCTCTTTTTCCCTCCAAAATGCAGATTGGTGTGTTTTTTTTTTGGGTTTTCTCAGGTTTTGGTTTGGATTTCAAGCCCTTAGAGACTGTTCAGGGTCTCCCCTACCCTCTCTCAACTCCTCCACTAGTTGTGAATAGTCCAAACACAGAAAAATATAGAAAACAAACTCTAAACACCCAATTATCAACCTAAAACTACTCCAAAAAGCAAGAAATAGCTAAAATACAGCTATCATTAGTTAGTGGAAACCTATCCCCGACAATGGTGCGATTGTAGGGTCGAAGATCTCGCGTAGTATAGCCCTCCTGCCTGTCAACAAGGGTTAGGACACTGGATAGGTGCCTAACTATGAATAGATGCTAGTTTTAGATAGTTCTCTACTTTCTCCCTTAACTCTACTCACCACTAACACTACCCACCGTTAATTCTACTCAACTACACTAACATTCATCATGATTTTGCGTGAAAGAAGCAAAAGCATTAGCATGAGTGCTTAGCAAATGAGGATGCTTGGCTCTCCAATTTGCTAGAGCTTCCTCCTCCTCATTAAGCATGAAAAATAGAGTACATGAGGTGCCCTTTTATAAATGGGAAAGGCCCTTGCCCCAAAATACTATTGGCTAATATGTACACTAATCCTATCCATTCATCTTGGACCCAACTTGATCCAAGGGTTCATAAAAATTACATTAGTACTCACAAGATTTATGTGAGTCCAAAATTGGATCCAACTCAAAAAAAACTTCTAAGATTAAAATGACTTTGGGCCTCAAGTTTTATTTTAATTACATAGGGCCCAAGTCTATTATTTCTTATTTACAATTTGCTTGCGTGCTCATTGGGCCATGGACTTATACGCGCAGAAAGCCATGCCCTCGCAACACATTTATTGGCTCACTTCCCTTATTTGCTCTATGTCAGAAATACCCCCAACAAGGCATTACAAGGAGTTCTCATTTCCAAGGAGTGTAGGCAAGAGAAAAAGCTATTGAGGATCAATCAACATTTTTTGAAGGCTGGTGGAGAGGAGAGAGGACTCTTCTCAAAGCACAAGCCAAGAGGAAGGAGCAAAGAGCAATATCAACATTTCAAGAAGGGCAAATCCAAGGAGGATGGTGATGAAGATTCTTCACAACCATCAACAAGTGGGAATCCAAAATCAAGTGCTTTTATTGTGGCAAAAAGAGACATGTTGTCTTGAAGTCCTAAAAGAAGAAGAGAGATGAAGAAAAGCAAGAATGAAAGAAAGTGGACTTCAGCAGTCAAGAGGGAGATGACTTCAAAGAGGAGGAGTCACTCATGGCAAGTATGTGTACACCATCAACTTCTATGGAGAAAGATCCTTGGTGGGTTGATAGTGTTGGAATTCAATGCTCAGTCTTAAATCCATTTGTTAATGAGCATCCTGAAAGCTTTACAAAACCAAGAATATAGAAGGCTCGAGTTTTTCAGTAGTAGGAAAATTATTTGAGCGCCTTCGAACATGTTTGGGTCTAATTTTTTCGACCTTGGAAAATTTGACCAACAACATATTTTTTGAACCAGTACATATTTTTTGATCCTTGTATAAAATTCGAACCTATGTAATTTTTGAACACTGTCAATCATATTTTCCATTGTCAGTTAGAAATTTGACCCAACGACTTCGCGTTGGAAGTCCACCTACATTGTACAGTCTAAGGCGGTTGTCAACTTCCACACAACCCACTAATTTTTGACATGGCATTAGAGTGGGCATCCAAGTAATCTACTTTAGGGATTACTAGTCTTGTTTCTATCAAGACAAATAACTAGCAAACATGCAGCCAACAATATTCTGAAATTGTTCTCAATTTTAATGATCTTGCTAAGCCAGAATGGACCAGTCTACTCTAATTGAAGACTCGATGGAGGGAACTATCATCTCTGGAAGTTCAAGATCAAGGTGATGCTATTAGCCAAGGAACTATGGGACGTTGTTGACGACACTGAACTTAAGCCAGAAGGTGACATAGCCACTATCACAAGGTGGAGACTGAAAAATGGCAAAGCTTTTGCCATGATCACTCTCAACATAAAAGATACCCAAATCAGTCATATCAGAACAGCTCAGACTGCCAAGGATGCATGGGACATCCTAGCAACTCTATATGACATCAGGGATCTCACCTCTAAACTCCATTTGAGAAAAAGATTTTTTCTCACTGAGAATGACTGAGGCAACAAGTGTTCAAGTCATCTCAACACTTTCCAAAATCTCATGGAGCGAATAAATTCAGCTAGCTCACAAATACAAGATTCAGATGCTGTGATGACTCTATTATCGAGTCTGCCTGAAGCCTATAAAAATTGGGTAATAACAATTTCGATCCAGGAGCACCTAACTCTATCAAGAGTAATTTCACTTCTTCTACAAGAAGAAATCAGGAGATCAGCCTCCTCCTCAAGCTTAGGATAAGATCCACAGGCATTATATTTCAAAACTCAGAAGTTTAGATCAAACAAGTCTACAAAGTCAGATTATCCTGACAAAAGGAGCAACATGCAGTTTGGGTCAGTTTTTCACTCTGGGCCGAATTTTTCCTCAGGGTAAAATTTTGAGTCTTCATCATCATTCCAGCCAAAGCAGATCTTATTTTGCAAATATTGTAAGAGAACTGGCCATCTTATCAAGGACTGCAAAACTTTAAAATTCAAGAATGAGAAAAAGAAGCAGTTCCAACAACAAGCAAATTCTGCTTCAGCCAGTTTTTCGATCCAACAACAGAATGAAGATGAAGCAGCCTTTTTGACCAAAGTCATAGAAAATCAGGATATTGATTCCTGGTATCTAGACTCGGGAGCAACTCAACATATGACTCACCACAAGGACTGGTTCAAGAACTATCAATCATACACCCACTCTCAAATTATACAACTTGGTGACAACTCAAAACATACTGTTGAGAGTGAAGGAACAGTCAGGATTAAATTTCAAAAAGGTGATCCATGAGATCTGACAAAATCTCATCTGATAAATCATTGCAAACAAATAAAGTTGATGTCCTGCGAACACTAGCACTCGAGAAAAAATCAACAAATATATGTAATGAGATCAACCAACTTAGGTGAACAATTTTTGAGCCTGTGCTTATCTTCATAGCATTTCTAATATCAATGAGTAGCTTGCATCTCAAGGATTCAGAAACAATATTGTCAGGAGTAGGCCACACATCACTCTGAAAACTAGACAATGGAATTGCTTCGAGCTTGCCAAAACCTCCATCCGTTTGTGGCGTATATAAAGATTCATAAAAATAAATACCATAATCTGCAAGTGCCTTTGGACTTCTTCCTCTTTATTGCAGCTTTCCAACATCAGAGAGAATCGCGTCCAATATTTTTGCAAGCGATTGTGCTGGCTCTCATTCACTTATGCATGATGGATATAAATCTGAAAGAAAAAAACAATGTCGAAGCGTTTAAATCATAATCTGAAGAGCATCAATAAAAAAAATCACCTATGATTGCTATAGAGTGCATATGTTTTGATATACTTACAATTACATTTTCAATGATCATGAGGATTGATATCATGTACTTTGATTTCTGAATGCATATATACATGTTGTACTAAAACTTCTAATATCGATTGACCTCTCGGGGTAGTCTTAAACTCCAGAATTTTTGCTTTCCAATAAGATTTGTATGTCATTTTTGCTCTTTTCTTTTGTCGGAATTGCCCTTTGATGATGGATGCAGCAACACCCATGAATTCTTCGTATATTTTGTTGGCTATCAGCTTCATCTTTCTCATAGTAAAGAATCACAGACTCGACTATAGATGTAGGTCTCCTTGCCATTGCTATTTTCAAAGCTTGGGCACCAAAAATCTCTCTGATATGATACTTAATTTCAATTTTTCGTATCACATTTAATCTAATGTGAATGCCACCATAGTCATAGTTACTGTGTATACCATATTTTAAGTAACTATACATACTATATTTCTATAACTGTAACTAGTATGGTTAGCAAATTTCATTATACTAACCAGCATAGTTAAGTAATTTAATTTGGGCAGATTAGCACGTGTTGTGCAAGAAAAAAAACCAATCGGATAAGTCCATGCTGCTTGGACACAAATTTCAAAGTTTTCTATATCGTATTTTTATTTCTCTTTTATTTTGGAACTCCTCTAATGGTATGACGTGGTATAACTAAGAGTTTGTTTCACTGGAGTACCGTGTATCCAAGACTAGGAGTATATTGTATCCTATGTACTGTGGCATGGACATAACATTTGGGATCAACCATGTTCTTCAATGATGGAAGAAATCAAAGGCAAAAGTGCCCAAATGGTGGAAAGTTGAGCTTAGATCCCCCAAAAATCAGAGTGAAGGTTAGATCCACACATTAGCATCAAGGCGTACAGCCCCCAACTTTATGCATATATGTCCATTGAGTTATAGGGTTCTAACTACATAACCTTAGCAAGATACTGAAATAGAACTTTGCACATTCAAATTAGGAGGTTTCAAGTTTGATCAAATCTATTCACTTGAGTTATCATGTTCTGACATTTTTGCTGGATTTGCATTGTTAAGCAAAACTATGAAAGTCTGCAGGAAAGCACTTAGAAGCACTTTAGATGATCGTGAGAACTTAAACAAGTGAAATTAGAAGATAACGTGTTTTGGTGAGTCGTGACATCCACAATTTCAGCAGATGAAGCATTCATAATAATCTCACTCTGACTGTAACACATGTTTTCCATACAGGCTTTGCTATTTCATGAATTATTCAGCAATGTCCATGATCTCTTATTTGTACGTTTAACTTTGTAAAAAGAATGATGATTGCAGTTTTGGGGCTTCAATGTGAGCCATTTGAGCCAAATTGAGACATGTCTCCTGTCAGTGATAATCTCGTTCGGGCAACACATTTTATAACTTTTTTCATGGCCTGACTTTTTGCAGCAGGAGCTCGCAATATGCTATTTTTCCCAGGAACAAAAAGCAGGTGGATTTCTTAAAAAATTATCCCTTCCAATGCCGGTTGTGTAACAGTATGAAATCTGCTGTTTATGTTCTGAGTCCTGGCACCTTATAAGTCTGCAATTTTCTGAGCTTGCAGTGGAGATCAGGTAGCAATCAAAGTTCACTTAGCACATTCTCGAACTGCCCATCAAATAACTTCGCAGTATGTCGTATGTACAGCTACAAACACTAGTCATTGTTTGGAAATACGGCAAGACAAACTGCAAAATTGCACTGCTTCAAACACTATGAATGATTTGGTTAAGCTCAAATTATGTTGCAGGCCGGAGTATAGACATTTGGTATCTTTACAAATACAATGGAAGTGGGGGCTACTTGTATCGGCTTCGAGCTATCCGCTAGTATCGGTACAAGATCTGGTATATTGCCATCAGCTGTTATTTCTAAGGTTTTGCCGTTCAGCAATACTTTCTGACTATGCAAGTTTCCATTTGGGGCAGTCAAATGGTACTCGAACCTTTTGTTTTGGATTTCGAACGTTTTTCTAGCCTTGCGGGTGAAGATATCTGTCAGAAAGTCGATCCTTATTGCTGCTGATTGCACTGGCCCATAGCTTGCACTAGAGTTGGATAGAGACAAGTCTATGGAGTATGCCGTTCCATTGCTGAGGTTAATCAGCACTACTGTTACGGCAAGCTGTGAAAAAGCAATACATCAAGCATGGCAACATTATGGGAAATGAACTTATAGGTATCTTCTGCTGAGCAGCTAAGTGCTCTACGTTCTTGACAGTAAAATGGATTCCTTTAGTAATATCAAAGTTTTGTCAAGAGAATGAATAAAGTCCATATAGACCAGGTGGCTATTGACATCCAGAGGATTCACGAGAGTTTCGGATGAAACATTTATGAAATAACCGATTTGTCTAAAATGAAATCGAAAGTCGTAGGGACATATACCGTGTCTCCTTTTGAACAATGTGCATAGGCTCGTAGTTTAGGAGTTGCGATCACATTTGTGGCGAGAACTTGTGTGCCCACTAGCTCTTTCCATAAGAAGGCACTGTGTGGTCATGGGAAGTGCAGATGCATAAGTAGCATTCTTTTCTCCTCTCTACAAGATGGACACATCCGTGAAGCTGGGATGATTCTCGATAAAAATGCTGAAACTCAGTTTTAAAGAACGATACCTGTAATAATCTGGATTTGGCTGGAAAGTAGTTCTGTTGAGAAGTCCGTAATTGCCTCCTACAAGGCTTTGACGACAGTAAACTTGTGTATTGAAGCAAGCTGCCATTCCCAGTTGATCCACATACCTGTTATCATCACTCTGACAATGTGATTTGTGAAACATTCAAACTGCACATTTTAAAAATTGTATTGTTGTGTGTGTGCTTGTGTGTGTGTGTGTGTGTGTGTGTGTGTGTGTGTGTGTGTGTGTGTGAGAGAGAGAGAGAGAGAGAGAGAGAGAGAGAGAGAGAGAGAGAGAGAGAGAGAGAGAGAGAGAGACCAAAAACTAGATAGGAAGGCATCACTGACAAGATGCTGACCGCTGTTATACGCTCCACCGGATTCCCCAACCCATGCCTGTGCCCAAGGTCCATGGGTCTGTATTGTCTGTTGTAATTGATCAAATGTCCCAACCACATTATTCAGAACATCAGGATCGAGTATTCTGGTGTCCAATACGTTTGTGCTGATTCCTGTGATCGCGAGAAGGTGAGAGAGAGAGAGAGAGAGAGAGAGAGAGAGAGAGAGAGAGAGAGAGAGAGAGAGAGAGAGAGAGAGAGAGAGAGAGAGAGAGAGAGAGAGAGATTCTCTTCTACGTAATGGCAAGCCAAACACCTAAAGCTTTGACGTACATTTCATTCACGAACCTGGTCCCAGATTGTAAATGTGATGAGTACAGGCATCGAGAACTTGGGTTCCTGTTTCCTGTAGAAATTGTGCGTACCAACTTTTCTCAAAGAAGCCATCTGGGGCCACTACTAAAGGCTTTTCTGTCCACCCTGCATAGATACGATCGATAATAATGCGCAGCTCTTTAATGTCAGCTGCATATTGTGAAATGGATAGGCTTGCACCAACACCGGAAGAACTGAGCTCATTTCCTGGTAAGAACATGTACACCAAAGACTTAAAGTCCATATTTCATAGACCTGACACTCCCAAAGTACACATGTTTGTTTGTTTGTTATGCAGAGTGATATGAAGGATTCCTTGTAAACCTGAAGTTCACTCTTATAACAGCTCTTTCTCATCTTTCGCTTCACATCCATTTTGACTTTGCCTTTCAACTTTCTGCTGATTATGTCTTTTTGGTTCTCTCAGATCTAACAGCATATGGGAAAAAATTTGTGTCAATTCCCTCAAGTAAAGCCCTAAAGGCTCTTCCAAATTGCTAAGGAATGAGAATCTTTCACTATACAGTTTTCATTTTCATGAACATATCACTGTGGAGGAGATATGGTGGTTGGAGGAACTTATCATGATTTGTGTGGCTGAAATAACTGATTAGCAGTACCTTAGACATGTATTACAAGTACTACTTACCAAGCTCCCATGCATAGACTGGATAAAGATTGTCAGCAGTGTACTGTATGAAACTTTGAGTGTTGCTGGAATCCCAACGTAGAGATGTATCTTGTTCTCTACCATATAAAGCATTAAGCCCAAATGCCACTTGGGATCTGCAATTCACCCAATTGCAGTCTAAATTTAGTTCTAGTGTTGATGATGGGAATGCTTATTGCATATAATTGAATCTTTACACTAATAGCTCAATTTCTAGGATATGCGTTCACAACATGCTACATTTTGTCTAGGCCATGATATACTCTTCGTAGTATGTCTGGAAAGATAACACACATCTGATTTTTATCTTACCCAGTCAAATAGAAGAATTCATTCAAGTCCTGCCAACGTGACATGTTAATGCAGCCCTCAGAAAATCCAAAAAGCCCAGCTGCACTGAAAAATGTGCCACAAGGACGTTGGATGTTCCCAACGTTGTAAATCACCTGGTCCTGCAGTGATCCTCCCAAGCGTAACAACAATGGGGACAACCCTGCACGATCATTGAACTTTAAAAAAAAGAGGTCAAGTTTTGTGTCAGACAAATGGTACCAACAACATTCCCTATTCATGATGGGTTGCACATAACCAAACTAATTCATTGCCCTTATATTATTGGGCAACTTGCACTTGAGGAAGTGGATATTACCATCATAACTTGTGATCAAGTTTTCATGTTTGTCTGCCGCATGTCATTCAAGCCATTAGGCTGAAAATCTTTCAAAGAAAGACTAGTGATCGTGACATTTTATTGACTCGCTCTTTAGAAAATGTGCTAATTCAGGTCACTTTTGGTGCTAATAATATTTTCTATTTCTGAGATTGAAACGTGAGTTTAGTACGTTTTCCAGTTTTTATGAATTTAGCAACACTTCAACAATATGAGAATTACCAACAGTCTTATCATATCCTGTCCTTGATATTTCATATAGAACTTATGCTTCTTGGTTTCCAAGGGGAGGGAGGCTCGAACCTGGGACCAAAGAAACTTTGGATGCCAAGCCAACCAACTGAGCCAACCCCGTTGGGTCCACATAGAACTTATGAGGCTACCGATTCACCATCGATTAAGTTCAGGAAGCCAAAGGACGTTTTTGGGATATGCACTTGCTAATCTCATTCCTAATGATCACTGAGATGATTTGAGTTCTTGGAAAGAGTTTAGGCGAGCAATATATGTCCTCGATAAGCATTAAGTTCACATAGAATTTCTCATTCAATATTGGCTCCCTGCTCCATTGGGTTCATCATAAAAAGGTTGGCATTCAGTAAGATTCGTCCGATTTTATTCTTGGAAGGCACTTAAGGTTTCAACTTCAATAAAATGGAAGACTTATACAGCAACTGGATTCCACCTGACTACAATATGTTCTTATAAGTATTGCTGGTCAAAGTCGATAGAGCTAAGCAACTCTTAAAACTTAAAATAGAATTCGAGCAAAGGTGATGAAATGATACACTATGCTAAAACAAGTCCAGCACATGTGATGAGATAACCTTTTTCCCTTGAATGTCTTGTTTGAGATGAAAGAATTAATGAATTTTGCTATGCTGCTGATACTTGGAATCAGGAAAGCCTAGCTCAGATAAATGATCCGCTCTTGCTGCATATGTCTCTGTAATATGTAGTCAAGATAGCAATATGCATTCTTCCATGTTGAAGAATAGAATCTACAACAATTAACAACTTCATGAACATTGAACATGATGTTTACCAAACAATTTGATCAAAGTCATTCCAGCATGGCAAAGGATTGTTGTGGCAATTCACTCTTGATTTCTGAAGAGCATTATATCATGCAAAGAATGACATTCCATGAATTTAGGGGGATGCAACATAGACACTGGGGATTCCTTGATTCCCAACACCATAAAACAAAATTCCCAAGACCATAGAACAAAAGTAAACCACATGATAATGCCATCCCATAATGAATTTTTACATCCACAAATTTCAAAAGTACCCATAAGAAGTATGTAGAGAAGTTGGAAGAGGATATAGCCCATAAAAATCCAAAACTTTTGGGTAATACAAGAAAATTTTATCTTAAGGTAGAGTGTTTTTCCAATCCTAAATACTTGGGAAAGATTTCTTGCCTTGTGATGTACCTTGATTGGCATCATCACCATCATTTGGCTTCCTCTGAAATTGTTTTAGTTATGTCTTCCTTTTGCCAAATGTCACTTGATCATCACTCATTCCAATGACATCTCTATGTTGCATCTCTTGTAAGACAATGCCATGTCAATCCTCAAAAGTGGGAAGTCTATCCCTTGACATGATGTCATTGAGAAACAATTGATACTTTTCAGTAACTCCTTTCATTGATCCAAGTCCTTCATGGTTCACACCAATTATGATTGATTGGTTCTTTATCTCCATGAGGCAAGTAAGATAGGCCTGAACACCTTCACTTTCTTCCATTATGTTGTTATTCAATTTATTCCACAAAAACATCAAGCATGAAGGGTTTCTTGTTTGAAAGTGTGCCTTAAATGCATCTCAGGCACCCTTAGTGGTCTATGAATCACAACTGTGAGGCATGATGTGATTTTTAATTGACAGATCGATCATCGATCACACATTCTATGCATGTCAATCAATATCCCTTTGATCTACTATCATTTTATTTGGTCTTTGTTTGGTGCTTGTCAAAATTTCCCAAAGATTGCATTCCATTAAGATGCTCTTCATCTCGAACCACCAAATACTATAATTGGAGATGCCCTCCAACTTAATATTCTCAGCCAAAAATGTATCTCCTACATTAAAATGCTACTTGATTTGCTGCATGTCAAGCCAATTGATACAAAGCCATAGAGAGTTATAGCAATAAGTAGGCACCATTATCCCCAATCTAACACAAGTTTTAGCCAAATTTTTGCCTAAAGTCACGGTCACCAAATGGCCAAATTGAATGTGATACCTTGCCAAGCTATTTGCATTTTGACCACTAGAATGGTGAGAAAGTGCCTCTAAATAATAGAATCAACACTCTATCTCTTAGCTTTGTGTGGAATTTTACAAGCTCTTAAATGGTCTTTATTTGGTCCAAAAAACCCTCTTTTAGCTAGAGTTAGCCTTCTCTAAAGTGCCCTAGAAGCAATTTGCCTAGCTATTTACCTAAAATTTCAGAGCGAATTAAAATGCTCGTTAAACTAAATCTTGCCAATCAAGCCCACTCAACGAATTTCAAGCTAAGATTTTCTAATGAACTTTCTTAAAAGGCCCCTTTTACTTCTATAGACATTTAAGAATAAGGTCTCAAAAAATTTAAATCTTAGATCCATTAAGGAGGTCAACAAATCTTAACCAACATGATGGAGTGTAGGCTGGAGGCGACAACCCATGGCCATACTCTCAACTGGCCTCCTTGCAAGCACTACATGCGTAAATTTAGGAAGTGAAGAAACAAAACATTTCTATTACCAAAGCTTTGCTAGCTTTCAGCCCTCTGCCTAACGAAAATGTTCGCGAACACAAAGTCAAAAGACATGAAGCGAAAATGTTCGCGAAAACCTTGAGGAGAAGACACGAACGCGAAAGATTCGCAAAAGAGAATTTTTCACAGTACAGGGGGAGAAAGTCAAACGACACGAAAGTCAAAAGGCACAAAGCGACACGAAAATCATCACGACACCCTTTTCTGCCCTCATGCTCCAAAAAGGACTAGCAAGATCATGCAAGTACCCAGAAGTACAGATATCTGATCTGATAGCATGACGTCAGCAAATACACTCTAGGTCATGGCTAATCCGCCACTCTTGTAATTCCTGACTAGTTGTAGATGCTTAATTACTCTAATCTAGGAGTTACGCGACGCAACTATATACTTTCTGGATGATACTTGATAATACATACATACACATGAAGTAGTCTATTGCTAGTAAGCAAAAAGACGAAAATACAGAATACAAGTCTGCCTGCGTGCGAGACAATTCTGATAGGAATTGTAGATCCACAAGTCCGCTAGTAAGCGAGACATTACTCGTGGGAGAACTGTATTTCTCTCACGCCAACGCACTGCGTGGATTTGCATGCAGTGCTTGAAGAATTAGAAAAATCAGTAAATGATTTTGTAGCTATTATGCACATCATTATTCTAGATGATAGTATGATCTGGAATGTTATTTTGTCTGCTACTATTCGTGTGACTAATTTGTCTGTTGTCATTCGTGTGTCTGATTCACTTGTTCATCTAATTTTCGCACCTTGGTTTGAATCTTGTTGAATGCTGCATTAATTTGTCAATGTAGTACAACAATGCATGTCTACATTCTGGAGGACTGTAGGAATGATGCAGCTGGCAGTGACCAGCAATCATATCTGAACTCCATCCATCTGAGTTGTTTTGTTTCGCTCTCACGATTCATTCGATTGTCATAAGTGGTATCAGAGCCTACCTTGTCATAATCTGACATAGCCAAAAGGGGCTATCAGATCCAGGAGGCCAAGCATTCAAACAAACAACCATCAACAAGTGAACACACTTCAGAGGCAATGGCTTCAATCAGCAGCATACAGAGCAAGATCTGTATAGTTCTTGATTCTTCAGGATCTAAATTTCTAGCCTGGAAAGCTAAGACATCATTGATACTCAAGGATGAAGGTTTATTCCCCTGGGTGGATGGCACAGAGGATATGCCTACGACATCAGGCAAAGAGCTATGTAAGTGGAGGGAGATCGAACAAAAACTGTTCGACCACCTACATTTGTGAGGACGTGTGTGCAGCATCAGCATCTAACACACATGAGGTGATCCTAGATTCAGGAGCCACCTCACACTTCGTGACATCAAGATGAATTATGTCTGATTTCAGAAGTGCAGATCCTTCAAAATTCATTTCTTGGAGATGGATCTAAACATCAAGTGAACGGTATTGGTTCACTGTGGCTCAACACGAATGGCAAAGACAGACAGCTCAAGGACGTTCTGTTCATGCCTACACTACAGCAAGACTTGCTTTCTGTGGCAAGAATAGCAGATGCAGGGATGCGTGTGACATTTTCTGACGAAGCATGCAACGTGGTTGATGCCAATACCAGTACCCTGATCACTCAAGGTAGAAGAAAGGGTAATCTATATCACCTGAAGGTACGCCTACCTGCAGATGAGGTGCATCAGACTCATGATGATTCACCAGACACTCTGTGGCACAGGAGACTATGCCACATGAACTCAATGGCAGTTTACCAAGAAAGCCATCATGGAGCGATAACAGGGGTCAACATCTCGAATGCAACCAATTCGACCACCTGTGATGCATGTTTGAAGGGTAAGATGTCACACACTCCATTTGTCGAAGACTCCTACAGAACGACCAAGATTTTGGAGTTAGTGCATTCTAACATCTATGGGCCTTTCAATGTGATCTCAGTAGGAGGCTCAAAGTATTACATAATCTTCATTGATGATTAAAGTAAACTTGCCAGAGTGTACTTTATTCAGAATAAATCTGAAGCAATTCACAAAGTATGTGAATTGGGCTGAGAGATGTACAGACAACACAATGAAGCAGATCAGGACAGATCGAGGTGGCCAATACATCTCGAATCGCTTCACTGACTTTTGCAATGATCGTGGCATCATTCACAGAAGGACTACATCCTACACACCGCAACACCACGGTGTTGCTGAAAGAAAGAATAGGACCCTGATGGAAGCTGCCAAATGCATGATGGCCTACTCGAATGCTCCAAGGGTACTGTGGGTTGAAGCAGTAGCTATAGCCGCATACATCCAGAAGAGAACAGATAAGTCTGGTGTCCCTCACACGCCACCACACGAGTTATAGTGGGGTAGAAAGCCCAACCTATCTCACATCAGAATCTTTGGCTATGCAGCTTATGCACATATTCCTGATAAGCTTCGTAAGAAGCTTGATGAGAAAGGTGAACAAGGATTTCTTGTAGGTTATGACAACAATTCGTCATACTACAGAGTCTACATGCCAAACACGAACATTGTAAAGATAGTGAGAGATGTCAGATTTGATGAGAGCAGGACAATGGCCAATGATGATCCTGTCAGCTATGAAGTCCTAGAAAGACAATATTATGATCTACCGCCAATGACAGAGGGAGTAGATGACAAACACAAAAACAAAGAGTTTGAGTCGCTTCCCATTCGAGTGACGAATCTGAAGACGAAAGATTCTAAAGCCAGCCTACTGCTACAATTCCTGTAAACCAGGATGGTTTCGGACCGAGCAGAGTAGACAAAGGCAAAGGCATTCCTGTCCCAGGAGGATCTCCTAGAAGGTCAACAAGACTGTGAAGAGCGCCATCAAGATACGTGCCAGGCAGCTTTGCTTCTACATCAGAAGATTTTTGTGGATTCAGTGGTGAACCACAGACTTTTGAGGAAGCGATTGAATGTCCAGAGAAGGACAAATGGATCCAAGCCATGAACGAAGAGATGGAATCCATGAGGAAGAACAAGATATGGACGATGCAGCCATTACTACATAAGCGCAAGACTGTCAAATGCAAATGGGTTTTCAAGCTCAAGTATGGATCGGATGGGAATGTCTCGAAATACAAGGCAAGACTGGTAGCGAAGGGATTTTCTCAGAGATTTGGTATTGACTACTCTGAAAGCTTCTCTCCTGTCATCAAACATTCGTCCCTACGATTGTTATTTGCATATGCAACTGCTTATGACCTCAGGATCCACATTGTGGACGAGAAGACAGCCTTCTTGCATGGTGAGTTAGACGAGGAAGTCTACATGGATCAACCCCCAGGATATGTCTCGAATTCACATCCTGATCATACATGCAGAATGCATAGAAGTATCTATGGTCTGACACAGTCAACTCGATAATGGTACAAAAAGAAGGATCAAGCCCTAAAATCATTAGGATTCAAGCCACTGATGGTTGATTCCAATGTATATGTCAGAGTTACAGATGGGCAGATCACTATTGTGGCTGGCTATCTATGTGGACGACACTCTGGTACTTTGCAAGAGTGAGAAGTTGATTGCTGAAGTGAAGGAAGACATCTCGAAACATTTCGAGATCGTGGATCTGGGAGAAGCCAGGTGCTACCTTGGCCATCAAATTGAAAGGGACTATGAGGGAGGTAAGCTATACCTTCACCAGTCCAGATACACCCAGAAAATCCTAGAGGATTTTGGAATGCTGAACTGCAAAGGAGCGAATACTCCAATGCTTGCAAGAACGGTGTTGACAAACGATGATTGTCCGAAGACTGAAGAAGAGAGAGAACAAATGCAACTCACACCCGGATAGAAAGCTGATAGGTTTGTTGATGTACCTTGCAGACAACACATGCCCTGACATTGCTTATGCAGCCTTTCAGGATGAGCCAATTCTGCACGAATTCAGGCTTGACACATTGGAAGATTACAAAATGAATTTTGCAATATCTTCAATTAACGAGGGATTATGGCTTGTGTTATTGTCGTGATGCAGGTTTCAAGATGCTTTCCTATAGTGATGCTAGCTGGGCATCCCTCAAGGACGATTGTAAAAGCATCTCAAGGAGGGTGCACCATCACGTCAGGGGCCACAATTCTCCGGGTCAGCAAGAAGCAGAGCATTGTGGCTCAGTCATCCTGTGAAGCAGAGTACATTGCAGCAGCAAAGATGGCCAACGAGATAATTTGGCTCAGGCAGTTTCTGGACAAATTGGGCGAAACAAGGAACGAGCCTCTGGTCTTGCAGATGGATAACACATCTGCAATACATCTGACGAAAGATCCTGTGTTTCACTCAAGGACGAAACACAACGCGATCAAGTACCACTTGATTAGGGATCTAATTGAGAAGAAGATGCTACAAACCACCTTCATCGGAATGAAAGACATGGTTGCTGATAGAGGAGCAGTCTCGGAGTCGTAAAGCTATCATGCTTTGAGAGGGAGCTGAAGAAACAAAATGTTTCTATTACCAAAGCTTTGTAGCTTTTAGCCCTCTGCCTAACGAAAATGTTCGTGAACACGAAAGTCAAAAGACACGAAGCAAAAATGTTTCGAACACCCTGAGGAGAAGACACGAACGCAAAAGATTTGGGAGAGAGAATTTTTTGAGGTACAGGGGAAGAAATTCAAACGACGCGAAAGTCAAAAGGCACAAAGCGACACGAAAATCGTCGCAACACCCTTTTCTGCCCTCATGCTCCAAAAAGGACCAGCAAGATTATGCAAGTACCCAGAAATATAGATATATGATCTGATAGCATGAAGTCAGCAGATACACTCTAGGTCGTGGCTAATCTATCACTCTTATAATTCGTGATTAGTTGTAGATGCTTAATTACTCTAATCTAAGAGTTACACAACGCGACTATATACTTTTTGGATGATACTTGATAATACACACATACACATGAAGTAGTCTAATGCTAGTAAGCAAGAAAATGAAAATATAGAATACAAGTCCGCCTGTGTGCAAGGCAATTTTGATAGGATTTGTAAATCCACAAGTCTGCTAGTAAGCGAGACATTACTCGTGGGAGAACTGTATTTCTCTCACGCCAATGCACTACATGGATTTGCATGCAGTGCTTGAAGAATCAGAAAAAGCAATAGATGATTTTGTAGTCGTTTGCGCACATATCACTCTTATCATGTCTGATCTTGAATGCAAAATAGTCTGTTGTCATTCATGTGTCTGATTCACTTGTTCATCTAATTTTCGCACCTTGGTTTGAATCTTGTTGAATGCTGCATTAATTTGTCAACATAGTACAGCAGTGCATGTCTACATTCTGGAGGACTGTAGGAATGATACAGTTGGCAGTGACTAGCAATCATATATGAACTCCATACATCTCGAATTGTTTTGTTTCGCTCTCGTGATTCTTTTGATTGTCATCAAGAAGAACCTATGTTTGTCATCCATGAGCTTCTACAGCTCTTGTCCTCCCTCTCTTCCATGTTGGAGGCCTATGGTGATCGTGATCCTTGCAAAATTTCTTGCTATTGAGGTCGTAGCTATCCATGCCTTGCTACTAGCAAATTGATCACACTAGGGCACCTTTCTACAACGACTTTCAACAACAAAGAATCAAGTATGGAGCAAGATCCACTACTTTTCTTGTAAGAAACCCTAGCTCATCAAAATTCATCCATTGCTTCTGAGTGAACTCCTCACTCTTTGGTCCATGGCTAACGATGGCCTTTTGGCATTTGCTAGGCCTCAATAAAGCAACCATGGGTAGCAATTTACAATGGCCAATTTTGTAACTTGTAGAGAAAGATTTGTGACTTTACATTTTTCAAAACTCTAGCTATGACCTCTTCTTACAAGGGCTTTTGATTAACTTGAGGCAACTTTAGTACCATCACGAATCAACTTTATTGAGGCTGACTCCTTAAAGCTATCCATACTATAGGCAAGCTCCATTTAGACAAATTCGATTGAATTATCACCTATTATCATTGCTATCATGTTGAGTAATTTTCAGCAAATTGGATAGCTTTCTCTCTAAACCGCTAGGTTCCTTTGATTCTACCCAGATTTGGTTGTAGGAAACCATTGCTAACTACACCTCAACAAGGCTCTTATACCAAGATAAGAATTCAACCAAGAGTTTTGCTACCATTCAAGAAATCACAAAGAGCTTAATCCACCATAGCTCTCAAGAGCTTGATACAAGACTGGCAATATCTTATACCCAACATAGGTTTCAATGAAGCCTAGAGGATGAATCTTTTTTTTATTTGGAAGAATCGTTGTTTTCAATGTGGCAAATGATCATTCACTATTCAATATACTCGTGCTACTCCCTTGCCACATGGCAAGATATGTGGAGTAAAGGTTGCACTATGGTTATAGGTTTGAACCCCCTAGAGATACTCTTTTTCTTCCTTCTACTTTTGATGAAAGCTACTAGTATCATGCATAGCTTGCCAAAAACCTATAATCCATTGAAAAAAGCCTATCAGATTTTTAATTCACCTA
This sequence comes from Diphasiastrum complanatum, assembly GCA_029204225.1. Taxonomy (NCBI): domain Eukaryota; kingdom Viridiplantae; phylum Streptophyta; class Lycopodiopsida; order Lycopodiales; family Lycopodiaceae; genus Diphasiastrum; species Diphasiastrum complanatum. Next base: position 18,667,302 of record CM055106.1, on the reverse strand, counting down.
CTAAGAAACTTTTAGTAGATTCTCATGACCTACATGTTTAAGCCATTATAAGTTATGACTGAGAGCCTATCAAATATTAAAGTATAGGTTTTTATTTTCGTATAAATTTTTGCGTAAATTTAAGATTTTAGAAATAATTAGTTTGGCTCTAGGCTTTAATACATTCTTTGAGTGGCCCATAATAAAGTGTTAACAAAGTGCATGAGATTTTACTTCTTTTTAAATACAAAAATTATACAAGTATTTTTTAATCAGTATTAAATTCTAATATATATCAAAATGTACAAATTTAACATTTTGATATTAATTATTGCATCACCCTAATTTCTTGTGTTTTTTAAAAGTCGTCGATTTTTCAAAGATCTTGTCTTTTGAATTTTGTATCTCAATTTGCAATTATATTACAAATTTACATTGATAACTAATTCTATTGACTTGATAAAGCTATGTAATATAACTTTTATATGAATCTACCGACTTTACTACACATAGATTTCTTGCATTTGAAAACAATAAACAAATTTTTTTCTACATCTCAAAGAAATTGTCGATTTAAAAAAAATCAATTTCCTATAAGTTTTTGGCAAAGTCAATTCAATAAACAAATTTTGTTTCTACATCTCAAAGAAGTTGCCAATTTTTTAAAAAACCAATTTTCTATAAGTTTTTTGCAATGTCAATTTTTGGAGAAAGATGTCGATTCCATTCCTGTCAGCTTTCCAGAACAATGACCCAAAGTTTGAATCAATTGAAATCCTAATGAAAAAAAATTAAAATGTATTATAAGGCTTTGTATAAAAAAAATTGAGCCTTCTTGAAAGAATTTGTTTTTAGCCTTCTCCAAATAGAATCATAGGCTTTTGGCCCATGAGTTGTTGAAAAGACTACATAAAAAAAATTTATAGGTTTTGTGTTAGGTTGAAAAAAAGTTTTCCCCAAGCAATGCTAGTATGATCTATTAACAAGAGTAACCCAAAAAAAAAAAACTATAAACAGTCTATATAAACATAAATTGAATAGAGGATCTTGTAAATCTGCATACTCATTAAGTTGCATTCCATGTAAGTGGACATTTGTGGGTTTGAATCCAAAGATGAAATAAATGATGGAATCTCTTTTTAACAAGCCAATAAAGCTATTATGAAAGACTTTAAAAAACATACCTTTGACTGCATTTTGAAGAATGGAGTTTCTAAGATCCTGCAAAAGTAGGCTTGTAATCATTCACCCACATATAATTTACAGTAGGAAGGTTAACAACCACTTCCTGACAGCATATATGTAAGCCCATCTTTCTGGATCGGCCATGCAGTTTTAATCATGAGCTTTTCTTACATAACCATGATAGTCCTACTCAAATTAACTGTGGACTATGTGCTAAAAGCAGAAGCTAAATTCTGATTACACTCTTTCCTGTATGTACATAAAAAACGTTCTTACTCTATCTGTATACAAATAAACAAGAGACTATGAGGATTCTGGATATAATGCTCACTGCAAGCATGATAGGAAGAGGACATATACTTTCAATGAATAATTTAGGCGTATTCTACATATGAAAGAGAGAGAGAGATACCAAATTAAGCAAAGAAGAATGTCCCCAGCTGCAGGTACCATAATCGCACTTCTCCGGCGGCCACCAGTCCAGCGTTGCACAAATAAAGTTTTCACTCACTGTGGCAATGCTTCTGTCTCCATTCACGCTGACTTGAACTTTCTCAACTTTGATATCTCTAGTAGTTTCTAAAGCTTCAACAAATAGAAGTAGATTCCACAACACTAGAGCAGAACTGAAAACTTTCAATCCGTAGTACACACTCAAACAAATCATCTTGCAGACTTTCTATATACTATATTAAAAGCAATTCTTCAGATACATAACCGAGGCTAGCGTAAGCATAATTGATCTCCTGGTCAGAAACAATTTCCTTTTGATAGCAAAGGCAAGTCAAGTTTCAACTGAGTCTTCATCTCAGCTGAGTGAGTGGTCAATAAGCTATATGAAACACTGCCCATGATCTGCATAGAGCAATGTCTTTCAACGTTTGTGGGTAAAATACGTCAGTCTGATACATGCAGACCTGTTTCTTCAGCTGGGACGTGGGACTGTGGATTCTCAGAGTACACAGTTATTCTGCCTGTGAGCACTAAATTAAAGGTGGAGAGACAGAGAGAGAGACCATGGCTGCAAGAGGACATCTTTATAGTACATTCGGTTACAGGACAAGAGGGAGGAGATCCCATGATAGGATAATGTTGTATAGATTTCAAAAATGAGGGAATATCTCATGCTTCGGAGAAGAATCTGCACGACCACGATCCACGCAGACGACTTCAAAGTGCAAATCAACATTCCGGTATCTTTGCACGATTGGGTAGACTGCAGCTTGAAATGCAACACTTAATCTAACTGCAGATGTGCATTGTATAATATATAATACATCTATAGAATCACATGTATAGATATCAGTTAAAGCCATCAGAAATGAGATCCACTTTTCAAGTACCCATATATATATATATATGTACTTTAGCTCCCTCCTTAAGAAATATTGACCACCCAGTTAATGGTGGCAAGACTAGCTGTATGATCCTGGTCTACCTCCAGAGGGTGTGACATTTGGAAAGAGCGTGGCTGCATCCGATCTTCCTTCCTGGATTTGCATGATCCATCGTCACACTATTCTCATTTCCCCATCTCTAAAATCATTTTTTCTCTTTTTTCCAAATGAAACCCATCTACTCTTCAGGTGGAATGCATGCAATGGCTTTTTTCAAAATTCACGTTCCACAGGTGCATGTAAAAAAATTTGAGTTTTTAAACATACCTTCAGCCCCTTAGATGAGTGTACAAAAAAATTATAGCAAAGAAAAGTTACAAAAAAGAAGAAGTAAAAATTGGCTTCATGTGAGAAGGTCCACCTCCTTGACCCCTCAACCTTGGACTCTGCCTCGGGCTACTGCCCTCGGTCCAATACCGCCCTCAGTCCAAGACCCCTTCCTGGTGGTGGATATCTCATATTGCCTAATATAGGAACATCAATGAATCACTTTCTTAATGTCTTTATCTCAAATAGTAGATGCTTTTATGTAGATTGCATATCATGAAAGAGACCAAGTGTCACATATAAGATACCTACCCTTTTCATTTAATCATGTAAAATAATGAAAATAGACTTTTCATGAGGTGCTTGGAGGACCCCAACCCATGTTATCAATTTATCCTACCTTATGAAGATGGTGTTAGAACCTTTGTTGATATTGATATGGAGAAAGGTGAAGATCCAAGTTGAAGCCGAAAAGTCATCCCATTTGTCAATTGTAATCTAGAAAACATTGGGAATATTTTAAAATGCAACTTTGTCAAAAAGACAAACTATAAAGGCTAATCTAAATTGAAAAGCAAAATCTAGGTACGAGATCACTATTATTACATTTCAAAATTTCAATGTCCATCAGTCAGCAAAGAAGAGCTAATAGTATGCCGTTAAATATGACAGCCATTTGCTCTTTACCAACAACCAACGAAAAGAGATCGGGATTTCCGGCATACCTTCCCCAGCAGATTCGTTAAGCAAAAAATGACTGAACTTTTGGTTGCAGCTGAGCATACTGCCAATATTGAACCAAAAAAAACTAGTTATCATGACAATCACTATATTCAAAAAATCGACTACATGGCATAACATACTCGTAATATGTGCACCTATCAAAATGCATGTTATTTCACTTCCTTTTGCCTACTCAAAATTGGGCTCCTTTCCCACCTCCCATCAGAACTAATCAAGGGCGGGAAGAGAGGTCTAAAATCGTATTTTGAAACATTTTTGGCTTTCTTACTAATAAAGGTGGGAAGAGAGCACTATGATAACATTTGTTTTGGTTCTTTGACCTAAAGAATAGTAATCTTTTTAAGGTTTCTTGATTTCTTTTTACTAGGTAATGTGCTTTGTTCATAAGTTAATTTTCAAATCCTATAAGAAAATATACCAAAATACGTGTAGTTTAACATAAGGACAACAAAAGTTAATTAACTTCATAAAACGATCATAAGAAAAATGAGACCATATATGGAGACAAGATACCCTTTTTTAATAGGATTTTTTTTTTTAAATGAAGAAGATAAAAAAGATATGTACATATAATTCTTTCATAGTACATTATTTAAGGAATTTTCACTAATGCAATTCAATACTTGATAAATAATTAGCACCCTTTTCCTTTTCATTGAGCTTTAAAACCCATCTTCTTCATCAGAGTCAACCAGCACATATTTTCATGAATCAACATCCAATGCTAACAAAAAGTTTTCCAAGTCAAATTTTTACTGTTGAAAATGTTTTCAAATCTCCTGCTAAGCGCCATTCAACATCGAAGTCTCCAACTCCCGAAACATTGAGTAATCCTCCATCCATATGGTCCTTGATGATCCTAGGGTAAGATATCCAGGACCTAGAGAATATCCATGATAATATATCATGATTCTCCTTCAGTACCTGTCCAAAGAATAAATCAAACTTAGTTAAATAAGAATTATTACTTTTTATTGAATCTAATATAATAATGAGAAAAATTACCTGAAAAGCTACCAACCACCATATATCATTTGTGAACTGGACACTAAATCTGAAATCTCCTTGGTCCACTATTTGTGATAGTGCACCATTCATGAGAGTTATACTAACTCTCTCCATCTTCTGCCCTTTCACAATCTCTGACTCATCTAACTTAAGTACTATGATAGTTTTAACATTCACCTTTTCAAAGGTTATATCATAGAATGTGACCATGTATCTTAACAAGTGATTTGGATCAACAAAGAAGTTGTTTGATCAATTATAAGACATTGATCTTCCTTCAGTTTCATACACCTCCTCGATATTTAATGGTGTACCAATGATCTTATACATAAGTATGTTTAATGTATTCCGAGTCTTTCTACAAATGATAAGATCTTGAGATAGGGACTTTTCTAATTCGAACTTGCTTAAAAGCTTTTCTAATAAGTTGAAAAATTGTTGCATATGCTTCTCTGCTAATACCTGCAAAATCACAGGCACTCTGAACTATAGTCTTATCTAAAAAAATTTGAATGTCCACCAACTAAGACTCTGCAATTTTGCACTTTACATTGGAACTCTTGTTGTTCATCATAATACACTCAATGGATTTGCCTATCAATATTGAGCCCAACAACATTCCAAACGAAGCGTTGTTCTTAATATTTTGAGGAGCTATCAATGCAAATCTGCAAAAAACACTAGATGGTTAGCAGAATATCACCGTACCTGAAATAAAACCATATGTCATTGATCAAGTTACTAAAATCAAAATATGCTTACTTGAATGCACGAATCCTTCTATTTCGATAACCTCCTCTTGAAAGAGTTTGAATATCCTTGCAACTTTGTCATTTTCGTTTGTCACTCAGAGCCTTCTTCTTAGCCACTTTCACATCCTTCAGTAATTGTAAGTTTTCAAATCGAATAAATTGTGAGATTGATTGCATTTGCTCTAGTTCTAATTTGATATCAAATGTTATCTTCTGTAATGATTCATTATTTCTTTTTAGTTCATCATTTTCCTCTAAAGTCTTTTGGACAAGACAATCTCTATTATGACAATAAGAGGATATGCATATCAACTCACATTCTATAAGATATGAATTTGTGCCAAGATCTCTTTTGCATTTTGTCACTATTTTCAACCAATATCTTTGACTTGCTATAACTTTTTAATAGTGGCTTTGAAGTATGACATCTAGCATATCATTGAAAGCGCTTGACAAGCACTTCCCAATGCACCAATTTTTGTCATATTTTGATGTGGCAATCAAAAGTTATGCCATTTTTAGTGTAGACTCAAAATGTGACTCAAAGAAGTAACGTTACGTTACAGCCACTATGTCAAGAAACTATTGGGCCACATGTACAAAAGAAGTGAATAAACAATGAAAAAGGAATCTTGACAGAAGGCCCTTTTTGTGTTTAAACTTCCTCTAATGTTCCATAGTTCTGCAGTCTCTCACAATATTCTAGTAATCCAGTTTATTGCAGGAAGAAGTAAGAAGAAAAAGCTTATCCATGTCGAATTCGATGACAGTTGCTCTCTATTTGAACGAGCAACAGCTCCTGAAAAAGAAAATTTTGAAGGACAAGAAAACAAAAACTGAGCAAACTGATTCAAAACAGCAATCACAACAACACAATTGACAACATCAAAAGCCTAGGACCAAACTCTTCTGCAAGTACAGCAAGAGAACCAACCATGCCATCAACGATTGTCGAGTTCTCAAGCACAACGAAGCAAAGAAGAAGATGCAATAGGATGGAGGATTTGATTCTATCAGAACCTCTCACGAAGACCCAACATTGCTAATGATACGAGATGAAATTGTTGATTTTTCAAAGTTATATTAGTTTAAAAGTATTTGAATAAACACTTTTTGAAAGTGTGGGAAATGCAGAAGTCGAGTTTGAGTAGATTCAAATTTGAATGTAGGGTACATTGAATCTAGTCCTAGAAATAGTAGGGTTTTTCATATTGGAAGGAAACCAAGTGGCAATTTAGGTTTTGGACCTGTTATAAAAGGATGTAACTCATGGGAAGAGATGATACTCTCTCTCTCTCTCTCTCTCTCTCTCTCTCTCTCTCTCTCTCTCTCTCTCTCTCTCTCTCTCTCTCTCTCTCTCTCTCTCTCTCTCTTACCTCATTCATGCTTATACATGATTCTCTTGGGTTCTACTATCCATTGGTGCACTATACTTGTGATATCTTGCAATTCTGTGTAGAGTGATCATTAATTGCTATTTTTAGATCCACACATGTGAAATACAATAGGGTATTGTAATTGTATGGATAGAAATAGTACTTTATGTTTTAGTTCATGTTTGATCAAGATCTATTAGAGTTTGCATCTCAATCTTAGTATAGATGCTGATTTTTCTACATTGGCAAGATTGGTGAGTTGTTTGTTTTGTAACCAAAGATCAATTGTAGATTTGAATCTTAATGGATCTCAACTCCTTCACATCATATCAGAGCTTGTGTTTTAGGTTATGAAGAAATCAATCACATGTCTCAATAATTTCAATGCTAGAGCATGCTAGATTGGACTCTACACCAAAACCGAGTTTCTTGCATATGTAGATTGGATCTTTTGTAGATCAAAACCCTGTATAGGTTTATAATCTTGATCAATTTTAATTTCTCATTTCATGTTGGATCTGGCCGATTTCTGGATTATTGGAAAAGCCTAAGTGGTGGCTAATAGATTGCATATCAAGATTTCAAGCATGGCTTGACCAAAACTGGTTAACAGGCGTCCACAAGTTCCTTTTCGCGCCCAAGGACTTGAAGAAAATCGACAGAATCGCATTTATGGAAGATGTTACAGGATACCTCATCCACCAGAGGCAAACAAAGAAGACTTTATACTGAACCGACAGAGTGTCGAGGGACCGACACTACTTTAGGCTGTGGGTCCTGTTGGGGGTATTCCCAACATACTAAAAATAAATAAAATTGGAAAATAGATAAGTAGAAAGTATTGCGAGGGTCGTGACATCTTGCACGTATAAGACCATGGCCCAATGAGTACGCAAGTTGAGTTGTAAATAGAATAAAAGACTGGGCCTTTTGTAAATAAAATAAAACTTGAGGCCACAATGTCAAGTTTATAAACCTAGTGTAAAACTTTCTAAGTTGGGTCCAATTTGAGACTCACATGAATCATGTGAATTCCAATGTACTTTTTTAGGACCCTTGGATTAGATTGGGTCCAAGATGAATGCCTAAGATTAGTGCACATATTTCTAGAAGTAGCCAATAGGATTTTGGGGCAAGGGCCTTCCCCATTCATAAAAAGGCACCTCTTGTACCATATTTCCATGCTTAATGAGAAGGAGGAGACTCTACTATTTTGGAGAGCCAAAGCATTCTGATTTGCTAAGCACTCATGCTAATGCTATTGTTATGTTTTCCATTTGCTTTCCATTTCCTTGTTATTGTTTAGTAGTTATAGTTTTTCCATTAGCATGCATCTTGAACATTTGAGCTAACCTCTCTCTCTCTCTCTCTCTCTCTCTCTCTCTCTCTCTCTCTCTCTCTCTCTCTCTCTCTCTTTGTCTCTCTATCTCTTCTCTTCTTCTCTTCCCATTTCACCCAAAACCATGTTGAATGTTAGTTTAGTGGAGTAGAGTTAGTTGGGGTAGTGTTAGAGGTGAGTAGAGTTAAGGAAAAAAGTAAAGATCAACTAAAAGTAGCATCTTAGCATACTTAGGCTCCTATCCAAGTGTTCTAAGCCTCTTTGACAGGTGGAAGGGCTGCTCACCGACTAAATCTACGACCCTACAAAGCCAAAGGCCGAAGAAGAAATGAAGACGAAGAAGACACAAAGACCGAAAGGCGGCGGATCTTCACGCTCAAAGTACAGAGGAAATCAAGAAAGTACTAGGAGGACGTCTCCCCTCCACGGACAATCTGAATATCGTTGGAATATGCTTAATCAGCCATTCTTGTAACCACTGATTAACTTAAATTATTTCTCTCTCCATCCATATAAGCAGATTGAAATTGAGAGAATCGGTTGGATTGTCAATTGGTTGAGTGTCAACCTAAGCTAAGCATAGTGTTGTTGAGCCGACGTCCTAGAAGTCCGCTAGTGAGACAATTTGACATACTTCGCAAGAGACAAAGTTGCTCTTGCGCCGACGCGTTGTGTGAGTTTGTCACACAAGCACTCTTACAAAAGGATCATTGATAATATAGTACATGTGATGCATATGTATGATCTCGAATGCTTTGATATCTGATTGTTATCTGTTCGTAATCAGCTGTTTATTGATTATTCTGCACACTGGTTTATCTTGTTGAATGCTTAAACAATTATACGTAGGTCAACAGTGTCTGTCTACACTTTAGAGGATTGTAGATTTGATCTAGCAGGCAGTAGCCGGCAGACAGACTCGAATTCCATCCAGGTTCTCAACAACAGTGGATTCAGAGCGTTTGACGTTCGAATTTTTTTTTGCAACACCAAAAAGGCCTAAAACTCATGCCAAAGGGAAATACATAACATGAATGGATAATTGAGATGGACTTTAGAATGCTCATTACCTAATTTATAATAATCATTCCTACTTTTTTGCTAAGAATCTTGTTGGTTGTAATTTTCAGCCTTAAAAATATTGATCCCTCACGGACGATAGGAATTTAAAAACATGAAACCCTTTTGAATGGAGTCTAAAAATTATGTCTTTTATGACGTTAGTGCATAGTCTTTTGGGAAGATTTTTGCACTGCATGTTAAGCTGGATATGTGAGTTTATCTTGTCTCGTCACTATTGCAACTCTACATGAGCATGTGCTTTTATTTCCAACATTGTGCCTCTTAGCACTCATTATTTCCCACATTGTGCCTCTCGTTATCTAGTGCATACTACTAAATAATTGGTGGCAAAAAACAAGGGATGTCTACGTCATATGTATGAATTTAGTGAATAACTATTTGGTGTGTTTTGACAAAGTAGTGCTCAACAAGTCCTTGTTTGGAAATATTGATTTGCTATTGTCGAATAGTTTATGGCGAGTACTCATTTTTTCACAAAAGAGTACTTACCTCCAAGGAAGCTCTCTAGCAAGGGATGAAGTTTAACTCCTACACAAATGGAGGCTTGTCACATGATAATAATGGAAGTTTGTCACATGATAGTGAGGCACGTGCCATTTATGGGACAAATTTGATGTTTTACACGTGAGCGAATCCCACCAACCAAAAGTCCTCACATCCACAACCTCAATAAGTGTAAAGAGAGGTTGTCGTATATATAATAAAGTTATAAATGTCTAAATAGTTACTGTGGGACAACAAAAGCCCAAAATTCACTGTGTGTCATGTTATGGGGCCTCTAACCTGCTATGTAAATGTGTTGGGCACCATGCTAGTAAGAGATGAGGACTTTTGTCTTTACATGCACAAGCATTTTGTCTTTACATACATGAAGCTTTCCTTTTGTTTTATGACATAAGTCTCGATGTTGGGAGGATAATGCATCGATGGCACATCAAGGGGGGGTCATAGCTTATAGTGATTGAGGGTGCAGGCCGCGCCTCACCCTTATTCGATGGTTAAAATCATTAAAATATGCTATCATGATTTGTGCACCATCTCGATGATGAGCGTAACGCTCCAACCCACACTCTCTGTCGCAATTAGCTATACCTTGCCCTCGCTCCGAGGCCCTTGTGAAAGGTAATGGGCGAGAAATTTCTACTCCAAACCCGATTATTGAGGTTTCACTTCTCATGTGAAGCCACCCCCTCTGCCACGTGGGATACACGTAGACTTGAAGGGCGAAGGGTCGCGCCCATTGGCCAGGTCCACGTCAGCATGTTTTCACAAATAGAAAGCAGCCACGTTGGCAAATACAATCCAGAGATAATCTCTCTCTCTCTCTCTCTCTCTCTCTCTCTCTCTCTCTCTCTCTCTCTCTCTCTCTCGCTCGCTTTGCTGTTGGTTGATGAAAAGAAAGCGAGAGGCTGGGGATTTGTGTGGAGGAAAGCTTGGGGAGGAGTGTGGAGGAGGATGGATGCTCGAGAATTGATGAGATGATGAGGTGATTTGGTGGGTTTCTCACAGATTTATTGTTTTATCTTGTGGGTTGTGGCAGCAGTAGCCCGGTATCTCTTCTGCTTTTGGTGAGCTTAGACACAACATTTTGCAGCATCACAGGTATTTAGTGCCTAGCAAGTTCAGGGAAGATCTGGGGAAGTGCGAGACACGAAAACGACTGTAAAACGGGTGAGAATCATGTAGTTGCAGTGAGGAAACTCTTCAATCTTTAAGTCCACAGTAGCTTCTAGCAAGTTCAGGGAAGATCTGGGGAAGTGCGAGACACGAAAACGACTGTAAAACGGGTGAGAATCATGTAGTTGCAGTGAGGAAACTCTTCAATCTTTAAGTCCACAGTAGCTTTTAGAGTGATTAAGGTATAAGACAGATTCAGAGTTAAAGGAATTGATCATTGAAAGATTATCAGATGAATTTTGGGTAATTTTGCTGTACCTATTTAGAATGATTAAGGAATAAGATAGTATTTTAGACAAGTCAGAGCTACAGGATTAGATTATTGAAGGATTATCGAATGGAATTTGGGTGTGTTGTTGTAGCTGATAGAGTGATCAGCGAATCAGATAGATTTTTTGACAACTCAGATTTGAAGGATTAAATTATTGAATTGTTTTTACATGAAATTTGGGATGTTTTTCTTCTGTACAGCAGATTTTGTGGAAGGTTGGATAATTGTGATCGGCCACATTCACATTAAATATATTGTACAGCCAATTCGTCCTTGTCTTGGAATTAGACAGAGGTGAGATATAGATTAAAACTTTGATCGACCAATGATTTTTGTTTTTTTAATTGCAGAAAGAGGAGGGGGTTCGTTTACATAGTAGGTAGTCTGAAGGTTTGATCTGCAACTACTTACTGTAAATTGTTCATGTAGTTTGATAAGGTTTGATTTGTGGAAAAAGAGAAGATGGCAGAAGAATCGGCGTTCTCGGATATAGAAGAGATTCACGAAGATATCTTGCAATACTCTCCAGTACATGTCTGCGAGAGTGATGATCCGAGTGACGGTTGGGTGACACTTCATTTGGATGCATCAGCTCGTGTCGAAGAAATTGAGCCTCTTCATACGCGGACAATTTACTCCCTTCAAGGATCAGCAGATAGAACCATGGAGGTTTCTCAAGACTACGTCTCCAATTTGTCTTCGGTTGCTCATCTTTTGGCCTCACAACTGCAGCCTTCTTGCGGCCAAGAGATAACCAGCCCTTCAGAATTGTTCATCCGGTCTCCTCCAACTTCGGGGTCTACTGAATCTAGTGTGGATTATCCCCACTTATTTGACAAGGAAGGCCAGAAAGACGAAGAGATTACGCTGGTTGATCAAAGTTTGTCCAGTGATTTCCCAGAATTCGAAGAAATTGATGACAACTTTGATATAAATTCATTGGATTCAGATGAAACTGTAGATGGCTCTAGTCAATTGTATTCAGGCTTTCCCGCTCTCCTTACTGGGAATTTCCATACTTTGACCAATCCTTCCTCAGCAGATTTTTCTCATCCCAGCTTGAATGAAGCAAGCATGAAGCACAGCTTTTCTTTCCAACACCATCTCGACTCTATGATCACTTTTGATGAGAATTTGAATAGCAATAGCTTTGAAATTCATGGGAATCATGCTCTTGATTCAGTAGATATGGCTGGTGATTGCAACAACTGCAGCACTGACAGCATCCAGAATCAAAATGCTTTTTCAGATGAATGCAACGTCTATGCGAAGCTTCAAATTGAGGGGAAGTTGGAGAAAAGCCACCAGGAAGAACCCATCACTTTGCCCAGTGAAAGTAACAAGGCTGCTAATTCAAGGAAAAGAAAAGACCATGGCTTGCTCTTAGAAAACCTTCCTGGTGGTCATGTGAGCAGCAACAAGAAATTCTACTGTGGGCAAACTGCATATGAGAAACAGAAACCAGAGGCTGGAACTGTGAGAGATTTAGATCCTGAAGGAAGTTCAACAGAGAGGAAAGAAGGGCGCGTTGCTTCGACGGATGACAATCTGAGGACCATCTCTTCCACTATAGCTGAACTCAACAACACCATTAACTTGATCAGTGCTGAAAACATAAGCCTTCGGACCAAGCTCACATTCTTTAATCAGTCTGCAGCTTGTTCTGCAAAAACTGGGCATATATCAGCTGGACAACCTCTGGGACCTCTTGCAATTAGGCATGGAACAAAAGTGTTTTCTTATAAATGCATTTCACCCATTCCAATTCCTGGATTCATCCTTTTACAAAGGTCAATCAGGAACAATATCAAACTTAAGGGTTGTCAAGTTAGTGCTGAGACATTTGATACCAAAAGAATTGCAGGTGTTGCTGCAATGGGCTTTTGCTTTATCATGATGCTCTGTTTACCTTTTAATTGGAGGTTTTCAGGATCACAAAACATGAAGAGAGGCGATATTCTTCTTTGGCGTGGATTGAAATATCCTGATATGCCAATTAATAGCAGAAATTTCAATCTATTGGACAGAGAGATAGAGCAAATATGCTTAAATTCCTCCACTGCAAACTACTGTATTCCAGGGAGGGAGCCTCATGATTGCCATGGAATGTCTGGTAGAGATACGATAATCGGTGGTATAGAGCAGCAGAAGACCACGGTAGAAAAGAAAATTTTGAAAAACTTGAAAGGGATTCAATTGACCAGTTTAAATTTTTGCCACTCAAATAGATGCAGAAGCAAAAACTTATCAGCTCCTAGTGGTCGTACTGCTTTTCTTCCTGGAATTATCAAGTCTCTCAAGTCTGATGGGAGTTTGACAGTACCAAAAGTCAATGCAGGAACAAGAACTACACTTCAATCAGCACAGCAAGACCAATGGAAGAAGGGACAGGATGGTCAGAAAAGCAAGCAAATCACATTGGCTGTCAAGACTTCACGTGCTCTGCAAGATTTACAATCTTTTAAGAAAACCATTTTGAAGGTTTCAAAAGGATTAGGTGAACATCAGAGACAGAACAGAAATGCATTCAGATTCCAGAAAGCTTTCCCAACCAATGGGAAAGTCTCTGCCACGACCAAGATTATAACCAGATTGGAGACCTCTGGGTTCAAGCAGCAACAGATTTCACAAAAATTTGCGGGTAACTCTCTAGAGCACTCTCTCTCACAGCATGGACTTAATCATTGCAATAAATGTACCTGACTTGATTCATACCAATTCATGCTTTGATTGTTTTTAACACCTTTCCACGCTTATTTTGAAGTGTTGCATAAAAAGGAAGCCTTGGTCCAGCTAGGAACAACTTTTGCTTCTCAACTAAGGGTCTGATTAGACAGTCAATAATACATGTCTCAGTACAAATCCAAATTGAAGCCAATCTCTAAACAGATACAATATTTCTTTGTGACACGTGAGCTTTGTCACAAGTGTCTAGTAAACCTTTAAAAAGAATAAAATTAGTGAATACTGGCAAAAGTCTAGTTTAGACTGAATGCATGCCATTTAAATCCAGTTTAATCTCTTACTAGTTAGGCTGATTTGTATAGAGCGCTAAAGGTATTTCATGTCACACAATCAGTAGTTCCATGGATAATGGAAACTTGCACAAATTGATTTCAGGAAATATGTTGGGCAGAGGGGCTTGCACTGAAATGTTTCGGTACAAAATATCTCCAGCACCAGAAACTCACCAAGGAAATGTTCCAACCTACTGCGGGAAGGCTAAGTCCAATAAGAGGCACTGCAAATCACATGCTTGTCCTCTCATTAAGAAGAGTGCTTTCTGCTCTTTACCAGATACAAAACATTTGTTGGCTCTGCAAAATATTCCTGAGAGTTCTTACAACGCAGTTGGGCCAGCTAAAAATTGGTCCGATAAACAAAGCTGTCAGCGTCCAAGGCCTCGTTCTTCCATTGTGGTGTCTGTTTTAGCAGGTTCCCATGTGCAACAAGATAAAAGCAGCAAAAACTTGGATGTTCCAGATGTTCTGCAAATATTCGTTGTGGTTTTGATTGATGGTGTTAACTATGTGGCATACTCTTGCATACTTACTGAGCAAGGGCCAAAATCTCAAGTGGTGACAGACTAATAACTGTCCTTGTGCTGCCAGCAGGTGATTTACCTGTACTTCTGCAAATGTGTACAAGTTCTCATAATGTCACTTTCAAGCATTATCCTGCCACTGTTTTCTGTATTTGATTTGTAGCTATCAGCCTCTGCCTGTGGTATGTATGGAATAATTGACACCACATTTCTGGCTAACTTCTGTCTTAAAGGTCGGTTACCCTGCGTATAGTTTATTTTGAACAGAACTAACATGCTAGTGTGACTTTGTTTGCAGGATCTTTGTTGATCTGTCCAGGTTTTAGGACATGAGCACATTATTGATGAGAAATAAGAAGTAAATTGAATGCAGCTTGTGTAGAGAGGAAGTGGCACATGACGTGAAAGGAATTAGTTCTGACTGCAGATATTTGTTCATAGAGCTATGGACACAGCTTGGTGTCATCTCTGAACTTCTGCAAGAGGTTGGTGTCTACCTGTGCAGATAAAAGTATGGTATCAGCGAGGTTACCTGCTCCCACCTACTTGTCCTCACTTTGGCTTCAGCCTCCTCTACGTGATTAAAAGAAATTGGTTCTTCATCACCTTTCTCTGCTAGTATGTCTCACCATCTTGTAAATAAGATTCATTCTCAAACTTCTACCAATTATCTTGTAATAAAGCACACCTCATGGACATGAATCCTTGGTTTATGCAAACATCTGTTGCTTAACTTTGTCCGCTGTTTATCGATAACCACTGAACTTTCTCAAACCTTGCTATTTTTCTGTCCAAAGGTTAGGGTCACTTCTTCATTTATGCATCAAACTCCTTCAACACATGCAACGAAGAAGCCCTTCTTCATCCTGAATATTACCAATTCCCTTTTACATTTGATAGCACTACTTCACACCAATTATGTTTCCTCCTGTGTCAGCCCTGCCACTTGTTAAACCGGAGACTGTATATATATTGTTTGTGCTCTCTTCATACACACCATATTTGAGGTCCACAAAGTTTTCTCCAGATTTTCATTGGTTATGATGATTTTCTAGAGGCACTTGCTCTTGCAAACATAGCCCACCTGTACAGTTTTCTGCTGAAGTTATTTTATCAAGGTTGATCAGATTCCAGATAGCAGAGGTTCAATTTTGTCTAAAGTCCTAGCTCTGCCTTATCTGAAGTCAGTTGTCCACTCTATGGTAGTGAGTTATGCATGGATCATATATTTCACGTCTTTCTCAAACTTGGCAGAGCTAAAGGATCTAATAGGAAGCTTAGGGTCATTGTGAGTTTTAGCTTATGTTTCCCTAATTATGGTATTTGCTTGGTCTTTTGCAATAGATTACTTTGTAAATGAAGGACAAATCAAATGTCTGAAGGTAACATGACATACTCATCTAAATACGAGGTAACGGTGACAAGACTGTGACAAGAGTTTGCAAATTATCCGAAACAGGTTAACTTTCTTAAACATTCACCTTAAATTAAGCTGTTTTAGGAGTCAGTTGTTAAACTGTTTCCAATATTTCATTTCAGAGAGTGATAGTTAGGTTCATCTGCTCTTTACTCTCTCATGATCTGCTTATATTTTCTCTAATAGACGACCTCCATAGCTGAAACCTTGAAAAGGTGGAAAGTTTGTCTGCATACATAGAAGGCTTCTTCAAGATATATGTATTCTTCACTTGAAATATCAACTAACGTGAACCTATCTGGTACAATTGGACCAAATGAATCAAGAAAAGAGTGTTAGAAATTATGCCATGTCAGAAACTTCCTTGATCAGCTTCAAGCGAGTCATTGAGAAGACATTTTTAGAATTGTGGAAACTGGACAAACCTTAATTTGGGATTCCCATTTCACAAAAGATTGTTAATGAATCAGAAAAGGAAGGATTAGGGAGGTCAGTAGTCACTCTTCATTAAGTCCTCCAAGAAGAGTCTCCTTATCCCTCAAAAGGGACACTAGACATGTAGAACCCTTCTTGCTCTTGTGTTTTCTAGATACCCACCTGATATGATGCTCATACCTCTGAATACTTGATGATGATAGCTTGCAATGGATGCAAATTTTTGTCATTGACAGTTTTTGCCAAATGTTTCTTCACAAGCTCCAATGCATTTCTATATCGGATGCCTCTCATGAGCCTAATTTGCTTCTATGCAAAAATAGTCATCAAAGTAAGTAGTTCAAAGGCCAATTGTATCTTCCTTGCTTGATCAAGTGTGCAAAAAATGTGGAAAAAGCAAGATGAACCAAAGATGATATGGCAAAGTATCTTTTGTTTGCAAGGTGGTGGGAGAGGGTTCTTGGTGTGGGATTGACCATCCAAGTTCAAACCCCGGCGACACATGGGTAGTGTTTGAGGGAAGAAGAAAAACCTTTATCAACCATTGTTAGAATTTCAAATCAAGAAGATTTCTTTGTAGCACATTATTTTTGTGTAAATTTAAGAAACTTCAAGATTTTATTTGAACCAAGGGTCCTCAAATGATTGGGTGCTATTTATCAATGATCATTTTTTATATGGAATCTTATGGATCTCTTTGCTTCTCAAATATTCTATTACTTTTGTCATGAGCCCTCTTTTCCATGATGCGGATTAGAATATAAGAATATTTGTTCTAGAAATCAAATTTGAAATCTTTATTTCATTTGTGGTGATTTGCAATTATAAGAATGTAATACTTGTTAATGTGGTGCACATATAATCCTATTTTCATATTTTAGAATATTAATTGGGTATATATGGGAAAATGAGCTCATTAAAATCATTGACAATTATCAATGATCATGATTGTTTTATGAGGATAAGTAAGATAATAATCATGCAAGTTAGAACTTTAGACGCATTGGCAAAAGTAATTTGTAGATTATCAATAATAACCTTAGAGCTTTAAAATTTCAGTGTTTGTAAAAATGTTTCAAACCCGCCTTATACAAAACCCACAAGATTATTATGAAATCAATAAAAGGCTACAATGAAATCTTAAATTCTGAAATTTATAACTAAAACTAACTAAGAAATCTAAAAATCTAAAATGAAGCGGTAAAAAGTGAATTCAACAATTGGCATATTTGTATGTGTCATTTTTTTTTGGAGCACTATTTTCCAAGTTTCTAGAAATGTGTCAACTTAATGTGAGATTAAATAGTAATTTTTTTCTTAGAAGGATCATTTGCTTTCTAGAAAAAGTCATTGTAAATACTGCCAAGGCTAAATGGTCTGGTAACCTAAACCTCGATGAAAGAGCCTCATTGCATTTCTAGCTTCGAAAGTGAAAATCATCCATTCTGAATGGCTAAAGTGATTGGCTTCATTCAGAGTGATGACATGTTGGCGAAAATTGTACATGTGTAGATGCATACCACTTTAGCAAATGCTTTCTTAGAAAGGTATGTTGCAAGAGTTGATAATGTAAATTTCCAAAATGTGAATGTGCTTGCATTTTATTTTGAGTTGACAATGATGAACTATTTATGAAAGTCAACAAATATTTTGCAAAAACGTCTTGGATTAAGTGCACAACCATCATCTTCGATTCGACATCAACATAGCAAAGCCACAATACACAATTTTTTGTCAACATTGGATGTTGACTCATATGAGAATTGTCGATAAACTTCTTCAACTGAAAATGAGAGTCTTGATAATATTTTAAACACTGAGCTAAGATGAGAATTTCTTGGAATTTGAACTGTAAAAAAGAAAACATAAAAGTTATCAAAATTTGTGGATTTAGCGTAACTAGCTTCAAATGTATTTTGTGAGTTATTTTCAAAAAAGTCAATTTAGGCTATTAAAATACCATAAATGTTTGTGTATTTTGATCACGTGGTCATTTTTTATTTTTAAAGTTTTATTAAAAATATATATATATATATTTTTTGGACGGTGTATATTTTTTTGGTCAAAATGCATATTTTTTGTGATTTTAAAAAAAACACCAATGTAAAAAACATGTTTTTGAAAAAAAATTAAAAAATGATTACTCTTTTTTAGGATTTTGACCCATTTCAAAAAATTCCGTGTTCATTGAGGCCAAGTGCAATCCACTATAAATAGTAGTACTTTGTAGTTCATTTTTTATGTTCAATCAAGAAGGTGGAGCCTCTACCATTTTGCAAATTGGATGTCCTTGCTTTTTCTCTTCCACCATCTCTCATGTTTTTATGCTATATTGATGTTATTTGGATTTGCTAATTGTTGGCTTTGAATCTTCTTCCTATTTTTGTTAGAGAAAAGAGAAAGAGAGAGAAAGTAAGCTCGAACAAAAAGATTAGGGTTAATGCTCTCATCAATGCAAGCCAACTCATCATTCAATGCTTTCACTCTCAAAATAAAAGTATTTGGACTTTCTTCATTCTTTTGCAAACAAGAAAAGATTTGTGTTTTAAGAGTCAACACTCTAGAAGTAGACTTGGATTCATAAAGCTTCTTCAATGAATCTCAAGCATCCTTAGATGAAGTACTCTTACCTTCCTTGTCGTATTCCAACCGTGTTCTGAAGAAATCGTTGGCCAATTGCAATTCTGTATGGTGATCTAGTCCAGGGGAGTGCCGCATTCTGCCCATTTAGATCGGCGTGTGCAGGGGAGGAAATGCGCGTTCACCCGTAATTGTCGTGGACTAGTCACATAGGCCTTGACGGCCGCAGGGTCTCGCTTGAACAGCTGCTGGCGCCACTCTGGCTGTGGTTGGAGGGCTGGAAGAACTTGCAGCTCGTTGTCTTTTATGGTTTGCATTGAAAATGATATCTGCCAGCCGCCTCGTGAGGACTCGTGGGGATATTTTGTCAGGAACTCATTGATTTTCTCCCCCACGGACTTCGGTCGACGAAAAGCTCGGCTGGCAGATATGGATCTTGAGCCGTAGGATGTGAAGGCTTGGTGCTCCCCTTGGCTTTGGCTCAAATTTGTATCCTGGCTCAAGTCCTGGGCACCGGCATCGGCTACATTTGAGCCTTGATCCCGTGTTGGTGTTCCTTAATGTTTGCCCGTCTCTTGGCTGGAACTAGAGCTAGTAGGGTCTTTCATAGGTGTTGGTGGAATCACCACATGGGCTGGTTGAGGTTGCTGCTCTATGTGTTTCTGGCACACCTTCAAGACACTTTTTGCTTGGATAATTGTCGAACTCGGTCTGGTACTTGGCGAATGTGTCAGTATAAACCTGCACTTGCTTGCTGAGTAGATCCACCTCGGCTTGGCTGAGGGGCCTGTTGGTAGGTGCAGGTTGTGTCATCCAGGTTGTCTTTTATGCTTGTAATGTCGTCACCTCCGCTCTTAGACATAGATTTTCTGTTTCCAGCATTGTGATTTGTGCCTGGAACGGAGTGAGGCGTTGCATGAGCTGTTGCTGGATCTTCCGGACCTTGATTTGAGCGTCCGTGGTAGACTTGGAAAGGGCCGTGACATACCCTTGAAGATTCGCTTTGTGTTTCTTTAGCTTCTGCACCTCAGTTTTTCTGCTTGTTCGTGTTGTTGGGCGATTAGCAAATCTTGCTGTAGTTGGCTGATTTCTGCCCGCAGTTGAGTGTTGTTCATTGCCAATTTCAATATGCGGCCGTCCAGTTTTGTTTTGGTTGCTACCGCCTCCCGAACAAAGGTACCCAAGATTTGGTAAGCCGTAGAAATATCTGTGGGACCGGCCGGTACGGTGGTGCTAGCAGGGGCTTGCTGTGAGGTAGCCCCGACAACCTGTACTGTGTCGTCGTCATCTTCAATCAGCTTCTCTGGAGAATTCATGTCGTCAGGTGCGGTGGGGTCAGGCGAAGCTATAAATACTATTTGCGCAAATGCGTTAGCCCTCGGCAACCTTCACTGGAGATGTGGGGGGTGTGAGAGGAGTAGCAAAGGTGGAGACAGGTGTGAGAACAGATTGTTCAAAAGAGGGGATGGGAGGAATAGAGGGGAATTGGAGGGTGGTGTGAAGGATGGATGGAGATGTGGGAGGTGAAGAAACTTGGCGAGGAGGTGAAAGATGGAGGAGGTTCATCCACGATAGGGTGTCAAGAGAGAGCTGAGAGTCGAGAGGGTTGATCTGAAGGAGGGGTTTAGAAGCAGAAGCAAGGGTATGGACGAAGTGATAGGAATGGAGGCATTGGAAGATGTGGAAACAGAGGTAGAGGTGGTAGGAACATGGAAAAAAGGAACGGATGTGGTAGTAGTAGTGGAGGGTTGAACAGAAGAAGAAGCTATGGCGGCAGTGTTGGAATTTAAACTAACTCCTACTCATGCCAACAGCCCTCCTTCCTTCTCGAAATTTTATACTCTCAAATGTAACCTACAGAAAATAAATTGTCGCTACAATCTGGATTTTTACTCGCATATTTCACACAACCGAAAAATGAAAAAAACCTGACACTCTTTTTACCCTGAGTTTTCTGACATGCGACAATGCAAGTTTCACACGGGTTTGTACACAGACGAAAATTGCTTGCATGTAGTTTTCAACAGGCGAAAAACAGACGACACTTGCCCTACAATAGGCCGAAGCTACAAATGCCGAAGGTGTCTCAAATGTCGAAGGTGTCTCAAACACCGAAGGTGTCTTCCAAACGTCGAAGGTGTCTTACAAATCCTGAAGGCTGCCCTCAGGTAAAGGCAACGGCCAGAAGGCCAAGGAGTGCCGCATTTCCAGTCTTCAAAAATATACGGATTTTCACTATCAGACCAAACACCACCAGCTATTCCTCCAAGAATACTTTGCATCTAGATCTATTTTGTCCAAAAAGTCAAAAAGATTATTTAACTATCCTATATCCAACTATAGGATCAGAATCACAACCAATTCTAGGAGATACATCTAACCATTGAAATCCCTTATGTTCCTTTAAGTGTTACCCAAAGAATACCACTCCTCATTGTACCCCAACATGGACGAGACAAAAATGTATCGTTTAAGTATAGATGAAATGTCTCAAGTGTATTCACTAACCCAAAAACAACACAGATCTCAACAAAACCGAATACCATATTGTCCTAGATATCCCATATCTATTTCAGAATCAATAAAAAGGAACTTAATTCTTTAGCAAGTTAGAATTTCTCTTGGTTGTCTCAGTCATTATAAAAGAACACTCTTTAATGCCACAAATAGAATCCAAATTACTAGATTCTTGTATGGAACACCTTTAACATAATGACCAAAAAAAAATGACTTGGAGATCCTTTTTTTTAATTTTTAATTTTTTTTTAAAAAGTATCCAAATTTAAAATGCTTCAAATAAATATATTGTAATATTAAAAAAAATGTTGTATTTTGCAAGAAAATAATTCAAGCTACAAAAATTTGGTCGATAGATTTTCATAAATAACTTAAAATTATCTTATATTAAATAATAATGCTATTCAAAATAAAATCATTAGATACACAACCACTAAAATACCTAAAAAATATTTTTTGCTTACTTAAAACAAAAGTTATAGTTTTTTTTTTGGAATTTTAAAAGTATTTTAAATTACAATTCTTGTATCGAAAAAAATATTTTTTAAATTACGTTAAAAATTTGAAAATAAGTTTAAAATTTTAACTTTAAAATAAAAATATGAATTAAAATACGAATTAATAATTCAGGAACTTAGAAACTTACCACACATCATTCTTTATTCGCGCATTATAGAAAGTTAGTAGAGCTTTATGTACTGATGCTGACTGCCAAGAAGAATGAAAAATAACAACTCTCCAAATTGGAGAAGTTGTGACTTCAAAAAAACCCTGCATAAAACTATGGATTTCAGTGAATTTAAAAGAGGAATCGTCATTTAATAATTCTTTCGTCTGAAATTCATATGATATATCGGCGATGCAGAGTGTATAAGGCCTTCTTCTTTTTTTAATTTTGAAATTTCTCTACAATGGCCCTCCTCAACTGAGTAAAAGCATGGTTGATCATCGACACTTTTGGGAAGGTAGGTCTCTAATGGATCCTCCTCCGCAATGGTCTCATCCCGTGCCAATCTCTCCTTGTCCTTTTTTTTTGCTTTTGCCTTCAGAATATGTCTCTTAAATTGCTCTAAAAGGACTTTGTTTTTCTTGTTTTCGGGAGACTGAAAAAGAAAAAGCTATGCTTAGCATGGGAGACAAAAAATATAAAATAGAATAGGAGACTTAACTTATAAAAATTAAATTAAATAGAGAAAAAGCTATGCTTAGCATAGGAGACATAGAATATAGAAAAGAAACAATTAATAAGCACCTATGCTAAGTGTGGGTGAAATAAATACCATGTCTCTAAACAAAATCAGAAATGGACTCAAAGATTCATTTCGGCTGCTCAGAGGATAAAGCCTCTGGCACTCATCGAAATCTTGACAATTTAACCCTGTCACAAGGGCTTCTTGAACTTTCATAAATAATTTATGCCTACATTTAAAAAGTATAATTGTTAAAAATCCAACAAAATCATGAAAATCACTTTATTACAAAAGGTAACATGAAAATAAATATTTAGATTATGACTATTACCTTTGAAATTCTTTCCCCATTTTTGTCAAAGAAAGTTGACCATCTGCAACTCTAGAAAGAACACTTATTATTAGCTCTGAAGAGCTAATCCCTTGCATATTCTTCCACTCTGATATTTCTATTTATGTAGGGATTGGCCTCAAAGTTTGAGTACTCACAACTTTTTTCTTTGACTTTGAAGCACCCTTAGCAGGTTGGCCTTTTATTTGGAAAGTTTTCCATTTATCAAAAAATTTATCAACAAGGGCCCACACCTGAAATAAAACTAAAAAAATATATATTTGATAATTGCAACATCGTTGCATTCGTTGGGATCAACCAAAACAACACGAGGAGTAACTATGGCCTGTTTATGATCTTTAAATTTTATTTTTAAATTATGTACAGGGTTTCATTCGGTTTGGCCTGTCTCCTATTATTGGATCTACAGGTGGCCTATCACACTGATTTATATCTAAAATTAAAGCTGTTTCTTTTATTTTTTTGTTTTATGAATTTTTTTTTTTAATTTGGCAAGCTCAGAGCTGTCTTGTAAAGGGCGGATGGATGCACCAGGTAGCGACATAGATGGTTCGATGGCGGCTTTTTTGCTTTCAGCAGACGGGATGGACTTATGGGGTTGTAGCCATAGTCTTTGGACGTGACTTAGGTCTAGTGGGAGAAGACTCCGAAATATTATGAGATCTCTTTTTTTTGGGATGAGGGATAGCTACAGTTTTATCCTCAACATTTTTAGAGACCAGCTTTGTGACCTGAGCAGTGGTAGAAGCAGGTCTGTGAGGTCTAATACATACACCTTTTGAACTCCGTAATGAATAAACCGGATCTTTCCCCTCAACAATAGCAACTAGAACCATTTTTAAGCATTGCTTTATGCTCTGGACAGAAACAAAAATCAAGTTTAAAATATGATGAGTAAAGGCTTTTATCTAAAAGTTTATAGAATTTTATATTTAGTAACAACTATGTTAAGCATGAAACAAATGTAGACAAACATGAATAAAAATATGTTTTATAATTACACACCAAAGTAACTAGAGCTTTATCAAAATAAGCTTTGATGGCCTTGTCCTGGCAAAGTCGAATCTTTATCATAGTCTCGTTCAGAATGAAAATAGAACGAGACTTATCCGTCTCCTTTACAAGTACGTTCATAAAGCCTTCTTCCTGATCCTCATCTGGTTGAACTTTGAATTGTGAGTCTCCCCTGTCAGGCTTCTCAGCTAAATGAATAAAAAGCTCCGAAAGCTTTGTGTTGTTGACCCCTTTGGTGAAGTAGTACATGAATTTTTTTTTTTATCTTTCAACGGATTATCTTGAGGTTTACCCGAAAATTTAAAAGAAATCCTCGACATTTCGTAAATTATCAAAGACAATTGAAAATCTGCAAAAAAAGAAAAAAGATTTTTTAGGAAAATTCAAAACACTACCTTAATGAAAATACTGAAAACTTTAATAAGACAAGCCGTTTTTGTGAAAAATCTTTAAAAAACAAAACTAAAAATTCAACACATCACTTTTGATGAAAAATTCAACAAATCACTTTTTACTAAAAATTCTTACTAAACTATCTCAAATCACTTTTCTCATACAAAGCCTTGTAAAACAAGAAAAATACGAGTAGCGACCTATGCTGAACATAGGTTGTGTTCGGGTCCTTAGTAACAACTTATGCTCAACATAGGAAGCCGGCGGGATTTTCAATTTTAACCACCTTTCGACCTATGCTGAGCATAGGTTGAATCTCTGGTCCTCTTCCAACTTATGCTCAGCATTGGTTAGCAAGCAAATTGCGAAGACATCCTATGTTGAGCATAGGTTGGACTAGCGCACGCGAGTGACAACCTATGCTAAGCATTGGTTGCATCTCTAGTTGTCTTCTAGCCCATGCTCAGCATAGGTCGTTACTCGCGCGCTCTAGTCTAACCTATGTTCAGCATAGGATTTCTTCGCAATTTGCTTGCTAACCTATGCTGAGCATAGGTTAGAAGAGGACCACAGATGCAACCTATGCTCATCATAGGTCAAACCGTGGTTAGAATAGAACGTCGGAATCCTATGCTGAGCATAGGATGTTACTAAGGACCCAAACACAACCTATGCTCAGCATAGGTTAGAGGAGAGGACTGGTGCAAGCACCTATGCTGAGCATAGGATGTTACTAAGGACCCGAACACAACCTATGATCAACATAGGTTAGAGGAGAGGACTGGTGCAAGCACCTATGCTGAGCATAGGTTACTCATGTTTTAAGAAGATGAATACAAATTAAAACATGAATATTTTCTGATGCAAAAATTTAATACCCATGCTAAGCATAAAACAAAGTTAAAAAATGAAAATAATCTAAATGCAACTGCTTGGCTAAAGCATTTCATAGATGTGCACGGAGAGAAATTGCCTAATTCCTTATATTTTCACTTGCCGGATAATATTTGCAGTCTTTTTGAACACCATTATGGTATGATCTTTATTCTATTAAATAAGTGAATCATTGTATTTTCAGTGGATGCTGCAAAAGCTCTTCAACTGCACAGAGATCAACAAACAGTTGAAAGACAAAAGTTGGCCAAGCATCGAAAGAAATGTTTGGAATGTCCACAAAAATATCTAGGCCTTGTTATTGATGGCATGGATCAGAAGAAAATAATGTTGTCTCATTTTTTCAGAGTGCCCAAAAATTTGATTCAGGTTCATCTCGTTCGAGCACTTGTGTTTAATGGCACTTTGGAGTCCAAGGTCTTTTTTAATTATCCCAATGTTCAAAATGATCCAAATTTGACGATCACCATTGTACATAAGATAATTTGCGAATTTGGTGAAAATCTTCCAGAAATACTTTATTTGCAGCTTGACAACACTGCTAGGGAAAATAAAAACCAAACTGTTTTGACATACTTGTCTATGCTGGTGGAGAAAAAAAAATTCAAAAAAGTAAAAATAGGATTTTTGTTGGTAGGACACACACAAATTGATCAAATGTTTAGTTGCTTTTCTAAGAGGTTGAGACGCAAGAAAGCATTTTCATTACTAGTGCTTCAAAACATTGTTGAGGAATCGTATGTGCCAAAGCCAAACATGTCATTAATCAGACACACATATGATTTTCACGATTATGTTAAGGCGTCCAACGAAACAGAGCGATGCATAGCTAATATTAATGATATTAGCTTTCAGCACCAGTTTAAAATCAAATGTGACGAATCAGGCATTATATTATTATGGGGCAAACTATTTTCAAATTTAGTTTTGTGGCTACCTCTTGAAGGAGTTCGATTTTTGCTTAACATTCCATTGACTCAAATCAAGCTTGTTGTATTGTCTCCCTTGAAGTCCTTTCTAGAAGAAAAAAGGCGCAAAGAGAACATCGTGAGATTGATCCATTTGTCTCATTAAATTTTTTGGAATCAAGTATTCAAATAGCTTATCATTTTTTTGATGAGTTTGATCAGCATTGGTGGATGGACTTTTTCGAGGAACAAAAAATCAGTTTGCTCAATCTCGAACATACATCAACAACTGATGAATTTCATTGGCCTCATAAATTAGGAACATCAACTACGGCTGTCGAACCTTCAGATCTTCCTCGAGATAATGATTTCTTGCAGCTTGTGCAAGGTGAGGAACATGAAATTTATGTGGGCTCAAGGAAGAATAGGCAAAGTGCAAAAGCTGCAAAAATGAAATGGCACGGTGATTTGAATGAAATCCAAATTGGAAGCCTTGTTCCACTTCTCTTCTATCAGGTCCAGCAAGTAATCATAAGATCAGATCATGCAAAAAATGCATTTTTGGACTCCTTCAACAAGCAAAACTTCAACATAATGGTGCCTAAGCCTCACACAACCAAATTGGATGCATGATGGCTCAAGTCAGAGGAAATACATCATATTTTTCAGCTTGTAACAAGATCCAACAAGTTCAGACCACCATATGAGACTTATTCATGCTCAAAAGTCCTCAAAAATACACTATTTTTTGACATTTTGAGACTCTCAATGATGTCCAATCCTAACCAAACTTCATGACAGCCTTGGGAAAGCTTCATTACACCTCTTAAAATGTGTATGCAAAGTATTGGCCATGAATTTTGTGAAAAAAAAACCCCAAAATTAGTACAAAAACCATGTATTTTGACCAATTTTAACCAAAATTGGTGGATTAAACCTACAATTGAGTGCACTCAGACCCAAATCCCTGTAAATCCATCACATGCCAACACTAAAAGTTCTGATTTTAGTCAATTAAGGTCTTTATAGCCCATTTCTAGTCCAAAAACCCCAATTTTTGGCTAAAAGTCACTCTTTAAGCACCATTTTGACTTTTCAACTGACATGCAATCATTAGATCCAATCAATAATGACTGTAAAACAGCAAGTACAATCTGAAAAACGTACTATATCAGTAGCAATGATAAATTCCAAGCCAAAATTTTCAATTCTAGGTGAAAAATCACAAAAAGGGTAAAACAATCCATTGATTTCCATCAAAATCTATGGAGAAAATCCATAATCATTATCAATTGGCTGAAAGTACACCAAATTCAGAGAAGTCACTCACTTGGAGATCAATTCCACCACTTGGAAGTAACAAGCAAGGAGAAACCACCAAAAAGCTAAGAAAAAACAAGAAGCAGCTCCACATTCCGATTGATGCAAATCCAAGCTCTGATACCATTGTAAGGATCGCCTAGTGAAGATCCGACTAGATCCTGTTGCATGCAACCAAAAAGTGGAGCACCCAACCAATAGGAAATGGCTAGTCAATACCCTAATCACTTCACCCCCATGCCATGGTGAATGAATGCAAGAGAGGAGGGGCTCCTGGCTACAAGAATCAGAATATCCAATAGGTAGATGGGCGAGTTTCCACTAGTATATATTCTGTCCCATGAGGAGAGGATATTCCTCTTAGGATCTCCATGCAACCTGGAATAGAAATTGACCTCCTAGTCTTGCATTATAGCAGTCAAATACCATGCAAGTGCTCCTATGTCCAATTATAGGTATGGGCCCTCATATGATTATTAATTACTTTACAGGTCAAGCCCGGAATGACGAGGCATAACTAATAACCACATACACTGGAGTGACCGGCTATCCATGTCAGGAATTATTCCGAATCCCACATACTGGACATGGATGTGACACTTGGCCGCAATGAAATAAGCTCACCTCGAAGCTAGTGCTCCATCTCTTGGCAAAGTCTAATATGTTATGTAGATTGTAGAGTAATGAAAGGAAGTGATGTCAAATTCCATTGCAATATAATAAAAAAATGTCTAAAAGTTCTCTATGTTGTATTTTCTACACAAAACCTAACCACCCAAGTTAAATGGCTTTCTCCCTATTGCTGCAAGAAATATGTCGTTTGCAATTAACTGTAGAGGCATACAAATGAGTATTAAAATAAAAAAGTTACACTGCATGTAGGAAAATTTAATGCATTAACGATAACATCAAAAATACCATAGCATTGAAAATATCCAAAATCCAAGAGGGCATCTAGATCAAGGCTGCCCCAATGGAACGTCACATACAAATAAAGCTATATTAAACCGCCTTATTGGCATCTCCCAAGAACACAAGCTCAACCTCAAGGAGAATGGAGGTGAAAGGGACAACATGGTTTGTAGTGAATACTAGGTCAAAGGTTCATAGTGGAGGACTCGAAACTTAGGGTGGTTTTTTAGATTGGGGAGCCCAAAAATTTCTTATTGAGAATAGAGGCATGCCAATGATACAAAGGTGGAAAAAACGATCTTTCCTCCCTATTAGATTGAGCTTCAGTCGCCACCTTGGTAAAAATAAGGTGGCAAGGGCCTTTTACAAAGTAGGGGCAATTCAAACTGGTTTTTGTTCTTCATTGTTTGACAAGTCAAGTGGCAACTCAACCTTAATGGACTAAGTAATTTTTTTTTTTAGCTATGTAAAGCATTGATAGTTGGAAAGAGATTAAGAGAATCATCTATGTGTACCACAAAGAGACCTATGGTTGTGTGCTACTTCTCATAGCCTACAACTTGCTACTAATTTTGTAGCAAAATGAAACAAAGCGAAGCGAGTGGCAAACATACCTCGGAAACCCTGAAGCACGAAACGAAGCGACACGACACGAACAAAAACAATTCGAGCTGCCACCTGGCAGCTCGACGAGTGTGGCGTATTGAACTCCAAGCTCAGCTAAAACAGTTAGCCACAACATGTTGGATTTATCTCCTCTACTCTCCTAGATCCTATTTTAATCTGCCTCCATTCATGCTGCATTTTTACTCATGTTGTCGCACAGTCTGCATGTACATGTAAAATAAGACAGGCGAAAAAACTCGACTGTCTGCATAAATACAAGTAATTTTCCACAGGCGAAAAAGGCAAAAAACGTGACACTGTGTTTTTAAAAGTGATTTGTGACAGGCAAAAACGATGACGTTGTCTTACAAAAGTGAAGGCACCCTGTAAATCAAATCCTAAGGCATTTGTCAGAGTGTCGCATTTTTCGCATCTTCACCAACGTTCATTTCAGCAAAGGCTGACGTCGCGACTTTTCACGCTCACCCCATGCAACTGTGCTAACAGATTTGACAACGACAACAACCACCCATGATCTCCTACAGACAACACATCCACTTTGTACTTTCTTCATCTGCACACCTGTAAAATTGTGTATATATATATTGAATACCATTTTGCATATTCAACAACTAGTGTGTGTGAAAATAATAGCATCAAGAGCTTATCAGAGATATGTATGGCGTTGTTACAGGTGTAGAAGGTAGTCAAGCATTCGTCGATCTAAGCCCTCATGTCTTATGTTGCAGCTGCCGACCTTGAGGTACATCAACTTGATGTACAAACAGCTTATCTGAATGGAGTTATACAAGAAGACATCTACATGATCCAGCCCGAAGGATATGTTTTGGAAGGTATGAAGAATCATGTCTGTAAATTCCACAAAGCACTTTACGGCTTGAAACAGTCTGCCAGAGCTTGCTTTCAGAGGATCAACACATTCCCCATCGAACAAAGAATCAAACCAAGCAGTGCTAATTGCAATGTCTATTCCAAGTCAGTGCAGCAATCCTTCATTATCATCACCTTATACGTGGATGATACGTTGCTCTTCAGCAACAATACCAATTTGGTCAAGGATTCTAAGCAGATGCTGTTTTCATGTTCGACATGACTAATCTAGACGAAGCTCACTTTTGTTTGGGCATTCAAATCCATAGAGATAGAACGAGACGACTAATTTACATCACTCAACAAAGGTTTCTTCACAATGTTCTTAACAGATACAATCTAATGAATTGTAAATTAGCTCACTCACCAATGGATCCAGGCCTACATTTGTCAAAGGACCAATGTCTCCAGACCAAGCAGAAAGAGGAGCAGATGAGAGAGTATCCTTATCGATTGATATTGGGATCTCTCATGTACGCAATGGTCTGTACAAGACCAGACATCTCTTTTGTTGTAAGCTCACTCAGCCAATATATGGCTAATCCTGGCATTACCCATTGGAAGGCTCTCATAAGAGTCATAAGATATATTCGAGCTACCATGGACCAGTGCATCTGCTATGGAAATGTCAGCAACGACAATCTTCATCAGCTTTGTGGATATTTTTAGATGCAAGCTGGGGAGGAGATGTAGACAATCGTAAGTCCACATCTGGATTTACATTCTTCTTCAACGATGGCCCTATCTCATGGAACAGTCGTAAGCAAACCTCTATCGCACTTTCTTCTATAGAAGCAGAATACATTGCAGCTTCTCAATCTATTAAGGAAGCGTTTTGGTTGAGAAATTTACTATCAAACCTTAATCTGTATCAGTACAGCCCTACAATCTGTGATAATCAGAGTGCTATTTCCTTATCGACCAACCTAGATTTCACTCTAGGAGTAAGCACATTGGTTGCAGATATATTCATGAAGGCATTAAGTGTTAATGCATACAACAAATTTTGTGCATTGCTTATTCTGAAGATGAAGGCATTCATGGATCCAGATTAAGGGGGGGTGTTGGATTTATCTCCTCTACTCTCCTAAATCCTATTTTAATCTGCCTCTATTCATGCTACATTTTTACTCATGTTGTCGCACAGTTTGCATATTCAAATGTAAAAGAAGACAGGCGAAAGAAACTCGATTGTCTACATAAATACAAGTAATTTTTCATAGGTGAAAAATGCAAAAAATGCGACACTATGTTTTTACACGTGCTTTGTGACAGTGAAAAAGACAACACTGCCTTACAAAATGTCGGAGGTGCCCTAGGAAAAGCAAAGGCACCCTATAAATCAAATCCTTAGGCATTTGTCAGAGTGTTGCATTTTTCACATCTTCACCAACGTTCATTTCAGCAAAGGTTGATGTTGCGGCTTTTTCACGCTCACCCCATGCAACTATGCTAACAAATTTGACAACGACAGCAGCCACCCACAATCTCCTACAGACAACACATCCACTTTGTACTTTCTTCATCTTCACACCTGTAAAATTGTGTATATATATATTGAATACCATTTTGCGTATTCAACAGCTAGTGTGTGTGAAAAATAATAGCATTAGAAACTTATCAGAGATAGGTGAAGTAGATGCCTTGCGCATTGATTCTTTTGTATTGTCAGATATAAGTTTATTCCTTCTTACAGATTGGATTAGCTTTGTAGAGCACGTAGTTTTTTTCGCTTTCGTCTTGTGCTCAACAACATTATTGACATGTATATTTTGCTATACTTAATCTGATAACAGCTCTGTCTTGTCCTACGTTCAGATTTGTGTCAATATTGCTATGCTTTTCTATAATCTGTCTGACTCTCTTATTGCTCAATCTGGTAATCTATTCTTAGCGAATTATTATTAGTCTAACTGTTGGTGACTAATATTTAGTCTTGTCTTTCACGACTTATTCGTGACTGATTATCAGTCGAGCTCAGTCTAACTCTTTGCAAACTATTCGTGAATAATAATTTGTCTAGCTGTTCGCGACAAATTATCCTTCTGATGTTTTTGCTACTTAACGTTTGGCTACGTAATCAAATCGACCGTGATTTCTATCACTAACATTCTGTTCGTTTCTGATAGGCGTAGTCATGCTTAGAGAAAGAGTAATGTAGCTCATTTCGCGCTGCGCACGAATACTTTTCGTTCGAGTTCGTTTCTTTTCGTGTTCATTTCTTTTCGAGCTATTTTAGTTTCTCACACCCTCTTTCACTCTTTTCCCAACACGACAGAGAATAACCAGCTAGCTGATTAACGTTTACTTGTCTTGTGATTCTCTGTTTAGCTGTCTTCTAAACTCCACACAGTGGAGATATATACACAATTTGGATCAACACGAATTAGAGCAGAATAGAATCAAAAAAAGAAAAACGAAAAATCACAAATCAGGACACATAGCCAATAAGTGATGGTTCAATCCAACGATACCTTGCATGCATTGCAAGAAGAAGGGGCACTCTACATACGATTGCATATTCAACCCAAAAAGAAAGAACAAAGTTAAAAAAAGCAAATGTTGTAGAGTCATCCAAGGATGCAGATAGAGGTGATGAAGCTTTCACAATACTTGATGAAGCTTCAACAAGTTACATGAACAAGACTATGATGTAGTCATTGATTCAGGAGCAACCTCACACATCACCTACAACAAGATAATCTTGATCGACTTCAGAGAGCTCGAAAACAACAGAGCAGTGATTCTAGATGATGGGAGCCGACACGATGTTAAAGGCATCGGGACTCTACAGCTGCGAACACTGTCAAGTCAAGCAGAGCTGCCAGGAACACTCTACGTACCTTCATTGAGAAAAGACCTGCTATCAGTCTCCAAGATGGCAGATCTTGAATTCGAGTTTTATTCGATGGCAATACATGTCGAATGATCGAGAAAACAACAAACAAATTGCTAACAGTTGGATGCAGAGAAGGGAATCTCTACCAAGCCAAGATAGCAATTCTGATAGCATACTAAATGCATCAGAAAATGAAGATCAGCTCTGGCACAGAAGAATGTACCATCTGAACATGAGGAGCCTGTATGACATGTGCAAGAAAGATATAGTCACAGGTTTGAAGATATCCAGACCTGATACTGAGTTTTGCGAAGCCTGTCAAAAAGGCAAACAACATCGGAATCCATTCACACATGAGGGAAGAAGAGCCAAAAAAAGTTCTTGAGCTCGTCCACTCAAATGTCTATGGACCGATGAAAGTGGATTCGCTCTCAAGATGGAGGTATTTCCTAACGTTCACAGTCGGATGACAATGATCTACTACCTAAAGAAAAAATCTGAAGCGTTTCACTCTTTCAAGAAGTTCGTGGCATTTGTAGAGAGACACACCTCAAAGAAGATTCAGGTCATCAGATCTGACAATGGAGGTGAGTACAAGAGCACAAAATTTTTTAAATTCTGCCAAGAACAGGGGATAAAGCATCAATTCACTCCTGCGTACACACCCGAATATAATGGTGTCGCAGAAAGAAGAAACAGGACGCTAGTCGAAGGAGCCAGATGCATGATGGCACAGACTCGATTGCCAAGTCAATTCTGGGTTGAGGCAATAGCTGCAGCAGTACACCTACAAAATAGATCTACAACGACAGTCGTGAAAAACAAAACACTGTACAAAATGTGGACAGGTAGAAACTCTGATCTATCGTACGTGCGTGTGTTTGGATGTGCAGCATACAAACACATTCCAAAAGAAAAAAGAAGTAAGCTCGATGATAAATCAGAGCAAACAATCATGGTCAGGTACTCGAATGGATCACAAGTGTACAGGCTCTACAATCCAACCACAAAGAAGGTTGTTTCGAGTAGAGATGTGAAGTTCGATGAGTCCACATTCCCTGGACTGAAGGATGAAAGAGGCCATGAGATCTTCACACTACTGCCAATTCAAGAGGGAGATCCAGGACAAGCATCAAATCAGAATGTTGAGCCCCATACTCCAGAGCAGCAGGAAGCAGAAGATCAACCCCATGAATAAGAAACATTCGAGCAACGACGAAACGAACCCAGAAGTCAACAAGACAAAGAAGACCTCCAAATCGATACGCTGACAATCTTCAGTGGAGCGAAGACACAGAATTCGAATATTGCAACTTCACTGAAGAGCCGGCTACATATTTAGAAGTTGTCCAGAGTCCAGAGGGAGAATTCTGGAAGCAAGCAATGTCAGAGGAGATCTAATCAATGAGGCGAAACGAGGCATGGGCACTAGAGCCACTACCAAAAAATAAAAAGATCGTCGACTACAAGTGGGTGCACAAAAGGAAAATGAAATCAGATGGCACTGTTGGACATTACAAAGCAAGGCTTGTCGCGAAGGGCTACACACAAAGGTATGGTGTCGATTGTTTCGACACATATTCGCCAATGGTGAAGATGACAAGCATCCGATTGCTCCTTGCATATGCCACACAACACAATCTGGAAATTCACCACATTGATGTAAAGTAGTCTAATGTACCTTACAATTTGTACCAGACCCGATTTGGCTTTCTCTGTCTATGCTTTATACCAATTCTCATCCAATCCTGGCATGGCGCATTGGCAAATGGCAAAATGAATCCTGCAATATCTGAAGGGTACCCAAAATATGGGATTAACCTACAGAGCAGCCAACGAAAGAAAAGGATTCGAGCTGCACCACTATAGTGAGGCAAGCTAAGCAAGCTGCAAAGATGACAACAATTCCGAAGATGTTCAATAGCGTGCGGAGCAGCAATCAGCTGGATATGTAAAAATCAAACCTTGGTGGCTCAATCCTCATGCGAAGCTGAATATGCCATAGCTTCAAAGGTGGCGAATGAGGTAGTTTGGTTGCAGATGATGTTGGAGGCAATTGGCATACCACAAGGAGAACCATGCACGATGATGATGGATTCTCAAAGTGCCATATATCTGTCCCAGGATCCTGTCTTCCATTCAAAGACAAAGCATATACCTCTGAAGTACCATCATATTCGATATTTGATCGCAAAAGTTTCGCGACAATATCCATCATTGTCATGGAGTTACCATTTTTGGTAATCTCCTACTGGTGAACATACCTACATAAAATCGTGTCTACATGAGACCGTACGGTGGAAACAACCACCATATCAAAGTACAATTGTTAATATCCATCATTGTCATGGAGTTACCATTTTTGGTAATCTCCTACTTAAAATCTTGAACTATTAACAATTGTACTTTGATATGGTGGTTGTTTCCACCGTACGGTCTCATGTAGACACGATTTTATGTAGGTATGTTCACCTAGCAAACATGTTTATGTGAGAGAGAGAGAGAGAGAGAGAGAGAGATTTTGTCTTTTGTGGTGGCCACATGAGGCCTTCACTTCAGGGATGTGCCCTAGATGTACACCCCCATATTTGGAGGTGCAGGGGCCAAGAACTACATGGCTCACACCCACACACAGCACTATCGCTATTTGTCCTCCCTCGAATCCTAATCTTAGAGAAACCTTAACTTCTCATGCTTTTCATCTTGAAGGTTATGCTTTGCAGAATTCTAGAACACTCATGGTATATATAGATAGCATTTCAATCAAAATGACATTAGTTTTATGGGATAAAAATTGAAAGACACATGTCCATCAAACACACCTCGTTGGTCAGAACCCTAATCACGCGTGGACCAATGAAAAGCTCTAAAATGTGTTTTCTCCATAACATCCTACATTCTCTCTCTCTCTCTCTCTCTCTCTCTCTCTCTCTCTCTCTCTCTCTCTCTCTCTCTCTCTCTCTCTCTCTCTCTCTCTCTCTCTCTCTCTCTCTCTCTCTCTCTCTCAAATGTCTTTCAAGATTCCCAATTTGAGTAGAGCTCCAAGAACACCAAGGGGAATTGCAGTAGACTAAACCAACCCAACCAATCCTATATCTCCACTGATCTAGCCCCCGAGCACTAGGGAGTTAGGCAAATCAACTATGATAGGAAGCGCTTACCAATCTGATACCATAACAACCGCAGACTCTCAATGATTCTCATGGACACGGGTGAGGGTATATATAGAGTGTAGAACCCACCTCGTCTGCCAATGCACTGAATCCACATGTAAGCACACTCATTTCATGCCAAACTCCCACACTTGTCCACTGCATGTAGGTACCCCTAACCCATAATAGTCCAGACCCATGCACAAGCACAGTGCATGTACATCCTATCCCATACTAGGATGCAACACACATGCTAATACCGCACGCGGGTGTGACCCCGTGGTCCTACTTGACTATCCAGATTAGGCCCGATCCCTACGTCCAAGGCACCCCTTAATGGTCCAAACATCCATTAGGGCCATGACTCTCTCTCTCTCTCTCTCTCTCTCTCTCTCTCTCTCTCTCTCTCTCTCCCCATTGAGTTACAATTGAAAAGATTCATAACGAAAAAAAGCAAACAAACGTGTAGTCAACTCCACCGTCACAACTATGTACAACTATGAAAAGGCTATAGCCATGTAGTCGTCATGAATGCCTTGCTTCATATGGGATCATATCATGTTCGCCTCTTGAGAATAATAGGTTCATATTCACTTTGTGAATGGAAAAGCACATGTGTCTGACACCCAAAGCCATGTCAAAAACCAATACATCATTCTCATTGTGACTCATGATGCATCCACCGAGGGTCCCACCTTATGATCTATCTATCCAACATGCTTAAGATCTTCAATCATATACTTCATCTTCCTAAAGCAATATAAACCATCGGCGGATGAGAGTAGGACCTATTCCGTCACGGTTCTACCTCCTTCGACGATGCGCCATGCTTAAGATGTTCTGTCATATTGTATTCATCGCGCTGAAGCATTCTTTACCATTGGATGAGACTGGGACATGTTCTCAATGTCTTTTAACAACGCATCATGCTGAGGATGTTCTGTCATCTTGTATTTATCGTGATAAAGCACTTTTAACCATCGGATGAGAGTGGTACCGGAAAGGTTACAATTAATAAGGCTATTTGTGTAAATAAAGCCGCCATAGGGGTTATGAGAGCCCTTGCCTTGCTACCGTGATGGTCACGGCGTCGAAAAATAGCCCTCCCCCTGCTATCTCGATAGTCAAGGCGGCTACATTATAGCTGGGATGTGACTCGCTCGTCTCTTCTTCTTCTTCTTCCGCTCTGCTTCTTCTTCTCGACTCTCCCCTCTTTCCTGGATCGATCGATCGATCGATCGATGGCGAACGATGGACAACGCCCCGGCTCTCTTATGCCTATGGCTATTGCTTTTTGCTGCTGCTAAACAAGCGGCTTAGTTGCGGCTTTTTGATTCCCTGAAGCATCTGGTCGGTAATAATACTGCGGTTTTATTTTACTCGGTTATGAATTACAGGAAGTTCTTTGAAGTAAAATCCTTCGATCTGCATCTTTCAGAGATTGATTACGCGTTTTATAGCTCCTTGACGGATTCTGAGGTCGTAGATCTCTTGACTTCATCTTCATCTGCTGCTGTGGAACGAGTATTGGCTGTTTTTGTGGGATATTGCTATTTGGGATCAAGATCCCCGGAAATTGGATTGTAGATCTCCTTAAAGTGTATGCTGCAAATAGCATAATATTGCGTGCATCTTCGAGATTCAATTTGAAGTAGCTCGTACCAATTCAGGGACAGAATAACTAAAAGCATCACTGTGCGAAGCATCTTAAGTCGGCTCCTTTGAGTAACTATGGCTCGTCGATACGACAGCAATCCGTTTGACGAGGAGGATGTCAATCCATTTTCTGTGAGTGGCTTGCATCTTAAGTATATCCACTTTTTTTCTTACATATTAGATGCTTTTTGTTACTCTGGCATTTCGTTGCACCGCTCAAAAGGCAAATCTTAACTATGTAAGGTTTGTGTTTGCTTTTGGGAAAGCAGCCAAAGACTATTCTCCCAAAAGTAAGCGGTGGCTCATTATAGAGCTACACTGCAAATCGACTTCTGGATATTATCTAAGCGCATCTAACTAGCGGGGCGAAGTATGATAGAATAAAACACTGCTACCTAGGTGAAGCTTGGCATTCGTCTGTTTTACGTTCCAAGAGACAGTCTTGTATTGTTTTTTATACTAAGTGGCAAGATTCATGTGTTAAATGACTCATCTCTTCCATAATGTTAGGGTGGTCTTCTATTTACTGTAGAATGGGGCCTTCAATGTAAGAGGTGATCACATCTATCTCTTTGTGATTCGCCATGTTTTGACTTTGTTTCCGCTTACATTTTCAGATGAACATCTCGAATAGGCATTAGATACATATTCATTTATGAATTTGGGTATCTTATATACAAATTTAGGCTGAATTTATAACTCAATGTGTGCTTTCATGAATTGAATCCATCTAGAGTGCAATAAGCAGCGCATGTTGAAGATAAGATACAGATTTCAAAGAACAATATTTCTTATTTTTGTTACAAGTTGACCATACAAACGATACTCCTTTTCTCAATTTCATAATATGAAGATCTTTATTATAGTTGTGCGCCTCAATCTCTATTTCTTACTCAGAGCTGAAACCATATAACATGGTTTGTTTATGAACTGAAAATGTTGATTTTTGTGGATGACTTAATCTAGCATACTTTCTAGGAAGGGATTTGGAAATGTTCTATGTTTTAAGCACTGGATCTTCACGCCTTTGAGGAAATTGCTTCCTTGTAGTAGGCAAATTTTACTTTTTAGATGTTCATTTCTTGATAAAGTTAAACCTATGCACTTTACTATCAATACTTTTGCTTCATGCTGCTGAAATTGAGGCCAATGTTAATGGAAAAGCCATGACTTGTAAAGGCTGTAACCTAATGCATCCTCACATCAAAGCCAATTGAACTAACTAGGGACATGCTTGAAAGCTTCGCAATAGCATTGAATGTCAAAAACTTTCAAGGTTTAGGTGGCTAAGTGAATCATACCTTTAAGCAAGATGCTAATGGCTCTAGTTAGGTATAGTTATGCATTTGATTGTAGTATGCATAGAGCATTGGTAAATTAAGGAGTTTATTTCTCTTTCCACATTCCATTTTGTTTCTTTAGATAAATTTAGATTGATAAATCACAACCTTTATCTTCCCACATTTCATCAAGTTTGTAATTGCATTGCCTTTGATGCTCACAATTTGGATACCATGTTGTGAGCTATTTTCTGAAGATTAGTACCCCACGGTTCTCAGAACCGTGGGGTCTGAGAACTGTGGGTTGAACCGTACCACGGTTCATGAACCGTGGCACGGTTCATCATAAATAAATAATTAATTAATTATTTAATGTTTGATAAAAAAATGAACTAAAAATGAATAAAAAACTTAATAATTAAGTAATAACTACACGGTTCACCACGCTTCTGGCCAAAAAAATTTGAGAACCGTACGATTCTCAGAACCGTGGTGAACCACCCACGGTTTATTAATTCTATGCTTGAAATATTGTTTAAATTGCTTTCTAGTTTTTTTTTGTTTTTTTTTTCTATTTTCCTGCCTTCGTGGATCAGCTTTTTAATTCTCTTTATCACTTGAAAATGTCAGATTTCTATTATGGCTCCATTTTAAAGGCTTGAGTGATTCTAACAGGATCCTGTTGTTCGTTCACAAATACCCGGGAATGCATCTTATGGTGGTAGCTCCTTCTATGATACGGTTAGTATTACCTTTATCAAGATTGTAGGCCAGGTTGTTGGCCTTTTCTCTTGTATTAACCTCTACTTTGGTCAACATTTAGAAAGTTTTTTTGGCTTTTTAACTTCTACATTTTTGCTTTCCTATTAGAAGATTCCGTGTTTCAACACTAGATAGTTGAATGGCTGAATAAATTTAAAGTTATGTGATTGCTATAGTGGTTGTCTTCCTGAAAGGCTTACACATGCAAATGTACTTACATTCCATAAATGGCTTGTTATTTTATCACTCTTGGTGCTACGGTCTCAAAGTTTTTCATGTTTCAGAATGATTAATACTAGAGTTGTAGCAAACTGGGACGATCCTGGGTCCTTTTGAGAAAAATTTGTGCACCTTGAAGCCACATTGTAAAAAAAACGTAATGGCTTAATATTATGTTGTGTCTTATTGCAATGTAAAATCTACCACTCAAAGTTCTGGTTTTTGAAAATGAGGATTTTATGACCTATATTCACCTATGCAAAGTTTAAAGACCATTTTTTTAATAGAATATTTTTCAACTTAGACAACTTTCAGCTAAAAATGGGCATCATATTTTTTTGCCATTCAACATTTTGAAAGGCGGGGGTGTGATGAGGTATTTTAATTAGGGTACGTTTTGGTGAGGAATAATCCAATTTTTAGTTAAGCATTTTTTGCAAAAAATATTTGATATCACTTCTCGTGCATTTGCAGCAATTCAATCGTGTACCACAAGTGACAAATTCAAGGCTTTCACCTCTTCCACCAGAGCCCGCATCTTTAAATTTTACAAAAGATGTAACTGAAGATATTCCTTTGGGTAATACAAAGGTGTGTGAACACTGTGAAGATATCTTGCTTCAATCTTATTGGAATTAGTTAAAACTTGATTTTATGCATTGTCTGTTTGTATCCATGGTGTCAAGGGGGTCACGATCTCAGTTTCAAAATGCGTGCTTTTCTAATCTCTGATCTGAATCTAGGATTTGAAGAGGAAGGAGAAAGAACTTAAGGACAAGGAAGATGAATTGCGGAAGAGAGAGCAGGTATCTTGATCTTAAGGTTCCTATGTGCTACGTATTGTAGTAGAATAAGCTGTATTGGTAGAATCATACTGGAGATAATGTTCTCCACTTGGTCTACTTGTAACAGTTTTTTCTTTTAGGGATAATATTAAAATCTATGAAATGTGACAACAATTCTGAGGATAAGCATGCTGAACCACTATCTTGTTTCTATAATTTGAGGTTGGGACCTCAGGCAATTCAATATCACAAACACTGTAGAAGTTTTAAAATTTGTATCGTTATCAATCATGTGCAAATGGAACCTACATGTTCTCTTGTACTACAAATAGTAACTTTCGTTGGAAAATTTGTTGATTGCTTAGAAACCCAAGGCTCGGAACGGGTTTTTTATTTTTTATTTATTTTTTTAAATAAATTTTAAAAAAAGGTATTAAAGCCTGAAACAGGTTGTATATCTATGATCGTCCAGCAGATTTGTGAATTGACCAAGAACGCCTGAAAGGAAGAGTCAGAAACAGGAGAGAGCACACTCAATCCTTCCTACAATACTGATCTTACGACCTGCCCTGATCTCCCTGCCTGATCTTACGACCTACTGAGTTGCCTAGTTTGTCATTGTGGGAGATTTAAGCCAAGGATCTGAAACTTGATGATAGTAACCAGCAGGCATGAAAAAGTCTGATGTGAACTACTTTTATAAGCTTACCTGGATGTTAAAGATCGTTCAGAGGCAAGATAAATCACCTTATCCCCATAATAGCCAAATCACCCAAGCACAAATACTGGCGCTTCAGGTTTGTTTAGGGTAGCCAGAAGGAAAACAGATGTATCTTTGACATCCGCAGTTCCCTTTTTTAGCATCTCTCTCATTTCCCGTCTGAAAACTAGTTCTCTGCTTGCTGTGACCATCATCACTAAATGGAAAGGGACTATGTAAGCCCTGGGAAGTAAAAGACCTGCTACCAAATGATTTTTTGCTTTCAGAATTTGTGCTTGGGTTGTTGGCTGCAGAATTTGAAGCACCGGTATTTGTGCTTGGTTCGCTTTGTATGTAAGCCTTTGTTAAAAAGATACGTATTTTTTAAATTTTTATTTTGGTCAAGTTCCGGAACGGGCAACTATGGTTGATTGCATGATGGTTCTTTTGAGAGAGAGAAATGAAATGGAATGATATATTAATATCCACTGGAGACCTGAAAGAGCCACATATATAAGAAGATCATCATCCAATGCCGTTTGCTCTAGCTGCTCTCCTTAGCAATATTACAAAAAATTTGAAGATA
This sequence comes from Diphasiastrum complanatum, assembly GCA_029204225.1. Lineage (NCBI taxonomy): Eukaryota > Viridiplantae > Streptophyta > Lycopodiopsida > Lycopodiales > Lycopodiaceae > Diphasiastrum > Diphasiastrum complanatum. The sequence goes on along the minus strand of CM055106.1, from coordinate 18,625,272 downwards.
TGTCTCTCCATTGAAATTGCAAGATCACAAAATTATTCTAGCTTTGAATCCTTTTAAAAAAACTTCTTAGAAAAAAATAATTTTTCAAAGAAACTTAATGTTTTACTGCAGACTGTTCTAAAAAGCATGAAGACTTCTAGGCCTCAAATTATAAAAATTATGGAGCTCTATAGGTGTGCATATGTGCCTTTTACAAAGATCATATGTTCCTAGTCTTCTACTTGTCTTGATTGTATATTCTGTCCTCTGTTGATGTCTATCTCCAATTCATGAGAGTTGACTCTCATCTTATAGATAAATTGCCTTTGAAATATTAGTAGATGTGATTTTAAGTATTTCTTGCTCAGCACACATGAACATGCATTAATTGTTAGAATTTGTGATACAAATTCTAGATGGAGATACTAGTCCTACTAGCACTCACACAAAACCAAGCATAGAGAGAATTCAGATCATAGGAGAATTGAATGGAATGATTGTGGTGGGGCGCCAGCCTACTTAAATAGTTTCTCTAATGAATGAGAAAAGCTAAGAGCCTAAAGCAAATAGCAAAATAGCAAAAGCTAATTGCTAATAATACTACCTATATATGGTAAAGACCAAAAATGAACTTCTAAGTACTAAATAGATACTAATCTTTTTGTAGTGCGCCCACCTACATGTGTAAGCCTTAAAAAACGAATTTACTATAAATAGAATGGCCCCTAAAAATAGCACGCAAGCATGGCCAAACTATCATTAAGAGGTATCAAATAAACATTAATTCCTAACACTCCCCCTTAATGTTTACTTTGTTATCTATTACTCCTAGAAGTTCTCTAAACTTCTGAAATTTTTCTTTGCCAAGACCTTTGGTAAAGATATCTGCGACTTGTTCTTCCGTAGGGCAATAGATAAGCTCCACTTCATCACTTTGAATTTTCTCTCTGATGAAGTGTTGTTGTACTTCAATATGCTTTGTCCTGCTGTGAAAAATTGGATTTTTCGCCAATTTAATACAACTCTGATTGTCGCAAGTACCGTAGGTGAATCTTGTACCATATGTAGATCATGTAGAATCCTTCGCAACCATATTGCTTCACATGTTGCACTTGTAGTAGCTCGATATTTTGCCTCTGTAGATGATAAAGCAATAGTATGTTGCTTCTTTGAACTCCGCTCTACAAACCTTGGCCAAGGTCTGCCACACCCTCTTCAGAGCCCCCATGCCGCCTTCGCCTTCACGCTTCTTCCTCTAGAAATCCATTCAGGAATGCACTCTTTACATCCATTTGTTGAATATCCCATCCAAACTGAGCTGCCAATGATAAAACAGTCCTCATAGTAGTAGACTTAGCAACTGATGCAAAAGTTTTCTCATAGTCAATCCCTTCCTGTTGAGCATAACCTTTTGCCACCAATCTTGCCTTATGTTTATCTATAGAACCATCTGATTTGTACTTAGTTCTATAGACCCACTTGCATCCAATGGCCTTTTTACCTGTAGGTAACTGAACAAGTCTCCAAGTCTTGTTCTTCATGATTGAGTCGTACTCCTCATCCATAGCTTTCCTCCAAATATCCTCTTTTTCAGCCTCTCTGAAAGTAGATGGATCCTTGGTTTCTAATACTGTGGCCATATATGCAAAATGTACATCCCCATCTTCATGATGATCTTCCTGTCGAACCTCCTGTCGATCTTGATCTTCATGTTGCTTTTCAAGTCTAGTTGATCTCCTAGTTCCACGTGTACTGGATTATCCCTGTTCCATAATAACACTATCCTTGATAGTTTCATAGTACCACCTAGGCAATCTTCTAGCTTCTGATGTAGGATGCTTCCTGCCTGGTGAAGTAGGAGGTGAATAAGTATCCCATATACTTGACCTCTCCTTCCTCTTTTCTATCTCAACCAAAGTCACTCTAGGTTCTTGAATTGGCGTAGACGATACATGTGTCGATTCAGGTTCCTGCAATAACTCGTCACATAATATAGGGATCCCTCCATCTTGATCCTTATCAAAATATATCTCTGTATCTTTATGAGTTGATTCCTCATCAAAGACTACATCCCTACTTATGATTATTTTCTTACCAACCTGTATCCCTTCTCTTGATTATCATAACCAAGAAATAAACACTTGGTCGCCTTAGAATCTTGAATCCTTAGGTATGTAAGAATAAGCTATACTCCCAAACACTCTCAAATGACTGACATCTGGCTTCCGACCCGTGTAAGCTTCCTTTGGAGTTCGATTCTCTACAACCTTTGTAGGACTTCTATTCAAAAGATAAACCGCCGTCTTAACTGCTTCACCCCAAAACATATTTGGAAGATTTTTACTCTTGAGCATACTCCTTGCAGTTTCTACTATAGACCGGTTCTTTCTTTCTCTAGGCAAAAATTTCTTTATATGATGCTTGTCTAAGACACAACCTTCACAAACCTTGTGATCAGAAACGACTTGAGGTAAACCTGTAACCTTGTTAAATTTCCTCAAGACTTGTAGACTCTTGTAATTCAGATGTCCATACCTCTCGTGCCATAACTTACTCAATGATCCAGTATCCACAACACTTGCATGATGATCCACACCTGAGCTTGAAGTTTATACAACCGCCCTGCAAGTATGCCCTCAGCTACTACTTCATCATTTTTCCTCTTGATAAGACACCGCTGTTCATCAAATTGCACCACCATGTGTTGCTTTGCAATAGCTGATACTGAGAGTAAGTTTTTCTTGATTCCTGGTACATAAAGCACATCCTTTATGTTTCCAATCTTCCCTGAAGGTAATTGTACCTGTACTTTTCCAACTCCCTTTATATCATATGTGTAGTTGTCCTCCAACTTCACATTTGACCCATCATCTAATTTTTGAAAATTAGATAGCCAGTCTCGCCTAGGTGTCATGTGCTTCGAAGCTCCTGAATCAATAAACCAATAGTCATCTTCCTTCGAGAAGCCTCCACCAGTCCGGGCCTGCACTAGGTCCCACCTGAAAAGCACCTGTTCAGATCTGCCTGTCTCAGAAGTCACCTGTTCAGATACTGCCTCCCTCAGATGTACCTGCACCAGAAAACTAGCAAACAACCAGAAAAATTCTGATTCAGATCTGTCGACAGCCAATAATTTTCCGTCAATCTTCTCCTAGAAGATTCCCGTTGTTTTGCTAACAACGTTGACTCCACATGCAACTTCAGCTCCTCCAATCTAATTGCACACCTGCAAATACAAACTCTCTGTCTCTTACCAAAGAGCCTGCTTTGATACCATGTCAGAATTTGTGATACAAATTCTAGATGGAGATACTAGTCCTACTAGCACTCACACAAAACCAAGCATAGAGAGAATTCAGATCATAGGAGAATTGAATGGAATGATTGTGGTGGGGCGCAAGCCTACTTGTTTCTCTAATGAATGAGAAAAGCTAAGAGCCTAAAGCAAATAGCAAAACAGCAAAAGCTAATTGCTAATAATACTACCTATATCTAGTAAAGCATTCCGGGATTCAGCAGTTTTCCGGATTGGAACGCTGCAAAATTTTACTTTTTTGGTTTTTTTTTAACCGTTTGTTGGGGGTGGGGAAAAACAACATGTAGTGACGTAAAAAAAATTTCAAACACATTGCAAAGCAGAGTAATTACTAACTGTAAGTACTTGCTACTAGTCTATTACTAACTGAACAAAGCATATTACATTGAAGTCCATTCACTAACTGAACAAAGCGTTTAGGCTTTAGCATGCTCCATACCAAAACTGAAACTTGAAAGCAATCACATAGTGCAGACTACAGTCCTAAGTGTATATGATACAAAAACATGGCAACTAATCCACATTCGTCACATGCCTCATAGTTGCCCTCTTCTATGTGCTACATTCACCTTGCACTCATCATGACCTCCACATAGAGTGCTCACACTACCCATTTGGCCTCCTATTCCTCTCTCCACAAGCCTTTCTTCGCGCGCTGAAAATGGGGGCTTCGTGGCAGTTTTAAAAAAATTTCCAGTTTTTTCGCTGACAGTGTTCCGGAACGCAGGGACCCGGGACACCGTTCCGAGGCAACCCACAACTGGCAACTTTGGTAGGACCGAAATAATGAGAAGACACTTCGTCATCCTTTGAACTGCATAGTTGAACTTCCCAAATCCCTATTTATTTTGTATAATAAAGAGAGCCTTTTGACCTTCTAGGGCTCTCTTGTCTACTCTTAAGTTTCACTTGTAGTTATTCTCAAATTCCAGCCCCAAATATTTATATCGCTTTATAGCTTTGTGAGACACCATGAGGGTAGACTTGAAGTTTGAAGAGACTTAAAGTCCAAATTCTCAGAACTTCACTGAAAAATTTAAGAGTGAAGTATAGTTCATATTCTTTCAAAAACTCTATATTGTCTGTCTAGGACAGCCCTGACATAACATCATATACCTTCCAAGAACCTTTTTTGTGCTCAATAATTGCACTTTAGTGGTTCAAATGTAACTAATGAGGCAACAAGTAACTTCCTTATAAGTTCACAAGATAACTCTAAATCATTGGAAACCTTTGATTTCTTAGTAACAAGGGTGATATTTTGCTCATCTACTTGAAAGTCTGCTGTGAGGTTGGGAATAAGGATGATATTTGGATCAAGGTTCCAATCAATGGAAACCATTTTTGTAAGGTTGGGAAAAGTTGCAATTACTTGGAAGGTAGAGTTATGTTGAATTTATTTGACGGTCATTATGAAGGATGAACTTCTGAATAGAACTTCTTATTAACTAGGAACTGTTATGTGATCTAAGAGTTGTATGCTATCTTGCCACTCTCTTGTGTTCCTCATGCAGATTCTTAGTCTCTCTATGGTTTTCGGTTTGCTAAGCTATGAACATCTTGAACTTTTTGAGACTGATTATGAATGTTTAGAATGAAATTCAATGATTTTAGGTTGTTTCTAGGACTGATAATATCCACTCTACAAATGTGCTTCAATTTCTGTCTTTTAAAGCAAGGCCAAGGTAACATGAACCTATTTTTGGAAGTATAGCAATTATTTCTTTTGGCAGTTGGGTATTAATGAGCTCCCAACATTTTCTCCCCTGAAATCTCTAAAAAAAGATGTTGCCATAAGAATCTGCTACTTTTCCACAACTTTTTAGAATGATCGAGCAACATAAGTTTTGGCATGCATTTGCTCATTTCAGGGAGGATTTTTGCCACTTTGAGATTTCTTTCATTTTCCTTTGGTTACTGCAGGAACTGAAACGTAAGGAGGATGCTGCTGCACGAGGTAAGCATATGTGGGGCACCTAAGAGATGTATGTTTCTCAGCAGACTTATCTGTGACTTGAGCTCATTAATTGTTCTTTTATGAGAATATTTTACTTGCAGAACATTAGAAGTGCTGGTGAAACTGAAAATGTGAAAATGTGTCACTGGCAGCTGGCATTGTCCTTGAAGATAAAAATTGGCCAAGATTTTTTCCAATCATTTATCATGACATTGGTAAAGACATTCCTGTGCACTTGCAGCGGCTACAGTATCGTGCATACCTGAGCTGGCTTGGTATGTAAAGCTAGATTGAAAGCATCCTTTTTGCTAGCTTCAACACAATACTTTGATATTTCTGTTGTAAAATGACAGGCTTGTCTGAGATGTCTCTTGTAAACCTTAGATCATCTTGATGGTGTCTGGCCAGTTTTTAAAATATCCTTTTCTTTCATGTATCACATTACATCTGATTGCATTTGCATGTGTTGTATGCTAAATAAGGTTTCATTGCTGATTTCATGTCGTTGTCCCAGACTGAACATCCTTATTGAAGTTTTATGGCCGATAACTGTGCAGGTATAATGGTTTGTTTAGCGTGGAACTTCATTGCCGTCACTGGTGCATGGATTGTACATGCTGTGAGTTCAACCTACGGTAAATCCTTGGCCACACAAAGTTTCCATTCTCTACAGATTGAATGTCCTATAAGAGATTTTGGCTAGAACTTGAGCAGAGTAATCCTGCAGAAAAAACTGATCAGAGATTTTATTTGATTTTCAGGAGTTCAAATCTGGTTCCTTGCCATCATCTATGCAATTGCGGGTGTACCTGGTTCATATTTTTTATGGTACAGGCCTCTGTATCGAGCAATGAGGTAAGTAGAACATGAGTAAATGAGGCAATCAGAAACTTTGTCGATCTTTGTAATAGAGATCTTTCAATCATAGTGATCTGCTATATGCTTATTACCTCAACTCTGTTTAATGGCAGTATCTGTTTGTGTTGAATTTGTTTCCAAGCAAGCAGCTCAACTAACAGTTGAAATACTAAGTTGCATAAAATCTTTTCCATCTTAGAAACATAAGTATTTCATCCATTTCTTATTTGCAGGAGTGAAAGTGCATTAAAGTTTGGATGGTTCTTCCTTGCATATCTTGTAAGTCTGTAAAAATATTTTGTTGCTGCAGTAAAAGTAAGAGCTTGAATATCAGTTTTCTCATTTCTATCACTTCACAAAGTTTGTAGGACATAAGTGATAAGTAAACTGAGCTGTGGATATTGTGGTTGGTTCCAGCTTCATATTGTTTTTTGTATCTTGGCTGTTGTGGCACCACCCATTGTCTTCAAAGGAAGATCTTTAGCGTGAGTTTACATACCATTTTCTAGCAAACACCAATCAGAAGGTCGCAAGCTTATGATTAGCAGATTTTTTACCTGCTTAATATTTCTGTATGCTAGTAAGGTTCAGTCTTTAACTGATCTTACTAATGTCAAAATTGTTCTTCAGTATGTATTTGAGAGCATTTGTGATCTTTGATTATAATGTCAATATCTAATACGAGCATCATGCATCTCTTGCAGGGGGATTTTACCACTCTTTCAGATTTTCGGCAAAAGTGTTGTGATTGGGGTCAGTGGCTGTGTCCTGCTTGCTTTTGGCAATCATAATAAGTTTGTCTCTATTGGGTAGTCAAAGGCTCTATCTTCATGCACACTTTGGGGATGGGGCGGAGCCTGAAATTGACAATGTTTTTTTCTCGTTTGCTGAATGAAATTGCAGATATTCTACCTTATTGGTGCTATCCTATTCAGCACGGAGTTGTTGCTCAGCTTGTGGGTACTTCAGGTAAAGGAACCCTTTGCCTATTTGAGAGTTGCTCCTTGGAAAGTATTTGTATGTAAATGTTGGTGTATAATCATGACCATAATGTGGATTATGATGGTTGTCCTGCTGAGAAGCAGGATGCAAACCAATTTTGAGAGACAGGGGGTGACTGCTTGCTGTAGCAAAAAATATGTAAAGCAAGTGGTAACAAAGAATTGAGGGACAGTTTTTTATAAGACTTGAATGATTATTGTTGTAAGGCATTAATTTCCCGAGAAAGTAGAAAGTTAGGACTAGTTGTAGACCATTCGCAATGCAAGTTGCAAACTCATCTGTGCCTTCTACAAACTATCCAACCAACTTCAAGGACAATCTAGAACAAAAATTTCTTACGCTAGCTTGCCAATTGACCTTTTAGTATCCAATTCCGATCCCTTTCTGATACCTCTTGATCATGAGCCCATTTGCCTAAACAAGGATAGGCACAATCTCATAAATTATTCATGTGGTCAGATCATACACAGGTCAATGATCCTGATGCCTTTTGCCCCTTCATTTCGGAATGTTGTTCTGTTCTTAGACGAGAAAAAGCCTAGATATTCTTTCAGATCATTAAATCCATCTTCAACAATTATTTCAATCCTTGTCCTCCAAGAAGTGACATGCTGGTGAAAGCTTTTTTTTCTGCACTTGAGGTTATGAGTTCAACTCCAATAAGTCACACAAATGAGGACATACAAGAGAAAAAAACATTTCAACCCTTATATTTGGTCATCTGAGGGTTACGGAAAGCCTAAGAATCAGGACATTGAATGAATGGGGAAAATAGCTACCTATGCCTTGGTGCTGATAAACAATAAGTGATTCTTGCTTGCTAGATTCTACCTCTGGTTGCTTGGAGACGACTTTTTGTATATGTTTTAGTGTATAAAGACCCTAACATTTTGGTGGAGGAATCTATCCTAAAGACTCATGTGAACTTAATTGTACAACTAGTGATGATAAGTGCAATTTTTTAGACCTGTCTATAAGCTTGATAGTTTTGATAAAAGGCTGCAGCCAGAATACACGAACTTGAACATAATTTGCATGCCTCATATTTCTTCAAATATTTCAGATTCTGTTGAATATGGAGTGATAACTTCTCAATTCTACAGGTTTTCTCGTCTTTGTACTAGTAGAGATGCTTTTGTAGACCAGTCAAGCAATCTAATCATTTTCTTACTCCATAAGGGTTACTCGTTTAAGAAATTCATGAGAGAAGTTCGAACTGTTTGAGACTCTTTTGGTTTTATCTTTGGCATTTCAGCTTTTTGGTATGTTTAAGATGATTAATAATAGAGTCCAGAAAGTGGGGAGCTAAGGAGCCCACTTTGTTTCTAGTATTTTGTATTTTGTCTTTGTCTCGGTAACTTGTCTATATATTATGGTCCTTGTTTTGTTTATTTGATTTTATTATATTTTATAAAAAATTTAATTTTTAATTTCATTTTATTTGAATTCTTATCATTAGTATTATTATTTTTTCTTTCCTCTTACTAATTGTCTTTTGCTTCTCAGTCAACACTGGGTCTACCCAAGAGAATCCGGATATTTTCGAAACCCAGTTAACAAGTTATTCTTGGGTACTGATGAGACATAAGCAATGTTGTTTGGCTGAGATTTTTTGTTTATTGAATTGTATATTATTGTTTTGACTTTTTGAGTTGCTCGTATATTCTTTCTAAGCTTTACCTTATGACATCACTGACTTCTCTATACAAATTTGTGAAATTGGATATATTCTAATTTCACAAATAGATATGATTGAAACGTATAATTTGACCGAAACATTACTGACATTAAAAATCTGGCCTTTAGTAACCTCGTCTTCTATAGGGGGAATTTGAATATATTCCAATCAAACAGATAGGGATTCAGATTTTGGGTTCTTGTAATTTGGGCATCCATATACAAAGCGTTATGACTCCCTTGCTGGATGAAGATGTTCTGGGATTGGAAGGATTCAAAATGAAGACCAATAATTCGTTCATTATGTATTCTAGGTTTGTATTTTGAACATATCACTGATGTGCACGTTGGTTTTTCACAGCAAGTGTATAGCTACTTCAGAGGAACGGGCAAGGAGGCTGAAATGAAGCGGCAGCTTGCGCGGAGTGCTGTACGGGCAGCGATTTGAGATTGTAAAGCACTTTTCTGTGTTAAGCTGATTGTTTTAACAGATTATCTTGTACCATATCAGCAGAATCCCTTTGATGAAAAGGTAAAGTTTTTTAGTGTTTTTAAAACGCTTCCATGAAGAATTTTACAGGCTGCAGCGGTTCTGTAGTTGTACTGCTTGAAAGCTGCTTTGCAGATAGATGCTTGTAAAATACTACTGACATACAGTTTAGTTCAGTTCTTGTAAAAGGTTCTGACTGAATTACATTTGGTAATTGTGTGCAAAGTAGTTTGCCAAGCTACTTTCAGCAAATGGAGTTGGTTCTCCTCCGAAAGAAAATATATGTACTTGTTGGACTTAATTTTGTTTCCTATTTTTCAAACAGGTGACACGTAATATTCATTTTCAATTTGATTTTTTGAGGTTGCACTCTTCCTTTCTCAAGGTGCATGACAGTTCCAAGCATCTGATATTATGGCACTTGTGCCAATGGTTGGCAAATTTGACATGATGCAGTCTTGCCAATACCATCTCAATGTGAATGTCTGTAGGAGACATAAGTTTGATTGTGCTTCTGGGCAAAAGTGATGAATATTTTTATGCAAGTAAGTGATTAAGGTCTCTTGTTCGATAATCAAGTCTCAGAGATGAGGAATAGTTCTAATAAAGCATGCACTATCTGTCTATTCCCAGAACCCAAGTCCTTCATGCTATCAATCTGGCAGGATCTCATCAAATAGTTGAAAGTCAGGGGTGTTCCCCTTAGTAACTACCCCTAAGATAACTATGATTGACTCAAAGAGAATTAGCCTTGACAACTCAAATGTCCTTGCAAAAAGGGATATTGAAGAGAAACAAAAAGGACTCCAATGAACCACATAGAGGGATATCCAAGAGAAACAAAAACTCTAGGGCACCCACTTATATTTCATGCTAGTGCCTTCCAAGACTTCTCTAGAAATCAGTTTACTGCTAATCTACCTTGGTCCATAAGTGACTTCTGAGTCTGGTCTATGTCAACCTTTATTATTGTGTTCCTAAGCAGTTCTAGTCAACTTCCTTTGCAATAGTAAACTGGCAACAAAGTATCAGTATTGGCCTGCAAATAGGTTGTCTTCAAGAATTCCTCATCGAGACTGTGTAACGATTGTACTAGCTCAAACCAGTTGAAGGTTTTAATTAGTATTGAAAAGATTTTTTTTTTTGAAAATAGATATATATTTGTTGGCACATAAGCTTTTTTAAAAACCAAACACCAAAAAGCCAGTAAGTCCTTATTTCAAAAGGGCAAAACCTTCCATACTTTTTTGGCTCTTTCCTGGATATTTTTGGAAGAGGACATTATTTTTAAAATTTCTTTATCGCGATTCTGCGAATTACGATTCTAACGAATCGTGCAAAAAAAATTTAATTTTTATTTTTTTGAAAAAATATCCTATGGCTGAAATTTTTGTAGGGGAGCAATGGTCAAACCAGCCTTTTTCCTCCCAAAAGTGCAGTAGATGGGGCACAAACAGATAACAGCCAATAGTTGTTTGGTTGTTATTTTTTGTGGTTCTCAATAATTGTTAATGCTACAGCCCAAACTATTAAGCCTATGGATGATGATCACTTTTGCAATCATTTCACTAGAGATTTTAGTGCAATGTGCATACAGTTGGGGCCATAAAGATTGGGCCCTTCTCGGCACGCATTTGGACCCCATTTTTATATATAGGGGGTGCAGGGGGGGCAACGCCCCCCTCTGGGTAGCGCCCCCCCGAAGCAAAAAGCGAGGTACAATTGCTCTACAGTTCTTTGTCTCTATCTCACTTGAACCATCTGTGATTGTAACGAACAGGCTAGAGGTTGGTTTTGAATTTTTATCCTTGATAGAACCCAACATGGATTAATGCATTTGAATTGGACCATCATGTAATCGAAACATTCGGCAAACTACACAGTAATAATGCTCTTATTTAGAGCTTTCATCTTATACCCATATTGCCCAAAAAAAAACACGATTCTAAACGATTCTAGGAAAATTCCAAATCGCGATTCGGACCACGATTCTAAATCGCAATGCAACTATGATCAAGAGATCCTTTTATGATTATGATCTTGCAACTCATGTCTATGAACCAAATAACGTGCAGAAAGGAGCATGTCATGGATGAGAGCTCACTAGTGATTTCCATCATATGATGAGAAACGTACATGATTAAGCTTAGCATGCCTCACAAAAATCTTGTCCAAAAATTACGGGTTAGTGATTTCCATCATATGATGAGAAACGTACATGATTAAGCTTAGCATGCCTCACAAAAATCTTGTCCAAAAATTACACCCGTAAAGAGGTTGAAAGATACCATCTAAGAGGGCTCCTTATTTTCAGATTCCATTCAGGAGTGGTGTATTTTACATTTCATCCATGAGGGCTCTATATTTTAGGTGAACGAAATTACAACCGATAAGATTGCAAGGAGAAACAAGGGCTACATATAATATTGGATAAAAGACTTAAATCCAACCATCAATCTTGTAAGATTTCAAATGTTAAGATGTTTTAATACAATGACGTAAAACTTGACCAACTCAATTTGTGGGCCCTACCTACACAAATGTTACATATAACATTTGTGCTATTATCTACATAATCTTTGAGCCTTTGTAGGGTCATCCAACAATCTTGATGAGATTTGAGTCAACCTCATTTTAATCACTAGTGGCTTGTGGCTCTGCTCTATAAAACCTTGGGATATCATTCTCCTAGATTTAAATCAAATGGAAAATCTTGTTTGGAGCAATATAAGAAACTAACAAATAAACTATTTTAGAATTATGAGTTCGTTAAGAGAGACCTTATTGCATTGCCTCTTTTGCTTTCCTATTCGAGGGTGCCATATCATGAACTTAGATGATAAACTTCCTGTTTTTATTAATAAAAGATGGGAAAACCCATCGGAGTACAAAGCAATGCATGTAGAAAGCAATGTAAGTCACTAGCTAAGATAGTTGCAAGTTTAGGTAATGCAGGAAGTTGTGAAACAGCCGTTCTTGCAACTACGGCACATTGAAGCATGTCCTTGGAGCTTCGCTACAAAACCTGCACAAGTTGATAAATCATCGAATTTCTTATGCAACACTCATAAGTTTCCAATGCAAAAGGAATAAAGTTTTCTCTAGGATCCTACTCTTTATCTTGAGCTACATGAGAAGCAGCAACACCTTGGGTAGTTGAAGCACGACGAAGGAGGTCTGTTCGTGAAGGATAAGCAACAACAACATCCCCAAGGGTGTGAATCCCCTCGAGCGAAAGAACAAGGTCAACTCAACGTCAAGGCGACTAGGAATCAGACACAGGCAAAATGTGAGTCTTCTCTTGGACAACATGAAAGCCGCATTCATGTGCAATAGATGCAAGAAAGTCACGAATGGAATTGTTAGTCGTGGTGTGATCCCCACCAGAAGGGCAACGCATGAGATGAGTGTCAAGAGAATTAAGAGGATGACCACATGAATATTTCGTCAAACCGCCAGCACTGGATGAGGAAGATCCAATCTAACTCGAAGAGCGGTGACAAACAGCTCTGAAGGAACGCGCAAGAGTGGAACAACATGGTGAGCAACAAGCCAAGCGAGCTCGAGTATCTTCTGAAGGTGAATCACTGACAAGCTGGGTGAAAGCATGTGAGTGGAATCGCTCCAAAAGATACTTTTGAAAATGAGCCCGCTAATGGTTGAGCAAAGTCTCAAAGGGAGGCAAAGAAGCTCACACAAGTGGAGGGATGAGATCCTTGGCCGCACGAAGATGTTGTTGGCAAGAAAGATTGTCCGTTTCCACATGAGCTATTGAATCGAGAAGAATGGGCTGGTTGAAACCGAGAGCTAAGTGTAAAGGCAACAAGGGCCCAACTCCCCAGAAAAGTAGCTGGAGCAATAGAAGCTGTGCAAATAAGACCAACACCTCCGGAAGAAGCAGGAAGAGAGACTTGTCGCTTAACAAACTGACCATCGGGAATGTGAAAGGTTTCTGGACCCATCAAGTGACCCAGAATATTTGATAAAGTATTATTAAAAGCCTGCAACAAAGCCAAAACATATGGAGAGGCAGGAACACATCGTAGATTATAACTTGGCCATTGAGCAAAGCATTTTGTGAGAATCCCTAGAGCAACTTGAGCATTGCCAAGCTTTGGTAGCAAATCAACGCGGTGAAGATGCGCATCCAAAGTGTCCCACAAAGAAGAAGCCACAAAGTTAGAGGTACCTGTAGGGATATCGAGTGCTCGAATCCCATCAACATGTAAAGGGAGCCCAGGAGGGAGGCCCTGAGGACACCAAGCAACACACTTAGAGGGATTTACAGTGAGACCCAAAGCTAAGAGTTGTTGAGAGAAATACAGAAAAGCTGGAATGACATCGTTAGCAGGTCCCTCAATATGAGTGTCATCAGTAATGAAGGTGCTCGAAAACCATACCAGAAGGACCCCCAGTTGACAAACGAGGACTGCACAGAAAAGCATTAAGAAAATGGGATTCCAAGAGCTGTAGATCAGAATCAGATTTGAAGTCCTCAACAAAAGAGAGAAGACTATCGTTTGTCGGTGGATCGAGAAGCTCCAATGCTTGAAGGGTAGCAGAAGGAGTTTTTGGACTCATAGGAGCTAGAGCACGAGCTGCATGAGAATACGAGTACCCACTTGCCCAAGTAAAACACAACGATGCAACCGACGATGAACATGTGGGATAGAAACACCATCCGAAATAGAATCTCGTTGAGCAACAAGCGCTTGACACCGAATGCAAATTTTTCCAATCTCCTGACATAAAGCAACGAATTATGTTGCAAGATTTCTGGTGATTGGCATCACCACCATGAGGAGGTAGAGGCAAACACCAGAGAGGGAAAAGAAAAAAGGCATGCCAAGCTACGGTATCAAAAGGGTTGGAAGCCAAACGAGACAAAGGTAAGGACAGAGCTCTTTGGACGTCTAAGCGAAAGGCAAAGGGTATGTGTGCATAAAAACGAGGACGAGGAAAACCTAAGTGGAAGGCGGCTAAAATATCAAAGGAGTGAATCCAAGTCCAAGCCATGGCAGGTGGCGAAGTGGGAGCAGGGTGAGGTGCAAGGTCAACATTGGTTAAGGCAAGTTGCTGGCGAAAAGCAGAGCAAGCGTTTTGATGGCGAGAAATACCGGCACCTTCCACATAAAGGTGACAACCCACACATGGAACACGAAGACAAGGAGAGGAAGATGGAAAAACCTGAGAAACTAAAAGAGAGGAAGAAACGTGGTGGCAAAGATAGGGTGGACAGTATGGTGCCACCTGGCCGGAGGAAACAAGCAAAAAATTCACAACATCACGGCGAGCTTCATGACGTGCATATGAAGGGAAAGCACGAGGAGGTTGGTCTAAAGGTGAAGCAAGTCTCTTTTCTCCATGCCGAGCAGGAGGATTGAAATCCGTGAGCTGTAGAGGAGGAAAAGATTCTTGAAGGTGAAGCAAGTCTCTTTTTTCCACGCCGAGCAGGAGGATTGAAATCCGTGTATTGTAGAGGAGGAGGAGATTCTTGAGGAACCATATTGACAATGAAAGAGGGTACCCCAGTTGTAAAAAAGGTTGGTTGCTTAAGCAAGGACCGCTTCCAATCCCCAGGAGATTATACGCACTGTGGACAAGCAGTCAAAGCAAGGACAAACTAGTTGGAAATAGCAGCGGAGCAAAAGCTAAGCAAAGGCAGTAAACTGAATGCAAAGCAAGGACAGACTTTCCGAAAAAGCCAATGCACAATTTTTGCTTTTGAGGCTAGAAGGAGCAAAAGCTATACACAGTGCACAATTAGAAGCTGAAGGCAAAGCGAGAACACGCTTTCTCTAAAAGCTACACAAAAACGAAGACCCGAGCTTTGAAGCAACAATAGGTATGCACAAACAGAAGCCATAAGGCAAAGCAAGAACAGGCTAATTGTAGAGAGCTAAGCAAAAACTATAATTGCAAGTAAGAGAAGGCAATTATGTTGCAACAGCTTGTTCGTGAAAGCCTTTAATATTTACACAATCCTAGTTTCCAACTGGTGATAGCATCATACTTCCTCAAGGCTTGGCTGATAGAGTAATCATTGTAATCCAATTTAGTTCTCTGTCCCATCCTTTCCCTACTAAGAGAAGCTTTTGCTATTGTTTCTAGACAAACTAATAACGCAGATCTTGAAGCAACAAAAAAGTAGGCAATGATGCTGATGTTGATCTTGAAGCTGATGTCGGAACAAATCTGACCCACAAAATTCTGTAGACTGGTTGTCGGTGGTCTGGTAGCAAAACTTGCAATTGATGGCACAGATTGATAGCAGTGGTACCAAAACGTCCACAATTTCTTAGGTCGCTGGTATCGTAGCAAAACCTATAGTTGATAGTAGATGTGTCGCAGGAAACTAGTCGCTGATCTTTTAATAGCAGAGACACGTTGATGTGAAAAAATGTTCTCTTTGGGAAAAGGCACCACCTGCCCCTGCTTTTTACAAACCAAAGGAAGGAAAGGAAAGGAGAGGGCGAGGGACAAAGACAAAAGTAGCAGCAATATTTTTTTTAGTTTCAGGAACGTAGAAGGGCAAAACGAGAATCAACTATCAAGCAATCTTGATCGTGCCACATCAATGCCCGTGTGACTTCTAGCTTGTTCTTGTTTTCTTGTGTGGAGCTTTACTCAACAATTTCCATGACAAAGCACTATTAATTCACCAAGCAAAATTTGTTTCATAGCCAAGATTTAGAACACAGAGCCATATTTTCACAAAAAGCCCTAGTTTAAAAGGATGAGTGCTACCACAATTCAATTGGGTTTTGACAAGTGATTTTCCAATTCTCTTGCTAGCTCCCATATATCTTTGAGTTTGCAATTAACTACAATTGGCAAGTGGCTTTCTTGTTAGCTCCATTCATTGTATATCCTTTAAATCCCCACTTGTCCAAATCTTCATTGGAGTGTTTCTACCATAAACTATCAATTTAGTCAACAATTTCTCCTGGCTACTTCTTCCAATTGTCATCATGTAAACATAGTGCTACAACTTGGTAATGGGCATGTAGATAATGATCTGATCTTCTGGCTTGTTCGTGCCAATTTCTATCTTTGAAATTTTGCTCCTTTTTAATACTAATCCAAATCCCACCGGCTTTATTCTTCATTGGAGTATTTTCGCCAATACCACAATTAGAGCCAAATTCAAAGAGCTCAAGTTGTCATGTGACTCCTTATATTTTTAACCAACATGTTGACACATGAACATGAAAAACGTGTTCAGACAAAAATGGTCATACACAAATGGTGCAAATAACTATGTCATGGAATGCAAATGCTCTAATTGTCAACTCTTTGTTGAGACATTCTAGAAAAATCAATTAATCTTTGAACTCAAATCTATTGCTCTCCTCCTTAGAAAAGTAAATTATGTACAAGCAAACATGACTTCTAAAAGATTTATTTTTCAATAAAACTTTGATGTATAATTTTGTTGTCTCTTTGGAAATTTCAGTTTGCATTAACCTACATATATTTTATATGATTTTGCACCCTCACTCACATTGCAAGTTGTTTCAAAATTCAAGTGGTTGATCAAGTTGAGCAATGTCAGCGAGAATCCATCATATTAGGGAGCTAGTTGGTCTACTCTAAAATTTCATTTAGGTTTATCATCAAAACAAGAAGAGCAAAAAGATCAAGTTGTGTATGATTCATTAGCAATCTCTATTCTCTTTCATATACGTGGTCCCACCTTTTCTACTAGCTCTTCTTCAATATATCATTAAGCACAAGGGCATGATTTCCACCTTTTGCAAGTCATGAACCATTTTTGTGTCTTTGTATGTTCTTACTATTTTGAACCTTGAAGCCTCCTACTTGGGACGTTTTCTTGTTTTCCTTGACGAATTGTCATAGTAAAAAGATGCCACTATACTTGACTACTTGTTTCTTCTTGTGGCTTGCTAGTTTCTATGGTGCTTCCATTCTTATCCTTTGTTGTAATTGTCTATAACATGCAATTCTTCCTAGAGCTACCTCTTTGTGTGGTGCCTATACACCATTACTGCTTGAGGACAATGATGGACGTTTGAAACTCCTTCGTAGTAGAATCTTATAAAACGTATATCTCCATTTTATTGGATTAAGGTTAGTTGTTGAAGAATGATATCAATTTCTCATTAACATTGTTGCATATTGAATATGTAATGTTGCGCGTTACCTATTTCAAGATTCCCTCGAAAAACTTAGCTTTTCTAACGATTTTGAAAAATCGAGTCAAATATTGACACTTTGTAATTTATTTTAGGCCAAATTCATTGTCTAAACAAAAAGTACAAAATTCAATCGAGGCTCTAAAAACTAAAATGTTATAAATCTGCTAATTTACAAATGAGAAAAAAAAAAAAAAGAGCATTATGTTAAAAAAATTCATGGATAGTCTTAAATTACAAATACAAAATTTAGATCTTCAATTATACTATAGATGTTTGAAAAAATATTATATGTGTCTCATTGAAACAAACAAACAAAAAATATGTAAAATAAGTATGCTTATAAGTTCCGATAGAACTATTACAAGACCAATCAATGTTGTTCAAATGGATTGAGTGTTCAAATGCATAGCCTCAATTATCGGTGCTGCAATACTTTGCCACCGTTGCAGCTCGATTAGTGGAGTGAAAAATAAGAAATCTCCATAACGATGATGTGGTTAGTTCCTTGAATGATTTCACCATATGCAATATTTGTGCGTATGTGTATGCACAATTATCATTTAATGCACCCTTTAACTTAAATCGATATGGTATATCAGCTATTGCTAGTGCATAGTCACACTTTGGAATATCACTGAGTATATTTTTCACGCCGATGTTGTACACTTGCCAACGAAATGTCTCTAGAGGATTAGCAGGGCTAGTGAGTGATCTTGTACTAGGATCACTTGTCTCAATATATTGCAATCTATCTCTTCTCTCCTTTTCATTGCGTACAACATCCATATGATCTTTGAAACTTTGTTGAAACAGGAAAATCCAAAGATTTTGAACTAATTCTAGTTTTATGAGATTAGAATACAAAAGTGTTACTAAGTACAATAATGATCATTATAACTATAAAATAAAAAACAAAAACCAAAGTTTATTGATAATAGAAAGTTGTGAAGTATCAAAGATGCATCATACATATCAATATAAAATATCTATATTTAATGAGAATATAACAAAGAAAGCACTCACAATGTTCAAGAATGCCATATAAAATTGATTCAACGATGATTGAGAACCCGAGTTCACATACTCAGTTCTCACTTGCTCCCATGAGAAGCAATTTAATCGGACCATCATATGTTCTTGAATTCGAGCATATGTTTTATGACTGTAAAAACAATCCATGATTAGTACTATTAGAAAGACAAAAAAAAAACTTTCAAATTTGATGAAAATTTAAAAATAATGAGATTAAAAATAGTAGATTTCTTACGCAACAAACTCATTTGACATTTCATCCAATGAAAGCTCCTTTGCTTTGATTCTTGATAAAATTGATAGAATCAATTTTTCGTCTTTGACTCCTTTTATAGATTTTTGTCTTTGACTCCTTTTATAGATTTGCAAACGGTTACTTTCATGTCATCTAGTAGTGATTTGATATAAACATCAGTTTTGCACTCTTTGGCTTTTAAGAGGATTGAGCGATCATCCCAAGACTTGATTGCCTTTGTCCCTTCAACTCTTGTTTTTCCCACATCGTGAATATTTTGTCTTGCAACTCCCAAACTAATCCCATATGAAATGCCAGCTGAAAGTTATGTTCATATTTGCGTAGCGCATCAAAAGCTTTACTGTCATTGAAGAACAATCTTGTTTCTCTACAACATTGAATTCACAACTCTAGCAAAACTCTATTATGCATTTTCATATGATCCAAATATATATTATGAAAAAATCATATCCTTTGGATAAATGACATACTAAGTCTGTATTGATTGTCATTGTTGTCATCCCACGCCAATAATTTTGCCTCATCCATATTCAACCCAACATAGATCTTGCACTCAACAGTTTTAAAGTAGGGCAAGTTTGGATATTCTTGCACTAATTGCCTACTAGCTTCAGCAGAATGGCATCCTCCAATGACATAGTAATCATATTCATTTACCTTACTCATTCTGAAAGCTTTTTTGTCGGGACATTGATTACTATCCACCATGACAAGAAGAGGTAGCACATTAGCTAGAGGATTAATTTTCATTTTTGAGTTCAAGTTGTGAACATGAAGCTCATGTGGCTCCCTTATGTCTAGCGGTCTCTTATCTGAAGGTGATGGCTCACGAGTAACCTCCTTTGGATCTATTTTCGATTCAACCAATTGTTTTTCCTTTGAAACTAGTCTTATTTTAACCTTTTGTGGAGAAGCTACCTCCGATTCAAATTTTGTTGCAGCAACAATGGAAACATCTTTTGTGGGAGCAGCGTTGAAAACATCTTTTGACGGAACTAAATTTGGTGTGGATGGTTAAATTTTACACGTGTGGGACACCCCAAAAGTGTGATTGATCTCCTAAGATGTGGGTGATTGCACAAAGATCAAGCTATAGATTGAATTCCAAGATCTATCTCACAAATCTAAGGCAAGAGCACAATGAAGAATGCATAAATCAGTCACCAAAGTACATTCACACATGTGGGATGTTGAAATTCACACAGCTGGTATTTCCCAAAAGTGTGATAATGATCTCTTAAGATGTGGTGATTGCACATAGGGATACTTGTGGATGAAAAAAACTTAGTATAAAAAATCCTTGCTAATCTCAAAAAACTTGGTATGGAAATGGTCTACCACACATACTAATAGGAACTCGAGGTGGGAAGGAGTGATTTTGTGATTGGACCCCTTTTTTGCCTCCTCCAAATTTGATTGGCTTAGTGACATATGAGCCCTCAAACTTGATTGGACCAATTTTGTGGATTTCTCTCTTTAGATTGGTCACAAGATCTCATGCCAACACATAGGGAAGTGTCACACATCCAATCATATCATGACAATTGTAGCAAGCCTAAGCTAGCTCAAGCCACGTCAAACTCTAGTTTTGGCCTAATCATCATCTTACATGTGTACTTGCTTGAGTTGCCTCTAATGCCAAAAATGGCCTAATCACCTAATAACATGTGGATTGAGGTCTACAAAAGTTGAAGTAACCCTAACACAACATAGATAACTTTTACAAAATTTCACATGATGCCTTAAAAGATATCTATTTTAATTAAGCATAGATCTTGGAATCAAGCCAAGGTTGGATCTAAGCTTGATGAAAGCATTCGTGAGCAATGGCTTGGTGAGAAGATCGATGATGCTGCATGAAGATGATCCAGGCCTTGGGTGACTATTTCAGCCCATAGAGTGCCTTGTGGATTTTGCATACAAGGTGTTGCTTACCCCTCAGTTCGTATCCTTCTGGCTGTGACATGAAAATTTTCTCTTCAATGGTCCCGTTGAGGAAAGTGGTCTGGACATCCATTTGATGGACTTCGAGATCTACTGCAAGACTTTTAGAAGTGATAATGGTGGAGAGTATATCTCTGATGAATTTAAGGATTTTTGTGATCAAGAAGGGATCAAGAAGGGACGAGTCAGTTGGTCAAGAGTGTGGTAGACTCTCTATATGAGCATTGCGTGTGCATAATACTTTGTGTTCCAAACCTGGTGGTTTGATGGTGTGCTTGAGTGTGAGTCAAGTACAGGGTAGCTGGAATATGCATAACATATTGTGGACACTCTAGACGTTGGTGCAGTAAATTTCTTTACTCCTATCACATTTGAGCTTAAGGGAGAGTGTTAGAAATCAGTTTGATCTGATTCATTAGTATAAGCTTCAAATGTGATATTGTAATTAGAGTACAGTTGATTAGATTTATTGTATTTTCTTGTGTTCGGGACGTGACCCGCTATGGACATATTGGTTGGGCATTGATCCCATAGACGGCTACTTAGACTAGCTGAGTAGCCACACGTAGAAAGAATAGCCCATACAATATATTTTGGTTTTGTTATGCTATACTCAGGGGCATGTCCTAGGTTTGTCAGTATTTTAGCCCATGTTGGGCCTTTTAGTTAGACGGGTGCCTTTTTAGTGTGTTGACACTTGTCGAGCCCATGCATGTTGGGGCTTTTGGCATATGTACAATTTTTTCTTTGTAATCTAAAGCTTTTGTTGTGCATCTTTGACAGCTTGTGAGGAATGTCTATGGTGATTGATTGATGTGATCTGCATACTACACTAGATCCTAATAGGATATTAACACTCACTACAACAACAAAAGAAGTGCTTTGGATCAAGAGGATTTTATTGGAGCTAAAGTGCATCAAGCAGGATGATCTACCATTGATCTATTGTGACAACATCTTGGCCCAAGCCCTTGCCAACAATCTAATTTTTCATGCAAGGAGCAAGCACATCAAAGTTGGACATCACTTTGTGAGAGAAAAGCTTACTGGAGGAGAGATCCACTTGGAGCACATTGATTCATCTTCAGTATTGCCGATCTACTCACCAAGCCCACTCAAGAGTTCCTTCATCAAACATAGATCTAATCTTGGATTGAATCCAAGATCCATGCTTTTCTAGAATAGATATTTTTTTAGGAGTGTGAAAAATATAAAAAGCTATCTATGTTGACTTTAGGAGTTTGATAAAGAGTTTTAGTCAAGCATCTTGGTGTATGTAGTTGATAGGGCCATTTTTGGCTTTAGAGGTCAAATAGTAAGTACACATGTTTTTCCATCATTAGGCCAAAAGTCAATTATGGTGTAGCTCGAGCTGGTTAGGTTCTCTACAAGTGTCAAAGTTAGATTTGATGAGTGACCAAAGTCAATGTGTTGGCAAAGAGTCAAGGGTCCAATCATAAGTAAGAGTTTCATTAGAAGGGTCCAATCAAATTGATGAGATATTGAGTCACTCATCCAATAGGATGTAAGAGGTGCTAGAAAAGGGATCCAATAGGAATTAAGCATGGACTGCCTCAAGTTAGTACTAGTAGGTTGATTCACATTCATTTTGTAATGAGTTTTTGAGAGTTATATGAGATTTGGCAATTTGTGACTGTTTCACTTTCTCTCTCTACCCGAGGCCTTGTAGTTGCTTTCTCTCTACCCGAGAGCAATTGATTTTCATACTTCGTTTTTTACAAGTTCACTTCCCACACATGTGAAAGAACTTGGTTGATGTTAGTATGCATGTAGAAATGTGATCTTGCCGTAGGTTTTTTTTTTACATAGATCTTGATTATCAATCTATAGTTGATCTAAAGTGCAAACAAAAGCTTAGGAGATCATTATCACACATTAGGGCATTCCCACACTTGTGAATTTTCATATGCAAGCTCCTTTGCACACATTGATTCCATTATTTTGGAGTTGGGGTGGCCCAACCATTCGTAGCTCCACTATGGTCATCTCCTCCTTTGTCGTGCTTACACTCTCCATTGCCACATTAGCAACTAATTTAAACAATCTACCTTGTTTGTATCATTTAGCTATGCAATCATCAAACTCCATGCTTAAATTGTACATCAAGGACATTATCCATCAGTTGGCCAACACTCAGCAAATTCTTAGTGATAGATGGTACAGAAAGGACATTTTCAAGATTAATCCTTTTGGATGATCCCAAGTACAATGGAATAGTACCTACACCATTTATTCTACACTCTTGAGCACTATTTGTAAAACTAGACCTTAACATAATTATAAGAGAGTAAAGTGGAAGAGTAGTCCTTTTGGAAAGTCATGTGGGAGCTAGCCTCACTATCAATCCACCAAGCTTCACTTGTGTTGGAATTGGATGATGGTGTTGAGATGGATGCCATTAAGGATGATTCTTCTTCATCCTCCTCTTGATATGCAATGTTGCTTTGCTTGTCTTCTTGTGCCTTCTTCTTCTTGAAGCATTCTAATGCAAGGTGCCCTTTGTTTCCACAAAAGAAGCACTTGTAAGTCTTGGATTTGTCTTTCTTGCCTTTGCTCTTTGAGCTTGATGGTGCATCCTCCACCTTCGCCTCCTTTTGATGATTCTTCTTTATTCCATTGGTCTTCTTCTTGCCTTTGAATGAGAAGTTTGCCTTCTCATATCCATCCTGCAATGACAAGGAATTCATCCAAGCCTTTGTATGGAGCATCCTACACTCTTCAGCCACAAGAACACTATGAAGTTTATCCATGGATGGCAAAGTGTCTTGGATGGAAAAACTTTGGACCAAAATTGTGAATTCATCACCTAGGCCAATTAGGATCAATTGGACTAGCTCATTATCTTGAATCTTTTCTCCAATAGAGGCTAACTCTTTGTTGAGAGATTTGATTCTAAGCCCATAATCTTGTTCCATATGGAATAGTTTGTAGAGTTCAATCTTTCACTAGGATCTAGAAGGAAAGCTCCAATAATTTTCATCTTCCCAATGAATTCTACAAACAAATGCTCAAAAAATTGGATTTGATTTGAACCTAGAAACTCACAAAGGTATCTCTTGCCTTGATTATCTCAAATTTGGCTTCTATCGCTCTCAATGGACTTTTAGCCATGGTTCTTACACTCCCTCACAAAGATAAGATTCTCAGCTAGAGAGAGAAACTCAAAATTGACCAAAATAGTGTAGAAATCTCATAACTCCAAAAACTTACATAAAATGAGTGTAAGGCACATATAAGTAGTAATCTAACATGAAGCGGAGTGAAACATGATTGGACCCCTTCTTTTCCTCCTCTAAATCCTATTGGTTGAGTGACATATGAGCCCTCAAAGTTGATTGGGCCAAATTGATGAATATATGTCTTTTAATTGGAATGCCAACACATAGGGACATGTCACATACCAAATCTCTACTTGACAAATGTCATAAGCCTAACTTGACTCAAGCTACATCACAACCTTATTTTGGCCTAATCACAACTTGCCATGTGTACTTGCCTATTTTGCCTCTAATGCCAACAATGGCCAAATGACCTACTTACACTTGGATAGATGTCTCTAAACTTTATGTACCCCTAACTCAACATGACTAAGCTATTTTTGACTTTTTTCCACACGTGGGAACATGCTCCACACGTGTGAGATTTACTTATAAACAAGAAAATACCAAATAGCCAAGCTAGATTTTGCTAATTTTTCACAGGGTAGACTTTGGTTGGAAGTCGTGCTTTGATAATGTATTTTGTTGTTTTTTCATGCGACCCGATTTAGTTAGTTGAAAATCAAACACAAGAATATCAACTTCATCAAGAACAAGTACACTTGTGTGCAGTTGGTTTTTGGCTCCCTTTTGTTTTCTTTTTCCAGATACATTGGTGACCATTTTTTAACTATATTGTCCATTAAATAGATTAGGATGCTGTGTTCGAAACCCATATACCACAATGGATTCAGGTTCTCCATTTGACGATTTTGATAAATCAAGAACTTTGCACAACCAGAATGAATGATATTCACAAGGTCCTCTTGCCTCTGATGGGATCTTCGAGCAACCCAAATACATCTCTCTTGAAGGTGCCTACACTAGCATATTCATTTCAGAGACAACATTAGAATCTACGTTTAGTGGTGCACAATTAATGGATGGTCATAACAATGGATTTTTAAAATCGATATATTATTTTTTTGCGAGAAAGAATGAATGGACTCTTGGTCTTCAAAAAATTGGTCCCACCAATCCAAATCTTGATTATCAGCATATGCCATCGCCTTATGGATGAGCACTTTTTTTTTCTCGAATGCATTTTTCATAATCAATAGCTTTGTTGAGCTTGAGTGACTATTTCACAATTGAGAAAATGTCAAGAGGTTCCTTGCAAAGAAGAATGCATTGTTCATTCAGAAATAAAAGAGAGAAATTGTAGTCCTTCTTGTAGTTGCCAAGCGGAATAGGTTGACACTTGTTTGCCAAATAGGTGCATCTTGTTGTCTTCTTTCATTCTTATGAGAAATTGATGAAAACTGAGATCATTTGGTTGAAAGATGCACTTCTCATCATGACTTGAACCTTGTACAAACTTTCTAAAGTCAAAGGCTTCCTTTAAGTGTTCCACAAGAAGTTGAGGCGTGTAGGCTATACCCACAATTAAGATCATTTTTGTCAAAGTAAAAACATTCTCTCGTGCAAGTTTTTTTTGCGAATCTGGAAAACATTTGATCTATATGATCATGTGTGTGTCCAACAAGTAAAAACCCAACTTTGACTTTTGTAAAGATTTTTTTTTCCACCAACATGTTGAGAGATATGCAAGAAGAATCTGATTTTTGTTTTCTCTAGCTATGTTGTCAAGTTGCAAGTACCAAATTGGAGGTAAGGAACCATCCCAATAGGTAATAATCCGATGTGGTATAGTAAGCATAAGATTTGGATCGTTTTGAACATTTGGATACGTGAAGAACACTCATGCTTGAAGACTGTGATGATATATAAGGCATCCAACAAGATGCATTTGCACAAAAGTTTCATCTTTTACATCCTTTGGAACTCTAATGAAATGTGGTAGATTTGTTTTTTTTTTTTGGTCCATGTCGTCAATGACAATGCCAAGATACTTTTCTGGATTTTTGAGACACTTTTTTCTATGTTTCATGAGCTTTGGTCTTTTAGATGCTTGTTGTTTCCGATGAGCATTGAGTGCCTCATTGACTTGAGCTGAAAATGTAACAATCAATGTGCTTCTACTTTTTCTGAGGCTAGCGCCTTATTAGGAACAAAGAATATGGGGGGGGAGAAAATTGCCCCACTTGGTTTCAATCTCCATTAAATGCTCTGAGTCTTGGGCGTAAGTGGTTGTTGCACGGACTGTTGGATCAGGGCAGTTGAAATACTTATTTGCAAATAGGGTGAGAGCCCTTCGGGCATCTACATCCGTATCCCAACCGTGCTCTGATGGAATTCTTGGCCAATTGAAGTTTTGGATGGTAATTTTGTCCATAGGGGTGCCGCATTCTGCCCATTTGGATTGTCGTGTGCATGGCAGGAAGTGCGCGTTCACCCGTAGTTGTTGCGAACTTGTCACATAGGCCCTGATGGCCGCAGGGTCCCGTTCAAAGAGCTGTTGGTGCCACTCTAGTTGTGGTTGGAGGGCGGGTAGTGCTTGCAGCTCATTGCCTTTTGTTGTCTGCGCCGAAAATGATATCTGCCAGCCGCCTCTTGATAACTCGTGGGGATACTTGGCTAAAAATTCGTTGATTTTTTCCTCCACGAACTTTGGGCATCGAAAGGCCCGACTAGCATATATGGTACGCGAGCCTCTTGATGAGGAGGCTTGTCCTTCCTTATGGCTATGGCTGGAACCAGCGTCTATGCCTTGGTCCCGTGTCTCAGCCCCCGTATTAGTTGGTCCTTGGTCTTGGCCTGACCCTTGATCTTGACTTATCACCCCTGCTGCTTGTTGGCCTTGGTCTTGGCTAGTGCTTGCCTGTGCAGCATCAAAAACAGGTGGCGGTGGAATCACCACTGGGGTTGGTTGGGTCTTCTTCTCCATGTACTGTTGGCAAGCCTTGAGGGCTTGTTTCGCCTGGACAAGCTCATGAGTTGCGCTTGTCTGGTACTTGTCGAACTCCGCCTGGTAGTTGTTCAACGTTTGGCTATATATACCTGCACCTGACGCTTGAAGAGATTCATCTTTGCTTGAGAGAGCGGCCTTGAATCTGGTGTGGGTTGAGCTAGCCAGACGAGTTTTTTGCTTTGTAATGCTTTCACTTCCACCCCTAGACGCATATTCTCTTCTTCATAAATTTGTAGTTGCGCCTGGAGGGGAGCAAGTCGTTGGGACGCTTCGGAGTAAAGCTCCTGCACCTTCGTGGAGGCATCTGTCAGCGCTTTGGAGAGGCTCTGGATATATTGATTTAGGCCATCCTCCTTCTACTGCAGCTTGGCGATATCCCGGTGCCCGTCTTCTTCATGTTGTTGAGCTATAAGAAGCTCTTGCTGCAGCTTCGTGAGTTCCGCTCGCAGCTGGGTGTTGCTTGTCGCCAAGTGGAGTACTCGGCTATCCAAAGTGGCCCTGGCTACTACCACCTCCTAGATGTATGTGCCCAAGGTTTGGTACGCAGTCATTAAAAGCTAGCACTGATAGGGGCTTGTGTGGTAGTGGCCCCGACGACTGGTACAACGTCGCCGTCGTTGTCTTCGATCAGGTTCTCAGGGACCTTCTGTCATCTAGGGCGGTGGAATCTACCCGATCTGGTAATGGAATGAATATTGTCTTAACAAGTGCATCATCAAGCAATGGTTGGTTGCCCTCGACAACCTATGATGGCGAAACAGATGGTGTGGGAGAGACAAAAGTGGAAACAGGGGTGGGGACAGTTTGTCCAAACGAGAGAATGGGTGGAATAGAGGAGAACTGGAGTGTAGTGTGGAGTACGAAAGACGAAGATTCTAGATTTTGCAGAGTCAGCACGACCAATTTACAAACTCACAACGGATCCACATTGGAAAGATGAAGGCCTAAAGGCTTTCCAAAAACTTAAAGATGCATTGGTTTCAGCACCAATCTTACAGCCACCCGATTGGTCCATTGAGTTTCATGTGCATACGGACGAATTGAAGTATGCAGTTGGAGCCGTCTTAACCCAGCCAGGAGAACACAAAAATGATTTTTCGATCCGATTTGCAAGCCAACAGCTCAGTGATATAGAAATGAATTATTCATCCACAGAGCGAGAAACACTGGCAATGATATACGCGATTAAAAAGTTTCGGCATTACTTGATGGCCACACACTTTTTCTTTTATATGGACCATCAACCCTTGCTCTATCTCGTTAACAAAACCTGCAATACAGGGAGAATCACTCGATGGCTACTTTTGTTGTTAGAGTTTGATTTTCGGATAGTAGTTCGCAAGGAAAAACAACATTACATGGCAGATCATGTATCGTGTATCAAGGGAAAGGAGGTTGCAACCCAACTCGACAATGAGCTGCTTGATGCTGTCTTATTTTATGTAGACACAGTACCGGAATGGGTTGCTAACATAGTTGAATACCTAATGAGGAGCCAACCAGACAAATCACTACCAAAGGCGGATCAGCGAAAATTGATCTTGAAAGCTAGACCTTATCAGCTGATTGCCGGCCAATTGTACCGAAGAGGACTAGATGGGATTCTTTGGCGATGTATTCTCCCTCATGAGGCCACCCAAATCATTTCACTTTCACATGAAGGCATGGGTGGAGGTCATTTTGCATCCGACATTACAGTTTGCAAGATCCTGCAATCAGGATGCTGGTGGCTGACAATTCATAAGGATACAGAGGAATACTTGAGGAAATATGATGTGTGCCAAAGGGCAAGGAAACCAATGAGACTAAATTATGACCTTCTACACCCGGTCTTTGCCCAAGCACCATTTGAAAAGTGGAGATTGGATTATATTGGTCCAATCCATCATGCAGCAAGAAGTACCCAAGCCCGATATATAATCGTGGCCACCGACTATCTCACCAAGTGGGTCAAAGCCAAGGCAGTAAGAGTAGTTGATGCTAGGACCACTACCAAGTTTCTCTATAAAAACATCATTGTGCGCTTTGTATACAGTCAGATCTAACATGGATGTAACAGATTACCAGTTTACAAAATGTTGGGGGTATTCCCGATGAAGTGTAAATAAATAAAATCGACCAATAAAGTGTGTTGCGAGGGCATGGCATCCTGCGCGTATAAGCCCATGGCCCAATGAGCATGCAAGCTAAGTTGCAATTAAAATAATAGGCTTGGGACCTTTGTAAATAAAATAAAACTAGAGGCCCAAAGTCATTTTTAAACTTAGAGATTACTTTTTAGAGTTGGGTCCAAATTGGGACTCACATGAATCTTG
This sequence comes from Diphasiastrum complanatum, assembly GCA_029204225.1. Classification (NCBI taxonomy): domain Eukaryota; kingdom Viridiplantae; phylum Streptophyta; class Lycopodiopsida; order Lycopodiales; family Lycopodiaceae; genus Diphasiastrum; species Diphasiastrum complanatum. The sequence goes on along the minus strand of CM055106.1, from coordinate 18,596,197 downwards.
TGAATTTCAATGTACTTTTTGTGGACCCTTGGATCAAGTTGGTTCCAAGATGAATGGATAGGATCAATGTAAATATTAGCCAATAGGATTTTGGGGCAAGGGCCTTCCCCATTTTATAAAAAGGCAACATTTGTACTCTATTTGGATGCTTAATAGAGAGGAGGAGACTCTATCATTTTGAGAGCTCAAGCATCCTCATTTGCTAATCACTCTTGTTTATGCTATTGATGTGCTTTGCTTGTTATTTCCATTTCCCATGCTTTTTGTTTGTGCTAGTTAAGGTTTTTCCATAAGCAATGAAATTGAGCATTTGAGCTTACCTCCATCACATCTCTCTCTCTCTCTCTCTCTCTCTCTCTCTCTCTCTCTCTCTCTCTCTCTCTCTCTCTCTCTCTCTCTCTCTCTCTCTCTCTCTCTCTCTCTCTTCTCCTTCTTCTTCCTCTTCTATTCTATCTTTTCTCTTCACCAACAATCATGATGAAGTTAGTTAGGGGAGTAGAGTTAGTGTGAGTAGTGTTAGTGGAGGTAGAGTTAGATGAAAAGTAGGGAACTAACTAAAAATAGCATCTATGCATAGTTAGGTGCCTATCCAGTGAACTAACCCCTGCTGACAGACGGGAGGGCTATACTACGCAAGATCTTCGACCCTACAGTGGCACCGTTGCCGGGGATAGGTTTCCACTAACTAGTGTAGTTGCATTTTAATTATTTTCTTGCTTTTTAGAGTAGTTTTAGGTAGATTTTTGGGAGTTTAAAAAGAGCCTAAAATCTCATCAGATTCAGAGAAAAATCATAAAAAAAAAATATCCAAAAAACCCTTGAAAAAATCCAAAAAACATCCAAATCTACACCAAAACTCTTGCAGAGCCCTCTGAAGTTCCATCTCAGTGAGACCATGACACAAAGAAGCTTGTGAGAGTTTGTTTGATGTCTAAGTGCCTGTGCGAGAGTTCCCAGTGAAAAAAAGATGGGAAAGTACCAAAGAACCCTCGCAGACAATAAAATTTTTAGTTCAAGTGGGCAAGAACTCTTGCAGAGGATTCTGAAGTTCCATCTCAGTGAGACCAAGACACAGAAGAGCTTGCGAGAGTTAGTTTGATTCCAATGAGGAGAAAATTGGATTTAAGTGCTAAAAAATCACTAAAAATCAAAGATCTAGCAAATCCTTCCAATAAGAACTCTCGCAGACCCTCTCAATCGATTCAGAATGTCAATTTTCATCAATGTTGAAGCCTGCGAGAGTTAGTACAGAGATTTGGTGAAGATCAAGCCAAAACCGTGGTTCTAAACCCTCGCATACAGTGAAATTTTCACTTAGTGCGATCTGACCTAGATTCAGTTACTGTGACCCCGGAGAGAGTTGCTTCCCAAAGATCTGAGAGATATCAAGATTTTTATCTGCAAAAATAGCTAAAGAACCCTCGCACAGCCAACCCTCGCACAAGAGAACTCTCGCAGACTAGATCAGTGGAAAGGTCTGCATCAGATCTAGCTACTGTCAGAATCTCAGGTCAATCAGTGCAAGGAGTAAAAATTTATCAAGGAAAAACCACCGTACAAGGCCTAAATTTCACTTCCGGCTGATCAGATTGATCAAATCCTTAAGATCCAGACTGCATTCCACTGTACAAGCAAGATATAACTACCTTGGAATCCACCATCAGATGAATCTGAGATTGAGATGATCAATAGCACAAAGGATAGCAAATCAAGCACCACATCTTCCCAGATTAGCAGTTGTGCAACAAGAGGCAGAACCGGAACCAGCACCAATGGATCCAATGGGCCAACCCGTACCTGTCGCTCACTTGTAAGCAGTCCGAAGAGCACCACGGATGGAAATACCAAAATACGACGGATCATCAGATCCCATCCGTTTCCTCCAGATCTATGAGCAAGCTTGTGAAATCTACGGCAAACGGACACATGCGGAAAAGTTGTTGTTTCCCATGTCCTTATTGGCAATGGCTCAGGATTGGTTTTTCAACCTGTCAGAGGACGAAAAATCTACCTGGGAAGCGGTTAAGACGGCTCTCATTATGCGCTTTAAACCAAGAAAGTTCCTGGAAGACCCCCTCAAGAATTGTCCATTGAGACCTAGAACCAGTGCACCTCTCAACTTCATTGCAATACGACAACTAGCAATTCCAGCAGGGATGCTTTCGGAAAGACAACAATTCCATGCTCCTGTGTTAGCCGTCACGTGAGCACAGAAGAGAAAGGAAGTGGCTCCCTCACCACCACCTTTGGTCACTGACGACCAACCCTCAACTTCAGCGCCATATCTGAATGTGAGGGAAGAAAGAAGACAGTACTAGAAAATAAGACACTGGGTGCAGAAAGCACAAGCGAAGGAAAAAGAGCAAGAAAGGGACAATCTCACGAAACCTCCAGCTGAAGGCGAACGGGAACCGCAAGCGGGCTCACAACTATGCACTGATCAGAATGATCGGTTGCACCAACATAAACCACTTTTCACATGGTGGAGCCCGAGGAACCACACACTGAAAGGCTCACACTTTTACTGGCAAGTCGTGTTAGTTTACCACTCGGGGAACTACTGCGGATTGCACCACAAGCGAAATGCCTTCTAGCTGAATGGGCCAAAGCGGATGAGGAGCCAGTAGCACCTGAGGTTGAGGATTGCACAAGTAGTACACAACTGGGGTACGGGAAAACTCACCTTCGAGAATATAGAGCAGGTTGTAAAGGTTGATCCAACCACATGGGCGGTGAAATCTATTGCACCCAAAGCTGATGACGGTCATCCACGACATATCACATGATCGATCGCCCAAGGCCAACCAAGGGTGGTCACTATGATTCAGAGACGGATGTCATGAGATGGACGGATGCATTAGCAACTATTGACTGCCAACCATGTCAATATGAATCAGATCCTGAACCCAGTACATCTTCACCCAAGTGTTACACTATGGACACACCAATCACATTTGGGGTGAATATGATAGATGTAGCATGGCTGTCAGCGGAACCTATTGATAACCCAGTGTACGATGATTTAGTACCTTGGCAACATGCTCTAACTTATAATAAGGATATTGAGTTGACTGATGAGCAGCACCTGCACCACATGGACCCAGATCGTTACAGAATTAATAAAGTACCAGCTCAACCACCGCAAAAGTCTACTATGACGAAAGTCTCAAGGATCAATCCACCCAAGGCACCTGCGAATAAGAAGAATCAGTTGAAGCAGGCTACAACCAGGTGATCCGATGGAGTGATCTACCCGAAGAGGCGATAGCTACAGTGGATGTTGATATTCGCAACCACGAGGCGAATGTCACGACAATTCCAATGAAAGACAACAAGGACGAATCCACCAAAATGACAAAAAAGAGCAAAAAGAAGGTGTTGGATTCCTTGAAGTCAATCGGGATGGACTTAGATACAACATCATCTTCTACAAAGATGATAGAAAACCAAAAAATAACCAGCTGGGCTAAGATCAATATGCTGAAAGAGGAATCTACGCGAGCTCCAGTTCACGAGATGCCTGAGACTTTCAAAAATCATACCTTGGACGACGTGGTAATTATGATGCTGCAAGCCCAGAGAGAACCTGATCAACGTCAGGCACCAGCGGAACAAGTCTTCGAGGGACCTGTGCGAATACCGCCAATGAACCTTGCCAAGCCAAGTGAAGAAGAAAAAATAGTGCATGTGGGAGAGCAGTTAACGCCCACGTAGTTCAAGAGACTACGATCATTGTTGGTGGAGTATAAAGACTGTTTTGCCTAGAGTTATAGTGATCTGAAGGGCATTCCACCAACAATAGTCCAGCACATCATACCCTTGGTGGATGGAGCAGTCCCCAAGGTAAGTCGTTACTATCGTTGCAACTCGAATTATACAGACCTGATCAAGTAGGAGTTGCAGAAGCTGATGGATGCAGATTTCGTTTATGAAATCGAACACACGGAATGGGTATCGCCGATAGTTATAGTACCCAAGAAGAATGACAAAATGAGGATTTGTGTGAATCTAAAGGCGCTAAATACAATCACCAAAAAGGATCATTTTTTTTTACCATTTACAGAAAGTGTCCTCGATAGAGTAGCTGGCGCCGAAGCCTACAGTTTTCTAGATGGCTTCAGCGGCTACAACCAGGTGAAGATAGCCCCCCAAGACCAACACAAAATAGCATTTGCCACAGAATGAGAAATCTATGCCTATAAGGTGATGCCATTCGGACTTTGCAATGCCCCAAGCACTTTCCAGCGTGTCATGTAGGCGACATTCAAAGAATATTTGCAAAAATTTCTGGAAATTTTCTTGTACGATCTGTGCGTGCATGGACTAGACTTAGAACACTTATCCAATTTGGAAAAAGTGCTACAAAAATGTCGCAACTTCCAGATCTCCTTGAATCCAGAAAAATGTCAATTTTGGGTGACACATGGCTTGATTCTCGGCCATATAGTGTCAAGACACGGGATCGCCACAGATCTATCAAAGATCAGGATCATTGTTGATCTACCACCACCGGGAATGATCCGCGAGGTCTACATCTTTATGGGTCATGGTAACTATTATAGGATCTTCATTCTTGATTTTGCGAAGTTAGCCCGACCAATTTACAAACTCACAATGGATCCACATTGGAATGAGAAAGTCCTAAAGGCTTTCCAGAAACTTAAGGATGCATTGGTTTCAGCACCAATCTTACGCCCACCCAATTGGTCCATTGAGTTTCATGTGCATACAAACGCATCGAAGTATGCAGTTGGAGCAGTTTTAACCCAGCCAGGTGAACACAAAAAGGATTTTCCAATCCGATTTGCAAGCCGACAGCTCAGTGATATAGAAATGAATTATTCAACCACAGAGCGGGAAGCAGTGGCAATGATCTATGCGGTTAAGAAATTTTGACACTACCTGATGGCCACACATTTCGCTTTTTATACGGACCATCAACCCTTGCTCTATCTTGTTAACAAAACTTGCAACACCGGGAGAATCACCAGATGGCTACTTCTATTGTTGGAGTTTGATTTTTGGATAGTAGTCCGCAAGGAAAAACAACACTACATGGCAGATCATGTGTCGCGAATTAAGGGACAGGAGATTGCAACCCAACCCGACGATGAGCTGGCCGATGCTGCCTTATTTTACGTGGACACAATACCAGAATGGGTTGCCGACATTGTTGAATATCTAATGCGGGGCCAACCTGACAAATCACTACCAAAGGTGGATTAGCGGAAATTAATCTTGAAGGCTAGACCTTATCAGCTGATTGTCGGTCAGTTGTATCGAAGAGGTCCAGACGGGATTCTTCGGCGATGTATTCTCCCTCATGAGGCCACCCAAATCATTTCGCTTTCACATGAAGGCATGGGTGGAGGCCATTTTGCATCCGACATTACAGTTTGCAAGATCCTGTAATCAAGATGTTGGTGGCCAACAATTCATAAGGATACGGAAGAATACTTCAAAAAGTGCGATGTGTGCCAAAGGGCAAGGAGACCAACGAGATTGAATTATAACCTACTGCATCCGGTCTTAGCCCAAACACCATTCGAAAAGTGGGGATTGGATTACATCGGTCCAATTCACCCTGCAGCAAGGAGTTCCCAGGCTCGATACATAATCGTAGCCACGGACTATCTCACCAAGTGGGTCGAAGCCAAGGCAGTAAGAGTAGCTGATGCTAGGACCACTGCCAAATTCCTTTATAACAATATCATTGTGCGCTTTGGATGTCCGGTGGAGCTAGTCAGCGATCGCAGAAGTCATTTCATCAATGAGACCATCAAGGTCCTGTTGGAGGAATTCTTCGTGATCCATAGACCCAGTACGTCTTATTATCCTCGCGGTAATGGGCAAGCAGAATCATCCAATAAGATCTTGTGTAGCGTGCTCACGAAAACAGTTGAAGCTAGCATATCAGATTGGAAACACAAGTTGCATGCTGCTCTGTGGGCATTCATGACAACATATAAGGGAAGCACTGATCAAACACCTTTCCAATTGGTATGTGGTCCAGATGTTGTAATGCCAGTAGAGTTTTTAGTCCCTTCATTACGGATTGCCACAACGCAACGCCTTAATGAATCCAAATCTCTATATCTACGCCACGAAGCTCTGCATAAACTCTGTGAAACACGCTAACTAGTTGTGCATGCACTGGCAGCTGAAAAGGAAAGACGCAAAGCATGGCACGATTGCAGGCTACAAAAAAAGGATCTTCATTCTGGAGATCTGGTCCTGATGTATAAAACCAAGGCGATCAAGGGAAAATCAAAATTCACATGCGAATGTCCTTATCGGATCAAAGAAATTCTTAATCATGGAGCCGTGAATCTAGAGAAGTTAGATGGGACACCGGTCGACAGACCCATCAACGGTAGCCAGTTCCACAAGTACTGGCCACCGCAGTGAGATAGATCCAGATTGGTGATGGCACGTTACGAAAAGTTATTCTGTTAGGCCATCACAACTAGATCTAGAAAGATCAAGCCAAATCAAGCTAGATCCATCAAGATTCGGCCAGATCTGGCAAGATCGGAAAAATCCATTAGGATCCATGAGGGATCCAGATCCAAATGGGATCAAGAAGGAAGCAGATCATCAGATTATGCCAATAGTCCCCTAAATTTGCAAATCAGAGACCTGGATCTCAGTAACTATGACAAATTAAGGGCAAAATTCAACTAGAACTGATGGATCTGATACCAGATGTCCATCAAAATTTCCAGATAACTACCAACAGTCAGATCAAGCATGGATAAAGCTTATTACCAGTTTGCAAAAGTTAAAAATCAGAGAATCTCGTCAAAAAACACTATAAAAGAGCACTTTTTTCATGATTTTTGGAGATCCCTTGGGAGATAGCTCTTGAAACTTGGACAGTCACTAGATCTGACCCAGATGCATGCATAAAAAACTCTGCGAGAGTTCTTGATGTAGGAATCATCATTTTTTAGTGTGTGCGAGGGTTATCAATAGCTGAATCTTCAGAACCCTCGCAGAGCATCAAGATCATCCTATCAACTCTTGCAAGGTGTCTAAATGGAGTTAGAACAGTGAAATTAGCCTACCTATATGGTCTGATATTGAAAATCCAATCACAGGAACATGTTGTGCTAGAGATCACCTCCTGCGTGAGTTTAACCCTCACAGACAGTCTGAACCCTCGCAGAACCTTCGTAGGACAGTCAAATCACCTTTTGAACTCTCGCAGACTTCCTTGAGATCTTAGAACTTTGTGAAGAAGGTCCCTGCCAGAATTTGGGTGGAACTGAACAAGGGAAAGTGGATTTCACCTAGTACGCACTCTAAATTCCGCTATATAAGGGCTGAATTCGAGTCATTTGTCACCTTTGTTGGCGAAGCTCTGCTGAAATTTACACTAAAATTTTCAAGTTCTCTGTTTGGGACTTGTGCCATACGGCTGGCATAGCTTTCTCATCCGCAAACTAACAATCTCAATAAAGCCAAACTCCCGAGAACTTGCAGGAGGCCCTCTGCTATGTAACTTTGCATGTGCACTTCTCAAGACAAAAGTCTGTGGGTTCCGCCGTTCTAGCATCTTATCATCCATTGTGCCACACACTAAGCTTTATCCTCTATAAACCACATCCACGTCTACCCAACCTGCAGTCACTGACACGACGGCCAGCTGCCCCCTCCTCTTCATTCCCACCTGCTACCAGACACCGCACCACCACCACCACACCAGTAATAGCTCCGGCTTTTACCACCAACACTTCCTCTTATGTACAACCCCCTACCACTGTTTATCTTATTGTTTCTCTTCCTTCTGTTTCATCCACACCTGCTGCTTCTGTTTCTATGCCCATCTCCTCTCTGTAGATACTACTTCTCCCTCTGTTCCATCTTCTACCACCTCTTCCATCACTATCGCATTCTCCATTACCCATATTTTCACTGATGTCCCTCTCCAGTTCAATCCTGCTGATTCCCAGTTGTCTCCGGACACTCTAGCGTGGATGCAAGTCATAAACTTTTCACCGCCAAGCCAGACCACTTCCGCCCCATCTTCTTCTTCCGTCCTCCACACCACCCTACAGTTTTCCGCTGTTCCATCCATTCTCTCTTGTGGACAAACTGTCCCCATCCTTGTTTCCACTTTTGTTCAACCCACACCACTCACTCTTCCATCGAAGGCTGTTGAGGGCGACCAACCATTGCCTGATGACGCATTTGTACAAATTATTTTTATTCCATCACCAGATCGAGCATATCCCACCACCCCAGATGACAAGAGATCACCGGAAAACCTCATTGAAGACAGCGACGACGGCACTGTATAGGTCGTCGGGGCCACTACCACACGAGCCCCTGCAAGTGTCAATGTATCGGCTGCTCCAATGGACTTAACGACAACCTACCAAGCCTTGGGAGCAATCATCCAGGACGCGGTAGTAGCCAGGGCCTCATTGGATAGTCGGGTACTCCATTTGGCAACCAACAACACCCAGCTGTGAGCAAACATCACAAAGCTGCAGCAAGAGCTGATGATTGCTCAATAATACGAACAAGACGGGCACCGGGAGCTCATAAAGCTGCAGCAAAAGGAGAATAACCTCAACCAGTATATCCAAAGCCTCTCCAAAGCATTGACAGATGCCTCCACCAAGGTGCAGGAGCTTCAGTTTGAAGCGTCCCAATGGCTTGTCCCCCTCCAAGCGCAACTCCAGACATATGAAGCAGAAATTACGTGCCTGGGGGTGGAGGTGCAAGCCCTGCAAATTCAAAAACTTGCATGTCAACTCAACCTACACCTAACTCAAGGCCATTATCTCAAGCAGAGATTAATCTCTTCAAGCGTCAGGTGCAGGTCTTTAGTCCAACTCTGAACAGCTTCCAGATGGAGTTCAACAAATACTGGGCCAACGCAACTCAAGAGCTCGCCCAGGCCAAACAAGCTCTCAAGGCTTGTCAATAATTTATGAAGAAGAAGGCTCAACCAATCCCGGTGGTGATTCCAACGCCATCTCTCTTTGATGCTGCACAGGCAAGTACGAGCCAAGACCAAGGCCAACAGACAGTAGGGCCACAAGTCAAGATCAAGGGTCAGACAGACAAGACCAAGGACCTCCTGATACTAGAGCTGAGACACAAGACCAAGGCCAAGCCATGGGTCCCAACCATAGCCGGAGAGTACATCTCCACAGGATTCAAGGAGATCTGCAAGGCCAGTGGAATACATCAGCAATTTACAACCAGCTATCTCACCTCAGTCCAATGGTATAGCTGTATAAAAGAATAGGACACTCATCAAAAGTGCCAAGAGTATGTTGGCCCATGTCTCAAGCTGTCTACAGCTGCCTATTTGCAGAATCGATCCATCACCAAAGCCCTAAATGGCAAGACACTTTATGAGGGGTGGACATGATCAAAACCATCACTAAAAAATATTCGAGTGTTTGGATGCATCGCTTTCGTTCAGATCCCTGAAGATCTAAGAAGAAAGCTGGATGATAAGAGCAAAAAAACGATTTTCATTGGCTATTCTCCAGACCACACAAGCTCTACAATTTGGATACCGAGAATCCATTCACCAATAGAGATGTCATTTTTGTGGAAGACCAGTTCATCGACCACAAGGGAAAAGCTACCGATAAATCCGACCCAAGGATCGAACAACCAAATTCCGATTTAGAGACTCAATTGTAGAATATCAACACTGACTCAGACAATGAGTTTGAACCTCAATGAGTCAACCCACATCAGAGGACCAAAGTTCAACCCAGAATGTCAAACGGGTCTAGACAGCCTCCATCCAGATTTATGGATGATTCAGCCTGTTACTTTGTGCAGGAACCAACCATCATTTTTGAGGTTATGTCTACTTCCTACTGCTGACCAGTGGAAAGTAGCTATGGACTCCAAATTCGATTCTCTGATGGAGAATCAAACATGGACAATCATTGAGCTACCAAAGGACTGAAACCCAATTCCATGCAAATGGATATTCAAGGTGAAGTACGACGCTGAAAGAAGGCTAAATCGTTACAAGGCCAAGCTAGTCGCCAAAGGCTTTTCCCAGATTCCAGATCTGGATTATTCAGAAACCTTCAGCCTAGTTGTCAAACATGCTTCGATCCACCTACTCCTCTCCTTTGCAGCCACATCAGATCTTGAAGTCTACCAGATAGATGTCCAGACCACTTTCCTCAATGGAACCATCGAAGAGGAATCTATATGATGCAGCCAAAGGGATATGAACTCAACGGCAAGCAACAATACTTTGTATGCAAAATCCACAAGGTGCTCTATGGGCTGAAACAATCACCCAGAGTCTGGTTCTAGAAGATCAATGTATTTCTAATAGAGAATGGTTTAATTCCAAACTCGGCAGACTCAAATGTCTACTTCAAGTCTGTATCAGATTACTTCATCATCATCACTCTCTATGTAGATGATACACTCTTATTAAGTAGCAATCTGAATCTTATGAGGGATACAAGATGCATGTTGGCCCAGGAATACAAGATGACTACCCACTATTATCTCTGACCCAAATCCATCGAGATCGACCCAATAGACTGATTTTTGTCAGTTAACAATAATATCTCAACAACGTGCTGAAAAAATATGGAATGGCCAACTGCAAACCAATTCACTTTCCACTCGACCCTGGAATAAATCTATCAAAGGAACAGTCTCCTCAAATTGAGACAGAAAGGGAGGAAATGAAGCGCTACCCATTTCAATCCATCATCGGCTCACTGATGTACGCAATGATATGCACGCGACCAGACCTTGCATATTCGATCAGTACACTTCGCCAGTTCATGTTAACTCATTGGAAAGCACTAGCAAAGGCATGAAGTATATCCAAGCAACGAAAAACTTACATAGAAGGACTAGACAGTGAGAAACCAGAAGTGCACCCTACCAATTTAATGCCCCGATCGCAACCAGCCCACCAAGTGGGGGTAGGATGGGAGAAAGATGCTAAACATGTGACCATTCCGATCATGCATCGAGGGTTTCCAAAAGAATCGGCCATAGTTGTGGTGGCCCATAATGTTTAAGGATATTCACTATCAGGTTAAGAGGTGTGACGTGTGTCAACGATTCAACCGAACCTAGGGAAATGATAGAACGTTGTTATGACCTATACTAGCTGAAATGGACATGGGCCATAGACTATGTCGGCCCTATTCGTCCAGCTGCTGTGGCTCCCAAGCAAGATATACTACTACTTGACCAGATGGGTAGAAGCCAAGGCTGTGAGGAAGGCTGATGCCAACTCCACCGCCAAATTCCTATACGCGAATGTCTTAGTCCGTTTTGGGTGCCCACTCGCCATCTATTCATTACTCGCCATCTAATTAATTACTCGTTGTCTGTTGATTAATCACGTTTTGTTGATTACTCGCGTTTTGTTATTATTCGCCCATCGCCAGCGCCATCTGTCATTACTTGCCTATGTATAACTCGTCGGCGCCATATTACTCGCCAACCTGTATAACTTGTCAACGCCACATTACTCGCCCTTGTCTATAACTCGCCATTAGTACATTACTCGCCGGTGCCCATTACTGGCCATCTGTCCATAAGTCGCCCTCAAACCCTATTGTTAAGCTAGCTTTACAATGCAAGCTTTACTTCCGGCACCAACATTGTCCCCGATGCCAGCAGTGCCACTGCTGCTCCCGGCGCCGATCCTAATGCCACTATGACTAGAATCCAGCCGGCGCCAAGTTCCTATGGCTGAAAAACTTTGATTGGTTCTAGCGAAGTCCAGAGAGCTCGGATCGATGTGCAATCACCTCACACGATCTAGGCATGATAGAAGGAAGCCTGGGGATCAATAAATTCATGAGAGATAAAATGACTTTCTAGAGAGAGAAAATGTGCTTTACAAGCTTTCACAGAGCACTTGGTATGAGGGGAGGTGGCGAATCCCACCAGAACTATAGGGGGATGCGGGTTGCAACTCAAGGTGAGCTCCAACCAAGTCTCAACTTCCCTTGTTGGAATGTTGTCCTGGCGCCCGCCTTGGCATGACAGCACCCCGGAGACTAGGGTCGTGGTCACACACTTGAAATGTAACCTTCTCATATTTATTAATAAAGTGGGATTTTTCTAAAATTGACTCTAATTGCCTTCTAGATTTTAGTGTTCGGTAAAAGCGCCAGTTGTAAGGCCGTTTCAAATCTTTTTGATCTGGCACACAGCGGTCTAGGAATTGGTTGTCTTCATATCTGTCACGACTTGTGGTTCTGAGTGTTCATTCCATGAACGTGAATGGGTTAAGCTGGCGTGGTGCCAGGTTGGCTTCCAACGCTCATGACGAAGCTTTGAGTTGGTTAAGTCTGATGTAAGTCAGACGACTTGCTTGGAATGGACGTTACTCGTTTGTAACGAAGCTTCGAGTTAGTTAAGTTTGATGTATGTTGGACGACTTGCTTGGAGGGAAGTCACCCACATCGGGACCCCCTATCTGGCATGGCGCCAGGTTGGATCTCAATGTTGGTTTTCAAACTTCAAGTTGGTTAAATTTGATTGTGGTTGGTGAGTTGGCTGCTTGTATGTCAAGTGGGTTCGGACGACAAGAGTTAAAAGTCGAGAAGCAAGTCGTGAAAGAAAAGCCTCCTCTTTCATTTTTCTACTTTTGTGAAGTCCTCCTATTTTGACATTGTATGCTTTCTTGTGGATGTTTGAATGCTTGATTGTCATTTTCTAATCATGCTATCGCATTTAGATTGATCGTTAGCTCAAGCTTTCATCCTCTTAATCCACAAAATCACACAATAGTAAAATAGATGTTAGAAATCCATTTAGAGTGATCAATAAAATTCATTAGGTAGATTTACTTTCATTGCTCAGAAAAGCTACAAGAGGAGAAGATCTAGAGCTCAAGAAGCCTAGATTCACCAAGAAAGCCAAGATCCAAGCAGAGGATCTTCACAAAACAAAAACCCAAAAAGAGCCAAGAAGAACGTCAAGCATCTCACTCCTCATCTAAGCCATTCCATTTTGTCAGATTCTACACCAAGATTGACACTCTTGGTAGGCTTAGATTCCATGTAGATCCGTAGTTTAAACCCCTCCCCATTGGATCGAAGCCCGTACTACACGACGACTCACCCGGTTGGAGATCCAAACCCTGACTTTGCCCTCTTGATCGGGACGATTAGGGAGGCACGGAAAGGGTCCAACATGACCTTCTAACAATTATTGTTGGAACATCCATTGTGAATCAATTCAATCAGACTATGAGATTGGATCTAGGTTTTTCAATCAAATCCTATCTCAGATCAGATCTGTAAAACTTATATCACTTGACGATAATCAGATTTTTGATTTTTTACTGAAAAAAATATTTGATTAAGCGATCGTCAGTTCTCAAATTAGGTTTTTTCATGATCAAATCAAGAATATAATAGAATGTCCTAGAAATTTGACAGATGTTAGATCTGGTAGATTAGAGCCTAAAAATAGAACCGACGAAGATTTTCTGACAAATAATGACTCGACGAAGGTTCTTCACGATGATATTGGATATAAAATCACTGATCTAGCTATTTTCTGACAATTTTGGTAAAAATAACTTTTGTCGATTTCACACTAGATAAATCTGAAACAGATGAAAATAGGGTAGAACTGGTGAAGATTCTTGTAAGTGAACAATAAGGTTTTTATAGCTTGGCGAGGGTAAAAATAGACGTTTCACAAGATTCTAATAGATCTAATGTTTGTTGAACTACAAATGATAATTTACTATATTTAGAATCATCAGAAGAATCAGCAAAAGTTTAGACGAATATTGCAAAAGTGATATTGTTATTTTTGCAGAAAAGAGTCTTTTTTGACAAAAATAGGTCAATATGTCAAATCGCCTTGGCTTAACGTTCACCCAACTCACTGATTATAAAAAATAGTAAGTAGGAGTGACACAGACTCTAGCGAAGGTTCTTCTCAAAAACTGGTATTTTTGCAAAAAAGTGTTAAACTTTTCACAAAAGGTTACCAACAACTAGATGAACAATCACTTTGGCCTTCTATTTTTGGTATTAATCTTTGCCAACCTGGCAGTAGATAGATCTGAATCACACCTTTGCATAGTGAATCGGACGAAGGCTCTTTTTCTGTTTTTTTTTGGGGGTTTTGGTGGTTTTTTGGTGTTTTCTGATGTTTCTACAAATCTGCTGAAAATTAACCTTCACCCTTCAATCTGTAGGTTTTGTGATGAAACCAAAGGTGTCTGCAACTCGGCAAAGGTTTTCTGTAAGAGGGTAAAAATTATCATGTCTGATGACAATTTTGCCTCCTTTTTTTATCAAAACTGGCAGAAATGGCCAATTTTGTTGTTACCATGAACAATACTAAATAAGTGTTTAGTAAATCTTTAGATGATCCATTCTATGACAGGTGTTATAGTTTTGAACAAGGTGCATTATGTAGATAACATAAACCAAGTACTAAGCAAGGATAAGGTCGATGTTCCTGGTTATGCTTTTTCTAGCAAAAAAGCATTAAGTATTGATGTTAAGCCTTCGGAAGATGTTTCTACCACATTAAAAAATGATTTTTTGTTGATCGTTGACACTTTAGTTATGGGAGAAAAAAACAACATTCCTTTTACAAGATTCCCAGCTTAAAGAGACCGTAAATGTGCATTGTTGCAAATTTTCATGTTTAGAAAAATTTGGAATATCCATGCTCAAATTCTTGAGATCATATCATGTTAGCCTTAATCGTGAAGAGCAGTCAATTTATTTAACTAGTGCTCTCAAGCCCGACAAAACTGATCAAATTGAATATAGCTTGGGCCATATGATTGTTTGTAGAACGTCTTTCAAACATGCCCATTCCATCAATAATTGTAGATTGAGCAGATTGCAAAATTGGCTATTAAAAGATCCTTCCATTTTCAATCCACATGTTGCTAAGTTGGTTGGGCCTATAGAAACTTTGGCAATATCATGGATGGAGGCTTATTTTGCCATGCATGCAGAAGTCATGCCTACTACTGGACGGTTGCACTTGACGGATAACTTTACTAGACATGAGGTGTGTAGATGATCGCAATGAATTTAAAGATGCATTGGTTTCAGCACCAATTCTACATCCACCCAATTGGTCCATTGAGTTTCATGTGCATATGGATGCATCGAAGTATGCAGTTGGAGCAGTCTTAACTCAGCCAGGATAACACAAAAAGGATTTTTCGATCCGATTTGCAAACCGATAGCTCAGTGATACATAAATGAATTATTCAACCACAGAGTGGGAAGCACTAGCGATGATCTATGCGGTTACTAAGTTTCGGCACTGCCTGATGGCCACACATTTTTCTGTTTATACGGAATATCAACCCTTGCTCTATCTCATTAACAAAACTTGCAACACAGGGATAATCACCAGATGGCTACTTCTGTTGTTGGAGTTTGATTTTCGGATAATAGTCAGCAAGGGAAAACAACACTACATGGCAGATCATGTGTGGCAAATCAAGGGAAAGGGGGTTGCAACCTAACTCGACGATGAGATGGCCGATGCTACCTTATTTTACATGGACACAGTACCATAATGGGTTGCCGACATTGTTGAATATTTAATGCGGGGCCAACCAGACAAATCGCTACCAAAGGCAGATCAGCGAAAATTGATCTTGAAAGCTAGACCTTATCAGCTGACTGCCAGCCAATTATACCGAAAAGGACCATATGGGATTCTTCGACGGTGTATTCTTCCTCATGAGACCACCCAGATCATTTCACTTTCACATAAAGACATGGGTGGAGGCCATTTTGCATCCGACATTACAGTTCGCAAGATCCTGCAATTAGGTTGTTGGTGGCCAACTACGAAGGAATACCTGAGGAAGTGCGATGTGTGCCAAAGGGCAAGGAGACCAACGAGATTGACCTACTACACTCGGTCTTAGCCCAAGCACCATTCAAAAAGTGGGGATTGGACTACATCGGTCCAATTCACCCTGCAACAAGGAGTACCTAGGCTCGGCACATAATCATAGCCACAGACTATCTCACCAAGTGGGTCGAAGCCAAGGCAGTAAGAGTAGCTGATGCTAAGACAACTGCCAAGTTCCTCTATGAGAATATTATTGTGTGCTTTGGATGCCCAGTGGAGATAGTCAGCGATCGCGGAAGTCATTTCATCAATGAGACCATCAAGGTCCTGTTGGAAGAATTCTTCGTGATCCATAGAACTAGTACGCCTTATTATCCTCGCGGTAATGGGCAAGCTGAATCATCCAATAAGATCCTGTGTAGCATGCTCACGAAAACAGTTGAAGCTAGTAGATCATATTGGGAACACAAGTTGCATGCTGCTCTGTGGGCATTTAGGACAACATATAAGGGAAGCACTGATCAAACACCTTTCCAATTGGTATATAGTCAGGATGCTGTAATGCCAGTAGAATTTTTAGTCCCTTCATTAAGGACTGCCACAACACAACGCCTTCATGAATCCAAATCTCTACAATTATGCCACGAAGCTCTGCATAAGCTTTGTGAAACACATTTATTAGCTGTGCATGCACTGGCAGCTGAAAAGGAAAGACACAAGGCATGGCACGATCGCAGGTTACAAAAGAAGGATCTTCGTTCCGGAGATCTAGTCTTGATGTATAAAACCAAGGCGATCAAGGGAAAATCAAAATTCACAGGCGAAGGTCCTTATCGGATCAAAGAAATTCTTAATCATGGAGCTGTGAATCTGGAGAAGCTAGATGGGACACCATTCGACACACTCATCAACGGTAGCTGGTTGCACAAACTATTGGCCACCACAGTAAGACGGATCTAGGTTGCTGGTGGCAAATCACGGAAAGCTTATCTGCTCGACCATCACAACTAGATCTAGGAAGATCAAGCCATATCAAGCTAGATCCATCAAGATTCAGCCAGATCTGGCAAAATAAAAAAAAATCCATCAAGATCCATGAGAGATCCAGATCCAGCTTAGATCGAAAGAGAAGCAAATCATCAGATTCACCAATAAGCCCCCCAATTTACATATTAGAGACCTCGATCTCAGTAACTATGGCAGAATAAGGGCAAATTTCACCAAAAACTAGTGGATCTGCTACCAAATATCTAGCAGAACTTTCAGAGAGATAACAACAGTCAGATCTAACATGGATGAAGCAGTTTACCAGTTTGCAAGTGTTAATAATCAGAGAATTTCAAGATCTCGTAAAAAAAAACACTCTAAAAAAAATACTTTTTTCATGATTTTTGGAGATCCCCTGGGAGATAGCTCTTGAAACTTGGACAGTCACTAGATTTGACCCAAATGCATCTATGGAAATCTCCGCGAGAGTTCTTGATGGAGAAATCATCATTTTTGAGTGTTTATGAGGGTTCTAAGAAGCTGAATCTTCAGAACCTTCGCAGAGCATCAATATCATCAAACCAACCTTCGCAAGGGGCATAAATGGAATCAGAGCAGTGAAATTAGCTTGCCTACATGGTCTGATCTTGAAAATCCAACCACACGAACATGTTGTGCTAGCATTCACTCCCTGTGAGGATTGAACCCTCACAGACTGTCAGAACCCTCGTAGAACCTTCGCAGGGCAGTCAAATCACCTTCTGAACTCTCGCAGACTTCTCTGAGGTCTTAGAATTTTGTGAAGAAGGTCCCTGCCAAAATTTGGGTGGAACTGAACAAGGGAAAGTGGATTTTACCTAATACGCACTCTAATTTCCGCTATATAAGAGCTGAATTTGAATCATTTGTCACCTTTGCTGGCTGCTACCATGGCCTCCTCATCTTCTGAAGACTCTGGCACCAAGCAGGTGATCCAGCATGAGATACCCTCAGCCACCCAGATTTGGCCCTTGCCTTCTAATACTCTGATTCAACCATGGCTTCAGACTGCTGGCCCACTTCTTGAGGCAATGGATTTTTTCTCGGATCTTTTCAATTCTGACATTAACATGGGCTGCGCCCTTCACGTTTACGCCACCTGGGAAGCGTTGAAGTCGCGTTTCCACATCCTAAACCAAGGTACTAGGTACAAGGTACGGATTAATGCGGACTCCATGGTCACAGTCAGCATTATGTCCGATGATCGTCAGCCCATCTCCCATCCTTAGACAAAAGCCCTGATCAAACCTTTCGTCGCCCAGACTACACTAGAGATTCCGATCCAAACTAACAACGGTGACCTGATAGAGGCTATCACGGAACCCGTCATACAAGCGGCTGCGCATCTGTTGAACAACTTTCTGGTTGTTTCAACATTTCCCAAGGACAAAATTCAATCCATGCTGCCGTGTCAGATAGTGGAGTCCTTTCTGGGATTTTCTGGTCCCACGGTTGTGCCATACGACTGGCATGCCTAACAAGTTACAAGGCAACCTTGTGCCACTATGTCGAGTTTTCGGGTACGGACCGTTAGATTTCTTACGCTCAGCCTTAACAAATTGTTCAAGTAATGAGCATCCTGAAAACAGCAATTACACCACAAAATATCATGTGATTTCCACAAGTCACAACAAGCACATAGTTGAGGAACCCAAAAGAGCTCAACAAGAATGTCTCATGGTATGCAATACTTCCTTTCAATGGTGTTTCCCTCAGTTTGTATGGTGCACAACCCAATTAAATGGATCCAATTTGAAAAGCTTCTTGACATTTAAGCAGCTAGCAAATGAGCCAGGGGTTCCAACAGTCGCTGTAATACCCACCTCCAACATTCTTTTTTAGGCAGTTGAAATTCTTAGAGCCTATTTTGTTATGTAGTCTTGGAGTCCAAAAAGCGTCATCGTGGTGGCGAGATTTACCGGTGAAGCCTACTACCTAGGATGCTTTTGCGAAAGTCTTTAAAAAAGCTTTTGTGATAGCAAATGACGTTGACTACTACTTGAAATTTGTGAAATACAGGATGGGTACTCAGAGCTTGGACTCTTATATCCAAGAATTCATGGACCTTTGGAACAGAGTGCCATCATTCGATGCAAAATTGGCTCTATGGCAGTTTGTCCTAGGTTTGTCTGCCAACTACCAAAACGAATGCAGATGAAATGTGCTTCAAAGCCTCGAGGATGCGTTTCGAATTTCGAAAGCATATGACTCCACAGTGGTGGCATCTAGGAAGCAATTTGCACAAATTCCAACCACTTTGAAAACCAAGAAGGGGAAGAAGCGCGGTCCAGACCAAGCAAAATATTTTGACGAATTGGATCAAACAGCATCGGAACCCAAGAAACCGAAGAGAAAAAAATTCAGAAAATCTATTTCCTAGGAAAAGGCTAAAAAAGAGAATTTGTCTGTAAATAGCTTGGACATATGATGAAGTTTTATCCAGAAAGGAAGAAAATGTGGCTCATATGATCGAGATACCAATAGGTAATGGTAAGACTCTGGAAATTAACCTGACTGATTGTGAGTGTGAATGTTCTTTTATTACTGCTTCTTTCTTGCCTAATAAACTTTTCCGTTTAATTGGCACAGTTAAAGATCAAGAAGTGAGTATTCTATTGGACAGTGATTCAACTCATAATTTTATTAAATCTCATCTTGTGCATAAACTCAGCTTGGAAACTGAAGCCAACAATCATAGATACAAAGTTTATCTAGCTTCAGGAGCAGAGTTGGAGACTTGGAACGTAAAAGTCCCGAATCTCCCAGTGATGATACAAAGACATAGAGAATTAGTTAATTTTCATGTTTTAGACATAGCTCTTACTTTTTTAATTTTGGGATATTAATGGTTATTTAGTAAATTGTCTTTTTTGACAATTTATTTTGAGAATCATGTTCTCACTTTCAAGGAGGGTGATAAGATAGTTACTTTATTTGGCAGTAATTTTGTACGTCCGTGGGATAAGATTTCTACAGTTAATGAAATGGAAGCATTGGACTATTCACAATATGAAGTATTTTCAATATTTGCTATTCCACTTGTGGACGTTCCTAATATGTATCTAAATGGTTGTGAATTCTCAACAATTCTTAACTCAGTAAGCCATCTAAAAGTGAAGAGAGTGACCGTGATTTGTTCTCAAGCTTTTTTTATAATCGTGTCGTATGTTTACCCATGCATACACTTTGAATCAAAGTTAAATTCTTGGGGTATGAAGAAAGATGCTTCATTATGCGAGAGTTTTAAGACAATGCCTTGCATCCAATCTTAAACAAAGAATAACAAATTTGTGTGTACCTCAATATTTTTTTTTTTGTTTTTGGGGTGTGAAACTCTTTTTCAAGCCAGTGTAGCTTGAGAAACCCTAAATCCGAATTAGGGTTTAGTAGCGATAAAGTGAAAGCGAAAACCCCAGAAAAACCCTGATCCTCACTGATCAAAGGAAAAGTAGCGATCAAAGTAGAGCGAGAGAGCGCAGGGCCTTGAAGAGTAGAGTAATAGCGAGGAGGCAGAGGCGACTATGGAAACGAAGCTTCTTTCTTCTAACTCTAAGCATAAGAAAAAGCCAAGGCTGGCAGAAGGGGAAAGCATACCTATTCCTTCTCGTCCCTCAAAACTGAGGAAGAGGTGTAGGGATTCGTTACCTGGAACACAGGCAGATGCGGTAATAGTTGTAGACACCAATGGAGGTGAAGGGAAAACGGATGATGATACCCCACAAGTGCAAAAAACAAGCGGAGAGATGCAGCCGGCCTCTAACGGTAGGAGGAGGAGGAATAGGAGGAGGAAACACAAGAAAGCGAATGCTGTAAATTTAGCTCTGGAGGATCCGTGTAATGCTGCAGAAAAACAGGAGATTACGAACGATAGATTGCAAGGGCAGTATGGAAAGTCAGCAGCACCTTCTGTTCAGCCCAAAGCAAATAGATTACTTGACAAAGTATGCTAACTTCTGTTCCTTCTGTGAAACCCTGTTCAGTCGAAAGAATATCTTTGATATGCTCTTGGTATAAAGGAGCACGTGAGAGAGGGATAGACTTACAATTTTTTAATGATTGTTGTAGATGCGAGCTCGGTTATTAGGAGGACATTTCCGTATGTTAAATGAAATTTTGTATACCTGCAGGTAAGTAGATCAGATTGCATCCGTTATTGTGGCTTGCAGTAATAGCAGTTAAATTTAGAAATAAAAGCTACTTGATTCTACCACGGAATTTTGAAGTGCGAAAGTATAATATGAACAATGCATAGATCTTCGTAACACTTTTTACCAGCATAAAAACTATGACAGTCTTCTATTAGTTTTTGATGGTATTGTTGTACTTGCTATCGCAGTGGTGAAGATGCACTTACTTTCTTCAAGGAGGATCCTGCGTCGTTTAACCTTGTACGTTTTCTTCGGACATGTTAGGTTTCTTGTCATGACTAGAACTGTTTCTATTATTAGTATTTGAATCCTGAACACTTTCTCTGTTTAATTTGTAAGCATCCTCACAAGCATCGCGATCATTATCTCTTTTAAATTACAAACCTTATGGTGGTCATTGTGGGCAACAAGCATTGTCCTAACTTCTATTCACCTAACGTATGCAAACAAAAATTGGTGTGTTCTATAGAATGGAATCATCCTTGTGCATTTAATCCTAGCTAGTTTTTCAGGACCAACCAATTTGTGCTCCTTGAGAAGTATTACGTAGGATTCTTGTGCAATATGAAGGCTTCTAGAAATTCAGTACTTGTTTTTTAATTTAGATAGATGTATTTCAAACGGTTGCTAACAAACAAAATCCAAGGTAGAGGCCCTCAGTATGAAACTTATTTTACATATATCAGATAGCTTTGTTGACAATTTTTGAAGATCTCGTGGGAGACTACAAACAATGTTTTATGGTACCTTTCGAATCGAGCTTGAATCGGGAAAGAATCGGCTTTCTAGGTTCGAACCGGCGAATCGGTTTTAAGTTTTTTTTTTTCAAAACAATATGTCACACCATACATATTACAATTTACCATGTACATGGCTAGTTAGTGGTAAATTACCAAATGTTCAATGATTCGAATTTCATGAAAATGACAATGTATACAATGTGCATTGTGTAACTTTAAACTATTAATTAATAACAGGTAATAGATTATAGTACTAACTTCTAACAGCTTACAGGTAACAGTAATAAGTAGTAACATCTAAGTATTAACTCTTGAGTTATTGTGAGTACAAATCCCATTCGACATTCAACATTGATAATTGAAACATTTCACATTTGAACATTACCAAAATGTAAACTTGTTACTTGAATCTTGAATCATATATGTAGTTTTAACTCAATGCTCATCCATAAATGCGAAATGGTAATGACGTTGTACATCTGCTAGTAACTAGTCTCAAGTTTATAATCTCAAAACTTCAAAGTCAACTCCTAATTTCTTTAAACTAACCTAAATACTAAATACTAAATAGTAAATGCCAAATGGGACAGCCTCCTGGACCAAGGCAAACTAAAGCCTAACGTAGCCTCCTCCTAGTCACCCATGGAAGCTGTGACATGCTCGCACGTGTAGGCTCAGGAGCATGATCCTCGTCAATGCTATCATCATCATCATTAGATGCTCTCATCCTCTGAGGAATTATCACTATCGACTTCATTTTTTGAGGTCTCTGTGCCAACTTCGTCTTCTAGTGGCTCCTCTTCCTTGAGGGCTCGAGAATCGGAAGCCTCTCCCCCTTTCATCCTGGTCCTGTGACGTATAGAAGCCCGAGTGGTAGGTCTTGCACGCATGGATTGGCAAAGGGTTACAATTCACATCTGACAAGTTTGAAATTTTAAGTTTCAATTCTAAAGCTAGAACCAAAGTACCCCACGGCACAGGTGCCGTGGGGTCCAGTTGTCGTACCACGGCACCTGTTTTTTTTTTTTTTTGGTTAAAAAAAATTTCAAAAAAAAAAAACAGGTGCTGTGTCTCAAACACACTCTTCTAAGGATCTATTCACAGACACATTTGTCATTGTCAAACACACACACACACACACACACACACACACACACACCTAACTCTACCTCCCTCCTCTGAACTTTCAAAAACTCTCTCTTTCTCTCTAACAATGCTCCTTTTTGATGTACTTTTTCTTTGTCTTATGTCCCCAAGGGCACTCTGTAGACATTACTATTTTCTATTCTATTCTCTCTCTCTCTCTCTATTTTATTTGGTCTATCGGGAGTCAGGAGTCGGATCTGGAGTCTGGAAATGCGTCCGAATGGGGGCTTAGGCTAGTAGATGATGTTTTTTTTTTGAACCGGTTTGAACTGGGCCGGTTTGAACCGGACTTTCGAACCGCGGTTCTTTCATCAAACCGCGATTCGACACAACATTGACTACAAATCAGCTACATCCTCTATATAGAGCATATAATTTAACAATATGGTTGGAGCAATTAATGTTCTTGGAGTAGCATTTCTTTGATTGTAGGGTGTTAATAATAATCTCACTGAATTGTGAGTCGATGGAGACGTAATCTCGACAATGTTCAAAACAAATTTGTCCACTTTGATTTGGGAAGCATCATGCAGATTATTTTATAGAATGGACTCTCAAGTAGGCCCTAGGTTGGTCAATTTTTGTTGTCATTTATAGTTCTTTGTAAATGCAGTGCGCGGAAGCTCAGTGACATATACACAAAGGTAACCAGTGTTTTTGCTTGTGTACTTTTACACATGTTGGTTTGTGAACAACACTCTTTGATGATCCCTAAAGGCAACAAGTTGCTTATGTACATAAAAGCAAGCATAAGCAACAACTTGCTTATGTACTAAAAAGACAAGGCATAATACATTACATATACTTTTAAATAGAGGGAATGACAAAATAACTTGAACAATTGACACCACATAGAGGGAGGATGCCCTCAGAGAGAGATTTATTAATGTCTTTTGGTACCAATAGGTACCATAGATGCAACGGAACGCATTCTTGCTTATGTACATACGCAACAACTTGCTTATTTATTAAGAAGACAAGGCACAACAAATTATATATACTTAGGAATAGAGGAAATGACAAAAATTTTAAGGCAATGACGATGACAAGAACTTGAACAATCAACACCACATAGAGGAATCTTAGATGTAGCGGAACGCATTTTGCATCTACATTCCGGAATGCTTGGTCTAGAACTTTGTTGTCAATAAACAGGTTTTTGACACTCGAAATAATTCTTTTTTGGACCTGAAAAAATTTACAAACACTAAGGAGCTAATATAAACTTCCAAACAAAAATAGCAGCATTATGAAAAATCCCGGATCGTGTTTCGGAACGTGCCATGCAAGTACGATAGGTCCATAAGACTAAATGATACATATAGTGCGTTTCTTGTTGTGGTAGCGTAAAAACGTCTTCGATCATAAACCTTATTAATTTAAAGCTAAAGTTAAACAACTATATGAAAAATGAGCATATGCTTTGTAATCAATATGAATAATAACATTATGAAATTAAACGTCTACTTCATTTTTTGGGATGGGAAGGCAAGAGAGGTAGGTGTTAAAATCTGCTTGTGTCGCGTGTGGCATTTGTCTAAGAAGTGTCTGAAGGGCCTCATGATGTACCAGGATCTGAGTCTTAGGGAAAATAAATTGAGGAGCACGATATGAAGGGGGTTTGGGTGAAGGACATGATTGAGTAGTCATATATCCCATGTCGAAAGAGAGGAATGAGTAGTTTGATAAAGTTGTGAGGATAATGAATAAATCTAAGATGTGAGATGGTCAGTGGGCCCATGACATAGTCCATCGTGCTATGTTCTCCATTGTGTGAGTGGCATGTGAGCTCTCTTGTTGTTAGCCATCTCGATAGGCCACTAGATATGACCAACTCATGTGCCTCTCATAGGTGCAATAGTTGCTCTTCATATAAAGAAATTGGGTTAGCTCAGTTTTTTGAGGCCCTTCAAGCACCTAACTCTCTGCTATCAAAAGCATGTATACTTAAAAGATTAGTCTTCATATCATTCATGTGTATGTTTTATCATTAAAATCTCCTACCAACAAGATTTGTCTCCTATATGTGAATGATATAATGTCTGTTGAAATGTTGGCATAAGGTGGTAAGCCCTTATTGGTTGCATATGTAGAAGTCTCTAGAGGGAATTAACAATCCAGTAGAGACATCCTTCTCCATCCCAATGTTTTGTCCACGAACTCCCATCCATAAATTTTGAGCTTGTTTATCCCGCCGAACAACAGTGAGCTCCAAGCAGTTCAGTATGCACAGAGAAACGTGTGTTCAAGCCAGGAACCCTAAAAGCAGTCCAGGGAATTGTAAAGATATCGAGTTTTTGAGAAATCAATGCATGCACATGCACACTCCACGCACAAATCCATATACACACACACACCATCGGCCACATAAATCACACACACCGATACACATGCGCACTCATACACACAAATCCATACACGCACACACATCATCGGCCGCCCGCCATTGGTGGATACACTATGCTAGACTACCCACACGCATGCACAGATGTACGCACTCTCACGAATACACACATACAGGAACACATGCACTCACGTACATACACACATACATCGGCCACCCGTCAACGACCATCGGCCGCCATCCACATCATCGGTTGTGACCCAGATCGTCGGCCGCCCGTCAACGAGTTCTAGATGGGTCTGCTGCTGTAATATATGCCTTGCAAAACATTTTATGAAAATTTTTAGTACTAACGTGCAAAACATTTGTTGGGCTTTGTTGAGCTCTGAGCTCAGCCAAACACACACGCACACACACATCCATAAAGACCCACTCTAACCCTTACCCTAAGTACACACACACACACACTCTTACTTTTATTGACTTAGGATTTTATAATGATGAATTTGATCCTCGATTGTTTTTGTTACAGTTGCCAAGAAGAAAAGATGCCGACTGCGGTTCGACTGACTTTTGGACTTCAGATTTTAGTTATCAGCATAGTCCTTTGTTTTTGACTACATGAGTAGCGTTTTTATGATGCGGCATTATAACTCAGATAAATTATGTTGGCTTAAACAACTTATTCTGCTAATACTTTATCACGATAGCAAACTATGTTCGACTCTATGGGCCAGATGTTTTGATTTGATGCTATGGCCTTAGTTATTATGATGCGGCATGATAACTCAGATAACACAACGTATTTTGCGAGTACTTTATCCCGACAGTAGACTATGTTCGACTTTACGGCCTAGATGTTGTGATTTGATACTATGGCCTCAGTTCCTTCATGTTATGGTTGATGAGATATTTCTACTCTTCATCTCTTTATGGTTTTTGGGCCTTTGGCTTAGTCTCCTCTCTTTCTATGCTTTCTTTTACTGTTTGTTTTAGTGTTACTTTTTAGCTTTTTATGGTCATAGTACGTTGCTTTTTCTGGTTGTTAGGTTTGGTCAATATGATATGTTTGACTGTGATGACTCTATACGAATTTGATTTACTTTAATATTTGTATGTTTGGTATTGTGGTGATAATGTGCAGTTTTGTTTAGATTCGTAAGGTTCAAACACACACACACACACCCAGCCTAAGCCTAAAGCCTAAAGCTATAGCCACGCACACACACGCATGCACTCGTGCGCGTGCGCACGTCTGCCATCGACACATGTCCACCTTTGACGCACGTCCGCCATTGCCCGTCAACGACGGGCACAAGCAACTAGTGTGTGTGTATATATATGTATATATATATATATATACACACACTAGTAAAGAGTGCTCGTCGTTGACGGGGCAATGGCGGACGTGCGTCAATGGCGAGGACGTGCGTGCGTGCATGTGTGTGCGTGCCCAAATGGCTTTGTGTATGTGTGTGCGCGCGCGTGTGCGAGTGTGTGCCATGTGTGTGTTTATGGAGGGTGTGTGTGTGTATGCGTGTGTTTATGGAGTGTGTGTGGATTTAGGGAGTGTGTGTGTGGGTTGTGGATTAGGATTAGGTTGCAGCTTTAGGCTTAGGGTGTGTGTGTGTGTGTGTGTGTTAGGATTTGGGGTGTGTGCTGTGTGTGTATGGGTATGTGTGTGTGGGTGTGCACAATGTATTGCGTGTATGTGTATTTGTGTGCATGCTATGTTTGTGTGCGTGTGCGGCCAACGATCTGGGTGACGGCCGATGATTTGGATGGCGGCTGATGGTTTAGGAGGAAGTTCTGAACACCTCTCGTCTGAAGTTCTGACCGTTTTTTACTGAATCCGACCAATTTTTGGCTCGATGACACTGGACCAATTCTTGAGGATGTTGGAAAGTAGTTCATTTAGTGGGATTCCCCCCAACAGAAATAGTGTTTCTGGACAAATGGCGTCGGAATTGAGCTACAAATGGTCCTGTGGGTTCGTGTCCAATCCACAAACTTGTGGACACCTCCTGTCCGAAGTTCTAACCATTTTTTACTGAATCCGACCAACTCATGGCTCGATGGGCCTAGATTCCCGGGACTACGTTTAGGGTTTCTGGTTCGGATGCACGTTTTGTTGTGAGTACTGAACCGTTTGAAGCCTGGTTTAGTCCTGTGGGTTCGTCTCGGCCTGTAGGACAGGACGGAACAAACCATCTAAAAAACGGACTTTGTTCGACGACACCGGAGCGGTTCTCGGGGATGCTGAAAAGTAGTCCATTTAGTGGCATTCCCCCCGACAAAAAGAGCGTTTCCGGACAAACGGCGTCGGAATTGAGCTGCAAATCGTCTTATGGATTCGTGTTGAGCCCACAAACCCGTATACACCTCTCGTCCGAGGTTCTAACTATTTTTAACTAAATCTAACCAATTTCTGGCTCTACGGGCCTAGAATCCTAGGACTACGTTTAGGGTTTCTGGTTCGGGGACGCACGTTTCGCTGTGAAAATTGAACCGTTTGAGTCTAGTTTAGTGCTGTAGGTTCGTAGCGATGTGCAGCACAGGACGAACAGACGGTCTAAAAAACAGACTTCGTTCAGCGACACTGAACCAGTTGTCGGGGACGTTGGAAAAGTAGTCCATTTAGTGGGATTCCCCCTGGTAGAAAGGGCGTTTCTAGACAAACGGCGTCGGAATTGAGCTGCAAATGGTCATGTGGGTTCATGCCGAGCCCACGAACTTGTGGACACCTCCTGTCCGAGGTTCTGACTGTTTTCTACTGAATCCGACCAATTCTTGGCTCGACGGCCTAGAATCCCAGAACTGCGTTTAGGGTTTCTGGTTCGAACGCACGTTTCGCTGTGAGTACTGAACCATTTGGAGCCTAGTTTAGTCTTGTGGTTTTGTCTTAGCATGCAGCACAGGACGGAACAAATGGCCCAGAAAATGGACTCTGTTCGGCGACACTGGACCAATTCTCGGGGATGTTGGAAAGTAGTCCATGTAGTGGCATTCCTCTCAACAAAAAGGGCGTTTTCGGACAAACGGCATCGGAATTGAGCTACAAATGGTCCTGTGGGTTCGTGTTGAGCCCACGAACCTATGGACACCTCCCGTCCGAAGGTTTGACCGTTTTTTATTGAATCCGATCAATTTCTGGCTCAATGGGCCGAGATTCCTAGGATTGCGTTTAGGGTTTCTGGTTCAGACGCATGTTTCGCTATGAGTTCTGAACCGTTTGGAGCCTGGTTTAGTCTTGAACGCTTTTCCACATGTTGTGCAAGTCATGAGGACCTCTAGAGGTGGCAGTTTGGAGCAGGGCTTTCCTTCCAATGGCTGGAATCTTGCTCCTAAGTCAGCGGAAGATAAGCTTTTTTCTAACTCTTCCCCTTATTGTGTGATGCCCTATGGAGGTTCCTTCTTTTGGTTTGATGCAAGGTTGGCCTCGATATGCACCCTGAAGTATACCTCGGAACAAGATCCTCGATAATTGTCTCAGTAATCGAGGCTTCTTCACCTCATTTTTGCGTTGTTTATAGCACGGGTATATCGAGGACCCCACCGAGGGCCCTCGATATATCCCTCCCAACAAGCTATTGATGACATGTCGTTTCCGAAGAATAAACTGAGGGGCATCCCTTGGTATATCTCTATCAAAATTTCACCCTGTTCCGAGGGTTATTCCAAGGGCATTAGTAAATTGTAATCAAAGTTTAAAGTTATAGAATAAACTTTTAAGTTTTAGCTTTAGATCAAATTTCAAATTTTCAATCAATGTCATTGATCAAACAAGATTCAGGAATCACCTGTGCCTGAAGTAGTGGTTGGAGAGTCGTCCCCGATCCCGGCAATCCTCAGTGACTTTGGGGCTTGAGTGCAAACGGCGATCTCATATCCTCGAAGACGTAAAAGATGCGCCCTGATTCGAACGGGGCCACCTCCATAAGTGTTCCCGCAATACTTGCAAGTCCACTTCTTCGTGCCTGATGTGCCATAAGCTGAATTAAGGGTGACGTGATCCCGTAAGGGATCCCGCTGTCTGGGCATTGCTAATAGCTATCTAGTGTCAACAAAACAATAACTGTATTAAATTCAGACGTCAAATTAAAAACTAATCCTAAATTCTAATTTCAAAACGGTAAACCTATGCTCTAAGTTCTAACCTCAATCTATCCCTATCCTCTCTCTCTCTAGACTCTCTCTCTCTCAATCTCACACACACACACGTCACGACAGTCTCAAGACTCACACACACACACCACACAGTGCACACACACAAACACGCAAACAAAAACACAGTTAAAAGTTTAACACACCACCACACACACAAACACACCACCACACTCAAAGTTGAAAGTTCACACACATGTCACACACACACACTCCCTCTACTTCACAATGCACACAAACACACAAACACTCCCTCTCTTTCACACACACACACACACACACGCACACATCACAAACACACAAACACTCCCTCTCTTTCACACACACATCACACACACACACAAACACACAAACACTCCCTCTCTTTCACACACACACACATACTCTCTCTCTCTCTCTCTCTCTCTCTCTCTCTCTCTCTCTCTCTCTCTCTCTCTCTCTCGCGGGTTTTTCTAACGTGCCAAAGAGTGAAAACACTCACCTCTCGGGCCCCCCGCTGTATCGCAAAAAAATTTGCGATTTTTCACCAGTCGTTTCGAACAATGAAACGCCATTTCGAAACGGGCCTGTTTCGTACGTTCCGTTTCGAACCCGTTTCAGCGTTCGAAACGCGTTTCGATGAAACACTGGTCAGAGAATATTAATAGAGCTTCCAGATTCACAGATCAGCAATAGAGGGCTCAGAAGATACAGATTGGAGTTGCGATTAGCTATAGAGGACTCAAAAGATACATAAAGAAGCAATAGAGGACTCAGAAGATACAGAATGGAGTCGTGATTAGCTATAGAGGGCTCAGAAGATATTGAATGAAGCAATAGAGGAGTCGGAAGAAGATTAAGAGTTGCGATTAGCTATGAGCATCGAGCATATGCTTCAGAGTCAAACTTGTGGTGACTGCCTATGCCAAAAGAAGCTTGGGATATGCATTTACTCTCTCCCTACCAACCCCTCAGCTAATCCTAGTTCACTCATTATGATGCACTAAGCCTCTTTGGTAAAATGTGTTCTACCATTCTTAGGAGAGGAGAACACGTTTGTGGGATCTATGCATGTATGATATGTCTATGTCATATATGATGATTACTAAAGAGTCAATTACCAACAGTCTAGGTTGTAAAACTAAATTTCGAACTTTCACTCTTTCTAAATCTAACAAATCATTACACTAAGTCTTGAAACCATTGTGTATTAGAAAGAGAGATTCAGGATTCAGGATTCAGGAGTCAAGTCCTAAATGATTGTAATTGCATTGCAAACATGTAGTTTGCAACCTAAATCCAATAGCACATTTGTGTTTTCACTGTAACACATACCCAGCATGAATTTATCATTTCTTAGAAACCCTAAAACCAATTCTCCCATTTGATTTCCTAAGGATTGATGAAACCATTGCTAATGAGCAATTTCACTCTTTCTAAGTGCGAACATGTATATTCATGATCCAGATTAAAATTACTGCAGATCCATTGAAAAATACAGCATAAACTTCACTCATAAAACTTTGCATCAAGATAGAAAGAAAAATTGAATATAATTACCTTTGTCATACATCTGCTACTGAGAATCCTCGTTTGTAGGAGATTTACTTTCAAGCAGGGAGCTGACAGCATCTGTGACACGAGACAATACCCCTTTCACTGGTGCGGCACTTGTGTCCTCGGGAGTCTCTGTGGTTTTGGAGCTGAATCCTACAACAATAGAATCTTTGATATGGGAAGGACTTAAGAGCTGCATGATCTTCTCTGAGAGGGCTTGATCATCTTCTCCTGGTTGGAAGAGGGAGATAGTAGAATCCTTGGCAGAAACAGCTCCACCTGAAATAGGGCTGTGCAATTCTCCTCCTTGTCGAGAGTGGGCTCCTCATTGGGCGAGGCATACCCTATTTTGGAGGCCAAGATATCTTTGACAGAAGCTGCTGAGTCCATAATTTTTTGAGTAACACCTTTCTGTTCTGAATAAACAGGCTTTGAGGCTACAGTATCTTCAGGAGTCGATGATGAGCTGAGAGGTCCACTGGTGTTAGACGATCGATTGTGCTCTACAGGCTCAGGATTACCTCCAGCAGGCATTATGATAGTTTTTGCTGATTTTGTCCAACTTCGGTTTTCTAGCGTCATTTGGGTCGTCGTAAAACGATCAACGGATGCATCTGAGCCTGAAGTTGGACTTACGCCAAAGCTTTGTGACAATAGCACCTTTGGCAGAATTCACACTTCCAGAAGCCCATTCTCCTCACGACCGAGGCTTGTCAGAATTTTCAGATTTATCAATGGATTCTCCAAGCTGTGTTGCTTTTCATATCGCTCTCATCAGAGGGGTAACCCAACGTTGACTTTACAGCACCAACACTTGCCAGCGATGTACCAACCAATGTGTCCTTAGCAGCGCTCAATGCGTCAGCAGCTCGATCTGTGACAGGCATCGGATCTACACCCTTATCGAGTTTGTCTTCATTTGATTGCAAGCTGGAAAAGTTTGAGCCAACGTTGTTCTTTGAGTCGTATCCAGATTCAGATTCACCATCCTGTGATACGGGGGAAGTTTCTTCATTCAAAGTATCGCCTCTGTCCGACCTCTGAGATGATCCAGATAGAAAGTAATCGGCTGGATTGGCTTCTTTCCCGCCTGGGAAGAATCCAAGTGCGCTTTTAGCTGCACTGACAATTCCGATACCCTGAATAGAAACCAATGTAAACAGCTTTAGATTGAGGAAGAATTTATGAAAGAAGACTCATCTCATAACGTGTCGAAAACTGGCAGATGAAGTAGATATACATGATTTGTCAAAATGCCATAGTCTAGGCAACAAAACTTGACAAATGATCATGAAAGTCGAAGTGACTTCACAATCCATCTGTCTCTAGAAGACAACTCTTCTTTGTCTCTAGGAGACAACCCTTCTTTGTCAGATCTCTCTGTGAATCCAGTTAGCGAGTCCGAATAATTCTCGCCTCTGCCAGCTGGTGTGAATTTTTGTGTGAATTCTCCTTGAGAGAGAGAGAGAGAGAGAGAGAGAGAGAGAGAGAGGGCGGGCATCCAAGAAATGAGGAGCGTGAGATGGGCAACGGGCATCCAAGAGGCATGTGGGATTGTGGATTGGGCAACGGGCATCCAAGAGGCATGTGGCATGTAGAAGTTAGAATTTAGATCCAAGAGGCATGTGGGATGTGGCATGTGGGATGTAAAAGTTAGAATTTAGAATGGAATGTGGGAGGATGCACCCATGCCACCATGGGTGCATCCTCCTGCCCCATACATAGGCACAAATGTGACACACAAATATCTTTTATATATATATATATATATATGCAAAATTACAAACCTCTTATCAATTTCCACCTTGTGGGGGTGTTAGTGCATGCTATGATGTTTTTTTTTGTTTGTGAAATGCCATATCTGTTGTTCATGTATTGATGTCAATGTCACCTTAAATAATGTCTTTCTCTGTTAGACTTTGAAATTTTATTCAAAGTAGTCATATCTAAGTACAACATGTAGCTTATATTTCTGTACTGACCTTGAGTAAACATGTGAGAATGAATTTTGATATGACTTGTTGTTCTAGTATCATGCAGGATATCAGGAGCAAATTTCCAAGTGGCCTCAATCACCAGTAGAAATTGTCATTGATTGGTTGAGCAAAAAGGAGCAAAGCCTTATTGTTGCTGACTTCGGTTGTGGTACTTTTCAACTTTGCTTCTTTGCCAAGCTTTATAGTAGTGACTATTAGAAGTTGTCATTGATTGGTTGAGCACCAAGGAATTGTTATCTCTGATTCTTCAAAGCTGAAGTCTTCATGAAAAGAGTGAAATTCCAAGGGTGGAAGTGCACATGTGCAAAGACCGTCAAAGGCCTATGTGTGGATCGTGGATGTCACATCAATAAGTGGCTGTATGATGTAAAAATTCAGAAAATAAGTGGCTCAAATATTTTTCTTGATTTTGTCTTTTTTGAATGATAAATTACACAAATAGCTATGCCTTTGAATTGTGAGGTGTTATTTGAATTTAGAGGCGCCGTGCTGTGGGCATCTCTACAATGAAAGAAGATGCCATTACAAAAGGGTGTAGGCAAATTCGTATGATTTGGACTCGGATACGGAAAAGAGGCGAAGTGTGGGGGAGCAACAACTTTATTGTTTTTGTGGGCAGAAATTTACGGATGGAGGCCTTCTAGGTCTTGTCGTTCTAGGCGTGAGACCCTCTCCATGATAGCTTGAGGAATTTTCAACAATTAACGTCCGCTAAGTTACTTCAGACTTGAGGATCACAAAGTGAATGAAGGCAATGCAGGCCCCTTCACTAAAAGATTCCGAACATTGTAGCCCTTTAGAAGGTTCCTCACCATTGCACCTTTTGAATACTTCCTGTCCATGAGGCAGCAGCACATCGTTGTTTTAGGTTATTGCTTTGGTTAGGCAGCGATGGATTGTTATAGCACCTGTTGTTGCAGAAAGGTCAGAGCCCTTCAAAATGAGGTCTGGGAACGTTACTCCTCCAAGGAGTTGATAATATGTTAATTTGTAGGCATGGTTGGTGCAGCAATACTGGTCATGTCGCCTCTATAGGAAAACATTGTAGAAATTAGATCACTACTTCCTATGTCGTGTGCATTCTTCACGTATAGTTGTTTTCTTTATCTTTTATTAACCCATTATTTTAAATAGCGATGGGAAGAAATTCTGGCTTGCACTCCTCCTATAACAACTGTTTGTGGAGAAATTTTATAATCAAAAGCTTGTGGCAGTAAGGTACAACACTTGGTTGAGTAGTCTTGAGTCTGTAGTAGCTCATGTAGTAGTAATTATGTGAGCCTTGCAGTATCTATAGTGATTAATTCTAGGCCATGTAAATATGAGCTACATACTCTAGTGATCCTTCTCGTGCTCTTCTTAACCAACATGAATAGACTCTTCTACCGGCCCTTTTGGTCTCTTGATGAAGGAGGCAGATTTCTCCTTTCCTCACATCAATTCCTTATTGCAGAAGCCCGGGTGTTGGTTGATAGCAATGAGCAGCTCCTACCATGTTGTTAAGCTGCCAAGGAACATGAGTATGGTGCACGCTTTTTCCTGTGTGATGGGTTTGAAGGGGGCAGAAGAAAATCTGCCTAATCTGGCGGCAGGGACTCAAAGCTCAAGAGTAGTACAAACTATGAGTCAAACGCACGTTCACCATGCTCACAGATGCATGGCTACATACATCACCCTCGCTAGATCATGATAAGGCAAGAGTGGAGACACACATGTAATATTGATGAAGCTATGTTGTCCACCAGCGCAGACCTGCAAGACCAAGCATGCAAATAGGAGTCTCAAGACTAAGAGAGGAAGGGAATCCTGTTGCCCTATGTCCTGTAGCTAAATGCAAACCTAAGAACTAGCACTAGAGTCACCAATAAAGAATGAGAAAAAGCGACAAAAAGCTACTTTTACTTCCTGTGCCCTGCGACACAAAAGCTGCTCCACCGACACCAACAGAATGATCTCCAGCTGAGACGGGACTTTCTCCACAACTTGCAAGAGTGAAAAGGAGATAGTAGCCATGCTCCTCTCCTCTCCACTACTGCGTTAACTTTCTCACTTATTGAAAAAGCACTCAAGGAGTTGTGTCCCCTTCTCCACCCTTATATAAGAAAGGAGGAATATGAGTGTGGAGTACTAGTACTTATGGTATTTTGGGGGGAGGGCCTGTGACCAAAAGCAAGGCCATTTAAGAACAAGTGGTCCCGAAAGCAATGTTTTTGCGTCCAAATTTTCATTAAAAATAGATTATTTGATCCTTTCCTCTAACTTTCCATCATCTCGAAATGCTTTTGGACATGCCCACATGCTATTACGAAGTTCAAGCAGAGCTCTCAATCTCCTCTTTCTATCAAGCTATATCATGGTCTGTTAATAGTAGTTGCTATCTTTGTCTGTTCAAACACCCACTGTTGTCCTTCAAACCATGCCTTAATTACCTTTGAGTTATCAATACATTCCATCACTGGTAGCTATCCATTGGATAAAGGGTACATTAGTCGACCCGGGGCAGTAGTACATTTAACCTTTCAATGAGCAGTTAGTACATTCAACTTTTCAATGATGAGTTGGCCAGCGACTTTAAGGTACAATACATACCTACTTTGCAAATCATTTCAAATTACATGAATGTATCTCATGCATACAGCTGATTATACATCAATAGAATCGGACCCTATATGCTATCAGAATAAAAGTAATGTTCATGACAAATAGGAAATAATTTGGGGTGCATGTGCATGTGCTATATGTGAAAGTGCATGTGCCTCCTCTGCAACCAGGTTTCTCTTCTTCTTGCCTTCCAAAGTCCCCCTCTTCATGCTTGAGGTTGTTGTAGAAAATTCTATGAAGCTCTACGCTTGTAAGGCTGTATCCTCTTGACATTGTTCTTATCCTTATATTTGAATACACGAAATATTTCTTTCAAAAATGATTGTGAAGAGTTGGAACTTCTAGGAGTAATGACATCTTGATCTGAGCTTCATAGAAACGGATTCTAAGAGGTTGTCGGGTGATGTAGGAGATGCAAGACTAGCTAGAAGTGTGGGGAACAAGGTCCATTCTTTTGATCTAGTGTCCAGCAATCCCTCAGTGATTGCCTGCAACATGGCTCAGGTTGGTGATCAAATGATTACTTACATGTCTTGTGTAACTATTTTCATGTTCTATTGTTAATATGAAAGTGCATCATGCATTTTTCACGCTTTTTCTGGTATTTGTAATAGCACTCTGAACACTGCTCTATGATTCTGTAGAAGTTTTTCAGTGTTTTGATTTTGTATTCTAAGACCTTACTATTTGGATTGTCAGACACCTTTAAGTGCTACATCTGTTGATGTAGCCGTTTTTTGCCTTTCACTTATGGGAAAAAATTATCCAGAATACTTGCAAGAAGCACATCGTGTGTTGAAGCCAAGGTACTTCTTTTCAATTTCTGATTTTGGAAAAGCTTGTAGCTTTATATTTATTACTTATCACCTTATCTTAATTATTGATCATAAATACCTACTTTTGTTTGTTCCTTCTGCTTTCTACAAGTTCACACCTTCATGAGAATCCGTTTAAATGCCACTGGATGACCGTTACAGGAAAAGCGTGTATTCTGCAATCGACTGGTTTTTAAGTTCTTTGAATCACATTGCTAGGAACGGTCAGTTTCAATACTACATAAGGCAATTAATAAATTTTGTGAACAAGCGAAGATCTAATTTGTTATAGCAATCTAATAATTCCTTTGCTTGCTTTGTGAAGCTCACTTTGCTCGGTTGGGGAGGCTCTACTAAGCCTACTTCCACATTTTTGTAATGTTGATAGCATCAAATGATATTCTAGATTAAATGTCTTACAATCTCATGAATCAAGAATTTATGGGACTGCAGTAAAGTAGGGGATTGTTGTCCCTATTGGTGCTTCATACTTTGAAGTTAAAAAAGATACTGATATTGAATGGCGTTGATACAATCTTCTTGTCAAATTTTCATGTTTTCTGAGGTGCTTTGAGACTAGAAGCTGTAGCTATTCTCTCTTATGGGCCAAGACCCCTCAAGCAACTTTGACTGTGATATTTGTTTCTTCCTTATTGAACCAAGCCAAAAGATTCAAGGTCATTTGGGACTAAGGTGTCCCACCTTCTTTGGTCATGTGTCACATGATACTTCGAATGGAATTTTCAAAGCTATGCAATTTTAGTCTTTGTGACATGCCAAATCCTTTTTGATATGTCCTCGATGGGACATAACTGGACTGTTCTTGGACTAAGGGCAGTCCAGCAGGCTTTTAAGGACAGGCCTTAGTTCACCCACCATCAAGGGTTAGAGAGAGAGAGAGAGAGAGAGAGAGAGAGAGAGAGAGAGAGAGAGAGCGCGCTTTATTAACGTCTTTTCCATGTCAAAAGGCGTATAAGACGAACAAGTACATTAGATAAAGTGGAACCAAGACGGAGAAATGCCGTCAAACAACATAACTAAAACCAAACTAACTAAGAAGAGGATAATGTCCAGGATTATATGGTACGAAGACCATTTATAGATTCAACTGGCATCTCTTCAGTGCTCTAACTCTCTCACTAACTCTGAACAATATCAAATATCTCATTAATAGCAACATGTTTAATATCTACTGTCATGCCCACGACTGGTCTCGGGTAGCATGTCCACGCTAGAGATCAGTAGACCAACAACCCGTAAGTTATTTATGATTACAAGGGGTTTGGGGCCCTTATGTGTATATGGTCATAAATAATTGTTGTAGGCCTATACTCATGATGGTGGATTTATATGGGTCTATCAATGAGTCATTGAGGAACTGGATGACGTGGCCCAGATAGGCTGCAAAGGTGTCCAGTGAGGTGTCACAGTGCACTACTAGTGGTGCATGGGCCTTGGAGGGTATAAGTATACCTATTGGGCTCTCATGAGTGTATGCTTGATTGTGTGATTGGTAGCTACATGATGCTTGAGTGATTCCTCATTCCTCATTGAGATTGATCCATAGCTTGTGGGCTAGATCCGTTCGATCTAGGATTGGTTGGGTTGGTTTGTCCACCATCCGTACCCTTTGTGGTTGCTTGTTTTGGCATGCTTAGAATAGGATCTTTGGATAAGAACTTTATATCTACAAAATGAATGATACCATCCCTATAAATCAACCGCTTTCCATTCGTTTTCCGTGCTTGAACCTGAATGAAAGTAAGGTCTTCATCCAGGTATATCGTGGTGCCCCGCAGTGTAGATTAGATCTCTTCCCGAGCACTTCATGACGACCAGTTGTAGATGCAAAGCGTATGACAAGAGTACCTAGGTCTTTCTTAGGCCGCCATGCAGTATCCATATCCTTGTGGTGGTGTTGAAGACTCTCTTCAAGAAACTTTTTAGCCTCACCAATAGCATCATGGGAGTTCGTAATACTTCTGACTCGGACATTAAGAGCCTTTTGCTCTTGCAAACGGCTCTCGATGAACGTAGCTGAGATAAATGGTGGAGGTGGTAGAACAGCAGTATTAGGACCTTTAAGCACATATGCCCAGGATCGGACACCGGTATGATGCTGTTCCACTTGACTTTCAAGCTGTTGGATCTTAGTAGTCAAATGAGAGGAAGCTTCGATTTTGATAGCTGTAACTTCTTTCCTGAGATCATCGATAGACGAATCTGGTTTCTCAAGTTGAGATTGCACAGCTTGGATCATAGCTTCAAGAGAAAGAAGTTTTTGTTGATGGTCGTTGAGATATTCATAGAAACGTAACTGATCTGCACGAATGACAGAGATCATATAGGCTGGAGTCAGAAGTGATTCCTCTTCTGGGGTATTCAGGGTCAAAGGGTCGGCTATAGTGGATTCACTATTAGCAATAGGGTTTGACGGAGAGATGGGGATTGCTAATGGCAGAGAAGGAGAAGGAGAAGGTGAAGGTGAAGGTGAAGATGGAGAAGCTGGCTGAGGCGTAGCAGGTGCAGGCTGAGGTGTAGCAGGTGTAGATGCCCCCCCTTTTCGATTTTTTGCCATTGCTTCTCTGTTCGCTAGGTAGTAGCCACTGCCACTTTCAATAAAATAAAATAAGCTCTCTTTCAACTATTGGAAGATCTATTAAGATCGCTGGCTGGATGGCTGAGTCCGTGGAAAGGAGCGATGGTGCTCAGCTGGAGAGGAGCGCTTGATTTTGGCAGGCAGCTATCATTGGCAGCGATGGAGGGAGCCATCAGACCAGCAGCGCCATCCCCAATGTGGTTTATGATGCAGTCATGGCGCAGCAGCAGCGCGCACCAGAAACCAGAGGCAGCGTGCACCAAGATGGCGCACCAGCAGAAGCGGCCGCGCGCGCGCACGCGAGAGAGAGAGAGAGAGAGAGAGAGAGAGAGAGAGAGAGAGAGAGAGAGAGAGAGAGAGAGAGATCTATGCCTTTGAGATACCAAAAGGTATATAGGATTGAAAGTACATCTCAAGTGTGTAGCACCTGCCAAGGAGTGTATATACAAGAAAAGTAAACCAGATTACATAACTCAGAGAGACAGAAAGAAAGCTTTTCTTAATGGTTTTTCTATGCCAAAGAGCATATAAGACTAATAAATACATGTCAAGTGTGTAGTACAAGTGGGAGCATATCAAAATGTCTTCAAAGCTGTAATCTTTATACTTGGCAACTGAAATACTAGAGTTTCTGGCCAGAGAGAGAATACTATCTATTCGCTTCACTATGAGATTAAGCAAGAAAACAATCATGATGTATGTAGTTCTCCTTTTAAAAAGATGAAGGATTTATGTAATAGTGTAGTAAGGATACTACTGAAGGAACTGACAAAGATGGTTTTGTAGATCTTCAGACTGATATGGATGATTGTAAACGTGAAGGTAGTACTGCTTAGGATGACCATTATAATGGTGATGAGGGTAATGATAATGATCAATGGGATGATGATCACAGCCTAAGAAGCATGTGTAGTGCTGCTACAAGCCAAATTATGTAATTGACATTACAGGTACATTAACTCTTTGGATGGAAAGCAATCTAATAACTCCTTGCATGAAGTCACATGGATAAGCTTCTTAGAAGCTGTCCTAGACTGCTGACGATGCTGTAAAATATTGTTTTGATGATTGTGTCATGAGTAGATGACAATGTTACTGATATGAATAAAGCTGCTTGCAAAGGTGGAGGTAGCACAGCAGGTGGTGTGAGAAACTTGCCTAAAGAATCTTCATGCTGTAGGATGTGGATGATGAAAACATTGTAGCCAATGAAGCCTCATGAATGTTATGTATAGATGAGGAAACTGTAATCATGGAAGCCACACCGTTGATTGATTAAAAAGTTGATATTTTGTTCAAGGAAGCCACAAGTATTGAAGAGAGCATTGTGGTCATGGTAACCTCTGTAAAAAGGACAGTATTGAGGCCAAGGAAGCAACTCTTGCAACAAGTGAACAGAATAAATTCACAATATTAAATAATGCAGATGTAGTCATGAATGGATAAATAACTTGCAAGCTGAACTACCAGGGAGTTGCAGTTTGGAATGGCACAGATGGCATCTTCTTCAAAATACACTTAGGAAGGAAATCGTCAAAGCTGATGTGGATTGAAAGTATTGCTTTCAGGATTCGCATTGGGGCTCCATCAACACATGTGAAGACTGCATGTGGCATGATCAAGCTACTAACACAAGGCCATCTACATTGACACCATATTATGCTATTTTAGATGAGTCATATGTCTGTTATGTAGCAGTTGTACTGAGTTAATGTTTATGTATATGGAATATAACCAATTAAAGGTGGCCTTGGAGTAAGTGTAGTGCCTATTTGTCAATGTACAATGTGTATTTTGTCAATGTACGACGTGTATTTTATTATTATGCGGTAATATGCACAAATATTAAATGCATGCAGAGGTCCCCATGTCACTGAGGATATCATTAGTATTGTGGAGCCCATGGTCAATGTTCATAATATCAATATGGTTTTATTGGACATACAAATAGGTCTTGACGTACGAGCCGATGTGTTTACAATAGTTATAGGCCTTGTCTATGGGGTTATAGCCTATAGGGCGGGGGACCCTCCTAGTAGGAGGTGGTTGAAAGTTGGAGGTTATGATGAACGTTAAATGCAAGTGGGTCTACTAGAAGGCTCTCAAGATAAGGTATAAATACCTCGTAGCATTCGTTAGTGTGATGAATGATGGAGAGAATGTCACTAGAGGTAGGTGTCATGAAATTGTCCAGCTTGTGTGAGTCGTGACTTCCTCTTGGGGCTAGTAAGATTACAGGTATGATCGGACTTGTGCTCTAATGTTAACAAATAAAAGTTCTTTGCATGTGATGTGTTTTACATGTTAATAAGTGATGTTATATGTGCCCTCATGTGCAATGAGGTTGTATTCCTTAACAAGATGTGAGTGTGCATGTATGACATGCTCCAGTCCAATACATCAATTTTGACTAGTTTCCTAGTAACTAATTGAGTCTTAGATTACGATAGCTTGTTTATTTCCAAGTTTATTGTCATTTTTTAAATTGGTGATGGATGATGGCATCCCATAAGCAGTACTAGAGAATCTCCTAAAAACAAGAGCTTACATGTGCTCTTGGTAATTTACAGGGGTTGGATGCTTGTAGCTGAAGTAAAGAGCAGGTTTGATGTGCAACGTGGTGGGGCAGATGTGGAGAAATTTGTGAAAGCATTGAAGGATCTAGGGTTTTCTCTTATGGATAAGGTTTGATATTACATTTAACTATTTATACTCGGAGATATCATTACAACTCTACGAAAAATGTTATCTTACTGCTAACATCATTCATTTCTTTGCAGGATGATACAAATACGATGTTTGTCATGTTTTATTTCAAAAAAAAGGTAAGCATCTCCTTTGAGTTTACATGAACTTACGGATCACTAATTGAAGGAAGTTGTTGCAACCTTGTTACTGATTCTACTAGCAATTTTTTATATCTTTAAAATTGCATGTCCTTGATCTTCATATGTAGTTCATCAACTATTTGCATCTCTTAGACTTGGATTTCGTATATGTATACATTTGTGTGTGTGTGTGTCTCAGAAACCCTTTCCTACCTAATCTGGTCGGAACCTACTGTACGTTCCAGATTGTACTGACGGAAAGCGTATTAAAAATCATAACTCATACTGCTTGAAAAAATTCATTGAAGCTCATAAAGTTGGAATTCACCACTGTCATGGATCTCTGACAGGTCCTTTTCAACTCACAAGCTTCTGTTTTAAATACATACTTTTGGCTTCACGTAGTCTCATCCTAGAAATTTTCATAATCAGTACTTCTTGATCTTCAAGTTCATGCCAAGACAAACTTACAAGTTGAAATGTCCAGAGACTAGTTACAACGCAGTCAATGGCCAATTGGTTGAAGCAATAAAATCCGTATTTGGCCTCAATTATTCAGGTCAGGATTTCTGTGTTAGATTTAGAGCTAGTAATCTGGTTTACATCTTGAAGATTCTAGTGTACTTCCCTTTGAACACAGAGCTGAAGTCTCACATTATTAAACACTAAACAGCAATGCATGATTTAATGAACTGCAGCATTGCAAACACGGTAGCTGATAGGTCACATCGACACCATGCCGATTGTTGGCAAGGGCATGTGGTCTGAGGTTGACCTCATACAAGGAGATGTGGCTATGTCCCATGGTTCAGGTGCCCGCAGTTTCATTGCGGTTTTGAGTTCACTGGGTCACCCGCCAGGGTCAGGGCCCATTTATTGCAATGGACCATGCCAAATGGGCGGGGCATGGGTATCTCAATGTGTACCACCATTACAGATGCTGAGGTGGAGAGGGCGTGAGAGACATACGGCCATGATGGGTCAGCCATGATTGGTCAGCCAGAACATCACAGAGTTTTTTCCAGCAAAGATGGCAGGGCCTAGTCATAGAGGGGCACCACCTACCCATGACAGTTACTCGGTGCCGACCGCACGTGCAGAAGCACCTGGGCCTTTTGTCACTCCATCAGAGCCCTCACGACCATCAACATCGTCAGTTGCTGGTGTCACACCCCCGGATGCAGGTCCTAGCACGGGTGGGGAGAGAGACACATCACCCACCATGCCATCGATGCCCCATCTCATACCACATCGGCCGTCGACACACTCACAGCAGAGACATGTTGGATAGAGGGTGGCAGAGGCGTCAGCACGAGGTTACCACAAGAGCGGTGGCCCAGTTTTTTTACGAGGCTGCCATTCCATTCGCCATTGATGACACCCATGTCGTCAGAGAGATGATGCGTCAGGTGGTAGCAGGTGATTCCTCATGGGCACCTCCTAGGAGAGAGGTGATACAATGAAAAGCAAAAGCTATCCTACTACAATAGCAATTGAAATGCTAATTATGAAGTTTTTAACAATAGAAATCTATGCTAACTTGGTTAAAATAGATTTCTATACTATTCTAGTAAAATTGGTACTTAGGTACCTATACTAAAAATAGATAGTACCTATTCTAAAAATAGAAATAGGCCTTCTAGCACGCAGGCTGGCCTCTACAATGAATTAATTAAACCATTAATTCCTAACACTCCCCCTTAATGGATAATTAATTATCAATCACAACCAAGTCCTTTGGTTACTAGTCTGGCTCAATATAACCATTAAGCATAAACTTGGTTCTATAAAATAAAGGATCCTCTGAATCCAACATTTGACTATCTTTTATAGTCTCAAAATACCATCTTGGTAACTTCTTTGTAGGTGACGTAGAAGGAGAATATGTATCAAATACCCTTGACCTTTCCTTCCGTTTACCAAGATCCACCTGTGTACACACCCTTGGTATAACTTGTGTAGAAGCTGTATCACATGGACCTGTATCTTCTTGAACATCATCTATAAAAGGAGTTTTTGTTGTAGGAGAAAATACATCCTTCTCATGATCTTCTAGGTTAGACGACTCACTTTCCTCAAACAACATATGATCAAGTCGGTGTTCTAAATGGTATCTGAGGTGAATTTATATCTACAGAGTTTCAGGAATTCTACAATTTTTGAGACAGATACTACCTGTCCAAATCTTGTCTATCTGGTTTTTGCTTGTCCCAGATATTGCCTTCCTCAGTTTTGCCTGCATGCAGAAATCTGATCACTACCTGTCCGGATACCACCTTCCCTAGCTGTTGCCGCCCTCAGGAAAACCTGTCTTGGACACTGTTTCCTCAGGTACTACCTTTCTTACCTTGATTCTTGGAAAAGAATCCCAGTTCCTTGAAGTCTTCTCTAGACATCGGGGAAGAAATGTTACATACCTATGTAACTAGCAGTACTTTAGACCCCTATTGGTCCATTGAGTGTTGGGGGCTAAATGGCAAGTTACCCTTGGATAAGGGTTATCCTTAAGATTAAGGGTATGTGCCTTTGGATAAGGGCAGGCAAGCGACTATACCTTGGTCGGAGGTATGGAGTCACGTGACCCTTGGATAAGGGGTACCCTTAAAATTAAGAGTGGACCATGGGTTGGAAATTGACCCAAATAAAGTCCGACAAGTACGTGAATGGCCTATCTCTAAAACCATCCGGGAGGTTAAGTTCTTTTTGGGCTTTACGGGGTTTTTTCATAAATTCATCTTGAACTATGCATTAATTGCATTGGCCTTGACGAATGTCCTCAGAGGGGCTAAAAGAG
The DNA here is from genome assembly GCA_029204225.1 of Diphasiastrum complanatum. NCBI lineage: Eukaryota > Viridiplantae > Streptophyta > Lycopodiopsida > Lycopodiales > Lycopodiaceae > Diphasiastrum > Diphasiastrum complanatum. The sequence goes on along the minus strand of CM055106.1, from coordinate 18,551,634 downwards.
TTAGCCGGCACAGTAAGTTCAGTCCTCCGGTTACTTGGATTGAAGAGTTGAATCAGAGTTTTGAGAACCTCAAATACTGTGTAACTACAGCGCCTATTCTACACATAGTGGATCCTAACAAGTCGTATGTACTTGAAACGGATGCCAGTGACTATGCTACAGGCGCAATCCTATACTAGGATGGTAGGCCGGTAGCTTTTGAAAGCAAAAAGTTGGACCCTGCTCAAAGGCGGTATTCCACCTATGACAAGGAACTTTTTGCTGTTATTCATGCCCTGAAAGTTTGGAGACATTATTTGTATGGCTCCCAGTTTACTATAGTTACTGACCATCAAGCGTTAAAGTATATTAACAATGCGGTCGACCTTAGAGGTCGTAAGGCCAGATGGTCAGAGATGCTCCAAGAATTTCATTATGACATTGAGTACCAGAAGGGTACTTCTAATAGTGTCGCGGATGCCTTAAGCCGGATTGGAGAGTTGGCAAGTTCTTCTAGATCTAGTGTTGAGCTGGGAATGCAAGATTCCAAGATTTCTCCTCAGGACAAGATACGGAGAGATTATTCCATTAGGAATGGATTACTTTTCTGGAATGGAAAAGTTTGTGTGCCAGAAAATGATGATATAAGGGCCCAAATTCTGCATGAACGTCATGACAGCCCATGTGCAGGGCACCCTGGCGCTCAAAGGACGCTTGACTTAGTAAAAAGGAACTTTTACTGGCCAAACTTAAAAAGTCAAGTGGAGGCATATGTTCGCAAGTGTGCGCAATGCCAAGTCAACAAAGCTGAAAGACTTAAGGCAGCTGGTTTGTTAATGCCCTTGGAAATTCCCGAAAGAAAGTGGGAAAGCATTTCCATGGACTTTGTGGTTGGGCTACCTCGTACGGGGAAGCAAAATGATGCCATTTGGGTAATAGTTGACAGGTTAACTAAAATGGCGCAGTTTATACCACCAAGCAAACTGTCAAAGCTTTTGAACTTGCACAACTTTTCGTGGAAAAGTTGTTCATGTTGTTTGGTTTGCCGAATGACATTGTTAATGATCGAGATCCAAAGTTCACTGGCAAATTTTGGCAAGCGGTCTTTGAGAAATTAGAGACCACTTTGAGTTTGGGGTCATTAGATCATCCTGAATCGGATGGTCAGATAGAGAGGACAAACCAGTCCATGGAAGACATGCTTCGGGCATATGTTTCCAGAAGACAGTCGGATTGGGAAAGGTACCTTCCAATGATTGAGTTTGCGTATAACAGCGCAAAGCACTTAGCGACGGGTTTTAGTCCATTTTCTCTGATGTATGGTTTCCAGCCTACGCTCCCATTTCAGTGGGCCTCAAAGGCCTCAAGGTTAAGGCAGCAATAGATTTCCTGCATGATATGCAAGAAATGTTGCTTGTTGCTCGCGAAAACGTACAAACGGCTCAGGATAGAGCCCAGTTTTACGCTAATCAAAAGCGACAACCTAGGGTCTATGAGGAGGGGGCTTGGGTATATCTTAGAATCCCCAAAGATTCTAAGGTACTAAGGACTAGAAAATGTCCTAAGTTATCACCTGGTTACGCAGGACCATTCTGTATAAAAAAGAAACTCCATCGGAATGCGTACCAGCTGGAACTTCCCCAAGGTGTTAAAGTACATCCAGTTTTTCACATTAGTCGTTTAAAGGAACGACTTGGTGGAAAGGATGACTTAATGCCTCAGGAGGACTTAGTTCAGCTGGAGGACCTATCATCCTTTGTACCTATTGAACCACAGGCCATTGTTGATGTACGTCAACGTGGGCTCAGGAACCGTCAGGTAACTAAGTACTTGGTTCGTTGGAAAGGAAGTTCCGAGGATGATGATACTTGGGAGAATGAACATGACCTCAAACTGAGATTCCCTGGATTCCTTCCTTAGATAAGGAATTTGGGAATGTTAGGGACCCAACTCCCTTGGGTCCCAAACCCAGACTTGAGACTGGACAATGACTAGGCCTGTAGACTTGACCGGTGACTTGTGAACTTGCATGGTTGCCACGTGTCATGATCTAGGTGTGCACATGGGTTGGAGTCTCTCTCCTTGGAGGTATACAAGGGGAGGAAGGCTCAGCTGCCATCCATTCTATCTACCTAGGAGGAGATGGACGGAGAGCGTGTAACGGCCAGGATGTTTGCTAGCTTGAGGCAGGAGATGGCTAAGAGCCTAGGCGGTGGTATGGGACGCCGTCTAGGATGGAGGTCGGATCCAGCTTGATACGGTCACAGGCCAGGGCACGGTGGGTGGACCTGGATTAGGTCCTGCAGCGGGGTGGAACGTGAATCGTTCGGTCTCTTGTGGTTAGCCGACACCTGGAGGTTTGCAGTAATTAGAGATTGTAACAGGTAGAGAGGTGGAGGCAAGAGCAGTGGCACAGGCGGACGCAAAGATAGTGCATCACGATCATCGACATCAGCCTCGTCACCGGACAAAGAGTCCCTATATCATACTAGCACAAAGTCAGATGACTCTAACTACTAGTTAGAGGAGACAATGTCTAGATGATTTTGTATTATATTAATGTTATCATTTCATTGTACTGGACCAGTTCGTTGCCTTGCGGCACGAAATTGTATATATTCATATTTTTGCACATGTATGTGTCTTATCTTTTTAGTATGGCTCAACATGGTTTCAGCCATGGTTCAGTGTGGTTCAGTACGATTCAGTATGGTTCCTTACGATTTGAGAGAGAGAGAGAGAGAGAGAGAGAGAGAGAGAGAGAGAGAGAGAGAGAGAGAGAGAGAGAGAGAGAGAGAGAGCTTTATTAACGTCTTTTCCATGCTGAAAGGTGTATAATACGAACAAGTACATCAAATAAGATGGAAACAAGATGGATCAGTGTCGTCAAAACAATACAACTAAAACCACACTAACTAAGAAGAGAGTGATATAAGCCAGGATTATATGGTACGTGTACCACTTACATGCTCAACTGGACATCTCTTCATTTCTCTAGCTCAGACTCTATCTCATAATTAAGACTCATTAACTATAGGCTTACGATCCACAAATCTGATAATGCCGTCACGATAGATAAGCCGTTTGCTAGTTGATAGAGCTTTTTGTCTTGCCTTCTTACGTTCTTGGACTTGGATGAAAGTAAGATCTTCGTCCAAATAGATTTTGGTATCACGCAATTTAGATGGTTTCTCTAAAACTTTATGCCTGTGAGACACTGACGTGAAGTGGATGACAAGAGTATCTGGGTGCTTCTTAACCGTATGGTGCTGTTCCACCTGACTTTCAAGTTACTGAATTTTAGCTGAAGTAGCAATTTGGGAAGAAGTTTCACTTTTGATAACTGCAACTTCGTTCTTGAGTGCTTCAATGGAAGTGTCTAGCTTTTGAAGGTGCGATTGCACAGAGAGAAGCAGAGAATCATGGGAAGCAAGTTTCTGTTTGTGATTGTTAAGGTATTCAAATAGACGGAGTTGATCCTCACGAAGAAGACTGACTAAGGTATATGTGGAGAGAGAAGCAGGTGCTTCTGGAGTGTCTGGAGTCAAGGGAATAGCTACAGTAGTTTCATGGTTGAGATTAGGATTTGATGGAGAGATAGGAACTGCAACGGGCATAGAAGTAGAAGAAGAAGTTGGATCTGGTTTTGTTTGGCTGAAGCAATGCTGGAAACAGAAGATGGATCAGGAGTAAGGAGAACACCTTATCAACGAGGCATTTTGCAGATCTGATGGATAGGCAAGCAAGAATCAGCTAGGCACCATCAGCGATGGACAGGTGAGACAGCACGATGCAGGCAGGTTCCATCAAGTGTGATGGAGGCACGCTCAAGGCAAAGCGATGGAGGGGGCCAGCAGCGCGATGGAGGGCGCCAACAGCCGCGATGGAGCAGGCGCCAACAGCGCGATGGAGTAGGTGCCAGCAGCAGAGAGAGAGAGAGAGAGAGAGAGAGAGAGAGAGAGAGAGAGAGAGAGAGAGAGATTAATGCCCTTGAATACTCCAATGTACATGAGGACTAGGAAAAGGTACATGTCAAGTGTGCACATAGGAGCTTAAAGCTCAATAATCTATAAAAGCAATAACTACAAACTAAACTGAATATACAATGCATGAGAGATGGCTGGCCCAATCAAGGTCCATCAGCCTGGTATAGTGCATCATGGTGTTCATCAGCCTGGAAGAAATAATGTATGGTATGCTGTGAAGGTATTACTAGATGTGCCGTGGACCTCTGTCTTCTGGTGGGCTGTTGGTGTCGTCTCTGGTGCCGTGGCGCTCTGGATTGTGGCCTGGTAGCTGGCTGTCTCTTTGGGCGTCGACACAGTCTCTGCTGCGGATGTATGGAAGCCAGTTGGTCTTGTCCCCTCCCTTTAAGATAATTAAGCAGCGTACCATCATCATGTCAGTTCCAAAGTTTAAGTCAAGCTGCCCACCCTCCCCCCATCTATCCTCCTGCATAAGATTTTTTTTTTTTGCATTTCTGTCCCAGAAACGCATTTCTGTGCAACTATGGTATTATATATATATATAGATATACATATATATATCACAGATGCTGGTGGAAGGCGTTCCAAAACGCTGTCTGGAACGCAAAAAAAAATTTCAAACAAAATCCGCAAATTTTTTAGTTGGCCACGTTACAGTGAGAGAAAAATTCTTGCAAATTTTTTTATGCACATCCGTATGTGACGATCCAACATTCTACGAGCAACTATTCGACGAGGGGGAATCAGTGGGCACATCGCCGGGCACGGGAACCGAGCGGGGAGCGAGAAAACTCAGATTCCAGGTTTTTCTTGCCTACACATTACAATTTCCATGATTGTTTAAAACTAGCTGTAGGTGTCAGATCGAATAGAAGTAAAGTGCTACACTGTGTTTCCTCATGCCTACGAGAATGCCTGCAACATCGGTTTGGGCCATTGCGACGCGTAGGAGTTATGAGATTGGTGCCCTCTTTTGGTGCTTTTTTTGGCCCTATTTGTGAAATTGGCTATAGGTGTCCGATTGAGGTGCCGTTAGATCCCACATTGTGTTTCTAAATGCCTACAAGAATGCCAGGAATGTCGGTTTACGCCCGTAGTGCACGTAGATCAATCTATGAATGTCAAGCTCGCTTTTTGGTGCCAATGTCCACAAAAGTGTTGGAACCCTCGTCTGGCCCATATGACGGGGTTTTCTGTGTCATGCTCGCTTTTCGCATCAGTTTAGCCCTAATTTGTGAGTCTGGGCTATTTCGCAGCAGTTTATTTCTAATTTGCAATGTACTGAATCTTTGCATGGCTTGTGTATGTTTTGCAGGGCTTTGAGTGATCACGGTAGCTGATAGGTCACGTCGACACCATGCCTGTTGTTGGCAAGCAGAGGGTGACCTCATACAGGGGGATGTGGCTACATCCCATGGTTCATGGCCCGCAGATGGAGATGCTACCATTGCGGTCTAGAGTTCACCGGATCATTCACCAGGGTCAGGGCCCATTTGTTACGATTGACCAGGCCAGATGGGCGAGGCATGGGTATATCAATATGCAGCTCCATTACAGATGTTGAGGGAGAGAGGGTACGAGAGACATACGGCCATGATGGGTCGGTCAGCCAGCCAGCCACTGAGACCAGCACAAAGTTTTTTCCAACAGAGAGGGCAGAGCTCACATGTCCAAGGTGTAGGGCCTAGCCATGCAGGGGATATATGTGCAGGGCCTAGCCACAGAGCGGATACAGGTGCAGGGCCTAGTCACAGAGGGATGCTAGCACCACCTACCCATGACAGTCACTCGGTGCCTGCTGCACGTGCAGGGGCACCTGGGCCTTCCGCCACTCCATCAGAGCCCTCGCGACCATCAGCATCCTCAGTTGCTGGTGTCACACCCCCAGATGCAGGTCCTAGCATGGGTGGGGAGAGAGACACACCACCCCATCTCATACCACCACATACTGGGATGTAGATTGCAATGTTAGCATTTTGCAATAAGATTGTCTCGTGTTGACGGCTGCTTGTCTTTGGCCATGGCTTTTGTAGGACTCCTATAATTCTTAGTCTAGTTTTTGCATGATGCCTTGTCTTGCTTGCCCCTTACTAATGTTTTTCTGTTTTTTGTGGAAAATTCTGTACGTGAACTGCTTCTTAAAGAAGTATTTTTATCTATTTTATTAGGACCCTAGCTGAAATCGATTCAAATTGAAAGATAAAAGTATGAATGTGTTATTCCATCGTTTCAGTCCCTAGACCTTCTGCTTGGCTTGTAATGCTTAGATGTTGTCAAGATTTTAGTTGCTCAGTTGATACCCTTAATTTTTTAGTTGGTAAGGGGCTGAAACTTCCAGTCAGCTGTGCTTCACACTTGATGTAGAGCCAAATATTTTTATCAAGCTTGCTTCACCAAAATTCAGATTTTTTTAGTACATGGATGATTACAAAATCTATTTTGCAAGTTATGAACAGAAGTTATTTACCTTTCGCTGACAGGGTGGAGCGCAATCTGGAAGCATAGTGTGGCCGCAGCTGAAGCCATGCATTTATAAACGCAGATGACTTCTTTTGGTATCGTTACTATATAAGGACCCTGATTGTGCTCATATTTCTATACAAGGACCACTCGTTTAAAGAATCATCCAAAAAGTATGTGGGCAGTTGCAATTCTCCTGAAATATCAAAACTCTTGATTTCCCATTGTATGGAAAGTGATAGGAATGAGTATGCTCTGAAGAAAAGGATAAATCTATCTGTCACACTTCTGGGATCATATGAGGATACAAATCTGTGTAAGAATGTTTATGTACGAAGATATGCAAGTTGATCTTTACACTTTTCCACTTTAGCAGCTATAGAGGACCTTGCTACAGCAGAGGAAAACTGTCGACACAACATCCAAAGAGCCAAAAAATTATATGAAACAAATGAACAACTTGCAAGTATACAACACTTTTGACAGCTTTGTTTCAATTTATTACTATGTCACTGTTTGAAGATCATTTAGGTAACTAATTTTTGTGTGTTGTAGGAGAATTAGTGCAGCTGAGTCTATATCACAAATTTTGACAAATTTTTTATTTAATCAATAGTATGTGCAATTTTCAAGTAAAACCACCTGTATTGCGCAATGACAACTAGTTATGGATATGTAAATCAAGACATTGCTACTTCAAAATCTCCAAAGACATTACGATAACATGGTTCAATTAAGAATCCCTAGTGGCTTATTCAATATGAAGTGAATAAGACTAGGCATTTATGGGGAGCGGTAGGGTGCAAGAGACTGTTGGTACTCGTGCCATGCTGATGTGTGCAATAGCCTTCTTGCTAATGCTAAGTAGGAGGAAGAAGCCCGTAAGGGCCATGAAGACTAGTATAAGGAGAGTGACTTGTAGCCATTCAACAGTTCATTAGTTCCTAGAGTTTTTTGTAGGAGACTTACAGAACAGTTCCTTAGGAGCAGGGTTTGCAAGCATCGTGCCATCAACATATTGGAGCTTGAACAATAATCTTATTTGAAGATTCTGAAATGATCCTCAATTTGTTGTCTTAAGTGATGTATGACAATGTGTCCTTAACTTGGTTTTAAAGCACTTTCTAGGGCTAGGAGGAGCTTTTCTTGTGAGGAAAAACAATTCCCCCCTGGAAAGCACTTCAAGTTTCACACATATCTTGGGCATTCTTTGGCAATATATTGGCTGAGTATATCATTCCTTATTTTTGGTTTCCAAGCCGAGGTTTGTATCCACATAATTCAGGGCAGCCTACTGTCAGTTTTCTATTGCATAAACATTCTTCTTTGTTGCAGTTCATTCGTAGTTCGTTGAATAACTAGGACAGCTTTGGTACATGTAGGTGTGTTGCTACGAGTACTTTTGATGTTGCTCTTATTCAAGTTGATAAGAAGAATACCAAGCAATTGTGCATTGACCATGTAAGATATCCATTTGCATAGACGTCGTATATGGCACGTTAATGATTAGTTTGACCATTTTGGACAGGTTTAACATATTCTTCAACATTATTAGATGTGTATATATTGATAGATGAGTAAAAATAATGTGTTGTAATCCATCTGGTCTTAGTGAGTTGTGTCTCGTGCTTTTTGTATAGTGGAAGGGTGCTACCGTCAAGGCTTCCTCTATGTGATACACACTTGGTTGGCTCAAAATGCTGAAGGTAGGATTGTGGGGTCCTTCTCTATTGTGAAGACTTGTCAAAAAAATTGTTTCCAAGAAAATTGTTGCTCTATTGTGATGCTTGCTTGAAAATGTTGTCAAGTTGAAAATGTAGCCAAAAATTTGAAGATTTATTTTAAATATTGGGCAAAAACTAGTAAGCAAAAACTTTGTAAGATTTGGCAAACCAAATTATGCTAGGTAAGTGCTCTTCCAAACACGAGAGAAATGTTGGCAGCCCTTTAAACACAATACCTGCCTTTTAGAGTGTTATGAACAATTTCATTTGTCCACTAGTCAAAACGCATGCAATTTTATATTTTGATCACATTTTTGTGATCCTTGTTTAATCATCTCATTTTGGTTAAAAATTATTTGAACTTTTTTGTTGTAGTATCAATATATGCCATGAAAGTCCCAACTTCTTTTTCTATGCTCTAGATGGAGTTTTTTGGCATTTTGGATATGCTTACTATAACAATATTTGGGGCTTAACTAATTTGGGTTTTCGTTTATTGTATTTCTATGATAATTGTGACTTGACTTGGACTTTAGAATGTTAGTTGGCCTTCAATTGATTGAAGGCTACTTGCATCATAGCTCTTATTCTTATGAACTTTCATAGAAAATGAATTGTTGAAAATGGTGTCCGAGTTGTTGCTATCCTTCATAGTGAGCAAGATATTATTGCTTATGAGTCTACGAAACTTTATTTTATACAAACATTGTAGCACCCATGTATTGGCTAGCTTGCTACCTAATAAAGAGTGGCATCAAAGAATATTGATTAAAGGAGAGTATGGTTGGTAGAGTTTTGTTTTATGTGGTTCTAAAAGTAAAAATGCAAATTATTTTGATATGAGTTGAAAAAGGTAGTTCTAGCTATTTTTGAAGTGCTTGAAAGGTCATATTTCTTAACTTTTGCTTACTATTAAATTTTTTGCCTCTTAGATTTGATCCTGTTTCTTATCTCGTATACTTGGTGATTGTAATTCTTGGGAAGTAGTGACGGGTTCTTATTAGTTTTTATTTTGGTATTTGTAGGGCATAAGGCCTTGATATTTGCCTATGCGTTAGCAAGCCCACAACAAGCACACACCACCACCCCCTGCATGGGTTGATAATATTCTTAGAACTCTACAAAAAATTCATTCCTCATTGCTTTCAAAGTGAGCAATTCGTGCACACAATTGTAATATAGATCTTGAATTGTTTTTTTTGTTGTGGCATTTCTTGCAAAAAATATGCTAAGTTAATTGTTAGCTATCAAAAAAAATTTTAAGGCAAAAGGGACGTTAAACTAGATTGATTTCCTACAAATGTTACCAATTCCCAAATCACAACCTACAACATTAATGGCTCCGCAATTCAAAATATAGAGGTCTAAAGAATGTAATCAAAGCCATCAATTGCCATAAGCTACAATCATGAAATGGCCACAAAAACTTTGCACTATGGGCATACAACACTTCACGTTTGAATAATCAATCCTAGTTGACTACATATATGTACATAGGAGCATCTAGTCTAGATTGACTAGATGAGTTTAGGACTAACTTGCTCTTGTACACCACAACAAAATTTTCAATCTTCAATGCGAACCAAAATCAACAACACAATTGTTATGAGCCTATGCCTTTTTCCTTATTGAAATCTGCAACCACTATACGTCATCATCGCTGTTTTCCACTCTACAAGTTGTTAATGCTTTATCCTTGAGTCACCATGGATTTTCCTAAGTTAGTGCTGTCTTCGTATGCCTCTTATGAATTACTATTGCATGTTTGCTTGTGTCTCAATAGACGGATTGATAGGCTCCTCTCACTCAATGGCCTCAAACTCATCTTGGTTTGTTTCCTTTTGCGTCTAGCTCATTCTCATCGTGCTTTAGTTGTCATACTTTCACCCTCATTCTCCTCTGCCATGTCCTTTAGTGGAGGCTCTCTTTATTTGTAAGTGTCATACACTTGGTCACCTAGATTTGCTTCCTAATATCATGCTACATTAAAATTGTAATGCAACATGACACATACCTCACTGGCATAAGGACACTAAGACTTGTGAGGTTAAATAACATTTCACACTAATCTAGATAATCTTAGAGAGAATATTGAAACGGAATATAGATTTTTAGCGAGCATGAAAAAGTGATTTTGGTATATAGATACATATTCACAATGATAGAAAATGTTTGTTTTATTTTTTTTACTTGAATGCTACAAATAGAATTGTACTGCAATAGTGTGGCAGGAAACCAATTCGGTAGCCACTGTGTATGATAGGTATCTATCATCTTTTATGAGTGTGTCCATGTTGACATAAATTCCTATTTTTATCATTTTGGTATTATTGTACAATATTGCATCACATAAGAGTCACATGTACTTAAAAACGTTTTATGAAGGCTAGCTCACACTTGGATTATCCTACATAGTGCTCACTTTTCCATGCTCGCTCGAATGGATACTTGCATGCTCGCCAAAAAATCTATATTCAATGTTATGTCCATGACCAATATATAGGATTTAGTATACTCCTAGTCTTGGATACACGGTACTCCAGTGAAACAAGTTGTTAGTTATGCCACGTTATACTGGACGTGACCCAAAAGTAACTATTATCCTTGTGAGGCCCAAAACACACTAAATGGAGTTAGTACAAGGTTTGGGACAGTGTATGCATGTGTAGAGTTATCAATAGCAATTCTATGAATAGAGGATCCATGCATAGTATAGGGGAGTTACGACCCTGCATGACTAAGTGTACAGGTGGTTCTAGGCTCTATATAAGGAGGCCAAACTCGCCCTACTACCTCATCTTGTGGTTGATTCATTGCCAGGCTCTCACGCTACTTTCATGCTTCCTATTCCTTGGTTTGGGTGTGAAGTTTCTAGAGTTGATTGGTTGCTTCTACTTGGTTGGGTAGTTTCTCCATTGTGTGTTTTCCATTGTGTTTGTCTTTTAAGCAGGATCTTGAAGAACTTTCCCTTATAATAGATCCCATTTTGTATCGACCTTGGCAGTCATAATGAGTGTCTCCATGTTGTAGTATACTTCTAAAATGATAGGATCTAGAGAATTAGCCGCATCATCCAAGTATCGGTTCAAGGCCCTCATGAAATTGACTGAAGTGAGTGCATTTTAGGCCAATTGTATGTCTCAAAACGGGGAGTCTTCAAGGCCTAGCAGGCACATCTTTTGGGCATTGGTCCTACATGATTTGTCCTGATTTCTACTTAAGTTGTGAGATATTCTTTGAGCAGCTCTAGGTTGCAGATGAAAATTGCCTTACACCAATTTGGTTGAGGATGCAGAAGGGCGATAAGGTTGACCGGTTCTAGCTTGACCAGGTCCTTGACCTTGCCAAGTAATATGTAGCTGCCTCTAGTTTTCATGTCCAGATATTTTTTGATAAAGAGAGTTGGCTGTTCTGATGTAGGAACAAGCAGGATGCACCAGTATCATCGTTGGTGAATATTGGTCGGCCTTCCAGAGGAGTCATCCTTGTGTGGTGAAACAGTAGAGGTGGAGGGATGTCATCAAGCTACATAGTGGGGGGGGGGGGGGGGGGGGGGGGGGGTATGGAGGGCGATTGCCATAAAGTGAAAAGGAGATCATCTATTTGTGAGGTGTACTGGACATCTTGGTTGACGGTATGATTGTCATCAATTTGCAAGTCAAAATATGGGAAGGTGAGTTGGAGATGTTGGTAGTCGATGGTTGTTGGAGGGTTTGCGAATATCGAGGCAATTTAATAAGTGAGGGATTTGGCACCCTCCATGTGTAAGTCCAACCCGATGATCGCATAGTTAATTGATTAGTTAAAAGTTAATAAAAGAAATTTAGTCCTTTTTGCAGAACTTTTAATGTTGCAGGGCCTAAAATTCAAGTTAGTGAATAAAAGAGGTTTCCACCAAAATATAAATTCAAATTGGTTCCCTCCAATTTTTGAAAGGGTTCCCTCACTTTTTGAAACTTAAGGTAGAAATTGGCCAATAGGATTTGAGGCCGATGCCCTAAATTCCACTTTATATAGTGGTAAATTCGAGTTTTTTTTGTACATATTCTCTTGATTTCAATACAAGCAGGTTGGCCCTCTTACGGAATGGATATGGAATGTCCTTGCTCTTCATCTTTCACCCTCTAACTCTCATGTTTTCTTTGGATTTGCTAATTATTGGATTTGATGCTTATTGGAATTGATCATTCTTATGCCTTTTGTGAGAGAGAAAAGGAGAGAGAGAGAGAGAGAGAGAGAGAGAGAGAGAGAAGAGTAAGTCTCTAATATTGTGGATCTAGTGTTAAGGGTTGTACTGTTTATGGATCTTAGTGTTAGACATGAATCATATGGATTTGCTAGATTATGAAATATGTTATCTCTCTCATGGGAACAAATCTCCGTGTGACAACTAGTTAATCATTTTCATCTCCTTGATGCTTGTTTTCAGCGTGTATTTGATGCATGGATGGATGTTAGCTTGCATTTAGGCATTTGTTTTGGCATAATAGGGTTGAAATTGCATAAATTGGGAGAGATATTGCCAAATTTGAGCGGATTTTCTTGTTTGAAATCTAATTTGATTGTTTAGCAAGAGAATCCATACAGATCACCATTCTTAAGATCCATTTGGATATGAAAAAATCAGAGGAAACAACGAGCGACTACACATCACAGAAAACATTCTATTCTAGCAATCAAGACACAGAACACAAGACAGGGAGATGCACGAAAATAGAGCGACTGTATTATCAGTTTAATTTTTAGAGCGAGATCGTCAGTGTCTCACTCGTTGGCGGAATGACACTCTACTCATTCACTGTGTTATGTTCTTTGGCAGACTTTCATGCATAGCTCTAGTAATTTTCTTTTCTACTCTATTTGTTATCTCTCTCTCTCTCTCTCTCTCTCTCTCTCTCTCTCTCTCTCTCTCTCTCTCTCTCTCTCTCTCTCTCTCTCTCTCTCTCTCTCTCTCTCTCTCTCTCTCTCTCTCTCTCTCTCTCTCTCTCTCTCTCTCTCTCTCTCTCTTACAGATCCCTCTGTATTCAGATTTTTTTTCTTCTTCTATATTATGATCCAGAAAGAATAGTTTATACCTCCATAGTGTGGAGTTTACAAGATAGCTAAACGTAGAATCACAAGACTAGTTAACGCTAATCAACTAGTTAGTTAGTCTTCGTTGTTGCCACTCATTTCAACTGGGCGTGAAGCCCGTTGAGCTGCCAGTTGGCAGCGCGAAAGATTCTTCTTCGTTTGTTTCGTAATCTCCCATTTGATTTCGTTCTTTTTGTTTTTTTCGTAGTTTTTTGTTTCGCGTCCCTTTGTAGTTTGCGGTCCTGGAGGTGTGTTTACGATTCACAAATGATTCGCAAATTGTTTGTGCTTCGAGTCAAAGACACGTTGACTGTCGCAAATCGTTCTCGTTCGACCTTCGTTTCTTGTTCGTGTTGTGACAAAGTTGCAAGAGTTCACCATTTCTGACACTCCCTCTTGAATCTTGCAGGCTTTGTACGTTTAATCCAATTGCCCTTCTTTGCTTGGCAAAGAGTGGCTTGTCGAGCGGTTTTGTGAGCAGATCTACAATCATATTTTCTGATTTTATATACTGGACCTGGAGTTCTCCTTTCGAGATCAAATCTCGAATGTGATGGTACTTTAGAGGTATGTGCTTTGTCTTTGAATGAAAGACAAGATCCTAGAACAGATAGAGGCACTCTGAGAGTCCATCATCATCGTGCTTGGCCCCTCTTGTGGTATCTCGATTACCTCTAGCATCATCTGTAGCCACACTACCTCATTTGCGACCTTTGAAGCTGCGACATATTTAGCTTCGCAAGAGGATTGAGCCACCAAGGTTTGCTTTTTGCATATCCAGCTGATTGTAACTCCGCACGCTATTGTACATCCTCCAGTAATGGACTTGTTGTCATCTTTGCAGCTCGTCCAGTTCGCATCACTGTAGTGATGCAGCTCGAATCTTTTTTTTTTTTTTCGTTTTTTAGTTCTGTAGGTTAATCCCATATTCTGGGTACCCTTCAGATACTGTAGGATTCGTTTGGCCATTTGCCAATGTGCCATGCCAGGATTTGAAGATCTTGAGTATCAAGCTCTTATGAAGAATGGAACATGGAGATTGGTGGAGTTACCTATGGACAATAAAGCTATTGGATGCAAATGGATCTTCAAGGTGAAGACAAACCAATATGGATCTATCAATAAGCATAAGGCAAGGTTGGTGGCAAAAGGATATGCTCAAGAACATGGTATTGACTATGATGAAACCTTTGCACCTGTGGCTTAGATGGTGAGCATTCGGGTCATTATATCTCTTTCTACTCTTTTTGGATGGGTTCTATGGCAATTGGACATTACAAATGCATTTTTGAATGGTTATCTTCTAGAGAAAGTGTACATGGAGCAAGCCAAGAGCTACATTTCATCTACAAAGACAAATCATGTGTGTCTTCTACAAAAGAGTTTGTATGGCCTTAAGCAAGCACGAAGGAGTTGGTATGCTAAGCTTAACACATTTTTACTCTCTCAAAGTTTTGTTATGAGTGAGTATGATCATTCACTTTATTTAGGTTTGCTGGAAATGATGTTACCATCTTGCTAATCTATGTGGATGATATCATCTTGAGTGGTGGAAACAATCAAGATGTTGATGAGATCAAGGTTGCTCTTAAGAGGGAATTTGAGGTGCATGATCTTGGTCATTTGCATTACATTTTAGGAATAGAAGTGATTAGATCTTCTCAATCTACTTTCATTTTTCAAGAGAAGTATGCTAATTCTATTCTAAAAATATTTCATATGGTAGATGCAAAGTCTTGTGATACACATATGGAGTCAAGTGTAAAACTAACTATAAGAGGTAATGAAAGATCCTTCGAGGACATTACTCTCTATAGAAAGCTAGTTGGTTCACTCATATATCAAAGCATCACAAGACCAGATCTGAGCTATTGTGTTGGTAGATTCAATCTCACAAATACAGGAACTCTCTCTCTCTCTCTCTCTCTCTCTCTCTCTCTCTCTCTCTCTCTCTCTCTCTCTCTCTCTCTCTCTCTCTCTCTCTCTCTCTCTCTCTCTCTCTCTCTCTCTCTCTCTCTCTCTCTCTCTGGTGTGAGAATGAAGCGTGTCTTCATATATATTACCTACGGAACGAGCAAATACACCTTTAGAGATTCCAGGTGCGACGCTCCATTGACTAACTCTAGTTACTAGATAAGTTACAAATACATGTAAATTATACCATTGAAGGTACATTTAACTATGAGTTTAATCTACTCTAGTTTAAGGTGGCGATACGAATCTAGTCGATTCATATGTTTGATTGGATTAAGGTTGTTCCAGACATCGTTTTAGTTCTGGAGGTCTTGTCCTTTAGTGCAAGACAAGTCTTTAGCATTTATATCCCAAAAAAATGATATAGGCCTCTTCATATTATACCATTGTCCCCATTGTCCAACACATATCTTCACCTTCGAGTATAAGTTGCCATATTTGAGCAGATATTCATTATTTAACAAATATGTGGCATTACATATCCCCCTCCTCAAATGTGAAACGTCCTCGTGAACAGATAATCTTTGTTGCGAGAATTATTCATTCCCTAGAAAAGAATACTTTTATGTCGTTGAATAATTCTCTTTTTTAATCTTCGTTAGGTCAAGTGTAAAGATATTTCTTCAGTCGTTGAATATATGACCTTTACTTGGTATTTCAGAATCAAATGTTGATTCGAAATATATTTCAGTGGACATCAAGCATTGAATTGTCTTTGAACATTATCACATAATCAGCAACGTCATATACAAGAAGAATTTGGAAAAGATTTTATGTATTGAGATCATCGTGTAATTGTTGTGCTATTTCCAAACCTTTTTGACACTCGAGCAATAATATGTCTTCTTTTGCTCTGGTGTATCTTTCGATAGGTAAATTGAAATGCATGCTGGCCAAGGAGTACAAAATGTCTGATATGGGTCCACTATTGTCTCGATATCGAAATTTTTTGAATTCGACCCAGCCGACTGATTTTTAATTAGCCAGCAAAGATATCTCACAAACATGCTGGAAAAGTATAGAATGGCCAACTGCAAACCGATTCTCTTTCCACTCGACCCTGGACTGAAGTTGAACAATCTCCTCAAAGTGAAATAGAAAATGAGGAGATGAAGCAATACCATTTCACTCCATCATCGGCTCACTGATGTACGCAATGATCTACACAAGACCAGGTCTTGCATATTCGATCAGTTCACTCAGCCAGTTCCTATCGAATCCAAGTCTCACCCATTGGAACCAGGCAACCAATAATCTCAACATCTGTTATGGAGGCAGCCAATCTGGAAATATTCTCAAAGGCTACACAGATGCGGATTGGGTAGGGGATATCGATATTAGAAGATCTCTCTCTCTCTCTCTCTCTCTCTCTCTCTCTCTCTCTCTCTCTCTCTCTCTCTCTCTCTCTCTCTCTCTCTCTCTCTCTCTCTCTCTCTCTCTCTCATGGGCTTTGTTACATACATATATCACTCTATTTGCTTCACAAACCTCTGTAGAATGCAAATGTCACGTACTAACCCTATTTACTAGTCGGGGCGGAAGAAAAACGCCTTGTTATGATAGAAGACCCCACTTATGAAAAAAAGTTTTTTTGAAAAAAAGTGGTGGGAAAATTGGTAGTCTTTCCAAGGGCCAAGATCTGTGCACATTTTGAATGGTCAATCTAACGGTGAGCAGCAATTTGCACTTAGTACACCTAAGTGTCCTCTGGTTCTATAAAGAGGGAAGTCACAAAATCTTATTCACTTTCCCTCATACTTTCTTGCTTTCTCTCTCTCTCCCTCAGCCCTGCTCTACTGGTGCTTTTATTTACGGTGATTGCAATCGAAGAGGAACACTCGTGAATGCTACTGGATGTGCAATCGTGTGAACGATACTGCAACCTAAGGTGAGAACAGTATGAGGAATGCTAGCTTGCTGATAATAAAGGTTGTGTGCTGTGCTTTATGATTAGGAATGGATGCTTACAGCTTGCTATGATTACCATTGTGTAGTAGCAAGTTTTGGCTTGCAAAACTGTGATTCAGCATTCTGACAATCAAGCGCTGCCTCAAGGAGCAGTAGTGGGCACCTTTACAGGTATTTTTTTTGCAATAATTGAGTTATGATTGGCACTGGACAACGATCCAGGTGTATACTAAAAATAGCACTGGTTTTGGTTGATAAGTAGTCTCTGGCCAGCGCTATCTATATAGCGGAAAGGGCCGCTGGCTAGCGCTCCTTTTTTAGTATGAACTTCATGTTGCTATAGTGACGAAGCATGGCCTTGCATGCATGCATATTTCCATGCATTTTACAGTATGTAAGGATTGAAAAAGTGCGATGGATCGCTGTTCTTACTTATGGTTTCCAGTGATAACAATGATGAGTGCTTATTTGTTATTGATAAGAGCAATCTTGCTACTCCATTGGCTATAACTTGCTATAATTGGTTGCTCTGGATGATTGCTATGGTTGTATGATAGAAACTATGATGATTGATGCCTCTGATAAAGAGTAGAATGGCTTCTAGGAAGTGTAAACATGAAGGAAGCTTGGTGTGATTGTTTCTTCCTGAGAAGACGTATGCACAGAACATGAATATCTATATGATGTGGGTATTGTGGGAAATGTATTGCTCTCGAGTAAAGTTGAATGATAAGCTAGTAATCTGCGGCTAAATGATGGATTAACTATTGCTAAAGACTATGAGAATGATAGAAGTACTATACGCTTAACACAATACTTTTGGTTGGAATCTTCTAGCACATAGGTGATTTGTTAAAATAGCTGAAGATGGATAATTCGCAAGAGATGACTTCGTCTATCATTCAGGTACAATGCTATACGAAACTACACCAATACGGTGGGTTGCCTTACTCGTTACTACAGGAAGTCTTATCCATGCATGATAATTCTAAAATTTCTTCCTTTAAAAGTAGTAACTAATGAAGTTACAAAAGTCTAATCTTATGTATGTTAAAATAGACACGAGCTTGTATATATTTTTTTAACTAAGTTCTCTTGCATCCTGTGTCCCAGTATTGTTTGTAAGATCACGTACTCATATAGAGCTTGACAATGGTACACTTGAATGGCATGGATATGCCCAAGTTGTTCGGTGTTTGGACTCCCAGAAACAGTTACGGGATATCCATGAGGGCTAGCATAGCACGGAAGTGCTCTAGTACCTAACGATGTGACCATAGTCATATCTCTGGCCATCAAGAATAGTTGCTTACATGTAAAATGTACATGTGAACCTAATACATTTCTTTTGCTCTTGTACTGATCGATATGGCTTGTGCCCTGATACGGCTTCGTTAAAGAGCAGAATGTATTGCTTAGTAATGAAGTAAATGATTGGGAAGATTGGACGTATTTTTTATGAATGCAATTTAGTTGATAAAGTGGTGAATCTTGTTTTGGACATGGATAACAACTGATGCTCAGCTATGACACCTGTCTTCCTCACATGACTAACTTGTGCAATTTTGTTGTGTGGGATGGTGGCAAGTAACAGCTAGGTATCTTAGAACTTGCTTTGCTTTATGGTACTCTGTATTGTTATACTTTATACAGTTGTATTTTTACCTGTTATGCTATAAACTGAAGGTTTCAAAGGGTTTGGTCTTGACTTGTCAAGAGGGACTATGTGAAATCTTGTTACTCTCTCTCTAGCATCTCTGATGCCACTTCGGATACCCTTTGGTCGGGGTAGCACCAAACCTTTACCTTTACTTGTATTTTATGGCTAACAAGGTCTGTTGTATGATGTAGTCCACATGATGGTTTCATGATGCGGTGACTCTTGGCTATGGGGAGCCCCTTCCTCCTCCTAGTCCTTTTGTTCAAACCATTATATGTTGCATGAAGAAAGCTGTTGAAGTTCACAATTTGATTACTGCTTATGATATGACTACTTGTAATGCTGTTGGCCCGGATGATAAAATTCTTTGCCTTATTGATTTGATGTACATCATGGATTGGATCAATATTTATACGAATTTTTTTTAAAAAAGAAGGAATCCCTTAGCATGATTGAAAAAAATTATATGGACCTCTCTAATTATGCTGAACGAATTGCTGCTGAGGAAAATTTTTGTAATACGACTTTTGAGTTTATCGTATTTGGTTGGTCTTATTTTCCACATTTGAAGCATGAATGTTATAATCCCTTTCAAGTTTTTTGTGATTTCAATGTTGACAACATTCCACCTTGTACTTGCGCTTACAATAAACGTTTTAAAGAGTTCATTTCTGAAATTTTTGGGCATTTTGTCTCGATGGATACTGGAATTATTAGAAGCAAAGACTTAAAGAATGACTTGAACAAAGGTCTTAATCATATCCCATTGCGCCAGTCTAATATAAGTGAGGTGTCTTTAGAACTTTATCATGGATGGTTTGAATTGGCAAGTTTTTTACCTACTTATCAAAATATTGATCATGAGATTGTTATGGAACATGCCTTGATTTGCAAAGGTGCTGTTACAAACTTTTTGAAAAATACCAAGTGGCTACATGGAAAAAGGGTTATGAGTAACAAACTTACAAATGCCATTGATAAACATAATTGGATTACTACCAATCTATATGTTAATGGTGTGGATAAGGCGCAACATAATCCGTGTTTTATGTGCATCTACTTTGTAAGAAGTTTGGCTTTGGTTAGACTGTCTAGTCTAGATTTTGCCCTGTTTCCAAATGAAAATAATAATACACTAGACGTGGCTATGGTTAAAATTCAAGATACTTTTGCTACTAAAATACTTGATTTTCTAATAGGGAAAGAAGAATTACATTTCTTACTTTGTACTTTCAAAGCACACAAAAATGCGTTCAGATGGATTACAAATGCACATGACTACTATTTTTCAAAGGTGGCCACGTTTATTTCTGGAGCTCTTGGTATACTGACTCCTCTCCTTATGGAGAGAGCAGGCCTTAAGGCAACTTCATACCGGAGTATCCTAAATTTGGATACTAACCTATTCTGGCAGTGCGACTCATCCACTGAATTTTATCTTAATGTGCCTAACAAAATCACTTTCATGTGGTCCACTGACATTGCAAAATGCTATGAAATATTCCTCTTAATGGTCCGGATGGGCTAAAAATAATAATACGGAAAATGATAAGGTATGCATTCAAGTCTTGTAAAAACAAAAAACTTGCCTATAAGTGGAAATCGAGCCTTAAGCAATTTGACTGGAAATGGGTGACCAATCACACTGATAATTGGACTATGATTGACATAGAACCTCTTTGCCAATATAATGATATACTGATTGACAATTGCATAGTAAGATTAGGAAATAGGACTTGGAAACAGGTCTGTGGTATTCCTATGGGTTTTGCTTGTTCCCCTACTTGGTGTAACTGGTATCTGTCATTCTATGAAACACATTTTATGAAAAGACTGGCCAGGCTTGGAAAAGTAGAATACCTACGTGCCTTCAAGCATACTTTCCGTTATATTGATGATATTTGTTTCATAAACAACACAAATGCTCTTGTATTTCTAGACAAGGAGCACCCTCATATCGATGATAATGCCTTATGGATCTATCCCTTGGAGTACCTCACTATTGAAAAAAAAGACGCTTCGGATAACACGGTTAATTTTTTGAATATTACCACTACCTTTGATTCTTTATCAGGAAAGTTTCATATGAAAAAAATTGACAAGAGACGGGAACTACCGTTTTTGTTTTTTCAGTATATACACTTAACTGCCAATAGGCCGATTATGAACTCATATAAAGTGATTGTCGCTCAAATTATCGCTGCCATGTACTGTTGTAGCGAACAGGATACCTTCATAGATGAGGTCAAAAACATTGTTCTTGCTTTTCAAAATAATGGCTTCATGAGAGGAAGATTGTATGAGATTTTAAACAACCTGTTTCTACACGATTTGTTCCCTGGGCTCAAGTTTACTTTACCAAAAAATGCTAAATTTCTTTTGGTGGGCAATTAGCACTCCATCTCAAGGGTGCTAACTGCCCCCTAAGAAACTTTGCTAGCTGTGGGTATGGTTGGTGGGTTCTCCCTCTCTCTCTCTCTCTCTCTCTCTCTCTCTCTCTCTCTCTCTCTCTCTCTCTCTCTCTCTCTCTCTCTCTCTCTCTCTCTCTCTCTCTCTCTCTCTCTCTCTCTCTCTCTCTCTCTCTCTCTCTCTCTCTCATGGGCTCTGTTACATACATATATCACTCTATTTGCTTCGCAAACCTCTGTAGAATGCAAATGTCACGTACTAACCCTATTTACTAGTCGGGGCGAAAGAAAAACACCTTGTTATGATAGAAGACCCCACTTATGAAAAAAAGTTTTTTTGAAAAAAAGTGGTGGGAAAATTGGTAGTCTTTCCAAGGGCCAAGATCTATGCACATTTTGAACGGTCAATCTAACGGTGAGCAGCAATTTGCACTTAGTACACCTAAGTGTCCTCTGGTTCTATAAAGAGGGAAGTCACAAAATCCTATTCACTTTCCCTCATACTTTCTTGCTTTCTCTCTCTCTCCTTCAGCCCTGCTCTACTGGTGCTTTTCTTTACGGTGATTGCAATCGAAGAGGAACACTCGTGAATGCTATTGGATGTGCAATCGTGTGATCGATACTGCAACCTAAGGTGAGAACGGTATGAGAAATGCTAGTTCGCTGATAATAAAGGTTGTGTGCTGTGCTTTATGATTAAGAATGCATGCTTACAACTTGCTATGATTACCATTGTGTAGTAGCAAGTTTTGGCTTGCAAAACTGTGATTCGGCATTCTTACAATCAAGCGCCGCCTCAAGGAGCAGTAGTGGGCACCTTCACAGGTATTTTTTTCTACCAATAATTGAGTTATGGTTGGCGCTGACAGCGATCCAGGTGTATACTAAAAATAGCACTGATTTTGGTTGATAAGTAGTCGCTGGCCAGCGCTATCTGTATAGCGGAGTGGGCCGTTGGCCAGCGCTCCTTTTTGAGTATGAACTCCATGTTGCTATAGCGATGAAGCATGGCCTTGCATGCATGCATATTTCCACGCATTTTACAGTATGTAAGGATTGAAAAAGTGCGATGGACAGTTGTCCTTACTTATGGTTTCCAGTGATAACAATGATGAATGCTTATTTGTTATTGATAAGAGCATTCCTGCTCCTCCATTGGCTGTAACTTGCCATGATTGGTTGCTCTGGATGATTGCTATGATTGTATGATAGAAACTATGATGATTGTTGCCTCTGATAAAGAGGAGAATGGCTTCTAAGAAGTGTAAACATGAAGGAAGCTTGGTGTGATTGTTTCTTCCTGGGAAGACATATGCACAGAACATGAATATTTGTATGATGTGGGTATTGTGGGGAAGGTATTGCTCTCGAATAAAGTTGAATGATAAGCTAGTAATCTGCGGCTAAATGATGGATTAACTATTGCTAAAGACTATGAAGGTGATAGAAGTACTATACGCTTAACACAATACTTTCGGTTGGAATCTTCTAGCACATAGGTGATTTGTTAAAATAGCTGAAGATGGATAACCCGCAAGAGATGACTTCGTCTATCATTCAGGTACGATGCTATATGAAACTACACCAATACGGTGGGTAGCCTTACTCGTTACTACAGGAAGTCTTATCCATGCATGATAATTCTAAAAAAATTTCTTTAAAAGTAGTAACTAATGAAGTTACAGAAGTCTAATCTTATGTACGTTAAAATAGACATGAGCTTCTCACGTTGGACTTTTATCAAATAATATTGCACTTTCTCCAGGCGCAGCTCGTTGGAATCTCTTTCATGTGGATAAAAACACTTATTAGCCCTGGACAACCAATTGGAAGTTGTCCATGTAATGAATTTATTCTCCCATGAGCCACCCATCATTGCCGCATAGTAGTATAGTCTGGCGATCCGGGACTTTATCTAATGTCATTGGAATGTTAGGATCAAAACATAAGACATAAAAATAGTCATTCCATCTCATAGGAATTGATGCCAAAGTAGCCAAATCTTTATCAAAAATGGTTGACTGTCTAACGTGGGATCTAGTGAAAATAGATATTCTAAGCGCTTGACAAAAGTCCACTGATATGTTCCAACTGAACATCTGGTGGATGATTGGACAATATGGTGTATGGATGGTGATTTTATCCAATGGTACACCAC
This sequence comes from Diphasiastrum complanatum, assembly GCA_029204225.1. Taxonomy (NCBI): domain Eukaryota; kingdom Viridiplantae; phylum Streptophyta; class Lycopodiopsida; order Lycopodiales; family Lycopodiaceae; genus Diphasiastrum; species Diphasiastrum complanatum. The sequence continues at coordinate 18,528,304 of CM055106.1, read as the reverse complement.
AATTCTTCCATTTGTTCTTTTGCGGCATAGGCACGTAGTATGGATCAATACGTAACTGCCTAGGACTGGCCACATAACTCCTTAGTGAATCAGAAGTCTTTTCAGAAACTCTCTTCCTCCAAGGGGGTTGCTCACCCAATACTGACAGCTTATCCAATTCCTTCTCTTGTTCAGTTTTGAAGTTTCAAATTTAACGACCCAGCCGCCTCATGATGACTCATGTGAGTGTTAGTGAAAGAAGTTTTGAATTTCTTCCTATGTTGATCGTTGGAATATCTTCTTGGCTGATCCACTTCGTATTGATGGCCCTGCTTCTGATGCTGAAATTTCTTGAACCTCAGTTGCTTGAGATGGATCAACGTCCATCAGTCTAGTGCCCTAAACATCCTGCTCTTGATCTGGACAAAATGTGTTTCTCGATCATTGACAATCTCAATTGGACAACCAAATTGAACAATAATGTTCTCATATAGAAACTTGGCGGCAGTTTTTGCATCAGCAACATGAACTGCTCTTGCTTCAACCCATTTGGTCATATAATTAGTCGCTACGATGTATCTAGCTTGAGTATCTCTTGCCGCAAGATGGATAGGACCAACATATCCAGTCCCCATTTTTCAAGTGGTACTTGTGCCAAAACTGGATGCCACCAACATCTGGATTGTAAATTTTTTTGACAGTGATATAGATGAATAATGTCCTATACAATTGACTAGCAATCAATTGATAAGGTTGTGCTTTTAAACTCAACCGCCTTTGTTGAACTTTGGACAAGGATTCATTAGGTTGTCCCATCATCAGATATTCAACATGTCAGAAATGGTGAACTCCTGCAACTTTGTCGCAGCACGAACAAGAAACGAAGGTCGAATGAGAACGATTCGCGACAGTCAACATGTCTTTGACTCGAAGCACGAACGATTCGCGAATCATTCGTGAATCGTAAACACACCTCTAGGACCGCAAACCTCAAAGAGACGCAAAACGAAAAACTACGAAAGAAAGGAAAGAACGAAAGCAAACGGGAGATTACGAAACAAACGAAGAGGAATCTTTCGCGCTGCCAGCTGGCAGCTCAACGGGTTTCACGACCAGCTGAAATGAGTGGCAACGACGGAGACTAACTAACTAGTTGAGTAGCGTTAACTAGTCTTGTGATTATACGTTTAGCTATCTTGTAAACTCCACACTGTGGAGGTATAAACTATCCTTTCTACGAATAGAGCAAAAAAGAAAACTACTAGAGCTGTGCATGAAAGTCTGCCAACGACCAGAACACAGCGAAAGAGTAGAGTGTCATTCCGCCAACGAGCGAGACACTGACGATCTCGTTCTAAAATGAAACTGATAATACAATTGCTCTATTTTCGTGCATCTCCCTGTCTTGTGTTGTGTGTCTTGATTGCTAGAATAGAATGTGTTCTGTGATGTGCAGCCGCGTGTCTGGGATCCTGTAAAAACTTCCGCACAAAAGAAAATTTAAAGACACAGAATCGTTCGTGATTAAGAAGAAAAAGATGAAAGAGAAACAATTTTGCTTCTGCGACATGGTATCAGAGCCCATAGGTTATCACTACTGATATCCCAGCAGTGATTCTTCCAGACAACACAATATGACTACGACAATCCAGACCAGAGTAGCAATTAGTCTTGATGGCGAAAATTACAGAATCTGAAAATTCATAATCAAAACACTTCTGAAAGGCAAAGGCATATGGCCGGTGACCGAGCTCTCAGAGGTGCAGCCTCCAGAGGGAGACCCGAGGAGAGCTGAATGGATCAGAAAAAGATGAGCGCACAATGGCGATCATCGTTTTGTCCATAAATGAAGATCTACTCATGCAGATTGAAGACTGCGAAAGCAGCCATGCAACGTGGGAAAGATTAAAGCAGAAGTATGAAGTGAGGACTGTAGCTTCAGTCATGCACCTTCACAATCAGCTGCAATCAATAGGGTGGGATGACAACCAGTTGGATCAACACGTTGAGAAGATCAGAACGATCTTCGCTCAACTCACTGCATCATGACAGGAGCACCAGGTCCCAACACCACAACAGTTGATGTACTTCATGAAATCTCTACCGACGTCCTATTGGCCGCTGAGAATGCTCATACGGAGTCTACCAGATATGACATTCGACAAAGCAGTCAGTCTTGTCGTTGATGAGAGACTGATGAGAGACAAAGGAGAGGGAAGCGATGATCAAGAGAAGGCTCTCTTCACAAAAGGAAAGAAGAAGATAAAAAACAAGCCAAGATTAGAGAAGACGAAGTCCTCAAATCAGCAATCTTCTTCTTGAAATCACTGTCACAAACCAGGCCATACGGCCAACAAATGCTGGTTCAATCCATCAATACCTTGCATGCACTGCAAGAAGAAAGGGCATTCTGCATATGATTGCAGATTCAACCCAAGAAAAAAGAACAAAGCTGAAAAGACAAATGTTGCATAGTCATCAAAGGATGCTGACAGAGGTGACAAAGCTTTCATGATACTCGATGAAGCTTCAACCAGCTACACTAAACACGACTACGATGTAGTCATTGATTCAGGAGCGACTTCACACATCACCTACAACAAGAAAGACTTGATCGACTTTCGTGAACTCAAAAACAACAGAGCAGTGATTGTAGGTGATGAGAACAGACACGATGTCAAAGGCATCGACACTCTATAGCTGCGAACACTGTCAGACCAAGCAGAGCTACCAGGTGCACTCTATGTGCCCTCACTCAGAAAGGATCTGTTATCTGTCTCTAAGATGGTAGATCTTGGCATTTGAGTTTTGTTCGACGACAGCACTTGTCGTATGATCGAGAAGACAACAAACAAGTTGCTGACGGTCGGATGCAGAGAAGGAAATCTCTACCAGGCCAAAATAATCAACAACTCTGATAACATATTAAATGCTTTAGAAAATGAAGATCAGCTTTGGCATAGGAGAATGTATCATCTGAACATGCAGAGCCTATATGACATGAGCAGAAAAGACATAGTCACAGGTCTCAAGATTTCAAGGCCCAAAACTGAGTTTTGCGAAGCTTGTCAGAAAGGCAAGCAACATCAGAATCCATTCACGCATGAGGGAAGAAGAGCCAAGGAGATTCTTGAGCTCGTCCACTCTGATATTTGTGGACCGATGAAGACAGATTCGCTCTCAAGTTCGAGATACTTTCTGACGTCCATAGATGATTACAACCGGATGACCACGATCTACTACCTGAAGAAGAAATCGGAAGTATTTGATTCCTTCAAGAAGTTCGTGGCATTCGCAGAGCGACACACCTCAAAAAAGATACAAATCCCTAGATCTGACAACTGAGGTGAATACAAAAGCACAAAATTCTTAAAATTCTGCCAAGAACAGGGGATTGAACACCAGTTCACTCCTACATACACACCAGAATACAACGATGTGGCATAAAGAAAAAACAGAATGCTAGTCGAAGGAGCCAGATGCATGATGGCACAGGCTCAACTGCCAGGTCAATTCTGGGCTGAGGCAATTGCTGCAGTTGTATACCTGCAAAACAGATCTACAACGACAGCGCTGGAAAACAAAACACCATATGAAATGTGGACAGGCAGAAAGCCTGATCTGTCATACGTACAAGTGTTTGGATGTGCAGCATACAAGCACATTTCAAAAGAAAAAAGAAGCAAATTCGATGACAAATCTGAGCAAACAATCATGGTCGGCTACTCGAACGGAACACGTGTACAAGCTCTACAACCCAACCACGAAAAAGGTTGTTTCGAGCAGAGATGTGAAGTTCAATGAGTCCACATTCCCTGGACTGAAAGACGAAAGAGGCCATGAGATCTTCACACTGCTGCCCATTCAAGAGGGAGATCGAGGACATCCATCAAATCAGAATACATAGAACTCCTCTAATGGCCTAGGGCTGGAGATTAGAAGAGATCGAACAAAAGGCGAAATGCACTTGAGTCAGTCAAAATATTCCAGAAAAGTGCTAAGGCACTCCACATGATAGACTGCAAGGAAAAGGCTACACCAATGATAGCTCGAGTCAAGCTCATGAAACAAGATTGCCCAAAAACGGAAGAGGAAGAACAGAAGATGGCAGATATACTCTACCAGAACTTAATCGGTAGTCTGATGTACTTGACAATTTGTACCAGACCCGATCTGGCTTTCTCTGTTTACGCATTGAGCCCAAGTTGCTTACCTTTTTCATCACACTAACTAGAAACCAAAAGCTAGTCTTCACAAAAATCAGGATATTCCCTACAAAATAGGATCTAGTGGATATCTAAATCTTATCCTCTACAACTTGATCCACACGTGTGAACATCAACTTGACGTGTGGGAGCATTTACGCATTCACATTGAAGTGCAAGCTAATTACATGGAAATATATTGCATAGAAAGTTAGCACACAACATGGGTTGAACCCAAAATGGTTTTCGAAGATCTGCACTTAGATCTCATAGCTTTGGCACGGCGGAATTTTTTTTATTTTTATTTTTGTGCAGCCAATCTAGATAGCACGCCGGCGTGCTGTCTGGGTTGGTTGCAAATTTTTTTTCTCATTTCATATAGCATGCCGACGTGTTATCTTGTTTGGTTGCAAAATTTTTTTCTCATTTCATATAGCACACCGGCGTGCTATCTTTAAAGGCTGTAATTTTTTTTTTAGTTGTTTTACTTAGCACGTCGGCTTACCATGTTGGGAGGTTTAAATAAATATTCCAAAATAATGTTTTTACTCAAAATTGGTTCTCCAATGTGTCAAAATAGCTTTTCTATTTATAATTTATTTGGCTAGCACACCGGCATGCTAGCCGAATCAGCTCAAAAAAGAAATCTATTTTTTCAAAAAGTTCTTCAGAAAAACTGCATGTTTTTGAAATAAAAAATTTGCAGGCTGGCACGTTGGCATGCTAACTTTTACAACTTCAAGGAAGGTTTTTTTTAAAATAAAAGTGAACTTGTATTTATAGAGTAACAAAGTATTTTGTGATGGACCTATTTAGAGTTTGATGGATAGTCACATTTTTAAGTATGCATCAAACCATCATTCTCGTTCTTAAAAAATCATGTAGTGGCATAGAAAGAGTAGCACACCATGCGCTACCATTTTGTTGGAGCATGTCATGGAAGAAACTCGCAAAACTCGCAAATTATTTACTCGCAGAATGGCAAAACCCGCCATGTTGCAATGATCTGATCTTTTTCTTTCAACCCCAAATAAACAAATATGACCAAAATATCAAACTAGTTGACAATTTATCACACCTAATATTCCAAGAAAGAAGTCCAATAATAAGTTATTATGTTAGGACCTTCAACTAGACAAGAGTCTTCACTCATTTATGCACATCTTTACAACAATTTATCCTCATGACCTTTATAGTATTGAAGGAGGATTTTAATATACTAATCTCATCATGTTTGCTCATGAGGCTTTATGAGACTTGAATAGAAGGAAATCAAGCTCTCCAATTGAGGAGGACAATCATTTGCTAGTTTGAAGGGCATCAAATATATCCATAGAAATATAGAAGACAAACTTGTTTGTTTGGGTCCTAGTTGCAACATAGTCCCCAAAAATGGAATGCTTGCTTGTTGACTAATGTTTTGTGAACACATAGTGAGGCCTTTTCTACATATATATGTATTAACACTTCCGATCTCTTACATTTTCTATAAAATGAACTTTTGATGAGTTGATGATGATCTGAGATAGATCATCATGCATTTGAAGTGGTAGTTTGTATCGTTTACAATGGGAAAACACGCTTTTAACGTGCCATAAGTGTCTTTTTGAGGTCTAACTAAGCATTGCACAAGCGAATGAGGAGAGGTTGACTCTCATTAACAAACAAAACATATTATGTTAGACATGTTTATTGTTTTGAGGCCTCCATGCCTCCTCTCAGCAATCAACATAGCAAAGTCAAATGACACAAGCAAAGTTCGTATTCATAAGAAAATTTGAGGCAGTCTTGCAATGCATACCAACAAAGTGACCTAGATCGATAGCCCACGTAGCGCCCTCCGAGTTAAGAGCATCAACACGATATATGATGCCAGTGACAAGGAGAGACACACCTTGGAATGGGGATGGAAAGCACACAAAAAAAGGCACCATGACAAATAGTGAGAAGGAAAAGGGACCTTGGGTGGAAAGCTCGGGTCGGTGGAACAATCTGGGCTGTTGATTTGGGTCCATCCAACGGACGAGTTCAAAAATAGTCGATCCGACCCCGTCTTGATCTGGCCAATAGAAAGAGGCCTACTCTCTCTTCCTCTCTCTTTATAAAGCTCGTTACAGCTTCTCTGTCGCCATCGCCATCGCCATCCCTGCGAAGAAGTTCGTTGGATCGTGAATTGCATTCTGTTGATCGTGCAGTGCTTGGGCATTAGATTTTGTGTTAATTTGCGCTTTGATCGAGGTATCATAGAGCCATTCTGCTGAGAATTTGAGTCATTTTGGGAAGGTTTGCTATGGCTACTGCTACGGAAGCCACTGTGGTGAATTCGGCTCCTGATGTTGCGAATGCAGATGTGCATAAGTCTGTAAAGGTTGTGAAGAAGGTGAAGACTGCCAAAGAGAAAAAGGAGAAGAAAGTGAAGGCTCCCGCTGCTCATCCTACATACCATGAGGTAGATCCTTCAATTCTTCTACATTGGTGTAATGTTTTCAATTGCTGTATCAATGGTTAACAAGAAATTGTTGATGGTAGCTTTATTGGAGGTTAATTTTGGATGTGTATGATCTGCAGATGATTGTAGAGGCTATTTCTGCGTTGAAGGAAAGAACAGGTTCGAGCCAACATGCTATAGCCAAGTATATGGATGTTAAATATAAGACGGTTCTACCCGAAAACTACAAGAAGATTCTAGCTGTGCAATTGAGGAATCTCAGCAAGAAAGGGAAGCTCGCTAAGGTGAAGGCCTCTTATAAGCTGTCTGAGGTGGCGAAGAAGCCTTCGACTGCAGCAAAGAAAGGTTCAGAATCTGCTGCTAAAGACGTCCAGAAGGTTAAGAGTGTGAAGGCGAAGGCTCCAAAGGTGCCGAAGTCTCCTAAGGCACAGAAAATGCACAAATCTCCCAAGGCGCCAAAGCCCACTGCTACTCCGAAGGTTGCAAAGTCTGCAGCAAAAATTGCTACTCCTGCAAAGACTTCTGCCATTGCTATTCCTACCAAGAAGGATGCCACTCCCAAAAAAGCTAAAGTCGGTACTCCTAAAGCAGTAAAATTGGCCAAATCTCCTGCAAAGCCACCGAAGCCTGCTAGTGCAATTAAGCCTGCAAAGTCTCCTGTTAAAACCGTTTCCAAGAAGGTTGTGCCTGCTGCAAAGAGAGCAAAGAAAGTAGGCAATTGAGACTCAGTTTTGAGATTTATATTCTGAAAGGTGCTTGTGAGCACCACCTGTTCCTTCTGAAATATACTTCTCTTATGTACAATGTACTGCATCCAACATGCTACTTTGAATTCGGCTGAATATGTAAAATTCTTGTGAAATCTAATGTAAAGCCATGGCCATTAGGCCTGTTTTTCTTTCTTTTTTGAGCAGACCTGTCTATGCTTTCAAACTTCTGTTCTGATCAATTTGGTATGTTAGCATTGTAGCCGAAAGCTCTCTGAAATGTTTTCATGGTATACATCGCTCAAATTTTCTACTTGTTTTTGAAGTTGGTAGACAAATGTGAAGATAATTGCATTTAATTTCAAATGAAGCTCAATAGAACGTGTAAGAGCCCATCTGTGCTTCCAGGCAGATGATAATTCACTCAAATTTGCAATTTTCAGTGTCAGGTGTTTTTAATGTAAGAGCCAATCTGTGCTTGCAGAGATGGTAGTTCACTCAAATTTGCAATTTTTTAGTGTCAGATGTTTTCAATGTAAGAGCCCATCTGTGCTTGCAGCAGGCAGATGATAATTCACTCAAGTTTGCAATTTTCAGTGTCAGATGTTTTCAATGTTGCTGGTAATTATATCTCATGCAAATAACTATGGTTATCCATGATCTAATAGGATAAACTCATGTGGGTTGAGGGCAGGTTTGGAATGCTCTGCAACAACTAGATTTGTACAATGAAGCTTCAACAACTGCATTAGTACAAGAAGGCTGTTTATTAAAGCCATCTAGGGATACCTTGCAACAACTAGAATTGTACAAGCTCCAGCAACTACACAAAATGTATTTGTCACAAAAAATTTCCTTATTTCAAATATCTTGGGTTTGTTTTTGTAGACATCTAGGTGCAAATGCCCTACAATTTTGATCTGACTTGTCCCATTTGTAGATGGGATGCCTTGTAACAACTATATGTGCAATAAACTTCTAAAGCCTCTTCATTTCAAAATCTCCATTTGCAACAGCTTTAGAGATTTATAAAAATAATAATGAGTTGTAGTCCCAACTTTCTACCATTTGCATGCTTTGATTGGCCCTAAGTTGGAGTGGCTGCATCGTATCTTCATGCACTATATAATAACAGCACTAAATTGCTATTGTTTGTCCGTCCCAACTTTCTAGCATTTGCATGCTTTGATTTGTCCTAAGTTGGAGTGGCTGCATTATATCTTCATGCACTATATAATAATAGCACTAAATTGCTATTGTTTGATGCTTTTTCTATCCCATAATCAATTTCTTTACTTGTAAAGGACTAGCGGCTTCTTATCTTCATGCACTACTACCTAATGATGGCATTGTTTAAAGTAGTGACTTGATACTTTTCACTATACAAGAATAAGTAGATTTAGATTTGTTGTTTTATTTGTTTCTTTACATTTTTTGTTTATTCTTTACATTGATGGTTTCCCATCCTCAACTAATGGAAGCATGATGGATTGACTCGTTTCTACCTTTTTTTTTTTTTAAAGAATCTATTTTATGTTTTATTGGGGTGTGATGGATTATGAATTCTCTCAAATAATTATATTTTTAAATTTCCATTTTGTGGATCTTTGGAAATCTCACCTATTGCTTGTAAGGACATGTTATCTTGCATTATGTATGGTGATGTATGTTAGGTTAGAAGGTAGAGAGAGAATGTCCATTCCATAGAGAGAATGGTAGATTTCACAAGAGAGGTGGATGTAGATTCTAGCGGAGAAAGAAAGGTGAATGCACATTTCACTCTTAGAGGTGCTTTCAAACGACAAGGTAGAAGTAGACACATGTTTTTTTTAATGTACAATCTAGAGGTTTTTCTTGTTTATATTTGGAGGAAGTTATAAATGGTAGATAGTGTGTTTGAAATTTTATGGATGTTATTATTAATATCTTATAAATCTATGATTTATTAATTGGACAAGGCTCCAAGACTAAAGAGGTGCATAATGTATTACTTACTGTTTAATAGTAGTTGATAAACTTTCTAAAAATATAATTGAAATCACCAAAAATAAAAGTTAGAAAAAGAAAACCTTTGGTGGATGTTATGCCAAGAAAAAGGCCCATGTTTGGCATTTTCCAGTACTTAATGGCTTTTATGTAAAAGATTATGTGATGGAGGGAGCTCCAAGTAATCTCACCAAAATAAAAATGGTTGAATTGGGTGTAAACGTCAAAAGAAAGTTTTCCTTGTGTAAATACTCATTTTACATTATGGTTGAAAATAATTTTATACTTTATAGATCTTGACCTTTTATGAGGTATAATGTGTTGCCTCGAATCTTTTATGGACATTTTATGAGTTACTAATTACTCTTTGAAAGTTTCTATGGATTACAAAACAAGGTAATGACACATGTTGCTTTTATAAATTAATGATAATCTACTTCGCATTTTATTTTACCATCGTTATTTATAAAATTGACTCATGCACAAAGTTGTGAAGATAAGTTTTTGCATAATTTAATTCACTTCAAATATAGGAAATGAAATGCCAACATGATATTCTTTAGGTTGATAAATTTTATTATATGTTAGCGTTTTTTTGCCACCTAGGATTAAGCATGTATGTAAAATTGATAAGTTGATTTTCGTAAAGTAATCGAATAAGCAAATTGTGGTGAGTGCAATTTTCTAATATAAAGTTGGTTTAAAGTCTTGAACTAGAACCCATCCTAGTGTGACTAAGATAAACAAGATTAGATCATTGACCATGCAGGGGCATTGGTAGCGATCTAGTCTTCTCTTTTTAGTTTTTAGGGTAAGACACCATTTTGTTAGAATTGTTAATTGTTTCCATAGGATAGGGAGTGTAGTATAGGAACCTTAGAAGCTCGTTCCGACCATTTTGGGTCGGAACGTTCCTGGAGTTCCGGAACGAGTTTTTTCTTATCTAGCACATTAGGGCCACCTCCAGCCATGCCCTCATCTATTGGTAGTGTCCCACTTTTGTCAAACGTAGAGCTTGTTGCCGATGACCAAGCACCACCCCGGGTTCTCGTCCACCTCGGGGCAGATCCACCTCACGCTCCACCCTACCTCAGCGCACCATTCGTCAGTCCTTTCGACGGGGCAATGATGAGGTAGCTGAGAGGGCATTGGCTGTTCTATGGCCTGAACCTACCATTTGCTATAGCGAATACCCACCTATTAGAGATGTCGTTGCTGCTATAGCTGCACCCCTGCCTTTAGGCCCCCGATCACTGAGGCCCTTCGCACCACACACCTTAGGGCAGCATACGACCACGTTGATACACAGTTGCAGCAGCTTAGGTCAGGCTGGGAGGTTTTTGGTTGCTCTATCATGGCAGATGGATGGACTGACATGCGGAGTAGGTCAGTCGTCAACATCTTGATCTCCAGTTGCATGGGCACCATGTTCTGGAAGGCAGTTGACTCCTCTCGTGGGGGTGCCATCCAGGACGCTCACTGCATATTTGAGCAGATTGATGGAGCCATACAACATGTTGGCCCCGCTCATGTAGTGCAGGTTGTCACAGACAATGCATCCAACTGCTTTGAGATGGGGAGGATTTCGACAGCTACTTACTCCCACATTGTTTGAACGCCTTGTGCAGCCCACTCCATTGACTTGATGTTCAAGGAGATTTCGCGTCTAGATTGGGTCACTGCTATGGGAGTATGTTGAATGTACCCAATAGCACGGTTTCCAGGCAATAATAGAAGCGCGCGTGTTCAAACATCGGACTTCCTCATTACTTCAAAGGGGGGCTTGATTGCCCTTCAGCTGTCTGAAATCGGCCCTCTTAGCAGATCGCGATCACTGAAAAGTGATCCATTTGCACGATTTATTTGGTTACAGTTTTATGGTCACTTCTTAGGGTTACCTCAAGATCTCTTTATAGCAGTTTGTTATTTTGCACCTCAGACATCAGCTTTTGCAAATTATGGTGTTGACCCCTTTCAGGCTCTTTCAGAGTGTCGAGAGCCACTAGGCAGGATGGCCACATCTATGGATTTTATTGCTTGGGACCAGAGCCAGGCACCAGATGGGGTGGCTTTCGTTGCTACAGTTTTTGCCACGGACTTCTGGCGTGATGTGGAGCAGCTCGTCACTGCTTTGAGATCCATCTATGCGGTTCTTCGGCTGGTGGATCGAGAGGGCAGTACCATGGGGCTGCTATACGAGTTCATGGACCGCATCGGCGAGGCTTTGCAGTGGCCACTTCTTGCATAGGCCAGCTATGTACGTCACTTCAATTCAACATTATATTCAGGCATTTTCATTCCATTGTATGACCGCATGGTTGTTGGTGATCTTTTATGGTTTATTGCTTGCATGTTTTTTGCTTGTAGGATGGCACAACTCAAATCCATATGGCTACGACAATGGAATAAGTTCTATCGACCCATTCACACAGTGGCTCACCTACTACACCCGTTGTGGCAGTCACCTAGCCAACTGCAAGATGAGGAGCTATCAGGTGATTGGGACTCATATGTGTCGCAGGTCTACACGGGACATGGGCAGCTATACGAGTTGGAGGTTTAGTACAGCAGGTACAAGAGCCCATTGGGAGCATTCTCGAGGGAGTTGGCGAAGGAGAGAGATAGCCGACTTCGTGCAGTCACATGGTGGGGTATTTTTGGGGACCTCACCCCGATTTTGATGAGGCTTGTGCTACGTGTCCTCTCACAGGTATTTACCATACTTTTTTTTCTTGATGTTCATCGTTGTCTTCTCTTCAGTCGTAGGTGGTGTTTTCGAAAAATGTACTTACTCGTTCGTATTGTGCATTTTGTTTCTAGGATTGCTCCGCATCGGCATGTGAGAGAAACTAGAGCACCTGGGCGCTTGTTCACACGAAAAAGCGCAACATGCTATCAGTTGAGCAGTGCGAGAGGTTGGTGTTTTGCAACACCAACGGCAAGTTACTTTGTCGCATCGGGGGGGGGTTTATCTTTTCATCTTGGAGGTGAACCCAGATCATTGTATCATGTTTCCTGAGGATGAGACCGAGCCAGCTGCACCGGAGGAGGATATCATGGCCCAGATTTACGAGGATATCTAGGGCGAGGCGGTCCGACACAGACGAGCGCCCCTAGGGCCCCTGGCAGCACAGTTGCAGCTGACCATGTGCTCTCGACGACACACCCCTGACAGAGTCTACTATGCCTACTCAAGTAATGAAAATCTTTGGTTCAAGTTGTAATTACAAATCAAGTTCTTTTGCTTATGTGTTATCTGAATGTGTTGGCTTTGTAGATGTACTGACATTGAGTTCTCGATGTGTAGGATCAGCATGCGCACACATTGGAGGATGTAGACCATGGGACTTCACACACATTTCCCCTACCCCTCCTAGGCCTCGGTATGTCCATCCAGATGCAGAGACCCAGGCAGAGCCAGATGACGAGACATTGGATTGCCTACTGGACTCCATGGTGAGCACGGAGGGATTTTTTGATGGCAGGTCCACTCACAGTGTACGAGCCAGGGGTACTGGTAGATCTAGCAGTAGGCCCAGGCTAGCCAATCTGTATGTGTTGTTTGATCAGGAGGCAGGAGCACGTGCTCCCAGTACCTCTACCGATCCCTAGGGGTAGGGGTAGGGGCAAACCTCGAGGGTCAGGCGTTGGATCTAGCCAGGGCATGAGCCAGTCTGCTAGAGCTAGAGGCAAAGGCAAAGGCAAATCTAGGCAGCTCGTGGCCCCCTCAACAGACATTATAGAGAGTCCCGTCTTAGCCTCAGATGACGTCTCACCATAGGATTAATTTTCATAGTACTATGTTATCAAACATGATATGTTTCTTTTTGTATCAGATGTACGGCGAACGCATAACTATTTTATGGATGTTTTTTGCTTACATTTATGGCTCTTCCCTAAACCCTGCTCGGATTATATGATGGTTATTCTCCAGCAGTTCCGTTACGTTTATCAAGAATGTTTCTTGGTTTCAAAATAATTTCATGGTTTTGTTGATAAATGTATGGTGGTGGGTCAGATCGTATTTTAAATGCAAAATTTAGCTGAGCACCGTAGGTTGTTCCTATTGACATGAATTCTCAGGTTATTTTTACTCCATTCAACACTCCTAGTTAATAGTCTGATTATTGTAATTAATTGTCTGTTCATTAATAAATCCGTTTAATGTAGTTAATTTTCTGTTTTTAAGTTAATTAGCTGAATTTTTACATAAATTAATTCCTCTGTAAAAAAACGTGTTATTTTTTGGGGGCATTGTTCCGGAACGGGCAACTAAGATAGGAACATGCTAGGCACGACATCGAATCAATTTGAGTTGTATATTGACAAGATCTTTGTGGGTACTTCAATAAAATTTCGGCCCATTGTATGATTTCATTCATCCAGCGATTGAAGTTACCACCCGGGCTCCCAGCAGTCAATTGACATTTTATTATTATTGTTTTGACAATTAACCAGATGATTGGGCCGATGGTAGTAGGTAATAGACCTATTAGGTCCTGATAGCTTATGAACAGCTCAATCGGCTGCATTTCTGACAGTTTGATGACTAAGAGTTTCCGGCACTGAACATAAGAGCCGTGTAGGTTTATATAACAGCTGGAATGAGTACTGGGTTGATTTCATCAGTCAACAATTGGATTTTGATTGCCAGCATTCTCAATTGACTGTCAATATGGCTCACTTACATCTCATATTGGAGGCAATCTGTAAGACATATATTGAAATTCACTTGCAGGTTTATGGTGCATTTTGCATTGCTTTGTTCTTAGGACCATATACCAGTGAGCGTAATGCAACAGACTTAGAGCCATGAAGCTATGTTGCCTAGACTTTAACATCACCCTCACTCTCTTATCTATTAGCTCAACAAAGAAACATGAATGGGTAGCAACACTATCTAAGTGCAACTATACCAGGATAAATATTTTTTGTGGTCCACATGCACACAATCCACAAACTTCCACTGTCAATAAAGTTCTTTGCAAAGCTTCCTCTTTGTAATACAACTTGTCATCGAAAGATGTGAAAATATTTTCTGTTCAGAACTGCATTACTTCTATGGGAATAAATCATAGAGTTTTAATTAATATTTAAGCATCATAGGTAGTACCTGGAGAATCTCTAAAACTACAAGTTTCATGGGCATGAAAATGACAAAAGCAAAATAAACTTCTGACAGGAACAGGCTCCTTAAGGTTGTGTCAAGCTTTTACAACCCTGTAAAAATGGTGGAAGGAATAAGCAATGAACAAAATCGAAGGTTTTTTTGTAGGCTTTAGTTCCCCTGGAGGCATCTTCACATTTTCAAAGGGAACGTGATCAGTTTCTGAGTCAACGCTGGATGAAATTTTATTTCTAGACTGATGATTTTCGTACAGATGCAATCTGGTCCAATGCCTGAAGCTCCACATAATTTTTTTTTGGGATTTTCATCTACACTGCGCCACATAATGGACCCTAATATACAGCACATTGTATTGCAAGATCGCTGCCTATACAAGTTTCTCAAGCCAACATCATCATTTGAGGAACTGTTGAGATGTGCATAGAAGAAAAATTATCCAGGACTTCATAACTGTCAATATCAAGCTAAAGAACCAGACGGAGAAGTTGTACATCCTCTGGTTTTGTCTGATTAAAATTTGTTTGGACCATCTGTGAAGTGAAAAAAATGGAGGCAGGGTCACTTTGGAAAGCTTTGGAAGTCAGTACAGCATAACATCAACAAACAAAAATTGGTGAAAGACACTAATTCTAGAAATTCATTACCTGAAATCCACTTTTGATGTATAGTCTTTGACCAGCTATGTTACTTGGATATACATGAACATAAATCTCCTTCAGGCCTACAGCATGAAACAGACCCATATAGATTTTATATACGACAAAATATGAATACCAAGCCTTTGAGTAAGGGCTGTAGTTAGTTTGTCAAAATTAATAGTGTTGCTTTTAATGAAACAAGTTAGTGAATTTTCATACCCCAATCTTTTCCTGCTTCAATAGCGACTTGGACCAAGCTTGAAGCTATCCCTTTGTTTCTTGATGTCTTGGTCACACACATGTTTGCTATGTAGCCATATCTGTGAGGCCTTTGTAGGGCACTAACACCAACAGACAGTGAAGACCTAGTGATATCCTGTTAGGAAGTGCACCCCTTTAAAAACTGCTAAGAGACATTTTCAACTGCAATTTACAATGACCAGATGTATCAAGAAAAAACAAGGAATCACTTACTCCAGGAAAAGCTTCACCGTGCATTAGTTGACGGACAGTGATGTCCAGAGTTCCAATTACATTCTCTAGCAGTGTACCATGATGTTCTTGTAGAATGTTATTGTGCAAACTCTCTCTCCTTATCTGTTGATGAAGTTCACACATACATGATCAGAAACTCTAGCTGAATACTTTTTCTTCTTGGCATGTACGACTTCCCAAGTTTTTGTAAATCACGAGGATGGTGAATAGTTGAACCAGCAAAAATATTATAAGGAACGTGTACATGCATTAGGCATGAAAAGGATCCTTGTCTATGGAAGATGAATAAGAATAAAACCTGTCAAAGATATTTTCTATCTTGCACCTGCATAATCTAAAATTGACTTAACAAATCTCACTTGCTTTCGGTATATTATGTCCCTCCAATCCCTAAAGCCCATGGCACTACCACATTTTCACATATTTCATTTGGTAAACAACGTCAGAATTCTGGTTACTCCATCTAGCATCTAGCCTCCTAAAACAACTTCTGTTACGAGCAAAGGAAATTACAATTAATCAACAATACTTCTTATCATAACAATCACAAAGTCATGCACATATCACTTTTGCAAGACATAAAGAGGCCCTACCATCAATGTTTTGAAGCCATGTGACTTCCATATGTTACCATAATTGTGAATTGTGACACCATACAAATCTCTAGCCAGTTTGTGTATTTAAGGTTGTACCCATTTAAGTTTGTCAGCCAAGAAGCAATGTATATTAATTTTTGGACTTTCACATATAAATACCTCAGCATTAAGGTGATCAACGGTAGAGAGTAGTTGGTGTGATTACGCCACAAGCATGTAAGACCAAACAGTTGCTGTTCTCATCAAGGATTGCTTCCTTTGATTTGCTAGATTGTGACCGATCAAAACTTGTCTTTGCCCTTCCATTCCCTCGTTTAGCATCATCTTACAATGACGAGATGCTGTAAGTCTCATCGTTTGAGTGTCTACCACATTTTTGGCCTGTTATGGAGAAAATAACTTGATCAGTGAAAAGTATAAGCAGCTTTTGATCCTCTTCGCACCTTTTTGAGTCATTAATTCTTGGCAGCCCATCTTCATGACAGGTGGGGTCTTCAGAAACCTGACCACCGCTTGTATCATTGGCTATCCACTTTCTTTATACATAAATTAAGCTTGGTTTAGTCTTTTCCTTTGCCATTTTGCCTATCTTATCATTTGATGAATCACATGTCCGATGCAGATTCTCATGTAGTAACTAATTATTGCAGCCTTGGGAGTTACCAAGAGACAAGCTAGTAAATGTAAGTTTGAACTTTCAAGAAGAAAAATATTTGCGCACGTTTCTAACGATTGCAAACTTCAAAGTCCTCCAAATGTTCAAACTTTGAATATGCAGATTCCTACATTGGAAAGGAAAACAAAATAGCCCACTAGGAAATGTATAATAATGTAACCCGTATTTTGCAAAAATTATTTTAATGTACAATGTGCAGACCATGATTCAAGCGTTATAACAATAGCAATGTCTATTTACTGTCATAGTGTATAACTCCAGATCACACAGAAGGTTTTTCTGTTTTTTAGGACATTCTATTCTTTTGTCAACCGTCATCCATTTCTCTTCCACCTGTCAGCTTTCCAACCTTCTGTTTACTAGCGATCTATAAGCCTATGTTCCACCGTCTGTCTCCACAGCATTCCTACAAACCTTCAAATATCGTTCAATTGCGGGTACCAAACTTAAAAGCTCTCACTCACATTCTTAGACTGGTACCTGCTACCTCAAAAACAAAATTCCAGCTTTACAATCTGCGCCAAATAGCTGTTCATCTCATTTGTCTACATGTAGTTCTCATAATCTCAAACAAACTTCATCTCCTAACCAATATTGTTAACACCACCTTTCAAACCACTGCTTTCACTTACGGTTTTCTCTCAGTAAGCACTCTGTGTAACGAGATTTTCTCGGAGCCACTCACTGGCGTGTGGTGGGCCTTAGATCCATAGACATTGGAGCAGGCCATGCACACAGAGGCTGTGGCTGATGATGAGAGAGATCCTTTCAGAGTATCATTGGGAGTTGGCACATCATGATAGGAGTCAACGCGGGATCACTAGGTCCATGTCCAGGGCCAATAAAGGATGCAGGAGAGGAGGGTGGGTGGGGGTGAGGCTGATGAGGGAGATCAAGAAGGATTTGATGATGATGATGAGGCGGCCCTGAATGATCATTGGTGAAATAGAGATGGACATAGGTGAGAATGTGGGGTTTGTTGATCCCGATGACTCTTTTAGCATCCTTTGGTTGGGTTTCATGTGGCTTTCTTGGTTTCTTACAAGTAGTATAAAAAGGCCGGCTTTGCTTCCCATTTCTAGCCTAAACCCTAAACCCTACAATAGGCCATATAGTGGCCTATACAATGCATAGTATCTGGCCAACAAAAGGGTCCTATAGGATCCATGAAGGCCAATCAACAACATGAGTTGGCACAAATGCATAACAGCTATCAACATGGATAGTCGGCTCTAAACATACCTCGTCTAGATATGTGTGCCTGATGACTTGGATCCTCGGTACAACAAGATGCAACTGCTCTGGATATGAACGTACCCCACCACAATGATCCCATAGCACATTTATAGCATTTGAAACATTAGGAAACCAAAGGCTGCAAACTAGTGAAACAATTGTGCTTGCGTACCCTTGATAGATACTTGTTCCTCATGTGTGTCCAAAAATTAGCGCTCTGCTTCCCATTTTTGGCCTAAACCCTAAACTCTACAATAGGCCATATAGTGACTTGTACAGTGCATAATATCTAGCAAAATAGGATCCTATGGCGCATAATTGTTTTTGCAAAAATTATTGTTGAATTCCCCATGTAAAAACCTGTAACTTGACACCCATTTAAAAAAATCGAATAGCATTTCGTTGCATTCCAAGAGAAAATCCTGGAACATGGAGTGCAATTAGTATAATTGCAGTGAATCGCGATTCGCTGCTTTTGCAATTCGTGAATCGCTTGGCTGTAAAAAAAAAGGGTACAGTACATGGTGCAGGGGACTGGTGCAGTGGCACATGGGCACTGTGGGTGAGCAGACCATGGGGCCAATGAGAGACCAACATAGGGGGGGAGCATCACATGGGGGCAAGTACAGAGGCACATGGGCACTGTGGGTGAGCAGACCATGGGGCCAATGGGAGACCAACACAGCGGGGGAGCATCACATGGGGGCAGGTACAGAGGCACATGGATGGATCATGGGGATCCACATGGCCGATCAGGCTGTGGGGATAAATAGGCACTCACAATGCCATTGTGGTCGGCATTTTCAGAGGCTGTGAGAGAGCTAGTGATAGACAGTGAGAGAGCAAGCGAGAGCCGGTGACACGTTGTTTGAGAGCCAGGGTGCTGTGAGAGGGTCCTGTGGTACGTGCAATGAAATGCTTTAGCACATGTGCACGGGTGGAAGGTCAACGAAACACAGCAATGGAGGATGAAATGAGATGCATACCTGAGAAAGGGCACGCAGTGCAAGACGCTGTATGGATGGATAGGTGCTACCAAACATGGTCCACCTGGTAATGGGAAGCTGCCTCCTCTCTGGATCTTGAGCAGCCGGGTGGCCGAACGTGCCCATGCCGAAACGAAATGCAGCGAGCTCCTCCATGAGCCTGATAGGATCCAAACCTATGTGTGGACCCACCCTGTGAATGTACTGAAGCCAATCGGCCTCGAGCTCCCTGTCTGCGATCTGTGTCGGAGAGAGGAAGAGGGGATGCAGCATGTGTGCAACGTTGTGGATACTCCTGTGGAAGTAGTTCCACCGCGTCTCCCATATGAACTTCAGCTCTGTCATCTTGCAGGTGAGAGGCATGTGGTTTAGGGCATTACGAAAAAACTTAACACTGACAGAAAAACAAACTAGCAATTACTAAAAAGGTAAAGGCCAATTACATTACTATACTGCTTACCTCTCTGGCTGCAAGATGGGCAGCTGCAGGAACTGTCCAATCCGGTCCATGAGCTCATATACAAGTCCAAGTGTTGACCCCTCGCTGTCAGCCATGCGGAGCACAATGTAGAGTGGTCGAAGCAGTCCTGACAATGTCTGTGCATCCCTCCAGAACTGGTCTTCCCTCACCGTGGAAGAAAAGTGCTCCCCATCCTCAGTGTGCTGAAACGTACTGGCACGCCAAAGATCACTGGCAACCATCTGTAGAAGCTGCGCCCTACACCTGATCAGACGATCGATGACCACCAAGTCAAATGCAAAGCGTGTGGGGGCTGGCTTACGGAGGTCCAGATGGCTGAACACCCGGAACATGGCAAGAACACGCCTCTTTTTGGTGACAAAAGTCACTAGGAAGAGGGCCTCACGGACGATGGCTCTAACCCAGGGAAGTGCACCTATGTCCCCAATGAGAAGGTCTATGCCGTGTGCCGCACAGGGGGTATGGACGATGTGAGGGAACTCGGCCTCTAGTAGGACACCCATTTGAACACAATTGGTGGCATTGTCCGTCACCACCGTAACGACATGCTGGGGGCCTATGGACAGTATGGAAGACCTAATGACACCGTACATGAAATCTGCAGATATGACTCTCCCCCCCCCACTACATCCACGACTCTCAAAAATTGTGTACCCATGCAGCTGGAGACCAAGATGTTGAGGATCGGCCTCCTCCTGACATCAGTCCAGCCATCGGACATGATGCTACATCCATATGTGGCCCAGTGGCGGCGTAGAGGCTCCATCTCTCTAGACAAGGACTCAACCCTATCTCTCAGCATGTGTGTGCGGACAACCTCCGAACCAGCGACTCTCCAGCTAGAGCTGACACACTGTGCAAGGCGGAATGCCCTTCTGAAGGGCTCAGAATCGGTGATGGCAAAAGGTAGGTTCAGCTCGTAAATCAAACTGGCCACGGCCTGTGTGGCCTCTCTGTCCATGTGCGGCTGATGCGCGCCACGAATGGTCTGCTGCACAAGGGCTCTACCTGGTGGGCGACGGGTGGTGGACCTCCAGCACGGTGCACCAACTGTGACGGGAATGGACGATGACGCGACAGGCTGGGCACTGGTGGATGCATCGGCTGTAGACGTGGAATGGGGAGAGTGGGATGCACTGGCAGGGATGGGTCCAGCAGCATAGGTGGGGTGCACTGGTGGAGGGGCAACATCTGGCATGGGGTACGAAAACTGCTGGCCGAGGAGGTCATCCGGATGGGAAGGGAAGGAAGAAGAGATTTCTTCCACATCCTCGAAGGCCTCAGCAGTAGCATCCTGGGCCTGCTCGGGTGGCGGAGAGTCCATGAGAAAGTCGTAAACCGGGGGCGTGCGAGCAACAGGACGTGGACCGGATTCTGAGCAGATAGGGGTGCGTGAGGCGGAACTGTCTGAGGGGGATGAGGGGCAAAGGGACTGGACGAGGATGCACTCCCTCTCCTTGTGCGTGCCAGCCAAGCAGGCAGCAACTCTGGGTCAGCCACATAAGGAGCGGTGCAAAATCGGAGAATGCCCTTTGAAATGGTGTTCTCCCCCGCCACGAGCCGCGGCCCGTAGGTGTCCAGTAGTTGTTGCCTGTCGGGGACGGTCATGCTGCCACAAGGGGCAGCATTCAAGGTGGCACCATTTTTGGCGTGTGCACCTAGTAGATGGCCTTTAAGGCGAGTGAGAGATGCAACAAATTCGACGAGACAGTATCGACAACGCACGATCTTCTGTCCGGTCTTGTTGGACTTGTCGCCAACCCGCCTGACAATGTCTACCTCGTCCCATAGACCGGAAAGGTCGGATTGCACCGTGATGGAGAAAACTAGGGACAAAATGCTGATGAAGCTAAAGCTGCAAGGATGGAACGCTGGAAAAAAAACAGCAGGGTACACTGTGTGAGAGACGCTGAAAATGGGCGAAGGCAGGGCGAAGCAAGTCAAATGCAAGGTAGGGCATTGCGTGGGCGAAGGGCAACGCAAGGAATCGAAGGCAGGCAAGCGGAAACAGTAGCGATGGTAGGGCGGAGGAGGGCGCAAAAAAATTTCTGATGAAATGCGAGGGGGGCGGGTAGGTTTAGGTAAGAAAAAAATTTAAAAAATATTAAATATTAAATAGCACCCACGCTAGAGCATAAGGAGGTGAATCCTAGGTTATGTAATCTAGTGGATCACTCATTCTAACACATCATATGGTAAATGGATAGACTAATAGACTTTAAAGAGCTTACCCCAATTCATAGTTCCACGGAACAGAACAAAACCGTTCCTAGGAACGACTCCGTACCGTTCCTATGGAACCTAAGGTTTTGTTTGCTAGATGCGAATGCCAGAACATTTTTTCTTACAGATTTCAGATCAACAGGTTGCCAGATCAACGGATTTCAGATGCCAATGCATGCTTTCAGATAAGCAGGATCAGGTCTGTTTGCCAGATGTGATTGCTAGAACGGTTTTTCTTACAAATTTCAGATCAGCAGGTTGCCAGATCAACGGGATCAACGGATTTCAGATGCCAATGAACGATTTCAGATCAGCAGGTTGCCAGATCAACGGGTAGCCAGCTGAAATCACACATGAATGCCGGAACGGTGATATAGTTCCTAATCCGTTGATCTTAGAAAATCAGGAACAGTTCCTAAAGAATAGTACTGTACTCATTCCTAAGGAAAATCCTTAGGAATGGGTGTCACCGTATCAATGCTCCAATTGACTGAGTTTCTCACAAAGCCAGCTTTCATTCATCAATATATTAGACCCTTATCTCTACAGAATACTGAATTTTGGGCTAAGAGCTTGTGCTCATTGAGGATAACACTGAGAGTTGCCATTATTAGCGACACTATATTTAATTGAGAATGATGATGAAGATCCAAGATTGTATATGATTGTGGCAGAGGGCTCTGATGATTGTTTTTCTACTGCCAATCTTCTATATGCTTTGTCAATTATCCTCCGATGTTGCATTGCTGCATCTATGCTTCATTTACAAGTTGGCATTCTACATGCTTAGCATACATCACTCTTGGATAGTGGCAAGAGAAAGAGAGTTGGGAGCAGTTTCTACTTAAGCTTGTACTATCGTGATGGGAATATCATAATGCAGCTTTCAGAATCTACTATATCTAGCATCTACAATGCATTTGAATCAATTTGTCAAAGTTTCACGAATTAGGCTCCTCACTTTCCCTCAACCAAAATTAAAATAACTCGTAGCTTTACACTGAACAAAGAACAGTTAGACTCATCACTTATACTTTGAAGTTCAAAGATTAAAGACAAATTTGAATCAAAGAATGCAAAGACCAGAGACTAGATTATCCAAGATATAAATGAATAAGGAAAGATGAACTTACCGCCATAAAACAAAGACTTTTGATTGAATGACCATACTTTCCAAGTTGACGCCGCTTTACAGCAACAAACTCCTTAAACAAATTTATCCTAAAAGTCAATCTTGAGTAGATACTAGGCAAAGGTTGCACAAGCGAGCACATAACATGATACATAATATGCTAGGGCACATCTTTAAGAAGAAATACAAAATCTTTACTTTTTCCTGAAACTTGAGCATCATAGTTTGTATCATAGTACCCTCTGGTACCGCTGGTATGGTACCGCCGGTACGGTACCGCCCTGGGATCCGCGGTACCAGGGCGGTACCATTTTTAATATATTTTTTTTATTTTTTAATATATTTTTAGTAATTTTTTTTTGCATATTAACTACCAAAAAAGGACAAAAAAAAGTAAAAAAAGGGGGTTCTGGGTGTAAAAAAAGAGGGTACAGTACATGATGCAGGGGACTGTTGCAGTGGCACATGGGCACTGCGAGTGAGCAGACCGAGGGGCCAATGGGAGACCAACACAGGGGGGTAGCATCACATGGGGGCAAGTACAGAGGCACATGGGCATTGTGGGTGAGCAGACCATGGGCCCAATGGGAGACCAACACAGGGGGGAGCATCATATGGGGGCAGGTACAGAGGCACATGGAGGGATGATGGGGATCCACATGGCCGATCAGGCTGTGGGGATAAATAGGCACTCACAATGCCATTGTGGTCGGCATTTTCAGAGGCTGTGAGAGGGCTAGTGATAGACAGTGAGAGAGCAAACGAGAGCCGGTGACAGGCTGTGAGAGGCTGTTTGAGAGCCAGGGTGTTGTGAGAGGGTGTTCAAGGATCAGGGTGCTGTGAGGAGAAGGTCGATCGAGATGGCTGAGCGCATACCACCGAAGCCCGAGGGCGAAGCCAGGAGAAAGCTTGAAGAAGATATCCGAAGGCACAACGAGAGGCATCGGAAGCAAGAGGCAGATATCCGAGAGATGCTGCGACAGACTCGAAAGAGAAATCCGGAACCGGAGCCACCCGCCCCCGCTGTGGATCCTGTCCCCGCTGTCGAGCTGGATCTGGATGAGCAGATCAGAATGAATTTCACACGACGGCAGCTCATCATGGTCAGAGAAAGGGCGGCCAGACGTCGGGCTAACCAGGAGGCAACTCGGGCTAACCGGGAGGCAGAGCAAGAGTGACAAAACAATGCACCAGACGAGGGCGAGGAGTTGGTGGAGGATCAGTGAGGGATGTTTAGAATAGATGAGGTCCACCCGTATGTGGCGGACTGTTGCTATGTAGTTTTCGGCAGTTTATGGTGCAGCAAATAACTAGATGGCTGCTTAAAAAAATGATAGTATATGTGATGTTATCCTGATACAACGGTTGAATATATACATAGTTGTTTTTTGTGCAACGCGAGCCTGGTCATGTAAGATGCAATGTCTGTAATTTTTTTAAATGCAGATGTATTACATGTGTTTATGAAATGTCGTTTGGGGTGTAGGGGTGATTGTTGTGCTCATGATGTAGGTGCATATATGTGAAGCTAGCATTCACTTCAAACGAAATTAAATGAAAATAGGATTCAGACACGCACATAGAATTCTTCAACATAAAATAAAGCATCACATGTACAGAGCGACATACGCACAATGTGCAACAAATAATGTAGGCCAAACACTGTATATAATGTGAAAAATCATCTAAGTACAATGGTAGACCGTCTGCTAGAGACAAACTACTGAAACTAAAACAACAGAGCCACAATCAATGCTCTGGCTCTGACTCAAACGAATGCTCTGGAGACAACTCAGGGCCCCGAGCTGACTCTCGCAGCCGATATCTCTGCCTGTCTAGAACTTGCATGGGCTGTGTATCCGAGGGGGAAGACTTGTCATCCTCATCCTCCCAATCAGCCTCCGCATCAGCCCCCAAGCAGGCCAAACCAACAACACCTGCTCCAACTGGCTGTGATACCGCACCTCTACCTGTACCTGGAGCCCTGCGTGGTCGTCCTCTCCTCCCTGGCAGTTTCTGTGCCTTGCCTTTCTTGTTCGGTGCACCCTTGGGCCTGCCTGGTCTCTTGCGGACAAGAGGAGCTGTCAATGCCTCGTCACCCCCATGCAAATCACCTGGCTGGCTAGGCTGGGCCCAAGCTGAGGCCGGCTGGGATAGGGAAGCAAAAGAGGGAACTCCCTGTGCAACTGAGCGAGGAGGATGAGCTCGTGGAGTGTGCCCGTGGAGCTGCTGCAGGTGGAGGAACTGGCTGTGCAGGAGGCGAGTACAGTGGCGATATGTACTGAAAGGGGCGCTGTGGTGGCCGGTACTGGTACATCCTGGGTGCTGCCAAAGGAGGAGGATGTGACGTGGGTGCTGCCACTGGAGGAGCCACTGTGGATGTGGGCGCTGCAAGAGAAAACCTGGGCACAGATGGTGGCCTGCCATGGAGACCTGGTGCTGCAGAAGTGGACGGCGATGGAGGGGCTGTAGGCCTAAATGGCACCGGTGGCACTGGAGGAGCTGTGCGACGCACATACACCCTCTGAGGAGCTGGAGGAACTGTAGGGACCTCATGCGGCTGCTCTGGCTGGGACTCTGTGTGTGGCATGCTGGCAAGAGATGATGGGGGCGCCCTGACACTCGGCATCTGCTGGGCCTCTGAATCCAATGTGGCAACCAAGTCGGCCAGCTGGGCATCCGAATATAAATGCTCTGGGCTCTGGGACTCATCCTGTGCACCAGCCTCTAAATCATCCTGTGCACCAACCTCTGAATCATCCTATGCACCAACCCCTGAATCAACCCAAGCCTCATCCCGTGCCTCATCATGTGCACCCTGTAGACCCTGCATGGCCTCCCAATCTGTGCAATGAAAGTCATCAGGTGCCTCCTCTAGTGTGCTGTCGTAGTAACGGCCATGACTCTGTGCTGCACGCATCCAAACATCTGCGGGACCGGCATCTAAACCACTCTGCCCTCTATCAAGAGCCTCCTCCATCATGTCGACATAGGTAGGTATGCCACTGGCCCCCCCTGTGTGCCCTGCCTGTCTGCCGGTATAACCTGTGCCATGTGTCCCACCTCTGCCACGTGATGCACCTGTGACCCCTGCCCGTGGCGTGTGCCCTGCACCTGTATAATCTGCCTCATCCCTCTCTGGTCTGGCAAACACAACCCGAATGGGCTCATCCTCATCATGCTCATCCTCTGACACTGGCTCATCTGCCTCATACAATGGGGGCTCTCTGTGCTCAAGCCCAAGCTCTCTCTCTCTCATCTCGGCAAGCTCCCTCTCTCTCTCTGCCATCAACTGTGTGCCCAGGTCATCTGCAGGCATGGGATGGGTGCTGTCCGTAGGCAAGTCAACCTGGCGCTCCAAATCGGATATCTTCATCTGCAAGGTTTAAAATTGGCATGTCAGAGAAACAACTCTATCAAGAAATGAAACCAACATACCAGGAGTCAACCAACATGCTATGAAAGGTTAGCTTATCACCTGCAATGCGCTCGTAATGGTCGGAAGCCTCCTGGCGAGACATGCGTTGGTGCTACAGAACACCAACCGCTCCAACTGACTCACTGACAAGCGGTTCCTTCTCCTCGTGTGAATCAGTGCCCGTGTGCTCCAATTACGCTCACACACGGAGGCAGCACAGTCCTGTGGTGCGTGCATTGAAATACTTCAGCACATTGTGGCAGAGGTGAAACTTCAACAAAACACAAAAAATGGAGGATAAAATGAGATGCATACCTGAGAAAGGACACGCAGTGCAAGACGCTGTATAGATGGGTATGTGCTACCAAACATGGTCCAACAGGTAATGGGTAGCTGCCTCCTCTCTGGATCCTGGGCAGCCGGGTGGCCGAATGTGCCCATGCCGAAACGAAATGCAGCGAGCTCCTCCATGAGCCTGATAGGATCCAAACCTATGTGTGGACCCACCCTGTGAATGTACTGAAGCCAATCGGCCTCGAGCTCTCTGTCTGCGATCTGTGTCGGAGAGAGGAAGAGGGGATGCAGCATGTGTGCAACGCTGTGGATACTCCTGTGGAAGTAGTTCCACCGCGTCTCCCATATGAACTTCAGCTCTGTCATCCTGCAGGTGAGGGGCATGTGGTTTAGGGCATTACGAAAAAGCTTAACACTGACAGAAAAACAAACTAGCAAGTACTAAAAAGATAGAGGTCAATTGCAACACTGTACCGCTTACCTCTCTGGCTGCAAGATGGGCAGCTGCAGGAACTGTCCAATCCGGTCCATGAGCTCATACACCAGTCCAAGTGTCGACCCCTCGCTGTCAGCCATGCGGAGCACAATGTAGAGTGGTCGAAGCAGTCCTGACAATGTCTGTGCATCCCTCCAGAACTGGTCTCCCCTCACCGTGGAAGAAAAGTGCTCCCCATCCTCAGTGTGTGGAAATGTACTGGCACCCCAAAGATCACTGGCAACCATCTGTAGAAGCTGGGCCCTGCACCTGATCAAACGGTCGATGACCACCAAGTCGAATGCAAAGCGCGTGGGGGCTGGCTTACGGAGGTCCAGATGGCTGAACACCCGGAACATGGCAAGAACACGCCTCTTTCTGGTGACAAAAGTCACCAAGAAGAGGGCCTCCCGGACGATGGCTCTAACCCAGGGAAGTGCTCCAATGTCCCCCATCAGAAGGTCTATGCCGTGGGCTGCACAGGGGGTATGAACAATATGAGGGAACTCGGCCTCTAGCAGTACACCCATCTGAATGCAGTTCGTGGCATTGTCCGTCACCACCGTGACGACATGCTGTGGGCCTATGGCTAGGATGGAAGACCTGATGACATCAAACATGAACTCTGCAGATATGACTCTTCCCCCCCTGCTGCAATCCACTGCCCTCAAAAACTGTGTGCCCATGCAGCTGGAGACCAGTATGTTGAGGATCGGCCTCCTCCTGACATCAGTCCAGCCATCAGACATGATGCTGCAACCGTAAGTGGCCCAGTGCCGACGCAGAGGCTCCATCTCTCTAGACAAGGACTCGACCCTATCCCTCAGCATGTGTGTGCGGACAACCTCTGAACTAGGGACTCTCCAGCTAGGGCTAACAGACTGTGCAAGGCGGAAGGCCCTTCTGAAGGGCTCAGAGTCGGTGATGGCAAAGGGCAGGTTCAGCTCGTAAACCAGACTGGCCACGGCCTGTGTGGCCTCTCTGTCCATGTGCGGCTGATGCGCGCCGCGAATGGTCTGCTGCACGAGGGCTCTCCCTGGTGGGCGACGGTTGGTGGACCTCCAGCACGGTGCACCAACCGTGACGGGAATGGACGATGACGCGACAGGCTGGGCGCTGGTGGATGCATCGGCTGTAGACGTGGAATGGGGAGAGTGGGATGAACTGGCAGGGATGGGTGCAGCAGCATAGGTGGGGTGCACTGGTGGAGGGGCAACATCTGGCATGGGGTACGAAAACTGCTGGCTGAGGAGGTCATCCGGATGGGAAGGGAAGGAAGAAGGGATCTCTTCCACATCCTCGAAGGCCCGCCCAGTACCATCCTGGTCCTGCTCGGGTGGCGGAGAGTCCATGAGAAAGTCGTAGACTGGTGGAGTGCGAGCAATAGTGGGTGGTGGTGGAACCGTAGTGGCAACTGTCGGACGTGATGGGACGGGATCCACCGGAATCCGAGCAGATGGGGGTGCGTGAGGCAGAACTGTCTGAGGGGCAAAGGGACCGGAGGAGGATGTACTCCCTCTCCTCGTGCGTGCCAGCCAAGCAGGCAGCAACTCTGGGTTAGTCACATAAGGAGCGGTGCAAAATCGGAGAACGCCCTCCGAAATGGTGTTCTCCCCTGCCACGAGCCGCGGCCCGTAGGTGTCCAGTAGTCGCTGCCTGTCGAGGACGGTCATGCTGCCACAAGGGGCAGCATTCAAGGTGGCACCATTTTTGGCGCGTGCACCGAGCAGATGGCCTTTAAGGCGAGTGAGGGATGCAGCAAACTCGACGAGACAATATCGGCAGCGCACGATCTTCTGACCGGTCTTGTTGGCCTTGTCGGCAACCCGCCTGACAATGTCTACCTCGTCCCACAGACCGGAAAGGTCGGATTGCACCATTGCAGATGAAATGAGGGATGGATTGCTGGAAAAAAAACAGCATGGTTCACTGTTGGAGAGACGCTGAAAATGGGCGAATGCAGGGCAAAGGAAATCAGATGCAAGGCAGGGCGTTGCGTGGACGATGGGCGACGCAAGGAATCAAAGGCAGGCAAGAAAAACCAGCAGCGATGGCAGGGCGGAGAGGGCGCAAAAAAATTTCAGAGGAAATGCGAGGGGGGCGGGTAGGTTTAGGTAAAAAAAAATTTAAAAAAATATTAAATAATAAATATAATATTATATTGTGGTACCGCGGTACCATCATGGTCCCGCGGTACCGGGATCCGCGGTACCCAGTACCGCGGGACCTATGGTTTGTATATAGAACATATTAGTTCCTAAAGGTTTGTACAGTACAAAGTTCCCTGTGGTACCACCATTATGGCACTGTCGGTACCGCCAGTACGGTACCGCCCTCAGATCCACGGTACCAGGACGGTACCATAATAAAAAATAAAAAAAAATTATAAATTTTTTTCCCGTGTTATTTTCGCAAACACCGCGGGACCGATATGGTACCGCGGTACCAGTATGGTCCCGTGGTACCGGGATCCATGGTACCGAGTACCGCTGGACCTATGGTACAATACTACCCATTCAAGTATTAGTTCCTAATTGATGATCTTGTTGGCATTCGACTCTTCACCACCAGTACTCCAGATTTGCTAATACGAAAAATCTCATTTGCCACTCCTGGGATCACCCTCATGTAGGAACTCTAACACTGTAGCCAAGTCCCCCATGAATCCGCTTTAACATGAACCCAAATGAGAAACGAACAACAAGAATTAGGACATGCAAGTCACCAAACTCAGCCATAGAGCGAATGTTGTTAAAGCTGACTTGGACGCACCAAGAATGCCCTAAAAGACCAACATGAGTGATTCTCCCGAGTCTCAGAGCACATCTAGATAAATTTGGCTAAGCCTTCGACTTTGGTGTCCATCTCTTACAACAATGATAAGGAGAAGATTGTACATCTTGAAATTTACCAAATTTAAGAACCTTTGCTTCTGGTTCATAAGGAAGTTCTTGTAAACCTATGGGCTTGACTAGAACGGCTTCTTGTCTGATCTGCTCAAAAGGACCACAATACCTAGGAGAAAACTTGACATTGATGCTCGTATTTAGGGCTTTAGAATCTTATGGAACTCTTAGAAAATCTCCCCTAGCTTTGAATTGTACTATCCACTTTTGCAGATTTACGTACCTTCTTGCTTGATCTTGAGCTTGTCTGATGCTTCTTCGAGCATGTTTGATCATGTTTCAAGTCTTGTAAGAAATCTCTAGTCTCTCAAGCATCTTTGTCTATTTAGACGTATGCCGAGAAGTTAGACTTTGAGATCACTATATTAGCTGAGTTTGATATTGTACTTGGTAAGCAGTGGTGTGTGAGTAAGCAGCCCACTATAAAATTTCATTTCGCACGTGCATAACTAGTTACAATCTATTTTGGGCTTTTGTAAGTTCTACCGGGGTTTGTTAGAAACTATTCCTGGGTTGTTACAAGAGGGTAGTAGACCAATAGCTTTTGAGATAAAAAGTTGACACCAGCTCAATAGAGATATCCCACACACGAGCAAGAGCTGTATGCGATCATACATGCACTCAAGGTGTGGCAACACTATTTGTACAACGTCGAGTTTTATGTGTACACAGACCATTATACTTTAAGGTATTTTTGCACTCAGCCAAATTTGAAGGGCCGCCAAGCTCAGTGGGCCGAGCTGATGCAGGAATTTTATTTGGAGGTTCGCTTCTGAAAAGAGAAGGAAAATGTGGTTGTTGATGCACTATCGCGGACACTGCATCAGATGAGCGTTACTGTAGTTGATAGTGATCTCATGGAGGAGATTAAGAGGGATCAGCAAAAGGACCCACATTGTCAGTGTGTGGCATAATGCGCGCAAGATAGTCGACCAAACAGAAGACTCAGCTTCACCTATCCATTTCGTAGAGGCACACACATCGTGAAGGTATGTTGTTGAGAAATGAAAATAGTGAAGGATCTTCGTAGTAAGATACTTTATGAATGCCATGATAGTCTTTACGGAGGGCACCTTGCTATTGATAAGAACAGTGAGCTTGTAAGAAGGCATCATTTATGGCCACGACTGCAGCGAAGCGTAAAGGAGTACATCCAACGTTGCATGACTTGTCAGGTGAGCAAGGCCGGGAGAGTAAGTCCATTGGGCTTGCTACATCCACTTGAGATACCTACAAGAAGGTGGGAAAGAATCTCTATGGATTTTATTGTCAGTCTACCTAGGCCCAAGCTGGGTATAGCTCCATCATCGTAGTGATAGATAGATTTGCCAAGATGGCCCATTTCATCACAACAACTAAGAAGGTCACAGCTCTGCAAGTAGCTGAGCTGTTTATCTAGAGTGTGGTCAGGTTGCATGGACTTCCGTAGTTTTTGGACAGAGGTATTTGCCAAGCTGGGAACACAGTTGCGGATAAGTAGTACTAAGTATCCTCAGACGGACGGCTAGACAAAGAGGGTTAATCAGATCTTGGAAGAATGCATATGTTAGTGGTACGCAGGCAGACCAAGTGAAGCGTTTGATCTTAGTAGAGTTTGCGAATAATGACAAGAGACAAATGTCCATAGAATTGAGCCCTTTTGAGCTCAACTATGGTTATAGGCCAGCTAGCCCAACTACCATAGGATTCCACGGAAGGTGCCTAGCGCTGCAGAGTTTTTAACCCAAATGCAGAAGAGGTTAGAGACGACATGACCTGTCTAAGGTAGTGGCTACGGCAGAAAGCTATACTCGTGAGAACTGTACCTATCGGGAATTTAGGAGAATGGGTATATTTACTAGTCCCTTCCAAGTCGAAGGTGCTATGCACAGGAAAGTGTACCAAGATATCTCCTAGGTATTCTGGACCATAAGAAAGTTAGCTAGGTAGCTTACAAGCTACAACTACCCTTGGGATGCAAGGTGCATCTAATGTTTCATGTTAGCAAACTCAAAATGATGTTTGCATGATGGTGATAACTTGTGGAAGGTCTTGTGTCTCTGGAAGAGAAAGACACTACAGGTTATGGGGTAGAGAAAGTTCTAGATCTGAGGGAGCGACAATTCAGGAATCGTCTCCTCCAAGAGTATCTATTGACTTGGAAAAGGCGGCCATTGTCAGATGCTATTTGGGAGACATGACAATGTTTGCAAAAGTCTTACCTAGAGTTTGTCATCGAAGACCGATGACTTGTCAAAAGTGGTAAGGATTGTTAGAGCCCAATCTCGGCACTAGCATGACCTCGACATGGCCGCTTACTAGAG
This sequence comes from Diphasiastrum complanatum, assembly GCA_029204225.1. Lineage (NCBI taxonomy): Eukaryota > Viridiplantae > Streptophyta > Lycopodiopsida > Lycopodiales > Lycopodiaceae > Diphasiastrum > Diphasiastrum complanatum. Next base: position 18,495,991 of record CM055106.1, on the reverse strand, counting down.
GGCGTGAGGCCAAGTATTGGCGATGGCCGGTGACCGGAGTGGACATCTGTCCCAAGCTGGGACCAGTGCATCACAAGCAATGACCCAGCGTGACTGCCTGAAAAGTTGTCAAAGATGCGGCGAATTTTGACCGTTGAGACCCTAGCCGTTTGCAGTTGGAAAATGACGTCTTTCCTTCTATTCACGTGGCTATTGTCCAAGTATGGCTTGTAGCCTCATGACCATGAAACTAATTTCTTGTGGGGTCACATAGTTGACCTTTATAGACAATGTACCTTGAAACTAGGATGTTTTTACAGTTCCCATTGTATGCTATTGTACCAAACATTTGTTTTGAGTGAGCCATTACTTCTAAAGTATTGAAATTCTTCATGATCATATTGTACTAATTTTCCTTATGATTTCTTCACCAACAATATAAAACATCGTGTTTTTTAGGACAAGGGAGAGTTAAGGACCAGATCTTTAGTACAACTGTTTCAAAGTTGGGTTATGCAACCTATTGTCATTTAAACCTTTAAGTCGTTAAGTGGAACTGTCACTTTTTAGGAATAGTTCTTAATCAAATGCACTATTATTGGGACCATCTAGCTTTGAATCATAATCCGTACTCTAGTATAATATCATAGATGCATTGCATTCCGGAACATAGAGTTCCGATCACGTTCCAGAAATTTCAGAACGTTCTTTTCTTTTGTAAAATTCCTAAGCATTCCGGAATCAAGATGTAAGAACATGCTAAAAACTTTAATTTTACTAACAATACTATCTAGATGTGCAAAAGAAAGATAATACAATGACTAATATCCTAATCACTTGTAACATTTAAACACATTCATACTTTTAGCAAAATTTTCAATAGACCTAATTGGGATCAATTCCAAGACATTTGAATTGCCATTCGTCTGTGACTACGCTCGAGCATCCATCTCTTCTAGGATAAACTAGCGAATGATGACGTTTGCAACATAATTAGAAATATTTAGAATCTATGGTCTAGCTTTTAATGATTAATCTGTTTCTTTTATGAACATAGTTCACAGAGTAGCACCATAGTTGTAAGAGGGAACTAGGCATAAGAATACCATGTATCTAAACAATGTAGGAAGTTTTGATTTTAATTATTATTATTACTTTTTTCGGGTTCCGATGTACCGGAATACTGCATTCCAAAACGCTCGTTCCGGAACCCTATGCCTCCGATATGTCGTACCGATGCAACTTAGTAGTATATAAATAAATCTATCTATATGCAACTTTTTAGTATGAAAGGGAAAAAATTGAAAACTATTTGGGCTAATCTTTTATACAAAGTATTTTGAATCTTAAACAACAATCTTCGAAAAAAAATTGAATCAATCTAAATTGCGATCTGAACCTTCCCAATTTGAATCTTCTAGGGAGCTAAGACTGGCATAGCTGAGCGTAGGTGGGTACAAGCTTAGATATGCAACTATTCAACATTCTCATGGAGATCTTTTCGTTCTATAAGTGATTCACAATTCACTTGATCAATAAAGCTTCATCGCCTTTGATACTTTCCATGTTCTGTGTGAATTTCATCATAACTAAAGGTGAACAGGATCCAAAATTGTCAATTGATAGCAAGAAAAATAGGTTAACCACTCAAAATTTAATCACATACATCAACGAGGGAAGCCAACTTCGACGGCCAATGATTATTAGCCAACGTAGTGCCAAAGTAGGCCCAATCTGGCTAATAGTTTGAGAAGTACTATAGGTCTAACCAACCTCATTATGTCAAGAAGTTGAATAAACCTCTTAATGTCATTAAACCTATCCAAAAGAGATATGTATTGGAAAACTCACAAATTACTAGTCAATATATTGTAATACATGCACACCCTACTATAACTCTCTAGGTCTCTCCTCCTTGAAACATTCCTCACAAAGCATGTCCCTTCAGGACCTTGTGCGCTTCACCATACGATCATCAATACTTACATAAAATATTGTTGGGCCCCTTCATTTTTCAATCAGGTGACTCAAGTTGGATCCAAAGCAATGAAATGGTGTTTTAGAAGGCCCCAAGGAAATATACCCTATTTGAGTCATTAGCACCCTTGAATAGGCAGTGATCAAATGTGTAAAGATCACGCATTTCTATAAAGGAGAATGTGTTAGATTTTCTATGACATCTTTGAAGGCACAAAGCACCCTTGATTATCACGAAGCCTAGCAGAGAAAGAAATGCCAATAAATGAAGTGCTAGTTTCTTTTGAACCAAAGGACACTTGTGACGAAGCTTGTGCCAATAGATGTTATCTTTGTTCATTTTGACTAGTCTTAAGCCTTCTAAGTATAAGAGCTATTTATGCAATCCATATCAAGCATAAACTTCAGCACAGAGGTGCCCAATTCTAAACTAGTTTGATGATGCTCATCACAAGAACATGCCACTAGAAATGTCGAGCCTTAGACTTTCTCGAAGGCTATTGATGCATGGATTTTCAATGATAAAACCTAGTTTTACAACTTTTATCTGTGGCTAACAACTATGAAAATCGAGATTAATCAGTGGTACCTCTTCTGCGAACTTCTTCTTGGTGCTTTCAACATACCTACCACATGAAAAATATTCAGTAATGTCTATGGATAGCCACCATGCAAAAATAAACCAAAGCTATCCATTTATATATACGTATGGATAGAACACGAGTTAGCTGTTTATGACTCACAATCAAGTAAACAGATTCTTCTCACAAAACCACCACCAAGATGCCCAACGTGAATAGAGAACGTTTATGGCGAAGGAGATCCAACCATGAATTTTAGCTACCTGGCAGATGTTTGATGCTCACAATGACACTCAGCACGCAACCATGCTGCAGCCTACAAGACCACCAGGTCCACATCTCTTATTTTTTCCAATATAGCAAGACACTTTTCCAAAGCATAAAAGATGCAATTGCCACGATTATGTGTTTTTCATGTGGCCTACAATTTCAAAAGGTGTAGAACCAAACCTTACCCAAAATTCTTCATCGGATTCAGCCTCTTGAATATTGTATGAATCAAAGACTCTTTGTGCTCGATCTTGAAGAATATCATGGGATTCATCAAGTTTCATTGGCTTGCTGCTACTCATAGAGCCAGAGGTGTCAACATGAAGACCCGTACAACTCAATGTTTTTTTCAAAATTGATCTGGTGACAACCTTGGATGTCGAAAAGTTCACTCTGCTTTGACAAAGAAATAAATGTTCAATACCTTATACAGAAGCAGCAATCTTTTGCAAATTCAATTAACTACATAGTACACGAAATTCAAGATGTTCAGCGAGGAAAATACATGAGATCAAGAACATAAGAATGGACCTTGAGAGCCCAAAATGACAACATTACTATAACATTTGCATGACAGATAGATGGCTCACAACTTTAAGTTTGAAATCAACACCACAATGGACTATAAGTCCATTCTACAGAAAAACAGTATGACTTAGCCAGGGAGAGGGACCTGGGAGAGAGCTTAGAATTTAGGAGTGTGAGCCTGGAGGCTTTAGAGGAGGGAGTGTGTTAGAAGTTAGAAGTTAGAAAGTCTTAGTACTAAGTAGGTAGTAACTAGTAAGTAGGTTGAAGGTTGAAGGTTGGGGAGTGAACTTTGAAAGATAATAGATAATATTAAATAGGTATTAGGAATTAGGTAATTGGTGATAGGGAATTAGGTATTAGGGTTTAGGGTTTAGGTGGTTGTATTAGATAGGAATTAGGACTAGCCTACGTAGTACGATGCCAAAGGTTAGGGATCCCTCATGGGATCATGTGACAATCGAAGCAAACTATGGCACATCGGGCACAAAGCGGTGGACCTGCAGGTAAAGTTTAAACCGTAAATGGTGATAGTTAGTTTCAACTTTCAATTTCAAGTTTCTATCTAGTATCACATGTAAGTAGTAGCTGTGAAAACTGCAGTTTGAACTTTGAACACTCACTGCATAGATGCGTTGCATTCCGGAACCTAGAGTTCCGATCACGTTCCGTTCCGGAACAGGTTTTTTTTTTTAAGATGTCTTAGAAAAGAAAAATAGCCATAAAAAAGCATCTAAAACACATTTAAATACCTTGTATTAGATATCATATTCTAAGCATTTTGGAATCAGGATGTAAGAATATGCTAAAACCTTCAATACTATATAGATGTGCAAAAGAAAGACTAATATCCTAATCACTTGTAACACATAAACAAATTCATACTTTTAGCAAAATTTTCAATAGACCTGATTGGGATCGATTCCAAGACCTTTTAATTGCAATTCTTTGTGACTACGCTCGAGCATCCATCTCTTCTAGGATAAACTAGCGCATGACGACGTTGGTAACAAAATTAGAAATATTTAGAATCTATGGTCTAACTTTTAATTATTAATCTGCTTCTTTTATGAACATAGTTCACAGAGCAGCACCATAGTGGTAAGAGGGAACCAGGCATAAGAATACCATGTATCTAAACAATGTAGGAAGTTTTAATTATAATTTTTCTGTTAGGTTCTAACGTTCTGGAACGCTGCATTCCGGAACCCTATGCCTCCGGAACGCCGTTCCCATGCAACTTGGGAACACTGAACATTCAACTGTTAAGTGTCAGACTACATAGATGATAGATACACAGGTGGCCCTGCTCGGATAAAGGCAAACCTGCTACGCTTATGAGGACATGAGATTGATGCGGGCTGCACATAGGCACTAGAGTCGTTACGAGAGCTCCTACATGCACCTGCCCTACCTCCTGAGGACTCACAGGAGGCTTGTCCTCCGATGCCCAGGGGTGGCTCTCCTAACTCCTGATTCCTATAATCTATTTGAATTTATTATTTTGAAAAAAGAAAATATGTACAAGCAACAGTGGGAGCATCATCCATAGGAGGACATGGCCGTAAAATGCTATAAACTAGCTACGAATGAAAGTAGAACAAAGCAACAGTGAAATAAGCCCACAACCCGGGCCAGGTATAACAGAAGAACTATAGAAATAGTACCAATGCCCACAACCCGGGCTAGGTGGAGAATAAGTACATATCAGCGAAAGTAAGTGTGAAGTGTCCGCTGAGTGGAGTGTACGGTGGGCCCTGATGGAGGCAAGTGGCGACTACATTTGGGCTTCTTCCGCGGTGGCACAGGGATCGGAATCTCATCATCGGAGTCATCAGCATGTGCTCGAGTCCGAAAGACGCCAGTGAGAAGCAGCTGTTGGGAGTCTAACCCCAGGTGATCTGGTATAGGCAGATGAGACTGACGAAGAGTAAGCATCTCACGAACAAGAAGTCCCAAGCAAAGAGCATCAGTATAAGAGACAAAACTGCGAAGTGTATACGGGCCATTGCGAAAGAGACATTAATACCTCCCCCGTATCTCATAATACAACGGACATCTGAGGAGGAAATGGGCTTCATCTTCCACCTCCTGCAACGAGCACAAGCGACATAGACGACGCTCCCAGGGGATATCCCATGCACGACCGGCCTCAATAGCAAGCTGATGAGAGGAAATGCGCAACTACCCAAGACGATAGCGTAGGCCATGTGATAGGGGCTGTGAGATCTCAAGTTTGGGTTTGGGACCCAAGGGAGTTGGGTCCCTAACATTTCCTCTTCCTTAAAAAATTCCTTATCTAAGGAAGGAATCCAGGGAACCTTAGTTTAAGGTCATGTTCCTTTTCCCAAGTATCATCGTCCTCGGAACTTCCTTTCCAACGAACCAAGTACTCAGTTACCTACCGGTTCCTGAGCCCACGTTGACTGTGAACCTGAGGTGAGGGTCTACTAATTCTAAAGTCCTGACTTTAGAAAGTGTGACTTAAAAAGAACAAATCAACATAGCACTGTTGTATAGAAAAAGAACTTTAACATTCAACCACAAAATCATTCATTCAAGAGACTTGCTGAGGGGTCAAGATGGGGACCCCCCCCTCGGAAGGATTTTTCTTTTGAAATTATGCAAGATCAATTGGCCCAAGGCCAATTACATATACAGTGGTTTTGGGAATATGATTTCTTAGATCTTTACATCGAACATAAGTTACAGATTTTGGATCTTAAAGAATCTTATACCAATAAAAGTGGTTCCTTATGACATGCAAGGACTTACTGATCAAGAAAAGAGCATGCATAGGCATTTGACATCAGTAGGCATGACATGCATGAATCCAATCCGACATGCAAGCTTCAATTCCAACATGCAAGTTCCCAAATCAGACATGCAACTCCGAAATCTGACATGCAACTCCGAAATCAGACATGCAACTCCAAAATCTGACATGTAACTCCGAAATCAGACATGCATGACCATAAAGTTATGGATGATGTGACATGCAAAGTCATCAAGTCATGGATGGTGTGACATGCAAAGCCATCAAGTCATGGATGGTGTGACATGCATGGCCATCAAGTCATGGATGGAAGTTTTAGAAGAGAGAGAGAGAGAGAGAGAGAGAGAGAGAGAGAGAGAGAGAGAGAGAGAGAAGAAAGAGGTAGGAGAAAGTGAGTGTGTGTGAAAGGGGTTCCAAAAGAAGTTCCAATCCAAGCTTGACAGATCCTCCTCAAGCCATAGCTCCAAGCTTTCTTCCAAGCACCTACACACACAAAAGCAAAAGCAAGAGGCAAAGCAAAAATGAATGGAAGATGAATAATGTGGGAGACGGGCGAGTTTGTACTTTTATAGGGAATGTGAAGCCTTTAGAAAGTGGCTGAGGTGTCCAATATGAGTGTGAGAGGTGTAAGGGAGACTCTAGGATAAGTAAAGTGAGAGGGTGAGGTGTATAGGTATGAGAGAGTGTTTTTCACTTAGTTAGAGCAAAAGGGGAGGAGTAGGAGGGCGCATTTTCCTAGGTGTCCTTTGGTTTTCAAGCCATGTGGAAAAGTAGGTAAGTTACATATTGATAAGGATAGAAGGTAGGTAGCCTAACATTTTATGTTAGCCACTTTCAAGTTGCATTTTTCTTTGTTTACAACATTGGGATCCACCCAAGTGTTTTTCATGTTATGGGAAAGACTTTGTATATGTCCATCTTACCTTGCATAATTTCCATCAATTCCTAGGCCCTTTTTTTCTAGGGGTTGCCCATCCCCAATCATAGTGGAGTGTGACACAAAGGGTGATCAGTCCTTTGGTTTCTTCTCCTAGTCTTTATAGACTCGATTGAGCCTTCTTTATAGACTCGATTGAGCCTTCTTCAAGTACCGTCTTCAAGCTTTAAGAAGCTTCTTTTGATTCATTCTTCAGGTACTCTTTTTAGTACCTGCACATACCCTTAGGAAAAAGTTAGAAGTCATACCATCAAATGGCTCATCATTAGATTCTATTTCTAGAACCTGCATATCAAACTGTTAGGATTGCTCTACAGTTTCATTTCTTGTCTTCAGGTAATGATACCTGCACTCATAATTCATCAGTTAGAGTAATAAAAATACGTTTTATACAAAAAGAATGGAAGACTGGATAGCCTTTATTTCTTGGTCAATTTGGTCTATACAATTTTACATTGACGTACATCAAATGGCCATGGAAATGCTTTCCCACTTTCTTTCGGGAATTTCCAAGGGCATTAACAAACCAGTTGCCTTAAGTCTTTTAGCTTTATTAACTTGGCATTGTGCACACTTGCAAACATATGCCTGACTTTTTAAGTTTGGCCAGTAAAAGTTCATTTTTACTAAGTCAAGCGTATTTGGGCCCTTATATCATCATTTTCTGGCACACAAACTTTTCCATTCCGGAAAAGTAACCCATTCCTAATGGAATAGTCTCTCTGTATCTTGTCCTGAGGAGAAATCTTGGAATCCTGCATTCCAAGCTCATCACTAGATCTATAAGAACTTGCTAGGATGTCTAGCCAAATACGACCGAAGTACCTATCGGTCTTACACAAATCTCTTAAGGATAGATACAACTCAGATTGGATCTCAGAAAAGCTTAACTGATTAACCTCTTTAATCCGGCTTAAGGCATCCGCGACACTATTAGAAGTACCCTTCCGGTACTCAATGTCATAATGAAATTCTTGGAGCATCTCTGACCATCTGGCCTTACGACCCCTAAGGTCGACTGCATCGTTAATATACTTTAACGCTTGATGGTCAGTAACTATTGTAAACTGGGAGCCATATACATAATGTCTCCAAACTTTCAGGGCATGAATAATAGCAAAAAGTTCCTTGTCATAGGTGGAATACCGCCTTTGAGCAGGGTCCAACTTTTTGCTTTCAAAAGCTACCGGTCTACCATCCTGATATAGGATTGCGCCTATAGCATAGTCACTGGCATCCGTTTCAAGTACATACGGCTTTTCAGGATCCACTATGTGTAGAATAGGAGTTGTAGTTACACAGTATTTGAGGTTCTCAAAACTCTGATTCAAGTAACCGGAGGACTGAACTTACTGTGTCGGCTAGCTCTTTTAGCCCCTCTAAGGACATTCGTCAAGGCCAATGCAATTAATGCATAGTTCAAGATGAATCTATAAAAAAACCCGGTAAAGCCCAAAAAGGACTTAACCTCCCAGATGGTTTTAGAGATAGGCCATTCACGTACTTGTCGGACTTTATTTGGGTCAATTTCCAACCCATGGTCCGAAATAATGTGACCAAGGTATAACAACCTTTTCTGGAAGAGCACACATTTGGACTCCTTGGCAAAAAGCTTCTCCTGTCTAAGTAACTTTAAGACAGTCCTGAGATGCTCCTCATGCTCCTCCAAGGTCTTACTATAGATGAGAATATCATCCATGCTGGAGCATTTGTCAAGCCAAATGGTAAAACCAGAAATTCATAATGGCCGTACCTAGTTCTAAACCTAGTTTTTTCAACATCCTCAGTCTTTATGCGAATCTGATAATATCTTGATCTCAAATCGATTTTGGTGAAGTATTTTGCACCATGCAATCGATCAACCAGCTCATCCATTCGCGGCAAAGGATAACGGTTTTTAATCGTTAATTTATTCAACTTCTTAAAGTCCACACAAAGACGAGTACCTCCGTCTTTTTTATCAACAAGGAGCATAGGTGGCCCCCAGGGAGATTTACTAGGCCTAACATGGCCCATCTTAAGGTAATTTTGCAGTTGCCTATAAACCTCATCCTCTTTAGTAGTACTCATCCTATATGGATACAGTGATATAGGTGAACTATCAGGAATCAGTTTAATACCATGGTCTACAACCCTAGAGGGGGGAAGACCCTCATGAAGCTGCTCAAGAAACACATCGTTAAATTCTTGTCTAAGTTTCCTAAAAATTTCATCTTCTGGTGGGTTTTCTTGCTTCAGGTTGTTAGACATTAGTTCCATTTGGAGATTGTAAAACTGCAAACTACGTTCTTCATGGTAAGTAAAATCTTTTAACCAACATAAATAAGAACTGCAATCAACAATATCCATGCATTTAACAGTTTCCAAAGCAGAAAGAATATACGGAGTAGAAATATCAACATTCCATTCAATTCTATGAGTGAGCCGTTATGTAAGAACGACAAACTGTGTGTTACATAGTTTTTCTTCATAGACTCGTTCCTCTCATAGAACCACTCCTTACCATGTATAACATCTACCCTATCTAGATTCATAATGTGAAAGTCTAATTTATCCTTATAGGCTTGAATCTCTATTGGTAGACGTGGGACTATCCGGTCCCAAACTTGGCTTTCTGCTCTCGTTGCCAGCTTCACTGTGTATCGGTGGTCACTTTGCCTTGTTTCCACCTTTAGCTTCTGCAACAAATTAGCGTTAATAAAATTATGTGTGGAACCATCGTCAAATAAAACAGTTACGGCTTGACCACCCACAACCCCCTTCATCCGAATGAGGTCATGAGGGCCAAAAATAGCCGTATTAAAACAACAATGCTCACACACAGAATTACCAGCAAAGGAAAGATCTACACTAAATATGCTAGAGTTACATGGTGTCTTAAAAGATGCCCCTTTAGCTTTCCATTTCTTTGGACATTCCTTCACGACATGACCTAGTTCCATGCAGTTGAAGCATAGATTGTCGCTTTTGGCTTTCATAAAGGTTTCCTGGTCCAAGGTAGATCTTTTCTTCGACTTACCTGAACCTGAAACCCCATCCTTTGCCTTATCTTTCGATTTCTTTGGAAAGAAAGGCTTCTTACCCTTTACGTCGGGCAAGACACCAGTCTCAGGCTTAGCCATCATACGAATATCGTCGTAGATCCTGGCGAAGCGAACAACATCCTCGAGGGTAAGAGGCTGGTTCCTCCTAACCTCTAGCTGGTAGTCTCTTGGCAACCCAAGTATAAAATGCAACTTTACTAACACAGGATCTATTCTAGTAGCCGTAACGAAGTTCTGGAGAATAGTGACGTACAACTTGGCCATGGTATGACCAATCATAATAGTGTGATAGTTGTGGACATTCATGGCATCGCCTGCTTTAAGAATGGGGTGAAGGAGATTGGTGGCCCAAGGTATGGGGAAACCATCAACGACCGAGCAGTTGAAACAGTGGGCTAGGAAAGGGGAGGCGAGTTTGGCAACTGGTTTGAGGAGCTCGGCTGAAAGGAGGTCAATGTCAGAAGTACGATTGTTCTTGAGTTTGTAGATAGTGGCTTCAACCATGTCAGAAGCAAAGAGGTCACAGTGGGTAGGACGAGAAGAAAGAGAGATGGATGGGTGAGCAGCTGTATATAGGTTGGTTGCATAGTCGACCCAGGATTGAAGAGGGATGGATAGGGGCTTATGAAGAAAGATCTTCCAAAAAGTAGCCAAGGAAGCAGAGCGGAGGGAGCGAAGGAGGTAGGAGGAACGGGAAGAAAAGAAGGCCACTTTCTTTTTGCGGAGAAGGGAACGAAGTTGCTTTTCCGCGGAAGAAGAAAGTGTAGAATTGGAGAATTTGAGGAACTCCACATATTTCTGGAAGAAAGAACAGTCGTTGTGGGTACGACGACGAGAAGAGAAGCGGCGAGGGGGCGCAATGGTATGAGCGGCGGTAGTCAGGGTGTGTGCCAAAAAGGAGGCTTGGGTAGTGACATTAGAGGAGGAAGGAAAGTGGTCCAGAAGACGAGAGACGTGGGCAATACAGGCCTGGGATTGATGAGGAGGTATACGATAGCGGGTGAGTCAAACAAAGAGGGAAGGTGGAGGAGAAGGCGGACTTGCACTGGGGAGAGAGAGAGAGAGAGAGAGAGAGAGAGAGAGAGAGAGAGAGAGAGAGAGAGAGCCTTAAATTTTTTTTAGGGTTTTTGTAGGTTTGCTAATTGACTACTAACTAGCCATGTACATTGTGCATTGTAACATGTATGCCTGTGTGACATTATTGTTTTGAGTGATGAGTAACAATGATCAATCTTTCTAGTCATGTATGGAAGTTGGTAGCTACTAGCTAATGTCACTAATGATATCAGATAGATCATAGCTAAAACTGTAGGCAATAAATGGATCAAGAACCCTAAACCATAGGTGACAGGTATTGTTAGGTAACAAGACTCAAGAGTTGGAAGTTCCACGCGGGATTCGAATTTCAGTATCGATTAATCACGAATTATAATCTACTTGTTACCCATTAACACCAAGACAACACTTGTTTTTTTACATAATCGAATGGTAGAAATTAAGGGAGAGGGGAGAAAAAAAAAACCTAAAACCGATTCGCCGATTCGAACTTGGAGAAGCTGAAAGGTACCATAAAACTTTGGTTGTTTTAGTTCTTGAATCTTTAGAAAATTAGACTTGGATTTACTGTTTATTCTTGGTTTGAAATTGTATTCATTGCTCAATGCTTTGATTTTTGTACAAATTACTAAGTAGTAAGTTGTCACTTATAGCTTATAAGTTGTAAATCAATGATGATTGATCAACAATAGCATGTTGCAGCCTGCATAAGGCATCTGAATTTCTGGCCGCTATCATGTATGGAAATCAAGCTCGAGTATAAGGTCAGTGGTCACAGGTGTCCATTGTCCCAGTAGTAGAATAGAGTACTAGGCTCTAGCTACAGATCTATCATGTGAGAGTGGAAAACGTTGATTCTACTTGTTGAGGGGTTCTTGTAAGTCACCAATGAAGTTGTACTGGAAGTTGCTGAGTAGACATATCCTTAATCTAATTGAACAACTCCAAAACTTTTGTATTAACTATCAGACTGAATTTTGAAAGGCTGAAACTCAAGGCATTGGTCAATGATGCATCTGCCAAGCAAGATCAACCAAGGAAAACAAAAATTCCTTTCTCAAAGGTAAACTATTTAGTAGTGTTCCACGAACCGCGATTCGTTCGCGAACGAACCGCGATTCGTCAAAGAATCGGTCGAGTTCAATTTGAATTGGAAAGAATCGGACCCAGGAAAAAAAAAACGGTTCTTTGATTGTGACATTAACGATTCTTTGTTTTGGCTTGCCAATGTTATGATTTTGTATTCAAATGTTTACCTAGTATATTGTGTGATAGATGTTTGATGATGGATCATGAATAAATCATAACTTACAATGTTAAGTGGAAGTCGAAGCATGCAATCTAGTTTGTGAAGTGTGCACTTGTGATTCATTGAACACTGAATTGTGATATGGTTTCAGGCTTCAGCTTTCTACCAGCAATAGTCAAATTTGAAATGTATGTCTTCAATAGCAATCTAACATCTATAAGATTTTGGACACATGGTAGACATTATACATACTACATTAGATATTTTTTTAGCATTATATCTAAAAAAATGCAAATTTTTTTTTTTTGCCAATTCTTTCCGATTTTTTTGGAAGGGACCCAGTTTAGAACCACGATTCATGCTGATTCATCCGATCATGAAAAGGTCGATTTTGAACCGGGTGAAAACACTACTATTTAATACTGAATCTTGATGATTGAAGAGATAGGGGCCAAGGCAGCTTCATCTGTGAGGACACACTGCTCTCTTCCTTTTTTTTTATCAAGATAAGACCATCATCCATGCATGTAGGACCTAGGTAATGGAAAAACGAATCTTCTCAAAACCATCACTAATATGCGTCATGATCTAAAAATCAAGTACCGAGCTGTTGAAGTAACACGTTGACAGGTCACATTTGTACGAGTTTATGTGCTTGTCTCCCATCTAGATTCTAGATGCAATCTAAAATTGGAGGAAGGACTGAACCTGACATAAAACTTGTATCTAGATTCTATGAGCTTAAGGTGCTTGGTGTAGTATCTTGCCTAAGGCCTCTCATTAGCACATGTCAACTTCGTATCTCTAATCTCATGAATTAATATTAGATCATGATTCACATGTGTCTCCGTATCTCATTTACCTACCCTTGGCTATCATCTATACTAACTATAAGAGACTGAAGTTGTAAAGGCTCACTCAGGACTAACCTAACATGTTACCTACTACCTAGTACCTACTGGTAATTGAATAGGATACAGTTTGCCACAGTCTAGAAATCAGACTCAATACCTATAGCCCAAGTTCCAACCATAAGGCATATTTGAAATCCATGCTCACTGTTATGGCCATTGGCAAACACAAGGGTACATGTGACTCGTTAGTCCCTAAGGGGTCCCGGCGGGGTGACACTCAGCCCCGTAGTTCAGGATAATAACCCTTAGGTAGTAGGATCTAGAGGGCTTGGTCTATATCCATAGGGAGTGCCACTAAGTGGAGGGCCTATGTAACTAAGGGTGGGTCCCTAAAGTTAGGTAGGACCTATGTGCCCACATACACAGTAGGCATGTTGCGTTGGGACGGAATGGGACGCGCTGCCTGAAGATGTTGCGGAAACATCCGAAGTGGATGTGCCATCAATAGGTGTTGCGGATGCTCGATGGAAGAATTTCTCCATTGAGGACGGGTACCTCCTTTATAAAGGAAGGGTATGTGTACCCAAGGACGGTGACTTCAAGCGCCAAATTCTTGAGGAAAGTCACGACAGTCCCAGTGCAGGGCATCCCGGGATAAAGAGGACCTATGCTCTTGCAAAGAATAAGTTTTATTGGCCTAGTATGCAAAAAGACGTACAGGAGTATGCGACTCTTCTTAGGACCCATCCTTCCACTTGACTAAAACTTCTTGAAAGACCGCATGACGAGTCTTGCGGTTTCGGATATTCAGAATTTCCTCTGGTTCGTATGGCAAGGAATTAGGTTCCTCAAAGTTTATTAGGGTTTGTTCTAAGACAATATTGTCTCCTTCTCGCATCACCCGCTTCAGTCGACTGACATGAAAGACCGGATGTACTTTTGCGGATTCTAGTAAAGCCAGCTGGTAAGCAGAACTTCCAATTATGTTGACTATTGTGAATGGACCACAATACCTCGGGGACAACTTAGGACACTTGCCTGTGCTTAGAGTGGTAGAGTCTTCAGAAACTTTCAGAAACACCCGATCACCTTCTTGGAAGGCAACATCCCTGCGGGTTTTATCCGCATAATGCTTAGCTCACGCTTGCGCTTGCTTCACATTAGCCTTAGCTATCTTGATCATGGTTTCCATATCCATTAACATGAATGGGCTGTACCCTGTAGTGGAGTGTTTAGTACTGTATAAGCAAACTCCAAAAGCGGAAGATACTCTTCCCAATTGGTTTGCTTCTTACTAACGTATGCTCGTAGCATATCTTCTAGAACCTGATTGACTTTTTACGTCTGACCATCCGTTTCAGGATGATCAGTGGAGCTCATAGACAACTTAGTTTCTACCTTGTTAAACAGCGCCCTCCAAAAGTTACCTGTAAATTTTGGAGCTCATAGACAACCTAGTTTCTAATTTGTTAAGCAGAATCCTCCAAAAATTACCTGTAAATTTTGGATCTCGATCATTGACTATATTGGCCGGAAGCCCATATAGCTTATAAATATTTTCTACAGAAAGCCTGGCAACTTCTGGAGCTGTAACAGTTTTCTTGGTCGGGACAAACCGCACCATCTTGGTCAATTGGTCTACAACTATCCAAATTGAGTCATGGCCTTTACTCGTTCTTGATAACCCCACTATAAAGTCCATGCTGATACTCTCCCATGTACCACCGGGTATCTCTAGTGGCTGGAGGAGCCCGCCTACCTTGAGACGTTCAGCCTTTATGGCCTGGGAGTTTGTAAGCAAGCTTCACAAGAGGTATCCTGATTTCATCCTTGAAGATTTTGCTTTCGAGGACGAAAGCTCCTTTTAGGGGGAGGAGTTGTTATGGCCATTGGCAAACACAAGGGTACATGCGACTCGTTAGTCCCTAAGGGGTGCCGGCGGGGTGACACTCAGCGTCGTAGTTCGGGATAAGTAACCTTAGGTACTAGGATCTAGATGGCTTGGTCTATATCCATAGGGAGTGCCACTAAGTGGAGGGCACCCTTAATAACTAAGGGTGGCTCCCTAAAGTTAGGTAGGACCTATGTGCCCACATGCACAGTAGGCATGTGAGAGGCATCCACATGCACAGTGGTAATTGTGCATGTGAGAGGGGTGCATGATCTCCTGGAGGTCAAGCACTGGTCCTCCAATCTACATGGTGGCCTATGGGTCTAGAGCCAGGTACAGGATAGTGGGTGGAGATCCAGAGTCATCCTGCCATTGTGAGGTCTTTGTCCATTGCTCCTAATACTCACCCCCAAGTCTGGGCGTTACGTCCACGTCCTGCACATAGGATTCGGCATAATCTTAGACTTTGATATTTGTTGGTACTCCAGTGTACGAGTTTATTAATAACACCACGTCATTCCGAACTAGGCCTGTAATGTAATTAATAACCTTGTGAGGACCCAAATGCTCTAAATATGACATATGTGCTAGAAATAATAAATGATAATGTTAGTTTCCCATAGCCTACTTTGACCCAAAAGGTCGAGACTTGTGTAGCCATGGGTTAAGTTTACTATTTAGACCATGTTAAGTTAGTTTTAGCTGGGTCCAAGTAAAGTCTAATTATGTTAAGGGGCCCTATCTTGACTTTTTGGGGGTGGCCTATAATTAGTAGGTTCTAGAACTTAGGGTTTGGAAGAGGTCCTTGGAAGGCCTATTTATATGTACTCATTGTTCATTTGTAATTCATTTCCTTTCAAGCATTGCTACTACTTTCTCTCTCCTTGAGGGCGCCTAACCCTCTCCCTCTTCTTCTTCTTCTTCTTCTTGGGATCACAATAACTTAGCACCTTTGCTGATTTTTTGGAGTGAAGATCCGTTCAGTTTTGACTCTTTTCCGTTTTGCAAGAGGGCGCCACACATCAAAGGAGATAATAGGATTTGGGCGCCCAAAATCAGTTGGTTGTTTGCTGATTTTTCAGGTTGCAAGAAGGTGCCATTAATTATCTTCTTCGGGGCTACTTTTAGGTCACCCACATCCGTGTAGGTTTATCCTACTTCTGTTGGTCCGCTGCTGCCCTATTTTTCAGATTTGCTCCTTTGAAGGAGGGCGCCCATCTACAAGCAATTTTTATCTTCTGATTTGGCTAAAAAATCAGCACTTGTTGATTTTACAAAGTGAAGATCCACTTTTTTTTTGCTTGTTTCCAGGTGTGGAAGAAGGCGCTAATTTTTTGTGATGATCCGATCACATTCCGAGGCTGAAAATTGGACAGCATATTACCATTTGTAAGGTGTTTGCAACAGCCCTATCCGTGTGTGTATTGTTCACACTTTTTGGCAAGAAGAAGGGTTCCGGAAAAAGCTTTGTTGGAGGCTAACCTAATTCTTTGCTTGCTGGTTTTTTGAGTTTGTAATGCAATTTCAGGCTGAAATTTTTAGCACACAAGGCTTGTAGGAGGGCGACTTCCTATATCCATCTAATGTGTGGTTTCGACACATTCCGGTGCTGATTTTTCATTTGATACTTGCTGGTTTTTGTGTCTTTAAGGGCACATTTACGGTTTGAAAAAGTTTATCTTCTTGGCTGGTTCTTATGGCAAGAGATTTGGGAGCAATTCGTACTTGTTCGGGCGAAGATATGTTGGATGACACCAACTATTCTTCATGAAGTTGCAAGCTGAGGTTTGGCATCGACGTGATGATCAAGATTTTATCGGTAACAAGATCTAGCTTATATCATTTGAGATTTTGCAAGACCTCTAAAAGTGCTTGGGAAACACTTTCAAAGATATACCGAATAAAGGATTCATCATCATGCTTTCTCCTCTCTACATCGTCTTTGAAGGTAGAAGAGCAAAAAAATGCAAAGTTTGATCATTGTCTTTCTACAAGTACAAGTTTGCATCGGAATGTTGCTATGGTAGGGCATTCTTCTTCTCTTGAGCCATTTGTTGCAAATGATGGATGCATAGGTGAAGAACTTTATGAGCAAGCTTCTCAAGTTAATGTTTTGGAAAAGGCTGAAATCAAGCATTCTTTGAAGCCATTTTGTACTAATGGAGGAGGGGAAAAAATCATGTCAATTAGTACATTGGTTCAAAGTGGTGTGTTGCTGGACTTTTTGGGTGTTCAAAGTGGCAAGCTGCTAGTTTTTTTTCTTGAAGATGGTGGACAGCATATTCAGCCATGGTTTATTGATCATTTTCAACCTATGTTACATCGTGAGCATCCTATTATGCATCGGGAACGGCCTGTGGAAGGTTTTTTGGACAGCAAGGTCCACATTTGGAACACTTTGACAGCAAAGTGTTGGTGATTTTGTGGCTGTTGGACAGCCTGCTACAGCCTCTTGTTGGGTGTCCGAGTCTTTGCGGGATAACAAAGCATCTTTTTACCTTGGAGGAAACACACATGCCTCACCAAAATCAGTACCTTATGCTGATTTTCCTGTTTTGATGCTTACTTCTTATGATGACGGTGTTGCCTTACCTAGTGTTGGTGAGCAGATCATTGATAGTAAGATTCGGGAGGATGTGATGGTAAAAGAGTATCATAATCTTCTTTATGTTTCTTGTGGTAAGAAGACTTATGGAATCATGTGGGAACTATTGATGGATTGCAAATCCATATTTCGGCTTGTGGCTGGTTTTTTGGTTACCTACTTTGAATGGAGCATTCTTGTCTTCACTCTTCGACTTGATGCTACCGCACTTCGTATTCTACATCTCTTCTACATTGGGCATGATTGGGGCTGAGATTTCGGCTACTTCAAGTTGGAGTTTTTTTTTGGCTACATGAAGTTTTGGGCAGCAAGCAACATTTTGCATTTTGTTGCAATTTTTTCCATTCTACTTCATGTCGTGGTATGTTTTTTACATTATCATTTAAGGAGGGTGTTAGAAATAATAAATGATAATGTTAGTTTCCCATAGGTTACTTTGACCCAAAAGGTCGAGACTTGTGTAACCATGGGCTATGTTTATTATTTAGACCATGTTAAGTTAGTTTTAGCTAAGTTGGACCCAATTTTGGTCTAGTAATAACTCATGAGTCCAAGTAAAGTCTAATTATGTTAAGGGGCCCTATCTTGACTTTTGTAGGTTCTAGAACTTAGGGTTTGGAAGAGTCTAGGCCCTTGGAAGGCCTATTTATATGTACTCATTGTTCATTTGTAATTCATTCCCTTTCAAGCATTGCTACTACTTTCTCCCTCCTTGAGGGCGCCTAACCCTCTCCCTCTTCTTCTTCTTCTTGTATATGGAGATTGAATGTTAGAAGGATCTTGGCACTTTGATTTCCTACAATACGGAGCTAGCACATGGGTTAGGACTGCTATATGCATGTGTAGAGTATCAATAGTAATGAAAAGAGCATTTAGGATATTCTTGGCTTGCGTGGGCACATGCACAGATAAGGCTTGGGTCCATATATAGTTGTAGGAACTTGCCCTCCCACCATTCTCTTTGTGAATTTTCATTACCAGTTTCTTCTCTCTACACCTGTATCCTATCCCATGGCTCGGGGGAGAAGCTGATTGGGGATTGACTCTCGGCTTTCAATTGGTTGGGTTGTTTGACTCCATAGTAGTCCTTTTGGTGCATGCAACAAGATCTAGAGGACCTTCACTTGGCGATCTTTACAGTGGTATCAAAGCTTGGCTTTGCATTGATCAGAAGGTGGAGTTGTTTTGCTTTTTCCCAACTTTTTGATTGGATCTCCTTGCTTTTTCCTTCCTAATGGTGGAGTTCACCTCCAAGTAAGTGGCTTCTCGGATTTTGGTTTACTTTCAGCCTAATAATCATTGTTATGGATATTTTCCATAGAAGATGATGGAAATTCACGAATCTTTGATGGTTTTTGGCGGTTTTTGATGCAAAATTTGTATAAGCATTAGAATTATTGATTAGCACAACTAGAAATCAAGATAGAAACAATAGTTAATGAAAACACATATATGTTTTTGCTTGAAATTTATCAAAGCTACTGTTCTTGAACGTTTTCAAGGTTTGTTCTTACTGTTTTACAGTCATTATGAAAATGTCTACTAATGATTGCATGCTAGTGTAATGATCAAATTTGGATCTAGATAGTGAGTTTTGGTCAAAGTTGTTTTGAATCAGTTTGCATGTTCGGATACATGGTACTGATGTAACAGTAGGTAGATCAGAGAAATTTCATGCATGAATATAGTTTTCGTAAAAACTAGTTAAGAAGCAAATTTCCCAGTTGTTGCGAATAATCTGGAACTAGAGGAGTTTGGGGGGTTTTCAGCTGGGAGTTATTCATGATTATGGATAGTACTGGTGAAGATTAAATTTAGGTTCCACTGATTGGCTTACCAAGTACTATTTTGTTATGGATTGGATTAGGTGGGAATAAAGCTTTAATCTTAACTTTATGTCCAAAGATGTCTGTATATGTCAACCTAATCTTGGTTTGAATACTAAGATCTGATGTAAGTTGATTGAGTGAAGAAATTTTGTTAGTAAAAGTTTGATGGTTGGAAAACTTATGAATGTGGAATTATTCACTTCAGAAATTCCCAGATATGTTATTTACTCATGAGGAATAGAGTTCTTTTGTATCTGAGTTGCAAGATTCTCAGTGAGTTATGTGAGTAACACATGCAGATTTTGGGAGGAATCTGCGAGTTTAAAGAGTATATTTATGTATTGAATCATAGTAGAATGTTTAGTTATGTACATCTTAATCTTGTGGATCTACTATGTGTTTCCTATGTATTGAGTTTATATCGTATACTTAAACTAGTCAATGAGCATAGACATATGAACAAGTAATGTTTGGAACAATTACTTGCAGGTTAATGATTCTTTTTGTGGAAAGGATGAATTATTGACTCAGACATGATTTAGAAGAGGATTTAAATGCAGTGTTGTTCTGGAATAAGTTCCAAGATAAACGAATTTGGCACCTAGACATTTGAGATTTCTAAATCATTAGCAATTAGCTTGAGTAGTTAGATTACTCCTGGTTAAAAATTAATTGGTTAAATAGGCAGTGTGAAGAAAATTCACCAAGAACTGTTTTGTTTTGATCTATATTGCTTATAAGACACATGCTTTGTGAGTCATTGGGATTTATCAATAAAAGTTACGTGCATAGAATATAGGAAATTCTTGGTATAGAATATTTCTCGAATGGGAAATAGACTCTAAGTTATTGATTGTATCCCAGTGAGCTCGTATTGGATGACATCGTTTAACACCTATCAAGAATAAACACTGAATTCAGTTGGAATTCAGCAGAACTTTGTAATCTCTAAATTTTGTTCTAGGTGATTGTATAAAGTTTATGTTGTTAAAGACGGGTGTTCAAATGGTTTTGGTATGCCTTTTGTCTTTAATTACTTGATTGATTGTAGAGTTTGGATAACTCATAATCTTGTTAAAAATCAGGTTGGAAGAATATTCTTGAAATCCAATAATTTTTCCTTGGGGAAAAGATTTTAGAATGATTCTTATATTTCCTGAGTTGTATGTACATATACTCCAATATCTTTTGATAATTAAGTGTGGTTTTGGAATCCTGCAAATTATGATTGATGAATCACAAGATTCTAAATATTTATGATTGACGAATCATAAATAAATACTTAATTGTCATCAGAAGATTATAAGGAAATGTGATGATTCTTACTCCAGTGTTTACTTGAGAACGTACGTGTCTCATAGGCATTCTCATTAAGTAAATTGTTTTTACTTGTGGAGAGTTTGTTTAATTTAGGGGATGAAACTCTACTGCAGATTGTAGTCTATAGATGCTTGTGTATAATATTCAGCCTAGATCTCTAGTTAATTTGGAGACAGACAAATCTATCGAGATTGAATTGTTGCTATTTTCTTGCATGAGACACTAGGAATAGAGCACTTAACTCAAGAGAGTATTTGGAGTACTCAAAGTTGCATTAAAGTCATTTTTATCTTGATGGTTCTCCTAGTGATTTTGGTAGAATGAACTGTTATATCTTAGTTTTTGGATTCTAAGAGTATTTGTACCAAGAAGAATTTATGACAAGTCTATAAGAAATTATGGATGGTCTTGGACTATAATTGTTTGCTTCTTTAACTTTTGAACATTGATCTCTAGTGTAAAGTGATAATTCACCCTTTATGTAAATTGAGTTTACATGAAGGTGATGTTACTAGTTGGAGAAGAGTTAAACCCAAGTGGAAAATTTATCACTTAGTGTGTACTTCTGAAATATAATATAGTACTTTGGAGCAGAGATATACCTTTGAAAAATTCTAATAATTTATTTTGCGCATCCATGCATTATCTACAATAACATTGGAAACAAGACAATGCGACATATTAATAATTATCGTTCTTTTTTAAATGAACCTCTTCCTTTAGCCCAAAGCAGGTATTACTTTCACTTTTCATCCCTATTTCATAGCAAATCCACATTGGTTGTCAAGGTTCTTATCCCTTCTTAATTTCAAAGATGCCCCTTTCCCTTTAGGCCACCTATTCCCTAAAGTTGATTTCCTTATTTGATTGCAACTCCACGTTCATGTCAATGTCATAGATCAAGCATTACTATTCATATTGTCTACAACATAACTAGAGAGAGAGAGAGAGAGAGAGACGAGAATAGAATATTTTCATTAACGTCCACTTGGCACTAAGACCGACAGTGGTATAGAAACTTGAGTGAAGTACGTCGTAGAGCTAAATACTAACACTTTCGTAAATATGAAACAAAAATGCACCCATCTAACCACAAGAAAACATTGTGCAGATAAGTAGTAGTCAAAGACTTCAAAACCAATTTTCTACATTTGTGAGCTTTGATGATATAACTTCAAAGAGTGCTCAAAAGCGTTTGATTGAGGAAGTCATGCACAAATCTCCAATTTTGAGCGAACAAGTCCTTGAATTCTTGTCAACGAGGAGTAAACTCTCGCATTTCACAAGGCAGTATGTTGTTGCACCAAACCCCCAACATATGGATTTATTTAATCCTTGCAGCATTGCATCTCTTTTGTAAGGTGCTTAAGGCTACTCAAATGTTCCAATATGTGACCCACTATTGGAAGTCACCAGCCGTTCTTCAACCTTTGAGGTTGGCAATTTTCGAGAGGCGATCTCCATTTAAGCTCCTCTCTATGTAGCTACATGTTCTCTTCATAGATATGGCTTTCAATGGAAGATCGTTTCAGCCAACATGACAGCAATTTCAGCCCACTTAATTCTAGGAATGCTCTCACCCCAAAGAAAGCATTCATACAGTAGGATAATAGTGACTAGTGCTTCAAGTGTTTCCTCTTTGTATGCCATCTCCATACATCAATAAAGTGGCATGATACTTTCATAGTTAAGTTAGCCTCCTCCCCCCGTTAAACTTTTGTCTACGAAAGTGCTTGTCACTAGGACATTTGAATCCCCAAAATCTATATTCTTGTGCTATTCACAATCTCACCACAACTGAAGGTGCCTTTTTTAGCAAAAGATTAAGTTTTCCCTTTCTCGAAATTGACCTATAGACCTTGTACAGTTTATTAAGAGCATATATATAGGTCTCGTTGGAGGCTTTGTGAAGTGTCAGCCACAAGATTACAAAGTGTCTTAGCTTGACTCCTATAGCAACCATTCTTGGAGTTTCTCTATGTAAACACCAAAATAATGTTGGAGAGAAGGGACAACCTTGTTTGACACCAATATTGCTAGAAAAGATACGCCTCAAACCCAAAGGTGTACAAACTCTTCCCATCGCCTTTTTGTAGAGTCAAGCCAACACTTGTTTTGCTCGTTTCACACCCCTTATTCCTTCCTCCATTTGCTTCCAGAGCTTTGTTCTTGGAACTATGTCAAATCATAAGTGCAACACATCTTTGGTCATCATAGGATACCAAGGAGCAGAGTGTGACAGTCTAATCTTGAAAGACACAATAGCATGCAAATTCAAGAAAATCGATAGGGAAATTTTAAAGCACAATATTCAAAAGCAACACATCAAAATCTCAATTGGAGAAAAACCAAAGGTGAAGGCAATTTAGGAGAGTGATTGTTTTATGTGATTCATCACGTAATCAAGAGTTTATATAGTATATTTTGTTTATAACTGCGTATATTTAGTCATGTCAAGGTCCCCTAATAAAAATTGAAATATTATATCCGGCCAAAGGAGCTTATAGAATATTGTTGTATAGTCTATAGTACCTAGAATATCTGTAAGCACATCGATGATACGCTAGAAGTCAAACTCATCATCGACATGATTCATGTGCCACTTGGCACAAGTCAAAAATTTTCCCATACACAGTTGCATCGAACTGCGGTTCGAACCATCGAACCGGTTCCCATTTTTTGGGCCCCCAAAAAAAACAAAACAAAAAATGGTTCGAACCGTTTCCTTTTTCGAACCGAGCTAGCTAGTTCGAATCGGGATGAATAGGCCGATTCGAATCGACGTGTAACCTTGTTCCCATAATTGTATCTAAAGTGTATATGGCCCCCAAGTCATAAATAAGCATCCATTCTACGGGGTTTTAGCGTTGGAGTATGCTTTTCGATGTTAATGTGGTTGAATCCGTCACGATGTAAGATAAGATCCATTGTACTTTTCTCTTCTCTCTTTAAGATTGATCTCCTTGAAGCGTGTGTTGTTTCCCAACCTGCCAATTTGGGGAAGTTTAAAGCAAGATTCCAATCTGAATCAGAATTGGCTCATTCCAATCGGAAAAAATATTTGAAAATAAATAGTTTTCAAATTCTTAAACAAGATCCAACTCATATAAGACCTTCACCAAATCAATGTGCAAACCTTTCATATATCTGATTCGCATGAGTTACCCTATTTTCTGAGAACTTATTGGTAGTGTTTGAGGCAAAGTTACAATCCGCGTTCTAGAATGCGATCCGGATCGTGTTCCGGAATGCGTCCCAGGATTTCCCATTAGGGTTTCTGGAATTTTTTTTTTCCTTTTTTGGATAGTTGCCAATATGGGTATCATGTGAAAGGATATCAAAAAAATAATTGTTATGTAGATCTGTTGCTTGGTTTCAGATGGGTGCAGGCTACATTCATTAGAAATCTGGACATCAGTAGATGGTTTAAGAAAACTGGCTGCATTTTCATATTGTTCCAGAAATTTGGACATTAGTAGATGGTTTCAGCCCGCCAGTCTAAGGAAGACTCCCTCCTCTTCACCATCACCATCAGACTGATGTTACTCCATTAGATAGGTACATGTGTTGCTTTCCAATTAGGATCCTCAGGTAGAGAAGATCAAACTTATACATGAAAAGATCAAGAGGGAAGATCCCTTGATGTATTAACGCGATCAAATAAGCAAAGTGGGAGGTAGATTCGGCCTAAGAACATTGTGCTTACAAGAAGATGATTGCATCCTGCGATCAGATCCTTCACAAGGGATAAATGGCACAGCTCTTGTTAATCACCTTTGATGATCTACTCATTCAAAGACTCCCTTCTCACAGTTGGATCCTAACCATTACTACGATCAGTACTCAGTTGCGAACAAGACCCATAGATTTTAGTGAAGGAAGCATTCCTAAACTTGATGCAAAATCATTTAACACAGGGCGCTTTAGTTGATACAATCAGGTTTCAAAAAGCAGGCGCTAAAAAAAACCCAAATTCACTAATTTTTGGAAATTTGGAATCTTCGGTTGGCGGTGCTTATAAGACACCATTCCTAACATAGGACGCTGAGAATGCTCTTTACAGGTTATCATTCAAATCATCAGGAGTTACTGCAGCTTGAAGTGCTCAGCGAGTCATCTTCTCCAGTTTCTACAAAACAAATACATTCATTTTCCAAGTTGTGCTTGCATAATCGACCTTCTCATAGTTGAATACAACAAAACTAGAGACTTTAGGGTTTCTGAGCACTTCATTTTTCTCATTGCATTGCATAGGGTTTTCAAGAGCCAACTTCACAATGGACTTTCCAACAGTCTGTCAATGCTTTGCTGCCCATTTTCTTACTAGAATACCAGCCTCATTTGTATGATCTCAAACCCCAAAAATCAGGTTCATTTGCTTCTCTTCAATCACATGTTGCTGAGCATTTCATATTTGTACAGCAAAATGTTCAATGCTTGAACACCTTTCAGCAGTTCCTCTTTAGCATTCTAAAGTCACAGGAACAAGGCTGATTCTGCTTTCACCGAACGCAAAATTGGAGCCATTTTGACCTCTAACAACGTTCGAGATCGTGAGGCCGTCACTTATTTCATGTAACTTTTTGCATTTTAGCATGTAGCTCCTTGCCAGTAAATGCTTATATACCTAACGATTTATGTACTACAACGTATTGTTATGCGTTTGCATGTTTTAAGCAATAAATTACTCGGTGGACGGCAGCCACTGTTATTCGTTTGTTACAAAAAGGGCTAAAAGAGTGCCACACATGGTCTTGGTTCGATCAGGAGTGACTTGCTTGATCTGAAGAATTGTGTGGAGACACCGTGACCAAAAACCGGTGGAAAACAGAACTGCTTACCGACAATACTCCAAATGAGCAAGTACTACAACAATTCATACAACCAATGCAGAATGCAATGAAGCTAAAGTTGCATATGGAAAACATATGCCGTGAGAGGAATGCAAAGCAACCGGTTATGTATACCATACTATCTGTCACAAATCAACACAGAAATTGGAAAAGAAACTGAATAAAGGAGTAAGGCACCTTGACGCGAGTTGATGGGAGGCTCCTGCAGATGCGTGCAGCGACGAAGACGAGAAGGCTAGCGCTCCCCTGCAAGCCATCGCCATATCTCTCTCTCTCTCTCTCTCTATCTCTCTCTCTGTCTCCAGTATATCCAATATACAGTGCAGCCACTACACGACCCCTAATAAATCGAATAATAAATAAATAACCAAAATCAAAGTCAAACCCCCCACCACCACCACCCCCCCCCCCCCCCCCCTTTTTTTGGGGGGTGTTGCTTATCCAATAGCTTTAGCACAATAGCATCATGGCGTAAATGGCTTACGCGGTTGTTCCCATAGGTAACCATATTTATCACCACCACTTTTGTGACATTGGTGATGATGTCCCACAAATTCGAGGGTGGAAAGATTACCACCATCTTGAAAAGATGATGGTATCATCCACGATCTCCAATGATGTTGTGACATTGGTGATGATGTCCCACAAATTCGAGGGTGGAGAGATTATCACCATATTGAAAAGATGGTGGTATCATCCACGATCTCCAGTGATGTTGTGACATTGGTGATGTCTTGTAGATCTAGAGATGGAGAAAGTACCACCATTTTGGAAAGATGGTGGTATCACCCACCATCTCGAGTGACACTGGTGGTGCAGAATATGCTAACTGCTGTTTCCACTAGGTCGTTAGGGAACAATTAAAGGTGGCAACAATTTGTTAACCGAGGCAAATTGTGGTTCGCTAATCCATTAAAAATAATGAGTGCCACTTAGCTAATTGTTCAGCATTAATGGTTGTAGTGCAATGGTGGTAGCAATTTAAACGGACCAAATGAGGGAACTAATGGGAACCAAACTATGGCCCACCAATCCATTAAAGATAATGGGCACAATTAGTTGACCGTTTAGTACCAATGATTGTAGTACAATAGTGGTAGGGGTAGCAATTTAAATGGACCAAATGAGGGCCGTTAAGTAATGGGGACCAAACTGTGGCCCACCAACCCATTAAATATAATGAGCGCCAAATAGTTGAATGTTTAGCACTAATGGTTGTAGTACAATAGTGGTAGCAATCTAAATGGACCAAACAAGGGCCATTGCCTAATGGGTACCATAGTTACAATTAGCAAAAGGAATTTACTAATGGGCATAGGTGGAGCCCAAGTCTAGGTAAAGATATGTTAACATAGTTTCCAACTTGGTGTGCTAGTCTCATTCAAGCACTTTAAGAATTTCCAAGACTTAACCAATAAATAATATATTAGTTGAGTTTGTGAAGTTGACTATTCCAATAAATGTTGGGATTTTCATTTCACTCCAAATCAATTTTTCACAATTTGCAGCATTTGCTTCAAACTTGCAAAATTACACATCCTCTTAAACAATATGCATAAATGCTCTAATTCATGAGCAATGTGTAGATTTACAATGTATCTCAAACAATCTATAAAAATACACGGCCTCTTGAATAAGCGGCCTACATAGGTCATAAATTGTAGTTCTTATCTACAATATGGAATAGTCTCAAGTTTTCATATTTGCTTGAGATTTTGAGCATGAAAGCCAATAATTTCGTGACTTGTAGACTTACACACAACTCTTGAATGTGACTTGCACAAATGAAGTGAATCTTGCACAAATTCTAATTCAAACTGAGCTTACAATCTTTTGAGGAGCATCTTGATGTTTAGCGAAAACATACATCAATAAGGGCCTTAAACTCATGAGACCAATAATGGTTCTTTCAGGCATCCTCTGTGGCACCTTACTCAGGAGAAGACATTCAATCTCTTGAGTTCCATCTTGAAGCCTCGTGATAGCTCAACATCCAATGTATCGTGCCACTTGCAAGTCAATGAGACTTCCTTAGCATTCTTGCACGACAATTGACTTGAAGCCCACATGAAGTCAAGCCTTGGCACACTTCACGAACTCCAACTCAAGATTTTTGACAAACCTGGAGTTAAAACTTTGGCATCTTGAGTCCAATCAAGATTCGCACATGTAAATCAGACAAAAAGATATCTTGAACTTATTTTTTTTGACTTGGAAGATCGTGACCTAGTTTGTAAGCTAGTATTTTATCCATGTACAGTTTTCATGTCCCTTGGGCAAGCATCCTATCCATTTTTTCTTCCTCCCGAAAAAATTTGCTACATACTTTTGATTGAAAGTACAAGAACAAATCAAAGCTCTAAAGCAAATATTGAAAGATGATAGGGTATAAAATTGAGAAATGCATGAAGTTTGCATTTAAAATAGCCAAAAAAAAAATAATTCTTTCCATCCAACATGCAAAAGAAAATCAAGTTGTTCAAAGTCTTTCATGGCCCCTTCTACAGAAATTGATGTAGACACTTGTTATCTTGATTTGGGGGCCATATAATATACAACCTGGTCTAGATATTTCTCCAAGCAAATCACAAAAGTTCCATATATCTTGGAGATTCCACTTCAAACAAAGTTGAAAGCATAGTGATGTGCAATTAAAGAAAATGGTGACATTATAAGACTAATCTATGATGTCCCAAGTCCGACCAAGAACTTAGTGTATGTCTTTAGAATTGGAAATTAACATTATACAATTCAAATCAATTCTAATAATTCTAATTCTAGACATTAATTAAAATACCTTGGTCAAAGGTATTAGAAATAATTTTCTTTAGACTCTGACTTGCCATGCATTGGAATTTTAAATTTCCTCACCAATCATTAAGAATTTGTTGTGGCATCAATGTTACAACAACTTAAAATCAAATATTTGTGATATATGCACAACATTGTGTCTAGCTTAGATTTTCTTCAAAACACACCAACAATGTATGTGAATCTCATGTGCCTGACAAGCATGCAAGGTCAAATTACCCAAGTGGTAAGTCTTTCACTACCAAAAATGTGCTTGATCTCATTATTGTCATCTTTATGGCCCAATGTCATACATCTAGCCTAGGAGGTGCTCTTAGTCTTATATCATTTGTTGATGATTTTTCAAGAATGATGACAATCAATTTCATCATAAAACAAAAGAATTAGGTAATTTCAAACATTTCAAGATTTAAACAAATATTCAAACTAGTAAGACAATAAAAGCCCTCGTTTGCTCTGGTTTAAGGGGAGAGATTATTTTTTATGAATTAACTATAATTGAAAGAGCATGGATTCAAGATGTAGGTCACATCAATTCATCTCCCTCAGTCTATTGGAGTGCTTGAATGCAAGAATTATTCATTCATAGAGATAGCCAGATCCATGAGTCATAATGCCAATCTGCCCAACAAATTGTCGATATAAGCCACCTCAACAACATCTTTCTTGTAAAACATTTCAAGGTATGTAATCAACATGAATACTACTCTAGTTTTCGATCAGGGTGCACCCTCAATATTAGGTCCAAATCTTTGTTATTGAAGATGAACGTCATTTTCTAAGAAAATCTTCACAAATATAGGCAATCACTTGAGGGATATATTCCTCAAACTTTATGGACAACCACTCTTGAACCTATACTTGTTTTAGAATATCTTTCAATCTCCGACAAGAACGTGGAGTTAATTCATTGTGAATCTCAATTTTTGTTTAAGATTTTAGAAACTCATTGATCTGTAGTCATTAGAATCTTATTGTCTTTTGTTGTTGCACAAGAAGCTTAATCTGATTTCAATTATTAATTTTAATTTTTTGATATATCATTATATATACTTCTGCTTTTCTGTTCAAGAGTATCAAGAATTGTCTACCTTCAAAATCTGATTTGACTGATTTTAACTTGGTCTATCATATTCATAGTACTATATTAATGTTCAATTATGTATGAAGTCGAATTAATGAGGGAGTCTTGAAATTTTTACTCCAACCCCATTTTTCATAGTCTACAACATCTATCATAGACATGCAAATTTACATGATTTCTTAAATAGTCTATGAAAATACTCTAGTTATTGAACAGTCCGCGAATTTAAAATGTAAATCAAACAATTCACAAAAACACATGACATCTTGAACAAGCAGGTTACATAGGCCATAACCTACATTTTTTTTGTATTCTATATATTGTTATCATCTTGTCGGATTGATCTATCGATTGGCAATTTCATGTACATTTCTTTCAAGAATAGGCCATATTTTTAACTAATTTTGTCGTCAAGACTATGTTTGCATAATTAACATTGTGACCTGCATTTGCTTTTGATAATCTGAAAGCTTGATTGATGTTCAAGTTCTTAATTGCTTGCTTAACAAAGATATTGTTTAATGATAATGTGAATCTTTTATTCTGCATACAATAGCATTATCAATTTATTTGTTGGTTGCTTTTATTACTATTATTATTATCATTGATGGATGATTCTTAACCTGCAAATTTTAAAATTGCTCCCAAATCTTACTTTGATTTTGATTCATGCTAGACCTCTGATATCACCACAAATTTTCATCAATGGAACTAGAAATTTTTGTGTGGTAATTGATGGAAACATAATTTTAGATGGTGTTAACAAAAAGTGTTCTTGTTGAACCTCCTCCTTTCAAATTTAGGAGGAGGGTAACACTATTGGTGAAAATAGCAAGTAGAGTTGTAGTGGTTGCAAGGTATGAAAAGACCAAGCTTTGTGTCAAAATAGTAGTGGAAACTATAGGAGCCCATTTAAAAAAAAAATTAACAGCTAAATTTTGACGAGTGAGTAAAGTTCATTTCCTTATAGGTCTAGCTAGATTAGATTGCAATTAAAAAAATCCTTTCACAAAAAGCATTTTGTTAAGATATTGGAATATTGTTGCTTGAACAATTTCAAGCCTTGGAAATTTTTTTAAATATCTCTTATTTCCTCATTAATTTCTTGTGGCTTACTTTCTGTCACGTGACTAGGCCAATAAATATGTATTTATCTTCTTATAAAGATGCCATTGTGTCAAGTCAGATGATGGGTGCATGATATGTGCACGTGGTAAAGAACAACAAGACTTGAAGGCAATGTTCCTTCATTGATGACAAGTGCGCAAGGAGTCTTTAGGCATTATTTTGTACTTAAACTATAATAGGCTTTCTCTTGAGTTGTATCACTTCTACTTATTTGAGCTCAATACTATGGTAGCACAAATGTACCATAACATTGTTTGAGTAGTAGATTTCTATTGTTTATAATCTTTGAATATGTAATAAACCACATTAGGCATCATACTAGATTTTGAACACTTGACCATCAACGTTGTTCCTTTTTCTGTAGAGCATTGCATTGCTGTCTTAAATAGGCTAACTCTCGCATAAATATGGAAATCATTTTTTCTTATAATCAAAATCATCGAGTTACAAAAACAATATGTTGAACTCGTGAAATGTCCACACTCTCAAATTATATTGCTTCTTAGAGTTAGCAAGCTTCTAAAAGAGGTAATAAAAGTAAAATTTCATTCTTTCAAGCTAACTAATAGTGTGAGAAAATAAGAGTAAAATAGTTTTGAACAATTTTCTTATATTTTTATAAGAAACCCAGAAGACATTGATAAACTATGTAAATTGTATTGACAAATTAAATATATGTCTTTCGTAATTGACAAACTCAAATTCTCGGAGAATTTTGATATCAACTATTTCCTTGGACCTCACTCCATCTCATCAAAAAAATTGAGCAAGAATTGGCCTATAAGTTTTCAAAATAGTCTTTTTATGAGCTAAATGAAACTTTTACCAAGTATTAGTAATAGGCTCTCTTGAGATAGAACTCACAATATCAAAAAACTTTACAATATCCAAACTATCATAATGAACTTTTTTTAGTCCTTTGTAGTCTAAAATTTAAGTTTTAAAATCTTGTAAAAATTATGCTAAACATAAATCTAGGTGTTGAATTTTAAAAGTCAACTTCCTTCAATATATTTACAAAATCAACTTTGCGTAAAAATAGTGCCTCCATTATTAAACTTTACCAATTTTCCCAGACATTAATTTGCATGCAACCTAGGATAATGAACACCTAACACAACTTAAAGCAAGTTGATTGAGATATGTCCCTAAACGCCTTGACTTCATATTTCTTAGCTGATTAATCAAGCATTATGAGATATAGATTCACCTTATAGCAGTAATGACGATCTTTAAAAACCATTGAGGTTTGCATTGTTGATGTCTAAAGCCATTTGAGCCCACAATGCAACCAAACACACAATTTAATGAGTTGCAGATTTTATTGCCAACTTCTTGGCACATTTCTTAGCAAAATTGAGACGAAAATTTGCAATTTCCAACTACTACAAGGACTAATACAAGGAAAGATGTTAAGATGCATTTTTGCAAAATCTTGTATAGGAGAATAGAAAGGGAGTAATCTCTTAGTACTCTTCCAACCTTTTCACAATTTTTGTCAATGTCCAATTTGTAGTCCATGTAGAGTTATGTGAGATTGAAGGAGTGTTGCATGGCTTGAAATAATTCGTACCATGAACCCATGCCCTCCCTGAACAAATTACGGTGGCAAATGATGGAGGGCATCGGCACGACAATCTACCACTCCCGACAGCAACAGTCTCGCCTCCAAGAAGCACAAAAGATCCAGGACGAAAAGGCGTTGATTGGTGTGGGACCACCAATCCAATAAGGAGGGGGATAATGTTAGCAATTGTGCTAACACAGAAAAATAAATGAAAAAAATAAAACTCCGTGGCATGTGTTTTGTAAGACCACGTATGAGTATCTGTCAATAAACTTCAGCCATGGCATGTGTTTTGTAAGTCCATGAGTAGAAGCTTAAATAATAATAAAATAGCTTAAACTTAGATTTAGAACTTAGACTTAGGAAACTTAAGATTAGAAATATTTT